>OW052228.1:4115000-5365000 GCA_932527175.1 Operophtera brumata | reverse complement strand
TTGGTAAAAAGAAGAAAAAATAATTATGGACCTACAAAAGGCAAGACAGCCATTATTTTCATTGATGATATGAACATGCCCGCAAAGGAGGTATATGGAGCTCAGCCAGCCATAGAGTTGTTGAGATTGTATTTTGATCAAAAATATTGGTATGATCTTAAAACAACTGATAAACTGTACATCTATGACACATTATTTTATGGAGCCATTGGACCTGTTGGTGGAAGCCGACAGTTAATATATCCAAGAATGTTACGGCATTACAACATTTATTCTATAAACGAATTTTCGAGGGAGAGTATGACCAAAATTTTCATCTCGCTACTACAACTTGGCTGGAGACGCAATGGTTTCGGTGCAGACACAACGGTAACAATAGTAAATATTGTCGCTGCAACTATGGAAATATATGATCGAGCAACAGAAGGTCTTCGGCCTACTCCTGCAAAATCACATTACATTTTTAACCTAAGAGATTTCTCAAGAGTCATCCAGGGTTGTGCTCTCTTACGAAAAGAATCGGCTGATAATAAAAAAACCTTCGTTAGAGTATGGGTCCATGAAATCATGCGCGTATTTTACGACAGGCTTGTAGATGAAACTGATCGAAATTGGTTCTTCGGTATTTTAAAAAAGGTTACCGTCATGTTCATGAAAGACACTTTTGAATCAGCCTTAGAGCCGTATCTAAATGAACAAGACGAAGTCACTCAAGAAACTATTAAAGGATTGATGTTTGGCTGTTATTTGGATACCGACGCTGCTGAAGGCGAGAGACGCTATGAAGAAATGCCATCTAAAGAAGTAGTTCTAGGTGTGGCGACTACAATGCTTGCCGAGTATAATGCAACGCACAAATCCAAAATGAATATTGTGTTATTCGATTATGCTTTAGAACACCTCTCAAAAATTTGCCGACTTCTATCTATGCCAGCTGGTAATGCTTTATTAGTCGGAGTAGGTGGTTCTGGTCGGCAGTCACTCACTCGTTTGGCTAGCACCATTTTGGGCCAAAATATATTTCAGCCAGAAATTACTAAATCTTATAGTGTGAGAGACTGGGGCGATGAT
The DNA here is from genome assembly GCA_932527175.1 of Operophtera brumata. Taxonomy (NCBI): domain Eukaryota; kingdom Metazoa; phylum Arthropoda; class Insecta; order Lepidoptera; family Geometridae; genus Operophtera; species Operophtera brumata. The sequence continues at coordinate 5,363,929 of OW052228.1, read as the reverse complement.
CTTAAATTAGTTTTACGTGAATCTGGCGGACTTAACAAAGACACAACGTTCTTGTTTACCGAAAGCCAAATTAAGTTAGAAACTTTTATACAAAATTTAGATAGTTTATTGAATTCCGGAGAGGTTCCTAATCTATATGGAATGGATGAAAAGCAAGAAATACTTGAATTGGTGAGGCTGGCTGCCCAAGGTGGAAATAGAAACCTTGATATAAGCCCTTTACAGATACTTGCCTTCTTTATTGGTCGATGTAAAGCCAAACTACACATTGTTTTATGCTTCAGTCCCATTGGAAGCGCATTTCGGACAAGACTACGACTCTACCCATCTCTCGTGAACTGTTGTACCATAGACTGGTACGATAGTTGGCCTGAAGATGCCTTGGAAATGGTAGCAAATTACTATATGGTTAAGGTGAACGTATCTGATAAAGTAAAATCTGCAGCGGTAATAGCTTGTAAACAATTTCATGTAGATGCAAGAGTAGTATCTGCTGACTTCTACACCAATTACGGAAGAAGAACCTACATAACATCGGCATCATATCTGGATTTAATAAGATCGTTTACTTCCTTGACCAACAAAAAACAGCGAGAACTAAGGGCAGCAAAGCTAAGATATACCAATGGCTTAGACAAACTTGGCCAAGCTGCGGAAGCCGTGGCCATTATGCAGGTAGATTTAAATACTTTGAAACCGCAGCTTATTGTAATGGCTGCCAAATCTGTGAAAATGATGGAGGAAATAGAAGCGGAAACAGCCATTGCTGATAAAGCAGCTGCACAAGTAAAAGAGGATCAAAAAGTTGCCAACGTGCAAGCAGCCGCTGCTCAAGAACTGAAAAAAGACTGTGAAGCTGACTTAGCTCTTGCTTTACCTATTTTGGATGATGCGATATCAGCTTTAAATACACTTAAACCCGGCGATATTACAATTGTAAAATCTATGAAAAATCCTCCCGCAACTGTAAAGTTAGTTATGGCTGCTGTGTGCGTAATGAAGGGTATTGCACCGGATAAAATTCCTGATCCGGACAATCCCGGAAAAAAGATGTTCGATTTTTGGGGACCTAGTAAAAGGCTTTTAGGCGACATGGGATTCTTGGAAGGGTTAAAAAACTTTGACAAAGATAATATTTCAGTTGAAACCATGAAAAAAATTAGAAAAGAATACCTGTCAAAAAAGGATTTCAAACCACATATAATTGCTAAGGCTTCAACAGCCGCAGAAGGATTATGCAAATGGATTATTGCAATGGACATGTATGATGCGGTTGCTAAAGTTGTAGCACCAAAAAAGGCGAAACTAAACGCAGCAGAAAAAGAGTTTGCTGAAACTATGGCCATTTTAGAAGACAAAAAAGCAATGGTTGCTCGTTTGGAAGCTCGGCTGGCTGAATTGAACGACGCCTTGGAAGAAGCAAACAATAAGAAAAAGGCTCTCGAAGATGAAGTACAACTATGTCTTGATAAATTATCTAGAGCTGAAAAGTTAATCGGTGGATTAGGTGGAGAAAAAGTTCGATGGACGCTTGCAGCTGAGAATTTACAAATTTTGTACGATAATTTAGCAGGGGATATTCTTGTATCTTGTGGGATTATTGCTTATCTTGCTCCGTATACTTTGCCGGTCAGGACAGAGAATATTGAAAACTGGCGAAAACTTGTTATAAAACTAGGTATGCCACATTCTGAAGTATACATTTTCAGAGATATTTTAGGAACTGATATTAAAATTCAAAATTGGTACATTGCTGGCTTACCACGGGATTCATTTTCTAGTGATAATGGAATTATACAAGATAACTCCATGAGGTGGTCTTTACTAGTGGACCCTCAAGGCCAAGCAAATAAATGGATTAAAACAATGGAAAAATCCAACGATTTGCAAGTTCTTAAGTTTACCGATGGAAATTATATGAAAGTCATAGAAATATGTCTCGAATACGGTAAACCAGCCTTAATTGACTGTATACTTGAAGATGTAGAAGCCCCATTAGACCCGGTTCTGCTGAAAAATACCTTCATTCAAGCAGGCAAGGAGTTTATTGCTCTTGGTGAAAACGCTGTAGAATATCACCCTAATTTTAGACTTTACATGACAACGAAGCTTAGAAACCCTCATTATTTACCAGAAGTTTTCAATAAAGTCACTTTGATAAACTTTGCTCTCACGAAAGATGGCCTGGAAGATCAATTACTCGGTATTGTAGTTGCAAAGGAAAGGCCCGATTTACAAGAAAAGCGTGAAAAACTGATTATACAGGGAGCTGCTAATAAAGCTGCACTTAAGGGAGTAGAAGATGACATTTTACGCACTTTACAGGAATCTAAGGGCGATATTCTAGAAGATGAATCAGCAATAGAAGTGCTGGACTCCTCTAAATTATTATCAGTAGATATTATTAAGAAACAAGAAGCTAGTCTGGAAACTGAAAAAATTATTGACGAATTCCGTCTTGGATACCGGCCGATTGCATCACACTCTGCAGTTTTGTATTATTGTGTAACGGAATTACCTAACGTAGATCCAATGTACCAGTATTCACTTGCTTGGTTTATTAATTTGTACATACTATCGATTGAAAGCGCAAACAAATCCAAAGATTTGGATAAGAGACTTAAATTCCTAAGCGACACTTTCACTTACAATTTGTATAGTAATGTATGTAGATCACTTTTCGACAAAGACAAACTGATGTTCTCTTTCATCATGTGCTCGAAAATGATGTTATCTACAGGGGACATGATGCCTGATGAACAAATGTTTCTCATCACTGGAGGAATAGCTATTGAGAACACTTTGAAAAAGCCTACGGATTGGTTACCTGATAGAAGTTGGGATGAAATATGTAGGCTTACAAATTTGCCTGCTTTCATAGGTTTTAGAGAAAGTTTTATCAGCATGAATAAAAAATGGAAAGAATTCTATGATGATTTGGAACCGCATAACAAAGAATTTCCTGGCGGATGGGAAAGTAAACTGAAGCCGTTTCAAAAACTATTAGTTGTAAGGGTATTCAGGCCCGACAAACTAACTATCGCGTTGACTGAATTCGTTGAAAGACAAATGGGTCGAAAGTTCATCACACCTCCTCCATTTGATATTGGAAAATCTTTCGGAGATTCTAATTGCCTTGCACCATTAATATTTATACTATCTCCTGGATCAGACCCAATGGGTGCACTTATAAGATATTGTGAGAAAATGGGATACTCTAATAGATTCAACTCTATTTCGTTGGGTCAAGGACAAGGGCCGATTGCGAGTGCAATGATAGAACGCGCCCAGTGTGAAAGCGGTTGGGTGTGTTTGCAGAATTGTCATTTAGCTGCTTCTTGGCTTCCAGCGCTGGAAAAAATTGTGGAAGGTTTCGACCTCACAAACACCGATCTCAGTTTTAGATTATGGCTAACCAGCTATCCATCTGATAAATTCCCACAATCTATTCTTCAAGTAGGCGTTAAAATGACTAACGAACCACCTACGGGATTACAACACAATTTGAACCGTTCTTACATATCAGAACCATTGAAGGAACCTGAATTCTATGAAGGGTGTCCTGGTAAAGACAAGGCCTTCAGTAAACTTCTTTACGGCTTAAGCTTTTTTCATGCTGTTGTTCAAGAAAGAAAGAAATTTGGACCCATGGGCTGGAATATTCAATATGGTTTCAACGATTCTGATTTCCAAATATCAATAATGCAATTACAAATGTTTTTGAATCAATATGAGGAGATCCAATATGTTGCCGTCAAATATTTAGCCGGTGAATGTAACTATGGTGGTCGAGTAACCGATGATTGGGATCGAAGATTAATCGTCACCATTTTGGATACTTATATCAATACTTCAGTTGTGAACGACCCTAACTTTCTGTTCTGCGACATAGGAGCTCAATATGGTCTACCTCGCAGGTGTGAATACCAAGATTATCTAAAGCACATTGAATCTGTCCCAGTGAATCCACCTCCTGAAGTATATGGATTGCACATGAATGCCGGCATCACGCGTGATTCTTCTATATCCATGGCTCTGACGGCAGCTCTAGTTCTGGTAGAAGGAGCTGGTAGTGGCGGCGAAGGTGGTAACACCGAAGTCCTACTTGTACAAATGGCTACGGAAATCCTATCAAAATTACCGCCCCCTTTTGATATTGAGGAATCGCAGAAAAAGTACCCAGTTGATTACAATGAATCGATGAACACTGTACTTGTTCAAGAAATGGAACGGCTTAACAAATTACATCGAGAAATCAAATCTTCTTTATTGGACATACAGAAGGCAGTCAAAGGCCTTATCGTCATGTCATCCGCTTTGGACAATCAATCGAGCTATATGCTTCTTGGAAGAATACCCGACAACTGGCGTAAAGTATCTTATCCGAGTTTGAAACCGCTACCGAGCTACGTTGCAGACTTCATAGAACGCTTAGCAATGTTGGAAAGTTGGTTTTCAAATGGTAAGCCAACAACATTTTGGCTATCCGGTTTCTTCTTTACCCAGGCTTTTCTTACCGGCTCAGTACAAAACTATGCTAGAGCTAAGAAAATTCCTATAGATTTGTTGGTATTTGATTTTGAGGTCCGTAAAGTGGATTATGAGAACACCTCGCCTGAGTGTGGAGTGTATGTGCACGGACTGTTTATGGACGGAGGCCGTTGGGATCATCGGTCATATGCTATAGGCGAACAACTACCCAAAATATTGAATGAAAACATGCCAGCTATGTGGCTGTATCCTATCCTGAAGTCAGAGTTCACGGAAGGCACTAGGTACAGGTGCCCTCTTTACAAGACTTTGGAAAGAAAGGGTGTACTTGCAACGACTGGCCATTCGTCCAACTTTGTGCTTGCTTTCTATTTGCCTTCTGATAAACCGGCATCACACTGGATAAAAAGAAGTGTTGCCTTAATTCTTCAATTAGACAACTAACAGTAGCCAGTTAACATTTCTGTAGACTATGTAATTGCTAAGGGCCGACCGATACCTATCTCAGTCTCGGCCATTCCCGGCTTAAAGTCAAGTCTCGGTCTCGCCTTAATTTTCGGTAGCCTCGGCCCGGCCACAGAATAAATATTAGTACAATTACGGGAATCACGAGCTGTGCAAACTTTTAACTGGTTGCGCTCGCTCGCTTCCTAAATCAATGAGCGCTGCTGTGTGAGATTGGATAAGTGCCCGACGGCAATCAAGCAATCATCAAAACTAATAATTATGAGCTGAAATTTTGCAAACCTGTCAAGTGCTGATGGCAATTAAATATTATGGTAACTAATCTGATGATGGAGACAACGAACAACGGAATTTCTCGATGATAAATAGGAGTTTGGGTGTCTTTGGACCCATTTTGATCAGCTCGCTGTTCCGATCAATTACTTTATAAAACCATGTTATCTGTTTACATTAAATTAAACTAAACAGAGTGAATAATAATTATAATGATTTAGAAATTTAACATTATGACAAAGTGACAACAAATAAGGTAACAAAAACCATAACACAGGTATATTAACCTACTTTGGTTTTTGATGCACCCTCAACTATGTTTTAGTATCTAATGCATAGAAGTAGGTATTTAAATATAATTATTATTACATATTATTATTACATATTATTATTATTATTATATTCCTCATCATAGAAATACCTAGTAGATAAACAGACGTTTCGTATGAAAATAAATATTATATTCTAATAAATATTATATTTTATCTTGTTTGTATTTTTAACAAAAATTTATTTTTTTCGTATGTAAGTACTTAGTTCTTCTTATCGTATCGATGCTTTATATCCGATTCTTTATTTCAAATATTTTAAAATAATAGGTCGCATTATCTGTGTCCGCGTCGAGGTCTTCCCTCGTACAGGTGTTTGGGCACGAGGGGCATACCAACAAGTGTGGCATTTACTGTGTTATAGAGCACCGTAGTCGCATTGGGTTAGTCTCGGGTCCCTGAACCCCCATTTGCACAAGTTGAGCCTGCAGTGGCCAACTGAGTCCGGAGTCGATTTAGCGACTTCCACTCGGGCCACTGCAGATCATTTCCTGGTGGTAGCTGCTCCTTTGGGGTGATAAAGTTAGGGGTCGGGGGGTTATTTTCCTTCTACAGTTTACAGTCATTTGTAACCTGTGTGGTGCGCTGGAAGCTTTTGCGTCTTTTGAGGCGAGCTCGAACGATTTCATGACCGTATAAAGGTTGTCGTTTGTCACTCTCCCGTTTGTTTTTCTAGTTTCATGGATCTAATGGTGGACAACGGCACTCCTCGATGGGTAATAGTTGACAGGCAGTGTTTGGGCTCATTTTGATCAGCTAACTGTTCCAATTACTAATTTCCTAAAAGCGAGCTTTGAAAAGTTTAACATTTCAATAAAAATCTTATTTAATATCATTATATACTAATTTACATCTAGCATTTTCCTCGCTGTAATGATGTGAAAAATTGTGTTTCGCTCGGCAGCAAAGTTGTTCTGCGTCTTGTACCTTTGAAACCCTGGCCACCCTCGCTACGCTCAGTATTATATCCGAGAATTTCCTCAGGTTTCATTCAATAAAAGTAACTCGCGCAAAATAACAACTTTGCAGCCTTGCTTGGCAAATAACTGGTATTTCTAGCTTACAACATACAACTGTTTAATTTTGATTACTTTTAAGTACCTACAAATTAATAATATTTGTTTAGATTAATTTTTGTGTGTTTTTATTGTTTATTCCTGTAATTTTAAAGTAGTTTTGTAATTCTTTGTCTCGGACTCGGTCTCGGCCGAGATTCGTTTTTATTCTCGGTCTCGGTTTCGGTCTCGGCCGACACCTATAAACTAGTCTCGGTCGGACCTAGTAATTGCTCGTGTGTTATTTTGTTTGCGGTGTAAATACACCTGACTTTGTATTTAATCGGGTCTTTTTTCATCATTGCTTATTGTTATAAACTAATATATAATGATTATTATAATTTACTTTAGTAATAATTTTATTTAATAACTGATAATTTACTTTAGTGTATTAAAATAAACTTATTGTATTTTTACCATTTTTATTGTTCTATTCAGTGGGTAATTTTATTAGTGACGCGTCCTTTTCAAAAGCTTTCGTCGTAGGTACGTAGGTAGGTACATACATAACTTCAGCACATGCGTGCTCAGCATTATGGCGTTATTTAATTTTTGGGAAATAAGAAACTGAAAGTAGATATAGTAAGTACCTATGTAGAATTTATGGCTAACGTTATAGTCCAGTCAAGTTAAACATGAAAAGGGGGTCGTGGACTCTTCCCGCCATTTTCGAAAAGAGACGTTGTTTACTTTTATTTTATTTCTTTTCCTAGTGTTTTCTTGAGTTATTTTGTGTTATTTTGGTGGCATTTTAACTAATGTAGCTCGTTTAATAAGCACAAGTGTAGTGAAATGAAATGGAAGTGAATTGCGTGACTTTTGAAATTGGTTTAAATTGTCTACCAAAGTTTTAGTAAAATTGGCCACCGTTTTACTAAAACATGACTTTACTGTGACTTTGACGACTTGGAAGGAGTGTAACGTTGCAAAATATATTGAAAATACAATATAGTGAAAATAAAGATACTTGAAAATGGCAAATGCACAAGCCGTGCGGCGCCAATTATAAAGAAAAAAAAAAGGGGGTCGTGCTTGCCGGTCCTGCTGTTTTTTTGTATATGTTGTTAGGGCCTAAACCAATATTTAAAAACCAGATTTGCACTTTTCCAAGTGCTGTGCGAGCGATGGTGTGCCTAAAAGACCCTGTTTTTTTTATTTTTTTAAGTTTTTGCTCAATATCTTAGTGATGGAAGGGTCTGACCGGTATAGTCACTACGTATACTTTTAAAGTAGACTAAATTTGCTACAATTTAACACAAGGACGAGCTATATAGGCCATGTTTGTTTCTGCCTTGCACAAGTACCAGTAACGTCAACGCGCTGTGTATGCTCCAACAAGAAATTAATTTTGTAAAAATTAAAAAAACCATTAACGCAATGAAACGGCTGAACCGATTTTGATCAAACATAGCTAAGGACACTCCCGACAAAATCACCTTTCAAAAAAAAAAAAGTAAATCGGTTCATCCGTTCGGGAGCTACGATGCCACAGACAGACACACACAGACCGTATAACATCCCGTCGTTTTTTCGTCGGGGGTTAAAAATATTAAAGTATCACTTGATTCGTGTGATTTAGTGCATTTAAAACTGTTCATAAATGTGTAGTGACAATTTTTTATTATGCCTACGTGTAGTGTCATAGGATGTGGCTCGACAAAAAGCCAAAATCGACCAAATTTATCATTGCACCGGTATGTAATTAATTTATATTGAAATATCTCACAACGTTATCGTTCTTGAAATCTTTGCTTATGATTAATAAGTATTACATTATAATTTAACCTTACCTAAGATTTATTTCGTATTAGAAGCAGTTTTTCAACTATATTTTACTTAAATGTTTGTTGTTATGACCATAGACGTAGAATTTTTTAGCTACGCAGTAGTCCAGTCGGCAGGTGGTTTCAGATGGAAAAAGGTCAAAAGTTAATGAAACTTTGGGAGGTTGTTTAGGGATAGTTAATTACCATTTTCCCAAGTTTTGGACCTCGAGGACCCTGTGCGAAAAGAGGAGGGGGGTGAAAACTGCACTTTCCTCCGGTTTTTTCTGAATAACTTTTTCCCTTACATCCTAAGGCAAAAGTACCAACTACCTACTTTTTTGTAGAAAGTTAAATTTATTATAATTTTGACTATGCAAACGTGATTGTTTGTTGATAGGTTACCGAGATATGAGGCTTCGTTTTTTTTTCTAAGTACATCAACTACGTGCAGTGACACATTGGTAGCAATGTGATTGTTGTCTTTGATGGATACCCCACTAACGCTGGCTATCAAAGCACCAAAGCCGCAGAACGAGCTCGCCGGTCTGCATTACAAGCAGCAACAAAAGTCAAGACTCTGAACAATGCATTGGTAAGAACCATTTAGAAACGAATGCCTTAATTTGGAATCCCCACGAAGCCAAGTACCTAAAGGAAAAAAAAAAAAGAAAAAAAAAAAAAAAAAAAAGAGAAAATTCAAAATAAATTTGCACGTTTTTTTTACCTGAAGAAGTACGGGGTATACTCTTACTAGAAAGAAAGAAAGAAAATTTATTTATTTTACCACACGCACAACACACACATAAAACAAGAAGGTAAAGGTTTAGAATCGTTTGGCAGGAGGAGGAGGGTGGGAGTGGGGGGGGACGAAGGGGAGGGGTACCCCTTCACCCCTGGTACAAGTCCTATAACAAGGTAACTTATAGTTTTCGAGAAAAAAAATAAAGAAATTTTTGAGGTTAAGTATGATATTTTGGTAAAAATTTAGAATCGTTTTGCAGGGGGAGGAGGAGAGAAGGGAGGAGGGGGGGAGAGGTGCCCCCTTACCCCTGGTACCACTCTCATAACAAGGTAACTTACAGTTTTCGAGATAAAAAATAAAGATTTTTTTTAGGTTAAGTATGATATTTTAAATGTCGGACTCCGGTATGTGCTCCCGCCAGTACTCTCGCGAGGTCGCCCTTGAGTGTCGCTTCACCCACTCGACCTTTGCTACGCTACGGAGGTCGCCGGCTCGCTTCGCTCGCCACCTCCCCCCTTCGCTCCGCTCGGCCTCGCGGGCTTGCTCCACTCAAGATCTCCCACGCGAGCTACTGGCTCCGCGTTTTTATATACACTCTAGGGGCGTGACGCACAAGACCACGTGGAGTCGGGGTGCTCCGTTTTGGGTCTGCCACTCTTTTCGGACCTAACCTACTCTTGTCGGGGTGCTGTGTCGAGTCACACAGTCAGTGAACAATAAAAAAATATGTTTTAATTTTTATGTATGATGAGTATGATTTCGATTTTGCAAAATATTCTTTATTATTTATCTTTAAAAGTACATGTTTCCTTGACAAGAGGGCCGAGGGTGGAATTTCCTGCACCCTCCCTGCAAGTGGGCAATGACTCCCGTAACATCCGACACTTCCAATTCAAAATTTCCATACTTAACCTCAAAAATTACTTTATTTTTTTTCTCGAAAATTATAAGTTACCTTGTTATGGGACTTGTACCAGGGGTGAAGGGGTACCCCTCCCCTTCCTCCCCCCCCACTCCCACCCTCCTCCTCCTGCCAAACGATTCTAAACCCAACCCAACAAGAAGACAAAAACAAAAATCTACTAAGTATAGGTATAGGTACTACAAGATCAAGATAAATAAATAAAAACTGTTATAACCTGATTGGTAAGATGATAGGTTGTGTGTGCTATGTGGGGTCAAACAGGTCCCTGTCTCAGAATATATGCTGCACCAGACCTAGGTTTAGTGCAGCGTGCAGGGTGCAGTACTACCCGCTGATGTACCCGAGTTTGTTCGTATTGGGTATGGTCGGGTACTGTCGACTGTCGGTGAGGAGGGATGTGGCGCTGGTCAAGTACGTGGTGCGAGTGTTGCGCGGGCTCGTGCATCGCGAGGAGGTGCTGGCGGCGCTTTGGCCCGCTATGCTCAGTCAGCCAACATCCAGAACTATCTTGCTCAAATTTGCCCCTATGTCACACGCCATCCGTTAATGGTTGATGTTCTCTGAGAGAACAATGTTAAATTTTTTGTCACAACCTGCCGAAACTCATGGGGATAGCACAGCTTGTTCTAGAGAATATTGAATGTAAGTAGAGTAGGTAGTGATAGTATTATTGTAGGTCTATCCTCAGTAGGTATTACCTACTTATTATATGCTTAATTGTTTTTTATTTTCATATAATTATGTGCATACAACATCGCTTTGGGTTTTTCTGTTATGGTGTTGTACCTGTAACTTAATAAATAAAAATAAATAATAAATTAAATATAATTTGGGTTGGATTTAGAATCGTTTGGCAGGAGGAGGACGGTGAGAGTAGAGGGAGAGAAAGGGGAGGGGTACCCCTTTGCCCCTGGTACCAGTCCATAACAAGGTAACTTATAGTTTTCGAGAAAAAAAATAAAGAAATTTTTGAGGTTAAGTATGAAATTTTTGAATTGGAAGTGTTGAATGTTACGGGAGTCATCGCCAACTTGCTGGGAGGGTGAAGGAAATTCCAGCTGCGGCCCACTTGTCCAGGAAACTTGTGCTTTTAAAGAAAAATAATAAAGAAAATTTTACAAAATCTGAACATAAAATGTTTATATTAATGATTTAATTTATGAGTACCTCTATCTGTGGAGGAGGGATGTTGAAAGAAATAAGAGAGATCCTTTTTAGGAATTAATTAATTTTATAAATTATGGATTTTATAAATGAAAAATGAATGTAACTACCTGAGTTTTTTTATTGTTGACTGACTGTGTGACTCGACACAGAGCACCCCAACAATAGTTGGTTAGGTCCGAAAAGATTGGCAGACCCGATACGGAGCACCCCGACTCCACGTGGTACTGTGCGTCACGCCCCTAGAGTGTATATAAAAACGCGGAGCCAGTAGCTCGCGTGGGAGATCTTGAGTGGAGCAAGCCCGCGAGGCCGAGCGAAGCGAGCCGGTGACCTCCGTAGCGTAGCAAAGGTCGAGTGGGTGAAGCGACACTCAAGGGCGACCTCGCGAGAGTACCGGCGGGAGCACATACCGGAGTCCGACATTTAAAATATCATACTTAACCAAAAAAAACTTTTTTTTTGTTCGAAAACTGTAAGTTACCTTTGCATAGGAGTGGTACCAGGGGCGAGGGGGTACAAATCCCCCACCCTCCCCCCTCTCCCATCCTCCTCCTGCCAAACGATTGTAAATTTTTACCAAAATATCATACTTAACCTCAAAATTATCTTTATATTTTTTCTCGAAAACTATAAGTTACCTTGTTATGGGAGTGGTACCAGGGGTGAGGGGGTACCACTCCCCCTCCTCCGCCCCTCCTCTCCCCCTCCTCCTCCTGCCAAACGATTCTAAATTTTTACCTATAATTTTTTGATACTTAGCTTTATCGATAACGAAATTTCAATTGCTATACGGGCAGGGGTAGGGTTCTTTCGTCACTACACCATTTTTTGTGCTACTTTTGACTTCCATACTTCAAGGGTAAACTCGTCACTGGGTACGTATCAAAATTTATAAATTCAAAATACATACGTTTAGAATTCATAAGTTCAAAACACAAAAATTTAAAAAAACTTAAGGTTTAAAATTTATAATTTAAATTGATATAAGTTTAGAATAACGAAGTTCGAAATACCGAACTTTAAAAACATAATGTCAACAACACATAACAGCTGTAATTAATAATGGCTACATAGCTTAATAGTCAAATACTTGAAGTTCAAAATGTATATATAATGTAACCAACCTTCCATATAAGTTCAGCTCCTCTCCATCCAAAGGTTGTCTGGAAGAGATCGCTTTTTAGCGATAAGACCGCCCATTGTACATTTAGTTTATTGTTTAATTGTTATGTGTTGATTTTAACTAGTTTTTAAGGTGTGCAATAAAGTATTTTCATTCATTCATTCATTCATTCATTCATTCAACGGTAAAAAAGCATTAAGCCCATCACAGATGTAGCTGTAGGCCGCGGCCCGGCTCACCATGGTCCGACTCGCTCGGCTCGGATTAATTAAAAAAATACCTAACGGAAAGGCCCGACTGGCCCGGCATCCATGAGAGCGGTGCAAGACAATGGATGGTAATGTCAGAAAGAAAAGTGTTTTCCTTGTTTCAATATTTGTATATTACTAATATTACTGTATACTACTGTTTTTAACCCCCGACGCAAAAACGAAGGGGTGTTATAAGTTTGATGTGTCTGTGTGTGTGTGGATGTGTGTCCCATCGTAGCTCCCGAACGTATGAACCGATTTCGATTTTATTTTTTTGTTTGTAAGGTGAAGTTGTCGGGAGTGTTCTTAGCTATGTTTGATCAAAATCGGTTCAGCCGTTTCGAAATCTGGCGTACAATCTTGTTTGTGACAATTTTCATTAATTTTAAGTTTATTTGAGTCGAAAGTCACAGAACCACTACACTTTAGTTTATTTTTTTTATTTACACAACACTAAATCACTGAGGATTTATTTATTCGTAGCCTGAGATACTTATGTCCACCGTGTAGTAGAGTTTCACCTCGTTGATTTGCCACAAATATTGTTCAGTCCCGTGGGACCCACCTGCACTCGCCATCGCAACGGGATAGACTAAGGCCTATCCTATTGTCTACGTAAGTAAGAACTTATTGTACGTTTGGTTCCCACAGAGCGGAAACGTCGCATTTGCGCATAACTCAAGCTTATTGCAAGACGTAAACAACCTATTTTGTTTTTGTAAAATGAACCATATATTTAGCATGCATGAAGCTCATATTACGTTACGTGGACAGAACATGATCCTCAGTAAAAGTTTATTGTTGTACGATAACTGGCATTCTGGTAATAGAAGAATGTTTACTCCACGAAAGCATAAAACACTTTCTTGCAATCTGTGAGTGAAAAGGACGAAGTATCACCCCAGTATTGAAGTCGCTTCCCTCCCAGGTAGGTATTCTATATTATCAGATACGGAATTGTTGATCTATATTATCTAAAGATTTCAGGTATTGTGAAAGTTAAATAATACTGTAAAATAAAATCAAAACAGCCGAGCACTTTTCGCTATAACAGTCCAAGAAAAGGATGCCGGGCCAGTCGGGCTTTTCCGTTAGGTATTTTTTTAATTAATCCGAGCCGAGCGAGTCGGACCACGGTGAGCCGGGCCGCGGCCCTATAATTATATCCCACTAATATCATACATCATGTCAAAGTTACGATGTTTGGATGTTTGTAACTTAATCTCGCCAAAACGGCTGAAAGGATTCCCATGAAATTTGGTATAAATAAATATTGCTGGACAGTTCCCACAACATTATCCAGCCCCAAGCTAAGCAGAGTTTTTCTTTCTCTCTTTATAATACAATACATTACATGGATAGATATTTTGTATTATACATAGAAAATACCCAGAACACCCTGAAAATATCTGCAGATCGTACAAATATTTATTACGAGGCGGGAATCGAACCCGCAACCTCCTACGTCGCAGGCGAACCTTCGCCCGCTGCGCCACAGAGGTCGTCAAATACACTGATAGATTATGATCTGGCTATAAGCTGTTATTACATTGGTATTTTAAACGTATACATACGTATTAGGTTTTATAAATTTATGAATTTTGAATTTATGTATTTTGATACGTACCCTAAATGTATACGTTTAAAATACCGAAAATCAAAATACCGTAGGTATGGTTCAAATTATAAATTCAATATCCCTATTGTACGGTTTTTCACAGACTACTAGGATGCTAACGCATCGGTTTTTATAATGTTTGAAATACATAAAAAGTGTCAATTTGATGGCTCCAGCTACAAACTTCAAATTTGGAATGCATATTTGTTTGAGATTATGGCTTTAGGCATTTCGACCATTATACATATAGAACTTTATCGAGTATAAAACTTATTTATTTTCACCATTAGGTTATTTAAATTTATGGATTTTGAACTTATGTATTTTAAACGTATGTATTTTGATTTTATGCATTTTGATATGTACCCCTCGTCACTACTTACATTTTCTCAGGTTTTGTACAGTCGGCGTGAGATTATTGTTGAATAAACCATACGGTTTCATATTCTAATTAAAAATCTCGAATTAAATAAATCGTGAAACTAAACGAATAAAATATCTCGAATGAAAAATCTCGAATGTAAATTCACAACTGGAAATTCTCGAATGAAAAATCTCGAATGAAAATTCTCGAATGAAAAATCTCGAATGTTAAATCTCGAATTGATGACAAACGAAAGAAAAACCTTGATTGAAAATAATCGAATGAAAAATCACGAATTTACGAATTGAAAATACTACTAATAATAATGAAAATATTATGAATTGAATATACTGCGTCCGAAGTGTTCCGCATTATAACATCGCGTATCCCTCGTAAACAAACCTACTATAATATCTACGATATTTGTCAATTTGTCAAAATAAATTTGACAAAAAGTATTTATTCATTGAAATCACAAGGATCATTTTGAATCGTCTTAAGGTGGATGCGCACGCTTGCGGCGCGAAATTCAAATTTTTTGGTGTTTTTTGCCCATAACAGCTCATCAACACTTCTTCAGATAACGAAAGTTGAGTTCGCGACAACTAGGAGACTTAACACACATGTTTTAATTGATAGTATCTCATAAATATCATCAGTTTAGCTATGATACCCCTAAACACATTTTTACAGTGTTTTTGTTTGTTTAGGGGTATCGTAGCTAAACTGATGATATTTATGAGATACAATCAATTAAAACATGTGTGTTAGGTCTCCTAGCTGTCGCGAACTCAACTTTCGTCATCTGAAGAAGTGTTGATGACCTGTAAAGGGCAAAAAACACCAAAAAATTTGAATCTCGCGCCGCAAACGTGAGCATTCATCTTAAGGCGATAATGTCTAAATACCGAATGGGCGGAGTCTAGCAAGAAAACAATAGCTGTAAGACAGTGACAGCGCTATTGCTCACTTGAACCCGGGAAGAGGTGAGGTATAGATTTTTTCCACTCGGAAGTAACTGACGTAAGCGACAAATGATAAAACTTCGTTTAGCTTCTAAAGTAGCAAATATAAAAATAAATGATCTATAATTAATCTAAGTAATTTGATTACCTACTGAATAATATAAAAAAATATGCTTAATACTTTCTCTAGTCGAAGGAGGGACCTAAAAAGTGCTTTAGAAGAGCCAATTTCAAAAAATAAAGCTATTGAAAAAAGTTTCGCGAATCGTGTTTCTAGTCTATAATTTATTTAGATTACATCCTTAAGTAATTACTGTATTAACATCAAGTTTGTAACCTTTACTGTTACTGAGTGAGCATGTAACGTAACGAAACGAATACAAAATTTTAACATAGCGTCTTACAAAATAAATTTACATTTACTCCTGTTCCAACGCAACCAGACCTAGAAGAATCAGGCAACAAACACGGTCTGTTTTTTTTATGATCCTTCGTACTTCTATGTGGGGAGCACCTGTGTGGTGCCTCGAGAACAAGTGGAAGCTGATTCAAAGAAAAAAGGAAAATCAACTTAAAAGCCTTACTTAGGTAGGCAGTCAAAAGTAAGATGATAGAGAAAATCAGCAAAAGTTCATAAGGCAGCACACACTACGCTTGAAAAACTCATAAATAACACATCAATAATAAATTTTATGTAAATACAGACATTGCAAATTGACAAATTAGGTGTCGAGGGGCAGAGCGACATCAGGCCACGCGGCTTTATCATTAACATAGTCATGTAGTGTGTAATACGCTTTCTTAATTAAATTATTCTTTATGTAGGATTTAAATCTTCGAATCGAAAGTTTAGAAGCACTTTCTGGAAGTTTATTATATAGAACCAAACAGAATTCCCCATAAAAGACACACATACTTTTTTAATTTAAATTTGGGAATACTTATAATACCGCGTGCGGAAGCTAATATAAAGAAAGAAAGAAAGAAACTCCTATCCTGAAGTCAGAGTTCACGGAAGGCACTAGGTACAGGTGCCCTCTTTACAAGACTTTGGAAAGAAAGGGTGTACTTGCAACGACTGGCCATTCGTCCAACTTTGTGCTTGCTTTCTATTTGCCTTCTGATAAACCGGCATCACACTGGATTAAGAGAAGTGTTGCCTTAATTCTGCAATTAGACATTTAAGTAACTGGAGCTCGCTAACGTTCCTACAGATTATGTACCTAATTTTATAGATATCTATACTTACCTGATTATATTATTGAACGTGTAGTTTTTATGACTGAATTTTCCTATGTTCCTATACCTATTATATTTTATTTTCGGGTCAGGCGGAAAATCCGAAAATGATTTTAGATCCTGATTGGTAGCATATAGTTAGGTACATTGTTCTATAATATCCGCGACCGACTCACCTTCACACCGCTCTGTCACACTGGCGGCACGAACTTAAGGGGCTAGTCCTTGAAAATGACACTTCGAATTTCGATACTATTCCATTATCTGTGACCTCCACCTTGCGGTGGGATTTGGAACTAATTAGGTAAACAAATCTCTGAACCGTACAATTGTGTAGAAAACGCATTACTTGTTTTGTCAATAACATCATTGAATTTTTGTTCTGTACGTAATCAGATAAATGTAAAAATAAAATAAATGTATACTACCTATACAATCGTTGCTTGACTGACTGACTCGGTCACTGACTATCAACGCGAAGTCTATACCCTAGGTCATAGAGACCTGAAATTCACATAGGTAGGTACCTACATTTATTTTGTGGTACAGCGGTGCTCTAAGAAAGGAATTTCCGAAATACACACCCTAAAGTGGTGCAGCGGGATGTTGAAGTTTGAATAGCAAAAACTGCACGCGGGCGAAGTCCCATGCGTTCCACTACTGGATACTTGAGGAATCTCTGTGCACATGTTGTGTTTTACATATTATGCTGTGTCAGGTTTCGTTATATTTTATACCTAACAGTTTTATTAGTTTTATTTTACCCCAAATAGACAAAGTGGTCAACAACTTCAATAACTGTACCAATATGGGTGCAAAGTTAGTATTTCAAAACCATCATAACCGAATCGCAAATGAACATGGTCAAGAAACGAACAAACCCACAAAAACAACCAAAAAATACAGGACCACAAAAAAACAAAATTAAATCAAATACACCCTAAAAACTCTCACAACCTAAGAAGGTTTGTACCTCTACAAAACCCCTTCCAACTCCTACAAACATAGGGTTTAGCCTATTCTACCTCCCTAGAGTTCATACAAGTCTTAAACTTTGAGAAACAATTAAAACCTCGTACAAACCCATACAACCCAATTTAAACCGGTATTGAACGACGGACCTTGCTCAGGAAAATATCTTGGGAATCGGGATTTTTCCCAGCAAGGCCCAAATTAGATCGTTTTCTCCGCCTCAAAACTCACTATTCTGCCAAACTTCCTGCTGATGTTTTTTTCCATATGTACTTTCATCCACTAATATACCTACCTTGTTTGTTTATATTAATTTGAATGTGTATGTGCGCCTACTTTTTGTCGATTGTACCTATTCAACCTTTGGAGGTTTTTAAGGTACAATATTATAATTAAATGTGTAAAATATATTGAGTATGAAATACATAAAACAAAAAAAACCTACACGTTTAGGGCTGTTTAAAAATACGCTCATGCAGTGATTTTATTATTTAAAACTATTAATTTAATCCTATTTCGTCAAAATACATAGTAACAGTTATTTTGTACAGAAAGACGGATAAAGAAACAAATAAATTATATAGGTACCTACAAACTATGTTGGAAGAAATACACGTAATTGAAACATACTGACCCACCTACAAAAAAAACACGGCGCGGCGAGGTCGTTGCATTTGACAAGTAAGATAATTTTCAAACATTTATCGTCTTCTAAATTCTAATTTCCAGTACTACCACAGTATAAATATTAGTAGGTACCTACTTCTTGAAACATGCCATGAATTTGTTTGGCGTCTTTATGAAAGGATTATAGGAAATTCAAACCCTAAAATCAATGGTGTTGACGACCTCTGTGGCGCGGCGGGCGAAGGTTGGCCTGCGACGCAGGAGGCTGCGGGTTCGATTCCCGCCTCGGAACAAATATTTGTGCGATCGCAGATATTTGTTCAGGGTGTTCTGGGTATTTTCTATGTTTAATAAAAAATATCTATCTATGTATTATATTGTATTAAATATATCAATTATCTAGTACCCATAACACAAGCTCTGCTTAGCTTGGGGCTAGATAATGTTGTGTGAAATGTCCATTATTATTATCATTACTATGTCATAAAGTTTGGATGTATTGTTTGTTATTCTATTAAAATTTAAAATTAAAGCGGGCTCCCATACAAGAAAAGTGATTTTAACAAACGCGGTATCCCTTGGTCCGTAATACAATTTTTTTTACAAAAAGTGTGTTATAAGTAGGTATGTACCTAGGGGAAAACAAACATGTTTATATTTACTTGCCTTATGTTTATTAATCATCATCATCAGCCCAGCCGGAAATAGAACATGTCCATAGAATGCCACGACAACTGGTCTTGAGCCGCGTCCGTCCACAGACTTCCCGCGATCTTTATAATGTTTGGTACATCGGAAGTTCCCCTCCTACACTACGTCGTCCGGTTGTTGGTCGCCACTCGAGGACTTTATTTCAGTCATCTTAATTAGTGCGTGTTGCCAGAGATGACTTACGTGACTGAGACGTGATCGCTAACTATCACACAGACAAAAGCTCAAAGTATCACATCGGGTTATGCATGGAGAGAGCTATGCTATTACCATCAGTGTACAAATACGTAGTCTGCGACAACCGTAACTACAAGAAGTATTGTTACGAGATATTCGCGAATAAAGTTGTTTATCTTAAATTAGTGATCATTCAGTGATTTTGTAAATATTTATCTGTTATGATTTTGATCTGTACGATCGCTACGATCATTCCCTTTAAAACTGTGTTTATTATATCGTGATAACATTAATGATTTTTTATTATTTAGTAAATAATATTTGTCTAGTGCAACATTATTTTAGAACGTGCTTAACCTAAGCATGTGCGCCGTATGTAACATGGTTACTGTTCGCATGTCTAGAGATTTTGTTACGGTGTTCAGCAAACGGAATATGCTCAAGCTTTACCAATCTTATGTGCGGTAACATAGCTACTAACTCAGTTATACACCTAATTAAGCTTGGAGAAAAATAAAATAACTGTAAGTAAGACCACAGAATAAATAATAGAAAAGAACAGAAGGCTCACATCGTGAAAAAATAATAACGAACCTTGCTGGGACGCAACAAAGTGCATTTCAGTTTCAGCATAAGTGCTTAGTGCCTAGCGGGATATTTACCTAAACATTTCCTCTCTCTTCTAACGCGTAACTCCGTCGCTATCTGGCGCGGAGTGACGTTGCTCGTAAGGGTTGACGACTAGTGGCTTACGATAACATAGTTATCTAATGGCAAAGGTACGTTAGTTTGTACCTTGTCAATGAAACTAAATATCTCTTTTAAGTGTAGGGGTATCTACCTACACCTAACTATTTAGGGACTATTTTGTAAGCGTCGTATGTCATTCCATAACAAAATTATCTAATGGCATAGGTACGTTTGTCTGTACCTTGTCAATGAAACTAAATATCTCTTTTAGGTGTAGGTAGTGACAAGGTTCAGACTAACGTACCTATGCCATTAGATAATTATGTTATGGAATGACATACGACGCTAACAAAATAGTCCAAGAGCCAACATCCAATATTCATAATATCGGTTCCCAACTACAGGTATAGCGTTTAACTAAGTAGCCTCCTGAGGTATGGGAGCGGCACGGGAGGGTGGTGATTTTCTTATGTCAAATGTCGCGAGACGTCACTTGACATCAGTCGGGCGGCGATCTCGCTTCCGTCAATACGTGTTATTTTGACCGGCCGCTTTAGACAAGACGCACACGAGATTAGCAACCGAAGATGGATCCTCAGATTAGAGCTCAAACTAAAGATGTTGTTTATAATGTATATAATTTTTTCAAGGTTAGTAAATCTGATCCAAATTCTGCCGAGCATGAAAACGATATAAATATACACAGTATAATCACACAATAGAATCTATAGTTATGAAAAAGAGGGATTTGTTAAAATTAATAAAACGAAATAAACCTGTAAAAAAAAAAAAATTGATGTCATATTAAAAGAAAATGGTCATAAGGTACTTTATTTGCCACCGCACCATCCGGATTTAAACCTGATCGAATTAGTATGGGGAGATATCAAGGGAAAGCTGGCACGAAAACATATTAACTCAAATTTAACTGAGAAAAAGCGTGCACTAGAAGAGTTATTTGATAATTTTTCATTTGAGAAATGGCAAAACTGTGACGGTCACGTAAAGAAAGTTGAGGAAGAGTATTTCAAACACGACGATCTTAGCGGCGATACAATGGATCAATTTATAATAAGATTACGAGATGACGACTCAGATAACGAAAGTGATTCCAGTCATACTGACAGTGATTCGAGTAGCGATATGGGCATAAGCTAATAAATTGAAAGTTCAGTTGAAAATATTGATATTAGTATTAAATATAATAATTATTTGAACAAGTATTTTATTCACTTTCGCAATGACTCGATATATACAAATAAGTACCTATTATTTGTATATATCGTAAGATCTATCTTCACTAATTTTCATCACGTGTGTAGCCCGACAGTTCTTTACGTCACATGTCACCCCTCCCGTGCCGCTCCCATTCCTCACGAGGCTACTGAGTTAAGCGCTAGGCATGTACCTATCTTGATTAGCTCAAACTATATATATAATACCTACCTATAGTTGATATTTAACTGATTGACTATGGTATTATAGTGTAGTAGAAGCTGGCCGGGTGATTTGTACCTTCGTAATTGGGCAAATAAAAAAAAGCGGCCAAGTGCGAGTCGAACTCACCCATGAAGGGTTCTGTAGCAGCAAGTAACTTAATATAAAAGTTCTTGGATGGTTTACGATTTATGACGTATAAAAAAAACTGCTAACTAGATCTCGTTCAAACCAATTATAAGTGGAAGTTTACATGTACATCTTTTTTTTTGTTATATCATTCTCTTATTTAAGATGTTAAGAGATGGGGGGGGGGGGACATTTTACCACTTTGGAACTGTCTCTCGCGCAAACTATTCAGTTTAGTTTTTTTTTTCTTAGAAATCTCAAAATCATTTTTGAAGACCTATCTATAGATAACCCACACGTATGGGTTTGATGAAAAAAACTATTGAGTTTCAGTTCTAAGTATGGGGAACCCAAAAATGTACTGTTTTTTTTCTATTTTTGTTCTTGTAAGTCCTATCTAACTACATAAATAAATCCGGAGACATACAGTTTAAGGATCGGTAACAAAAGTCTACATTTGTTAGGTAAGTGTACCTAATTACCTATAATGTAGACGTGCATTTCTACACCTTTTGATGTCCCTTGGAAGTGTGAAAAACGTGAGGTTCGGATCCTTGTTATAATTCAGGCAGCCGAATGCGATGCAATATGAGTTTGTCTTCATTTAAGCATAGAATAAATAATAGTAGAATTCTTTAGTTGATGGACGACGTGACGCGGCGCTTGAGTGAGTTTACCGAACTAACTTCACGTGCAATCCGGCTGGCGCGCGGCAGCCCTCTGAATGGATTGACTCGTCTAGATGAGTCCGCCGGGTACTTGTTGCGCCACGCCTGACGATGATAATATTAGATTCTTTTGTTTTCAGTAGTAGTTAAGTTCAAAAAATAATATCAACACTAGTCTTAAGCACCGTATATGTTATGTATGACGTTACTATTCTTATGTATAGTATTTAGTCTAACATAAGTAAAAAAATAGTTCAGATATCCACCGTATAATATGTTACGGTGATAAACGAAAAATATTCGTGAAGAGAAAATATGTACAAAATGTGTGGCTTCATTTCACCGAGGACTTATCGAGGACTATACTAAGTTCCATTGGTCTAGTTGTTACTATGTTGACAGAGTTATTTATACTTGTATTGTACGGAACCCTCTACACGCGAGTCCGACTCGCACTTGACCAGTTTATTTATCTTTGGCCTCCAATAAAGCATGGACTTTAATGGAGATTTTTTTAATAGCAGCATTGTATCATCAAAGTAACTATCTATGTAATATATTGTATTAAGTTTATCAGTTATCTAGTACCCATAACACAAGCTCTGCTTAGCTTGGGGCTAGATAATGTTGTGTGAACTGTACAGCATTATTTATTTATTTATTGTTTCGATATCAAATTGAAGTACCAGTATTATTATTAGTTACAGCCAAACATAGATAAAAATTGAATGATAGTATAAATAAAATATAAAAAAAACATACCCTTCCTCACTGGTAAGTCGGGAAATAAGCAAGTATAAAGAGCTTGGTATATTCTGAGGAAAATCGCTAAGCGAAACTCTTTTGGTCACAAATCACAATATAAACTCCTTCGTGAGTATACTACCGTAGAATTGCACCGAACAACTACGGAGGCCTGCAATGTTCTAAGTAGAAATCCACCAACTTATCTGTAGAATTAAATGTATGTAGATGATAGAAAACTACATACATTTCATTCTACTGATAAGTTGGTGGATCTGTAGAATTGGTTTGTGTTCACGACTGTATGATTGAACTGTCAAACCATGTCAGTCCCGTTAATTTTCACAAACCTCAAATAAATAGGTATTTGCATGGGTTTCCTATTACCCGAATTACAATTATAACAACGAAAACCAACAATTTTCAGTAAAATAATACAAGTTTTTGTAATGATATATCGAAGTATCCGGTTGCCCGTTTTCACCTGTGAATTAAAAATTGAACAAAGCCCACCCTTCCAGAGCCGTGGATAACCACGGAATGACAGAAAATGGCGTAGAAATCGTGTAGATACGGCGAATTGAAAATGTTTTCGTGTTTTTACACATCTTTTGTATGAAAAGATCAAAAACCCCAACTTACTTTTAAAACCAAGTGTATAGACATGATACTAAAGTGTTTTATTTCTCAGAAATAGCTGTAATTCCGTAGATTTTAGCTCATATGTAGATGCTCTATTTTGATCAATTTTGTGAAAATGGGTAGGTAGTTTTTCAATTTACACAAAATCTAGAAAGAATTTTAGAAAACCCCTACTTTCTTTTATTCAGCCTGAAGTGTTCTTTCTTCTGATCTAAATATTGTTAGGAATAAAGCTAAATTCGGGAAGTTCTTGGCTTTTCAAAACATCACTTTTCAAGGATTTTCAAGGACGTGGCCCTTAAATGCTCTGTAAAAAATTGCGGTAATGGATCTAGGTAATTTTTACCAACCACCTACGTTTTTTTAACACCCAGCTGATTTTGTGAGTATCACTATATGTATTTGCCTAAAATGAAAACTTGTATAAGGACCAAAATTCAAAATTTTCAGATAAAGGTAAGGATCCCAAATAACCTAAAACAAAAGTACCTACCTAGTGTTGATACCAATAAGGACCGCTTAGGCCCAGATTTTTCAAACGAACCTTTATCTATAATCGTGGAAGTAGGTAGGTAGGTACCTACAATGCCTACTGTTCCGTTATTTAGAATTATGTACTTACTTTTTTTAGAATTATTAATTTATTGTACCTTGGTATTGATAAAATAAACTTTTTTAAAGTTCTTTATTGTTTTATTCAGTGTTTTCAATAGGATCAGCGTTTCGTTTAATTAGTTCGCGTCTGGAGTTTTCAGTTTCATACAGCTTTCGTCGTAACTTCAGCATTATGGCGTTATTCCTTTTCTGGGAAACAAGAAAACATATAAATAACTTATCGTGCTAGGTACTATTATTACTACTATTATTATTATTAGCCCATACTATCCCATTGTTGGGCAAAGGCCTCCCCCCACTTCCGCCAGTCACCACGGTCCTGTGCAACCGTTTCCCATTCCCTCTCCTAGGCGTCCAGTTCATCCCGCCACCTCATGCGTGGTCTGCCACGACGCCACCTGGCTATATTAGGGCTCCATGCCGTGGTGATTTAGGCCCAAAGTTCGTCGGGCATGCGGCAAATGTGTACTATAAAACATATAAATAACTTATCGTGCTAGGTACTATAAGACATATAAATAACTTATCGTGCTAGGTACTATAAAACATATAAATAACGTATCGTGCTAGGTACTATAAAACAT
The DNA here is from genome assembly GCA_932527175.1 of Operophtera brumata. Taxonomy (NCBI): domain Eukaryota; kingdom Metazoa; phylum Arthropoda; class Insecta; order Lepidoptera; family Geometridae; genus Operophtera; species Operophtera brumata. Next base: position 5,339,160 of record OW052228.1, on the reverse strand, counting down.
ATAAATAACTTATCGTGCTAGGTACTATAAAATTCCTATCCTACTAGTTATCCTATCAGTTCCTATCCAGCTACTAATCACCAGCAGTAGCATGGCTAGTGATTAGTAACCTATCACAAGTAATTAATAATGTAAAAATTAAAAAAAACCTCAACGCAATGAAACGACTGAACTGATTTTGATCGAACATAGCTCAGGCTCTACTCCCGGTAAATTCAACCTTTCCAACAAAAGTAAAAATCCTAATCGGTTGAACGTGACCTTTGAGGTAATAGGTTACCGCTTAAAATCAGGTCAACAACCGCATCATGTACTTGTTCCGTCATTCAAGCAGTAAAAAAAACATGACGAAACTTGATAATATAAAGGTATTTTTTTTTTTTTTTTGGCGTCTTTACTTGCCGATATTTTTTTTTACATTACTGTCCAGTTTTCCCCTCTGAGGGGGACTCTAGTGGAATAAGGCTTTTTAGGGTTCCGTAGTCAAAGACAAGGAACCCTTATGGATTCGTCATGTCTCTCTGTCTGTCTGTCTGTCTGTCTGTCTGTCTGTCCGTCCGTCTGTCCGTGTATGTCACAGCCTTTTATTTCCGAAACTATACCTAACGATAACTATTGTAAAAAAACTATTATTTTTTTATTTTTATACTTAGAACTAAAACTCAAAAAAAAAAAACATCAGACCTATACTTGTGGGGTATCTATGGATAGGTCTTCAAAAATGATGTTGAGGTTTCTAATATAATTTTTTTCTAAACTGAATAGTTTGCGCGAGAGACACTTTCAAAGTGGTAAAAAGTGTGTGTGTGTCCCCCCCCCCCCCATAACTTCTAAAATAAGAGAATTATAAAACTAAAAAAAATATATGATGTACATAACCATGTAAACTTTCACTCAAAATTGGTTTGAACGAGATCTAGTAAGTAGTTTTTTATTTTTGGGGTTCCCCATACTTAGAACTGAAACTCAAAAATTTATTTTTCATCAAACCCGTACGTGTGTGGTATCTATGGATAGGTCTTCAAAAATGATATTGAGGTTTCTAATATAATTTTTTTCTAAACTGAATATTTTGCGCGAGAGACACTTCCAAAGTGGTAAAGAGTGTCCCCCCCCCCCCCCCATAACTTCTAAAATAAGAGAATGATAAAACTAAAAAAAATATATGATGTACATTACCATGTAAACTTTCACTCAAAATTGGTTTGAAATATAAATAGTTTATTTCAATTAGATGACCCTAACGCTCTATGTCGTAATTTAACAAACATTATCTCTAGCTGCATTAAAGAACATACAAAATTAATTAAAATACCTAATAGCAAATTAATACTAAAACCGTGGATCACTCCAGGAATCTTAAAATGCATCAAAAATAGAAACAAACTCCAAAAGCAACTTAGCCTTGATTTAAACAATGACATTCTAAAGATAACCTATCGACGTTACCGAAATTATGTAAATAACCTAATAAAAAAAATTAAAAAGCAGTACGAAATGGATCTCTTAAATAAAGCAAAAACTAATAATAAAACTTTATGGAATTGTATAAAAGATATCACGCATCTAAATAAACACAAATCTATTAACATTGAACTCATTAATCTAAAAAGTAATGCTAATGAATCTGCAGAACATGTAAATGAACATTTTAATGGTATAGGTAAAATTCTAGCCGAGAAAATTAGTCGTAATGAAATTCTTGTTGAAAATTATTTTAATTCTTTGCCATCCCAATTAAACTCTATCGGAATAATTGATCCTGAACCGAATGAAGTTGATTTAATAATTACAAACCTTAAGACAGAATCTGCAGCTGGATGGGACAAAATTCCAACCAAGTTTATAAAGCTGGCAGGGAAGGAGTTGGTTCCTATCATCACACACTTAATTTCTAAATGCTTTCAAAAGGGTATATTTCCAAAGGAACTAAAACGCTCAATCATACTCCCAATCTTTAAGAGCGGGGATAAGTATGATATTAATAATTACAGACCGATCTCGGTTCTACCTGTCATTTCAAAAATAATTGAAAAAGTTATTAACAATAGACTCATTGAATTTTTTAACACATTCACCATCCTATCTAAACACCAGTATGGTTTTCGCAAGGGCATCAGTACCGAGGACGCTATTTTGGATCTGACAAAAAATATTACAAGTAACCTAGACCAAAAGCATAAAACACTGTGTATCTTTTTGGATTTAAAAAAGGCATTTTATACCGTGTCAGTCCCCACTCTTATTAGGAAACTTGAAAAGCTTGGTATTCGTGGCTCTTTCTTAGATTTGCTCACTAACTATCTTGATGATCGTACCCAACGTGTGAAATTGGACAGTGACATAATCAGTGAAGACGTTAATTCCTCTAACTATGGCGTTCCCCAAGGGAGCGTCCTTGGTCCAACATTATTTCTGGCCTATATAAACGACTTAACTAATAAACAACTGACCAATGGACAAGTTTTCTCTTACGCTGATGACACAGCATTACTCTTTCATGGCAATTCTTGGTGCGAGGTGTATGCTCTGGCTGAAAAGGGACTTAGTGAAGTAATTCAATGGCTAAACATAAATCTTCTATCGCTAAATATTTCAAAAACAAATTATGTTGCTTTTTCAATCAGAGACTCCCTACAACCTGACCCCAACCTAAGTTTAACTGCCCACTTCTGCGAAAATATAAATACTAATCATTGTAATTGTCAAAAACTAGTTAAAGTAAATTGTTCGAAATATTTGGGTGTTATGGTGGATCAAAATCTTACCTGGTATCCCCAACTAGAACTAGTCTCCAACAGATCTCGTAAACTAATCTGGATATTTAAGTACTTGCGGAATATTACAGATAAGCAACTTATTATATATATTTACACTACATTAGTTCAGTCGATCTTGTTATACTGCATAACAATCTGGGGTGGTACCTATAAAACAAACTTTATTAGCATAGAACGCGCACAAAGGACCATTTTAAAAATAATGCTTCATAAGAAAAGAAGGTTCAGTACCGTCGATCTCTACAAAGAAGCCAATGTGTTATCAGTAAGACAATTGTATATACAACAATGTATCCTCAAAACACACAGAAGCCTATTAGTTAACCCTCTGACTATCTCTAAAAGAAATCAAAGATCTGTAATAAAACACCATATGACAAGAACCGTTATTGCATCGAAACAGTTTAGCACTCAATCAGTCAAATTATATAACAACGTCAACAGGAATCTGAATATATACACAATGTCCTATTTTCAATGTAAAATAAAGCTAAATAATTGGTTAAAATCCTTAACCTACCAAGAAACAGAAGAACTATTCTAAGCTCCCCACCTTTTTAAACTCATTTTTCATACACGTAGACCAGGAATGCTCGCACCCACGTATTCTCTCTCGCATACATTTATCTGCACATTCTCTAACACCACACACAAACACAATCATCAGTCATCACACTCGATCAAATGCAAAATGCACACAGCTACTTCTGTTTAATTACTTTATATATCTATCTACTTAGTTATGTATGATTTATAATTATATATATATATATTTATATTTATTTTAGATTATTTTGCCTATTTTTCTATATTATATATATTATATTCTTAATCCTAAGTTCTTTACTTAAGTAATTGTTAAAAATTAAGTTTAGACAATAGACCACCATAATTAAAGAGGGGACTCCTCTAATACAGGTTTTGTAACTTAACAGAGGAGATCCCAACCCATGTAACCCATAGTTTTGTAAGGAAAATAAAGAATTTTTTGTATTTTTTTTTGTATTTTTGAACGAGATCTAGTAAGTAGTTTTTTTTTAATACGTCATTAATCGTAATCCATCCAAGAACTTTTATATTATGTTACTTGCTGCTACGGAACCCTTCATGGGCGAGTCCGACTCGCACTTGGCCGCTTTTTTAGATTCAAATTTTCAGGGGGATTTTCAGAGGGGAATAATGGAATAAGCCATTTTTTTATATCATTTGGCCAAGCCAAATTTTTTTAATTCTCTAAGCATTTGGCAGAAACATTGGGTAGGTAAATACTCAATTCTAAACTGGAATTTCGAATATGAGCGAAATCGTTCAAGAAGTTGTCCAAGATGTAGTTACAGGCTGAGTTTTTAGGCGATTTCAGAAACTGTCCGGGAGAGTTATCTAATGGTGTGATGAATAGGAAGGGGTGTCGAGTTACGGTCACGATTCTGAAAGTATTAAGTTTTGCATTAACTAGCAGATGCATGATAATAATATGTTGACATTCTGCCTCTAGACTAGACTAGACATAGGTAGACTCTTTGTAAAACATAGCTTGACCCTGTGACTACTATCAGTGTAAAATGCCTAGGACTGGGAAGATATTGAAAATCGAAATCTTTTTTGCCCTTGGGCTGCCCCCAAATGAGTGTATTGTTTTCAGGGTTCATAAATCATAAATCATTTATTGCTTATAAATCTAGGTAAAATACAAAATGCATTAGATGTTAGGTTGTTCGGTATAGGTAAGATCGCTAGATACTGCTTTTCAGCGTACAGACATTAGACAGGTAACAGTAACTATGTAGGTAGGTATAGGTACCTACCTACCTATGTTTCTTTATTCCATCATATCTTTGTATGTACCTTTCTATATCTTTGTTGCAGCCTTGTAGCTGAGGTTTTGCAGGTCTTAGGCACTAATTAGGCACTATTTTTGGAGCAATAAAGCTAAGTCGTACGTTTGCTGAGTTTTAAGTGGGGGTCGCTATCATAACGTCCAGCTAGCGACCCCCCATTCTTTAGCTTATAACTTCTAAAGCATTGACGCACTAATTATTTTACAAAAGCCACTATCTAGTACCCATAACACAAGCTCTGCTTAGCTTGGGGCTAGATAATGTTGTGTGAACTGTCCAGCATTATTTATTTATTTATTTGGCACTATTTATTGGCTGAGAAGAAAACCCTGAATTCTATAAATGGGTCGCTAGATTGACGCACACATGTTTTAGGCCGGCCACATACACTCGGAATACCGTAACGGAATTATTTTTCGAAATTCCTTCGCGGGATTCCGTACAGACGCCACACACTAGGGTTTTTTTTCATTCGGCATAATCGGCATTCATTTTTCATCATGCGGAATTACGAATCGAAAAAAAAACCGTACGGAAAATTACCTAGTGTGTGTGTGGTAGGTCCATAGATTTGTATGGACTTCCTGCGTTCGATATTTCATTTCGAAATTCCGTTTCGGAATTACGAGTGTATGTGGCCGGCCTTACAAACATAGTTGGGACAACCGTAGTCGCCCCTTAGCAGTCTGTGGTCACCTTTAGCACAGCGCACTCTTGTTCAACAGCTTCGCATTCCAACTCGACGCCGGCCACTTCTCTGGCGTGCTCCTCGTTTCTTTCTGCAATTTCTTTTTCTTTTTGTCGCCTAATTTCTTCCTCTGCTGCTTGTTTGTCTTGTATTTCCTTCATTCGCAGCTCGTTTAGAGTACTTACTAAAAGATATAATATAAAAAAAAACTATAAACACTGCCAGAACCTCACCACGCCTATGTACCTAGGTACCTACTTTTTGACGACCTCTGTGGCGCGGCGGGCGAAGGTTCGTCTGCGACGCAGGAGGCTGCGGGTTCGATTCCCGCCACGGAAGTCTCGGAACAAGTACGATCTACAGATAATTGTTCAGGGTGTTCTGGATATTTCCTATGTATAATAAACAATATATATCTATGTAATGTATAGTATTAAGTATATCAGTTATCTAGTAGCTTGGAGCTAGATAATGTTGTGGGAACTGTCCAGCATTATTTATTTATTTTTGTTTTATTCCGATGCCGCACATGGTCAGCTGGGATATCCCTACGCCTGACCGGTGGACACTCCTCAGCACATTTTCAGTCTCTATGGAGGCGTGTATATTTTGCATACTGTGGCATGACGTGGCGCATCTTTTTTTTTTGTATACTTCTTTAATGACGGTACAAGCAGATGGCCCACCTGACCTCTGCCTATGAACAGTGCATTACCTCATAGGTCACGTCCACATTGGACGCGCCCTATGTGGCATTGCACTGCGCCCGCCACCCTGAGACATGAAGATGAAAAGTCTCATGTGCCTGTAATTTCACCGGCAACCTTACCCTTCAAACCGGAACACAGCAATGCGAGCACTACTGCTTTGCGGCAGAAATAGGTAAGGTGGTAGTACTTCCCCAGACGAACTCTTTCACAAAAAAGCTCTACTACTACTACTAGGTACTAGCAAAGATTTCAATATCGGGTACTAGTATAACGCAGGGGACATTTTACGGTGAACGAGCTGTATACTTACATTTCTTCAGAATTCATCTTATGTTTCCTTAGAACAACTCTCTCTAACTTATGGACTTAGTACCTAACAAGTCCATGCTCTAAGTACTTACAACAGAAAAGGTATAGGTAATTACCTGAGAGTCCCCTTATCTTGCCACATCCTATCCTATCCTACTTCCTATCCTATCCTATCCTACTAATAATATCATATCATATCCTTATATTATCGTTCTAATATTATAAACGCGAAAGTTTGTAAGTATGGATGACGAAACTTATGGATGGATGGATGTTTGTAACTCTTTCACGTAAAAACTACGGGATGGATTTAGATGAAATTTAGAATGGAGATAACTGGACTCCCGGACTAACACATAGGCACATTTTTATCCCGATATTCCGACGGGATCGAGACTAACGCGGGTGAAACCGCGGGGCGCTGCTTGTCCTGTATATATCCGTGTCTGAGATATCAGGAACTACGCAACGAGCAGGTACAATGGTAACACAACACCCAGACCCAGAAAATATACTTGCAGGTCATGCAAACATTTGCCCTGCAGCGGGAATCGAACCCGTTCCTCTCGCTCAGCCGGCTACGCGCCCGCCGCGCCACGGAGCGGAGGTGACTTTACTATAATATAATTAATCTCATAAAAAATGCTAAATGAGACATCTAATGCGTACTCCCGGCCAGACCCGATACAAATATTTGCAGATCATAAAAAAACATTTTCCCGCAGCGGGAATCGAACCCGCAACCTTTCGCATCTCAGCCGGGTTCCTTAACAAAATTACGGAACCCTTATTGATTCGTCATGTCTGTCTGTCTGTCTGTGTATGTCACAGCCACTTTTTTCCGAAACTATAAGAGCTATGCTGTTGAAACTTGGTAAGTAGATCTATTCTGTGAACCGCATTAAGATTTTCACACAAACATAGAAAAAAAACAATAAATTTTTGAACTCAACTGAAACTCAATTTTTTTTTCATCAATCCCATATCTATGGATAGGTCTTCAAAAATGATATTGTGGTTTCTAATATTATTATTTTTCTAAACTGAATAATTCGCGCGAGAGACACTTTCAAAGTGGTAAAATGTCCCCCACGTAACTTCTATAAAAAGAGAACGATAAAACTAAAAAAAAATATGATGTAGGTTACCATTAACCATGTAAAATTCCAACGAAAATTGGTTTGAACGAGATCTAGTAAGTAGTTTTTTTTAATACGTCGTAAATCGTAAACCATCCAAGAACTTTTATATTATGTTACTTGCTGCTACGGAACCCTTCATGGGCGAGTCCGACTAATGGCTGTTTTTTTTAACTATCGTCGTCACGTTAAGAATTTACTATGCTTGTGCTGCAAATCTCGGACTTGGGGGCCGCAGAAACTGTACCTACCGTACTCACAACAAACCTTTGTCGAAGATATCTTGAAATCCTTTTCTATGCTTTTCCAAATTGCTAATATGCGCTTCTATTTTGGCCTTTTCTGAAGTCGAGCATATTTCAATCATCGATATTTGGTGCCTAGCTTGTGCAATTTGGGTTTTTAAATCCTGGAATTATTAAGCTGATAGAGAGACAAAATAAAGTAGGGGAGAATGAGAATAGGTTGGAACAATATTGCGTAACCTAGCATAACTCAGACAAAATTGTCATGTCTGTATAAAACCTTATTTTATTTTACCTGTTTTGCATTCTTTTTCTAAAATTTTATTTTGTAAGTAGGTATGTAAGTACTATTCATTTTAACTTTGTTCAACTGGCTGATCTTTGGTGAATAAATGTATTTTCTTTCTTCTACGACGCAAAAGTAGAAGGATCTCGATGGACCAAAGACATTATAAAGAATGCAGGAAGGTTGGATGGAGTTGGCTCTAGACCGTTCGTCGTGCCATTATATGCCTCAAACTGTAAGTTTTAATAAAAATAAACTCTGGCACAAATTTTACGAGAAGTTACTAATAGATCCATGGCTTTGATCCATTGTACTTATAGATCCCACCGAGATAAGTGGCTTTGACCTACTTATAGTTACCTATAATTTTGTAACAAATAAATCCTGTCTCTGGATCACTGCCTTAACCGACCTTTGGTATGTATACACCTCGAAGGTGGACATTGCGTTATCGTATGTATTATTATAGGTACCCTTATTATAGGTAACTAACTATTTGTTCATAGGTTTATTGCTAATAGTTATGCCCCTATTCGAATCGAACGAGTCGAAAAAACAACGTAGTTTAATACGCGACGTTGCAGCACAGACTAATAACAGCTTGCAAGTATTATAAGTTCCAAGAAACCTGTTCCTGGCCAAAGCCACATACATCGTCACTGAGTCAGGTGAGATCGTGGTCAATTACAGGCCTATCAATGTTAATAAAATAAAATTGTTTCATCTCTCCTCTGGTTCAATCTTTCTAGGTCTCCCCTAAGTCATAACCAGGTAGGTCTTAATTTCTAGGTATCTATCTACCTACCTCTAGCTGCTCCCCAATAAACTCATTTTCTGCTTTGACTGTTGCAAGTTCTTCATTCATAGAACGCTCTGTATCTCGAATCTTGCACATATCTTTGTCCTTCAGTAATTTTAGTTTCGTGGCTTAAAAAAAAGTGTTTTAATAATTAAGTGTTTATTACGCAAAAGAGGATGGATGGTGACCAAAGACAATAGAGAAGTCGCAGGATGGCGGTGGATGTAGGCGGCTCATGACCATTAGTCGTGGCATTCTATGGCAGGCCTATGTCCAGCAGTGGACTTCTGTAGTCTGATGATGATTATGAAGTCATTGTTAACTAGGTTATTTAAACTTATGTAGGATATGTACCTATAGTACCTAGATAGTGGCAAGAGTTCGTCCGGGGAAGTGCTACCACCATACCTATTTCTGCCGCAAAGCAGTAGTGCTGGCATTGCTGTGTTCCGGTTTGAAGGGTAAGGGTGCCGGTGAAATTACCCCGCGGTTACGTTTGCACCATTGATTACAGGCACATGAGACTTTTCATCTTTATGTCTCAGGGGGGCGGGCGCAGTGCAATGCCACATAGGGCGCGTCCTAGGTGGACGTGACCTATGAGGTAATGCACTGTTCATAGGCAGAGGTTACCGCTTAACATCAGGTGGGCCATCTGCTTGCTCCGCCAGACCAGTAGCATAAAAAAAAAAAATGATCAGGCCACATTGCTAGCAGAACTGATAACCGATGGAGAGTAAAGGTTTTCGAGTGCCGACCACAAACTGGACGAAGCAGATGAGGAAGGCTCTCGATAGACCGAGATAACTGGACTCCCGGAATAACACACAGGTACATTACAATTATTTAATTCTTTAACCATACCTACTACTAATAGTAGGTATGATAAAATAACTTATGGTATAATGAGTTGTAAGAAGTAGGATTATCGCGTTAGGCTAGGTTTGGAAAAACTAGGCCTAGGAGAGGAGTACCTATATGATAATATTTACTCTAAATGATAAGTATTCAGAGGACTTACCATCTTACGATACAAATGAAAAGTTTGTTTTCGTAAGCGGATTGTTCGCGTGTAGGTATCTATGTAGGTACATGTAAAAGCTTTTTGATTGGAGGTCCTGTAGTAGTAGTGGGGACTAGTGGTATTTTCCTAACCTACATTCTGGTTTCTTCTTACAAAATATTTTCCTGCACGACTCGAATCTGAATCTAAACTTAAATTAAATCTGAAACTTAGGTAACAGGTTGTGCACTAACCAGATTTTAATTTTAGCTTCAAGGTATTAATTGTGTCGTTATAAGCCATTTTCAAGGATTTTCATCAATTTTCATACAGTAGGTACAGTATTGCTTCATGGATAAGATATTTGAAATTTTGGCGCCACCGCAATCTTTTTTTTTTAAACAATATTCTATCTGTTCCCTTAGTCACAGAATAAATAACAGTTTGGATTATTAAAGAACTCATAGACGTAAAATTTTCGCTACGCTGAAAGAACTACACACGAAAAGGTAACAACTTTCAAACGTGAAATAAAATTATACATTAGTAGCTTGGTACATTGCAGCACTGAACAATTAGCTGAACAAATACTACATGTCTTGCAAAAAACCTCCGGAAGAAGAACTAAAGCAAAAAACGAAACGTAGTATTTTTTCTCTATTATTGTAGCAAACAAGCAAGCCACATATTGTACATACCATGATACATACATATTTTGATATCTGTGTAGGTACCAATAGCAATTAGCAAGCGAGCTTTTGTTTGACATTTGTTTGTTTGCTAGGCTAGCGTGTAGTTTTTTTATGACAGCTATTTTAGGTTTTTATTTGTAACCTATTTAATGCAAAATGTAGATTAATCAACGTGAGAACTTCTCCATGTGTATATTTCGTGTTGATTAACAGTAGAACCACCCTCGATGTGTAAGTCTTCGAAAATGGTGTCCGGAAGCACGAGGGTGATCCAAGTCACCAACATCGCGCCTCAGGCGACGAAGGATCAGATGCAAACCCTCTTTGGATATTTGGGAAAGATTGATGATATTAGATTATACCCTACGATAAGAGACGTATCATGCCCCGTGCAGTCGCGAATATGCTATGTGAAATACTACGACTCGACAACTGTGAATGTCGCTCAGCACATGACGAATACTGTCTTCATCGACCGAGCGTTGATTGTGATTCCGATGCAGTCTGGAGAGATACCCGATGAGCACAGGGCTCTGGAAATGTCTAGCAATGGTACATTAGTGCCAGGATTGAACTCCGTGGAGCCGCGTCTTCCCGCGCATATTATAAACACGCTAGAAGGCATTCCGCCGAACCAGGTCATTCAGTCCCACGATCCGAATATGGTTATGTTGGGTCTACCGCCGTACCCTCCCCTCCCAGCCACCTTAGACTCTCGTAAGATAGAAGAGATCAGAAGAACTCTGTTGATAGCGGAAGTCGGTAATCTGGGCTCGCAGCAGTTGATCGATTACTTTGGCCAAGTGGCTGAAGTCAAGTACATGAGGTTCTGTGAACGAGAAGAGGATAAGACCAAGTATGCGTTATTAGAAATGACGGAACAGGAGAGTGTGATCAAACTGCTTCAGCTAAGTGGATCTGCTGTTGATGGACAAATTATCAAGGTTTGTATCTTGATGATTTTTTGTGTAGTTTTTTGTGTCACTGGTTGTTTCCTGGTCAGCCTGTGTGACAGTGCGGTCATTGTGAATTCCTTCTTGATTTTATTGAAAGAAATTAATAATGCAATTTTATTTCATTTATTCATGCTTATGTTAGTTCATGAATTTATTGAAAAACTCGTCCAGGCTATAATAACATTTTTCCACCAATACTTCATTATTGTGTAAAATAGTGGAAACTAAAGCAAGTGAAACTAAGACATTTCAACACTCTGAAATAGCAGTGAAAGCTGCTCGTCTATGATTTTAGATAATAATAAATATTGTGTTGGTTTTAATGAATAATGACAAACTAACTTAATACTGTTTAATTTAATGAGATCCAAAAAAAAATATGCAAGCCTCTACCTCCCAACTTTGCCTTGAACAACATTTTAAAGCGAAAGATATGTTTTGCCTCTGATTCCAGTTTAAATAATGCACCTTTGAGTTACACAGTCATATCGCTGACCTTAACCTCGTCCCTGACCTAATGCACTGACCAAAAAAGAACTAGTAGTACAACAAACAAACAAACTTAAAAAAAACAGTAAAGTTTGTGATATTTGTATTATTTCTAATTCAAAGCAGATTAAATCTCTGCACTGATATCCCGGAGTATATTGTGCATTGTCGCCCTACTCTATGCTGAATAATACAACTTCCAGGTGCTTCATTCAACTCAATCAATCTGCAAGCCGACGACGAAGAGCAATGAAGCGGCTCAGCGAGAGATTGAAGAAGCCATGTGCCGGGTGAAGGAAGCGCAGAACCTGATCTCCGCAGCTATAGACCCCGTCATCGGCCTGCTCGCTAAGGATAAGAGAAGGTATTGCTATCAAGCTTTTGAATGGGTCGAGGGATGCAACCCCATTCATATTTGTTTGAAAATAGCTATTTACTCGGACGACCTTTGTGGCGCGGCGTGCGAAGGTTCACCTGTGATGCAGAAGGTTGCGGGTTCGATCCCCGCTTCGGGTCAAATATTTGTACGATCTGCAGATATTTGTTCAGGGTGCTCTGGGTATTTTCTATGTATGGTCTTTCAGTGTCTTTTGACATTGACAAGCAGTTACAATTTGATCGAAAGAGAGAAAACACGTCTAACTGTTCCAAGAATATATATTCCATCATATTGCAAACCTTTATAATGGTTAACAAAAGGTGTTAAGTCATATTCAGGTAGAAAGCAAGCTGCCAATACACACAGGTCAATAATATCACCAGCACAACATATATCGCTGGTTTGTAACTCATGCTCTGGCAGTCTGCTTTCTGCATAAATGTGGCCATGTGGGATGACGATGATTGGGGTTGACTGCAGACAAAACATAGGTTATGGGCATACCTTTACGTTTAGGTCCAAGTTCACAAACACAAATAGGAGGTTACTGTAACCAACAGATGACAGATTAATTTACAAAAAGTTTTTTATCAATCTACTTATAGCAACAGCTATTTACAATATCATTGACAAAATAATTGGTTCGGCTGAACAGCCGTTGCGCGGTCTGTAGGGCTCAAAATCATATTGATATTGCAACAGCACTGTGAAGTGGCGAGCAAGTAGCATTTAAAGGTCTTCTAAAAGATTAAAGTTTCTTTCGACTGTTCATGGCCGCTAGGAACTTTGTCTTTTAAAGTTTTGATTAAAGTTTAATACTACCTGGGGCGTATTTCTCAATAGTTACTAGCTACAGCCATAATAGTTACGGTTACAAGTAATGTTCCTTGAAAAAATAACACGTAATATATAGCCTTTAAAATAGAAGTGTAGAAATGGGCCTTAGTGCTGTCATCTCGATGTGATTCTGCCTTAATGTGTTGGTGAACTGCCTGCCTTGTCATGTATCAATAGTAACATGTGGTACATTCCAGAACTCGTTCACGTTCTCGGTCCCGCTCGCACCGCCGGTCTCGCTCGCGCTACAGCAAGCGGTCACGTTCCCGCTCGCGCCACCGCTCGCGCCGCTCACGGTCCAGGCACAGACATCGCTCCAGGTAAATATCAATAGATAGCTCAGACAAATAGAGAAGTTCAGACAGAACACATGAAGCCGAAAACTAACTTGGTCGTCAATGTCAACAGACCAATTTGGTCTCTTTTTTGGTTGGCGCATCTGTCACGAACGAGCAAATTGGTTGATTTAGGAACACAGAATAACTAAATACCTACTACACTTACATTACAGACAATGCATCCAAACTATGCTCAACACTTGTCTCCATCTGTGTCCGGGTGTGTTGTGTTGTACACGCATTGAAAACTGGCGACAGTATTCCATAGGGCAATGTTTCGTCTTAATTTTATCTATTTGACTATTATGATACTTTTTACTGTAGGTATACTAGCGACCTTCCAGAAGAAAGAAAGGTAAATCATTTATTCATGACATTGACAAACGTGGGACACACAAAACAGATGAAAACATAACTAACCTATAAATTATAGCATGAAAACAAAAAATATTTGTATAAAAAATTGAGAAGAAATTCTCTATATGATTGTACTATATGGACTGTGTATTATAGCCATTATTATTATTATATTAATAGAATAAAATACTGATAGAACTGAACTTCACTGCTAGGAAAAGTAAATAGAGTTTCACTAACCTATACATAAATAAGTCCTCTGTGCATACCCCAGCAGTTGGCGAATGTAGTAGAGTTCTCTCAGCTAACATGGGTCCGTTGACTTACCAGAGGTCTACCTGTTACCTAGCACCACAGCACAACACCAAGATCACTTGAAGCTAACTTTTTACTATGTACTTGAAAGATAACAATACAATTGTCGGGTTTGTCTAACGAACTGTTAATCGCTTATCATTAGAATTCTCTATATGATTGTACAATATGGACTGTGTATTATAGCCATTATTATTATTATATTTGTATGGTTACGTACCTACATCGCCAGTGTGCAACTCACGCGACCGCACGACGGTCGCGTACCAAAACATTGTGAGTGTATTAACTGCCAAAATAATAACGATTGTGTTTAACTACTAAAATTAACGTCACATAGTACGACCACCAAACTGGGATTGTACATTTGGTCCTTCGAGGTACCATTCGGTGGATTTTGTGGCCCTAAGTTGCGAAAGCGAATCGGTTACCTGGCTTCCCACAAGCGGGTCTCACCAGGCTAATTGAGAAGGCGTAATTACGTAGCGGCGGGTTGCATATGCACTGAGTGCAAAGGACTTTCAAGTGTCACCGAAGTTCTATCGTCAACTGCGAGGAGCGACGAAAAACATTTGAAGAAGAAGACAAGGAAACTACTGCCTGTCTTCGTGTCCTGAATCAACACCTTTGAACTTTTATACTCCACTCAGACTAACTCGGGTAACTAACTTTTTACTTGTGAACACTGCCTCACTATCAACTAACTTGAACTCAAACAAAAAAAATGGAATTACTTACCAAACAAGTAAGTTGCTTCGAAAGTATAAAAACTTTATGCTCCAATTATACAAAGGATTCCAAATCCAGAAAAACTATCGAATACTTAGACGCAAAGCTTTCAACCCTAGAGAAACAATGGGTAGAGTTTCATGAAAGAAATGAAAGCATTGTGCAAAATACGGAAGACAAGAGCGAAATCAGTTACTTCACTGATAATGTTTATGGAAAGACTAAACAACTATATGAATCAACTAAAGTGAATATGATGGACTTACTGATCTCTCACCGACAAGAGGAGAAAGAGAAACCGGAATCTAGTGTTGATTTTGACTTCTCTGGAATATGGGAGGATGAACCTGATGATAACATCAAAATACTGCTGAACCCGCAGAAATGCAACTTCAAGGCTCTAGAAAGAGCCATGACAAAAATAAAGATCGAACTTATATCTGAAAAATGGGAACTAGAAGCTCACCTCTCAACTTTAAAAGGGAAGTGGGACTCTATTGACAAACTACACTGGAAGCTGGAAAACGCAGTGATGGGTTCTAACTTGAACGCAGAATATTCAGCCAAATTCGAAAACATAGAAAATAAATACGACGACTTGCGGAAACAACTGAACAACAAGGTATGGTCTAACATACACTATCAAAAATCACCACCAAAAATTGAAATCCCAGAATTTTTTGGGGACTAAGTTCAATGGATTGCGTTTAAAGATCTTTTTCTAGAAACGATTCATAAAAATCCTACTATATCCAACGCACAGAAAATGCAACATCTAAAAACAAAACTGAAGGGTGAAGCAGAACGCTTGGTGCAGCATCTTACTGTTAGTGCGAACAACTACGACTCCTGCTGGGAAATACTGTCCCATCGATATGATAATCGTCGCCTTCAATTCACATTGTTCATGAACGCGATGCAACAACTGCCTACTATCCAGCATCCTAACACCTATAATTTCAAGAAAATGCATGACGTCATCACAGAAAGCTTGAACGGGCTCACTAATATGGGGGTGGATGTGAGAAGCTGGGGCCCAATGATTGTACATAACATGTCACAGAAACTGGATGCCGTAACTCTCCACGAATACACAAGAGACATCCGGGATAAAAGTGTTGATTTTGACCTCTCTGGAATATGGGAGGATGAACCTGATGATAACATCAAAATACTGCTGAACAGCAGAAATGCAACTTCAAGGCTCTAGAAAGAGCCATGACAAAAATAAAGATCGAACTTATATCTGAAAAATGGGAACTAAAAGAAAAACAACAACTTCAACTCCTCAACTTCAACTTCTTTCCTCTCAACTTTAAAAGAAAAAGAAAAGAAAAAGACCAAGCCGAGATCCGGCTCGAAGGACCACACCATCTACGTCGAATATTGGGAGACCAAAAACTTACCTACGAGGAGTTTACAACACTTCTTACAAAAATAGAAGCCTGCATGAACTCGAGGCCTCTATATCCCCTAACAGAAGACCCAGAAGAATTCTACACCTACTTAACTCCAGGTCATTTCCTAACTGGAAGCCCTACATTGACTCTTCCTCTGTCCAACTACGAAGATGAAAGGAACGTGGATTTACGCCAAAGATGGCAGTTAACTGAACACATGCTGCATCAATTCTGGAAATTGTGGTCCAGCGACTATTTAACTCAACTTCAAGCAAGAAGCAAATGGCAAAGACCTACTAAGAATCTTGAGAAAGGGGACATAGTCCTTGTAAAGGAAAACAATCTACCCCCGGGAAAGTGGGTCATGGGCAAAGTGATCGAAGTACACCCCGGAGAAGATGGTCATGTGAGAGTGACCACTGTCAAAACTCAAGCTGGTGTGGTCAAGAGGCCCGTCACAAAACTGTCAAAAATATTGCCAAATGAAACTGAAGACACACAAAATGAAACTGAAAACTCAACAAATCAAAAGAGCCATTATTCTAGGGCTGCTCGCTCAACACCTACCAAAAAGCGTAACCGAACTGGGAAGAAAAGTTTCATCACGATGTTCGTTTCTTTTCTTACAATGTTTGCATTCATAAATGAATCAAAATGTGATATATCTGACGTCACTGATGCGAACGTAGGTATGACAAAGAACGCTCAGATTACGAACCTTGGACACGAGCGCCCGATCTACTTCGACACGATTGGAAAAATGCAGCTAATTCATGATGAATGGGTTTTACTTACCTACTATAACCTAACGACTTACTGGCAAGCTATTCAAGATATCGAAAACTACGTGGAAGATGTCAGAATCCTGTGTCAGAAGATGGACCCAAGATATTGTAAAAATACCGTACAACAACTCTTCCATGACATGGAACTAATGAAATATTACAACAACATACTACTGGCCCCGCACAAGCATTTATCTGATCGTAAAAAACGAGCTTTGATCGATGGTGTTGGCTATGTAGCAAATAGTTTGTTTGGAATCTTGGATCAGCACTTTGCAGAGAAATACCACCAAGATATTAAAGCTATGCAGAATAACGAAAGATACCTACTAGAAAAAACCTACTCCTACTCCTGTTCCTACTCATGAAAAATCAAACTACAATCGTTGAACTTGAAAATGAAATAATGATGAAAAATGAGAAGAATATTCGGCAACAGTTCGTACTTATGAACAAGTTTATGAATGATACCAGCATTAGATTGACAGAACTTCAGTCTGGAATCGGAACTGTCATGGCCACTAATTACTTCAGCTCTGTATCGCTCACAGCACACTTGCTGCTAACTAACTTAAAGAATGTTTAAGAGATGCTTTTCAACGCCCTCGTGGATTTTTACAAAGGCCACATCGATGTGCATCTCCTCACACCAGTCAACTTAATCAAGCAGCTGAATGAGATCTCTGGAAGACTCCCGAAAACTTTAAACTTTCCTGTAGAAAATATTCAAGAAGAAATAAAGGATGTCTACAAACTACTCTACGTAAAGGCTCGCGTCACGGACAAGTACTTTATGTTTGAGATACACATTCCATTGACAAGCGATGAAGATTTCACTCTTTATAGAGTCATCCCTTTACCTCTGAGAATGAAACAAGAACAAGCAGAGATTACTAAATATGTATATGTTTCATCGAAATATATAGCTGTCAATTTTAGAAAGAACACCTACATCAGTTTGAATGAAGAGGGAATGAAACAATGCATTCAGCGAAGAACAGACAACTTTGTGTGCAGTCTTAACTTACCTATAAGAAACTTAGAAAGCACAGACGCACCATGTGAAGCCAAGCTATTGGGTCATCAAAAGACTTCGCCGTGCATTACAAAGAAAACTGAATGTGTAGCCACCTGGATCGAGTTACATTCATCGAATACATGGCTGGCGGTGTGTTGCGACTCGTGCGTAGTGCGAACTGTCTGCGCTGGGGAAGTTGCATCTCACCAATTAAACACATCAGGACTCATAACTTTAAAACAAGGATGTGTGATGCAGAACAAGGACTTAAGTATCTACGCTCACAATTTTTGCCATAGTGATGCGAGAGTAAACTTATACCTAGCAAAACCACCGAAACTCGTGAAATCTATAAACCACATATTTAACTCGCAACGCACACCACAACTTCGACTAGTCTCAGAAGACGAAAACCTAGAAAAGGTAGCGAGACAACTAGAACAACAAAAAATAAACGAGCTTCAACTTCCAGCAACCATATCTACTCATGACATTCACCAATACACTATCTGCTACACGCTGTTGGCAGTAGTCGTAATCGCAGCGTTAGTATGGGTGATCAGGAAGCGAGGCCTTTGCAACACAAAGGCTACGTATGCCACAGCTGCAGAACATCCAGAACCAGAGGCAATCAAATTACAATCCAAAGCCCGCAGTCCGACACAGTGCGATACCACAACAAGTAACCAAACGCGCAAACTCGGACGGTCCTCGTCGCTAGTGGAGCGCCCACGCAAGGATGAGTCACGAGCTGCGGCGACGGCACAGCGCGAGCGAGCACAGCCTCGTCGGGAGCCCGTCCAGGACGTCTATTTTAATTTTAATTAGCTTTGTCGACTTACTTTTACGTTTACTTACTTTTTTAGAATATCTTTAACAAAAACCTTTTATAAGATATTGTTACTTATAACTTTTATATTTGCTTACTTGTATTATTATTGCTTATTTGTAAAGACCGTCTGTCTCCCGCTTTAATCCCTTTTTTTGGGGTTGGCAGTATGTATGGTTACGTACCTACATCGCCAGTGTGCAACTCACGCGACCGCACGACGGTCGCGTACCAAAACATTGTGAGTGTATTAACTGCCAAAATAATAACGATTGTGTTTAACTACTAAAATTAACGTCACATAGTACGACCACCAAACTGGGATTGTACAATATTAATAGAATAAAAAACTGATAGAACTGAACTTCACGACTACGAAAATTAAATAGAGTTTCACTAACCAATACATAAATAAGTCCTCTGTGTATACCCCAGCAGTTGGCGAATGTAGTAGAGTTCTCTCAGCTAACATGGGTCCGTTGACTTACCAGAGGTCTACCTGTTACCTAGCACCACAGCACAACAGCACAACACCAAGATCACTTGAAGCTAACTTTTTACTATGTACTTGAAAGATAACAATACAATTGTCGGGTTTGTCTAACGAACTGGTAATCGCTCGATTTTATTGCGCTGTTTGTTTTGAATATTGATCAGCCGATATTTGGCAGACGGTGTTGTTTCTGCCACGTCTGTGAATGCATTTAAAAACAAGGACGACAACTGGCTACAAGAGGACAATTCAGAACTTAACAAAGTGACCCAAAATTAGACATTCCACACTGTTTTGATGTACCTAGACATTCAGCGAAAGCTGCTCGTCTATAAATAAATAATTAAATAAATATTTCTGCTCCTGCAAACATGTTTAAGTACGCTGCGCAATGTAATGCGACGTGATCCGAGCGATTATCAGTTCGTTAGACCAAGAAAGAACGAGAGACGACGCTCGAACTATCTTACTCATCGTCGGACGAAAATTCAAAGTAATGGGGAGAAACACTGCTTATTTATCTCGCTAGGTGGCGCATTATCGCTGGTGTTGTTTCAATAGTCAAACATAGGTAATGTTAAAAAAAAACAGACAAAAGTGTCAAATAACAATGGATAATTTTTGGAAATAAACATTAAATAATAGTCTAGTAGAAAACATGCCTCTGTGTAGTGCATTTCAGTGTAAAAAAAAAAAGGTACACACTGTAGAAAGAAGGAAAAAGCTTGTCTTAGGACTGCTATGGTGAATCTAGACCACTCCTCCTTCTTTCGGTATATTGTTTGGTGGTATTAAAAAGTCTTGTTTATGATGGTAAATGGTTTGTAATAAGGAAAGTCTGTACAATTACACTGAACGGTATGGCTATGAATTCATGGTATATTATTGGTATGGTTTTATGAGAGTACGCGATGCCTGAAGGGCTGGTGTTCGCGAACTGAGCTCAATTTGGGGTAATCCGAGCAAATGCGTATTTTGTGCATACAATGCTGAAACACACATTTGCAGCGTGTTCGTTCATATACTTATAACTCGAACACACACCGTTTCCCTTCTGATGAGAAAAAGACAAGACCACTAAATGACAAGAACCAGCGATGGTGGCGCCATCTGAGATTAGTTTGCCTGTGGCTCCGCATTCAAGACAATTCAAAGCGTTCCTTGAGATTTCAATGAATAAAATGAGCCATAATAAATGATGACTCTTATTTGTAGGTCCCGGTCCCGGCGCCGCAGCTCGCGCCGCTCCCGCTCCCGGTCCCGCCACCGCGCGTCCCGCTCGCGCCGCGACCGCTCGCGCGACAAGGACGACCGCTCGCGCGACAAGGACGACCGCAAGCGAGACAAGAAGGACTCCCCGAAGGGTTCCCCTGCTCTCGAACTCAAGAAGGATAAATCCAAGTCACCACCGAAGGTTACCGCAGAAGTCGAGAAAGTCGAAAAGGAAGAACCGAAGCCAGAAGTTGTAGAAACTAACGGGAATGAGGGGAACAAGTCCAAAGCGTCATCTCCTGTTGTAGAAGAGAAGGAGGTTGTGGAAAAGGATTCCAAGAAGCGGGATAGGTCTAGGTCGCGCGACCGCAAGCGAGATAGATCTCGCTCCAAGCGCAGAACTAGGTCCCGTTCTAGAAGGAAGAGGTCTCGATCTCGTAAGAAATCCCGCTCGCGCGATAGAAAACGCTCCCGCTCCAGGGAACGGAAGAGATCTAAGTCTCGCGATAGAAAGCGTTCCCGCTCTCGTAAGCGCACTCGCTCTAGGGACAGAAAGCGATCTAAATCGAGGGATAAGAAACGGTCTCGCTCCCGCGACCGCAAGCGCTCGCGCTCGAGAAGCCGCCGCTCGAAGAGTCGCTCCCACAGAGACTCCAAGGCCTCTCTCGGCGCGAAGTCGCGCGACCGCTCGCCCAACCTTCCAGTCATTGCTGAGAAAATTGTAATTGACAACAAAGTCATTGATTTGAACGACGATAAAAATTCCCCTGATAATATGGACATTTCTAATTCTCCATAGATTTAGATTTTATATTAAGCTAGAGGTTTGGACTCATCACAGTACGTTTCCAGCGTGACTTTCAGCTTCTTATTCAGATTGTTTTAAGTTTCTTGATGTAATGACTCCTAAGCCCTGCGAACATGTACGGCCCGTCGTCCACGACCCTACTCAATACTGATGGAACGGTTCTATGCTCAAAACTTTAAGCCGATATGTTAAAATATAGGTTAAGTGGAGTCTAGCAACACAACTAGAACTTCAAGAAAGTGATAGCGCTATTACTCACTTGAACCCGGGAAGAAATGAGGTATAGATTTGTGCCGCTCAGAAGTAACTGACGTAAGGCTCAGAAGCAAATGACGTAAGCGACAAATGATATAAATCACTTGACATTGGCTAAATTGTTGCAATTAATGCACAGAAGCCATTACCTAAGATAAGAAGAAACATAGTTTTGCTTACAAGTAATTAATTTTGTAAAAATTTAAAAAATCCCAACGTTTAACGGCTGAACCGATTTTGATCACACAAAGCTAAGAACACTCCCGACAAATACAACTTTCAAACAACAAAAAAAACAAATCGGTTCATCCGTTCGGGAGCTACGATGGGACTGACAGACACACACACTCACACAGACACGTCAAACTTATAACACCCCTTCGTTTTTCGTCGGGGGTTAAAAAAGTTGCAAATATTAAAAGAAATCCTCTTCTAGTTGTCTTTAGAGTCGCTGCGCTAAGTACTCACTCAGTAACGGTAATGGTTGCAAACTTATATTATTATTGTGCATATCTATTTATGAGACCGATTTAAAAAAATAACCCTGTCAAGAAAAGTTTCACCAATCGTGTCTATAATTTTTGATTTATTTAGATTATTACATCCTCAAGTATTCTCAGTAATCTCAGTTTGCAACTTTTACCGTTACTGAGTGAGCTCGTAACGCAACAACCCCAAAATTTTAACACTTGTGTAGTGGACGACGAGCCTTAGTGACAGTAAAAACATAATTTATGATAAATAAATACATTCGAATTAAGTCTAATACCATGTTTTATTTTGTAAATCCAAACTGAAAGTCGACTGATTCGAGACTGTATATAAAAAAAAACTCTATGGACTGTATCGTGAATTGACTGAAAATTGGTATTCTGCTCCCTCATAATGACAACTCTTTCAATTCATGACCATAGGTTAGAGTACCTATATAAGATATATAATGGAAAGAGTGAGATGGCTAAGTTTCTCAGAGAAACTGCAAGTTTAGGTATGATTGCATTTCCGTGTTGTACTGCCAGTTTAGTACAGACTGTTCACCGTAAGATGTCCCCTGCCTTGGTTGGGGGGACATCTTGTGATGAACGGTCTGTAGAATACCATTATGACAGCGAAACTAGATCAACCATGGAATAGAAATGGGACCACGAAAAAACAGTAAAGATCCACTAACTTATCTGTAGAATGAAATGTATGTAGATGATAGACAAGTAATTAGTATTGTAAAAATATAAAAAACCCTTTACGCAATAAAAGGGCTGAACCGATTTTGATCAAACATAGCTAAGAACACTCCCGACAAATTCACCTTTCAAAAAAAACTAATCGGTTCATCCGTTCCGAAACTACGATGCCACAGGCAGGCACACACACGACACGTCAAACTTATAACACCCCGTCGTTTTTGCGTCGGGGGTTAAAAATATAGCTGAATGGTTCTACAGATAAGTTGGTGGATCTATACATCTGTGGATAGCTTCCAAACGGATGAACTGATTTCGTCAGCTCAATATTTTTTTGAAGGAAAGTCATGCATTTGCTTTTCTTGACAGCCGATAGCGCGTTGTATTTTTTCCTATGGCGACATCTAGTTGTAAATAGAGTAATTAGCTTCGGGGCCCTACATTATGCGTGCTAGACACCGATGTGCTTCATGTGTGCCAATTTTTATGGAACAGATTAAATTTGCGGGGTTTCACATGTCACGTGAAGTGGGGCCAAGAAATTCTGGAATGGGGAGCCACAGTCAAAACTAATCTCAGATGGCGCCACCATCGCTGGTGCTTGTCATTGGTCTTGTCCTTTTCTCATCAGAAGGGGAACGGTGTGTACCTTTATTTTTACACTGAAATGCACTACACAGAGGCATGTTTTATACCAGACTATTATTTAATGTTTATTTACTAAAATTATCCATTGATATTTGACACTTTTGACAGTTTTTTTTAACACCAGCGATTATGCGCTACCTAGCGTGATAAATAAGCAGTGTGTCTCCCCTGATAGATCAAGGTCCCGTGCTACATCTAGGGGAAGGTCACGCGGTCATTCGAGGGGCAAATCCCGTGGTAATTTCAGGGGAAGGTCCCGAAGCCATTCAGGAGGAACGTGATAAGTCGAGGAGAAAGTCACAAGGTATAGAATACATCATCACATCGAAACTGATCCCGAATGCACTAAAAGGAGGGAACAACCAGGTGTTGGAAAATTTAATTGTTTAAATATCAAGAAAATAAAGGAAAATAGTAGACTTTCTATTAGGTAACGTACACACAAAAAATAAATGCAAAATACGTAAGTAAGGTAGGTACCTACCTAATTTTAATTTGAAATTCCATGCATGTACCTACTCTAACCAATCTAGTTGGACGAGCAATCTTATTTTTGTAGATTTCTTTCTAGGTAACGTACATTGTTTGTGTAATTGTTTGCCATGATGCCTACAGCAACCTTTTTTCACCGCACCGCTCGCCATCGGCGGAGGATTCATTCGCACACCTTAGAGCCAGGGTGGTCCCGGACTGTGCGGTTTCAGAGAAACTTCCTCCCGCGAACGCTCAGGTTGTGGAATGATCTCCCTGCTGAGGTTTTCCCGAGCGACTACAGTATGGGGTTCTTCAAAAGGGGTGTTTGGAAATTTTTAAAGGGTCGGCAACGCGCGTGTGATGCCTCTGGTATTGCAGGCGTTCATAGGCTACGGTTACCGCTTACCAACAGGTGGGCCGTAAGCTTGTTTGCTACCTTGGTAGTATAAAAAAAAAACAAAAAATAAATGCAAAATACGTAAGTAAGGTACCTACCTAATTTTAATTTTAAATTCCATGAATGTACCTACTCTAACCATAGTTGGACGAGCAATCTTATTTTTGTAGATTTCAGTACAGAAAGAATAATACAAGGTATGTACAAAATTTGAAAAAATACATATTAAACAGTTGTGCTACCTGAAGACCGCTGCTTACGATCTAAAGGTAGCTCAACTGATCCACTCCAGACGGAAGCGTCCCTAAGATGCTGGCTGCATTGCCACGCTGAATGGCAATACTAATGCGTTGAGCCAGATAAGGGCTAGCTCTCTAGCCGCTTCTACCAGACGCTCTAAAATAATTTTTAAAACGCAAAGGGCTTTAGCACCCCACGGACCCAGAGTCTCGACCCCGAAAGGCTCAAATAAGTAAGCTCTGTCGAGAATTACATATTTGCACATCTTACCATATTGTATTTAAATAAAATATATTTATTATTTTATATCTGCTTAGCTTGGGGCTAGATAATGTTGTGTGAACTGTCCAGCATTATTTATTTTATTTATTTATTTATTGTCATCATCATGACGACCTCTGTGGCGCGGCTGGCGATGGTTCGCCTGGGACGCAAGAGGTTGCTGGTTCGATTCCCGCCTCGGAACAAATATTTGTGCGTTCTGCAGATATTTGTTCAGGGTGTTCTGGGTGTTTTCTATGTATAATAAAAAATATCTATCTATGTATTGTATTATATTAAGTATATCAGTTATCTAGTACCCATAACACAAGCTCTGGCTTAGCTTGGGGCTAGATAATGTTGTGTGAACTTGTCCAGCATTATTTATTTATTTATTATTTATTTTATTTTATATACCATGGACATAGGTCCCTAAAGACTCCACGACAAACGGCCTTGGTACCTGTCTACCTAACTTAGATAGAAAGGTTAGCTATGTACCTACTGTTTGTCCTGTTCTACAGTTGCGCCTTGTTATCGCACTGAAGTATTTGTTCCGATAAGCAGTTAATTGCAATGCCAATAATTCCAATTCAATTTGAAATAACTTATATCCAAGTAAGCATTTACATTAGAAATAAGATCGCTTTTAAATTAAACAAATTTTTTGTTCATGAATACAGTTCAAATGTGTTTTGAATGAGGTATTATTCAGTTTCTTGGCACTTCGTGAATGACGGAACAAGCAGATGGCCCACCTGATGTTAAGCGGTAACCTCTGCCTTTAACAACGCATTACCACATAGGTCACGGCCACCTAGGACGCACCCTATGTGGCACGGCACTGCGCCCGCCCACCCCGAGACATAAAGATGAAAAGTCTCATGTGCCTGTACTTTCACCCGCACCCATGCCCTTCAAACCGGAACACAGCAATGCGAGCAATACTGTTTTGCGGCAGAAATAGGTATGGAGATAGTAGGTACTTCCCCGGACGAACTCTCACAAAAAAGCTCTACTAGTTACTACAAAACACACATCAAACACATCACATCATTTTCACACATGATTTTTTTTTCGACTTTAAACTAGTCCATAGATTCGGATAGGATAAACGTGTTAGGAATATTTTATCATTTACTGTTTTTTCCAGGATTTATTGACACATTTTCACACATCTAATATTTTTTTAGTACAAAATGTGTTTATTCTGTTTATTGGCACATTTTCACACTTCAAACCAATTATTTTTAGCTATTTGATTCAGATAAGTTTTTTTTTTTTTTTTTTTTTTTTATTTGGTTCACAACTCGAGTTATACACATAACAACTTCTTACAGTACTTCGTTTTACTGGCATTTCCTGTGTAAACTCTAATACTAGTGAACACAACATGCAATCATGTGTGGCCATGGCAATTATAACTCTACAAAGAAAAAGAAAACTATTATACAAAAATAAAAATAAAAACTAAGTAACTAAAAATTATTAAGTAAACATTATTCAGTAAATAATTTATAAATGTTCACTTTTGCGGAGGCCAGAGAACCAGAAAAAATATCATAGGAGGATCGGATTCCATTATAATATATAATAAGATATATATGTTAGGAATATTGTATTATTTACTGTTTATTCTAGGATTATTTGGCACGTACCCACACATCTTATATTTTTTAGTACATAGATTCAGATTGGATGTGTTACTAATATTAGATTATTCACTGTGTATTCTGATTTACTAAACATTTTCGCGATTACCACACAAAAATTAGACATTCCTTGTCATATCTTTTTAATGCATTGAGAGCGATGGTAGCCTAACGGTTCAATAATGCAACTCAGAATCCAACGATACCGGGTTCGATCCTAGGCTCCGCACCAATGACTTTTCTAAGTTATGTGCGGATTTCCATCGCTCTGTGCTTCGGAGGGCACGTTAAGCTGTCGGTCCCGGCTGTTATTGATTAATAGCAGTCGATAAGCCATGTCAGAGGCCCTCGGGCGGCTTGACAAACTCAGACACCAGAGGCCCAGCACTACCTCATACGAAACGACGACGAACGCATTGAGTCAGAAGCTTGTTTTTTTTTTGCGGCATTTTAAGCTCACATACCTTCATATTTGACCAATTTGGTATGAATTTCAAGTCACTTTAGCCGATCCCGAGAAATAGTATATTTTGGCACATTTTTGATTGTATAAAAACGTATAATCACGCGATTATTAGATGTTGCCTTCCTTTTTGCAGGGATATTTAGCGGTCGCGGTCTACATACATCACTTCTCGCCTGGTAGCTTGAGACTCAAGAGCGACACCCATTTTTTTAGCTTTGAAAAGTTTAATAGTATTTTCGGCGAAGAGGCCTTCTCGCCATTTGAAAATACCAGAAAATGGCTTCAACAGAGCGAAGCGCCCTATCCTGGCTACTGCAGAGCCCCGGGCGGCACAACCTGCCTGCCAGCACTCTGTAACTGCGACCAGTTAATCATAATGTGGGAAAAGATGAAAGAAAAGAAAATGTTAAATAAAAGAAGTAATTAAATGTATTCAGTGATTATATTTGCCCTATTCTTTAAATACGAGAGATCAAATTCATACTGACTCCTATGGATACACGCAGAACAAGGAGACTATCCTTATCAACAGCCTTCAGACGTCCACTATTGGACGAGGCGTCCCACATAGAATTCAATGGGGAATTATACTCAACACCAAACCTGCGATCACCAAAAACCTCGAAGCGCGCGTGCTCGTTCACGTACATCTCGTAGTGACGCTGCTCTAGCTGCTGACGGAGTACATGTCGTGAATGGCGTAGCGCCACGTCCAGCGGCGCGCGATGCGCTCGAAGCGCGCGCGCTCGTTCACGTACATCTCGTGGTGACGCTAGTCTAGCTGCTGACGGAGTACATGTCGTGCATGGCGTAGCGCCACGTCCAGCGGCGCGCGATGCGCTTGAAGCGCGCGCGCTCGTTCACGTACATCTCGTGGTGACGCTGCTCTAGCTGCTGACGGAGTACATGTCGTGCATGGCGTAGCGCCACGTCCAGCGGCGCGCGATGCGCTCGAAGCGCGCGCGCTCGTTCACGTACATCTCGTGGTGACGCTGCTCTAGCTGCTGACGGAGTACATGTCGTGCATGGCGTAGCGCCACGTCCAGCGACGCGCGATGCGCTCGAAGCGCGCGCGCTCGTTCACGTACATCTCGTGGTGACGCTGCTCTAGCTGCTGACGGAGTACATGTCGTGCATGGCGTAGCGCCACGTCCAGCGGCGCGCGATGCGCTCGAAGCGCGCGCGCTCGTTCACGTACATCTCGTGGTGACGCTGCTCTAGCTGCTGACGGAGTACATGTCGTGCATGGCGTAGCGCCACGTCCAGCGGCGCGCGATGCGCTCGAAGCGCGCGCGCTCGTTCACGTACATCTCACCCACTTCCGGCTCCATGCACACCTGCAACAATCAACCTGGATCTAAACCAATATGATGTGTGACACCTTGGTAATAAGCAACATGTCTGATAGTACCAAGTTACTAACCTATGGGAAAATGCGCGCTTTTTACACACTTCCGTCCCTGACACGAATTCACCCCCACAGATTGCAGGAAAGCGAGAGAAAGATGTTACTTTTTTTTTTAACTATGTTACACCCTCGATTGACCGCGATCTCATCTGTTGGTAAGCAACGATGCGGCCGACGTTGGAGCATAAAGGTCTAGAAGGTTAAGGCTTGCCTAAAGATATATAGATACCAATGTTATAGTTTTCAGGAAAGACAAACGACGGCAACTTGTTCCATTCCTTAGCAGTTCGCATTACAAAGGTGGAACCGAAACGCTTAGTGCGAATTGCGGGTATACTGATGAGGTAAGGATGGTACTGAGCCGTGCGCCTGCTTGTCGTATGATGGAAAGGAGAAGGTGGGATCAGATCATGTAGCTCCTGGGCACATTCCCCGAAATGTAAAACTAACTGAACCACTTCAAACTCACACCACTAAACCACTTCACACTTCAAAAACTTACAGCAGTGTACGGATCCGTGAGCAGACTCTGTATAGATATGAGCAGTTTGCTGATGGTGAGTGCGAGGGACCAGTTATGGTGTACGGAGTCTATGCCGACGTCCCCGTGACGCGACACGTTGGGGTGCAGGATGCGCGTCAGGAAACGCACCACCGGCGGACTCATCGGGTACCTGCCAACCACGGAACCACGTATACACATCAAAATAAGACAATTTCATAAAAACAACTAAAAACCCCAACGCAATGAAACTGCTGAACCGATTCTGTTAGAACATGTGTAAGAACCATCGCTAGAAAACCTGCGTTCAAATAAAGAAAACCGCATTCAAATCGTATCACCCGTTTAAGAGCTACGGTGCCACATACAGACACACATAGCGGTCAAACTTATAACACCCCTCTTTTTGCGGCGGGGGTTAAAAACTCAGCCCTCGCACGGCAAGCGGACCGGGCCAGTCACCATGGCTTGCCAGTGGTAGCATTTAGGATACTCACGAGTATGGTACTTGTATGTAGAGATAGAAGACTCCGCCCTCGTAAGGCGACCCGACCGGGCCCGTCACCATGGCTTGCCAGTGGCAGCATTTAGGATACTCACGAGTATGGTACTTGTATGTAGAGATAGAAGACTCCGCCTTCGTAAGGCGAACCGACCGGGCCCGTCACCATGGCTTGCCAGTGGCAGCATTTAGGATCCAGCGGCGTGGCTGCACAGCCCTCTGGCGGAGTGTTGCGTAACATCTAAAATTAAAACACCACCAGTCTGGTAAATTCCATCATCATAGAACTCGTCGGAAGATAATAATTTTTAGAAAACAAATTCAAATTATGGGCTTAAAAAACATTTTCGTTTTGGAAGTCTTATGCAATGATGGAGCACAATATTCTGGAGTTGAATGCGTAAGAAATACAGCACAGCGTTCCAAAACTCAAATTGGTAGAGTGGCAACACAAGCCAAACTAAGGGCTCTATTGAGTACGATGAATTAGGGCCCTAAAGTGCAACTCAATACAGTGACATTTGATACCTTGATTTCGATCCTGAGCCGGTTGCGGCGCCACGCGTTCTCCTCGAAGGGCGGCTGCAGCTGCATGCACATCTGCACCACGCAGTTGCGGCAGAAACACGACTCCACTAGCGATTGGTATTTCTGAAAACAAAAGCAAATTTATGTTATTAATTATATATTTTTTACAAACAAAACCAACTGGAAAGCTTAAACAGCATAACGGCTATAAACGGCATTCATACTCTAATTTTCCACATTGTTAGGAATATTTTCTTTAAATTTAGTTAGAAAGTGTTAGCCGAGTCAGTCGTGGGAAGCAATGGCGGCAATGAGCTCACCACTCGTCACGTCTATATTCCACGTTGGTGCAACCCACTGTGAAAAGAGGTCCATTGAGGCTCTGCCTACCCCTTTAGGGAAAAAGGCGTGTGTCTATGTATGTATGTAAACTTAGCGCTAGAAGTTCTCATGCGTCAAAGATATGGGCCGTGAAGCGACAATTATTCCACGAGCTAACGTAGTAAGACATCGATCACAAAAGGTCACAAAGCAAAAATTCACTCATGAGCTACCGACAAAGGATATGGGTTACAAAGCCTCCATTCTCTGAGTTAGCGTCAAAAGACAGTGACGAAGGGACACATTTTTTTTCCCATGATCTCTCATAAAAGAGTTATCGCTTTGCTAGCGCTACAAGTAATTAATTTTGTAAAAACTAAAAAAACCCTCAACGCAATGAAACGGCTGAACCGATTTTGATCAAACATAGCTAAGAACAAAACCCGACAAATTCACCTTTCATACAAAAAAAAACGACATTGGTTCATCCGTTCGGGAGCTACGATGCCACAGCAGACACATACACACACACAGACACGTCAAACTTATAACACCCCGTCGTTTTTGCGTCGGGGGTTAAAAAGACAAGGATCGCTAAGAGACTATACTACCTGAGTAATAAGTGTCAGTGTGTCAGATATCTACCTTGATCCGAGATCCTAGACAAATGGTGTAGAAGGGTCACTGATTGGTACCCCAGAGATGGTAAGCTCAATAGAGGGCGTCAACAAACAAGATGGGAAGACGTCCTAAAACTTACAGCTGGACAACACTGGAGAAGGGTAGCACTGGATAGAGCCCAGTGGAAAGTGTTAGAGGAGGCCTATGCCTAAAGGCACACCGAACTGCGGGACTTCCTATAATTTAATCTGAACTCTCAATATTAAGTACCTACTAACTAAAAACATGTAAACCCAAAGTCTATATACATAAAAGAAAGTCGTGTTAGTTACACTATTTATAACTCAAGAACGGCTGAACCGATTTGTCAAAATCGATGGGGAGGTAGCTTAGAACCAGGAGACGGAAATGAGGAGGGGCTGATTTTCATCCTGAATCTACCCGTGCGAAACCGGGGCGAGTCGCTAGAATAATAAATAATACTGGACAGTTCACACAACATTATCTAGCCCCAAGCTAAGCAGAGCTTGTGTTATGGTTACTAGATAACCGATATACTTAATACAATACATTACATAGATAGATATTTTTTATTATACATATAGAAAACACCCAGAACACCCTGAACAAATATCTGCAATCGCACAAATATTTGTTCCGCAGGCCAACCTTTGCCCGCAACGCCACAGAGGTCGTCGAATAATTCGGAATCGCTAGAATAAATGGCTTATTATCTATTATCTTATATTACGTACCTTATGCCAGTCCAGTATGGTGACCATGGTTCGGAACAGCGGCCAGCGCCGCGTGGCGAAGGCGGCCCAGCGCGGCTGAGCCACGCGCGTGCGCACCAAGCGGTGCCAGCGCGCGCACACCAGCGCGCACGCGCACAGAGACAGGTCGTATATTATGTACCTTATGCCAGTCCAGTATGGTGACCATGGGTCGGAACAGCGGCCAGCGCCGCGTGGCGAAGGCGGCCCAGCGCGGCTGAGCCACGCGCGCGCGCACCAGGCGGTGCCAGCGCGCGCACACCAGCGCGCACGCGCACAGAGACAGGTCGTCCAGGTAGCTGAACATGCACAGCAGCACTGAACACAGAATAACACTTATTTAGTGAGCCTTGGCACGTCCAGCAAGGCTTACCATAATCTTTTCCAATGATAGACATAGCTCTTCTTTTTTGTATGTATACAACTTGGTGGTGACTGTTCAAACAGATGGCCCACCTGATGATAAGCGGTACCCTCTGCCTATGCACAGTGCATTATCATATAGTCCACCTAGGACGCGCCCTATGTGGCATTGCGCTGCGCCCGCCACCTTGAGACATAAAGATGAAAAGTCTCATGTGCCTGTAATTTCACCGGCACCCATACACTTCAAACCGGAAAACAGCAATTCGAGCACTACTGCTTTGCGGCCGAAATAGGTATGGTGGTAGTACTTCCCTGGACGAACTCTTTCACAAAAAAGATCTACTACTAGCAAAAAGCTCTCTACACATGTCGAGAAATATCTATAGCCCAGACGTCAAAGATAGAAAAAATATGTTTGTCATAACTTCTTTTGTTGAGGGAATAGCATGGATACTTTATAATTTATTTTATTTGGAGTAAAAACATATTAACATAAACAATGGGCAACGATGATGTCTGCAGAAGTAAAAAATCTTGTCTTTCTAATCAACCTCGAGATCACCAAGCTCTAGAATGTTTATACAGGGTGTAACATAATATTCTACACATCGTGGTGAATAACTTTAATTCTACGACTTTTTAAATTTCGCTGTTTTTCATTCATGAAATGTCTCGTAAGAATCCTGAAATTCTTCCAAAAACGTACGTAAAACAACATGAGGACGTTACGGTACGTTAGGGGTACCTTGTACCTCCTCATGTTCTATTAGGTACATTTTTGGAGGAATTTCTGGAATTTCTAGAGGAATTTCAGGATTTTTACGAGGCACTTCATAAATGAAAAACTTCGAAATTTAAAAAGTTATTCGCCATGATGTATGTAGAATACCCACTCCTCGGGCTTATAGGGATATTATGTTACACCCTGTATGTTGGCAGTCTTCATCCAAATATAATTTCTCTTTACTCATCCATCTTGTCTTGGATGCTCATTCAATGAGGGAACAAGCAGATGTTAAGTTGGATGCTCACGCTTGAGGCGGCAAATTCAAATTTTTTGGTGTTTTTATCATTACATCTCATGAACACTTCTTCACAGTTCCGATAGCGAAACTTGATTTCGCGAGAACTAGGAGACTTAACACACATGTTCTAATTGACAGTATCTCAAAAAAAAAAAGATATCATCAGTTTAACTATGACATGTTTTTTTTTGGTTTGGGGGATTGTAGCTAAACTGATGATATTTATGAGTACTATCAATAAAAAGACGTGTGTTGTCTCCTAGTTCTCGCGAAATCAGCTTTTGCTATCTGAAGAAGTGTTTACGAGCTGTAATGAGCAAAAACACAAAAAAAAAAACGCACTTCAAGCGTGACCTTAAGCGGTAACCTATGGCTGGAACAATGCATTACCTCATAGGTCACGTCCACCTAGGACGCACGCTATGTGGCATTGCATGCGCCCGCCACCCTGAGACAATGATGAAAAGTCTCTGCACTGATGTCTCGCTGTTGCGTGTATGGTGGATTGTCCTAACTAAGCTATCCCCACCCCCAACAGCCCAGCTCCTTAAAGTAACGGAGCAGGCCTTTTGGGTGATGGCAACACTGTAGAAGTGTATCGGAAGGCTTCTACATGAACATGGGACTACTATATACATGGAACTTACCTTCAGAAGGTAGTTGCTCCACCAGCCCAGGAGCCAGGTTATCAGGGAGGCGCGGAGTAGACAGTGCTGCCAAGGATCTAGCCAGGCTAGAAGGCAGTGGGCGAGGCTGTTCATCATCTGGAACAGCTGGGCCATCATCATGAGATGGTCTGCCACCATTGGGTCCACCACCGTTGGGATCACCACCATTGGGACCACCAGCATTGGGATCACCACCATTGGGACCAGCACTGGTGGAACCACCATAGTTGGGACCACCACTATTGGAACCTCCAGGGTTGTGCCCCGAGTTGCTGGGCCGATTCAATAGTTCTCCAGAAATGGATATGAAGGGATCTTCTGGACTTGTTTCACTATCTAGTGAATTCTGAAACTGAATAGATGATTGATGGTTTGGTATTATAGGTATAAGAAGTAGGGCATGCACCCGGTTCTACCCGGTTCTTTCAAGGTATGTGTGAAACCGGTTCCGAGAGCAGTAAACCCGGTTCCCCCGGTTCTCTAAAAAATAAAGTTTAAATAACGAATTTATACGTATTAATAATTAAATGATTCACAGTGCTGCGAGCTGGCAACGCCGCGTGCGTTAGTGTCGTTCGCAGGCTTCTCGCATGTCTGTCGCTCTGCATATCTGTTTCTTGCGCTCTTATTATCAAGAAAAAAATATTTTCAAGAATAGTCTACATAAAAAAAAAAACATCTGAACTGCTTTGACTTGTTAATACCAAAGTATG
Organism: Operophtera brumata; assembly: GCA_932527175.1. Taxonomy (NCBI): domain Eukaryota; kingdom Metazoa; phylum Arthropoda; class Insecta; order Lepidoptera; family Geometridae; genus Operophtera; species Operophtera brumata. Next base: position 5,304,725 of record OW052228.1, on the reverse strand, counting down.
ATAAGCAAATAATTAATGCGGTAAGATTTTTTGAGGACAAAAAAGTAAGTTGATTGTTATAATTAGTATAACTAAAATTATTTTAATATTATATAACTAAATTATTTATTAGTATAACTAAAAAGTATTCAAATTTGTTAAAAAAAGTGTATTTAATTTTTTTGGATTTTTATATGTATAAAAAAGCGTGAAATAAAAAGAATTTTTGATTTCTGGTTTCCGATACCTACTAGTACCTTATTAACGTAAGAAAAATACCATTATTGTTTGGTTAGAAAATAAGACTGATTGTTTCTTGAATTCCTTTATAATTTTTGTGATTTCATATCAATAACTAATAAATATTATGAAAATAGGCTGTACGTAACCAAATAAACGTTGATTATTTGAATTGTCTGTTCTTATTCAATATGCCTTGTTTTACTAACTTATTCTCTCAAATGCTCTATGATTCATTCTAATCATAATTTAAAAAGCGTATTTTGCCAGTTTGTATTTTGTATTTTTTCAAACGGCATACCGGAACCGGGTTTTAGAAATCAGGAACCGGATACGGTTCTGCATGCCCTAATAAGAAGTTAAGGCGGTATCGGACAGTTCAACTGGGAGAGTTCACTCGCATCATCATTATTTTTTTATTTAATTCTGAGATCAAACTGCACCTGCTGAATGACAACAATTAATGTTCATCTGTAAGATGGAATGACTAGCTCTAACGAATCTTCACTCCATGTACAAAAAAATAAATTTTCTTTTAATTCGAGCTGATGATTGATGTTGAATGAATGTGTTCGGAAGTTTCACTCTTCATTAATGTGGCAAAATGAAAGATGGAAATCACAGAAAACTGAAGCAACTGATAAGGGCATTTTTTCAAGTAAAAATAACAAACTCTGATTAAAAATGTGTGTTATCAACTAACTTTGAAGGCCCAATTTGGTATGCCCTGTTGTTGTAGTGCTCGGGTCAGTCTCCTATCATTGTACATCAGCTCCCCCACGGACGGCTCGTCGTTCCCCGAGTCTCCATCTTCAGTCTTCTCACTCAATATATATGAATTAGGCAGATGGTGAGGAATATCAGGGAATAGAAATTCGTGACAGGTCACGCAAACAGGCTCCCCGAAGCTCGGCCCGTAGTATCCGTTACACAGGTAGCATGTGGAATTCTGCAAGATTATAACAGATATTGATTGATTTTGTATTAGAATCATATCACCGAGTACTAAGAAATGTTTACGTACATTAAACTCAAACTCTGGCTGAAAAGTTCGCGCGGTGATACTTGTTGGAAGTTTACCACTATTTTCATCGAGTTTTTTCATGAATTCATAAAATTGAGGCCCGATTGCCGACATTTCTGATTAACACTTTGAAATTAAACCTTTGAAATCCATGCAAACCAGCAAAGCAAAACAATCTTTTATTATGATATGATGTGATTGATTATGATGATCACAGAACACTAATTACGTAGTATTTAAATCCACTTTGACACTAATACTCTCTACTACTCTCTAGGTATTTAAATCCTCTTTGCTCTCTAGCGAGAGATGATGATACTGTCCCATGGACGTAGTTTTTGAACTTAGTCCATGGCAAGAAGCTTGAATTTGGGTAGGACCATGGATTGTCTTCAAACCAAGAGTGTACTACGTACAGCGCGTACAGCACGTTCACTGTTCACTGTAAGATGTCACCTGTAAATACTCCATGGCAGGTGCCAACTTACGGTGAACAGTCCGGATCATTCACCGTAAGATGGCACCTGTAAATACTCCATGGCAGGTGCCAACTTACGGTGAACGGTCTGTTGGCTTGTCCAAAGTAGAATTCTTTAGTCATTGGGCTTGTCTGCGTAATATATCAGTGCCTCTAGTCAAAACGGGAACAACTCAAATTCATCTGTTTTCAGTAGAGCCAAAAAAACACACTTTTAATGTTTCTTGCTATTTCGCAAGTGAAATCAAAATTTATTTTGATACATCATTGTAGTAAAAAAATTTCCTTTTCATTTAATGTTATTCACTTTCACGTTTGTTCACTATTTCTATATTTTTTTTCTTGTTTTTCTTGACTTGTTCCCTTGCTAACATAAAAATAATGGCATAACGTTAATTATACTAGTCAAGTTACTCATATTTAAAGAAATAATTAGACCTAACCCGTTATTAACGAATGCTTAGTATGACAATAACGGCTTATTTACTTCTATTATCAATTTCGAGGCGGCTGGAAGAAAGTGGATGGGAAGACCTGGAAATCGTTCTAAATGGCGCGCATTGTAGGAGGCCTATGTCCAACAGTGGACTGATGCAGGCTGATGATGATGATCAATGTCGAGGATTTTAATTAATAACAACAATTTAGAACTAAAACAAAATTAAGTATATGAGAATTTGTTTTTATAAAAAAAACATTAGAACATATCAGTGAGTACCTAATTTTCCTCTTTATCAGCTTAACTTCTTGACATTAAGCTAAAGTCAAGATTGTATTCTGCTTTCTCAGATTCAGAAGACACTTGAACACAGCATTACTTTTTAAAATACTTCACTTTCTGTGTCTATGAATGGTAAAAATTACAATACATTTATCTAGTTTTTTCTCCGCGATTATTGGGAGAGGTGATTCCTCAATGCAAATAGCTTTTGATTAATTCTTGGTCTTACGTGTCTTTGAAATGATAACTGTTTAAAGTAATTTTCAATACTTTTACAGTGGGCACTCGCGGTGGGTGGTTTTATTTGCTTGTGTGTATCTAAACCAGCTTATATCAGGCCAGTGTACTTTTCTTTGTTTGAGCTTGCTTTCCTTAGAATCATTGGCCCCTTCAGCAGTTTTTTGAAGTCGTAAATATCGTGAAACATCATCTCCCTGATAGTAATTAACCTCTTATACCGTCTTACAACCACATCTTACAACCTGGTAATAGTCTCTCGGAAAGTGAATAGTTCAGATTTTATTTTTCGCCGATTCATTTACCGAATGTCACACTCCTTTATGCTTATGTCCGGGAACAAGGAACTAATAATCTATAAATTTAATACTTGAACATTCTTACATAATTGTCAAGAACATAGCGCACACAAATGAATGTTTATTTTTCCGCCACAAGTATCTGAGTAGGTGCAGTATAATTTTGTTGATTGTTAATCATGTTAAGCTACCTATTTACGTTTACCAGAGCCTTCGTGCCAGAAGTAGAAAGTGGCTTTCTTTTCTTTGTAGTCGTGTATCGCCAAATTTTAAGTTCAAAGACTTCTTTAATATAAAGCCATTCCAGCAAATAGAACCGGTGTGGGTAGGCATTGTTGAAGATCAAATGTAGATTCATCAGCCTCGGCCAACAATTTATCTATTTTCTTTTCATTATATGCACATGCAGCCTCTTCTCAATGATCATTTAGTTTTTAATCTCCTTTTTCTTCGGGAGCTTGAGAAGAGTATTGAATTTGAGCTTGCAAAATGTCGCACTTTGTGCATATATCCACTTTTGGGGGTTTGAAAGATAAGTTCAAGCTGTTTAATATTTTTTGTACCTATATGTTTTTACACACATGCTGGTTTTCAGGTTCTTTTTCGCAAAACAATGAACACATTTTTTTCTAAATTTAGTTGGCTTGGTAAAAGCATTTTTGATGTTTTATTTCGGCCATAGTGACCCTAGGATTGCGGAAAAGATAAAATATGCTGGCATACCTACTGTTTCTAAATCTTCTTCAGACCACTGGGGGTTGGAAGCAATTGTGGTCATTGGTATCATTCCGCTTATCGAGATCTTTTTCTTTCAAGTGCCGCGCCAAAATATGGCGCCTGAGTGGGTAATAATAAACCGTTTGACTGTTTACATTATATGAATCAAAGGAATGAATGTAGATGTTCCCTATTATACACACTTACCAACTTCATTTATTTCTAACTATTAAAAAAATGCTTTGGAACATCATGGGTTATGTCTTTTTGTAATTATATTAACTGAAAGTATGCCTTAATTTTCGATGCTGTTTTGGAATTAATGGTAATTATGTCTTTTTAGTTGGGAAATTTACTCGATATCTATAGATATTCCTTTACGAGCAGACGAGTTATGCCCTTGATGTAATTGAAAAAACCAAGTTAGGATACAGCTAGAGTTATGTCCTTTTGATATGTTATGTAACTGGACACGTAGATTACGATAGTGCAATAAACACAAAAGGGCATAACTCGACCTAAGCCGTTTTTGACTAGAGGCACTGATATTTGCCTGTGGCTGGGCTACCACTATGGACGTAGTAATCAAACCTGTAAACAATCCTGTTTGATTAGTACGTCCATGGCACCACTACATAGGTACATGGCAGTAGAAAACTATCATCTACCGAATCTACCATACCACCACGCCTTAAATGCTAAATGCCCTAAATAGTCTTCAGCCATAGTTTTTTTACAAAAGCACGGAAGAATCGAGGAAAGAATAAATATTTATTCTGTGCTTTGGCTAGCTGCACAGAGTATATATGTATATATATGGCATAGGTCCATGGTTAGGATTAAACATTATTGTCACCTATTTATTTTCGATGGTCAGTAGACATCTCTCTTTTCATTTAATGTGGTCTGTGGTTAGAAGTCATGTACTACTTCATCTGTGAGTCAGATTTCCGTTTGAACTGTTTTGTACAGATAGTACAAGTACCGCTGGGCTTATTTCACAAGATAAGAGATTACTTGACAATAACGTGTGACTTCACAAAGTATTCTGAACTCAGACTAAAGAATTCTTTAGTCATTGATTCTTTGATTCTGAACGATGATTCTACGTAGATATCGTAAAGAGCCCGCGTTATGTCACGTTTGGTCATAGCGAATAAGGGGGCAGCTCACTTGACACGCCAGCCAACCAAGGCAGGTGCCATCTTAAGGTGAACGAGCTGTACGTGTAACCACTGAAGAATAAATACCATGGACCTATACTTAAATCCATGGTACAATGCGAAACCGGCCGTGATCTGAGTGAACCAATTTAGCTGAGGTTTCTATTCCGTGGTCTGAGGAGTGAACTCACGCTATGTAGATTTGCCATCTAGCGGCGAGTAGTGCGTATTACTAGTTACATAGCAAGACTACATTTTGCTTTCGACTCTGAGAACACCAAACAGTTATCTGACTCTTCCCGCCATTTTTCGAAAAGAGACGTTGTCTACTTTTATTTTATTTCTTTTCCTAGTGTTTTCTTGAGTTATTTTGTGTTATTGGTGGCATTTTAACTAATGTAGCTCGTTTAAAAAGCACAAGTGTAGTGAAATGAAATGGAAGTGAATTGCGTGACTTTTGAAATTGGTGGAAATTGTCTACCAAAGTTTTAGTAAAATTGGCCACCGATTTACTAAAACATGACTCGACTGCGACTTTGACGACTTGGAAGGACGTTGCAAAGTATATTGAAAATACAGATACTTACTTGAAAATGGCAAATGCACAAGCCGTGCGGAGCCAAATATAAAGGAAAAAAAAAAAACAGTTATCTAACGTAATTCTATGGTTCAGGCAGGTCACTGACCTCAGCAAGGACTGCTCGGCGGGTTCCAAGAGAAACAAAACCCATAGAAATTTGAATTTGTCATTGTTCGAATTTTCAGAGGTGGCATATTTTGGCGTTGATCCAATCAAATAACAATTTATCTACAGTCCGACCAGTAGGTACCTATAACCATAGATTTAGTATATGTACTAGATCTACAATCAGAGATCGAAGATGGAACCAAAAAAAATATGTGCACGTGTTGGTGAAAGTCTATGTCTGAGTTAAAAATAGTGTTGTCCTCGACCAACACTTTTACATTGTCGATAGAATTCATTATCCGTCCGTGATGTGTATGGTAGATAAATACATCTTAATGCAGATTAAGTCTTTCATGAAGAACACAGTTTGGCAGGTTTGACGTCATAAAGAGAATAAGGTTCTTATTCCAATTTTGAATACAGTTAATAAATATACCTTTATTATTTATTGACCCCTAAATATTACGGTTTTATTTATAGGTGGGATCTTAAGAGTTTCCCTTTTAAATTTAAACTTAAAATGTTTGCTGCATATACCTAGTGGAGTTCTTATTTGAGTCCATCCCACTCTTCTTATAACCGATAACCATTTTTCTCGTAGCAAAGGATTACTTGGAAATCTGAAAGCACAAAAACATTTTATATCAGCCGTGCTACGCCCATATAATTTTTCACTCTGTTACTTTATCTATAGACAATTTGTTACCCCAAAGTTTATTATTTTTCAAGTGTAAACCACGCTTTATGGATAACATTAAATTTAAATGTAACCCAAAAATTCCGTTCTAGCGGGACTCGAACCCGCACCCTCGCCTGTAAAAGTCAAGGCATCGCTGATCACAGGCGAGGGTGCAGGTTCGAGTCCCGCTGGAACGGAATTTTTGGGGTATATTTAAATTTAATTTGTTACCTATTATTTTATTAAGCAGAAATAAACAATATTTATTTATAAAAAATAAAAAATAAATATACCCTTTCGGGGAAAAAGGCGTGTGTAATAATCAACAACGTAAATATTTACTCCAAAATATCTACTACACAAACTGCAATAAAAACACCCGTGGTGCTTTAAAGTTACCTTTTCAATAGTCAATACAAAAACACACACCTCAATGTCCACCTGGTTATTATAGATTTTAAAAAAACGGTAAAATGTTAACAGAGCACACAAATTTACTCCAAACAAAGTAAACCTCCATTCTAGGATGGACAAAAATTTAACTTGTATTGTTATTACTATTTTCTGTGGTACTTGTTTGTAAGGCACGCCTCACCATCTTTCTGCACGTCCAGGATGACTGGCAGATAATGCTGTTAGCATTAAGTCCTCCTTGCACTATTGTCTTGTGTGAAAGTTTTTAAATAAATAAATACATAAGCTTCTACAGGCGTTCCAGCGTTCTTTTTACATGACGCGTACTATAATTGTACATTATTTGTAGTAAACTAGATAGGCACTCATTCAATGCATAGTTATACATCTCTCAAATAAGTAGAAAAGTAAGTAATCTCTTAAAAAGAACGATGGAACGCCTGAAGAAGCTTGACCGCCAGCGTTCTTTTTACATGATGCGCATTATACAACGATATAGACTGCAACAGGACTATCGATATTTCTGACGTCATCACTTGGTCAAGCCCTATCGTAATCAAACATTTTTATATTTTACATAAAATATTGTTTATTTGTAGGTGCAGCAACGAAATATTATTAAAAAATATAAGGGAAAGTCCTAATCTACGAATGAAACTGGTTTTTAGGCCATTTACTAAAGCAGAATTGATAAAATAAGCAATACAATCGAACTACCAATAATCTCTTATTTACCTGTGAAACGTGTATTTTCCCGGATAATTACGTCTTGTATCTTCACAGTCACAAACTGAACACGACACCATTGTCATACAAAGTAATATTTGTTATTTAATAGTAAGATTACTAAAATAATAACAAAATTAGTTAAACTGCACAAGAGACCGTCCGGTATGCGCATGTACTCAAGCAAAACATGTCACATTCAATACATTGTTGCTGTCACATTTCTTCTTGCACGGGGTACATTTAAAAATGACTTCTCTCTCCCACGCTTCGTTTGTCTATTTAGCGTAGCGAAAAAATTCTACGTCTATGCCTATAACTTATCTAATATGTAGTTTTTGTATAATTAGGCGCGACTTGTGGATAAGTCACTATTATTTATTCTGTGCTGTCGTTGTAGCGCTGTTTTATACAGATTTAGTTCCTCAAAAGCGCCACCGCAGACTTATACTAGTGGCACTGTACCCAGCTTTAATAATGTATGCAGTGCTAACTCCATCGTAGAGTTATTAGGATGTCTTTGGAAATTTTGGAATGTCCTTGTGCGAAGTTCCGTTGTTTGATGCCACGATCGGTATTACATCTTTTTGGCAGCGCTTTCACATAGAATTGGCTTTTAATCTTTGTTTATTCTTAGGCTCAATTCACACTAAGGTGGCAGCGGCGGTAAATTGATACTTACAACAGAGACAACCAATCGTTGGTGAACAAGGTTTTTCAAAAACGATAAATAAAACAACAACTCAATTCTTAAAATTATTTCTTAGATTATTCATCATTTTGTCAGTTTCAATTGATTTTTATATTTTTTTAATATTGTGATATTGTTTTTTTTTAATCAAAATTATGGATACAAAACACATTTTAACTTAAAAAACACATCAAGAGACCAATTCTAGCCAAGAGGACTGTACTAAGAATACTTATACATTTTTGTGTCAGTTGTATTTTCGTGTGTAGCAAAAAATAATGATCAAAAAAATTCTTAGATTTATAATCTTAGATTCAATAATGGTTAAACATGGTCTTAATGAAAACTGTCCAAGACAAGTAGCGTTTGGAGCGTTATGTATGGAGATGACGACGGATAGCCAGAGCCATCACGGTTAACGCGATCCCCATGCATTTGCTTAGCCCTTTCGTCTATTTAAAAACACTGAATGCTCGAATTGCTACTTCTTTTGGGGAATGGGCTTCAATCATTGCAGTCATTATTTTCCAGGCTTTAAATAACAAAAAGCTTTTCGAAGTAGATTTTCCAGTCTGAAATTGCATGCCCCACTATCTAGTTGAGTCAAAATACCAATTTCTGCTTTGGTCAGTAATACTAACGATAAGGGATGGACCACATCTGTCCGCCCGGAATAGCATTTTCCCGTAACTCCCACATGCTGACCCTTAGAAACATCATTTTCACTAGAAACGGGATATTTACCATGATTTTTGAGTTTTATATGTTCCCGATATTAAACTAAAAAAAAACATCAAAAACTCAAAAATCATGGTAAATATCCCGTTTCTAGTGAAAATTATGTACATAACCATGATAGTTTCAAAAGTTATATCTTAGAAACATCGTTCGGGAGAGTGAGATAAACAGCTATCAGCATTCAGCAGCATCAGCCAAATCCTCTATAGAACGAAAGGGATAGTTACAGGTAAATGCGTCTACAACTAGAACTGTCATAAAACACCGTGGCAGAGATTAATAGATCCTACTTAGCACTTAGCATTGTCCCTGTCACTTTCACACACATGTCAAATCACGCGTGCTAGAGAGGGACAGAGACAATGATAAGCGTTTGTACCTGCTAAGTTACGTCTATTTATCTCCGACTGGGCTGTTATTCGCTATGACCATAGAAGACTTCTTGACAATAACGTGTGACGATGATTCCACGCAGATATCGTAACGAGCCTGCGCTATGTCACGTTTGGTCATAGCGAATAAGGGGGCAGAGTTTGTTGGTAAAAATGTGCAAATATAGTAAATGTACACGATAATATTAATTTGGTTTCCTTGTGAAAAGTTGAGATTTCTTGTCATAAACACTGGCCGCGGCGTATCCGGCCTAAGAATAGACACTGCCGTCTCCTCTCATGGATGTAGTAAAAGCCGTACTAAGGAATTGCACCAGGGCATGGACAGTAGCATCCAATCGAGTAATGAACACCAATACTGCGCTCACCAACTCGCCTGCCAAGTGTGGCGATTATGACAAATCCCCCCATTGCATACAATGGCCTCACCCACCACTGGATATCTTCAGGTTGGTGATGAGACAGACACTTTGTTTTTTATACAATTTCTTGAATGACGGAACAAGCAGATAGCCCACCTGATGTTAAGCGGTAACCTCTGCCTATGAACAGTGCATTACCTCATAGGTCACGTCCACCTAGGACGCACCCTATGTGGCATTGCACTGCGCCCGCCACCCTGAGACATAAAGATGAAAAGTCTCATGTGCCTATAATTTCACCGGCACCCTTACCCTTCAAAGCGGAACACAGCAATGCGAGCACTACTGCTTTGTACTCTTTCTACTGCAAACACTTGGCGGCACAAAGTCATATTTTAAAGGGCATCAAGTCCAAGGCAAGCAAGGGTGCGAAAACTTATTCAAAGGTCTGGTCTGTGCAATCTTATGCTACATAAACAATTATACATACATAGACACACGCCTTTTTCCCCGAAAGGGTAGGCAGAGCCTCAAATGGGCCTCATCATCGTGGGATATAGACGTGACAAGTGATGAGCTCATCGCCGCCATTGCTTCCCACGACCGACTCTGCTAACGCTTTCTTCCAGTAATAAACACATACCTTAAATAAGCTAGCATCCAGGACAAATCTTACAAACAAGTCATAATTACACGGAACACACATAATAAAAACTACTGATTATGTAACTACTTAGATTACCTTCAATTGATTGGTCATTGTAAATAAAAAATAAAGCTTAAAGAGTAGTTAAGGTAAATGATTTCGCATGAGGCGCGAAATTATTATTTTTTGGTGTTTTTTGCCCCATACAGCTCATGAACACTCCTTCAGATAGCGAAAGTTGATTTCGCGAGAACAAGGAGACTTAACACACATTTTTGAATTGATAGTTTCTCATAAATATCATTAATAATATCAATTAAAACATGTGTGTTAAGTCTCCTAGTTCTCGCGAAATCAACTTTCGCTATCAGAAGCAGTGTTTATGAGCAAAAAATGGGCAAAAACACCAAAACGTTTGAATTTCGCTCCTCCTTCGAAAACATCCAACTTAATGCACCACAATTTTGTAGGTAATGATGTATTGCGACTTTTGTGACACATTCGGTACACAATGCGTTTACTTCGACTCAAATTCCCTTATCCAGCTCGTCAATGTTAACTAAGCTTAAAGATAAGTTTATTGTGAAAAATATATTTTTCAAGCTTTTATAAAATTAGTGATTGGCACCATGTGCTGATCAAAATGAACCTAAGCACGGCCAGTCTACTATTATCCATCGAGGAGGTCCGTTGTCCACCTTCCGTCTTCACCATCAGATCAGCTCGCTGTCACCATCATATTGTATTGTCATCAGAACTTGACAGGTATGCAAAATTTCAGCTCAACCGGTCGAGGTTAACCGGTTCAAAATTCAGTTTTAAGATTTGTCCCACACTTACATGCTAACAGGTCAAGTTAAATAAAAGCTTGACTAAACTTTGTGAATGACGGAACAAGCAGATGGCCCACCCGATGTTAAGTAGTAATCTCTGCCTTTAACAATGCATTACCTCATAGGTCACGTCCACCTAGGACGCACCCTATGTGGCATTGCACTGCGCCCGCCACCCTGAGAGATAAAGATGAAAAGTCTCATGTGCCTGTAATTTCACCGGCAACCATACCCTTCAAACCGGAACACAGTAATACGAGCACTACTGCTTTGCGGTAGACATAGGTATGGTGGTAGTACTTCTTCGGACGAACTCTTTCACAAAAAAGCTCTACTACTACTAAAACTTACTACTTCACTTATTTAATTGTATAGCTAGGTATTTGTATGTATCTAGCAGTCCTAACGCTCTATAATTATATTCGGATTTAATTTATCTAGCTAAGCCCAACCAGAAAACTAGATCCAATTTTTATAGTCACGTTAAATTAATATTTGAATACTCATATTGATCATTTTGAACCTTCTTATAAAATATGTGAATCCATATCTATACTATTTTCTGATTGGAATAAATTACTTAATGACCGTTCCATATTAAGCCAAAAAAGACTCAAAGATTTACAAATAAGCAAAAATTATCCTTAATCTCAAATACAATTGAGTTTTACTTAGTTTAGTGTAGCGACACCTCTGCTGAAGTACTGCGCCGAAAGTTCGGCTAAATACGCTCGCAGCGTTTCTTAAGTAACCTATGACACAACAGCCGAAATAACGTGCCGTTCGGCAGTGCCGAACCTTTCGTCTAGCAATTGTTTCCTTGAGAACGCATTTAATTTATTTTGCATAGCAAGCGACACATCATGCGACGCGTTACGCGACTGAAAGTTCGAACTAGACGCCGCGTAATTCCGACTGTTCGACGCGTTTGGTGTTTCATGCCAACCGAATACTACGACCGATAATTCAGTCGCCGAACTGTCGCGGCGCCGTAACTTTGGCAGCTGTGGCGCTACACTAACCAGCACATCACATTCAAATCATTTCATAACACAATCTTATTTCTAGGAATACTTAACTAATATTTTCCGAATCCGGCACAGGTGAAACTTATTGCTTAGTCTTTAACATAAATGACGTCACGCGAGTAGGTCGCTCTCACAATGTACAGTCTGGTCTAATTTTGTCGCACTTCTACACAAGTGTGACATAAGTTATGGCTGGCCCGTAGATGGGCTAGTCCATTAGCTGGAGCGGCTAGTACTGTCGCACTATTTACTCGTATCTACACAGTATATCACTCGCGCTATCAGACCGGTGGCCACGGCGCACTCAGTACGGGAAATACATCCCGCGCCTGTAACCTCTGCAAAACAATCCACGAATTCATTAGCAACCAGTCTTATTTCCACTTGAAAATACATTAAGGGTACGTTCAGATGAAAAGCGCTCAACGCATACAATTTTTGTATAGTGTTCACATGGAGCGCTCTTGTCAGGCGTTGAACGCGCGTTGACGCGGCCGCCGTGGTTCAGTTTAGAGTTCTACATTTATTCATTATTATTAATAAATATAGAACTAAAAGGTAGGTATTAAAAGCTTCCGTTTCCATTTCGGACGTTTTCTGGATGAACTGAGCGAACCCTAAAATACGTCCATCCGCGTCAAAAGCGCGCGCTCAACTGAACGGTAATATAGAAAACCAATGATCTCAGAGCGCGAGTTGACAACAGTCGAGCGCTAGCGCAGCGTTCAATGCGCTTTTTATTAAAACGCCGGTTAGAATGTGTACGGCCTGAATAAATGTATGTAGTTATAAACGCGCGTTGAGCGCTTGTCATGTGAACCTGCTCATTATGTGGATACATTTGTTTCCCAATTCAAGAGAAATAGTGCTGTAGTCAACCATGCTATATAATTTGAGTTTCAAGAGAACTGTATCGCTTGCCTGCTCCATAGGTACATACCGAAGTTTGCTACTAATTTGGAAATTAATTAAAGGCATTTAGAAAGGATGGTCGATAGTAGATTGACGAAACGGGTACAGAGTGTGAATAGAATGTGAAGGACAGCGAGAAGGGGATGACCTTGGCGAACGTATTCAGACCAGATCGGAGACGTTCTGGAAAAAGGCCAGGTCAAGAGTACCCTTAGTTGAAGCGTTTGAGGGAGGAGGCTTATACCCAGCAGTGGGCTGTTATTTAAGCGATAATGATGTCAATTAATTAAAGACCTGTGTTTTTATTCGCATATTTGCGCCAATGAACCGCCATTTTTTTATAATTTTATTATATCCTGTCAAACTCGGGCATCTAACGACATATCATTCATCAAAATCGGTTCAGCTGTTTTGTAGTTACGAGGGAACACAGGGACGGACATACAGGTCAAACACATAACCCTTATTTTTAGGCTTCGCCGCAGTCGGGTATAAATAGCAGCAAACTTCGTTTATATGCAGCGGACTCTTGCGCCCTAGCAGTACACTCCTCTTAGTAAAGACATTAGGTACCAAGTGTTTGTCGAACGTTATTCAAGATGCTTGTGTCAGGCAAACAATAAAATACATACAAATTCAAGAAATAATAAAAGCTTACAACTTAATTCGGGCATCATAACAACGTACATATGTAGGAAAGCAACCAGACCTAATAAGAATAAATATATCAAATAAAAATATAAATTGCCCAAAGGGGTTTGAACCTTAGTGGCAAAACTATCAGCAGCTATTTTTTTAAATCATCGTCTCATGTTTAAATCCTTTTGTATGGGTAGAGATATTTTACGAGAAATAAATATTCCATATTATAGTGCCCTAAACAGTTCCGTTCCTGAGTAATTTGGTGGTAAAGATATAAACACCACAAAAATTTGGAAAAATGGCAGAATAACTACTTAAAGATTACATTGAAACTGGAAGAAAGCACTTGATTATTTTACCAAGGTCATCACCAGGATATTTCGCTGCATTAAAACCTGTTTGTTCAGATAGTTCTAGACTAAACTGGAAACTGGCAGAAGCCAGTTCCACGTTTACATGTAGTAAGTAGTTGATCTAATATTTTTTTTCTGATTTTTGTAAATATATCTATTTTAACCTTCAAATAAGTCAGGAACGTGACGCTTTAGCGCAGTATAAAATACAATATTTTTAGTTTGTATAAGGGTCCTCTATCCATGAATGAATGAATGAATGTGACAAGAAAATGGGACTGTCAGGGGAAGTTCCTACCTTTTCTGTTGTACCTAGTTAGTGGTTTGTTCTTAGGAAATGTTAGGTGAGTTTTGAAGAAAACTATTTTTTTTTAATAAATTCAGCTTAAAAAAAAGGCGGGCTAAATCGGCTCTTTTGTGGAACGTAAAGTGTAAGTGTAACGTTGCATTGAAAATGAAACAATAAATACTTAGTTGAAAATGGCAAACGCACAAACCGAGCGACGCCAATTAAAAAAAAAACTTCTCAACAATAAAGCTTTATGAGAGTCCCATTATCTTGCCACAGCCTGCACATAGATATAAGTGATTGTGAAGAGAGCCTATTAAAAAAAAACCCTTGATAGTTATGCCACTCTCCATACAAAACTGTTCGGACCCCTTATAATAAACCACCTTACTACTCAAAGTATGCGAAGTACTGGCATGCAAAGTTTACGGTGCTAATATATACGAAGGAGGTAAGGCTTTGGATTAAAAATACATATAATTTTCATTGTAAAATCTTTATTTATCACACTACAGTGATTATAAATATTTTTTTATAGTAAACCTAGTAAGTTTAGACAACAATTTTTACAACAGCTAAGTCAAGACTCTCATGCAGACCAAATACATTTTCAAGATAATTCAATACTGTGTTTTTCCAACTACACAGACATCAAACAAACTTTAGGCATATCAGCAGCCGAGTAAAATTATCTATTTCATATTAAATTTTAATTTGCAACGGCAAAAACATATTTTATACTCAGATTAGATAGCCAAAAGTGAGTTTCAGTTTAGGCGTCTACCGAAGCTGATTCTAGCGGCCTTAGGTGTCCCAGTCACCCATAATTTATCATCAATTAAAATTTGACTGAGCTCTACAAAGCCTGCTCTGATTTGCTCTGTCATACCAATGACATTAGAACTAAGGTCAGTCAGATAGTTTAATTACCAGGACATCACACACAACCAAAACGTTTTGTCACAAATGTTCACCACCACTGAAACGCGGTATTAAGTGAGAAAAGAAATAACCCCCCTAGGTCGCAACTTGTTCACTTCAGTAAACGCCTATCTTTAAGGTAGACTTCCGAGCAACATGATTGTGTACGTCACAGACGCGCGTCTCTATCGCAGTATAGTAATCATGGATTAATGCAAGAGTGCGAAATGCCAAACCTCACAGTAGGTACGTTTTACTGGCGACCTGAATTGTTTAATCTAGGAGATAATTTGAATGATTGTTCTAATTTTAGAAAGTTGTCGTCCCGATGTATAATACAGATTTTAGATTCCATGCTGCGAGACACAATATCATCACAGAAAGTGACTTTGGATATGCGTTACACGTCTGGAGCAGCACCCAGGGAGCGGTATTGGAAACAGCCTGCACTATCGCGACACTGACGCTTACTATCGCATCGCTCGGAAGTCTGCCATTACAGTTGCAATAGAGCAGGCGAGGCGAGGCGAGGCGAGGCGGGCTAGTGGTGGTTAATATGGATTGTACCTGCCGCGGCGCTGGGGCCGGTAGCCCGAGTAGTAAGGGGAGTATCCGCCGCGGAAAGAGCCACGGCCGCGCCCGCGCATCATCCGCGGCGGACGGTTGGTGGACGAGAGCCCGGGCTTGTTAGTGCGCTTTGGCATCACCTGAAACGATAAATGCACGTGTGATACAATGCTTGTACCATATGGCGTCGTCTTAATTGGCTAAAGATCGTAGGAGCAAACGATGTGAATTCGTCGCGCGATGAAAATTATCGTCCGATGTAGTAGGGAGGCCAGTCCTCCGAAATTGAATTCCCGTTGGACAGACGAGTTCCGCGCCGACAACCAGTATCATTGTGTTCAGCGTGATCTCCTGAACAAGAATAGACCAGTTGTCGCATTCTAAAGTGGTGGAGGGAGGAGAGAGGGGAGGGGAAAGATTCGAAAACCGGGTATCAGATTTGGTTAATATCTCAATAACCGCTTGTCCGATTTCAATAAATAAGATGTCATACGATAGGTAATTAAATGTTCAATATACTATGTCTAACAATGGTTTTCGTAAATGTCTTAGTTTATTAAATAATTAGAAAAAAGGCGAATTTTAAACAAAAGATGATTTTGGCTTTGGTGAAAATTACAGTAAATGGCATCTAACTAAAAAGTAATGTACAACAAACACAACAACAAATTAGGATCTTTATTAACCTTTCTTACAGTTTTTTTTTTTATTTCGATGAAAAACCACAACGTTGTGACTGGTTTTTGTAAATACCATAGTTTATTTAGTTTATTAAATATTTAGAAAAAGACGAATTTCAAACAAAAGACGCTTTTGGCTTTGGTGAAAATGATAGTGTAAATTACACCTAACTAAAAAGTAATGTATGACAAAGAATTGGGCGCTTTTTTCACATGTCTTGAAGTTTTTGCTTGATCTTAATAATGGCTTTATCTTTTGAACCGTAACTGTTAGAAACTTGAAATTTTCACAGAATAAGTACAGCTTTGGTTTCTATAAGAAAACATAATAGAAATAAAATGAAGTTAAAAAATTTGCTACAATAAACTTTTGTTTTAGCTCGATCTTAATAAGAGCTGTATTTTTTAACAGTAATAGTTAGAAACTAGAAATTTTCACAGTATATGTACTGCTCTAGTTTCTATAAGAAAACATATAAACATTAAATAAAAATAAAACTCAAAAGAATAAACTTTTGTTTTTGCTCGATCTTGATTACGGCTGTATCTTTTGAACCGTAATAGATAGAAACTTGAAATTTTCACAGAATATGTACTGCTGTAGTTTCTATAAGAAAACATAATAAACATTAAATAAAAATAAAACTCATAAGAATAAACTTTTGTTTTTGCTCGATCTTGATTACGGGTGTATCTTTTGAACCGTAATAGATAGAAACTTGAAATTTTCACAGAATATGTACTGCTGTAGTTTCTATAAGAAAACATAATAAAAATAAAATTAAAATAAAATTCATAACAATAAACTTTTGTTTTTGCTCGATGTTGATTACGGCTGTATCTTTTGAACCGTAACAGATAGAAACTTGAAATTTTCACAGAATAAGTACTGCTGTAATTTCTACAAGAAAACATAATAAAAGCAAAATAAAGTTTAAAATAAACAAAACCAAAAACGTATTTTGTCTGAAATTGGCCTATTTTTGAATATATAATAAAATATGGTATTTGCAAAAACCTGTCACAGTTTTGTCGTTTCTCAACCACATAAAAAAAATTAAAAAGCAAAATACTGCTATATAAATTGCTCAATTCTTCGTAATACGTCACTTTTTATTTAGGTGTCATTTACTGCCATTTTAAACAAAATTAAAACTTTTTTTTTATCCAAATATTTAATAAAGTATGATATTTACAAAAACCATTTTAATCTCGATATATCTAAGATTTTATTACCTCTATCTTATGACACCTTACTTGTTTAAATCGGACAAGCGGTTATTGAGATATTAACCAAATCTTATACCCGGTTTTCGCATCTTTCCCCTGCCCTCTCTCCTAATCTGATTACAAGACAAGTAATGATATATGTTAGCTCATTAAGTGTACTGGACTATTGAACCAATTTTAAATGTAAAAACTGGAGGCCAATTCTCGGATTGTAGAGATTATCTCTAAATTAGAGATAATGTCGAAGCATGAATGTCTACAAAAAATGTCACGAAAATGTCACAATAACCATCAAATCGTATTCGATTTGACTGATTTTGGTCGACTTATGTCTATTTGTGACATCACGAGAATAGCAAATTAAGATTTTATTCGACATTCGCCATCTTTTTTCGACATATGTTGAATTCGACTTAATCTAGAGATTAGATTTATTCTTTAGTCGTGCTTTAGAAAGCACGAGAATTGCCCTCCAGACATGTAATAATTTTTTACCAATAAATAACTATGAACTATGGGGTTACGTGCCGCACTAGATGCATAATATGCGTCACACTATGCTGTAATCACCCGAAGTGCTGCGGTCGTGTCGTAGGCGGTATCGTATTTTTACAAGCTTTTATTTAACTTGCAATGTATGTATGTCTGGGTAGAATCGGGGTGGAATCTTGCAGCTGAATTTTAAAGCAGTTATCCTCAACCGATTGAGCTGAAATTTGGCATACCTGTCAAGTTCCGATGACAATACAATGTGATGGTGACAGCGAGCTGATCTGATGATGGACCACAGAACTCCTCGATGGATAATACAAGACTGGCCGTGTTTAGGCTCATTTTGATCAGCACACGGTTACGAACACTCAATTTTATAAAACTTGTATTGAAAAATACATTTTTCACAAAAAACTTATTTAATAGCGATATTGTTGTTATGTGAAAGCGCCCAATGCGTCTTCTTACATGCCATGTGCATGGAATTGATGGTTCCTCGCGATATATTCCTTCGCTGTTTGAGAGCACGTACTATCATCAACATCAGCCTATAGACGTCAACTGTTGAACGACGCCTCCCCCATAGACTGCAAGGGGTTGATTTGACATAATCAGCACACTTGGCAGGCTGATTGGTGAGAATAAGTAGATGCTGCTGCCTATCCCCTGATGAAACCCCTATGTCGGCTTTTACGACATCCACGGGAGGAGTCGTAGGATCGATTTTAGGTCGCCACACCACAGCACAGCACGCGTAGTATTGCTCACATTAATGTGGAACGTTTCGCTTGAGGCGCGAATTTCAATTCTTATTGCGTTTTTTGCTCATCAACACTTCTAGATATAGCGAAACCTGATTTTGCAAAAACTAAGAGGTTTTTTGCTCATCAACACTTCTTGAGATAGCGAAACCTGATTTTGCGAAAACTAAGAGACCTAGCACACATGTTTTGGTTGATAGTGTCTCAATAATAACATTAGTTTAGCTACAAAAAAAATAATCAATGAACAAAAAAATAATGGTTAAAATAATTGAATGACATTTGTAGCTAAACTAATGATATACAACACAATCTACAACTTAGTGTAGTAGATACTGCAACCAATCTCTACGAAGTACAAGCCATTCTAATATAAATCATAATATAATAAGTTTTGATTTTTGTATAAAAGCTTGTTATTTTTTGTGAATAAATATATTTAATTTAATTTTTTACAGACATTATCAATCAAACCATATGTACTAGGTCTCCTAGTTTTCGCAAAATTATGTTTCGCTATCTCAAGAAGTGTTGATGAGCTATGAGTAGCAAAAAACACAATACAATTTTATAGGATTGAAGAATCGAGTGCAAGACATACTTTCAACTTTATGGCCTTGGGATCGGAAGTTGAGATAACGAGCTACTCACCAAGCTAAGCAGCTAAGCTAAGCTAAGCTAAGTAGTTAGTAAGTGCAAGTATATAGCATTTTATTCTATGATTTTTTTATTAATTTGGCTGTATTGACGACCTCTGTGACGCGACGGGCGAGTAGCCGGCTGAGGTGCGAGAGGTTGCGGGTTCGATTCCCGTCGCGGGACAAATGTTTGTATGATCTGCAAATATTTGTTCCGGGTCTGTATGTTGTTACCATTGCACTCGTAGTTCCTGATACCAACGACACAGGGATCCTAGTGTGGGTACAGGAATACGTAAATAAAAAAAAAAAATGCTGTAAGTTCACACAACATTATCTAGCCCCAAGCTAAGCAGAGCTTGTGTTATGCTGGGTACTAGATAACTGATATACTAAATACAATACATTGCTTGATAGATATTTTTTATTATACATAGGAAACACCCAGAACACCCTAAACATATATCTGCAGATCGTACAAATATTTGTTCCGAGGCGGGAATCGAACCCGCAACCTCCTGCGTCGCAGGCGACCCTTCACCCGCCGCGCCAGAGAGGTCGTCCTCTTATCTCTTTTTTTGTCTATGTCTTTCTTTTATAGTGTTAATTTTCAATACTATTTATGTGCGTTAGTACAAGTTTTGCAATTACTTGCAGCGCCTAAGTACGCTAAGGGAAAATCTACCCACAAACTTTTAAATGAAAGCATCTGTGATTGTGAATATTTTGGTTACCTATTTTTTTTGTATTTGTCATGCAGAACTAAGTTTATTTTAAGATGTTTTTCTTTTTAATATATACCTATAGCACGCTCGTATACGCGCATTAAATTTAGTTAAACCACGGGGTCTCATCCCATAGAAAAAATATATTGTTCTATTAAAGTTCAATAGATGGCGTTACAGGTATAGATTTGGTATTGAAGTATGTAAAAAAACAATATTAGGTCTTGAAAAAATATTTTCTAACATCAAAAAATACCCATAACACGGGAAAATTAAATAAATGTATCTACAATCAAGTTTAATAATTTTTACAAACATTTAATTTTGTCTTTTTTCTGATGGTAATAATTTGAACTAAATTGATGATGACACCAGTTTGTTTGTAGTACCACAGGTAGAACTGAATTGATAGATGGCGTTATTTAAAAAAAAAAAACAGGTGACACGCATATGACGTCATGCCCGAAATGAAAGAGAAAACTAGTATTTCCTTTTTATCCTAAAATTTTCAAATAAAATGTCAGACATTATTTGATATCATTGTGTCCAAAGACGAATATATATATATATAAAAGACAATTTCCTGAATGACTGACTGACCGAGTGCCAACGCACAGCCTAAACCGCGTAGAGACTTGAAATTTGGAGGGTGTAACTAAGAAAGGAATTTTGAAAATTCATAAGCTAAATGATTCTAACGTAATACAAAAATGCTCTGTATTTTGGAAAGCGTTAGCAGTAGATAGTTACTTGTAATTTCCGCTTCGGCCGTCAAAGAAACCGGCGTTTCGTAACTGGTTCATAGGTACTTTCCTCAAATAAAATTAACAAACATATAAAAATTTGCAATATACGAAAAATGCCACGGGAACGAAATATGGCAGTATATTTTTTACAAAGACAACTTTGTAACAAAATACACTGCCATATTTTAGCGTATTTCGACGTAAAATATAGTTTCACGGTATATGTAGTTGTTGGGATTAAAATATTTTCAGGAGTGGGACTCCTAACTTGAAATACTTTAATGTTCGTTCGTTTCAAAAGTCATGTCACGGTGTGGTTGTTAATGTTAAAGTTGTTTTCTGCACGCCGGGAAAGTATCCTGACTACGCGCGGACGAAGTCACGAGCGAGTCATCTGTTGAGTTTGAAAAATCATAATCGTCATACAGGGTGATTGGAAGATGGGTGCAAAGCTGTAAGGGGAAGGTTGTCTAGACCATTTAGAACTATTTCAGCCATAATAGTTATAAGACGAAGTCCGACTATTTCTTTTTTACCGGTTTTTTTTCGTAATACCCAGAAATTTTCAGTTAATTGCTAATATTAATTGCCAGTTTTATTGATTAATGTTTTCTTTAATTTTAAATTGTAATTTAAGTAATGTGTAAGCAATCTAAGAATACATGGCCTAAGCATCGGTCTCATCAGACATTTCCAGTACAGACACTTTAGTTCACAAAAAAATTAAAAGATTTAAAGAATCAGGTTTTTGGAAACTTAGTTTAAAAAAACAAATGGTGCTTTTTTGTTCAAATTTTTTGAATAGGTACATGAAAAGAAAGAATTAATTCAACGTTTGAAACGATGAAGCTGGAGATGATGTTGAAAGTAACTACAACCAAAGTGAGACGACGGGCCCTTGCTTGAGTTGTTGGGAATCGTGGCAATCATTTTGAGCACCAATAAATTAATAAATTGAATTAAAATTTTGTTTGATAAGAATGCCTACAATTTCAAATTTTCTCCCTCAATCTGGTGTTTAGGTCCCAATTTTATTAATTGGTAGTATATCCGTGTAAATGATACCTCAAATAAAAGAGTATTAATACCAAGCATGTATTCAAAAAGGTTTGAACAAAAAAGCACCATCCGTTTTTTTAACTAGGTAAGTGTCAAAAACCTGATTCTCTAAATCTTTGTTTTTTTTAGCTGATAGTCGCTGCATGATGCCGAGTTCTTGGAGTATGGACTGATTGGTACGAAACTCAGTCCACGAAACCCCAAGCATTCTTCTCCAGCACCACATCTCAAGAGCATCTATGCTCTTTTTCTCGCTCTCCCTAAGAGCCCATGTTTCTGCAGCATAGAGGAATATGGGAAACACCAACGCTCTAACGAGACGGATCTTAGTAGATTTCGTTATGCTACGATTTTTCCATATCTTCCTCAGCTTATCCATGGCGGACCTAGAAATCGCCATACGCCGCTTGATTTTGTCAACTTGTTTTCGTCTTTGAGTTCGTGATTTGTTTTCCCTTACAGCTTTGCACTCATCTTCCAATCACCCTGTGTACGTGTCTAAGTTTTTTTTCACAAACGCCACCTATTGAGTGTGTGCGCGTTTTACGCGGTAATTACAGTTGCAGGAGCTAGGTGGCTCTAGCTATCATTTCCCTGCTAGCGGCATCTAGCGCCCAGGAAAGGCAACCAAAATAGCCCGCAGAATAGCCCGAGTTATGGCGGTCACGTTTTATTGTATGGCATGAGGTATCTGTACTAGTATAGTATTCTTATATCTGTGGTTAAACATAAGTAATTCTCATGTTAAGTGAATTTTAAATTCTTTGTGAGAATAAATTTCTTATGGGTCCCCGAAACGATCAAGTGCACTTGACAAGTCTACGTGCTTGAAGTGAATAATGATCGTTTACAGCGTTGACTTGACAAGTCCCGTCATGTATCTACGGGCTGGACCATAATTGACAGCACGTAGACTTGTCAAGTGCACTTGATTGTCTCGGGGACCCATTAAACCAGAGGGGATGCAACAATCTAAGGGACGCTATGTATGTGACTGTTGGGTGTTATGTTATTATAAAATAAAGTTACCTTTATTTGGCGACCTCTAAATAATGATTCATCCATAGCCATAGCTGTCTGTACACTGTCCTTATCTCCAAACTCAATGTATGCAAACCCTTTGGGATGACCATCAAACTTATTACACAATATTGTAACCCTGTAACAAAAGAACATAACTTAGAAACATATTAACCACTGACACGAGCAGTTACACTACACTACACTTAGTTACACTAAGTTACACTAAGTTACACTTTAAAATTTGATGTCTCATAGTTCAGTATACCTACTATGCATGACATGTGTTGTGTATTTGTACCAAAAGTTCAAATAAATAAATAATGCTGGACAACACACAACATTATCTAGCCCCAAACTAAGCAGAGATTTTGTGTTATGGGTAATAGATAACTGATATATTTAATAAATACAATACATTACATAGATATTTTTCATTATACATAGAAAATACCCAGAAAACCCTGAACATATATCTGCAGATCGTACAAATATTTGTTCCGAGACGGGAAACGAAACCTCCTGCGTCGCAGGCGAGCCTTCGCCCTCCGGGCCACAGAGGTCGTCAACTCGGGGCTCGATAAATTACTACCTACTTGTATTAAAAGCAGGAAACTAGGTGTCAAATTGTCTCCTCAATAAGCCGTTTCTCAGAAGATGTCTAATCAGTATCCTCATATATCACCCAGTGCTAGACTTTTTACGCTAGAATGGAATGTCACTAAGTATTACCATAGCCAGCTGTGGAACAATTATCATATAAATTCCATAAGTTGCTGTGGTGTTTCTGGCCTAAGAATAGACCCCCCTTCTTCCCATGGATATCGTAAAACCTAAGGGATGAGAAGTAAGATAAGAAGTGGCAAGGGGTAGAGGCCATATCATCATCAGCCCACACTAGTCCACTGATGGACATAGGCCTCTTCCAATACGCGCCACTGAGCCCTGTGCTCGGCTCTTCTCATCCACTTTCACAGCTCGCCATCGGCGGAGGATTCATTCGCTCACCTTAGAGCCAGGATGGTCCCGGACTGTGCGGTTTCAGAGAAACTTCCTCCCGCGAACGCTCAGGTTGTGGAATGATCTCCCTGCTGAGGTTTTCCCGAGCGATTACAGTATTGGGTTCTTCAAAAGGGGTGTTTGGAAAATTTTAAAGGGTCGGCAACGCGCGTGTGATTCCTCTGGTATTGCAGGCGTTCATTGACGACCTCTGTAGCGCGGCGGGCGTAGGTTCGCCTGCGACGCAGGAGGTTGCGGGTTCGATTCCCGCCTCGGAACAAATATTTGTGCGATCTGCAGATATTTGTTCAGGGTGTTCTGGGTATTTTCTATGTATAATAAAAAATATCTATCTATGTAATGTATTATATTAAGTATATCAGTTATCTAGTACCCATAACACAAGCTCTGGCTTAGCTTGGGGCTAGATAATGTTGTTTGAACTTGTCCAGCGTTATTTATTTATTTATTTATTTATGTAATGTATTATATTAAGTATATCAGTTATCTAGTACCCATAACACAAGCTCTGCATAGCTTGGGGCTATTTATTGTTGTGTGAACTGTCCAGCATTATTTATTTATAATTTATTATAGGCTACGGTAACCGCTTACCAACAGGTGGGCCGTATGAGAGTTTGCTAACTTGGTAGTATAAAAAAAAAAAAAAAAAAACTTTCAGCCTGCCGCCTTTCGTAGGTCATCGCTCTATCTAGCCGTAGAGCGCCCCACGCTACGTTTGCCAAGACGCGGTCTTCACTCAAGAACTCGCTTAGAGTACGCGTCATGTAAAAAGAACGCTGGAACGTATGAAGAAGTATGACCGCCAACGTTCTTTTTACATGACGCGCATTATACCCCAACGGTTGTCGGTTCTTCGGTATATATGACCAGCCCATTGCCACTTTAGCTTGCCATTCTGGTGGGCTATGTCAATGACTTTAGTTCTCTGTCGGATAATCTCATTTCGGATTTTATCTTTCAGAGAAACTTCGAGCATAGCCTGTTCCATAGCTCGCTGTGCAACCTTGAACTGTTGGATTAGCCGTACCGTGAGTGTCCACGTCTCTGCACCATAGTTCATTACTGGTAGGACGCACAATTGTTTTTATAGCTAGAACAATTAAAGACTGCTGGGGATTCAAAATCCTCTTGTGGCAGCTATGAACCGGAGATGTAGTGTAAATGCTCCCCCAACTTGATGGAGGAGTTAATGCAGAAGGTCAAAGGATAAAGGCGGGTTTTAATGTGGAAGTTCGCGCTTGTGGCGCGAAATTCATTTATTTTTTTGGTGTTTTTGCTCATTACAACTCGTGTGTTAAGTCTCCTACATACATACATAGATACACGCCTTCTTCCCCGAAGGGGTAGGCAGAGTCTAAATGGGCCTCTTTTCACAGTGGGTCCTAGTTCTCGCGAAATCAACTTTCGCTATCTGAAAAAGTGTTGATGAGCTGTAATGGGTAAAAAACACCAAAAAAATGAATTTCGCACCTCGATCGAGAGCTTCCACTCTAAGACCATTCTTTGCAGCATTCTTTGGGGATGGCCTGTGACCAGCAGTGTATTTATTCCTTCTGATATGAAATCCTCACCTATTGATAGAGCCACATCCATGGAAATGCTGCTCCAGCTCCTCGGCTGTAGCTCCGTAGTCTACATTCCCGACATACACTGATCGGTTGTCAGCTTCAATCTTCTCTTCGATTGACATGTTTAACGGACTGGCTGTAATTCAAGATAAATTTATATGTTACACAAGTGTACTGCTTGAACATGTTAAGGAGTTATACGTATACCTATGTGTGAGTGAAGGAGACATGCCAGTCACTGAATCGCTCTATATCCCTTTAAATGTCTTCTCTCTCTTACCTTTTCTCCGCTAATTAATTATATTTTATGCATATTTGTGCATGTATAGGTAAAATTATAAATAACTAGCTGAATACCTGTGCTTCGCTACGCATCACAAAAAAACTAAAACTTTGTCACCTCCTTTTAACCCTTTTTTAAGGGTTATTTCAAAAATCCTGGAGTATGTGTTCAATTATCCTGTATTTTAAAGTACCCATACCAAGTTTCAAGCGAAAGGCACCACGCAATAAAAAGTTCCCATACAATCTTTAACACCCCATTGCATCCGCTTTCTCCGCGAGATTGGGGAAAAAATATTTTACCCTTTTATGATTTGTATTGAAGCATACTTATGCAAAGTTTCAAGTTAGTATGTTCAAGAAATATAAAAAAAATATTCAATGGTTTTCACCCCTTTTGGATCGAATTTACAAAAATCCCTTTTTAGTGGGTGGTTTTGCTATAAATGGAACCTACGCTCTAAGTTTCAGCTTTCTAGGTCCCCGTAGTTTCGGCTCGGCGATGATGAATCTAAGTCAGTAAGTCAGGTTAAGCTCTCATATAGGTATAGATTTATTACCTTTGATCCCTCTTAACCCTAATTATTCTTAGACATAGTTATTCCTAACATTGCTTTGTCTATTTTGTACTGATTACAAAATTTGATTGAGTCTCCCTACTGAACAACAACCATATTCTACATCACAACATCAATACATTGCTTATGAAGCCATCATGAAACGAACACTGGCAGAATTGTGACAACAAGACACAGAAGTCAAAAACCAAGAAGTCAGGTCCTTGATATGTAGAAAATGTGCAAAAGTTCACCATCAGTTTTAGTAGTAGTAGAGCTTTTTTGTGAAATGTTCGTCCGGGGAAGTACTACCACCATACCTATTTCTGCCGCAAAGCAGTAGTGCTCGCATTGCTGTGTTCCGGTTTGAAGGGTAAGGGTGCCGGTGAAATTACAGGCACATGAGACTTTTCATCTTTATGTCTCAGGGTGGCGGGCGCAATGCAATGCCACATAGGGCGCGTCCTAGGTGGACATGACCTATGAGGTAATGAACTGTTCATAGGCAGAGGTTACCGCTTAACACCAGGTGGGCCATTTGCTTGTTCGGTCATTCAAGTAGTATAAAAAAAAAAAAAAAAAAACAGCATATAGTCCACTGCTGGACATAGGCCTTCCCCATAGAATGCCAGAATAAAGTGTCTTGAGCTGCCTCACTCCACAACTTCCTGCTACTAAATGGTGGTCCATTGAGATGGACTATTGACTGCGTCATCCGGTTCGTGGTCACCAGTCGAGAACCATTATTCCCCAACAGTTATCAGTTGAATTGCGAGATATATGGCCTGCCTACTGCCACTTCAACTTGCTGACTCTGAAGGACAATTCTCATAATCATTTTAAAATCACACTAAATTGTGAATTACCAGAAAATTGGTGTTACCATCCCTTCATAATAACAATCAAGTCTACTTTCAATTCATGGCGACCAGTCATTAGAGTGAAATTAATCTAATTACCTATGTAGTCCTAGATGTGGTTTTTCTATTTTTTATTTTTTACTATCTGACTATCTAGGGTGCGTCCTAGGTGGGTGTGACCTGCGAGGTAATGCACTGGTCATAGGCAGAGGGTACCACTTTACATCAGGTGGGCCATCTGCTTGACCCGTCATTCCAAGTAATATATAAAAAAACTTACTCAGTCCTTGTGGGCTGCCCATGCTCATTTGCTTGTCCACTTCAGTTTGCATCTGCTTTAACTTCTCTGCTTCCTCCTCCATCTCCCGGACCCTAGCCTTGATGGCAGCCAGGTCTGGCACCTCACCCCCCGCTGCTTCATCACCACCCTATACAAAACATACATATAAGATACATAAAATAGTTAGCCTTAGGAAATTCACTATTATAATTATCTGTTTTATTATGTGAAGGAACAGTCAGGTAGAAGTGTACCGCTAGGCACTGTGTACCAGGTACCTACCACACTAAACAAAGTTTGAACCTCTTAAATGAATTAAGTCAATAACATTTTGTAGATCTACAAAATAATATCTAGTGGCTTGTCAGTTTCTTAATAAATAGTATAGAATCAAACTAGCATGTGTTAGAAGACTTCCATACAGATCTTTAAGTCACTGTGTGTCACCTTATAATTTAATAAGAAACTGACAAACTACGGGTCTAGATAATAGTGTACTGATTATTTGTACCAAATTTAGTTACCAATGTAGTTTGATCAGAGACATTATCAAAAATAGCAGCAAACTTTGTTCATATGCAGAGGGCTTGAGTGCCCTAGCAGTACATCTTAACCGGAAAGCTCAGCCTTTTACAGCTGAAACCAGGTGCATCCACTTGTACTGCTCCCTCAAACGCGGAACATACTAACGTCAAGATTACTGCTTCACTGCAGTTAAAATAGTAATAATACCAGTTATGATTGCTTCATGTTATGAAGAACATTGAGATTCATGCAAATACATACATGCTAAAGAATACAAAATAGCTGATGTAAAATAATAAAACACCGTTTTATTGGTTTAGATCAGTGAAAGCTTTGTTTTGCCTCGAACTCATGCAGAGCACGTTTTCAGACAATGATTTAGCAAATAAACTTAGAACTAACCAGTTGTAATGACATTTAATAAAACGACATGTATTTTAAAATACCATTTTTGTTCCCTTCAACTGCCAGACATGTAATTCAAAAGAAATATCATCTGTGATTGTTGGTATTCATGAGTCTGAGCGATAGCAGTAATTGCGTAAATAGTGGGATGTTGTTTCTATCACCATCTCAACAAGTTCTAAGAAACTATTCAAGACTGACTTGGTGGCAGTGCACTCTGATGCTAGCATTGATTGTGCGATGCGTTTTGCAACCAAATTGTTATTGTTAGATTTATGCGATAACAGTAAAATGTTTTTGTACAACGCTGCTATAAATACAGTTATGATACTCACCCCAAGACTATTATCGGTCATATTTAGGGAACCATTGGTTCCTTCTAAGTGATTGTTTTCCATGGAATCTAAATAGTCATCGTTTTCTGCCATTTCGACTGAATGCCTATAGCATTAAATTTTGCACAAACAAACACTAGACTCGCTACCTGAAAATAAATATAGCGTATCAAAACCGTGACCTACTGAGTGAAATAATTTTGACGAATACGATACCTACGAAGGAAGAATACTCTTGACGTACCGGTAACCAAATCCGTTATGTTAGTGACCTACTATGAAATATAATTTACACAAAACACATTAGTGCACTGTTTTTCACTTTACGTGTAGTATATTCATGATCATCCTTGCTTTTTAGCGATATTTACAGATTTTTAGCACAATTAAAATCCAACATAAACCAAACAACCATTAGTATTGCCAGCTTTTTAAAGCTTAATAATTTTAGCTTGATGACTAAATATATTTATTTGCTGATTTCTATGAGCATATGAATGTTTTATTTTATTTATGGCACAAATATACTTTAATTTCGTTAATTAATAACTGTTCTATGTAGAATAAATTAAATCATTAGATAATGCTATGGCAGCACTGAAAAACGTGAAAAAGCCAAGTCTAAAGCGGCCATGGGCCAAGTCTACGTCTATCACTACTAAAAAATTTGTAAGTTTGGATGTTTGTTACTAAATTACGCCGATTTATGATACTTGTATTTTTATCCAGAAAAACAATCCCTAAATAAGAAAAGCAAAATGGAGGGCGTCTGCTATCCGGTGTTGATTATCCAAGTATCCTCAATTTATCCAAAACACCAGTCAAGCAGCAGGCTACAGGAGTACCTAGCTAGTATCCAGTAGTAAGAGGGCTTTTCATTAAAAAAAAAAAAAAGTAAGTTTGATTTGGCTCGATATAAGGCGTTGACTCAAATGTGGTTGCCAAAATTAACAAATGCATTGTCTTTGCTTTTGTGTGATAGTAACAAAACACCTCGAAAATATAACACTACGTTGTTGACTTTGACATCTCACTTTATTTTGACAGTTAAGAACAGAGCTAAAAAGAGTAAATGTGACTGTAACTTGAATGTTTTAAAGTTTTGAGAATTCTCTCTACCAAGCCCCTTTTATAGATATGTTAGTAAGAACAGAAAGTAGATTAAATTATTGTTATGAGGGAGAAGAATACCAATTTTTCAGTCAATTCACAACACAGTCTCGATTCGGTCAACTTGCAGTACCTATGCCTTTAACATAAATAAGAGAATTGGGCTTCGGGAAGTTACCTAACCAATATGTCAAGCGAGCAGCAGGCGGCAAGAGTAGTCCAGTTACCGGATACTGGATGTCCAGAATACCAGCATTTATAAGCAAGCGATATCTGGTAAGCAGCTGCCTGGAGAAGTGGTTTTGTTTGCTGTACTTGCTTTCACTTACGCTAAAAGAAATGTTATTTTTCAGATAAATTATAACCTGAAGACCTGAACTAAATAAAGAATAAGTGGGTGAAACCGCGGGCAACAGTCAACATATCAGTGTCTTTCAGACGTCACATTAAAGGTTTTGCCAATGTCAAAAACGAAGTCTGAGGTTGTGGATGCCTGGGGTGCGTTCAATTTTATTTTGTGCACGCTAGCACACGTGCGGTGGGAGGACCACAGAACACTAATACTCTCTAGCGAGAGGGGAGGACCCATATTATTGTTCTGTGGGAGGACCCAGCCACCACACAAAAGCAACCAAACAAAAAAAAAGCAATAACAACAATTCACACAAAAAGAAAGTTCTGATTTGTGTGGAATACATTTTATTCAGTATAATTCAAAAACTACAATATATACTGGGGAAGTATAATTCGAAACTTGTAAAAGTTCATTAAGGTTGCTTGGTTGTGAAAAAGAAAAACGAATGAAATCTTGGTTTAAAGTCCTGATTTTGGTAAGTTGGGTTAGTTTAATTCAACGAATATACTTATTTGCCACCTAATACCAGCTAGGATTAGTTTAAGGGGAAATATCAAGCGAGAGTCCCGTTCCCTTAGGTATCAATATCCACAGGACTGTTCAATGTAGTTAAGTGATAACAGAGCGATGGTAGCCTAACAGTTCAGTAGTGCTACTCAGAATCCAACGATACCGGGTTCGATCCTAGGCTCCGCATCAATGACTTTTCTAAGTTATGTGTGGATTTTCATCGCTCTGTGCTTCGGAGGGCACGTAAGTTATTGATTAATAGCAGTCGATAAGCCATGTCAGAGGCCCTCGGGCGGCTTGACAAACTCTGACACCAGAGGCCAGCACTACCTCATACGAAACGACGAGTGATAACTTTATCCTATTTGGTTATTATTAATAATCCTCCATGAATAACATTGACCATAACATATGAATCATTGCGTTACTAACTGACTGAATGCTTACCGACTTTAACAACCTCAGTCCTAGAGACCTGGAGGGTACATTTCGTTTATGGTCTAGGGGTGCACTACTAGAAAGGGAATATTCGAAATTCACCCCCTTGGGGGTGCAGCAGGGTGTTGAGGTATGTATGCAAAAAATTCGACGCGGACGAAGTCGCGGGGGTTCCACTAGCAAATAAACTAGTAGCTCTGCGAACGGTAGACCTTGCAAGCACAAACTTTTATAAAACTATGCATTGTGTCAATCCATAATTAAAAAACAAATAACCCAAAAAAGTAATTAATTTTTTATGAAAAACTTTAAATAAATTTTGTGCTAAAAATCAACCCTGTAACTCCTAACATCACTTTTCAATAGCTCTCACTGTTTCAGACTTCTCGTAAGTGGCCCTTATATCTAGACATCCTCTTCCACGATTTTACTCCTATTCAAAATTGCTTGGTTAATAAATTGATCACTGCTACCAGCTGATATAGCTGAATAGCACATGCATGCATTCATACAACATGATGCTTTGTAATTGCAGGTATTTGTGAGTATTTGTTGGGTGCACACTATTTACTTAGGCTGGAGCCTCTCACAGTACCTTCGCAATGCCGCTCACGGCTGATGTGGCTGCTCAGCAAGTGCAGGTAATCAATTCCTATCATTTTTACATATACTGGTTTACATGTGTGTGTGTGTGTGTGTGTGTGTGTGTGTGTTGTGTGCGTTTGTGTAAGTACATAAGTGTTTTCCTGGTCCTTATGTACTGCATTGTACTCATGGCTAGTTTTCAGAATATTTTATAGTTTTCACTAAAACCTACCTTTCTTCACCTTCTTTTTTCACCTGAAAGCTAGCTAACTGGGGAAATTTATCACAACATAGGTGAAGTTAGAGGCAATTATTTTCTTCTAAGCGTTGCTTTGAGCGGTTTTTGCAAGCTGTGTTTGTTGCCCTGATTCTTCTGGATTTGGTTGGTCACATTGCAACAGGAGTAAATTTAGTTTATAATATGATTCAAAATGATCCTTGTGATATAAATTGACGAAATACACTTTAGATTTATAATATATGTTTTACAAAACAGGAGCGCTTAAGATCTCTGCACAGACTGGTATATGACATAGAAGGAGAGAGGGCTCGTAACGAGCAGTGCATTGACTCCATACTAAGAGTGGAGAAGGCAGGAGACTCACCGCAGAGTGCTGATGATTCATCCAGCTCGTCCCAACAGGTAATATTCTATGGAAAGTCACTAGAACATTTTTGTAAATACAAAAATGTTATGTAACAGTTGAGTAATAAAATTGCCTAAAAAGCTTAAAAATATTAAATTAACCTGCAGTTTGTCCTCAGATAAAACATGTATAAGTAATAATTTTCACTAGAAACGGGATATTTACCATGATTTTTGAGTTTTATATGTTCCCGATATTTCGGCACAGTTGCATGCGCCATGATCACGGGAGAACTGACTAAAGTCTTTGGGAGTAGATGTTATTGGCAGATATATCGATCTACCCTCTTTCTCACTCTTTTATTACGAACGATACCACTACCAACACACCACTACCACTACATGATAGTTTCAAAAGTTATATGTATAAGTAATGGTATTGATTTATTTATTTTATTTATTTATTTATTTATTTATTTATTTATTTATTTATTTATTTATTTATTTATAATACGCAGGCAGCTCTCTGAGCTGATGCGTGTATATCTTAGTCCTTATCAGTGCACTTTAAATGCACAATTTTAATACTTTTTCACGTATATTTTTGAAAGAATTCACTGAGGGGGCACTGATCACTGAGTCTGGTAGCCGGTTCCAAGTGCACACGACGGGACACTGATTACTAAATAGTTATTGCTGGTACTTAGCCCGCGTTGCAGCTTCAGCGAGTGTCATCTGAGTCCTATATTATTGTTCATGGTATTCAAGACACTATGTCTGTGATAAATCTGGTATACTGTAGTGGTTGTTTAGGATCTTGTAGGTCCCTATTAGGTCTCCACGCTCTCTACGTTGCTGAAGGGTAGTTAAACCAAGTTCGTGAAGTTGTTCCTCATATGTAAGTGCTTGACACAGTTTTGATACTGCTTCTTAATAAATGAACGATGTGATTTTTACAGCAAGCACAGCTGAAAAATTTGTACAAAGCCGGACTCACTGCAGCAGAGCAGGAAGAGAGATTGCTTCGCGCTGCGCTCTCACGCATCTACGAGATTCGCACCATCAAGAATGAGAGGAGAATTCAGGTACCTACTTATATTACTTGACAATTGTAGAACAACCTGTTTGTGTCGACAAACGTTTGCTTTGTGAGATACTGTCAATGAATTTGTGAGATACTGACAATTAAAACATGTATGTTGGGTTCTCGCGAAATCAACTTTCGCTCTGTGAAGAGGTGTTGATGAGCTGTGGTGGGCGAAAACACCAAAAAATTGAATTTCGCGCCTTGAGCGCGGGCATCCACCTTAACTACTCATTAATATTTATTTTTTATTTATAATGACCAATCAATTGAAGGTAATCTAAGTAGTTACATACTCAGTAGTTTTTATTTTGTGTTCCTTATAATTATGGCTTGTTAGTAAGATTCATTGGTATAAGATTTGTCCTGGCTGCTAGCTTAATAATTAATGTGTTATTACTGGAAGAAAGCGTGGAGCATCCACTTTAACATTGTTTTGATGACGTTATATTGTCCATGCAGGCCCGTCACGCCGGCAACAAAGAGACTATCGGTTGCGGCGCGCTGATGAAGATGCTCCTCAGCGCCGCCCAGACGCTGCCCCTGCACGTGGGGCGCGTGGGCGAGCGCGCGCCCCAGCTGTGCGGCGCCGTGCCGGCGGACGCGGGGCATGTGGCGCGCGCCGGCGACGCGGTCGCGGCGCTCGTCAGGGTCTCCGACAAGGAGGAGAACTGGATCCTAGCTGAGGTTTATTATTTTATTTGACTGATAGACGGAACAATCAGATGACCCACCTGATGTTAAGCGGTAACCTCTGCCTTTAACTTTTTAAACTTACTTATTAGTAACATTTAACGACCTCTGTGGCGCGGCGGGCCAAGGTTCGCCTGCAACGTAGGAGGTTCCCGCGTCTGAACAGATGTCTGTACGATCTGCAGATATTTGTTCAGGGTGTTCTGGGTACTTTCTATGTATAATAAAAATATCTATCTATGTAAAGTATTGTATTAAATATATCAGTTATCTAGTACCCATAACACAAGCTCTGCTTAGCTTGGGGCTAGATAATGTTGTGTGATCTGTCCAGCGTTATTTATTTTTATTTAACAATGCGTTACCTCCAGGTCACGCCCAGCTAGGACGCGACCTACGTGGCGTTGCACTGCGCCCAACGCCGCGAGACATAAAGATGAAGGCTCATGTGCCTGTAATTTCAGCAGCCATAAATACCCTAATGCATTGTGGCAGAAATAGATATAGGTCGCGCAACGAGTTAGGAGCGCTGACCTTCAATGCGTAGTATTAATTTTTTGGGTCTGTATACCGAATGCGCGAATGTACACATGCACAATCAACCCCACCACTTTCGCCGAGCATTCATAACTCCGCGACGTATATCTGCGCGTATATGCGCTATATCTATTTCTGCCACAATGCATTAGGGTATTTATGGCTGCTGAAATTACAGGCACATGAGACTTCATCTTTATGTCTCGCAGCGTTGGGCAGTGTTTAAGTACTTTCCCGGGTGAAGTCTTTTACAAAAAAAGCTCTACAACTATCCTGAAATTTGTTCCTCATTGCAGTTTTTGGCTCACCTTATTCACAGGTTGTGAGCTGGCTGCCGGCTCAGGGCAAATACGAGGTCGACGACATCGATGAAGAGCAGAAGAACCGTCACGTGCTGAGCAAGAGACGCGTGGTCCCGCTCCCCCTCATGCGCGCCGACCCGCGGACGGACGAGCACGCCTTGTTCCCGAAGGGCGCCGTCGTGATGGCTCTCTACCCGCAGACCACGTGCTTCTACCGCGCCGTCGTAAACAGACTGCCGGCCAGCGCCGCCGACCCTTATGAAGTGCTGTTTGAGGTGAGCTTAGTCTCTATGGTACTACACTTAGGCCTTCATTCAAAGAAGAGCTACATGCTGAGAAAGAGACGCGTGATCCTGCTCCCTCTCATGCGCGCCGACCCGCGGACGGACGAGCACGCCTTGTTCCCGAAGGGCGCCGTCGTGATGGCTCTCTACCCGCAGACCACGTGCTTCTACCGCGCCGTGGTAAACAGACTCCCGGCCAGCCCCGCCGACCCTTATGTAGTGCTGTTTGAGGTGACCTTAGTCTCTATGCTACTACACTTAGAACAGCTACATGCTGAGAAAGAGACGCGTGGTCCCGCTCCCTCTGATGCGCGCCGCCCCCCGCATGGACGAGCACGCCTTGTTCCCGAAGGGCGCCGTCGTGATAGCTCTCTACCCGCAGACCACGTGCTTCTACCGCGCCGTCGTTAACAGACTTCCGGCCAGCGCCGCCGACCCTTATGAAGTGCTGTTTGAGGTGAGCTTAGTCTCTATGCTACTACACTTAGAACAGCTACATGCTGAGAAAGAGACGCGTGGTCCCGCTCCCCCTCATGCGCGCCGACCCGCGGACGGACGAGCACGCCTTGTTCCCGAAGGGCGCCGTCGTGATGGCTCTCTACCCGCAGACCACGTGCTTCTACCGCGCCGTCGTAAACAGACTCCCGGCCAGCGCCGCCGACCCTTATGAAGTGCTGTTTGAGGTGAGCTTAGTCTCTATGCTACTACACTTAGGCCTTCATTCAAAGAACAGCTACATGCTGAGATAGAGACGCGTGGTCCCGCTCCCTCTGATGCGCGCCGACCCGCGGACGGACAAGCACGCCTTGTTCCCGAAGGGCGCCGTCGTGATGGCTCTCTACCCGCAGACCACGTGCTTCTACCGCGCCGTCATTAACAGACTGCCGGCCAGCGCCGCCGACCCTTATGAAGTGCTATTTGAGGTGAGTTTAAGTCTCTATGCTACTACACTTAGAACAGCTACATGCTGAGGAAAACACGTGTGGTTCCTCTAGCTACCTCATTTAGACTTGAGAACAGATAAGGCGTTATTCCGGTGTGACGTATACGGCGGTGTGTATATAGCTTTACCTGTGGTGTAAGTAAAATTTCTCCCAGTTTCTCCATTCCGCAACAAAGATGTTTTGATTAAGGATACTGTTTTTTTACAATAAGTAATATTTACTGTATTTTTCTTAAGCTATGGGTTGCAGCTTGCAGATTTCTCTCCTTTGTACTTTGAACCTAGATGCAGGTAGTTGGCAAGACTTGACTAGTCAACGGTCACTGTAAGTAATCAATGGGTTGGTGGGCAGGTTGTATCAACTCACATGCCATTTCCAGTGATCTATCTACCCAACCCAACATACCTGGGGGGCGCAGTGCAATGCCACATAGGGTGCGTCCTTGGTGGACGTGACCTATGAGGTAATGCACTGTTCATAGGCAGAGGTTACCGCTTAACATCAGGTGGGCCTCTTGCTTGTTCCGTCATCCAAGTAGTATAAAAAAAAAAAAAAAAAAAAAAAAACCTGTTTCAAACTTTACCTTATATTGCTACCATGGGACCTTAGTACGATTTATTGTATCAAGATTGCTAGATTGTATACTAGCGACGTCTAGCGTTGAGTAGCAGTAATAGCTTGCATGAAATAAAGAGTGGCAAATTGGTGTTGGAAAACAAAGTCAAACACTCTGCTTGACTTCGACTTGGAGAGATTGAAACGTTGCAAAATACAATAATAAAATTATGCTTGAAAATGGCAAATGCACAAGCATTGCGACGCCAATTATTGCATATAGTTAGAGGAATAAAAGTTATTAGTAAGTAAAACATACAATAGTAGGCATTTTGCAGGAACTCTGCATTCAGCCATATTTATTCTGTGATTCAGCTACAAAATCCACAGACAGTGGATCGGTGTGCGTGTGTGGCAAATTAGCTTTGACCCAACTGACCCAAAAATCGAGTGCTTGCTATCTACCAGAATAACCGCTCTGTGGGAATGACAGTGACATGTGGAAATAGACTGACATACTACTGTTTTTGGTGTGGTTTTTTGTTTGTATGGATGGCTGAATGGCTGTCATAGCTGATGGCTAACTGGCTTTGCAGGCTTTGGCTTGGCTTGCCGCTTGGCTCGCTTTCACTTTTGTGAAAGGAATTGACGGTGTGGTGATGTGTAAAGTAATAAATTCTTTCAAAATTAGCCTCTTACATTGTTAAAACCAAGAATTCAAAGGATATGTGTCAGGTAGGTGATATGAAATCTTGTGTAGCTCATACATCAGTGATGTAATTCTAGCAACGTTATCTTTTAATGATGCGGAATAGCATGTTACTCCCGTAAATTCATTTATCTACCGCTGTTTGTTGATCGTCTCGCTGCTTCGGGAGTCAAGAAATTATTCTAACACGAAAAGTTCCAAAGAAAAGTCCAGTTCACCTGTTAGTTTATTTATTAATAGGACACCTCACATTCAATAAAAATAGATACAAAGGTAGTCTTGTTCACCGAGAAATGTGTGGAAGGTGGAATTATTATGCTCAGTTCAAAAACTTGGTTACTGAATTTTAGGAACCTGTAGCCAGCGTTGCCGACTACCACGGTCTGGATTACCCAAAAGCCTATTTTGGGGAAAATAAAATCGATATGACTCTATATAGTTTGTTACAATGCTAATGTAAACAACTGTTTAAGGATGACGTTTGATGGACATAAATGTGCCCATAAAATAGACTCTAAATCTTCCTGTCGGACAAGTTGAGTTTAACTTGAATTAAATATGCTTAATTTATAAATCATACTTACTTCTTATATTACTTTAACCGCACGATGCATGGAAGGGCACATCTGACCGCGTCTATGCGCCGTGGCCTGAGAGTCGCACGCCCCAATCTGACCATAGAGTTTGCTCTCCATACATCGGTAGATTTCTAAATATTCTTTTAGGTTTTTTTTTTCGCGGCCTCGCTAGTCTAGTCGTTCTTAGGTTTTGTAGGGGGCGTTAGCCGGGCGGTTAAGTTAGATCTACTGTAAATGTCTGAATTCCCCGCATTTTCCCCACATATTGGCAACGCTGCCTATAGCATAAAGCTCTACAGTACCCTTAGTACGAGAATTTGTCAGTATTCTAAACTATATGAAGTATCGTTTCCTTCAATACATTTTCTGACAGCGTCCTTAGTTTTCTCCTCGTTTTCGCTAGAGGCGCTGCTAGTAAATGTATGGATGGAAACGAAACTACATATAGTTTCGAATACTGTCAAATTCTCGTACTAACCCCCCAGGCCATTAATAGGAATGTACCTTATATTATATTTACCTTGTATTCTATTGTTGTTATTTGAATGTTAATTACAAGTTTGATTAATTATGTTTTTATTCAAAAAAGATGGGACACCAGTCATAAAATGATATATCTGTTGATCCCAAATGCAGAGATGCCATAGATCAACCAAAATGTATCAGACCTGAAAAAAAATTAACAGACATTAATATCTGAAAGGTATGTTTTGATTCAGTGAATACATTAAACTGATCTTCAAAAAAATATAAGTTTTTATTTAGTGAAAATTATGTCCAAAAATGAGACCTGTGTGGCACGGCGGGTGAAGGTTCGCCTGTGATGCAGGAGGTTGCAGGTTCGATTCGCGCCTCGTAACAAATATTTGTACGATCTGCATATATTTGTTCAAGATGTTCCGGGTATTTTCTATGCATAATAAAAAATATCATCTATGTGATGTATTGTATTAAGTATATCAGTTATCTAGTACCCATAACAGAAGCTCTGCTTGACTTGGGGTTGGATAATGTTGTGTGAACTGTCCAGCATTATTTATTTATTATTTATTTAAGAAATAATTGATGGAGGTTAGTGTTGTTGACCCAATGAGATCTTTCAAATAAGATTAATGTCCCCTTAACTGGGTAAGGGCACACTGGCGTGCCTAAATAAATACACCCTAGCTGACATAGGTACCTATATTTTCAACAGAATGTTAGTCAAAGTTCACTGTATCTGTTTTAGCTCAACATGAAGAAATGAGACCTGTTACAATGTGCTACAAATATATCTCTTAATTGCTTAAATAATAAAGATTCTGGAAGAGCTGATAAAATGTTTACAGATCTAGTTACCAATGGGAAGGAGGTATGTTTCATTGTTTATTTCAATGTAAAGTTTGTGAAATTATATTCTTTTTAGAATACAGCCTCTTTCACCATTTCCAGATAATTATAGAAGTCAAAAATAAACTAGTCTTTGAATACAGAAAGTTTTTTTTATGTGTAACAGCTTTGCTCTCTCTTTCCTGCAATCTGTGGGAGTGATTTAGTGAAAAGTGACGGAAGTGAGTTTTCCGAGAGTCTGGTACTATCAGCCATGTTGCTTATTACCTAGGAGGGGAGATGTCAGATGTTACACATCATATGCAACTAATGTATTGCTCACTCGTTTTTGTGGTTTTTGTGGATCTCTAGATAACAAAAATGGTGTAATAATTGTCTTACTTCTCATGTTCATTGTCTTATCTTGATTTACTATATCCATTTCAGGTAGCACAAGAAACAGTTAATAAGCTAAACCTAGGAGTTAAACAAGACTTATCAGTGACCACAGAGTTTATATCTTTGAGTGATCATTTAAATTTAAATAATGAAAGTATGGAAATATCAGTGAAGGAAGAACCCATTGAAGCTGAGGAATTTGAAAACATTGCATTCGATGACATGCTAATGAAGAGCAAACATTCCACTTCTCATTTAATTCCTTCAAATGATCATTTAATTCCTTCAAATGATCATTTAAATAATGAGTTTATTAAAGTATGCGTGAAGAAAGAATTTAATGAATATGAGGAATGCACGTCTGTTGGAAACATTAAAACAGATGAAATTTCAAAGAAGAGAAAACTTTCCACCTCACATGTCATATCTGGAAATGATCATTCAAATACTGAAAGTAAGCAACTATCTGTGAAGGAAGATTTAAATCAAGCTGAAGAAGATTGTAATGATATTGATCCAAGTACTCTTGTTGAAATTGAACTAGGTGAAATTTTAACGAGAAATGATTCCCAGATAAATGATAGCATTATACCTAATGATGCAATGAATGGCGATGATTTAGAGAAACAAATGAGTGGCAACATTGCAGTTAAGCCATTTGCCTGCCACCAATGCTATAAGACATTCGCCCGGAGCAGTCACTTGCAAACACATATGAAAACTCACACAGGAATAAAGCCATTTGCTTGCAATCAATGCGATAAGGCTTTCGCTGAAAGTGGTAACTTGCAGAGACACCTGAGGGTCCACACTGGAGTAAAGACACTTGCATGCAACCAGTGCGACAAGCTATTCTATGAAAGTGGGGGTTTGCAAAGACACTTGAGAGTGCACACCGGAGTCAAGGCGTATGCATGCAACCAATGCGATAAAACATACTCTACAAGTCATGGTTTGAAGAACCACATGAGCATTCACACTGGAGTAAAGCCATATTCCTGCAATCAGTGCAATAAGTCATTCTCTTCTAGCAGCAATTTGCAATCACACATGAGAATACACACTGGTTTAAGGCCATATACCTGTAACTTATGTGATAAGTCATTTACTGAAAGTGGTGGATTGAAAAAACATCTAAGGGTCCACACTGGAATAAAGCCATATGCCTGCAAACAATGTGATAAGACATACGCTTGCAGTGCTAACTTGCAAAACCATATGAGAGTTCACACCGGTGAAAACCCATATACTTGTAATCAGTGCAACAAGTCATTCTCTTCCAGTGGCAACTTGCAAATACACGTGAAAACCCACACCGGAATAAAGCCATATGTCTGCAATCAATGCAATAAGTCATTCTCTTCTGGCAGTAACTTGCAATCACACATTAGAATCCACACTGGGGTGAGGCCTTATGCCTGCAACACATGTGACAAATCATTCACTGAAAGTGGTGGTTTGCAAAAACACCTGAGAGTCCATACCGGAGCAAAACCATATGCCTGCAAACAATGCCCTAAGACTTACTCTACAAGTCATGGTTTGAAAAACCACAAAACGAAGGTTCACACCGGAGAACAGAGTACGAAGTTATGATAATTATTGCTGTTGATGCAAAGCGTGATAAATTATCGAATTATCAATCTCTGTAGGTAAAAAATATTCTTATTTTTTAAGGTGCAATATGATGAATGACTTTGTGACTGATCCTACACCAATAGTTTGTACATATCAGAACTTTAGTAAATTGCTACATTAATTTTACAATCATGCTTGGATATTCATTATTTTTTTTTTGATAATTTTTAAGATAAATCTGCCTTGCCGGCCTAGGCTAGCAATATTAATATGAAAATCTCTAACTGTTGTGTTATCAAAAGGCAATTTCACTTTGTTCTTAAATGAATGAGTATTTTGGCAGTTGCATGTTTGAGAATGATTCTATCCAACCTTGGCCGCAACTAGGGGTAGATGTGTGCATGTATGTGTGCTGCCACATACTCACGTTCGTCCATCTACGTCTGACTTGCCGGCCGCGATAGTAATGTATTATAGTATACTATTCACAGGTACATAATCAAAACATCTTTGTCATGTGGAAATTTAATGAATGTGTCCGAAGGAATGTGCATGATGTTGTTTTCTTGTCATGTGGTGGGGCATTTGTGAAAGTAAATGCCACTGTCTGGGTCAAATGAGAGAAGTTCCAAAAAGTAACCCACCTTTTTGATCTTCCCACACCCTCTGCGTTTCGTTAAGTGTCATTTTTGGGTAGCTTTGCGTAAACGGCCGCCCCCACGCGCCTCGAGCAAGCCGTGGTCTAAGGCTCGTGTAATATCAACAGATTAATTAATCACAATTCTGCTTCTGTCAAAATCGATCCTTGAACGCTCATTTTTATTGAATGCCAAAATCACGTACCTACGTAAGGCCATGTTGAATATAATTCTTCCGCTGATACAGATTAATTCATAGTTACTAGGTGATTTTGGCATTCAATTGTTAGTATATAATAGTTAGCGCCTTATGCACGCATTAGATTCAGCATTGCTGAATCTGGCCAATCCCGCGTGTTTGACCTTGGCGGGACGTACAACAGGAAGGAGCGTGCGTGTGGCGCTTTACTATGTTATACCAAAGTGGCCGCCATTTTGAACTTTTTGTTTCTTCACCGATTGCTATCAAAGTCGTCCTATCATGAACTCTAAACAGCTTCTGATTTGTTCGTAGGATTCGTCGTACGCCGACGGATACTCGCCGCCCGAGCGCGTGGCACAGCGCTACGTCATCGCCATCAAGGAAGGCAAGGGCCGCGCTACCTGACACGGC
Source organism: Operophtera brumata (assembly GCA_932527175.1). Classification (NCBI taxonomy): domain Eukaryota; kingdom Metazoa; phylum Arthropoda; class Insecta; order Lepidoptera; family Geometridae; genus Operophtera; species Operophtera brumata. The sequence continues at coordinate 5,261,994 of OW052228.1, read as the reverse complement.
ACGCGACCGCCGAGTCGCCACCAGTCGCCCGCCTCCGATACCATGTCTATGTCCTCAGATTCTATCATGTGAACAGAACACAAAGCAAAAAATTCATGCACAGTCCCACAGAATTATCTGTCCCTTATTCGCTATGACTAAAAAAACGTGACATAACGCGGGCTCGTTACGATATTTACATGGAATCTTCGTTCAGAATACATTATGACGTCACACGTTATTGGCAAGGAATCTTCTATGGTCATAGGGAATATGGGATTGTCAGCATCGCTAGCGGAGCCATTAAGGAATTTACGAACCAATTAAAACCCGCGGCTATTTTCAGTGTAAAGTTAAAATTTGAAAAACGGGACACTTATGGAATCACATCGATATCTAGCACTGTAGCGCCCAAAGCTTATTACTTTATTCACGACTTGATGTAGCCACAGGATAAAAAATAAAGCGCTATCAGTTGTCATTCTTCATCAAAAATATTCCGAACTGATGATTCTCGAAATGGCTTCGCCAATTTCCACCAAATATAACTAAGAAAAACCTCGTAATCAACATCTTTCATTTAAAAAAACCAGCCCCCATTCCAGAGTTACGTGGTAACAATTAAACATGCTTAAAATACATACACATGACCTCAAACTTATAAATACCTCTTAATGAAAATATAGGATAGTCCTGTAGAATAAAATAAAAAGCAAAAGCCTTTACAGCTGTAATTTTGTTGAATCAGCTTTAGTTCCAATTGTCCACTTGAACAGATAAGTTGATGTACTGTATTGCAGGGACCGTAGGTATGGTGGGTCCGAAGTGGTATTATCGATATCGTAAGACCGAAGATACAGTCACATCTGGCGTCAAAACAATACTTTCCTATTGTCACATCCGATATACAAGATACAGTTAGTTAGTTAGTTAGTTAGTTATTCATTTATTCGCTTAAAAATATGGTAATTACAATGTTCTTAATAGATATTTAGTTTCACATATTTTTACTAGTTACTGCTAGCGTGCAAATATTTAATAGGTATACAAATTTAAAAATGAAAACAATATAATTATGTCAATAGGTACTATCAAATTAATCAATTATTTATTACATTTATGTCACATTCATGTTTTATAATTGTAAAAACGACACGAACCCTTTTTCAGAAAGTCGGATATTAAGTAAAAGCTTTCCGTGAACAGCCACTTTTCCAACTCCACACAAAATTTTTTGTACGGTAGATCGACAATCGGTTTTGGAAGGGAGTTGAAAATAAGAGGTGCCATATATACGCAATTTTTCCTAAAGGTTTCAAGCTTAGGCACTGGCATTTTAAGATTTATTTTAGTTACTAGCCTTCTATTTAAATTACAGTGTTTTTCAAAGGTCGACTCATTATTTTTTATAAATTTAGCAACCTCATAAATATAAAGGCACGGGACTGTCAAGAGTTTTTGTTCCTTAAATATAGGTTTACAAGAGTCAGTCCATTTCATGCCAAATACAGCACGAATACACTTTTTTTGAGCCACGAAGACTCTTGCTATTTCTGAAGAATTACCCCAAACAACGATGCCGTAACGAATTATTGAACACACATAGGCATGATAAACAAGCAAGGCTGTTTGCCTTGACGAACAATTTTTTAGTTTTCTCAGTGCAAACACAAATCTGTTAAGTTTAGCACAAATATAATCAATATGAAACTTCCATGTGAGATGCTCATCAATAATAATTCCTAAAAATGTTGTATTCATGACCTGTTCCACAACTTCATTGTTAGTTGAAACATTTAAAGACAAATGTTTCCTGTTAAACGTTTTAAAATTTAGTATCTTTGTTTTACTAACGTTTATTTTAAGATTGTTTATATCCAGCCAACCGACAATATCACTTAACGCTTCATTTATCTTAACTTCATAACTATTCACATCATCACATTTTATTATGACTGTGGTGTCATCAGCAAATAAAACGCATTCATGGTTAACGGCTTGTGGGAGATCATTTATGTAAATTAGGAACAAAAGTGGCCCCAATATACTTCCTTGTGGCACGCCCCTAGGGTTGACCCTTACATCAGAATCAAAATTCATTAAAGTTCTATCATTAAGCTTCGTCACTCGAGTAAACTGTTTCCTGTTACTCAAATAAGATTCAAACCAATTTTCTGCAGGACCTCTTATTCCATATTTATGCAGTTTAGCAAGAAGAATCCGATGATCTACGAAATCAAACGCTTTGCTGAGGTCCAAGAATAAGGCTGATGTCGTTATTCTTTTGTTTAAACTTTCTGAAACTATTTTTACGAGTTTAAACGTAGCTAAACTCGTGGACCTTCCCTTCCTAAAGCCATGTTGTTCATCAACTAAAATATTATGCTTGTCTAAGAACTTTAGCAACTTTAACAACGAGTACCATCCTTACCATGCGAGAGTTATATAGCCTTCGAACTCGTGACGTCACAAGCATACGTAGCCCAGTCAATCCAGTCATAGAAATACCGCAACCGGCAACGCTGGCAAAGATTAAATAATAGCTTCTTATTGTGTAAAACTCGTGACGTCACAAGCAGACGCCATGACACCATGGCGAAATTCAAAGTTGGCTTGAAAAATCCAAATTTTTCTATTGAATGTTAGTTTAAAACAAATAAAATAATCTTTGGCAATAGTAGACATACAGACGTAAGAACATTATAGAATCTGGCTCCACAAATCAGTAGTTGTAGTTTGTGGTGACAAACGAGCCCGATTAGTGCCATTGCGGCGTTGCCGTTGACCGAAAGGTCACAAGGTCACCATGGCCTCTCCTGTTGCCGTAGCGCAGGCCGAAAGTCCCGCCACCTGCCTCGACAACTTTATTCGTACTTATGTAGTGGCCCTTACCACCGTCAACGTGCCGGCCATCTTAGAGCCGAACGGGAGTCAGCTTTCTATTGGCGCCGCATGGATTTGGGCATGGACGGTTTATTCGTCCAAGATTTGAGGTTGCAGTAGGTGGAGTGATACCGGGCGGTAGCTCCCTCCCGAACCACATGTCGTGGGGCCACCATTCTATTGCAAACCCGCGAACGATACGCTGAAAGGGTTGAAAGTGACGATAGCCTGACGTTATGGCTACGGGTCTTGGCTCCCCTTTCTCCTAGTGTCTTCCTTTGCTGAGTCCAGCAGCAGCAGAAAACCTCAAGAGGCGGATATATATGCACCCATCAACAACGGGTACGCAATTTTTTCTCTGCTTCTGAGGTAAATCTTTTTTCCGTGGGGCCCTGATGCGTGGCTCCTCTTCAAGATGTTATCCATGTATAGATTAATTTTAAATATAAGTGGCCAATAGTTTGTTTTGAATATTGCCAGTTTGTATATAACTATCAAACTTTTTAATATCTCCTTACAACCGGTAACACAAATACCTCTATCTCTAAGGTATCTTTAGAAGATGGTGGTTTGGTGCCCCGTGATAATGTGGCATCTGTAGGTCTTCGCGTGACGAGAGACAATCTGTCGGTCACTGCGGGCGAGCCTAGGAAGATGTACTACATGGAAATAAGGCTATAAACAAACCGGATTCGATTATACCAGTCTCACTCTTTTATATTCAAAAAAAAAAAATCAAAATCAAAATCATTTATTTCAGGCTTACTGAGAAATGCACTAAACCTAAACAGTAAGCCCATATCAACATAAATACCTTAGAAACTAACATACACATAAAAACACTTTATTACTTAATCTAACACACGTGTGATCGCCGACGCGTCGCGGCCCGGGGGATCACGTGACAGGCGACCCTTGAACCGCCGGAACTTCACCCCTTTCGGCCAGAAGTCAGGGCTCAAGTAAGTCTTCACATTTTCCGTAGGGACCCTCACCATAAATGAGCTAAAGCTCACATTATGACGAGAGTCCAACTTCATGACCCTCAAACCCACTCCGGCTTTCTTCCTGATATACTCCACCACCTCTGCGGCCTTCACATCGAAGTAGACGCGCGACACGTAGATCTGCGTGGTGGGTACCTCCGCTCGGAAGTGCTGCTCACTGGATACATGAGTACCACACTGGTTCCGGCTAGAAGGCTTTCGTTTCTTCCTTATCACCTCGATAAAGCCCTCTGCATCACAGGGCTCCTTCCTTGGAGCCCTAGCGGTTGCAGCGCTGCGAACTGGTTCACAGCTCCGCTTCTTCCCCTTTTTCTGAGAGACAGCCAAGCAAGAATATTGATGTATTCATGTGTTGGAATGAGACAAGCATATATCTATCTGTTGTTATTTGTGTAACTTGTACCAGGCCAAATATTACACTTGGTACCAATTACTACTACATTCATGGTACCAATATTCAGGGTACAGAACGGAAAAACGACTGTCGTGTGACAATATATTTGTTTCTCTCTAACATAGGATAGCAAGCTATCTTCTAGGATAGGAGTAAGAAGGAACACTCTGTTATTTTAGCACTCAATCCATGTAGTACTTTATTCATGGGGCGAGCGCGAGGCGTGAGGGTAGGGGGAAGTAGGTATCTTGGCGGCATCAAAAGTACGCAAGTGGCCATTCTACTTAGTTATTCTTATGCCTTGTGTTTCTTGATTTAATGTGCCGTAAATAAGTTTTTATTTACTTCATTCCTGTGTCTATTTCCGTTTCAAACTTTGTAATCCATTTTTCAAGAAGTTGCTGGCATCCAATCGAGCTGAAATTGGCATAACTGTCAAGTTCAAATGACGATACAATATTATGGTGATTGTATCTGATGATCTGGACCTCGTTGATTGCAGTGTTTGGGTCATTTTGATCAGCTCACTGATAACTAATTTAATATTTCATTTTGTTGTAAAACATATCTTTTTCAAAACATGCTGTTTATGTGTAAATGTAAATATGCCATGTACTATTTTTTTCCATGCGTTCTAGGGCCCAATTCTGCTATTTTTAAAAGAAAACCAATGCAACTCCAATTCAATTGTATAATGAATTGCGTTCTGGACCCACCGTACCACCGCCCGTACCACTAGTGGTACCGAGGGCGTTTCTATATTCCCGTGGTACCACCATTGTATGTAAATTTTACGATTGTTTTAAATGGTCACAATTACAATGCAAATGAAAAACCATTGAAGTTAGTAAAATACCAAACGAGAGGACCCGCGACCCGTGCACCCACTGGCTTCACCCACCGGTGGGTGTAAGGGTAATTCCTGTTTACCCGTGTACCCACTGCGATATGGTTGGAATTAATTATCGATGAAAAAAATAAAAAAAAAATACGATAAGTCAATTTGTATGCGATGTATAAATTTTATTTCCGTGCTCATTATGTAGTTCAAATACAAAATATTGCACTCACTATCTTCTTCTTTTATTTGTGGCTACTGTGGCTTTAGTTACACTCTAGGAAGATGGACTAAAGGCATGGAACTAAGGCTAAAAACGAAACGTTAGCGATTATACCAGTCTCATTCTTTTATATGAATGTATTCATGTGTTGGAATGAGACAAGCATAAACCTATCTGTTCTTATTTGTGTTAGTCGTACCAGGCCAAATGTCAAATTACTAGTACATTCATGGTAACAATCTAGGGAGATGTATATGCATGATACCAGAATTCAGGGTACGGAACGGAAAGACGACTGTCGAGTGACAATATATTTGTTTCTCTCTAACATAGGATAGCAAGCTATCTTCTAGGATAGGAGTAAGAAGGAACACTCTATGCTATTTTTAGCACTCACTCCATTACTATTATACCTCCATGGTTACACTCACTATCAGTTGCAGCAATAAATATAGATGACATCCCAGATGACATTTTATTTTATCGTATTTATTTATTCTGAAGTTTTATGACGTAAAAGTAGCAAATGAGATATGTATAATAAATAGGCCTAATAGTATATAACGAGGTTTAAAACTTTTTGTATTATTTTTCTCTTTAACATCGAACTTATCGTATTATTATTTTATTTTTTTCATCGATAATTAATTCCAACCATATCGCAGTGGGTACACGGGTAAACAGGAATTACCACTACACCCACCGGTGGGTGAAGCCAGTGGGTGCACGGGTCGCGGGTCAACGAGAGTTTCAAAAGTGAGTTAATTAACAATTGGTTTAGTAGAATTGGGCCCCTGGTAGGTGTGAAGTTTAGAAAGGTTATTGTAATTAATATTGTTGTATAGGTGATGTATGTAGTTGTGGTGTGCCGCCTAGATTTCGATTTATTATAAAACAAATTATGTAGTATGTATTTGACTGTAGGTACCTACTTTCTTTCTTATCTGTATCTCTATCCTATTAATAGGTCTCTATCAAATAAACACATATGCAGAGTACAATTTTTTATTCCTAGTAGTAAAATCTACAATACATGATAAATGATTAAACAAAACTGATTTATAACTCTTCATAGATTACAAGGAACTAAGGATTAATATAAAATAATGGAAGCAAATGGTGCAATCCACGCTGAAGAGGCCCATTTGAGGCTCTGCCTACCCTTTCGGGAAATAGGCGTGAGTATACGTATGTATATAATGGAAGCAAATAAAATTCAGAAGTGCGAATTTTTAACAAAATTGGAGAACTCACTCTACATAGCCTTTTGAAAACCTTATTGCAAAATGGTAATCGCTTTCGACAACTATTTCTGAAAATTGCGTTTTAGCTTTTAAACAGAAAAAAATATTAAACACATATAGCGCAATGAACTGTAAAATCGTAGTGGAAAGTGATAATCAATTCGCTAGACAATAAGGGAGCTCGTTGAGTACTTATAGATAGATTGCCATATCTACTTCTGGATAATGGCAAATGGGCAAGTTATGTACAGAACAAACATTAAACCAACTCCTAACAAGTCCCCGCCACAAAAAGCTATAAATTTTGAAACACTAAAATATAACCCGACCACATGAAAATGCTCGTTAGTTTCGTATTACACAAATGTTACTTTGAGTTGATTGAATTTAGTATTATTTATTGATTTAATTGCCGCTACGTAACTTTATTTACAAAATTTATAGCTTCTCGTAGCGGGCACTGTACAAGCGCTATCTTTTATATCATAGGGCTAAATGGATTACAAAATACAACTACGCTTAAGAATAAATATCTTGTGTTCATAATAGAAATTTAGAACACAACTACATTGCTCCTCAAAATGAAACCTATTCATTCCAACACAGCCTTCTAAGACTCGATTAAAAATAAAACTTAACATTACTTCACCGATGCGTAACTTCCAAGTTATGGCATATCAATACTATAAATTCAACATAAATAAGAAATGAGATCAATATGCTTCTTACATTGAATACAGCTCTCCTATGAGGCTTCTAAATTGAGCATGATAGATTCATTCCATGGCTATACCACTAGCACCAATCTATAGGAATAAATTAGTCTGATTAATTGTGACTTAAATTTTGAGTCAACGTTAAATAATGTTTTGTATACAATGTCGTGTTATAATTTGATTATCAGAAAAAAAATGTCTTAGAGAGCTAAAAGCTATTTTTGGTAAAGTGAAATTACATTGGATTGACTTAGGCAACTGTTCACCAACACATTAACGGGCGTTTAAACGGCTGTTTAGCTTAAACAATTATTATATGTTTTTATACATTAACTGTCACTTTGACAATTGATTACGGTAACCGGCCATTTATATGTCTGTGAACATGGGCCTTATTAAGTAAATCAGTAAAGCCCGATTTGTACTTTGATTAGTGAGTTGTGATTAGTATTAACAGTATTGGACATTTTACTAGAACTAGAGCTTATTTCTGAAAGAGTTTGTCCGGGGAAGTACAACCAGTAAAAAAAAAAGCAATACACGTTTTTTATGCACTATTAAGGCTCCTTAGAAAATCGTTTACGGGACAATGTGTACGTTTTAGTAGTAGAGCTTTTTTTGTGAAAGAGTTCGTCCGGGGAAGTACTACCACCACACCTATTTCTGACGCAAAGCAGTAGTGCTCGCATTGCTGTGTTCCGGTTCGAAGGGTAAGGGTGCCGGTGAAATTACAGGCACATGAGACTTTTCATCTTTATGTCTCAGGGTGGCGGGCGCAGGGCAATGCCACATAGGGTGCGTCCTAGGTGGACGTGACCTATGAGGTAATGCACTGTTCATAGGCAGAGGTTACCGCTTATCATCAGGTGGGCCATCTGCTTGTTCCGTCATTCAGTAGTATAAAAAAAAAAAAAAAAAAAAAACGCTTCTATAACAAGAACCCAAGTGGCATGCTAACATTTTCGACTAGCAAATTTGTAAACTTAATTATAAAAAGCCTTCTATAAAATTTCAGATGATTTAGTTAATAATAAAGCTTGGGACTTAATTGTATCCAACATTGTCGATACAAATGTAAAATTAAAAATTATATCCTATTGAATAAATAGCTTTTGTTGATTTGATTTAGCTAAACACTCACAATCTTCTTCTTCTTCTTCTTCTTAATAATCACCAAACACTCGCACTAATCAAAGTGCAAACGCCACTAGGCCCGTATTCCAGAATTAAACTATTTTACTTTTCACTAAAAACGGGATATTTACCATAATTATTGATTTTTATCGTTCGTAATAAAAGAGTGAGAAAGAGGGTAGATCGATATATCTGCCAATAACATCTACTCGCAAAGACTTTCGTTAGTTCTCCCATGATCATGGCGCATGCAACTGTGCCGAAATATCGGGCACAAACAAAACTCAATAATCATGGTAAATATCCCGTTTTTTGTGAAAAGTATGTACATAACCATGATAGTTTAAAATTTAAACTATTTTGTTTTAGTTTTGATTGAAATCTATCAGGAAATATTGGGGTCTTGATTCATTTAAGTTTAGGAATCGACTTCGATTCTATCGATATCATCGAGCCTTCGACTCTGCTTGAATATACCAAAAATACTTTGGCCAGCCCTCGAGTTAATCAGACTCGAATATTCCAAAAACACCTTGGATGGCCAGCCCTTGACGAATCTGGAAAAAAATAATAACGTTATAATTTTATGGTAAAAAAAATAAACAAACTAACATTGAGGCACTACAGTGAATGAATGCTCCTGGGAAAATACCCAGTATTGAAATAAAAGGATAATTTGGGACATCATACATGGTGCAACCCACTGTGAAAAGAGGCTTATTGTGGCTCTGCCTACCCCTTTGGGGAAAAAGGCGTGTGTCTATGTATGTATGTATGTATACATAATATTCACGGGTTAGGTTAGAATGACTGTGTTTTTTTTTTAATAGAAAATGTCATATCATAATTAGTGGTAAAGGTATTATTTTTAAAATGCTATGGTTGTAAAAGGTTTTGGTTGCATATAACATAACATAACACACCCAAAAGTGACATACATAGACATGCAAATGGTATAACTATACGAAATTTCATTAAAAACTCTTTCAGATAATTTTACAAAATCTAGACTTTAGACAAAAGTAATCTGTTTTGGCATCTATATCGGTTGTACTTAAAAAAATAAGTATAGGATTCCCTGTGTCGTGGGTATGAACTACGAGTACCACGATACCATTACACCCAGACCAGGAACAAATATTTGCAGATCATACAAACATTTGTACCGCAGCGGGAATCGAACCCGAGACCTCTCATCTCAGCCGGGTGGTACACGCCCGACGCGCTACAGAGGTCGCCGTATTATTAATACACTTCTTGTTTATGAAAAATCCTGTACGGTTTTTTTTATATTATAAGGTGACAAACAAGCAGACGGCCCGCCTGATGTAAAGCAGTCACCGCCGCCTATAGACATCTGCAACACCCACGGTATTGCCAACGCGCTGCCTACCATTAAGAGCCCTATTGATATTTCTCTTGAATTTACCCATATTGTAGCCCTATGGGAAGACATCCAACGGGAGCTCATTCCACGCCTTGCAGGTGCGCGGGAGAAACGATCGCGTGAAACGCACTGTGCGAGACCTCCACGCATTTAAAATTACGTGAATTTCCGGTTCTTGAAAACTACGTGTCATAGAAAGGTGTTTGCCAACGTACCTGCTAGATGGCCTGTCGATCGCTCATGAGCCCCTGCAGTTTCCTGGCCACGCCGGCGCCGCCGTAGCGCGACCGTTTCACCACTACGTCGTTGCCGTCGCTCGCTCGCTTGATGCCGCTCACTTCGTACGAGACTAGCGTGTTTATTGCGTGTAGGTCCTGCAACAAATAAACTGTAGCTTTAGTACACTGAATGCTGCGTTTTAGTAGTAGTGAGATTTTTTGTGAAAGAGTTCGCCGGGGAATCACTACCGCCATATCTATTTCTGCCGCAAAGCAGTGGTGCTCGCATTGCTGTGTTCCGGTTTGAAGGGTATGATTGTCGGTGAAATTACAGACACATGAGACTTTTCATCTTTATGTCTCAGGGTGGCGGGCGCAGTGCAATGCCACATAGAGTGCGTCCTAGGTGGATGTGACCTGAGCTAATGCATTGTTAAAGGCAGAGGTTACAGCTTAACATCAGGTGGGCCATCTGGTTGTTCCGTCATTCACAAAGACACTGCCACGGTGTGTCCGACATTGGAATCGACCCCTCCGTTCAATGTGGCCACCTCAGTAATATTCGAAATAAAGCCCCACTTTTTTTTATTTGGCAACACATTCGTGTTTTTCCAATTCTCTCTAGCATCTTACTTTTGACTGCCTACCTAAGGTTTTTAAGTTAGTTTTCCTGTCTTCTTTGAATCAGCTTCTCCTTGTTCTCGAGGCACCACAGGCGCTTCTCACCGAGTAGTATAAAGGATCATCAAATAAATCCAAAACATGGTTAATGCCTGATTTCGAAAGTAGAAACAATGCTTCGCCTTATCCAAGAACCACTCCACAGTAAAAGTGAAGTGGCTGGCACCTCATTAAAACAGGTTCAGTGGTTTTCGAGTTCTGAAGCTTCGCTATGACTCACTAAAGTAGTCTGGGGACAGTACTTACATAATAGCCACAAACCAAATATAAAGATAGACACCGCAAACACGTAACTTTGTATGAAACCAAAAGTGCCGTTTTATTTTGTACATACTATGCTACAAATTAACTCCATAATTTTCACTAGAAACGGGATATTTACCATGATTTTTGAGTTTGCAATGTTCCCGATATTTCGGCACAGTTGCATGCGCCATGATCACGGGAGAACTAACTAAAGTCTTTGCGAGTAGATGTTATTGGCAGATATATCGATCTACCCTCTTTCTCACTCTTTTATTACGAACGGTACCACTACTATCGGTTTCATTGTCACACTTCACACCAACTCGACACACAACACTAGCTCCAATAAATAACTCTATTCGCACGGCTAGCTGATTTCTAAGAATTTTTACAATTCACTATGTCGCAATTAAAAAATTTTCTATTAGCATTCGACGTGCTATCGCGAAGACGGCCAAGAGAGAACTGACTGATTTGAGGTTTGCTATTAGGTGCATTGCGCCTATATCAGACAGGCAATACATGCAAAGTAGGTGCACTTGCGTTATCCAGTGTAATATAGGTATGTGATAATAGCTAACTAATTGTGTACAAAACAGGGTTTGAAATTATCAAGATAAATTTGCCCTTTGATAATTATCAAACAGATACAGAAACAGCCTAGGAATCATTTTTTAACTGACATAAAAAATGTTTATTACATATCAACATTTATGTTAGAAGCAAGAACTTTAGTAAATAAATTATACACATTTTACAATCAGGGTAATCTTCTTTTTTTTTGTTTGTTTATAATTGCGTGAATAAAAACTTGCAAACCAAAATACGAGAAGTTAATCAACTACATACTACTTAATTAAATTGATGAGTGGAATATCATCATCAACCTCAACTGCGTTTACTGGACAGGGGTTGTCTGTATCTGAAGAATCGAAATTAAAAATCCAACTTAAGCGTTATTATTACCAAGATACTTATCAAGATAATTATCAACCTATATTTATCTTGATAATTATCTATGATAATTATCACTTCGAACCCTGGTAGGAAAAGCTATAAAACAAAAGTGTTTGTACCTTGGCAGGGCTGCGGCTGAACCGGTAGGTGAGATGGTGGTTGGAGGGCGGGGGCGTCGTGAGCGGCTTCACGTACAGCTGATGGCGCTCCGATACCCGCTGTCCGACCGGCGAGTAGCCGGCGTCGCCGCGCCCCGCGGGGAGGGGGGACAGATCACACTCCTGTGGAGGGAGGAACAACATCATCAACAACCGGTTGATATCCACCGCTGGCTGAGAGCTTAACCCCCGACGCAAAAACGACGGGGTGTTATAAGTTTGACGCGTCTGTGTGTGTCCCATCGGAGATCCCGAACGGATGAACCGATTTAGTTTTTTTTGTTTGAATGGTGAATTTGTTGGGTGTGTTCTTAGTTATGTTTTATCAAATTCGGATTAGCCATTTTATGGCATAGAGGGTTTTTTTAATTTTTACAAAATTAATTACTTGTTTCTACAAGAGTTCGTCCAGGGAAGTACTACCTCCATACCTATTTCTGTTGCAAAGCAGTAGTGCTCGCATTGATATTCAGATATTCAGATATTCATTTAATTCACCATACCGTTATATTGCATAACATTGGCATGTCAACACTTAATAACAAATAGTACACAATTAAAAATATTGCTGTGTTCCGGTTTAGTATAGAATAGAATATTCTTTATTGCACAAAACAAACAATGTACATAGGCGAACTTAATGCTAAGAAGCATTCTCTACCAGCTAACCTTTGTGTATTGTGGATACATTTATGTAGGTGAAGGTAATGAACGGTTTGAAGGGTATGGTTGCCGGTGAAATTACAGGCACATGAGACTTTTCATCTTTACGTCTCAGCGTGGCGGGCGCAATGCAATGCCACATAGGGCGCGTCCTAGGTGGACGTGACCTATGAGGTAATGCACTGTCAAAGGCAGAGCTTACTGATTAACATCAGGTGGGCCATATGCTTACGTCAAACACAAAGTAAAAAAAAAATGCTAGTGCAAGTACTTACATCCCTGTTTCTTCTCGTAAAACGCAGAGCGAAGCTCTGCATACATTGCACGTACACTTGATTGTAGAAATTTATTAGGTCTCCTCTTTCTGCCGGACCTGGAACCAAAAATGAGACCATTATAACATGTACCTGTTGTGTTGAAGGTGGACAACGGAACTCCTCGATGGATAATAGTAGACTGGCCGTGTTTAGGCTCATTTTGATCAGCACACGGTTATGATCACTAATTTTATAAAAGTTGGAATTGAAAAAATATATTTTTCACAAAAAACTTATTAATACTGTAAATGCGAAAGTGAGTTTATTCGTTTGTTACGCTTTCACGCCTAAACTATTCAACCGATCAATATGAAATTTTGTGCACATAGTTTTAAGAGTACAGTCATGAACATAGAATACTTTTTTCTTTCTAAGGAAATCAACGCGAGCTAAGCCGCGGGCGAAAGCTAGTGATATCATAAATGTCAATGTTACGTGTTTGGGTGCTTGTTACTCAATCGAAACGGCTGAACCGATTTTGATCAAATTTGGTACACAGATAGATTATGACCTAGGTTGGCTTCTTTATCCTGGTAAAATACGAGTGCAACCGCGGGCGGACACTAGATTTAAATAAAAATGTAGGTAAGTCATATTATTGCTAGTGCTACACTGTAGCTGTCTGTTTGTTACAAACAGCTGAATCGATCTTGATGAAATTTAACAAAGTTATAGTGTGTATCATGAGGAAGGATGTAGGATACTTTTTTAAGGAATAATTAGACGTTTTAGAAATGTTTTACCGTATTTTGCCCACGTTTTTTTTTCACGGCTTGTGCCTTTTCCATTTTCAAGGATATTTATTGTATTTTCAATATAGTTTGCAACGTTACACTCCTTCCAGGTAGTCATGTTTAAGTAAAACGGTGGCCGTTTTACTAAAACTTTAGTAGACAACTTCCACCAATTTGAAAAGTAACGCAATTAACTACAATGTTGTAAAAAAATGCTGGACATTTCACACAACATTATCCAGCCCAAAGCTAAGCAGAGCTTGTGTTATGGGTACTAGATAACTGATATACTTAATACATTACATTACATACATAGATATTTTTATTATACATAGAAAATACTCAGAACACCCTGAACAATTATCTGCAGATCGTACAAATATTTGTTCCGAGCCAGGAATCGAACCCGCAACCTCATGCGTTGCAGGCGAACATTCGCCCGCCGCGCCACAGAGGTCTTCATACAAATAATAACAAGTAATTAATTGTGTAAAAGTTAAAAAAAAACCTCAACGCAATGAAACGACTGAACCGATTTTGATCAAACATAGCTAAGAACTCTCCCGACAAACTCACCTTTCAAACAAAAAAAAATACGAAATCGGTTCATCCGTTCGGGAGCTACGATGCCACACACACACACACACACACACACACACACACACACACACACACACACACACACACACACACACACGTTAAACTTATAACACCCCGTCATTTTTGCGTCGGGGGTTAAAAAGCAAGCTCACCATTTTCCGAACTCTGATTGATCAATACTGATCTGTAAACATGATTATCCGCTAGAGGTCGCTGTCTGTAACATTTCATGATTTCTGCAAATGTCCTCTCTACTTTATTGTTTGGATTGTGCGACACCTGAAAATAATAAAAAAATAACAGTATATTTTACAAACGATATTTCTAATACCATTAAAACTTCCTTGAGTAATATTCATAATATAATATTTCTGTTCAACAGAGAAGGCGTGCGGACAAGTCGAGTCCTAACCTCAAATAGTGCCAACAAGTGGGTCTTATACAAAAAAAACGACTGCTATGATTTTAAAGCCAACTAATAAAAAACACATTGTTGAGAACTATACGTGCAGTAAATACCTAATTATTATATATTTTAGAATTACCAGGACTTGTTTGTAAGATTCGTTGGTATAAGATTTATCCTTGCTGCTAGCTTATTTAACATACATACATACATACATAAACACACGCCTTTTTCCCCGAAGGTGTAGGCAGAGCCTCAATGGGCCTCTTTTCACCGTGGGTTGCACCATCGTGGGATATAGTCGTGACAAGTGGTAAGCTCATAGCCGCCATTGCATCCCACGTCTGACTCGGCTAACGCTGTCTTCCAGTAATACAAAATTCCTCAAATACGCTAGCAGCCAGGACAAATCTTATACCAACGAATCTTACAAACAAATCCGGGTAATCCCTTAGTCGGCTAAGACATCCACGGGAGGAGATGGAGGGGTCTATTCTTGGACTGGACACAGCTTTCGCTGATGTATCTATTTCAGTGTTGAAATGTGTTAGTTTCATTCGCTGCACTGATTACACTTTAATGTATTTTATTGTTAACAGTTTGTTTGTACGCAACCAATTATCCAATTTGTTTTTGAAAGCATTTATTGATGTGGCAGTAACATCTTCTGGTAAATCTGGTCTTCTGGTAAGTTATTGCTAATAATACTCTTGGCAGTAGATCTTACCTTACAAATAACATAGACGGCACACATGAGTATCTGGTCGAGATGTCGGTCGCTCAGCAGCTGTGTCTGGTGTATGATGGAGTGCTCCAGGCACGTCCAGATCTTCCGCTTCAGCTCCTGGTCTTCAGTCAGTCCGAGCCGAGTGCACAGGTCGTTCATACGGACCACTGCTAGGCTGTAGAACTGGGGAGGAACAAACACAAATACATTCAAAGATTAATTCAAGAAAACTTTTTATTTTTTACATCATGAATGTCGGAACAAGCAGATGGCCCACCTGATGTTAAGCGGTAACCTCTGCCTTTAACAATGCATTACCACATAGGTCACGGCCAGGTAGGACGCAACCTATGTGGCATTGCACTGCGCCCGCCACCCTGAGACATAAAGATGGAAAGTCTCATATGCCTGTAATTTCACCGGCAACCGTACACTTCAAACCGGAACACAGTAATACGAGCACTACTGCTTTGCGGTATAAATAGGAATGGACGTATTACTTCCCCGGACGAAATATTTCACAAGAAAGCTCTACTACTACAAAACTACATTGTTACTACATAGTCTTGCTTTAAGAGTAGCAAATATAATAATTAATCCTTTTCTATTAATCTAGGTACTGTGATTACCTAATGGATAGTATCAAAAATAACCGTCAATATGTCCTCTTGGAAGGAGGGACCTAAAACGAGTTTTAAAAGGGCTGATTTCAAATAATAAATCTATCTAGAAAAGTTTCCCCAATCGTGTTTCTGTTTTTGATTTATTTAGATTACATCCTCAAGTAATTACTGTATTAACATTAAGTTTGTTTCCTTTACCGTTACTGAGTGAGCATGTAACGCAGCGACTCCAAAATTGTAACATATCGCCTTAAGGCGGAACGTTTCGCTTGTGGCGTGAAATTCAAATTTTATTGATTTTGCTGTTCACCAACACATCTTGAGATAGAGAAACCTGATTTTGCGAAAACTAGGAGACCTAAGACGCATATTTTGATTGAAAGTGTTTCATAAATAACAATGAACAAAAATAACACTGTAAAAATTATCAAATGCCATTTGCAGCTTAACTAATGATATTTATGAAGCACTATCAATCTAAACATGTGTGTTAGTTGTCATAGTTTCAGCAAAATCAGGTTTCGCTATCTCAAGATATGTTGATGAGCTGCGATTAGCAAAAAACACAATACAATTTGAATTTCGCGCCAAACCCGAATCGTTGCACTCAAACTAACCTTTCTAAAGAAGAGTACTAGAGAGTTGTTCGCTTTCTTCGGCATCGTAGGAGCGGAGGTTGTAGAGTCAGCGTTAGACGCGCTTTGTGGCGTGCTCGGCTCCTGTGTCATGTTGTTTGTACACACTGTAAACTAACCTTTCTAAAGAAGAGAGTACTAGAGAGTTGTTCGCTTTCTTCGGCATCGTAGGAGCGGAGGTTGTAGAGTCAGCGTTAGAAGCGCTTTGTGGCATGCTCGGCTCCTGCAGTGTCATGTTGTTTGTACACACTGTAAACTAACCTTTCTAAAGAAGAGTACTAGAGAGTTGTTCGCTTTCTTCGGCGTCGTAGGAGCGGAGGTTGTAGAGTCAGCGTTAGACGCGCTTTGTGGCATGCTCGGCTCCTGTGTCATGTTGTTTGTACACACTGTAAACTAACCTTTCTAAAGAAGAGTACTAGAGAGTTGTTCGCTTTCTTCGGCGTCGTAGGAGCGGAGGTTGTAGAGTCAGCGTTAGACGCGCTTTGTGGCATGCTCGGCTCCTGTGTCATGTTGTTTGTACACACTGAAACTAACCTTTTCTAAAGAAGAGTACTAGAGAGTTGTTCGCTTTCTTCGGCGTCGTAGGAGCGGAGGTTGTAGAGTCAGCGTTAGACGCGCTTTGTGGCTTGCTCGGCTCCTGTGTCATGTTGTTTGTACACACTGAAACTAACCTTTTCTAAAGAAGAGTACTAGAGAGTTGCTTGCTTTCTTCGGCGTCGTAGGAGCGGAGGTTGTAGAGTCAGCGTTAGACGCGCTTTGTGGCATGCTCGGCTCCTGTGTCATGTTGTTTGTACACACTGTAAACTAACCTTTCTAAAGAAGAGTACTAGAGAGTTGTTCGCTTTCTTCGGCGTCGTAGGAGCGGAGGTTGTAGAGTCAGCGTTAGACGCGCTTTGTGGCTTGCTCGGCTCCTGTGTCATGTTGTTTGTACACACTGAAACTAACCTTTTCTAAAGAAGAGTACTAGAGAGTTGTTTGCTTTCTTCGGCGTCGTAGGAGCGGAGGTTGTAGAGTCAGCGTTAGACGCGCTTTGTGGCATGCTCGGCTCCTGCAGTGTCATGTTGTTTGTACACACTGTAAACTAACCTTTCTAAAGAAGAGTACTAGAGAGTTGTTCGCTTTCTTCGGCGTGGTAGGAGCGGAGGTTGTAGAGTCAGCGTTAGACGCGCTTTGTGGCGTGCTCGGCGCCGAGCTCAGCTCCTGTTTCATGTTGTTTGTACACACTGTAAACTAACCTTTCTAAAGAAGAGTACTAGAGAGTTGTTCGCTTTCTTCGGCTTCGTAGGAGCGGAGGTTGTAGAGTCAGCGTTAGACGCGCTTTGTGGCGTGCTCGGCTCCTGTTTCATGTTGTCTGTACACACTGTAAACTAACCTTTCTAAAGAAGAGTACTAGAGAGTTGTTAGCTTTCTTCGGCGTCGTAGGAGCGGAGGTTGTAGAGTCAGCGTTAGACGCGCTTTGTGGCGTGCTCGGCTCCTGTTTCATGTTGTTTGTACACACTGTAAACTAACCTTTCTAAAGAAGAGTACTAGAGAGTTGTTTGCTTTCTTCGGCGTCGTAGGAGCGGAGATTGTAGAGTCAGCGTTAGACGCGCTTTGTGGCGTGCTCGGCGCTGAGCTCGGCTCCTGTTTCATGTTGTTTGTACACATTGTAAACTAACCTTTCTAAAGAAGAGTACTAGCGAGTTGTTCGCTTTCTTCGGCGTCGTAGGAGCGGAGGTTGTAGAGTCAGCGTTAGACGCGCTTTGTGGCGTGCTCGGCGCTGAGCTCGGCTCCTGTTTCATGTTGTTTGTACACATTGTAAACTAACCTTTCTAAAGAAGAGTACTAGCGAGTTGTTTGCTTTCTTCGGCCTCGTAGGAGCGGAGATTGTAGAGTCAGCGTTAGACGCGCTTTGTGGCGTGCTCGGCGCTGAGCTCGGCTCCTGTTTCATGTTGTTTGTACACATTGTAAACTAACCTTTCTAAAGAAGAGTACTAGCGAGTTGTTCGCTTTCTTCGGCGTCGTAGGAGCGGAGGTTGTAGAGTCAGCGTTAGACGCGCTTTGTGGCGTGCTCGGCGCCGAGCTCGGCTCCTGTTTCATGTTATTTGTTGACACTGTAAACAATATAGGCTTTTAAGCAAAATACAAGTTATTTTTCAATACAAGCTTTTATTAAATTAGTGATTGGGACCGTGTGCTGATCAAAATGAGCCCAAACACTGCCAGTCTACTAGTATCCATCGAGTTGTCGATGTTCGAGACTATCTTTGCCAATTTCTCTTTGCAGTATGGGGTTCTTCAAAAGGGGTGTTTAGAATTTGTAAAGGGTCTGCAACGCGCGTGTGATGCCTCTGGTATTGCAGGCGTCCATAGAATACGGTAACCGCTTACCAACAGGTGGGCCGTATGCTTGTTAGCGGTAATAACGGCAAATCACGTTTTTTAAATGTGTTTTTTTTGCCGTTTTTATAGGCAATGGTGTCACTAGGCTGAATCTCTTGAACCGTTATAGTTAGACAGTTTAAATTTACACAGAACAGGATAAAATAAATATTTAAAGGGGCTCCCATACAACAAACATGTTTATTTTGCCGTTTTTTTTAAATATAATGTTACGGAACTCTTTGTGCGCGAGTCCGACTCGCACTTGGCCGGTTTTTTTGTTTATTGACATTCGTAGCTCAACTAATGATATTTATGAGACACTCAATCAAAATATGCCTGTTAGGTCTCCTAGTTTTAGAAAAATCAATTTATTTGATAAGACGCTTCAAAATAATCCATGTGATTTCAATGAATAAAATACTTTTAACTTTGACTTTGACTCCGCCTGGCTAATTATGTTGTGGACAAATAAGTGAGCCAAACTTCGAGTGGTATTGGAAATTATTGTGTTTACCTAGTAATGATTGACCAGGTTTGATGGGGTCCTTGAAGAGCTGTTTCTTAGCTTGATCTGCCATGGGTGGCAGGAATCTGTCAAACGGAACTGACACTGGAGACTGAAGAAAATCTGAAACAAGAACATTTTGTTAAGATTATATTATGGTACGGCGGTAGTACTTTTGACGACCTCTGTACCGCGTCGGGCGTGTAGTCGGCTGAGATGCAAAAGTTTGCGGGTTCGATTCGCGCTGCGGGACAAATGTTTGTACGATCTGCAAATATTTGTACAGGGTGTTCTGGGTATATGTATAATAAAAAATATATATCTATGTAATGTATTATATAAAGTATATCAGTTTAGTACCCATAACACAAGCTCTGCTTAGCTTTGGGCTAGATAATGTTGTGTGAACTGTTCAGCATTATTTATTTATTTATATTGGCTAACTCCTAAGCCACGCAACGGATTTTGATGCGGTTTTCACCATTAGTTAGATAATTTTTGACGAAAGGTTTATATAGCGAACCGGGCTGTCTTCGCACGGGCAGTACCTTTTTTTCAGGTCGCTAGTGTTTGTACAACTTACTATTTATCGTACGCAGTGGTGATTCGTGCACGTACACGTCCGCAGAGGCCGGTACAGGCGTCTTGCTCAGCTGCTCCCACAGCGGGCTGTCTGACGTCCACACGAGCGACTCCAGTACTTCTTTCAGGTCGCTAGTGTTTGTACAACTTACTATTTATCCTACGCAGTGGTGATTCGTGTACGTACACGTCCGCAGAGGCCGGTACAGGCGTCTTGCTCAGCTGCTCCCACAGCGGGCTGTCTGACGTCTACACGAGCGACTCCAGTACTTCTTTCAGGTCGCTAGTGTTTGTACAACTTACTATTTATCCTACGCAGTGGTGATTCGTGTACGTACACGTCCGCAGAGGCCGGTACAGGCGTCTTGCTCAGCTGCTCCCACAGCGGGCTGTCTGACGTCCACACGAGCGACTCCAGTACTTCTTTCAGGTCGCTAGTGTTTGTACAACTTACTGTTTATCCTACGCAGTGGTGATTCGTGTACGTACACGTCCGCAGAGGCCGGTACAGGCGTCTTGCTCAGCTGCTCCCACAGCGGTCTGTCTGACGTCCACACGAGCGACTCCAGTACTTCTTTCAGGTCGCTAGTGTTTGTACAACTTACTGTTTATCCTACGCAGTGGTGATTCGTGTACGTACACGTCCGCAGAGGCCGGTACAGGCGTCTTGCTCAGCTGCTCCCACAGCGGGCTGTCTGACGTCTACACGAACGACTCCAGTACTTCTTTCAGGTCGCTAGTGTTTGTACAACTTACTATTTATCCTACGCAGTGGTGATTAGTGTACGTACACGTCCGCAGAGGCCGGTACAGGCGTCTTGCTCAGCTGCTCCCACAGCGGGCTGTCTGACGTCCACACGAGCGACTCCAGTACTTCTTTCAGGTCGCTAGTGTTTGTACAACTTACTGTTTATCCTACGCAGTGGTGATTCGTGTACGTACACGTCCGCAGAGGCCGGTACAGGCGTCTTGCTCAGCTGCTCCCACAGCGGGCTGTCTGACGTCTACACGAACGACTCCAGTACTTCTTTCAGGTCGCTAGTGTTTGTACAACTTACTATTTATCCTACGCAGTGGTGATTCGTGTACGTACACGTCCGCAGAGGCCGGTACAGGCGTCTTGCTCAGCTGCTCCCACAGCGGGCTGTCTGACGTCCACACGAGCGACTCCAGTACTTCTTTCAGGTCGCTAGTGTTTGTACAACTTACTATTTGTCCTACGCAGTGGTGATTCGTGCACGTACACGTCCGCAGAGGCCGGTACAGGCGTCTTGCTCAGCTGCTCCCACAGCGGGCTGTCTGACGTCCACACGAGCGACTCCAGTACTTCTTCTTCAACCTGTGTGCAACGGTTCTATTAGAATGCGCAGGGACTCTACAGTAGTTTTTGGGTTTATCCATTACATACAACTAAAGTTTAACTATAGAATTGAAAAAAATAAAAATCTTCTTTTTTTTTCTTATAATATAAAGTTCACCTCTTTATAATACTAGTGTAGATAGACATCTATGCAAGTAGGTATTAGGGCTCACGGTTGACCTTTTGAAATACAGACATTAGAGTCTTAGAGGTCATCGTAGATTGATTGATCATTGGTAGTAGTAGAGTTATGTGAAAGAGTTCTTCCGGGGAAGTACTACCACCATACCTATTATTGCCGCAACGCAGTAGTTCGCATTGCTGTGTTCCGGTTTGGAGGGTATGGGTGCCGGTGAAATTACAGGCACATGAGACTTCATATTTATGTAAAGATGGCGGGGGCGGGCGGGTGACGGGCGTAGTGCAATGCCACATAGGGCGCGTCCTATGGACGTGACCTACGTGGTAATGCATTGTTAAAGGCACAGGTTACCGCTTAACATCAGGTGGGCCATCTGATTGTTCCGTCATTCAAGTAGGTATAGTTAAAAAAAAAACTTACCGCATTTAAATGCTTGATAACATCTCGGCTCAGCTTTTCAACGACAGCTTGTACCACCAGCTCGATCACTTTGTAGAAATGAAAGGCGCTGAGCCCGTAGATCTGCAGCACCCTCGGGAACTTCAGCGAGTGGATCACGTACGCGTGGAGCACCACCTCCGTGCAGCACGCGTAGATCGCGAGCTGGTACGTCTGCTGACTCAGTAGCATCTGGGGATGGAACAACAACGTGACAGGTGAGCCACACACACACACTCACACATACGCATCCAACATACATACCACACACCACACCTACCCTCAAACCCACACTCCTATTACTTACATTATGAACGTTTTGTTTTTATTAATATATGTGCGTGTACACAATCATCACATTTATATTTTGTATAATTTTTAACGGCTTATTATTTTCGCGGCGACAGAAAAATGAAAGAGCAGCAAACTATTTGCAACTAAAATAATAACTTGCCAGCGATTAAATATTTTGGCAATCATTTACATTAAATGAGCTTTAAACTAAGGATATTTTAAAATTCAAATAATGGCAGCTAATGTAAGGTAGCAGAAATAATAAACAAGATTACTGAATGAAATCATAGGCGAGGTACTATAAACAATGACTTGGCGACTAATATTAGCAGAAGGATAACAAACGTTATATTAGTGGCAACTACAGGTCTCCATCTTTAGGTTAGGTTGGGGTAGATTTTTTTTATGACCTTGATTTATTTTATATGCAATGTCCATTGAACAATTAGAGTAGGCCATTTTCAACTTTTTATCCGCTGTCTTGTTTCCGCTTAATTAGTTAATTCAGTCGCCAAAACAATAACTCGATGCTAGTTTATATTGAAACAAAGCCGAAAATTGATTACTTAACTGTTACTTTTTACTTTATACTAGTCTCCGCAATTAGTCGCCAACTTATTATTTTTGCTACCCCCTTTAATTTTTTATAAATCCCTAAATCAGATTAATTTGTCGCCGCGTTAAATACATGCCATTTTTAACTCCCCCCGTTTAAAAACAGCGTCTGGTTTTCGGACTAGGCACAAATGAGTCGTTGCCTTTTCACCACACTTTTTACCTTATTTTATTTTATCAGTTACGTATTTTCTCATTTTTACTTTTTAAAATTGTATTTTGTTTGTAATCATTTTGTTTAACTGGCTGACTTTTGGTGATGGCGCCATCACTACAAAAAGCGGCGCCAAGGTTTACTTTGTATATTGACCATAGGGTCTTAGGAGCCTTTATGACACTTCAACATCATCATTAGCGGCCTTTAGACATATACTGCTGGATGAGGCCACCCCCATGCCATAATCACCACGCTTGGCAAGCAGATTGATGATCGCAGTATTGGTGTTGAGTACTCAGGTGGATGCTGCTGCCCATCCTCGGGTGTAAACTCTTACGACATCCACGTGAGCAGGCGAAGGGCTCTACTCTTAGGCCGGACACACCACGCCACTTGACACTTTATGACACTTACTTGTAAAGAAACCTGTGGTTTCTTCCTGTGCTCCTCTCTGATGATGTGTTCCAGCACCTTGTAGTAGAGGCAGGTGACCATGTTGCACCGGAACGAGGTGGTCTCGCTGCTCGGGTTGCCGCTGGCTTCGCGCAGCGCTTGAGCGAACTTTCCCATCCAGCCATTGCACGGCTTTATTAGGAACGTGTTCACTGCCTCTTCGCTGACGCAGCATTCACTGCAGTAATCGAAAATTCTCGCTTTAATTCAGTGTCTATAACAGTGTCAAATTATGAGAAAGAGCACTTTTTAAACCCAATTACAACAAATTGTTTTTAAACAAGTAAATAATTTTGTAAAAATTCAAAAACCCTCAACGCAATTAAACGGCTGAACCGATTTTGATCAAACATAGCTAAGAACACTCCCGAAAAATTCACATTTCAAACAAAAAAAAACTAAATCGGTTTATCCGTTCGGGAGCTACGATGCCACAGACACACACACACACACACACACACACACACGTCAAACTTATAACACCCCTCTATACGTTTAAGGCCATAGTGTGTTTGTCTGTGGCCTCATAGGCTCCGGAATCGGATGACCTCTGTGTTTCGCGGCGTGCAAAGGTTCGCCTGCGACGCAGGTTTTGGAATCGATTCCCGCCTCGGAACAAATATTTGTACGATCTGCAGATATTTGCTCAGGACGTTCTGGGTACTTCCTATGTAAAATAAAAAATATCTAACTATGTAATGTATTGTTATATGTATATCAGTTATCTAGTACCCATTACACAAGCTCTGCTTAGCTTGGGGTTAGATAATGTTGTGTGAACCCATGGCGTGGATACCACCGCGTCGCGAATGAAAATCTATTATTTTGTAATGTATTTGGATAATCAGTTTATGAGAAGTAGTAGTAGAAGAGTTTTTATGTAAAAGAGTCCGTTCTGGGAAGTGCTACCCCCATACCTATTTCTGCTGCTAAGCAGTAGTGTTCACATGGCTGTGTTCCGGTTCGAAGGATATGGGTGCTGGTGAAATTACAGGTACATGAGACTTTTCATCTTTGTCTCAGGGTGGCAGGCGCAGTGTAATGCCACAAAGGGCGGGTCCTAAGTGAACGTGGCCTTTGAGGTAATGCGTTGTTAAAGGCAGAGGTTACCGCTTAACAGCAGGTGGGGCCATCTGCTTGATCCTTTATACGCGCAGTTAAGAAAAACAAGGAGGTTTTCAAAGAGAGGTCTTATTGCAATTTGGGGGCTTCTATCGCCTTAAGGTGGTTGCTTTCGCTTGTGGCGCGAAATTCAAATATTTTCGTGTTTTTTGCTCATCACAGCTCATCAACACTTCTTATGATAGCGAAAACTATGTTGCTGGTAATTATATGACCTAACAGACACGTTTTAATTTATAGTATCAAATAAATATCATTAGTTTGGCTATGAATGGGCTTGAAACAAAAAAACAACCTAAGTTACCTGAACAGTTTCATAAGATGCGCGGACGGCTGCGGTCTCGCCTGATGCAGGTACACCGCCAGCCGAGACAGGCTGTTCTTAGCTTCCGACACCGGAGTCAGTTCCTCGCCTCGTCGCGCGAGGTAGCGCCTTCCAGTTAGAGGCGTGTCGGGGCAGGCTCTGCCACTCTGCAAATTCATTTCAACTTTATAGCGAATTCGTTATGTTGTCTCAGTTGAAGCATTATATCATTATGGGGCATCATTATACATTATGGGGCCGACAGATACTATGGCTGGGGTATGAAAAGTTTCACGCCAATTTGAACTCCAAAGACATTAGGACACTTACTGGGCCAAAGGATGCGATGACTTGTGATATTTCTTCACCAGATACTTTATTTTTCGTACCAATCTGTTCGTTTGCATGTTCACCTGGAAGAATAACATTTATCCATAAAAATCCCTGAAGTATAAAAATTTACATTTATAAAATTTATTGTAGAGTTATTTATGGCACATTTACTTTCTAACTCCACAATACATGCCAAAATAGGATTCAAGCAATATAAGTTAAGTTGTTTTGCAGCCATTTTGATCACAAAGTACCTTTTGATTATGATCAAATTATTTAAATCCTCTTTGATACTGCCAGATTTGACATCAGAACGTCTTCGAAACTTTTTCGCATTGATGCAATAATACAAGAAGTTCATGCCAAATAGGTTTAAAGCTCTGAAAAAAGATTCTTACCTAAAAATATTCTTTCGTCAAATTCGCCCACACTGAGGACGTATGTTTCGTACAAATTGTTCAATGATTTCAAATTTGAGTCAAAACACTTTACATTTAGTACACCCAATTGTTCCTTGTCTCCTTTCAATATCTGTAATAGAAAAATAAATAACATTTGTGATAAAGTTTTACCCAAAATATAAGTCGCCCCGATGTACTTGCGCCGTAGACCAATTTCTATAACGCGGGAACCTTCTTTCTACCAATAGCAATCGCGCGCTAAAATCTAGCGCTGTTATTGGTTAATCGATTTCGGGGCAAAACATGAATGTAGTAGTACATGGATTGAGTGCTAAAATAGCATAGAGTGTTCCTTCTTACTCCTATCCTAGAAGATAGCTTGCTATCCTATGTTAGAGAGAAACAAATATATTGTCACACGACAGTCGTTTTTCCGTTCCGTACCCTGAATTTTGGTATCATGCATATACATCTCCCTAGATTGTTACCATGAATGTACTAGTAATTTGACATTTGGCCTGGTACTACTTACACAAATAAGAACAGAAAGATTTATGCTTGTCTCATTCCAACACATGAATACATTCATATAAAAGAATGAGACTGGTATAATCGATACCGTTTCGTTTTTAGCCTTAGTTCAACGCTTTAGTTCTTATTCCGAGGGGCAAAATCGCGGCCGGTCGTCGCCATCTTGTTCATGAGCCGACTCTTAGATGTGAGCGGGACAGAGCTATACTATACGTTCGGCTACTGTCGGATATCAATCTGCGCTCTTCTGCGCAAACGAAAACAGTCGATCGGACTTCTATTTAGGGTAAAACTGTACCTTCTTTGAACGCTTTGCTTTCCTCCTAGTTCTAGTCTAGTGTTCCCTTCTAATAGGAGTCAGTAGAAGGAATCCCGCTACGGGACTAATGTTTGTATGATCTGCTAATATTTGTTCCGGATCTGGTATTTTAAAAGTATTTTATTCATTGAAATCACAAGGATCATTTTGAATCATCTTATAAAATAAATTTACTCCTGTTCCAACGCAACCAAACCTAGAAGAATCAGGCAACAAACACGGCTCGGCTTTATTTGATGATCCTTCTTACTACTAGTTGGGGAGCGCCTGTGTGGTGCCTCGAGAACAAGTGGAAGATGATTCAAAGAAAAAATGAAAACAAACTAAAGAGCCTAGTAAGATGCTAGAGAGAACAAACAACAGTTCATACGACAGCACACTCTACGCTTGATATACTCATAAATAACACATCAATAATAAATTATATGTAGGTACAGACATTGTAACATGACAAATTAGCTGTCGAGGGGCAGAGCGACATCAGGCCACGCGGCTTTGTCATTAACATAGTCATGTAGAGTGTAATACGCTTTCTTAATTAGATTATTCTTTATGTAGGATTATTTTTTATTCTTTATCTTCGAATCGTAAGTTTAGAAGCATTTTCTGGAAGTTTATTAAGGTACTGGTAGTTCCTGGTACCCCCGAAACTGGGGTCAGGACTATGTATGTGACCGTTTGGTGTTATGTTATACTAGTGGAATGCCCGCGACTTCGTCCGCGTGTGCATTTCCATACAAACTTAAACACCCCGCTGCAACCCCTTAGGGGTTGAATTTCTGGAATTCCTTTCTTAGTGCACCCCTTAGTGACCATAAAATGAACGTACCCTCCAAATTTCAGGTCTCTAGGACTTATGGTTTAGGCTGTGCGTTGATAGTCAGTCAGTCAGTCACGCAACGATTTTATATACAGTTGTGGTCATATAATTAAGAACGATTTGAAGTTCTAGAAGTTTTTTATTTAAATCGTATCATACACAGAGATGTGTACCTTCTGAGAAGCAACTAGTTATGTTATATAATAGTCACATTAATAGAGCAACCTGACTTAAGAATAAAGTATGAAATCGCTAACTATTTTTTGCACATTTTATTGATTTTATCAAAGTAACACATTCAAATAGTACTGAAACTGGACAAATAATTAAGAACGATTTATTTAACTGCTCGGGAATTGTTTTGTATCACACTTAGATTTAAAAAATCACAATATTATGTAGCACAGGAAACATAAAAAGAAATTTAATAAATATTTAACTAAAATTAATAGTTAATAGCATATCCACCGCTTTTAATTACAGCTTTACACCGGCGAGGCATTGACTCTGTTAATTTTTGACATTTCGCAAGAGAAATAGAGTTCCATTCTTCTAAAAAAACGTCGTACAGCTCTCTTAAATTTCCACACTTTGTATTTGAAACCTTTTTCTTTACTTCAAACCACAGATTCTCTATTGGGTTTAGATCTGGACTGTTAGCAGGCCAGTCTAAGACTGAAACTAATTGCGCTGTAAGAAATTCCTTTACGGTGCGTGCAGTGTGCTTTGGATCATTGTCATGCTGGAATGTCCAAATGACCGGTAGAACGTCTTCAGCGTATGGTAACATTGTTTCTTCCAGTATATTTTTGTATTGGAACTGATCCATGTTACCTTCTATCAACTTTACAGGTCCTACACCATGTCCAGAAAAGCAACCCAAAATTTTCACATTTCCACCACCGTGCTTTAACGTAACTTTCGTGTACTTTGGGTCGAATGCTGTATTCGGGGGACGTCGTACATATCGTTTTCCATCAGAACATACTCTGTTTATTTTCGTCTCGTCAGAAAAAAGTACATTTTTCCACTGTTGCACAGTCCAGTTTTCATACTTTCTCGCAAATGCAAGCCGGGCTTGCCTGTGGCAAAGTTTTAACATGGGTACCTTTCTTGCTATCCTACCGTGCAATTTTTCTTCTACCAAACGTCTTCGAATAGTGCGTGCTGAGATTGCTGAAGGGTTGTTTTCACCAAAATATTCTTTTCTAAGCTCATTGGACCCTTTAAAAGGATTTTGTTTTGCCATACGAACGATGTTTCGGTCATCTCGAGGAGTTGTTTTTCTCTGTTTAGGTACACGTGGAACATTCGAAGTAGTTTGATACGTAGCAAAATGCTTTACATCGTGGAAAACCATCGTTTTTGAACATTGCAGATGGTCGGCTATCTTTTTATAAGACCAATTCTTCCGGCGAAGTTTTATTATTACTACCCTTGTAGATTTATCACAACTTTTATTTTTTCCCATTGTTTTTTCTAAAGAAGCAATCACCTTTAATCTTTTAAAGCACGTAATGGCGCCAAAATTATACAAACAGTAACAAATCGACTGAGTGTTCTCTATTTAAATTTGAATAAAGGTATAAACTACTTAGCGTTCTTAATTACGTGACCAGCCAGTAATAAGGAATACTTTGTTTAAAAGTAGTGTAAAAAGTTTGCCTATTGATTTTTAGCCAATCATGTGTATCAATGAATACAGTGGTAATATGGAAATGTTTTACGATACCGAGAGAAATAAAAACAAATGCACACAATTAGTTTTGCATCTTAGTTTGAAAAAATCTTCCCTTTATATCAGCGTTCTTAATTATATGGCCACCACTGTATATTGACTAATACACACTTGTCAATTAAATTAGTTTACCTCTTTATCGAAAAATGATTTGATTACAGGCTTGAAGCTGTAGTCTTTCATAGTGGTAGCTTCCACAGTCAATCCGTCCTTGATTTCACACAATGTGGCAATTATGCACGGTGTTTTTATGGGAAACATAAAGTCATCTTTGAGCCATTCACTTGGCAGTCCTGAAATAAATCAATACGAGTAATGAGGATTTAAATAATATATTCAGAGGATGGTTTCCGTACTTAGAGCATTGCAGGCCTCCGTACCGGAGATGTTTCCATGTATTCCGTATGTATTTTTAGAAGTAGTAGAGCTTTTTTGTGATAGAGTTTGTCCAGGAAAGTACTACCTCCATACATATTTCTGCCGCAAAGCAGTAGTGTTCGCATTGCTGTGTTCCGGTTTGAATGGTACGGGTGCTGGTGAAATTACAGGCACATGAGACTTTCCATCTTTATGTCTCAGGGTGGCATGCGCAGTGCAATGCCACATAGGCATTGCACTGCGTCCTAGGTGGACGTGACCTATGTGGCAATATGTTGTTAAATGCAGAGGTTCCCGCTTAACATCAGGTGGGCCATCTGAAATTCGGTCATTAATGTTGTAAAAAAAAAAGTTTTCTTGAATGAATCTCTTCGGCCGCTTTGTGTCACATGGATTTTCAACAAGCGCTCTTGCTAGCGGATCGGTGTGACATTTAAGGCAGTCCAAGTAAATGACAAGATAAAACATTATGTCTCTCAACTCCTCATTCAATCACTAAATAAAAAAAAAGGATATCCCTACCTTTGAATTCAGGATTGATCAAATCAAGCCGCCTGTCCATAAAGGCATTCACATAGACAAAGTCCAGACAAGACAGTAAGAGATGGTACATGTCTACGAGGTCATCAGCTGAGTTGTGGAACTCTCCCTTTACGGAGATGTAGAGGCACCATGTGAACTCGTATAGCGCATTTGTGGTGCATGGAAGCATTCTGAAAGTATCACAACCTAATTAATCTGTGGAAAGTCCTAAACAACCACTACAGTATACCAGATTTATTACAGACACTATATACCATGAACAATATATAGGACTCAGACGACACTCGCTGAAGCTGCAATGCGAGCCAAGTACCAGCAATCCGAGGATAGATAGATAGATAGATAGAAAACTCTTTATTGTAATCACCTTAAAAATAAAATAACAGCATACTTATTATTTATTTATTTATTTATAATACACAGGCAGCTCTCGGAGCTGATGCATGTATATCTTAGTCCTTATCAGTGCACTTTAAATGTTTGTCAAGTCTATTTTTGAAAGACTTGTCTCCTTGTCTTTGTGTCACCGTTCCTTGTTCAATCAGCCTGCATTACATTAAACAGATTGAGGTATAATGGCCATCAACAGAGCCAATGGTTTTTTTATATTTTTTTCCAGTCTTTGGTTGATTTGGATCTGTGTCACTTCCATAGCACACTCTCCCCCAAGTTACACATCTAGTTTAATTAACTGGCCCATATGTGGAGCAGTGGTTCACGCAGGCTGCGTTTCACATTTGTGCAGCAAAAATATTCACATGTCTTTGACATTTTAGTTCTAGTTCATGATGGTTTCTTAATAATATTTTCTTTCACCAGTTTTTTGTTTCTCTTTCTGCAAACTCTAGACCACTTTAACATTTTCATTAGGTTTTATCATTTATTGGATCCTATAAAGATATTCCTCAGTGAATTCTTTCAAAAATAGACTTGACAAACATTTAAAGTGCACTGATAAGGACTAAGATATACACGCATCAGCTCTGAGAGCTGCCTGTGTATTATAAATAAATAAATTGTATATATACAAATATAGATATATGTCTTTTTCCCCAAAGGGGGTAGACAGAGCCGCAATGAGTTGGATATTTTTTTTTTTTTTTTTTTATGTTTTATTTTATCTGCAATCGGCTTTTTAGCGATAATCAGATGTTTTCTGGGTTGACGTGGTTTGGGTGTGATTCCAATGAATAACACCATTTAATTTGATGAACTGGTTAGGTTCTCTGGTCTAGGTCAAGTATTTGCCATCTCTTTAGGCGTTTTACATTCTCTTGTGTGTTTAACAGGTTCTTAGCAAGTTCATTTGAGTGGTTTTCAAGTCTTTCCTTGTATTTTATGCAGTATATGCTAACTTCCTCCTTGACAGTCGGCATTTCCAGGTATTCATGTATTTCTGTGTTCCTCACAAACCAGTGTGCGCTTGACAGTTCTAAGGGCAATGTTTTGAAATCTTTGGAGGATTTCAATATTGGAGTTGCTAGCTGAACCCCAAAGTTCTATTCCGTAGGTCCAGATTGGCTTTATGATTGCCTTGTAGACAAGCAGTTTATTGCTAAGAGAAAGCTGAGATTGACGGCCTAGCAGCCAATATAGTCCCTTGTATTGTATGGTGGCTTCTGTTTTTTTAGCTTTAACATGGTTGGCCCAAGTCAGTTTTCTATCTAGGTGTAGTCCCAGATATTTTACGCCTTGCTAGCGGTTCATTCTTCATATATATAGCTGGGCAGTCGCCTTTTCGGAGCGTATATGTTACATGTATGGATTTCGTTATGCTAGGCTTAATTCTCCATTGGATGGATTTTTTTTTATTATATCCAACTCCATTGGAAAATGGAGTTGGATATAATAGTTTTTTCTGTAGACCATAGTGGAAAAAAACACATTTCATACAAAACAGTTACATGAAAAAATTAACTTACTTTGGCCTCCTAGTTTTTGTTGAGGACATTTTCAAGGGCTCATCAGATTTAAGTCCTTGAAATATTTCTTGAAAGATTGGTTGGAATTTCCTGTACAGAACCGTGGATACAGCAAACTTGTGCTCCAAACGAGATATTCTGTTTTTGAAGTCTGTCGACATCGAGGTCATGTCCATCCAGTTCTTGATTTTGGTGAAAAATTGTATAAGGCTGTAATCAATGGTGTATTATAATAAATTCATATGGTTCTAGGCACATCATTAATGTACAACACAGAACACAGCAACACTTGAGCACAGAACTGGTTACCCTTGAAACATTTTGTGCATAAGCTTATTTGTAGTCATAAATCATCATCATTACATCATAAAATTATTAGGTAGGTATTCTTGGTAACAATGAATAAGCCCTTGGAAAATAAAAATTGAGATTTACCTGATATTGCAAAGTCTCAGTAGCTTTGTAAGGCTAACACAATTGCCCTCCACAGAATTCCCTGATTCTACTGTTGGAGTGATGGAAGTCCTGCAAGCCACGTATAGAGCACACGCCATCCAGTGTAAGACATCACCCTGTAAACAATCAGAAGAAAGCCTGAGGAGATATTCACAGCCACAAGGAACAAAGAAACATAAAAAGCTCGCGGTTTCAAAGAATTCAACCAAACTAGTATCCTTAGACTAAAATTAACTAAACGGTATCTATCATAATACTTACATCAAGCGTAAAGTTTCGTTTTATATCTAAAAATGACTCCTTTGATTTTTCTGCAGCAGCAGGATCCACGTTTAGGTTCGAACATAGACTATCCATCTCCGAAATCCAATGATCTACACTTTCCTCTGTACTAGACATGTTTCTAATTTGTTCCTATGATTAGTCCTTTATTTTATATTCAATAAAACACAAAAATAAACAAGCGATTCCGTAATACAAACTTGTCCCGATTTGACAATTTGACAAATTGTTGGCGGGAACAGCGGCGCTCCTACTCCCACGCGTGTCTCTGTTTGTCTATGGCTAGCTACTAATTCGCATAGTTTTTTTTTTTAATTCTACGAATGACTGAACAAGCAGATGGCCCACCTGATGTTAAGCGGTAACCTCTGCCTATGAACAGTACACTCTCATATAGGTCACGTCCACCTAGGCCGCGCCCTATGTGGCATTGCACTGCGCCCGCCACCCTGAGACAAAGATGATAAGTCTCATGTGCCTGTAATTTCACCGGCACCCATACCCTTCAAACCGGAACACAGCAATGCAAGCACTACTGCTTTGCGGCAGAAATAGGCATGGTGGTAGTACTTCCCCGGGCGAACTCTTTCACAAAAAAGGTCTACTACTACTAAAACTCTACTAGTCTGTCTCGTGAAGTCGTGTTATATCATTCTCGACTACTATACCGAAAAAACAGATTCAAGATTAAATATGTTTAATTGCCTAAATACGGTCCTAAAAACGAATGAGAACTTATGACTGATGACAGATTTGCCATCTGTAGGCATTTTCAGTATATACCAGAGTGCTGAGTCGCAGTTTTGCACACGATGACACCAATCGTCCGTCGTACTTACACTACGCTTACACCATACACCGGTGTGTGTGGGACATAAGTGAGTCTTAGTGGTTCAACACCGTCGTATACCACCCATCGTAGGGACACGATCGTATAACACCGGAAGACGCCAAAATTGGCTATGATATGTTGTCGAAATGAATTTAAAACTGATAAAAGGGTATTTGTCTATGGAATTTGATTGTTGAATGTGTCAGTTGTCACTATAAAGATGTCAAAGTCAAATTTATTTTGATTTTTGAAGTTGAAGTTGAAGTTGGTTTTCGCCATTATGAAGAAGAAGAAGGAGTAGTAGTCAAATTCAAGTATTTTCATAAATTTCCAAACAAAGAAAGTCTTCTAAGATTTATAAGTAACAAACCCCTTCGTGCAAACATGGATGCAGCTCCGCAACACTAATAAACACAATGAACGCTGGGCACGGACCACGGGCTGCATACAGTCAAGAGCTGCCCTACCGGCTGGCTTGTCTTACCTACAACAACTGATACGTCGCCTGCTCAACTTTCAAAGAATAAACCTTCGCACCATCGTGGCGACACTCATAGGACAAAGTCTCAACGCCTCTTTAACATCGGAGCCACATACAGCCCACTCTGCAGAGGGTGTCTGACCGAAGAAGAATCGGCTGCCCACTTAATCCTGGAATGTGTGGAAATAGCAGCTCAACGTAAACAAATCCTCAACAACCCGAGAAGCCTGCGAAGACCCCAGTAAACTTCTGTGCTTGTGGAGTGATTGTACCTACCTTGAGATTTCAATGAATAAAATACTTTTGACTTACTTTGGTGGTAATTTCAATGACTGAATTTTTCGTATTGGGCAGGAGCGCATAACTTTCTAGTATCACTTATGATTTCCCCCCTAGTTTAGGCCATTGGGAGAAGTGTTGTTTTTTAAGAATATTTTTGGTAAACACATTCATATAAGGCCCGAAACCAAAAATCATCTAGATAAATCTATAAAATATAAATATAGATATATATATATAGATCTAGTAAAGTCATGGTAGCAGCGACCTAACTGACAAGTCCAAGAAATTAGATCTTGTTTATTTACACAGGGTAACAGGACAGGTAAGTTGCCTATATTATTTCACTATGATCATAATCGCAGATACCTTAAACCTTACATTAACCTTACTGAGATCATTAACTTTTTTCATCCGGTACCTAAGAATAAAAATATTTTACTAGCTCGAATACAGGTAACTTATTTCTAAGAGGTGTTACAATACAATTATAACACCTCTTTCGCTAGCTTGCTTTTAAACATAAGAACATAAATAAATAAATAATGCTGGACAGTTTACACAACATTATCTAGCGCCAAGCTAAGCAGAGCTTGTGTTATGGGTACTAGATAACTGATATACTTAATGGCAAATCCATGAATTTGGTATTTTATTATAGACCCGTATGGCATTTACATTTTTATATATATTTCTCTTATAAGTCTGCAGTTTAAGTTTGGGTAAATAAAGTAGGTATAAATGGATTTCTAGGCTCAACATTTTTTACAACTAGGTAGGTATATCTGATTGCTATGAAGCAATCAGATAAAGTATTCTGGGTGTTGTTTCACAAGAATACACAATTCTCTTATGTACAGGTACATGCAAGCCAAGGGTAAGATAATTGTAGTCCTATATTCTCTTGATTTAGTTATGTATCTACCTATCCGCAATGAAACCACGTTTTGGACAACCAGATGTTTATTTTTATGCAAAGAATTTAGAATTTGTATGATATCTTATCCTCTACTAGTTGTATCCGTAGGGTTTGATGACTGATGTGAGGCTTACGGCCACCTTTTCTCCGGAGTCCTTCGTGATTTTCTGAAACAAGAAATACATACCTAAGTTATAAACATTGCTAAAGTAAAATTTTCTAGGAATGATTTTTGATTTTTTGATCTAACATGACTCCCAAGTACTTAGTTGAGGAGACTTTGTTAATTATGAGACAGTTACACTGGTCGTCATGTATGTTTTCATAATTATCTATCCGTATGTTGAAATCCCTTCCAGGTTGGGTTCTATTATATATTGTATAGCACATATAGTTAGTTTTTTGAGCATTAAGTACCTAAGTAGGTAATTTGTATCATCAAAGAAGAATCTTTCACCACGCTAGGTCTTTGAAACGAACCAGAGACAGGGGTAAAGAAAGAAACCACAATCTACAAGCAAAATAAGGCCTAGAGCAGTTAAATCGTAGAGCGTACCTCTATACTCTGTCTACGAGGTAAATTATTGACAAAAGTAATATAGGTACTCACTTTTACTTCAAGGCTCACACGCTGCTTAGGCCTTTGGTCGGTCGGTCGGTACGCTGTCACAGCTCTTCGCATAGGAATACGAAGGCTTCTTTCGACAGCCGGTATTCCTAAATTCGGTCTCCGGGAGATCTTCGACAGGATCAAAGGATGCCCGAAGACTGTCTCGCATTTCCCGTAGCTCACGAGCCCGTTCTTCTTCATCAACATCTATGCAAGAAAATATCTCGCAGACATTCTCAATAACAAAGAACCCCACAAAAGTCCACAATTACACAGAAAAATAAACACTACCGTGTAGCGCTCACCTCTCACCGCCAAAAACACAAGTGTTGAGCGTAACGCTCATCGTCGCCGTCGTGTCATCGTATTCCAAGCGTGAAGCTGTCAAATTTGGCACTCGGACTCAGAAATAAATGCAAAACCGTTAAAAACGGCACGTAAGTGCTTGCGATACGACGGCCGTGGCTCGGCTTATACGATCGGTGTATAGTGTAACGACGATGATCGTAAGCATGGCAGCTGGGACTCAGAATATGAGTTCTCAAAGTGTACGCTAGGGGCGCTTATCATATTCCCATACAAAAATGCGTGTTACACCACACCATACACCCGTGCCAAATGGTTGGTAAAAAGCCAGACTCAGCACACAGAGTACTCAGTGGTAGGCATCGTAAATTTTTTGAGGGCGAAACAGCTTCTACAAAAAAAGACAAAAAAAAACTCTAAGGCAACTTGGTTATTTACTTAGGTACCTACTACAGGTGGACATTATTCTACCAAACATTCATCAACAGTATAGGAACGATAAAATACTAAAAAGATAAAAATATGAAAAAAAAATGTGGAGTTTGACTGTACCTACCTTTTACACAAATTAGTACACAAACGAGAATAAAATGTTATTCTTTTGCGTTGATCATGAACGTTTTAATTAGGTACCAAATTGTTTTTTAAGAAAATTTTATATTTTTGTATTTCCATAGACAATAATTTTGTAAGGGCCGGAATCACAGAATAATAATATAATACTCCTTATATACTCGTATTATTATTCTGTGATATACTCTCTCCTGAAAATTATTCGAATAAACAAAAAATACACAGATTGGTGTAACCGCTAACTTTTCAATTTTCTATATTATAGTATTGTAGGAACTAGGACAGCATAAATAAATAGTACCTACCATAGCCTAGCTATGTTACTGATGTATCATGTGTAAAATTTTAACATGATATCTAGGGTATAAGACAGAAAAACAAATTGAGAATATCAAAATGATATCCTTTCGTCGTCTTTACCATGTCTCTTCTACGGTTTTTAGCTTGAAAAAGCTAGGAGTTAAACTCAATAAGATGGTGAATCCAAAGGTCAAACGGTAAAGTATAATAAACAGAAGTCTTCAATCTCTTGAATTTGAGGTTATGTTTGTTTTCAATATTTTTCCACCTCGTCCACAGGCAATGGTATCCTACGCAGCTTGAAACAGATAATATGCCCAGTGTAAAGAGCTTGACTAAAACACAGAATGAGCCAGGCAAGCGAGCCATTCGGAGGTCCTCAATGCTGAACAAAATGTTCATGAAACACATAACAGACATGATGTCTACTGGTACGGTTGCTATAGATGTTGTGGGCAGAGGAATTGAAGTTTCAAAGGTAATTTGTGAACTCCAGCTATTCTAGTAGTGCAACATGGTAACATGTAAACATGGTGGTGTCGAAACCTGCACTGTATTGTCCCGCTGTGTATTGTATTGTGTATTGTTATGTGTGTAACCTCTATGCACCCAGCGTAAAAGGATAACTTATAGGTGGTACATATAAAGTGTTGATAGTGGAGGGCAAGGTTCAAGCAGCTTTCACAGTGTCTGCCGCTCTTAGACCTGGTTTCTTCTGCAGCTGTACAGTTTACATATACTAGAGAGCATATACTTAATCCTGTTCCTGCAGGCAATTCCGAAATAGTCCAATGTCAGTTGCCTTTATTTTGAACAGGTGAGCTATGGTGTGTCCAGCTTAAGAATAAACCCCCTCCATCTCCCGTGGATGTTGTAAAAGCTGACTAAGGAATTACACCAGGGGATGGGTAGCAGCTTCCAACGGAGTACTCAACAAAATGGCTCTGTCGGAAGACCAGCGTTGGTTGTAACATGTTTACAACTGGCTTATGCTGAGACAGAGACCATTTTGTGACTCAATGCAAAAATTTGTTAGCTTTGTCTACTTTTTTATTGTTTTTGATTGAGTTACAAATAAAAATATTTTCTTTCTTTCTTTATTTCTTTCTTCTTTCAACACCAGTAATTCCGACCAATAATCACCAATCTGTCTGCCAACAGTGGTGATTACGGCTAGGCCCCATTGCGTTGTTGTCGAACCTCGTAAAGGCTGCTGATCGTGTTGATGTCCGGGTGCAGATATAACTTTTAGTGTTCTATTGTAGTGCCTACCACCATGTGCAAGTCCTTGGGATCGGTTGAGAGAATTAAACCAAGAATTAAATTAGTTAAAATCGTATAGGCGAATCCACACACACATCAATTGAATGGAAATACATACATACATAGACACACGCCTTTTCCCCGAAGGTGTAGGCAAAGCCTCAATGGGCCTCTTTTCACAGTGGATTGCACAATCATGGAATATAGACGTGACGAGTGGTGAGCTCACTGCCGCCATTGCTTCCCACAACTGACTCGGCTAACGCTTGCTTCCAGTAATAACACATTCCATAATAATCTAGCAGCCAGGACAAATCTTATACCTACGAATCTTATCCAACAGTCATACCAAGTTGGATCCAAAAAAACATATCAACAACAACACAACGGACAAGGCTGGTTACTCTTATAGAACTTGTTATGTTTTGTCCTATTTTTAGTACTACCTGATTGTAATTGTTTGTCGTCCTTAATAAATGAAAATAAATAAATTAAATAAAAACAAGTCCGGGTAATTCCTTAGTCAGCTTTATCCACGGGACGAGACGGAGGGGTCTATTCTATATATATATATAGTCTATTAAGCAAAGAGGACCCACTGACGGCCTAGTTGCGGAGAAGAGTTTGCTCTACAAGTTACTTATCATATGTGCACTTTATAAATACTCACACTATTATTAAATCTCATTTCTATGTAATGTCTTTTCTATGTATAATACAAAATATCTATCTATGTAATATATTGTATATCAGTTATCTAGTACCCATAACACAAGCCCTGCTTAGCTTGGGGTTAATGATAATGTTGTGTGAACTGTCTAGCATTATTTATTTATTATTTTCAGGTAAAAATAACTCCTGACCTACAAAAGGTGCTGGTGTGCTGGGTATGCAAAGGTGATGCTTCTGATGAGGAGACGGAGGCAGTCCTGAACAGAATAGCCGGTGCATTGCGGCATGAGCTGTCCACATTGAGGGTGATGGGGGAAGTACCTTACATTGAATTTGTCAAAGGTAAATTATGAAAAGTTTGGCAGATATGCCTGCAGCTTCGGTTACATAGTACCTGGATATAAATAATTCTCGGGGTCTTATGTCGATGCCAAATTTCATCAAGATCGGCCTAGGCATGATTGAGTAACAAGTAAAGTAAACAAACATAAAAAAATTCTTATTTTTATGTTAGCAGGATAGGAGCCAGAAATAATGTATGGGGTCCCAAAATAAATACATGATTTTCAGGGTTTTATGTTCCTGTGTTGGTCGAGGCACAGATAAAATAAGTAGAGTTAAAGGATAGCAAATACTGCGCCATCTTTTGATCGTTATTTACAATTACCTATTCAACACCAGACAGCTGTACAAGTTCTCGGTTCTCCATGTGTTTTGTTCTGTGAAAAATGGCGCTGATGTTGCTACTCACCGATAGATGGAGTCTTTCTAATTGCAGTAAAATACCGAGCTAAAGTTTAACGTGACGTTTCCATACTTGTTATATGTCTTTGATTGGCGCCAGACAAAAAAAAACTTTTAGTTTAGCTGTATCTATCTAATAGTACGACGACGGCTATTTATTCCATACAATCATAACCCATATATAATTTTAGGGGGAGCCATCCACATACTTACACATCATCAACATCAGCCTTTAGAAGTCCACTGCTGGACAATGGCCCCCTCCATAGAATGCCACAACGAAGCATGTTTATCATGTCGGGGGAGTTTGCTATACTCACCACGCTTGGCAGGCAGATTGGTGATGGCAGTATTGATGTTAAGTAATCAGATGGATGCTGCTGCCATCTCCTTGTGTAATCCTTTAGTACTTACTTACGACCCCTTGTGGCGCGGCGGGCGAGTAGCTAAGATGCGAGAGGTTACTGGTTTGATTCCCTCTGCCGGACAAATGTTTGTCATCATCAGCCCACACTACCGGGACCCGTGACCTATGAGGTAATGCACTGTTCACAGGCAGAGGTTACCGCTTAACATCAGGTGGGCCATCTGCTTGCTCCGTCATTCAAGTAGTATAAAAAATAAAAAAATAAAAACACTGGTCTACTGCTGGACATAGGCCTCTCCCAATACGCGCCACTGAGCCCGGTGTTCGGCTCTTCTCATCCACTTTCTGCCACCGCCTTTCGTAGGTCATCGCTCCACCTAGCCAGAGGGCGCCCCACGCTACGTTTGCCAAGACGCGGTCTCCACTCAAGAACTCTCTTACCCCAACGGTTGTCGGTTCTTCGGCATATATGACCAGCCCATTGCCACTTCAGCTTGCTAATCCGGTGGGCTATGTCAATGAGTTTAGTTCTCTGTCGGATAATCTCATTTCGGATTTTATCTTTCAGAGAAACTCCGAGCATAGCCCGTTCTTTAGCTCGCTGTGCAACCTTGAATTGGTGGATGTTTGCATGATCTGCGAATATTTGATCCGGGTCTGGGTGTTGTGGTACCATGCTACTCGTAGTTCCAAATACCCACGACACAGGGAATCCTAGTGTAATCAGGGGGCTTACCATGATCTCTTAAAGCCATTCAGTTCAAAAACTATTCAGTACAAAATACCAGGAGGCCAATTCTCGGATTATAGAGATATCTCTAAATTAGAGATAATGTCGAAGCATGAGTGTCTACAAAAAAAATCACGAACATGTCACAATAACCATCAAATCGTATTCGATTTGAATGATTTTTGTTGACTTATGTCTATTTGTGACATCACGAGAATAGAAAATTAAGATTTTATTCGACATTCGCCATCTTTTTTCGACATATGTCGAATTCGACTTAATCTCTAAAGCACGAGAAGTGCCCTCCAGTTCGTCGTTGACATTCCTCATCGTTAAATAAAAAAAGAAACAAGTGCGTGCGTTGGCAGGATCTTGAGCCAGTTTAAATTGGTGGCCACGGGATGATCTTTCCTTTTTCACAAAGATATCATGTAGGTCTGGCAGGTTGTATTGGTAGGTCAGGATTTTATGTCTGTATGAGGTCTATGTTAGATGGCTGTTATGGCATCCACGGGAGAAGGGGTCTAGGCCGGACGCACCACTGTGCATACATCACGAATTAATTCCCTTTCAATTTTATCATCACCAGATCACCACGAAGCTCGATTAGTAGACCTGGACCGTCGACTCCAATTAGCTGATTACGGTGAGGACTACACTCCGACTGACATGGGGCACCTGCTCAAGACTGAATTTACATTGAACACCAAAATCTCACCCGAGATGAAGGTATGTTCATGAAAACATCATCATCATCGTCCGGGGAAGTACTACCACCATACCTATTTCTGCTGCAAAGCAGTAGTGCTTGTATTGCTGTGTTCCGGTTTGAAGGGTGCCGGTGAAATTACAGGCACATGAGACTTTTTATCTTTATGTCTCAGGGTGGCGGGCGCAGTTCAATGCCGCATAGGGTGTGTCCTAGGAGGGCGTGACCTGTGAGGTAATGCACTGTTCATAGGCAGAGGGTACCACTTAACATCAGGTGGGCCATCTGCTTGACCCGTCATCCCAAGAAGAATTTAAAAAAAAGGAAAAAAATACATTATCATGTTTGACATGATGCCTACAGAAACCTTTTTTCACCACACCGCTCGCCATCGGCACAGGATTCTACCGCACACCTTAGAGCCAGGGTGGTCCCGGACTGTGCGGTTTCAGAGGAACTTCCTCCCGTGAACGCTCAGGTTGTGGAATGATCTCCCTGCTGAGGTTTTCCCATGCGACTACAGTATGGGGGTTCTTCAAAAGGGGTGTTTGGAAATTTGTAAAGGGTCGGCAACGCGCGTGTGATGCCTCTGGTATTGCAGGCGTCCATAGGCTACGGTAACCGCTTACCAACAGGTGGGCCCGTGGGCCGTAAGCTTGATTGCTACATTAGTAGTACAAACAAAAAAAAAGATTTTTAGACGAGGCCCATAGAATGCAGTGGGTCGATTTGCCATAATCACCACACTTGGCATGCAGATTGGTGATAGTACCTTAGTCCTTTTGATTACTCAGGTAGATGATGCTGCCCATCCCGTGGTGTAATCCCTTAGTCGGCTCTTACGACATCCACAGGAGGAGATGGAGGGGTTTATTCTTAGTCCATATACAATACAGCACGTAAAACATACACTAAAGAAGTATAAAAACATGTACCTACATCTAACACAACTGCCATAATAACTTCGAAAGTTATTT
Source organism: Operophtera brumata (assembly GCA_932527175.1). NCBI lineage: Eukaryota > Metazoa > Arthropoda > Insecta > Lepidoptera > Geometridae > Operophtera > Operophtera brumata. The sequence goes on along the minus strand of OW052228.1, from coordinate 5,219,403 downwards.
CTTGAGAACTACGTGCAGTAAATACCCAAGTGTTATGAACCTACTCTCCAAGACGACCTCTGTGGCGCGGCGGGCGAAGCTTGGTCTGCGACGCAGGAGGTTGCGGGTTCGATTCCCGCCTCGGAACAAATATTTGTGCGATCGCAGATATTTGTTCAGGGTGTTCTGGGTATTTTCTATGTATAATAAAAAATATCTATCTATGTAATATATTGTATTAAGTATATCAGTTATCTAGTACCCATAACACAAGCTCTGCTTAGCTTGGGGCTAGATAATGTTGAGTGAACTGTCCAGTATTATTTATTATTATTTATTAAGTTCTACACATTGATTACAAACCGATCAACTTCAGATACATTTTTAAAGTTTGGTATTTTTAACCCCCGACGCAAAAACGACGGGATGTTATAAGTTTGACGTGTCTGTTAGTGTGTGTGTCTGTCTATGGTATCGTAGCTCCCGAACGGATGAACCGATTTTGATTTTGTTTTTTTGTTTGAAAGGTGAATTTGTCGGGAGTTTTCTTAGCTATGTTTGATCAAAATCGGTTCAGCCGTTTCATTGAGTTGGGGTTTTTTTTAATTTTTACAAAATTAATTACTTGTTAAAGTTTGATATTTTTAATTAAGACATCAAAGCCTTCTCGAACGAGTTCAACGTAGGGCTACGAAAATGGTGGCTGGTCTTAAAGCACTTACATATGAGGAACGACTTCACGAACTTGGATTAACTACCCTTCAGCAACGTAGAGAGCGTGGAGACCTAATAGAGACCTACAAGATCCTAAACAACCACTAAAGTATACCAGATTTATCACAGACACTATATACCATGAACAATAATATAGGACTCAGAGGACACTCGCTGAAGCTGCAACGCGGGCAAAGTACCAGCAATCCGAGGATGCACATATTGCCTAATCGCGTCGTGCGCACTTGGAACTGGCTACCAGACTCAGTGATCAGTGCCCCCTCAGTGAATTCTTTCAAAAATAGACTTGACAAACATTTAAAGTGCACTGATAAGGACTAAGATATACATGCATCAGCTCTGAGAGCTGCCTGTGTATTATAAATAAATAAATAAATAAATAAATAAGCCTATCATACCCTAGGTATCGTATTGTATTATTCGAAACATTTTTTTTTTATACTACTTGGATGACGCAACAAGCAAGAGGCCCACCTGATGTTAAGCGGTAACCTCTGCCTATGAACAGTGCATTACCACATTGGTCACATCCACCTAGGATGCACCCTATGTGGCATTGCACTGCGCCCGCCATCCTGAGACATAGATGAAAAGTCTCGTGTGCCTGTAATTTCACCGGCACCCTTACCCTTCAAACCGGAACACAGCAATGCGAGCACTACTGCTTTGCGGCAGAAATAGGTATGGTGGTAGTACTTCCCCGGACGAACTCTTTCACAAAAAAGCTCTACTAATACTACAAAGTTTGATTGCATTGGACATTATTTGCTATAACACCCTGTTCTCATCATCAATGCTTACTTTCGTGCGCAAAACTGATAGAGAACTCTAATATACTCTAATATTGAATTAACTTTTCAGGCAAAAATAAAGCAGCTCGAAGAAGATACACCTCTAATAGAGGAACCTCTCCCAGAGATGACCCACAACGTGTTCGGTCTAGACCATGAAAAGATCCTGAACAGGCTAGTGGCCTCTCGGAAGAAGAGCAGAGACGCATGGAGTAGACTGGACTCGCCGGAGTCTACTATCATTTCTTATAGAACCACCGAGGATAGGAAGTCGGATGTGGATATTGGGAGCCAGAGAAAGGAGCTCGCAGACTTTTTGTTGAAACGAAAGGTAAGTTTTGAGCATATTATGTGACGTGACGACTGTCAGTCGCGACAGTGTGCTTAGTCGTATCGAACGCCCTGACGCCGCTTCGGTCGTGATAGTTCATAGTTCATAGTTTATTTATTAATAACTGATTATAGTTACAGGTCAAAAATAATAATATAAAATAATTTAATAAATTGGTATGTTTCGTAATTAATTAACACAAACAGAAACCATGATCAATTTAAATTAATAATAGTAAGGTACCTGTCTTTGGCAGTCTCCCACCACTCCTTCTCAAAATTTACAAGATCGTCCCGCCAACGCTTTCTCGGCCGACCCCGAGGTCGCCGTCCTTCAGGTAACCAGGGTGTGCTGATGTTGGCCCACCTGTTGGGAAGCATTCGACTGACGTGCCCCGCCCAGTCCCATTTAAGCCTGGCTGTTTTGTCACCTACGTCGGCAATACCGGTCAGGGAACGCATCGTGGTGTGAGGAATTTGGGGGAGACCTTTGCCCAGCAGTGGGACAACAAAGGTAAGGAAAAAAAAAAAAAACCTATCTCATAACTTCTAATACGTAAAACCTAATGAAGTAAGCTCGTTACAATCATAAAATGACTGCTCTATAAGCCACTTCTTGAGCCTATTTCTAAAAGATTGTGTCGATGGTGCGTCTGTGATATCAGCTGGTAGACGATTGTACACCGTCGGCCCAATCACGCGGATTAGCTTTGCCGATCATCATCATCATCAGCCTGTATCAGTCCACTGCTGGTCAATGTCCAGTCGAGTCAGTCAGTCAGTAGTGTATCACTGCAATGTCCAGTGGACATAGGCGTTTCCATGCAATAGAGAAAAATCTGTCTGGAAATAGGTCTAAATGCGCGCCATTTCGACCGATTTCCAGCTCTTTCCATCCACTTTCTACCAGCCGCCTTACGCAGATCGTCGCTCCACCTAGCCAGGGGGCGCCCCACACTACGTTTACCAAGACGTGGTCTCCACTTTAGAACACGTTTACCCCAGCGGTTGTCGGTTCTTTGGCATATGCCCAGCCCATTGCCATTTCGGCTTGCTAATTCTCCGAGCTATGTCGATGACCTTAGTTCTCTGACGGATAACTCTATTCGTCTTCGATAAATTATTATTTTAACGAAGCTATTCGTACTAAACGTTTCAGTTCTATCTTTATAATGCGCACTGCACTACTACCGTCGTCTGTCTTTCCTCAAAACTATTATCTGGGTCTCTTCAAGGCCAGAGTGATCTTCTTCTAATATATAAAAGGCTTTGTCCTGACTGACCGAGGTCCAACGCACAGCCTAAACCGCTGGTTGCAGAGACTTGAAATTTGGAGGGTGTGTTCGTCTCGATGCGTAGGGTTGTACTAAGAAAGGAATTTTGAAAATTCGCATGCTACGGGTTTCAAAATGGGGTTCCAACGTAAAACAAAAATGCTCTGTGTTTCGGAAACCGTTAGTAGTAGAACCATGAAATTTTACATGGAGACTCCTCAAATAAAATGAACAAATACGTATTTCAGCGATTCCTGAAATTTTCTTGAAAAATGGCAGGGGAACGTTTTCTTTGTAAAAAAAATAAAAAACTTTAGTTTTTACAACGCACAGCCTAAACCGCTGGTCGTAGAGACTTGAAATTTGGAGAGTGTAGTCCTTTTAGGGTGTAAAAGTGTACTTAAAAAGGAATTTGGAAAATTCGCTCCCTTAGGGGTCCATAAAGGGCTTTTAATGTATACACTTTGCGTTTTGCAGCACACAGCCTATACCGCTGGACCTAGATACATGAAATTTGGAGGATGTATTCATTTTTGGGTGTAGGGGTGTACTAAGAAAGGATTTTGGAAAATTCACCCTGTAAGGGGTTCAAATCGGCTTTTAATGTTAAACTATAATGCTTCGTATTTCGGAAACCGTTGATAGTAGATAATTGAAAATTCACAGGTAGATTCCTTATATAAAAATAGTAAAAATATGTTTCAGCAGTACCTGAAATTTTGCTGAAAAAAGCCACGGGAACGTTTTGTTTGTAAATAAAAACACTTTACGTTTTAGCCAGCTTTCAGCGTATTTTGACGATTTAAAAGTTAGTTTCACAGTGTAGTCATTGAGATCTAAATATTTTCAGGACCTCAAGGTTTAAATGGGACCCCTCAATTGAAAAACTTGAGTATGGTGTCGTTTCAAAGGTCGTTTCACGGTGTCGTTGTTGAAATCAAAATATTTTCAAGACCTCAGGGTTAAAATGGGACCCCTAAATTGAAAAACTTGACTATGGTGTCGTTTCAAAGGTCGTTTCACGGTGTCATTGTTGAGATCAAAATATTTTAAGGACCTCAGGGTTAAAATGGGACCCCTAAATTGAAAAACTTGAGTATGGTGTTGTTTCAAAGGTCATTTCACGGTGTCGTTTTTAGGATTAAAATATTTTCAGTACCTCAAGGTTAAAATGGGACTCCTAAATTTAATAACTTGAGTATGTTGTCGTTTCAATGTCGTTTCACAGTGTCGTTGTTAAGATTAAAATATTTTCAGGAAATAAAGGGTAAAATGTGACCCCTAAATTAAAAAACTTGAGTGTTGTGCAAAAGTCGTTTCACGTGGTGGTTGTTGATGTTTAAGTTGTTGTCTGCACGCAGCTTCGGGGATGTTTTCAATTTATTTCAAACTACGCGCGGACGAAGTCGCGCGCGGGTCATCTAGTAATAATATAAAAGTGCTTTGTGCTTCATCTTCGGCCACATTGTCACTTACCAACAGGTGAGATGGTGGTCAAACAAAGATCTACCAATGTTACAAAAAAAACCAGTATACAACGGCTAGATTAGTCAGACTTACGTACTCGGTACAATAACCCAATTTATATTGTTTGATAGGACCTTTCATGCGTTTTGTCACGTTTGAATATATTTAGAATGAGTTGTGGCAGGTTTTAGCAAATAATACAAATTCTTAAGAATACCTTTCAATGATAGCATTGTTCGAAAATAGACTTTTTATCACAGTAGGTATATACGAGTACATTGAATAGGGATGAATCATTTTAACCACAAAAGGGATGAGTCGCTGTTGCACTTTGCTATTTTACGCAGAATATTACTCACTTGCACTGAAATAACAATATCGATTAGTAGGTACTCTTAGGACTCACGAGAACGGTATCGCTTAGTCGATGCATCCGAACTTTGTTTCTCATTTGGATACTTCGATCAGAAATTTCTATATAATAATATATTAATATTATTGACGATCTCTGTGGCGCGGCGGGCGTAGGTTCGCCTGTGACGTAGGAAACCTCCTACGTCACAGGCGGGAGGCAGGGGTTCGATTCCCGCCTTGGAACAGATCTGCGAACTGCAGATATTTGTTCAGGGTGTTCTGGGTATATTAATATTATTGACGATCTCTGTGGCGCGGCGGGCGTAGGTTCGCCTGTGACGTAGGAAACCTCCTACGTCACAGGCGGGAGGCAGGGGTTCGATTCCCGCCTTGGAACAGATCTGCGAACTGCAGATATTTGTTCAGGGTGTTCTGGGTATTTTCTATGTATTATAAAAAATATATATCTAAGTAATGTATTGTATTAAGTATATCAGTTATCTAGTACCCATAACACAAGCTCTGCTTAGCTTGGGGCTAGATAATGTTGTGTGAACTGTCCAGAATTATTTATTTTATTTATTTGTTTTATATTAACAAATAAATAATAATAATTAATAAATAATTCTGGACAGTTCACACAACATTATCTAGCCCCAAGCTAAGCAGAGCTTGTGTTATGGGTACTAGATAACTGATATACTTAATACACACTTTACTTAATACTTTACACATAACATAGATAGATATTTGTTATTATACATAGAAAATACCCAGACACCCTGAACAAATATCCGCAGATTCCACAAATATTTGTTCCGAGGCGGGAATCGAACCCGCAACCTGCTGGGTCGCAGGCGAACCTTCGCCCGCCGCGCCACAGAGGTCGTCCTTGGACTAAGGCGTTGATGGACGCCAAATAGTAGTAGTAGTAGTAGAGCTTTTTTGTGAAAGAGTTCGTCCGGGGAAGTACTACCACCATACTTACTTCTGCTGCAAAGCAGTAGTGCTCGCATTGCTGTGTTCCGGTTTGAAGGGTAAGGGTGCCGGTGAAATTACAGGCACATGAGACTTTTCATCTTTATGTCTCAGGGTGGCGGGCGCGGTGCAATGCCACATAGCGTGCGTTCTAGGTGGACGTGACCTATGAGGTAATGCACTGTTCATAGGCAGAGGTTACCGCTTAACATCAGGTGGGCCAAAAAAAAAAAACTCACTATCTAACTCATTAAAGATCAGGTAAGTTAGGAAGTGACTGAATAGCACTCGCGAAACGAAAAGTGAGCAAAATTCACGTTTTTTTTAATTTAAAAATCAATAGGAAAGTAATTTTCAAAAATCAAAAACAGTGTCCGCTCGGCTAACTGAGTCAGTTCCTGAGGTATGGGAGCGGTACGGGAGGGTGCTTTCGTCGAACCCCCCCCCCTCCGAGAAATTATAGAACATTATAATTACCATATTTTTAAGCGAATAAATGAATAACTAACTAAATCCGTTTACAGGTACTACAAAATAGGATTCACAAAGAGATGCGGAAATCCGACGAGAGTTGGCAGCTGGAGCTCCCTGATGATGATCCTAGCGACAAATACGTGGATGAATCATTTGATGATGACTTCGAGGAAAATGAGGATTATTTCTACAAGCATGACTTCAAGATCAATAAAGACAAAATGAGTGAAACATAGTTAAATGTAAATAAATGATTGTTGGTTAGTTATTTTAATTTTATTTATTTACCTATTACGTTTCCCAGTTCAATACGGTAGAAGCTCTTCCGTATAAATAAATAAATAAATAAATAAATAATGCAGGACAGTTCACACAGCATTATCTAGCCCCAAGCTAAGCAGAGCTTGTGTTTTGGGTACTAGATAACTGATATTACTTAATACAATGTATTACATAGATAGATATTTTTTGATTATACATAGAAAATACCCGGAACAAATATCTGCGATCGCACAAATATTTGTTCCGAGGCGGGAATCGAACCCGCAACCTCCTGCGTCGCAGGCCAACCTTCGCCCGCCGCGCCACAGAGGTCGGCCTATAACGTTTCCCAGTTCAATACGGTAGAAGCTCTTCCGTATAAGCAGATAAACAGTCTCCGTGGCCGAAATCGGCCTGGATGATATCTTCATCATCATCTATCATCACGGTAGGCATCATCATCAACGCCCTTAGACGTCCACTGCTGGGCGAGGCCTCCCCCATAGAGTTAAACTGCTGGTGTAATCCCAAAGGCACCCTCAAACGTGGTCCTTACCTCATTAGTATACCTTCTATTCGCACAAAACGTTTCAGTTCTACCTTTATAATGCGAACTGCTAAGGAGTGGAATACACAACGGTCGTCTGTCTTTCCTGAAAACTATAATCTGGGTCTCTTCAAGGCTAGAGTGAATTGGTGCCTTCTAGACCTTTGTGCTCCATCTTCGGCCATATCGTCACTTACCAATAGGTGAGGTCGTGGTCAAACAAAGGTCTACCAATGCAAAAAAAAAGGTCTATTAGAGTTAAAAAAAAACCTTGTACAAACTAGGCCTGCTAAATGGCCTTGCTAGTTGGGCCAGCTTGTAGGCCAGGATGCATGATTACCTGTTTTTTTTTAACTTTGTGAATGACTGAACAAGCAGATGGCCCACCTGATGTTAACCGGTAACCTCTGCCGTTAACAATGCATTGCTTCATAGATCACGTCCACCTAGGACGCACCCTAAGACATGAAGTCCTACTCACTACTGTTTTTTGCGAAAGTTTTGAATGAAGATGAAAAGTCTCATGTGCCTGTAATTTCACCGGCAACCATACCCTTCGAACCGGGACATAGCAATGCCAGCACTACTGCTTTGCGGCAGAAATATGTATGGTGGCTTGCCCGGACGAAGAAACTCACAAAAAAGCTCTACTACTAACAAAACTACTACTACCTACTTGTTGTCCTGTCCCCTTTGTTTTCGATTAGTTTCTTGGATCCCTTACTTTCGGTTTCAAGGCTTTACTAATCGTAAAGCTGTACGAATTGGTAGAAGTTATCTTAATTTCTGGAGATAAGAATTCTGAAACTGTGGGCCACATCTTTCTGTGGGAGCGATAACAGCGAGTGTTTCACAATCTATGTTACTGCAGCCTGTGTTAGGTATATACCTTTGCACTTTGCCTACTAAGTATGTGTTTTATTGTCACGGTAATTTATTTATGTATATTATTATTATTTTGTGAAACTGTTTTTATTTTTGTTTATGTTTTTTTTGGGTATATGTATTTATTAGTATATTATATTTAGGTATCCTTTTAGTTTAATATTTTAACTTGTATTGTTATTATTATTTTCTGTGGTACTTGTTTGTAAGGCACGCCTCACCATCTTTCTGCACGTCCAGGATGACTGGCAGATGATGCTGTTAGCATTAAGTCCTCCTTGCACTATTGTCTTGTGTGAAAGTTTTTAAATAAATAAATAAAATAACAGCTTGCTAAATGTGGGATAGAGCGTCGTTAAGCAAATTTAATCCCTAATCGGGTTGAACAGGTAAGCACTCTGTAAGAATTCATGATTTGACAAAGCTGATACGAGTAATGTTGATTTATTCCCGATGTCCACGTTATCTTGTCCAGTCAACGTGGACAGCGGGAAGTTAAAAAAACCCTTCCCGTTGTCCACGTTAACTGTCCCCGCCAATATTGTTAGGGAAACCCGGGTTTAGGGGTCCGTATCTCAAAACGGATCAAAGGAAACATTGTAGGATCACTATCGTGTTTGTCAGTCACAGCCTATTTCATCCGAAACTACTGAAAAAAAGTTTAAACATACATCATTACATACATAGAAACACGCCTTCCGCCCCGAAAAGGCAGGCAGAGCCTCAAATAGGCCTCTTCACTGTGGGTTGCACCATCGTGGGAAATAGACGTGACAAGTGGTGAGCTCATCGCCGCCATTGCTTCCCACGACTGACTCTGCTAACGCGTTCTTCCAGTAATAACATTGCACATTCCTTAAATAACCTAAGCAGTCTATTAGAAACTATTTACGTTGGCTGAACGAAGTTCTTAACTGCCATGATAAAGTATAACAAGTAATTAATTTTGTAAAAATTAAAAAACCCTCAATGTAATAAAACGACTGAACCTATTTTGATCAAACATAGCTAAGAACACTCTCGACAAGTTCAGCTTTCAAACAAACAAAAAAACTAAATCGGTTACCTGTTCGGGAGCTACGATGCCACAGACAGACACACACACACACACACACGTCAAACTTATAACACCCCGTCGTTTTTCGTCGGGGGTTAAAAAGGACATTCCAAAAGTTACGGGATCTCCATCAGACTATGAAAGAACTAAACCACAATGACACATGGAACACTCCTCATTACTCCAACATTCCTGTCACATTTACGACATCAAACAATTGCGTAGGTACATTATAATCTAGGCGTAAGGAGAATTCAAATATCTGGGCGGAAGATAGAAATACGTTTTCACTATGCCACATATTTATGTAAATTTTACGACACAGCCTGTGCCTGTTTCTAGATACGCAAGTTTCTTTCATTTCCTGGATGCGAGCGAGTTCTCTATCAGTTTTGCGCACGAAAGTAAGCACAGGGTATAAAGTATAAAGTATAAAGTTAATTTAAAGTATAAAGTTTATTTAGCTCTTCACAAAAGGTTTCATTGTCATCCAAGTAACATAACTTGTGTATAATATTAGTACATTGTAGGAAAGCGTGATGAACGAAGAAAACCTGTTTTGCGAGAGCCTGGTGCCTGAGATAGGTTTTAGAAAAAACCTGTACCTGTAAAACAGGGTGTTATATTATAGCAAATAAAAGTTCAATGCAATCAAACTTAGTAGTAGTAGGCCTTTTTTGTGAAAGAGTTCGTCCGGGGAAGTACTACCACCATACCTATTTCTGCCGCAAAGCAGTAGTGCTCGCATTGCTGTGTTCCGGTTTGAAGGGTAAGGGTGCCTGTGAAATTACAGGCACATGCGACTTTTCATCTTTATGTCTCAGGGTGGCGGGCACAGTGCAATGCCACATAGGGTGCGTCCTAGGTGGGCGTGACCTATGAGGTAATACACTGTTCATAGACAGAAAGGTCTGCTTGACCCGTCATTCTAAGTGTATAAAAAAAAATAGGTATAAGATAGCTACAGTTATGTCCGATCCGAAGAGGGTGATTACCATAGGCTAGGTCAGTTTCAAATGTCATGCTCAAATGCACTCCCTTTCTTAAAGGACGAGCGAGGTTTTTTAAAACTATTTTTAAGTACATTAATTTAGTTTAAGTTTAAAATGTATTTATTTTTAACAACCGACGCAAAAAGTGTGGATAAGTTGACTGCTATGTGTGTGTCTGTCTGTCTGTGTGTATGTCTGTTGCGCCGTAGCTCTTAAACGGGTGAACTGATTTGAATGCGGTTTTTTATTTGACAGCAGTTCTCTAGCGATGGTTCTTAGACATGTTATTATCATTGAGTAGAGGGTTTTAAAAAAAAAACTTGTTGTTTTCTATTGTGTAGGTACAATAAAGTGTTTTCTCTTCTATTCTATTCATAAAATTGACATACATATTGTGGATTCGGACGGTAATGTCCCTTTCGCAAAATGACCCTCATGCTCAATAAAAAACCCGTTCTCTAAACGGCCCTTTCTTAAAATGTCCCTTTCTCAAAACGGCCCTTTCTTGTGTGTTGATTATATTTTATTTTGAACTCCTAGGTGTTTACAGCCAACTTGCGTATAATCTCTCCTCGACCTCCGACCTCCGTGGCGCGGAAGGGCGAAGGTTCGCCTGCGACGCAGGAGGTTGCGGGTTTGATTCCCGCCTCGGTACAAATATTTGTACGATGTGCAGATATTTGTTCAGGGTGTTCTGGGTATTTTCTATGTATAATAAAAAAAAAACTATCTATGTAATGTATTGTATTAAGTTTGTCAGTTATCTAGTACCCATAATACAAGCTCTGCTTAGCTTGGGGCTTGATAATGTTGTGTGAACTGTCCAGCATAATTTATTTTATAACTGTTTAATTAGTAAGTAAGTATTTTTAGATTTTGTACTTATTTTCATTTTATTCTCTCCGTAACATACTTAGTTGAATAAAACAGAAAACACTATATTTTACATCATAAGATAACATTGTATTTCTTTTATAAACTTTTTTGCTAGCTCTTCACATTACTAGCAAATATATTTGGAACTTCATGATCTGATCCCACCATCTCCTTTTCATCATACGACAAGCAGGCGCACGGCTCAGTACCATCCTTACCTCATCAGTATACCCGCAATTCGCACTAAGCGTTTCGGTTCCACCTTTGTAATGCGAACTGCTAAGGAATGGAACAAGTTACCGTCGTCTGTCTTTCCTGAAAACTATAATATGGGCAACTATACTTGTATTAATATTTATTCTGTGATATGGGTCTGGAGAAGTTTCTAGAAGTTTTAAGTTTTTGTTTCTAGAAGGTACCTATTCACTCTTGTGAATAGGTGCCTTCTAGACCTTCTAGAAACAAAAAAACATGGTTAATTTTATATCGGCCGTGATGAAGAGAAGTTCCTGTGCGATCCATTGAGAATGATCCATTGGACTTTGATAGTCCTGTTCGATCCATTAACATTTGTAGGCAACTTTCAAATTCCTGATGGATCCCTTCTCGAGTTTGTTAGTGAAGTACAGTCGGCGTAAAAATAATAAATCTCTGTATGTATTTGGCAATAAAATCTCTATAATAAAAACTTGAATGAGTTTATTTTGATGAAAAATCGCGAACGAAAACTCGAGAAAGAAAATCTCGAATGAAGTTCAATTGATTTATCGAATTCGAGTCTTTGATCTTTCTCTTCAATTATTTCAATTTCAATTTCAATAGGCTTTATTAAACTAATCTTAATTCTAGTTTATAAAAATCTTATCTTTATAGACATCGGTAATGTGATTGTTTTGCTTTTCAGCATAGGCCTCCCCCAGCCTTTTCCAAAGTTCTCGATCGTGAGCTTTCCTTCTCCAAAGCCCTCCTGCAGCTACTCTGATTTCGTCCTCCCAGCTTTGGCAGGGGTCGACCTCTCGCACTCTTTCCTTCTCTCGGGTACCATTCAATCACGTCCTTGGTCCTTCTTCAATTATAATATCACGCAATGCTCTAGCATGTGCAGACTATATACACTCTTGATGCATCGATTGTAATCCAATTGACTTTCCATCGCTTTATGTGATGATCGAACAAAGTAGCAATTGAATTGATTGCCTCAATTGTTGTGTAATGGTTCCCCAAAATTCAGCGTCTCTTTTTAACCGACTTCACAAAAAAGGAGGAGGTTCTTAATTCGTGTGTTTTTTAAAATGTTTGTTACCTCATTATCTCCGTCATTTATGAACCGGTTTGGAAAAAAATAGTAGGTAGGTACCCATACCACAAGCTGTACTTAGCTTGGGGCTACATAATGTTGTGTGAACTGTCCAGCATTAATAAAATTATAATTATTATTGCGTTGCGAATCCAGTAAGGCTCTAAGACACCGCTGTCTGTCTGTCCGTCTGTCACCAGGCTGTATCTCATGAACCGTGATAGTTAGACAGTTGAAATTACAGATGATGTATTTCTGTTGCCGCTATAACAACAAATACTAAAACAGAATAAAATAAATATTTAAGGGGGCTCCCATACAACAAACGTGTTTTTTTGTAGATAATGGTACGGAACCCTTCTTGCGCGTGTCCGACTCGCACTTGACCGTTTTTTTTGTTTTTGTTTTCCCTAATTAAGTAGCATTTATCCCAGCTGCATCTATTTTCAGGATGTCCTTTGGTTGTCAAGTTCACGTGCTATTGTTCTAGATAAGGAGCGAAGTACCTACTATGCTTTAATCAGTGGCTGTATGTAAACATTGTGCAGTACTAAGGGCAATGCCATTTTAATGATTTTATTTTCGTTACTGAAGGTCGTGCGATAACAACATCAATACTACCATCGCCAAGTTTAAACAACGTTATCTATCAACGGAACAGAAGCTGTGCGCAGTGCGCAGACTCCTAGCTATCACTATTGTACTAGCACTAAGTAGGTAGGTAGGTATACCTACTTACGGAATCGTGTCGAGTCGAGCATCGGCGCAAATATGACTCAAACAAACAACAATACTGATGTTTCTCCAACTAAAAATAGAGGTGTTTGTCTGTCTGTTTGTGTGTGGCCTCATAGCTTCGGAACGACGCGCGGCGCGGCGTGTTTGAGAGATGGTTCTTAGCATTTTTTTATTTTTTTTTATTTTATTTATTTATTATAATTTTATTTATTTATTATAATTTTATTTATTTATTATAATTTTATTTATTTATTATAATTTTATTTATTTATTATAATTTATTTATTTATTATAATTTTATTTATTTATTATAATTTTATTTATTTATTATAATTTTATTTATTTATTATAATTTTATTTATTTATTATAATTTTATTTATTTATTATAATTTTATTTATTTAAGTATTTTAATTTTATTTATTTATTTTAATTTTATTTATTTATCTTCATTTTATTTAGGTATTTATTTATATTAACAACTCTCATTACAGGGTAAAGCTACCTGGTCTAATAAATTTTTGACGACATCAAGTTCTCGGGTCTGATGATGACCAGTATATGGATGAACAGGATCTAGGGTTCTGAAGCTTTCAAGTTTGAGCTCAAACTTAAAATGTATATGACATGACATGTCCTCCTCACGCAGACTCCAGGGTCTGGCTGGATGATGAACAGACCAGCACGCGAATAGGATCTAGTGTGCATTAGCTCCGATTTCAATACTCGTGTAAAAACACTGAAAAAACACGAGGTCTTTTGTTGACTTTTACCCGGACTTGTTTTTAAGATTCATTGGTATAAGGTTTGTCCTGGCTGCATTATTACTGGAAGAAAGCGTTAGGTGAGCCAGTCGTGGGAAGCAATGGCGGCGATGAGCTCACCACTTACTAGCTACCCACAACACAGGTTTTCCTAAGGCACTTACAAATATGTTTGACAATTTACTGTTACAGCTTATTTAGTACGTACATAGTACTTAATTAGTTTTGGACAATATATGTAAAACACTTATTTCATATATTTTGTACCAATTTTAATAATAAACTTTACTTTAGGTATTTTACTTTACTTGTCACGTCTATATTCCACGATGGTGCAACCCACTGTGAAAAGAGGCCTATTGAAGCTCTGCCTACCTCTTCGGGGAAAAAGGCGTGTCTATGTGTGTACTGTGTATGTATGTTAGGACAGATTGCGGCCAGCCTAAAGTAAAGGAATGGTAAAGTGTTACATTCTAAAAGAGGGTAGCATTAGGTAATTAGTTTTCGAGTAGTCCACTTTAGCGATTGCTGCATTGTTACATATATCTCTAGGTAGGTACAGGGCTCTCTGACGAGGACCTATGCATGTAGCGCGTACCTAGAGACATTAGGCACAGAATACAAAGGTATAGGCGAGCAGCGTAGCCGCCATTATCGATCGGTCCCGTTGCCAAGTCACGTACGGTGCGGACCAACTCGGAAGGTGTCGCGCCTGGGTTTGATCAGGTGCAAATTTGGACTGGAATGTTAGTAATAACTAAGAATTATTTATCGACCTTGCAATAAAGGTAATTCAGGTTCTGTATAGTGTAAGCGGGGATAGCGCGGGGAGGAAACCGGCCGGCGCGGCGCGTTGGCCACCTGTTCGCCGCGCGGTGGCGCGCGTGAGCTCTGCCCCCCTCGCCCCGCCGCGTGCCCCCTGGCCCGCACCGCGCCCCACGCTAGCACCCTCTGCGCGCGCCGCTCGCTCGCTTCTCCCCTTCCCTCGAGTCATTCGTTCCGCGACGCGTCGTCTCGCCGGCCGGCTTCCGCTACACTTACTCACTCGTCCGGGCTCATTCGCACCGCGTCCGTTAACCGCACCGCTCCGGTAAAACCCTTAGATACTCTACAAACATGACGGAGAGCACGGAGCAAGCCGCGGCCGCAGCGCCCGAGAAGACCCCGACCCCGACCGAGAATGGCACCACCGAGACCCCGCCCGAGGAGGCCCCCGAGAAGGCGGTAGACGAGAAAAAGGAAGAGACCCCTCCGCCCAAGGAGATGCGCGCGGTCGTGCTCACCGGCTTCGGCGGACTCAAAACTGTGAAGATCCTGAAGAAACCCGAACCGACTGTAGGCGAAGGCGAGGTCCTGATCCGCGTGAAAGCCTGGTAAGTCCATTTTGTTTGACTACCTTTTTAAAATCGATATTGTTGACGACCGTCGTCTTATCTCAGGTAGGTACCTATAAATTAAGTTGAGCACGTTGCATACTACGGATAACGTTATTTGGAGCCAAGACTAAGTTATTCATTATTTTGGGTCCTACCCTAACTTTATTTATTTGGTGTAGGTACTACTATTCGTGTCATCGATTCTTTCTTGGTTACCCTGCTTTAGGTCCAGGGCCCTTTAATATACATAAGGCAATTTACAAATTTGAATTTGAGGAATCTTGAAAATGCAAGTCAGTTAACCGCCGGCAGAGAGTAACTTGCATATTATTTTGACACTGATTCCTTTGCGGCTAATGTGCGGATTTAAGAAGGGAAGGGCCCACACCGCCGGCATCTCGTTCGCTTCAATAACATCTGTTGCTCCGAGATGCAGGCGAGCTATGCAATCTGCCAGGAATTTGGCTGAATGCAAATATTGCACGCATATTCGCACCCAGCGCCGGTCGTGCCGCACGCACCGCGCCCACGTTACAAAGAACGCGTGGACCCGATCGACGCTCGTTCAATACTCGTTTACAATTCCTTGCCACCGATAAAATGTTCCATTTTCGCATTTCTGCGTCGATTTCGCCAAATAATTACTTATGCAGTAGCTAAACTTCTATGTTAATACGTTTTCGATCTTACATAGTGGAATAGCTGCGTTCGTGCATGCATGTGCGCAGCGGAGCGTCGCGGGTAGACGCTGCATGGATGGTTGTAACAAATTAATGTTATTTTGTCATATGAAGCCGGCCGAGTCGAGTTCGTGCGAAAGGGAGTTGAGCGCCTACTGACATTGTTCTTTGTTCGTTTTTTATCGCTCCACTGCTTCAGATAATGCAGCGAACCCGTCCAGTGCCCGCCACTTGCCAGACGTATGAGTTATCCGCCACTTTTCTCGTTAACGTTAACTGATCTTTGCTGAGGTTTAACAAAACACCCACTCAGTGCAAGATTTGTTTCGTTACATACCTACACTACCATTACTTGGATGAAAAGTACTTCTTTATTGTCCGTAATGGCTTAACTTGATAAGCTGCCCTTGTCCATGAATGGGTCGTTTAAAAGCTGACTCTGTATGAAGATATCCTGTTTGGTCCTGTCCTGTACAAAGAGTGCCTGAGAAGCAAGTCTTCGCAGTACTCGGATAATTATGTCTATTCTATGAAGGTTCTATGAAGCCTGATTGCGCAGGCAGCCGTGCTGGCGGTGGGTCGTAAGTAGGTATAATGCATCCCTGATGCGGCGTAGGTGCACAGCTAGGTGCAGGATCAGTGCAAGACGCATCCTCGCCGCGCTAAATATAGCACGCTTATCGTCGACTTACTATGTAAATGACCGCGACATACGACGCCATCTGCCGCGAAAATATTAACAGACTGGTCGCGTCTCGACCGGTATGGGAGCAACGGGTTTGCTCTCTAGTGTTGCATCGCAAAAACGTGTGAGTTCCGCCCACACGGACTGGCCGCTGTGCTTTCGGTCAGGCTTGCCTCACTCTACTTCTGTTTATATAGAAAGGGACAGGCAAAACAATTGCCTAGACAAGACAGCCTCCGATTTGTTAGGATTGTGAAAATTCAAGTTGCCATAAAGTACCTAGTTCTAATACGAGTATAGATGGATGGAGGCGGCTCAAGACCGTTCGTCGTGGCATTCTATGGGCTGCAGTGGAGTTCTGTAGGCTAATGATGATGATGATGAGTTGTATGATAAGAACATGGAATAAAGTGTAACCCCTAACACAGTTTAAATGGTTAATCATATTACAATATAGGTACAATTCTAAAGATGAACCCATCAGACCACAATGACGTTGACTTAAAAATAGAGAATCCATTTCCAGGACAAACATTAAATTTATACAAACTATAGGCTTTTGCAAGCCAAATCTAAAATAATGTTTCCAAAGACCTTTTCCTGAATTTGGCATCAGTGCCTAAAATCATCAATACTAAAGTATTTTACAATTCTTGCATCATATCTGGTAGCATTTCATAAAACAATATTGATCAAAGGTATTAATGCGTGTGAAATGGTGCTACTAAGTTCCACCAACAAACATGAAGCCGTGAAAAAGGTTGAACACGAAACTAACTAGAACTAGATATACATAGTACCTACCGAGAATGTTGACCTGTAATTTTATAGTCATATCTGTATGCTTTGTTACTTGTCGTATCGTGGAAAATAATATCTAGTTCCTCGTACGATGCTCAGAGTTTTATCGAACACCGTGCCAGCATGTAGGATTCTCTCCAAAATCAGACTATTAAATGGTTGAAAAGATATCAAAACAAATGCTTCAAATGAAACAATGAAGAAAGGGCATTGAACCCGACTTGTTATTGACAAGAAAAATAAAACTAGTAAAAACCATTACAAATTAACCACAAAAACAATCGACCATTGAGATTGAACAAAGTTCTCTGTGTAACAAATAGCCCTATTAAAGTAATGATATGTTACAATTTATAACGAAATCTATCCAACTCGCATCGTTATTATCCACAGAGGATCTCGTGCACCCGATTCGGCTAATATGCTTTCGTAAGACTTGAGAGTACCACAGAATAACGCACCATTATTTTCAATTAGGTCAAGTCAGTGTCAGAAGACTTCTAAGAACAATGCATGTACTCACGCCTCGGATAAGTGCCTTTCTTTTTTATCCCGAGTACTTAATTGTATGTGGAGATGATGGGGAAATGTGACTGGACCTTTATTTTTTTGTTACATCTGGGCTCGAGGCGTCTGGCCTACATCATATTGAACAGACACCACAGTTATTTCGGGGTTACGGTAATGTATCAAGGAATCAATTCAAGCGGAATTGTGGAACCTTTTTGTATTGAAAGTGCGTGTTAATTGCTCACATCCTCTCCTTTGTTGGTGTATCAATTTAATGTCTAAAAATAGCGATCGCCCCTCGACTACAGTGCACAGAGGTCGTGTAGTCTATGTTATAAAGTGCAGTATTGTGCATTTTAATGGGCTGAAGCCGCATAAGATGGGAGTGATGAATTTCTTTATTACCCTCTTCCTTATTGAGAGCGTCTGCGCGAGATAGCTCTCTTCCTATGAGTCACTAGAAAGTTATGTTCTTGAGCTAACTCGATTGGAATAACTCGATGTTTATATGTACCTGAGTGGGTGGCGACTGTTGCTATATTGCACTGAACACTCCATGGGGTAACTTTTATTACCGACCTCTGTCTTACTTACGCCATTCGTTCTTCATCTTTCACAATAATAGTTTGTTGTATTTAACTCCTTGGCTTTATGAAATTCCATCTCTCTTTTTGCCGCAAATGTTGATGGGTTTTCATAAAGTTACGTATCTTTTTCGTTTAGATTATGACTGGCAGTTTATGATTATTTATGGACATAAATTTTGTCCATAAATGTGTTTGGTGTAGTTTTTGAGGGCATAACTAAGTATTTATCATCAATACAATGTGTGAAACATTGTTTACCCTTCCAAAATAAAACATAAAGTGCATACGAGTATAAAGATTATTTTTTGTAATACCACGTTATCGTTGGCATGACCTGTGGCTACGGCCCGTCAATCAATCATGGAGTCCGACAGGCTTAACATCATACAAATGCTTATGCATACACACATATAGCTTCAGAATCAGGCCATCATCAGCTCAAGAATTTGACCGTTTATTATTCCGCCGTAAACAAAATTATAAATTGTTCCCTGGATTCTGTATTTACAATATAAACACTGGTAAACTAATTAATGATAAACAACAGTACCAGAGTACGCCACCGCATTATTTTTGACGCAGTTCGTAACGTGACGTGCAGTGAGTCAGCTAAGGGCTATCACCAATGAATCATGCTAACAAATTGCAGAAATGACTATAGTACCTTATCTACCTAAGATTTGGATGTGGGTCCCTACACGTGGTCTCCCTTCGTTTAGGGAAAATATTGACCTTTGTTAGAAATGCGCATCTGGCTCAGTCGTTTTTGTTTATGTTACTCATTAGCAAGAACACATGTGTTAAACTTATAAAGAAGTTCTCACTGTACTCTTGAGGTCCTGGTTTGCTGGTGGCATCAACAACTTGACTCGTGTTTATTGAATTCGAAACAATGATAATCTTTATGAAAACACTTATTACATCCTTTATCGTATCGTAAGTGCCGGAGAGTACTAAAATCTTGTAGAGCTTACCGTCTTCCATATACAATTGGAGTGTGGTAGCAACAGGTCGTTATTGTCGAATTATGGAAATGACTTTCGATTCACGATACGATACGTGTATGTTCGGTTCGGGCAGACAGAAGCCGTTTCGCCATTCTTTATAAAATCCTTCGTCTTTTAGCAGATGCGGCGGGCGGGGTCGCCGCGAGACCGTCCGCCGTCGCCTCCGTCGCTCGAGGGCACATTGTTCAGAGTCAACGAACTTACCAAAATGCTTATTGTAACCATAATCGAATCAAACCGCTACTGTATATGGAAGAACATGAGGTTTCTTATATCTGTTTTCACAAATAAAATGGTCGTGACAAGGAATAAAACTTCACCAAAGTTCAATTTACATTTCTGGAAACAGATCGCTGTAATCGGGGGGCATTTATAATGCGTCTGCTTTCCGATCTTTATCTTGAAGGACCACTTTTTTGGACGTTGTCGCGTCGACGGTCGAGGCAAGTACATTGTTTTAGAATCAACTTTGGTCAGCGCGTTTTCTATTAGTCCAATGGCGATTGCCGAGTAAATTGAATTGGAAAATCCCGTGACTCGTTTCTCGCATGGAAAGGGGTGTGGTTGCGTTTCGCTAGAGCGCGGCCGGGTGTCGCGGGTGGTGTGCGACGAACCCTGGCTGGAGGGGAGGGCGAGGGTTGGAGTGCTTCTGTAATGTCTGCGAGGGTGGGTGGGGTGCGGGGTGAGCCTCGGATCAATACGGCGCGTCCCCTGCCCGCTCTTGCCGCCGACCAATCTCCACAGGCCCTACGTCTTTCGACGCCATTGCTTGTTTTTTTTATAGCTCCCATTAAACATGCTCTTCGATATATTAATAAAAGCATCTGTTGGTAATTCTTAGCTCTGACTATTGGAATCTTATGAGGTTTATTTTGAAATATGATCGGAATGTTAATGTTCATATCTGATAGTGATGACTTCCGTTCCATACTTGACAACTGTTGAGTTAGACTATGTACTTTTAAAAGTTTTTTCGGCTTACCATTTTAGTTTTACCTGTCCCGGTGTCCGTAATCAAATTAACAGCCAGTTTACATTTGTGACAGTTTCTGACCGGACGCACTTGTCGTCGCAAAGAGTATTTATTAGTAGTAGTATTAGTAACTAAGTATTTTTTTCTGTCTAAGTAATTAATTAGTATTAGATCTTGTACGATGGTATGGAACCCTTCGTGTGCGAGTCCGACTCGCATTTGGCTGGTTTTTAGGGTTCTGTACCCAAAGGGTAAAACGGGAGTCGGGACCCTATTATTATGACTCCGCTGCCCGTCCATCTGTCTGTCTGTCTGTCCGTTTGTCACCAGGCTGTATCTCATGAACCGTTATAGTAAGACAGTTGAAATTTTCACAGATTATGTATTTCTGTTGCCGCTATAACAACAAATACTGAAAAAACAGAATATAATAAATATTTAAGGGCGCTCTCATACAACAAACGTGATTTTTTGCCGTTTTTATAGATAATGGTACGGAACCCTTCGTGCGCGAGTCTGACTCGCACTTGGCCGGTTTTTCTACCGAAATCCCGAGTCGCCCAAAATACGGGTACCTACAACACTATTATATTCCATTTATTGGTTCGGCTCTGTTCCCATATGAGCGTTTTTTGCCGCCCGCATATGTTTTACAATATGAGGGTCGGTAACATTGATTTGTCATATTACTGCTTTGTTAAAAGTTTTATTTAACACACAAGTGATAAAAATATTGTTTGCTTTCTTGGACATTTTGTTATTCAATTGAAAGTGTAATTATATACTGCTTTAATACATTTTAAATTATCCCACTACTTACTACTTATTACTTGGTCTGTTTATGTCAGTTACCAGACCAGTAAATAATTTAGTTGCAAGAAAGCGTAATGTATAAAAAGAAAGTAAAATACCTACATATTCGTCGTCGTCGTCGTCGTTTCGTATGAGGTAGTGTTGGCCTCTGGTGTCAGAGTTTGTCAAGCCGCCCGAGGGCCTCTGACATGGCTTATCGACTGTTATTAAACAATAACAGCTGGGACCGACAGCTTAACGTGCCCTCCGAAGCACAGATCGATGGAAATCCACACATAACTTAGAATTTAGAAAAGTCATTGGTGCGGAGCCTAGGATCGAACCCGGTATCGTTGGATTCTGAGTTGCACTATTGAACCGTTAGGTTACTCGCTCCTACATATTGAAATATTCGGATGTTCTAGTAAATATTCGGATGAAAATATTATTTGTTTTGTTTATCGGAGCCCAGATAAAGGGAACAAGGAATGTGACAAGATAGTATAATGGATACTTCGAATACGCTTACTAACACACAGTACGTTATCATTTTCGGGAAACGTCACGAATTGGGGATAAGTCGCCATAGATAAGACATCAACGCGTTCCTTCAAGAGGACTTAACAACGCTTTTGGTGTTCATAGTTCATATTGCACTTTATTAAAAATAAGTAAAATTCGAATAGATTTTTATTGGTTAAGGAGTTGCTGTGGTAGTATTTAACCGAGTTACAAAAAAAGGAGGAGGTTCGCATTTTTTTAAAAGCGTGGGTTGTATCTATGTTTGTATGTATGTATGTCTTAATCTAAATCTAAATTGTTTAATATCTTTTTCTCGGTGTTTTATGTATTAGTTGTGTGTGTGTTTTTTTTTTGTAAATAAAAATAAATATGATAATATGATGTATGTAACTGAATCTTTGAGCATAATTTTCACCAATTTCCAGAAATCTGATTAATTTGAAACTTTGCATAGAGAGAGAGTTAGAGTTAGAGAGAGAGAGACAAAGATAAATCAAACTAAAAAAGGAAAAATAAATAATATTTAAAAAAAAAAAAAAACACTCTTTTATAGCTAACCGAACTAAAAAATAGAAAATAATTTTCATTTTCAAAGAGTTTATATTTCAGTAGTAGAAGATCGAACAATCAATCAGTTTATTTTTTATTTTTAAAAACGTGGGGTGCATTTTACTACTTTTTATAACTCTCCTCTCATAGTTAGTTGCCAACAGAATGATTGTTACATTTACTTTAACAAGCACCCCACGCTATTTAAAATAAAATAAAAAACTGATTGCTTATTCGATCTTCTACTACTGTAATATAAACTCTTTGAAATTGAAAATTATTTTCTATTTTTTAGTTCGGTTAGCTATAAAAGCGTGTTTTAATTTTTTTTAAATATTATTTATGTTTGTTAACTCATATCTCCGTCATTTAAGACTGCGCCAACACCAGGCAGACATCTTCATACAAAAAAAAACTTTGTTGTAGTGAATTTATTTATCTAATTTTTAACCCAATAATATGGTCAATTTTAATAATCAATCGAATAAAGGCAAAAAATTGACGTAACTTTGTTTTTTTTTCTATAGAGAAAACATTGTCCTACGTGTTTCTGTCTGGGTGATCCCTCGGTATTATAATGTAGTATCCATACATATTTATAATTTGAATATTGTACTTGATTTAGTCAGTTAAAAATCTAATCTTAGATTGGTAATTTTGCGTAATACCCCACCTTAATGAAACTTTTTTTGTTGTTGTCCCGATATACTTTCAGATTGGTCCCATTTTCATCAAAATCTGGTTCTGATGATGGGATCCATGAGGAACTGAGGGATCTCCTCAAATATTATAGGCACACATATAGCGATTTCGGTATTTTCAGCAACAAGTCAAGCATGTACATTCAGAAAGTACCATTTGGTGAAGTGGAACTGATGAAGAGGACCAGAGATTGCCATTGTAACTACTCAATGATAAGTATTTCACGGGTGGCGTCAGATTGAGCTAAAATTTGGCATACCTGTAAATAAATAATAATGCTGGACAATTCACACAACATTGTCTAGCCCCAAGCTAAGCAGAGCTTGTGTTATGGGTACTAGACAACTGATATACTTAATACAATATATTACATAGATAGATATTTTTTATTATATATAGAAAATACCCAGAACACCCGGAACAAATATCTGCAGATCGCACAAATATTTGTTCCGAGGCGGGAATCGAACCCGCAACCTCCTGCGTCGCAGGCGAACGTTCGCCCGCCGCGTCACAGAGGTCGTCTGTCTAGTTCCGATGACAATACAAAGAGCAGCTTCCGCTGATGTGCCTATTTCAGAGTGTTGAAATGTCTTAGTTCCTCTCGCTGCACTGATTACACTTTAATGTCTTTAAATGTTAACAGTTTGATAATGACAGAGAATAAATAATAGTACAAGTAATAATGATAACAATATGATGGTGATAACGAGCTGATCTGATGATGGAGACGGAAGGTGGACAACGGAATTTTTCAATGGATAGTAGTAGACTGACCGTGTTCAGGGAGTAGTTCCTATTCGATCCATTGAGATCGATCCATTGTCCTATTCGATCCATTGAGATCGATCCTTTGTCCTGTTCGATCCATTATAATTTTGTTCCTGATTGATCCTGTCTCCAATGGATAATTTTAAAATGATTATTTTAATTAGGTTCATTGTGATCAGCACTTTTCCGATCACTAACCTTATAAAATCTTGTATTGGCAATAAATTCCTAACTTCCATATTTTTTTTTCGAAATGAATGGCTAGTATCCTGGTTAATCTAATATAAGTATAAAAATAAGTCGGGTTTTCCTTCCTGACGCTATAACACCAGAACGCACGAACCGATTTCCACGGTTTTGCATTCGTTGGAAAGGTCTCGGGCTCCGTGAGGTTTATAGCAGAGAAAATTCAGGAAAAATTTCAACAGAAAAGCGGGAAAATCTTTTTTCACATACAGCGCCATCTCTGATACATAGCATGTACTACAAACCAATATTGTAAGTGGGGGGAGGGCCAGGAGGGGGGGGGGGGGGGGTCACCAGGGGCTACCCGTGCGAAGTCGGGGCGAGTCGCTAGTGTTTATATACAACTGAGTATTACGAAGTAAGCATTATGTTGCCCTAAGATTGTGCTCGATTCGATACCATTCGCCTCTCGCATAAAAGATCACAAACAACACAAAGAGTAGACGAAATTGAAAGAAGAAATGTGCGCCCGCAGTAAAGTCACGTTCTCTCTAACTTTTTTACTCGAGAAAAAAGTACAGTTTTGAATTGAGGTGCTTAAATTGAAGGGCTATTATCAGAAGCCCAATTCTCGTAATAAAAAATTGACAAATTAAAGTTCGGATCATGTTACGATCTAGTGTCGATGTCACAAACTTCAAAAATTGTATTCTGCTCACCTGAAAATACAACACGCAATGTGATTACACAATGTGTCTGTAACTTAAATGTTTCAAAGTTCTGAGAATGCTCTCTTTACTCTTTACAATTATTTTAGAGCACTATCCCACCCTAATAGGTATATGGTCGCAAGAATCGAAAGTACAGTCCGACCAGTAAAACTTGGCGCAACTTGTAGGCTGTGGCCGCCGTTGTGGCGCTGTTTGATACAGATTATGATGATTATAGATTTAGTTCCTCAAAACCGCCACGTGCCAAATGATCATCGTAGCACTTGTGGATTATATTGTTGATACGTAGAGGTTACAAAATAATTTTGAGATTGGGCTTCAGTTGTGCAATCGGAGTTTTTCGTAGCGTAATTTCAGGTTTCAGTAGTTTTTATCTAGTTTTTTTAAATAAAGACTAATGGTTACCTTATACCAGTGAATACCGGCTTTGCTTTTAACGGGCTGGTTCGGATGAGTGCACGCTACAATTCAGTGCTATGCTACATGTTGCAAGACTTGGATAAACACCGGATCGACAACTGACAACATTGTAAACGCATAACCAGAAAAACAATTATAGGTAGGTACTTCGTACTTACCTACTACATACTAAAAATGTAGGTATTGACGTATATAAACCAAGGTCTCAAGGTATCTACTATAATATAATATAGGACCAGAGGCCCATTCGCGCTGCTTTAAAACGTTTCAACCATTCGAATGTAACTTTTTTGGTTTTGGTTTAGATTTGGTTTAGCCTTAGAGCATTGCAGGCCTCAGTACCGGAGGGTTTAGCTGATATAAAAAATGGTGTCGCGCTATATTCTGAAGCCCCTGAAGCGATGACGTATAGCTCAGACTACTTGAGGTATATAGTCTGAGCCTTCCTATATTTCAGATTTTGATATCGAAAAATACCTGTATTAGAAAAATGTTCCGATAGTCCATGCTCTAGTCTGAGCTATAGGTTTTGCATTCGGTATCCTGACTATTTAATTGCGAGTCGATATTTGTTTTTATGTATGGTTTTAATGGGTTTCTCAACAAGCCCGCTAGGGACGCTTATCATTTTCTTCATACAAAAACGATACGACTCGGAATTCAGTTTTCGTTATTCCGAGTTGTAACAAAATACGAACCCGTGGTAGGCCACACGCACGTGAGCGACGCTCGCGCGAAAAAAACCGCGTCCTGTGAGCGTGCGCTTAGTGTAATAATTATTGCGATATCCCAGAAACGGTATTTTAACGATTTTATAAACTTCTTAATTATTTCCTAAATTCTCAGGCCAATTCAAGCAAGGATACATCAATCCAAAGTAAGTAAAGTTCGATCGATCGTCATTATGTATAAAGAAATAACTTTAAAAAAAGAGGTTGAAGTTCAAATGATTACGAAATGTGCATAACGTAACCGTTTTGGTTATGGTCATGTTTTGGGTATTATTCAAAGTTTTCGCAATTAGGGCTCTGAATAATAATGAGAATAATGTACCTAATCAATTGTTTGGTAAGTAAGTAAATACACGAATCAATTACAAGCTATGTTCATACTTCAAATTGAAGAGTAAAATGAAGTCATTAGACCCCACTCAGTCATAATCCAAATGAAGGTACACAACCAGCTTACACGAGTGTGTGTTGAAAACAGTACCGTGCGTAGGGCTTGCATTATCCGTAAGCTTTTATTATCCGGATAATATGGATAGTAGTGAACTTTAGTATTCGGATATCCGGATAATATGGATAATACGGATAATTTCAGAAAACCTTTATACATGTTTAAATTAAACCAACATTCACCCACCATTAAAAAATGAAACACTTTAACCAATTTGGTAGCTCTTTATGCTAAAATTAAAACTACTATTTTAAAATCAAAAAACATCATAAACAAATTAAAAATGACGAACTTTTTTCTTAAATTCAAGTTAATACTTATCTTCTCGAAATAGTATATTATTCTTTCAATAAAGCAAAACTGGCATTTAAAATTTTGCTAGCTAGGTCTCATCTCTGGTAAAACGCGAAATTCCGAGTTTTCACGCATTTTGCAAACACCTAGGTATGCTAGGTCCTCCAGGTACTTTATTTATATGTGACAAACATGTAAAAGAAAAGCTCAGTATTTTAAATTTAGATTCTTTTTGTAATTTTTGATGAATTTCACTATCCGAATTATCCGAATTATCCGGATTTAGCAGACGTCATTATCCGGATTTGAAAATTGGCGGATATCCGTATAATTCGGATATCCGGATATCCGGATTGCAAGCCCTAACCGTGCGTAATTGGCACGATGATACGACTACACTGTTTGAAAAGGATACTCATCAGGGCTCCAAAAAGCAGTAAACGTATCGTATCGGGCTGCGTGATAACTACGTTACACGAATTTATATTGCCTATTTAAATTGATACAACTCTATAACAATACGTAAATTGTTATAAAAATAGGACCACACGCACGTCATTCTCGAATCTGCGGTTCGAGAATTCAGTTCATGAACAGATTTACCGGAAATGTGTCGGAATTTCGAAAATATTGTGTCGTTTTTCTTATCAGAAATAGTAGTGTTTCAAATATCTTAGTCCATTTTGATTTCTGTTAAACTATACTTATACGGCGCCTTTTTCCCAGAAAAGGTAGGCAGAGCATCAATGAGCTTTTTTTCACCGTGGGTAGCACCTTCGTGGGAGTATAGACGTGACAAGTGGTAAGCTCATAGCCGCCATTGCTTCCCACGACTGACTCTGCTAACGCCTTCTTCCAGTAACAACACAATCCTATAATAAAGCTATACAGCCAGAACAAATCTTAAACCAACGAATCTTAGGTAGAAACAAGACCAACAAGTTATTTTTTTTGCCAGTAGGTATATCATTAGGCGGGCCGTAGTAAGCGGTTACCGTTGCCTATTGACATCTGCAACATCAGAGGCATTGCCAATGCGTTGCCGGCCATGAGGGGTTTTTTTTTTAAGTGGCTCATGTTTTATTATAGCGGAAACACCAGAGTCACCAGTTAGCAGAGTCATTTGGGAAGCAATGGCGGTGACAAGCTCACCACTTGTCACGTCTATATTCCACTATGGTGCAACCCACAGTGAAAAGAGGCCCATTTGAGGCTCTGCCTACCCTTTCGGGGACAAAGGCGTGTGTATGTATGTATGTATAGCACTATAATTTCTGTCAAATATCCGACTCGTTATTTTAACCCCAGCTGTTGACGACAGCTCAATTATTCATTCGATGGACGCTCAGTCATCTGCGGAATGCAAGCTCACTTCCTGGCTGGACAATTAAGCGGATGCCTCCGAAACATGATGAACAAGACTCACCGTTTAGGGTGACTTACGAGCTACATTGTGTACCTACTTACAGGCTGTATACAGTATACAGTATACTGCTGTAAAGCCTCGGTATCTGCGTATTGCAGCAGCTCCAGTACGGAGGCCTGCAACGCACTAAGTGCAGCAGAATATTGCGTTATTACAAAAAAGGAGGAGGTTCTCAACTCTTGTGTATTTTGTAAGGTTTAATCAATAACTACTAGGCTTTCTTCCATCTGCCTCCAGCGAGTCCTTGAGTATTTTGGTCATATAGCACGGAAAGGCAGTGACAACTTAGAGAAGCTGATTAACACTGGAAAAATTGAGGGAAAGAGGCCACGAGGCCGTAGCCCAATACGTTGGTCAGACCAGATCCGCACCACTCTCGATTCGAAATTCCACGAAGCCGTGCAGCTTGCTGGCAACAGATCTCACTGGCGCAACATCGTCCGGCAGAAAGTGATCCATGGAGGGGGTCACGACCCTCAGCATTGAGGAATACGACGCGAGGAGGAGGAATCAATGACCGCTTCAAAAGAACTGTCATTCACTCCACTGTTTGGATATTTAGATGTTTGGGTGGAATCCGAGTGGAATCTTGCAACTGAATTTTAAAGCAGTTATCCTCAACCGATTGAGATGATATTTTGCATACATGTCAAGTTCCGATGACAATGCAATATTATAGTGACAGCGAGCTGCACTGACGAGGAGACGGAAGGTGGACAACGGAACTCCTCGAGGGATAAGTAGACTGGCCGTGCTTAGGCTCATTTTGATCAGCACACTGTTACAATCACCAATTTTATAAAAGCTTGTATAGAAAAATATATTTTTCACAAAAAGCTTGGTAATTTTTGGTGATAGTGAGGTGTCCCGACAGCTGGCCAGCGCGGCTCGTCGCAGCGAGCACTCCGATCTCATAGAATTCATTGCATGCAGGCCATGCAGCCAGATCGGAAGCCGATAGCCATCACGGGTCGGTCACTTTGAATGTTGAATTCATTCTGGTCAGCCCCTGTCGGACCCGCTAGCCGGATATCAACATTTTAGGCACCTGCATTGTAGCTTCCTCCTAATACTTCCTATCTTCTCGACCTAACAAGAAGACATTTAAAAAACACCCATCTCAATGAGACGGCTGAACCGATTTTGATAAAACATGCCTAAGAACCATCGTTAGAAAACCTTCTTTCAAATAAAAAAAACGCATTCAAATCTTTTCACCACGGTGCCACAGACAGACACACAGGCACTCAGACATAGCGGTCAGAGCTTATAACACCCCTCTTTTTGCGACGGGGTTTAAAAACTAATCCTTTGTCTATATGATACCTAACTTACCTACCTGAAACAAATTATAACATGACTGATTTTGATGTAGTTTTCGCTAGGGTTTCTAAAGAAGGTTTGAGTTTACCTAAATTGTATGTAATTTACCTAAGTGTTACGTAAATTGTAGTTTGTGAATTGCAGCAAAAGTGACCCAAATAATTCCTTCTCAAATATAAATCACACAACGATTTGAGATTTGATATAACGGGATTGCGCGACAAATAACAACCTACACTGATCGTCTTCTAACCGAATATCTGAACAACGACACTTGCTTGATACAATTACATTGGAAGTTTTTGATGAGTTCCCAAAACCAAAACTGTATGAGACTTGAATCGCATTTCAAGCTAGAAGGGCGGCCAAAGCTGGTCATTGTTACAGTAAGATATATAGGTACTACAACTAACAATTATACAAAGCCACTTTGACGAATCTTCAGTCATAATAAATGTTGCGAAAGGAATTTTGATGAGGACCTGTTTACAAGAAGTATATTCTCAATATTTCCGCCACAGATGTTTACTTTTGGCGTTCAGCCATCAATAAGATGCCTCTCCTAAATCGCTAAGTGTTAAGCGTACTTAGCTTAATTTGTTATGACTTTACCCTGTAAGCTTATGCATATTTGATTATTGTTAAGAACTGTTTGTTAAAACATTATGTGTGCTAGTGTTATTTACTGAACAAATACTAGGCCATTCCCTTTGTCACGCCAAAGCTACATTGACATACTAGCACAAATTCCTACCTTTACGTGACTACATGACGGCCAGTGGCGGTAATAAGCCATAGGTTTTAGTCGCAAATTAAATAGTTTTACATTATTATGTCGGTGGCTAAATAAGCAACGCGGAAGCTCATTAATTACCTAATTTCAAACTTTTCGTTCTGTAGATAAGAACTCGCAGTAACATTGAAGACGTGATGACGATTGGGGACAAAGTCAATTAGGTTAATTAATCTACCTATAGGTATGTACTATTATTTATTCTGTGCTATATCTTAAAAGTCTGTCAGTATTTTTCATTCGAGATTATTCGTTCGAGATTTTTAATTCAAGATTTTTCGTTCGAGATTTTACAATCGAGATTTTCTTTCGTGATTTTTCGCTCGAAATTTTTCATCAAAGTATTTATTGACAAATACCTATAGAGATTTGTTATTTTTACGCCGACTGTAATCCCTAACAAAATCGACAAGGGATCCATCAGGAATTTGAAAGTTGCCTTAAAATGTTAAGGGATCGAACAGGACGATCAAAGTCCACAGAATCATTTTCAAAGGATCGAACAGGAACTACTCAGTAATTCGTCCAACAATAGTCACTTGAGCAATGTAGGAAGGGATCAATGCTTATTTTCAAAATAATTATTAATTTATTTTCTTGCAGTAACTCGTCCCAAGCCTTGCTTTAATTTAACTTCACTGGTAGGTAGTTTGGCCAAATCTTGTCTATTAGTACGAGTATGTGGTCAAATCTTGTAACTGAATTTTAAACCAGCTGTCCACCCAACCTATGGAGCTGAAATTTTACACAGTTTATGATGACCATTCAAATTATAACATAACATACATAACACCCACAGTCACTTACACAGTGCTGATCCCACACTAGGATTTCCTATGTCGTGGGTATCGGAAACTACGAGTATCATGATACCATAACATCCAGACCCGGAACAAATATCATACACACATTTTTCCCGCAGCGGGAATCGACCCCGACGCGCTGCAGAGGTGGTCTTAAGCTGTTCACTGCTCTAAAGCAGAAAACCAAGAAGGAACCAATGACATGACCATTCGAACGAATAAAGCATTAAACTATCGTCAGCAATAAGTGTCACTATTGAATACAAATTAACCAGATAGTCCGCGAATGAGGAAATTCTATGCGTTACGTACCAACTAAGTGTGATATGGTCTTAGCTGCCTATAGAATGAGCTATTCCAATTCAGCATTCAGCGGACGTCCAATCCACGCACTGGCTGCAAGCATGGGGCTTGTTGTGACTCATGCATGCATGCCTTGAACACGCGGTAAATTAATACATTGGAATGCAAAGCCAAAGTAATTGAGTGTACTGTCGGTCGTACGATAATTCCACTCAGCGGCTCTATCTTGTTTCGTTTTCTAGATATTCTGAATTCTTTCAATGTTTTCTCTGTAAAATATTAGAGTAGTTCCTGATGGATCCCTTGAGTTCGATCCCTTGCCCTGTTCGATCCCTTATACCTATAATTTTGTTCCTAATCCATCCTATCTCCAACGGATCAGTTTAAAATGATTATTTTAATTAGTTTTTTGTTCCTGAAGGATCCCGTATGGATTTTTCAAAGATGTTTGGTACAGTCAAGCAACAAATATCTATCTATACATTATTATTAAGTTTTAATCTCAATTTTCCTTTTTACTCTAAGAGGCTTTTACGGTGGGTACAGCTTCATCAATATTTTAAGCCTATTTACGTTTTACGTCGACGTGAAATTGGAAGCAATCAATATGGATTACGGTCCCTGATAACTTTCGCCGTCTGGCCTCTCGAGCGCAGCGGTGCGGCGGTGGCGCGTTTGCTGTGTTTATTGGTCTATTAGTTGTTTAGTGTTTAGATCCAGTCCATAAATATTTTTACTAGCTTTTATTTAATTTACTCTGTATGTTTGTATGTTTGGATAGTTAAGTTAAAGTAGATTATTTCATTAGGTACACCAATCAATGGTTTGGCTCAAATCTTGAGAGACGATTTTGAAATAAAATATGCACTGATTCTGGAGACTCGATCAATCGAAATCAGCATTTATTTGTTTTATTTATAAACTTCGATACTGCAGCTGTACTTATTTGTGAGATTACTTCAGTCACAGACAATATAATACTGTACTACTACTTCAGTGTTGGTTTCAAGTAGATAGATCATCGACGTAAATTTTTACTTTGGTCGAAGAGATAGATAGATAAACATTTAATTTCACACCAAATAGAAAAATAAAAAGAGAAAATAACAAAAACAATAACAGTAATGTACAATGGGCGGTTTTATCGCTAAAAGCGATCTCTTCCAGACAACCTTTGGATGGACAGGATAATACAAAATCTAAAGACGGCGGTGCGCAAGTAAAACATGCCTACATAAATATATAACTAGACCTAACTATAGTTATATACTAATATCTAATATACCTACTTATACCTAATAATAACCAAAAAAGGTACCTACTGATGTTAGTACAGAAAGTTTAAGGAACATCTTATCGATTTGTCAATTTGGCTCGATGGAGACCATCATCGATGTTGTCTGTAAACACTAACCAGTAAGGGTCCGCTATTTATTGAATGAAAGGTTTCGTAAAGATCCACCCTCTCGCTAACGATAATGGAGGTTACTCGTTGAAAAAAATATCTATCTTCAAAGTGAAATTTTGCAGCCTTATATCAAGGACGATAAGAGCTATAATTTCCGTTCTGCCATAAACACGTACGAGTATAATATGAAATATACTGTCAGGAACGGAAAGAGAGTTTCAACTACGGAGGCACACGCTGAATTACAATGACTTTTACGTTCTCTCTAGGAAACAGATGAAACGAAGTCTGATGGATGTTCCGCGTGCGTGTCGAGTTCGTGATTACTTCGTTGTAATAGTTATGGTGTATGTCTACCTCGTGTTAGTCTCAATTATACTTAATTTAGTTTACATTCCAAAGCATACCAATTCCTCCGTAATTACGTTTCTCATAGGATTATCATCTATTACTGCGTAGATCGCTTTCAACCTGACTGCTTCTAAGATACGATGATTTTCCAATAATTTTCTTACGTGTTCTAAGTAACTGGTCTGAGAAAGGGCTGAATAAGTAATGCGAGGCGAAATGAAAGACGTGACGTGTAGATTTTTTTACACTGTAGAACAAAGACCTCCGTCGGGAATTTTAAATTTATGGAAGGGACGATGTTGTCGTAAAGCTTTGGACGTTCATCGATTTCCTCAGTCAAGTACAAGTTGAAAACGAAAGTGCAAAGTTGAGAATTTATATTAGACACGTTGTGTGTGTAGCGCTTCTGTGACGTAGCCCCCATTCGTCCCGACATCTCACTTAGCAAGTTCCCTGACAAAAGTGAACATGGCATAAACTACACTACTAACTTTATTGGGGTTCGGGTTTTCGTCAACCCCATTCAAAGAAGCAATGTAGTCAAAGTCAAAAGTATTTTATTTATTGAAATCACATGGATCATTTTGAATCATCGTAAAGATGAGAGAAAAAGATATTGTAATAAAAAGAGTAGTTCCTGTTCGATCCCTTTGCTATGAACGTGTGGACTTTGATCGTCCTGATCGATCCCTAATTTTTTTTTGCCAACTTTCAAATTCCTGATGGATCAAATACCTACCTATGTGCACAAAGAAGTACTGCCGAATAAGAAGTAGCATAATGAACTGGTAACAAACCTTCGACCAAAGTCAACTATTATTAATTCTGTGCCAAAGTAATTTTTTTACTATCGAAGAATCCATCTATGTGAGTTTGGAAATCGAAGTAGCTAATCATCTACATATTTTTAGGTATCTACCAACAACTTGTGGAGTACGTTGTCCTCGTTAGTCATGGTCGTCACGAAGGCCCCGGCGGCGCGACGGTAGACGCCACCAAGCCGCGCCGGTGGGCCGCGAGTCGCGCCATTTCCAACCCCAATGCAATTTAAATTTATCCCGTACTCATTCAATCATTCATTTTCAATGGCCATTATGTTATTATAGCGCGTGATGGGGGCAAATGCGTCGCACATAATAAATATTCTCAACGTATCATCTTTCTGGCACTCCTGTACGAAAAGCCGTAGGTATATTTGAATTGCGTGAATATAAATTCTATGCGTTCACTTTAATCGCATTAGCGCTTGAATGGGGTGTTCCGCGGAGCTATAATTTGCGCAGTCAATCTGTACTCTTTGTTAGTCCTGATTTCCCTATGACGCATAACGCATAACTTAGACGCTTTCATAAAAATTCTAGGCTTCAAAATACATTATTCAGATTTAATCAAAGAAAGGCAGCGCGGTACTTGGCGGGAATTGCGGTAGACCAAATCAGTGCTATCAACCCCAAAACCTTGCCATAAGGATTGGATGTCACGCAACTAGTAGCTACCTAACACCATTTGATTTGACGCAGCGATTTTGAACAAGTAAAAGTAATAAATATAATTCAGTAGGACTAGGTACCTACTTCTGATAAGGTTTCAAGATTTACTCCGGTTTTGAGGGCTTAGTAAGTAGACCTAGTTGGGTGCGTATTTGGGAACAAGTTTATTCTCGGAACGATTGATACCATCAATTTTCGGGATTAAGTAACAAAGGACAGTCCTCTACCTGCGCTTGTGATCGTTACAGACTATTGTTGTCGAAGGAAGCCATTCAAGTTTCCGTTAAAAGCGGGCAGGTAGCGTGCGTAAAATTCGTTACGAGACTCCGTGGCGGAGATTATCTGGATTAACATTCCTGTCCTCGGCGCGACGACGCGCTCCCAGGATCGTCAGCGAAGTAGGCCAAAGCTTTTTCTGTAATGAAACCGCAGTGCCCGAGTTCAATTTATCCAATAAAACGCATGCGGGTAGCGTCGCGAGTGTCGCGGCAGCCGACACCGTGGTGAATCGAGTTGTTCAAGTCTCTTTATTTATTCAGAATTACATTTACATCTACATCATGGTAAGGGTTGTCGATGAGGGGATCCGCACGTGTCAGGGATATATACCGGACATCGTGCGTCATTTACTTACATCCACAGTTGTGATTGAAGTTGTGATTCATTCGTAGGCAGCCGACAAACTATTTACTACTACAAACAATGGTGAATCACTTCCATAGCATGATAATGATATGCTAACTGTAGTACTAGCATTCATACCCGTAAAAATTAGCGAGTAATCTTTATATAAATTTTATATGAGTGTAGGCAGATCAAAGGAGTAATATGAGATCAAACCATAGTAAAATATAAACCAAGGCAAAAGTGACTAAAGCTCAATTCCAAAGTGGATTGCTTACAGTTGCAAATTATAACAACTGCAAGGTACGATTTCAGTAACATTTGTAACCTCGAAATTTCAGATTAGTAAAGATCGTGATTGGACCGTAAACACTGTTAAATTAGAAAACCCGGTCAAGATCGTAATGAAACCTGAATCCCTTGTTACAATGTTGTCAGCCAATACACATGAACGAAATAAATAGAACACTTTGAAAGGGCAACATTTCCAGATAACCTAGCAATTTTGTGACATGAAGGCGTTAAGCTTGGTACCTAATGAATGGAACTGGCGAATAGCTTTCCGTAATTTCCGTCCTACTTGACCACAGTTGCCTCAATAGCACGTCAGTCGGCTGTTATGTTACCAACTAGGGTTTCCTTCCATCCGTTTATTGGGCTTGCTGTATTGATGTGTGTATTTTTGGCGTGTTTCAGCTCGACTCGCTCTACGGTATTTCCTTGTTTAGGCGAAGGTACAATAGGCTTAGAACATTAACCATTCGGTTGTTGACTCACCGATGCAGACGTTTATTACTTTCGACAGTAAACCGATATTTAACGTAAACACGAAGGGAAAATGGTGCACCAGCGCGCAATCTTCTAATAAACCTGGCGCGTTTCAGCATCTGTATCGTATTTACCCAATTACATTAAACATTACATTATTTAGGTATTTTGGGTGTTCTGGCACACAATACCGAGTACCTCTAAGGAGATAATAGAAAGTAACGGAAATACTAGTAATATTAATATTAGTAAGCTTTCCCCGGAGTAAGATGCCATACATTAGAAGAACCAATGCATAGTCATTAGTCATTAAGGAGTGGAGTGTCGCACCATGTGGCACCTCGTACATCTTCACATTCAGTAGTTTATGAGGTGAGTATTCATAATAATAAAGTGTATTTTCACACTGTCAGCACAGGAATATAATTATATCTGTTCAAATACCTACCATTTTAGAAAAATTACTTTACTATTCTCCAGCTGACGTTTCGTTGACTATTTTCTATTTTTTGCCTAGATTCGATTGTTTATTAAAATGGTGCATATTATTGGGTAAAAAATAGATAAATAAAATCAATACAACAAAGCCGAGGGTTTACTGTATCTAGGGGTTACTGTTACTGTGGGTTTTGTAAAATTATCTATATTTTACGAGATATTCAATAAAAACTAGAATAGTAAAGTACGTGGTGTAAAGACGTAATTAGTAGCAGTAGAGCTTTTTTGTGAAAGAGTTCGTCCGGGGAAGTACTACCACCATACCTATTTCTGCCGCAAAGCAGTAGTGCTCGCATTGCTGTGTTCCGGTTTGAAGGGTAAGGGTGCCGGTGAAATTACAGGCACATGAGACTTTTCATCTTTATGTCTCAGGGTGGCGGGCGCAGTGCAATGCCACATAGGGTGCGTCCTTGGTGGACGTGACCTATGAGGTAATGCACTGTTCATAGGCAGAGGTTACCGCTTAACATCAGGTGGGCCTCTTGCTTGTTCCGTCATCCAAGTAGTATAAAAAAAAAAAAAAAAATTAAGCCATGGTAATTTAAATTCTATCAATTCTATGTTTAAATACCGTCATGGTACCTAGCTACCTATGTCATGACCTAAGTGATGGAAGCCAACACCTATGTAGCATGTATGTAGTACCTAACATACCTAGTAACCACAGGTCAATTACATTGCCTCGCCTAGGGCGAGGGACGATGGCGCTATCGATTTTCTATAAGTAGGTATGTCTGTCTAAATAGGAACACGAAGCCAGACTTTGAAATGGGGGTATGTAGACTATGTAGTGGTGACTGTATTAGAAAATACCTAGTGACTAAAACGACATTACAGTAGTTCCCTACGGAAGGGATTGTATTAGGTAGGTAAATGTAAGTATGATAGATAATACTGACATATTGTAACATTTTTGTAAACGTATTGTGGAAGATTAACGATTTAGGTATTCAATACCTAGTTTGATAGCGTTGAACTGTCTGTGTTTGCTGAAGAACTACCTGTATAGAAAAAAAGCCTCGATGTTCTCCGTTTTTTTTCCTAAATCTTCCCCAGGGGGAAATCTTACCAAAGTTTAGTTTTATCGCTCTATGCAAATCTAGTGGTTGAGGAATGCCTGAGGGACAAAGATAGAAATAAACATACATATTATATCTGTTCAAAGATTAGTGTAGTTCTACACGTACATCCAATTATATCTGTTCAAGGATTAGTGTAGTTGTACACGTACATCCAATTATATCTGTTCAAAGATTTGTGTAGTTGTACACGTACATTCAAATATATCTGTTCAAAGATTAGTGTAGTTGTACACGTACATCCAATTATATCTGTTCAAAGATTAGTGTAGTTGTACACGTACATCCAATTATATCTGTTCAAAGATTAGTGTAGTTGTACAAAACTGTCAGGGCACATTTACCTTCCTTTAAATAGTTACACCGTCGTCTGTCTTTCCTGAAAACTATAATCTGGGTCTCAAGTGTAGATAGAGTGAATAGGTGCCTTCTAGACCTTTGTGCTCCATCTTCGGCCACATCGTCACTTACCAAAAGGTGAGATCGTGGTCAAACAACAAAGGTCTATCAATGATAAAAAAAACACCGTGTTTTGACTCTTTCGATTGAATTTGAAACTGCAAAATACTGTGTAACTGTTTCAAGAATAACTCTAATTTTTATCACATTGCAACTCCCATTTACCTGAGTATCGCCTATCAACATTTATAAATGAATGCTGTATGCATTTAATATATGACTAAAATCACACCATAATATAATCATTACGAGTTCAACGTGCAGGAATGACAAGGTATCGTCCTAGTATCGATCCCTTACTTAATGAAGCAACAATAGACATCGTCATGGCTCCTTATTGATGTTGATTGGTACATGATTATGAATAAACATTTAAATGCGGGTTTATGAATGCTAACCGTGCCATGAGCATCATATTGTAGACCA
This sequence comes from Operophtera brumata, assembly GCA_932527175.1. Classification (NCBI taxonomy): domain Eukaryota; kingdom Metazoa; phylum Arthropoda; class Insecta; order Lepidoptera; family Geometridae; genus Operophtera; species Operophtera brumata. The sequence continues at coordinate 5,181,089 of OW052228.1, read as the reverse complement.
TTGCCGCATTCCATGCATCAATAGGTATCTACACTTAATTACATCAATAGGTACATTAGGTACCTACATTTCATATCACATTAGTATTATGTAAAGAAGCCGGTACCAAGTACGAAGTATGTAATGTAAAGCAGTCTTATAAAACTATAAACAGGTGTTTTTTTAACTAATTTGTTACGATAAAGTAGATTGATAACATACGATTAATATAATCGAGTAAAAACATGAAATATTGTGGAAGCTGATAGATTGAACACAAAATTATGTTCTTGCTACATAATGCTGTTACAGGCAACCGACGTCGTACGAATAATAAACAGTTTCAGGAAACTGGGTACATTATTGAACAACTTACGATCATGTTTTTGCAAACATTTCTGAAACAACCTATAAAGGCTGATATTTGACCTTTTGACGTTCAGGCTTTTTGGAAATAAATCTAAACCTAAATACACTAATTTCTAAATAAAAACAGCACTCTTTTTTGCCTTTTTCCCTAATTTTGAATTTGAACTTAGTCTGTGTAGGTACTTGGGATATGGACAAAAAAATAATGGAATATATCTAGTGAAATTATATACCTAGCCTAGTGACAGTTATAGTGATAGTTGCAACTTCTTTACCGTTGGGTGCAGAGTGCTGTGCCCCTCATCACTGCCAGTGTGGTACTGCTGTTGATCAGCTTGGTCACCACGGATTATCGTGAACCAGGGCTGCCGGTAGGATTTCCCGCCACGCTAGCCTTAATCATTCGCCGGGCCCTTACCAGCGTTAACATTCCAGCGATTCTAGAACCGAATGGTCTGCTACGTGACGATGGTAAGCGGCCTGACGGCATGACTCTTGTTCCGTGGTAGAAGGGTAGGCCTTTGGTGTGGGACGCTACATGCGTTGATACCCTTGCGCCATCTCATCTGTCCGGGACATCAGTTGGGGCCGGTGCGGCGGCAGATTCCGCTGAGGACCTCAAAAGACGCAAATATGCAAGTCTCGACAGAGGTTACTTATTTGAGCCTTTCGGGGTCGAGACTCTGGGTCCGTGGGGTTCCGGGGCCCTTCGCGTTTTCAAAATTCTTTCAGGGCATCTGGTCGAAGCGACGCGTGACCCGAGAGCTGGCTCTTATCTGGCTCAACGAATTCGTATTGCCATTATCTTAGGGACGCTTCCGTCTGGTAGTGATTTCGATCAGTTGAGCTACATTTAGATCGCTTGCAGCGGTCTTCAGGTAGCACCACTGTTGCATATGTATTTTGTACATACCTTGTATCTTCGACCAAAGTAAAATAAATGGACTGGCCTTACCCATACAAAACGTCCGTGAAAAATAAGACGATTCGGATTTAGGGTACGGTCAACAAATAAACTATCTATCTATCTATCTATCTATCTATCTATCCAGCCACTGCTGAGTAAAGGCCTCTTCTCTATAGCGCCACTCCTGGCGGTGTTGTAAATAAACTAGGTGAAATAAAATTATTGAACTTCTTAAAAACTGTATTTTTTTAATACTTAATATTTTAACAGATGAAATGTGTTTTCTAAAGTTATTTCAGTAGGTTTATAGTACAAAAAATCGCCGAAAAAAAATCAATTATTGAATGAAACTTTTACAAAAATACATGGTTCCCTTCTGTTTTATGTAGTTACGTATCTATTTTTCAGCTCTCAAACATACACAATATAAATCAATAGAAAAGCAAGTCCACCTAAGGTCTTCAGCTCAATCAATTTGTGAAAAATATATTTTTCATCACTCAATAAACTAAGAAAATATTATAAAAATCGTAAGGAAACATAAATGTATAAAAATTCCAGTATTTAAGAAACTGCAGAGTGCAGTTTTAAGACTTTTGCACAATGAGTTTTTTTATACTACTTGGAATGACAGATCAAGAAGATGGCCCACCTGATGTTAAGTGGTACCCTCTGCCTATGAACAGTGCATTACCTCAGGTCACGTCCACCTAGGACGCGCCCTATGTGGCATTCCACTGCGCCCGCCACCCTGAAACATAAAGATGAAAAGTCCCATGTGGCCGTAATTTCATCGGCACCCTTACCCTTCAAACCGGAACAATGCGAGCACTACTGCTTTGCGGCAGAAACAGGTATGGTGGTAGTACTTCCCCGGACGAACTCTTTCACAAAAAAGCTCTAGTACTACTAACCGTTTTTTGGCGTATAAAATTAATTGTGTAGAAAATTATCAGAGCAAATACGGGAAAATGTATTCCACTTCCAAAAGTCGTCTGTTCTTGCTCGTCTTATGACTTCTATTCATTTTTGTTTACCTTAGATTTCTTTTGGAAAGCTATAAGGTTAATTAACATGCCATTACATATTATATGCAATTACCTAAAGCGACGTGCTTAGCAATGTTTTGACGTAAATAATGCAAATTACAATTCTAAATCAATACGATACCCCTTAGGCATCAGATTTTTTTGCAGTCTGTACCGGACCATCCGTCATGCGTGAAGTCTTGTCAAATATTTCGTCGCTGTAGTTGGAAAACTAAACAACTAATAACAACAACAAAACCAAAATCGCGAGAGAAACGCGATTTACTGCGTCAAAAATGGCAATAACTTTTTTATCGTAACTAATTTTGCAGTCCGTGTTTTGATATGTTATAGATTGGTACTGTATCTATTTTTGAATTTAATGATAATACAAATTAGATCTTTTGATTACGAGAAAAAAAAAAAAAAACGACTATGTATTTTTCCCTCGCCTAAGTTTTGAATAATTGATGCAGTTATTTATTTTTGCATGTCAATTGTTTAGTTTTCCTTCGTCAATGATCTCCACTGAGGTTCAAAAAGCTAATGATAAGTGCCATTATTTAATTTTCCCATAATAGTGAAATCATGAAATGATCTATTATTTACTTATTTGAATATGACAATCCTATCCATGGGTATAGATTTAAATAATATTAAAATACATTTTAAAATAAAACCAACTTATAATAAATAAATAAATAAATAAATATTTCTGGACAGTTCACACAACATTATCTAGCCCCAAGCTAAGCAGAGCTTGTGTTATGGGTACTAGACAACTGATACACTTAATACAATATTAACATAGATAGATATTTTTTATATACATAGAAAATACCCAGAACACCCTGAACAAATATCTGCGGATCGCACAAGTATTTGTTCCGAGGCGGGAATCGAACCCGCAACCTCCTGCGTCGCAGGCGAACGTTCGCCCGCCGCGCCACAGAGGTCGTCTTCATAATCATTTCTTTTTATCAAGACTGAAAATTAGAAAACTATTGAAACACCTACATTATTTTAGCAGACTTATAAATTCAAAGTAAGTGACATAACAAACTTATCATACGACTAATGCTTATAAAATCAACAAAATGAAATCAATTTGTGGAACACAATAATTCTAAGTATAAAAAAAAAAAGGTATCGACTAAAATCAAAACTATCTACGAGTATAAACTTGTTTCTGTTAACTTTCATTCAGAGTGGGGAACATTGAGATAATGTCCTGGGGCGTCCTCCTTGTCGCTCGTCCTCTAGAGCAAGACGTGTCCATCGACATGTATGGGCCATCATAACCATGCAATAAAGTCGATTTCGCAAAATGTGTTACTTATGTAGTTTTCCTACTACACGACGATTTATAAGTTTTTTATCAATTGATGAAAATTATATTACAAAACCTTTACTTACGAATGAAATGCGATGCCTGAAGCTTTATTTGTATTTCTTGTGTTGTTTGCACTTGCAGAAAAGCACAGGAAGGCATTGTATCACCAAGGTATCTAATTTTGGTATTTTTCAGCATAGCTGTCACTCGTTGCCGTGGTGTATTATTCTTTCTGTAAATAAATGTGTGTTTTATAACCTAGTGATTATGGGATATCCGTAATATTTTGAATCGTACGGAAATGTCCCTTTCGCAGTACTGTATAATATTAGAGTAGCCTGTTATTTCCTCCCTAATGTCACAGAATTAATAATAGTACAAGTACTAATGTTGGGTTGTATAGGCACAGAATAAATATTAGGTATAGGTCTCCCCGAACTTGCATACTAGTAGGTAGGTACGTACATACTAAGTACGTATACTTGATAAGCAAGTAGGTACTCTGAAATCTCTTCATGTACTTGAATTATATTTGTTGTTACAGTGGTCTGAACTTCCAAGATCTGATCGTGCGACAAGGAGCCATCGACTCTCCTCCCAAGACGCCGTTCATCCTCGGCTTCGAATGCGCTGGTGAGATCGAGCAGATCGGCGAGGGGGTCACTAACCTCAAAGTAAGTAATGCCAGAGTGTGTTAGGTCTCCTAGTTTTCACGAAATCTGCTTTCGTTATCTGAAGCCAACGCATTAGTATTGCCATTCAGCGTGGCAATGCAGCCAGCATCTTAGGGACGCTTCCGTCTTGTAGTGATATGGATCAGTTTTTTTTTTTTTTTTTTTTTTTATACTTCTGCATGACGGAACAAGCAGATGGCCCACCTGATGTTAAGCGGTAACCTCTGCCTATGAACAGTGCATTACCTCATAGGACACGTCCACCTAGAACGCACGCTATGTGGCATTGCACCGCGCCCGCCACCCTGAGACATGTAATTTCACCGGCACCCTTACCCTTCAAACCGGAACACAACAATGCGAGCACTACTGCTTTGCAGCAGAAGTAGGTATGGTGGTAGTAATTCCCCGGACGAAAAAAATAAACTCTTTCACAAAAAAGCTCTACTACTACTAGAGTAGTACTTCTAGCTCAGTTGATCTACCATTAGATCGCTAGCAGCGGTCTTCAGGTAGCACAACGTTTCATATGTATTTTTTTTACCTTGTATTAGTTTTATTATTCTTTCTGTAAATAAATGATGTTATCTGAAGTGTTGGAGCTGTAATGAGAAAATAACACGCCAAGCAACGATCCACCTTAAATTGGGTGCATCCGTATTGATCCCAGAAATTCATCCCACGAGCTATAAGTAATAATAATTATTCCGGATTCTGACCACGTAATTTATCTGTGAATTTAATGCAAAAGTTATTTCCTTTTTAGTAGTAGAAGAGCTTTTTTGTGAAAGAGTTCGTCCGGGGAAAAAATGCCTCTATACCTATTTCTGGCGCAAAGCAGTAGTGTTCGCATTGCTGTGTTCCGGTTTGAAGGGTATGGTTGACGGTGAAATTACAGGCACATGAGACTTTTTATTTTTATGTCACAGGGTGGTGGCGCAGTACAATGCCACATAGGGTGCGTCCTAGGTGGACGTGCGTGATCTATGAGGTAATGCATTGTTAAAGGCAGAGTTTAGGTGGGCCATCTGACTGTTCCGTCATTCAAGAAGTTAAAACAAAACTTCCTTCTTCTGAACAAGTGTTTTATTTTATCACCCATCAAACTATGTGAGGTACTAAATAGCGGTACCTAATTTACATTGAAAACAAACTGTAGGCTTATCGGAGCAGTGATAAATATCTAACTTATTTATAATAATTACTGTTACGATCTAGCATGACGACCTCTGTGGCGCGGCGGGCGAGCAGCTGGCTGAGATGCTAGAGGTTGCGGGTTCGATTCCCGCTGCGGGACATAATGTTTGTATGATCTGCAAATATTTGTACCGGATCTAGGTGTTGTGGTATCACGGTAATCGTAGTTCCTGATACCCACAACACAGGGGATCCTAGTTGAACTGTTTTACTTATTCGGGTTAGGTTCATGTCACCCCAGGTTCAATTCACCCCGAAAAAGATTACAGAATAGTTACTACGGCGCCAGTCGACGGTACTAGCAGCGACATAAATTAATAAAATTAATAGTAGGTTTTTTCATCTATTTATCTCACTGGTTTTTTCTTAGTTTATTGAACGAAAAATCTCGAATTAAAAATGTCGAATGAAATATCTCGAACGAAAAATCTCGAATGAAAAATCTCGAACGATAAATCTCAAATGTAAAATCTCGAATGAAAAATCTCAAATGTAAAATCTCGAATGAAAAAGCTCGAATGAAAAATCTCGGTTGAAAAATATCGAATGAAAAATTTCGCATGAAAATATGAAATATTTTGTAATCTTTTTCGGGGTGAATTGAACCTGGTGTGACATGAACCTAACCCACTTATTCGTTAAAAGTATATTACACGTATATTGTGTGCGAGAACAATTTATCCCGATAAATATTATAATATCAAGTTATTACGGCTTATGATGATCATCATCATCATCATAAGCCGTAAGTCGTCCACAGCTGGGCGAGGCCACCTCCATAGAATGCAATGGAAGGATTTGCCATAATCACCATTGGTGATCGCAGTGAGCCTATCTCTTGGTGTTATCTTTTAGTCTGCTTTTACGACATGCACGGGTCTCCTTCCGTGTAAACTCCTCGCGCGTATGGTATGGGTGCCGGTGAAATTACAGGCACATGAGACTTTTCATTTTTGTGTCTCAGGGTGACGGGCGCAGTGCAATACCCAGTGGATATGCACTGTTCATTAGGCAGAGGGTACCACTTAGTATCAGGTAGATTATCTGATTGTTCCGTCATCTAGGGATGTATAAAAAAAAACTTGCGACACACGCGAATCCTCCCGTACGAAGGAGTACCTTTATTCTAAGGCCGGAGAAGAATTGGTTGATCACAAGTAATTAATTTGTGTAAATTTTAAAAAAACCTCTACGCAATGAAACGGCTGAACCGATTTTGATCAAACATAGCTAAGAGCACTTCCGACAAATTCACCTTTCAAACCTTTTTCAAACAAACAAACAAAATAGAAATCGGTTCATCCGTTCGGGACCTGCGAGAGGACAGACACACACTCACACACACACACACACACACACACACACACACACACACACACACACACACACACACAGACACACAGACACGTCAAACTTATAACACCCTGTCGTTTTTGCATCGGGGGTTAAAAATCATAGGTATCTGTTTTGTTTGACGCAGGTTGGCGATCAAGTGGTAGCACTCCCAGAGTACAGAGCGTGGGCCGAGCTGGTATCTGTGCCCGCCCAGTATGTCTACGCGCTGCCGGACGGCATGACGGCGCTGGACGCGGTGGCCGTCACCACCAACTACGTGGTCGCTTACCTGCTGCTCTTCGAGATGGCCAACCTCACGCCGGGCAAGAGTCTGCTGGTCCATTCTGCTGGGGGCGGTGTGGTAAGTCGTCATCATCATCATCAACATCATCAGCAGCAGCAGCAGCAGCAGCGGCAGCAGGAGCCTTTAGTGATAGTAAATTATCGTGGCTGGTATCATTTTAGAAAAGGAGGTGGCCAACCGCTGATCCTGGTCAAAAATAAATGAACCTGGTCTTCTTTGGAAGTAACTAGTACGGTTCTAAATGTTGTTTTTTTGTCCAATTTTTCTAAAGAATATGTATATTTTTAGAAGTTGGGAAGCAAAAGTTGTATTTTTAAATAATTAGATAAATCAACTCATTGCATTTGCGTGAAATAAAACGCAACAAGCTTCATTACTTTCCCACAACTTTCATGCAAGAAATTAAATTAGCTTTATCTAATGATAAAGCTATTTTTTTTTTTTTTTTTTTTTTTTTTTTTTTTTTTTATTTCTTCTTTTTCTTTTTAATATAATTCTTAACATATATTATCAATAACCGAAAGAAAGTATCTCAATTGAAATTTGGGTCAAACAATGTTTGGTGAGTTGCCCATGTTCTTTACAACTACCGCATGTCATTTACTTTTCTTCTGCTGACGTTTCGTTGACCATTTGGAGTTCCTTCTTCATGAGCACCGATCGCAATCGAGCTTCGTCCATTGCTGAACGAGGCTACCTCCAGCTATAGTCACTTCACCACGCTTGGCAGGCGGATTGGTGATCGCAGTAATGGTGTTGAGTACACGGGTGAATGCTGCCCTTCCTGGTGTAAGATAAATACCGTTTCACACCACCAGGAGGCCAATTCTCGGATTGTAGAGATTAAGTCGAATTCGACATATGTCGAAAAAAGATGGTGAATGTCGAATAAAATCTTAATTTGCTATTCTCGTGATTTCACAAATAGACATAAGTCGACCAAAATAATTGAAATCGAATACGATTTAATTGTTATTGTGTAATTTTTTGTAGACATTCATGCTTCGACATTCGATTATTTCTAATTTAGAGATAATCTCTACAATTCGAGAATTGCCCTCCTGCTCGACAATGTCTAATTACATATCATGCAACCTCAACGAAGTAAGTGATTTTTTTATCTCGCAGAAGGTGTGAAAAGTAGAGTATGCTCCTCTGGATTATTCCAGAGGAGCATACTCTAAAGAGTATACAGAGTACTCAGAGGAGTCAATAGTCTATGCTATAGCCTGTCTTCGTCTTGGGCAGCTTGACCCCTCACTTCACTGAGGACTCTATATAACTTGCTCGCTATAGAGTCCCACGTAATGCTCAGGGTTCAATATGCCACCCGTGACACTGCTTTATTCCCATAGTGCATAATCTACTATTGTACCTACGCAAGAGACGGAGGTATATATTCCTAGGCCAGACCCGCTAAGACACAGATGAATGTAGTGGGACATTTGGCCACTACACTTTCTCTGAGTTGGATACATCCAGTTTTCTGCTTACCTAGGTATAGAATGGGCTTCTACGCATGACTAATAAAATGCCTATTTCTATACTTACCCTGCCCTCGTAACCAATTAGTCCTGCTTTGTGGTTATTTTTGAGGCGTTAGTTAGAGCCTGCGCAGAAGCCCTTATGTCCATGTCAAGTACTGAAGCTATTAAAGTGTTAATGGCTGCTGTTGATAAGATATGAAGCAGTAAAGTCAAAAATCTATTTATGGATGGAGTTAAAGTTGTCAAGCGATGAAATGCATTTCGGGGAATGCTCCCAGGAACTTCACGATCTGATCCCACCATCTCCTTTTCATCATAGGACGAGCAGACGCACGGCTCGGTACCATCCTTACCTTATTAGTATACCTTCTACTCGTACTAAACGATTCAGTTCTACCTTTATAATGCGAACTGCTAAGGAGTGGAATACCCTGCCGTCGTCTGTCTTTCCTGAAAACTATAATCTGGGACTTTTCAAGGCTAGAGTGAATAGGTGCCGTATAGACCTTCGGCCACATCGTCACTTACCAATAGGTGAGATCGTGTTCAAACAAAGGTCTAGATAATAGTTAAAAAAAATATGGTAAAGATCATTCCCATTTCCCAGCTTTTTTGTGAAAGAGTTCTTCCGGGGAAGTACTACCACCATACCTATTTCTGCCGCAAAGGAGTAGTGTTCGAATTACTGTGTTCCGGTTTGAAGGGTATGGGTGCCGGTGAAGTTACAGGCTCATAAGACTTTCCAGTTTTATGTCTCAGGGTGGCGGGCGCAGTGCAATGCCACGTAGGGTGCGTTCTAGGACGTGACCGGTGAGGTAATGCACTGTTCATAGGCAGATGGTACCGCTTAACATCAGGTGGGCTAACAGTTTGTTCCGTCAACGAAAGTTGTATAAAAAAAACACGTTTCAATCAGCATATGTAAAACAAAACAGATTCAGGAGAAGGATTTACTGAAATAAGTTGAATGGACTGCGTTATTAAGATCATGACAAATTCTGCAAAGCCGAAAATAATTTTAGTAGCATTGACCCCAGCTCGGCTGAATGTCCTAAGTAGCTCGTGAGAGCTTAATAAGCGCGTAAACAATGCCTGGTCTAATTGTTGCTCTGTATCAGATGGGAAAGTGTCTGGAATGTTCTAGGTATGACGTCATTCATTAACCTAGCGTGTCAATGACCTAGCATTATTGGGTGGAGTTCGTTTCGAGGGGCGTCAATTTATAGGGAAATGACCCGTAGGTACGTGGCAACTGCTAATACCATTGGTCAGAATGATGTAACTAATTGGTATGGAGTTCACATTTATGGAAGATAAGCGCTGATAATGTTTTTGATCGATTTTCATATAAGGTAGGAAGGTACGCAAATACCTAGATGCGGAGTAAAATCGTATAACGCAAAATTACCAATCTTAGATTTAATTTTTAACTGACTAATTCAAGTAAGATATACAAATTATAAATATGCATGCATACTACATTATAATTCCGAGGGATAATTGTACCAGAAACACGATAGGACAATATTTTCTCGATACCTATATAGAAAAAAAAACCCAAAGTTACCTCAAAATTTGGTCTAGATTCGATTGTTTTTAAAATGGAGCATATAGATAAATAAAAACAATACAATAAAGTCGAGGTTTTACTGTAGGGGTTTTGTAAAATTGTTTTTTTTACGTGTTATTCAATAAAAACTGCATTTTTTGGTGCGGCGCGAGGAGTTTTTCAGATTTCTGTCTGGGGTTTAGCGCAACCTTAGCTGAAGTCTGCTTTCCCTTCTGCGCAATATATTCGCACATCATACTGAACTTGCTGGAGCATGGTACAATTATATAGGTACAAGACTGGAGTAAACTCCAGTCGCGCGTCGGAGGTGACACCTATTTTTTTTAAACGCGCAATCAGTCGAAACAATGAACATTGCTAAGCTAAGAGCTTGATCATACTAGATAATATTGGAATCATAGTTCTCTAACAGGAAGTCCTGAAACAAACAGCATGTAACACATATACAGGTACCTTAGAATATGGAATAAATCAAAACCCGTGTCACGCGTAAAAACGAACACCACGCTAACTAGCCTCAATGAGAATAGTTTCACCCAGTCTGTGGTCGGCCGTGCGGCTAGTCGTCTCGAACTCGAAAGATTTTCTTGTGAATATGCCGTTGTGTGTCGTTCCAACATGTAAACATTCTGCTAGGCGTAAAAAGAAAAACATTATTTTAACAATATTACATTTATATCTTTTTAAAATTTATTATACATTTATTTACATAAATAATAATACAACTTATACAAGGTATGTACAAAATAAAATAATAAACATGAAACAGTTGTGCTACCTGAAGACCGCTCCTAACGCTCTAAAGTTTATATGGTTTAAATAATGAATTTTGTTTATCATTCATTCTTTGGAATAAAAGTCAAGCGTTCATCACCAAAATATTACCCCTAGTGGTGGGAAGTAAGATAGGCGCGGGGGAGGCATTGTGTTATGGCGACACAGCGCCCCCTACTTATAGCACTGTACGCACCTTCTCGTTTATTCTATATTCTAAGATACCTATACAATATACCAACTAAGAACAATCTATTTACGTAATTAATAGCACATTCCTGTTGCCCTAACCAACGCAACACTTATTACACAATTGTAATTACTTCCATTTTGTTTATCCTCTTATCCAAAGTTTGACTCGTGTATGACGTGTGTATGACTAATGACGGGTTAGATAAAAGAAACAGGAAGGGAAAATGATTTTTTTCAAAGAGCTTTGTTGCGTAATGTTGGTTTTGAAATTGAATTGGGTTAGATTAGCCGGAGTAGTTGCACATACAATTCTAGCGCTTAACTGAGTCAGTCCCTGAGGTATGGGAGCGGTACGAGAGGGGGTGTTTTCGTCTGTCAAATTATACGATGACATCACGGCCTACATTTTGGTCAGAATCCAGAAATAAATATTTGTGGGATGAATCCATGGGATCAATACGGATGCACCCCACATGTGACATAATGCAAACGAAAACACTCCTCCCGTACCTACCGGTCCCATACCTCAAGGACTGACTCAGTTAAGAACTAGACCTGTAGTAGAGGAGACTTCCCCTTCATTACTAAGTACTAATACTTTGTGTCACCGGTTCTTTCTTGGTCACTCTGCGTTAGGTCAAACACCAGCTTGAATTGAATTGGCATTGAAAAGGGTCAGGTTGAACCAGTGTATCTATTGAAAGGTTTCAGTGCTACTCACAGAGGCTTCTTTCGTACACAAGCTGTGTTGACATTCCTACTTACCGACAGACCGTTCACCGGATGTCCCTTGCCTTGGTTGGCACGCCATACAATGCAGGGGACATCTTACGGTGAACGCGCTATAGATATTGATCGCAAAAGTTATATTGACATAGACAAGAAAAAATTAAAAAAATTAAAAACCCCCAATTAATTAAGACGGCTTAACCGATTTTGATAATACATTTTGATAAACTGCAATCAAGTTAAATAAAAAACCGCATTCTAATCGTTTCACTACGGTGCCACACACACATAGCGGTCAAACTTATGACACCCCTCTTTTTGTGTCGGGGGTTGAAAATAGACCATTCCGACACTTGATTTGGCACACAGTGGTCGAAACGCAACTTTGAGATTTGTCATTTTGGCTACAGACTTCAACGCAGATGCAAGAATAAGCTTTACTCATAGAAGAGATGTAATACTAACCATCCTACCCGTGCTAGCTCATAAAATAAACACTATCAATTAAGAAACTGGATATTTCAGTCTCAAATTCATCATCAGACTTTAAGGTATGCGCGCGTAGGAGTCACATTACTAGGTAAGGTACTTGAGCCATATCTCGGAGTTTTATCTGAGACAGTTGAGATGCCATTAATTAGTTAAGGCATTGAAACTGCTGAACTACCTACCTATGGCGTAGAATTCTGAAACTGCAATTGGTCTGATCTTGACACTAATGAAGTTAGGCTACTTGACAAATTAATTGAAGTGCCTTTGGTACAAATAACCCGACGACAGTTTTCTTGTAAAACTTAAAAATATGCCCAAGATCAGAAGGCGTGATATCACTTTACATGCTTTTATTTTAACTTTCTTTCCTCTCTGTCTGCGTGAGGGACAAATCTTCAATATTATGGTGACAGTGAGCTTATCTGATGATGGAGGCGGAAGGTGAACGGAACTCTTTACTCTTTTAGTAGCCTGGCTGTGCTTGAGCAAATTTTGATCAGTTCACGATTACGAGTACAAATTAGATAAAAATTTGGCTTTAAAAATTTGTTTTTCGACAAAGAACTTTTGAGACTTAAACTGTCGCTAACATATTCTATAATATTGTTTATTTAACAGGGTCAAGCAGTAGCCCAGCTCGCCAAGACAGTGACCGACGTGACAGTCTTCGGAGTCTGCTCCAAGACCAAGCACGAAGCCCTGAAGGCAAACAACAACAACATCGACCATCTTCTGGAGAGGGGCAGTGATTACACGAGCGAAGTCAGGAAGTAAGTGCTAGTAGATAACAACTGATTTGGCTGTTTTATATTTTTAGATGTGTCTAACCAAGGTTACATTGCTCTGGACAATCGACCGAATTGTTTGGACCCCCAAACCCCAAACATAAATCTTCATACAAACGATTATTGATCAAGTACTGAACATTGAAAACTTATGTAATAAAGTGATTGGTGTTTAAGACAGCCATTGAGCTTGAAACATATACGAAAGCTATCTTAAAAAGCGCTCCCATGGTGCCTTGGTGTGAAACTAGCTGAATTTTAATAAAAAAACAGGACAGATGGATGCCACATGATGATAAGAATATTATTAACACTTACTATCTATGGGAGTAGCAAGTAAATATTTTAATCTGCCCAAAAGAGGGATCACTTAAAAACCGAGCAAAAAGTGCGAGCTACGAAGAATTAAAACATCTGCCCGTTATGCAAGGTGTGAATCAGATTGGCAGCTGATGCAAAGCTGATGCTAAATTTTCATGAACTTCTGATTAGAAGTACATAAAAACCGGAATGCTATAAAGATGTGTGATAAATCAAACGAATCGTATCTGACTCGAGTATCAAAGCCTTGAGATGCTGCGATTTATGATTATGATCATTGAAATAAAGATTCCCTTCGACTTCTTAATGAGATCATCAAATTGGTATGAAACTCGATCATGCAAAAAGTTTGTAACACATGCCAATTTAAAATGTGCTCAGTTTTGATAGGAAGCGATAAAAAACTCGTCCACATTACAGTCACCTGCTTGAGGATGCTTGTTTTTTATGTATTTCGATAACCTAATTTAAATATGAGAGCGAAATAAAATGAGCAATAAAGATAAAGTGTCTGACTGGGCAGACATAGCACATGATCGTGATATTGGAAAGAATGGGGGAGGGCTTTGCGCAGCCGTGAGACACACACTAAGGGCTAGAAATATAAAGATAAGTCTGGGAAGTATTTTGGAATTCTATACATATTTTTAAAGTCTATATATAATTGATCGAAGTTTTTACAACAACTTTGTCTTTGACTTATACAGGTTCTTTCAACAATATTCTCAGCCGCATAATGTACGACCACATATTATATTTTCTAAACGCTTCTCACAGTTGTTCCCCAAATGTTCACATTCGAACGACATGCCATGGCTCTCAAAATCTATAGCAAATTCCCCAAGATTTCAGAAAGAAAGTAAATAAAAAAATATAGAATTCGTAATAGCTTTTAAACTCAACTTTCGAGAGCTTTTCGATGAAACCTAAATTAATTTCAAATGTTATGTGTATTGTGTGTGTTATGTGTTATGGTGGGTAGTTTTACATTTAGAGATAGGTTACATAAATGTACTAGCACAGAAGATAATAGTATTCGCTACCTAAGCAATACCTAATTGCTGTGCCCTAGCAGGGTTCAGGTTGAAGCCATACTTGACTGTGGACTATAGTTTGGAATTTTACGAAGGGATCGATCGGGATCATGATACTCGTATCACGCAAGTTTAAAAATATATCCAAGCGTTCGCCAGCCCTTCAACTCCTCTCTAATAATACCTACCTTTGTTTACGTTACTGTGAAATGTGTAGGTACTTACAATGTGTTTTTTACGTCTGTATTTTCACATTATTGTCATTATACATTTAGACTCAGATTTGAATTCCTGATCGTACACATTTGCTAAGTGTCCGCGTCCTTCTACGCGGAGAAAATAATCTTTTTTTACGGTGCACTTCGTTTTCTCCTCATAAAACTGGTGAAATTACCCATTTCATTATAAGTGGGAATAAAATGGAGTAGGTAAAGAGTACATGTGCAACGGTAGGTAATACATGTGTCAGATGTGACGGTGTAGCTGGGGAATGAATCCGTTTGGTCACATATTTCAATAATAATCTAGATCCTCGTCGTCCCACTTATTCCTGAGCAAATGAACCAAATTGTTCCCGATCCCAAGCTTTGTTAATTGGTGGTAGTTAGCTAACATATTTCAGTGCTCGGGTCTGTGTGATATGTGCTTAGCTAATTTAACCTGACCTCTCTTGCGTCTCCTAAGCCTTCATTCATAGCTTATATCCCATAGTATTGAGGTCTCATCAAGTGTTGGTCGTTCACTTTAATAGTTCCGTCTAACCCGCTCCTTAAGGCAGCTGCTTCGTAACAACCGCGTCATTTAATTCTCGTAAATAGACAAAGATATTTATATATCTGGTGAGCTCTTCATAGAGTAAACATAGGATCCACACAAGTTCAATGTAAATAAACATACGTTATGTACTCTTACGTGGAAAAGTATTGGATAATTAGATTTAATAGAGAGCAGATAAATGGAATGCAAAAAATTCAATAGTGTTGTAGCATTTCAGACCCACGGTACCCCTGGCCATACCCCTGGCGGTACCGTAGGTCTTTTAAAGTTAAACGGTACCACCGATTAATAGTGATGTAATGAGTCCGGACCCGTGCTTCACCTAAGTTCTCCACCTTAGGTACCAACTCCTACTATATTTTTTATTATTCTAAATGACTAAAAATACATTTTGTCTATGAAATCAAAGCACAACTTGGCGGTAAATAAAATGAACCAAAACGGAAAATAGTAAATTTTTGAAACCACTCTCTCAAAAAAAAAATATCTATCTATCTAATTACCCATTTATCATACGAGAGATAGCTAGGTCCCCGCGGTTACGTTTGCACCATTGATTTGCCCCATTAATGGTGCAGACGTAACTAGTTAGTTATGTTTGCACCATTGATTAATAGGGAAAAGAAAAAATAGACAAACAGACCGTATTAAAAAACCGGCCAAGTGCAAGTCGGACTCGCGCATGAATGGTACGGGTTCCGTACCATTATCTATAAAAATGGCAAAAAATACACTTGTTTTATATGGGTATATTTATTTTATTGTTTTTTAGTATTTGTTGTTTTATAGGCAACAGAAATACATCATTTGTGAAAATTTCAACTGTCTTACTATCAGGGTTCATGAGATACAGCCTGGTGACAGAAATAATAAATAAAACAAAATAACATTTTGACAGCTGTCATCCAAAATGTAGATTTTGTCATCAGCTTTCATTTAAGCCATACAATGAAACTCTAGCAAGAGTAGTTTCCGAAATATGACTTTCAATTTTGACAGCTATCATCCAAAATGTAGATTTTGTCATCAGCTTTCATTTGAGCCATACATGGAAACTCTAGCACGAGTCGTTTCCGAAATATGACTGTTTCAATTTTGACAGCTGTCATCCAAAATGTAGATTTTGTCATCAGCTTTCATTTGAGCCATACAACGAAACTCTAGCACGAGTAGTTTCTGAAATATGACTGTTTCAATTTTGACAGCTGTCATCCAAAATGTAGATTTTGTCATCAGCTTTCATTTGAGCCATACAACGAAACTCTAGCACGAGTAGTTTCAGAAATATGACTGAATCAATTTTGACAGCTGTCATCCAAAAAAACGGCTATAGTTGCGATTTGCCGGTTGCCGCAACTGAGAGTTCAAAATTTTGTCGTGTTCTGAGCGCCTTATAGATTGATAAAACTATGTGATCCCAAAAAAGTCAACATTATAGGAACACAACTTTAAAATAATACAACACTAAAAAGAAACAACATTGCGGGAAATTATACATTTTGGAATTTCAAAATTTTGCAAAGTCAACCGAATGTTCCTAAAGGAACTTGTTTTTTGGTGAACATTCTATCCAAAAAACCATGTCAAAAACAAACGCTAAATAAACAAATTTTTATGGCGAGAAAAGCAAGGTTAGTATGTTGTATCAAATTGAATGGTGCAAACGTAACTAACCAGTTACGTCTGCACCATTAATGGGGCAAATCAATGGTGCAAACGTAACCGCGGGGCTAGGTCAACACATCACTAGGGTCACTTACTCGGTGGTACCGTTTAACTTTAAAAGACTTACGGTACCGCCAGGGGTATGGCCAGGGGTACCGTGGGTCTGAAATGGTGTTGTAGTAGATATATATTAACTGCTGTATAGGAAATTTAAAGGACAGCATGGATGATAGATGATGATGCAGGATGATGTAGTAGAGTCGCTATATAGTTACCACAACTATTCATCCTGTTCCCGGTGCTCTGATTTCAAGGGATCAACCAAATTAGTTATTTGGTCAATTTGTTTACTGAGTTCAGTAAAGTTCAAAAGAAGGTAAGTTAATAAGTGATAGAATAGCGTTAGAGCAACAGGCGAGCGAAAATCACGTTTTTTTTAAGTTTAAAATTCATTGGGAATGTTTTTATTTTCCTTAACCTATATTGTCCCACTGCTGGGCAAAAGTCTCCCCAAATCCTTCCACTTGTCCCTGTCATTGGCAGTCTCCCACCACTCCTTCTAAAAATTCCCGAGATCGTCCCGCCAACGCTTTCTCGGCCGACCCCGATGTCGCCGTCCTTCAGGTATGCTGATGTTCGCCCACCTGTTGGGAAGCATTCGACTGACGTGCCCCCCCCCCCAGTCCCATTTAAGCCTGGCTGTTTTGTCACCTAAGTCAGCAATACCAGTCAGGGAACGCAGCGTGGTGTTTCTAACATGGTCGGTTCTCTTGTAACCCAAAATGCTGCGTTCCATTGCCCTCTGGCAAATCTTGAGTTTCGACTTCTGGAACTCGGTCAGCTACCATGTCTGCGCACCGTAGGTGAGGACGGGCAAGATACACATGTCGATGAGTTGGCGTTTTAGTGTTAGGGGTAGGTCGCCTTTCATGTGTTCTTTCATGGACCAGTAGCTCTTCCAGGCATTTTCGATACGACGATCGATTTCTCTGTCATTATTAATTTCATTTAATTTCATTAGGAAAGTAATTTTCAAAAATAAAAACATGGTCTTTTCGGCTTTGTGTTATAATAAGACTTGTGTTAGTTATTACTAAAGGCAATAAAACATCTTATGATTGATAGTTTAGTAGAAAAATGGTTGTAACTACGAAAACAGAGGCTACTTTGCAAATTGATATCTAAATTTTAAGTTACTATTAAAAAAAAAACACGTGGTTATGCTTTAAAATATGATAATGATTAACATACTTAAGTATATATTTTTTGAAGATTTTTCGATAAAGACCGTGAAGAAAAAAGGTTTGTATCACCACATTTTACATTATCCACGCCTTAACGGGTGAAGTTTTCGTTTCCGCAAATAGATTACTTGGCGAAGTTACGGTCTGCTGTCATTGTTATGTCTACTTTGCGATTGTGGGGATGTTAGAAAGTTTATGAATCGTTTGTTAACTGGCCATTTGTTGTTAATTGAATCGATTCAATCGATTCAAAGACGAAATGTGATGGTAAACTATGCCTGCCATTGATCATCTATTTCTTCTTTATATCATACTAACTAATATTATAAACTAGCGACTCGCCCCGGCTTCGCACGGGTAGCCCCCGGTGAAAAACAGCCCCCCCCCCCCCCGATATTTTATTACTTATTCTGCTATTCGGAGCGGAGAAGAATCCACCAAAAAAGAGATAACTAACATCGGTCCAGCTGATCTTAAGTTATAACTAACACTTGTTTTATTTAACTCACTTTTTTTCACTTGTTTTGTTTTTTTTGTTTTTTTTTTTAGTTTTTATAGATGAGAAAGTTTGTATGTTAGTGTGTTTGTTACTTCTTCACGCTGAAACGGCTAGACGGATTTGGATTAAATTTGTAATAGAGATAACTGGTCTCCCGGGATAACACATAGGCACATTTTTATCCCGATATTCCCACGGGATCGAGACTTACGCGGGTGAAACCGCGGGGCACTGCTAGTAATTTTATATAATGCTGAAGCCATTATATGAAGAAGAAGAAATCCTTTTACATAAAATCTCAGAAAAAAACAAAGAGAAACCTGAACACCAAAAAAAAAAAACAATCAGGAAAAAAATCGTGAATCTGTATGAAAATGGTTTTAGATACCATGCATTATTTCTGCCGCAAAGCTTTGCTCGCATTGCTGTGTTTCGGTTTGAAGGGTTATATGTGCCGGTGAAATTACAGGCACATGAGACTTTTCATCTTTATGTCATCTAAGTATTTATAGGAGACAAAAATTCAAAGGCATCTTTAGGCAAGGCAGGTTTCTAACCCGTGGTTAAGTGAAGTAAGGTAATGTTGGTTGTGGTTTCGACAGGGTCTCTGCAGATGGCGTGGACATCGTGCTGGACTGCCTTTGCGGTGAGGAGTGCAACCGTGGATACCAGCTGCTGAAGCCCATGGGACGATACATACTCTATGGTGAGTTTAGTTTATCTTCCAACGCATGTTTTGGTACTAACATTCTAAATTAGCGCGATTGATGCCCACGTCTCTAAGTTAAATGCTTGGAGACACCTAAGTTTGCAGCTCATTCACCGTAAGATGCCTGCCTTGGTTGGCGTGCGAACCAAGGCAGGTGCCCGTCTGTAGCAGATAGCTCCAGACATCAGTCTAAAGTGACTGTGTGGGGGGCAAGAGTTGCTATTTATTTAAATGATTTTGCGGAGTTAACCTTCTGTACCTATACTATTTATTCTGTGCTAGTGACATATAATTATCGTCTTTCTCTCCATCGCTTTGGAATCCATATTCCAATGATGTCCATATTCTTATGTCCGTCCAGTTTCGACTTGAGCCCCTGCTGCGACCCTGTGTGTGTTTGTTGCTAAACAATGTGCTTATCGCAGGATCATCTAACATCGTGACCGGAGAGACCAAGAGCTTCTTCAGCGCCGCGCGTGCTGTGAGTATACAATCACCATCTCTTACCTTAGGTACCAGTACCAGCCGGGGTATTGCGTAGTAGACTGACGTTTGATGTCGATTACCAGTTTGCTGTTCATTGCGCAGCGTGTTTTAGCTTTTTTACAAGAACAGTAATATTTCAAACACGCTGCGCAATGAATAGCAAACTGGACATCGAAATCAAACGTCAGTCTACTACGCAATAACCCCACTGATCTGATTGCTAGGAATTGAACAAAATCCCTCTATTGACGTTAAGTGATAGTTTTAAGTATAAAATATGTATGTTAGCTTATAAGTTAAGTATATATTTATATGGGCTTAATGTTTAGGTATAATTTTATTGTACAATAAAATTATTTCTAAACAGTTATAATTTTGTTTTTCATTTCCCAGGTAGCCTGAAGTAAAGATTATATTATTAAATAGGAGAAGCTCAGACAGAGCGCGGCACACGATACGAGTGAAGCCGAAAAAACTATGCTTTAGTAGTACCTACCTACTACAAGTAATACACGCAAATAAACAAGTAAATTGTAGGTAGAATAAAGACGATAGGTATACATACATACATAAACGCTCAAAACAATGCAATCCTTATTTTGGGGCAGTCGTTAAATACATATAAGTAGTATTATATCTCGCTACATGCGAGATGTTCCAATAAAAGATACTAGGTAATACCTAGACGGTATTTCTAACTTATTGCGTGGAAATTCAACAAGTAGGTTCCTTCCGCAACCGCCGTTATCAATAATAAAGTATCTCCAAAATCAAGAACCATTTCAATAAGACAACATTTTAGTAATTGACTAGTGATGTCCCACCATCGCACTATTTACTATAGGATATCGATGTTTGGTACATCGACGTGTAAGATTTATTATGTTGGACCATTTTAGTATTGACAAGAGATTTGATGTGCAACCGCAGTACCACGTATAGTGTTATCGATGTTTCTGTTTTTTTATTAGTTTTAATTAATTAGGTAGAGATTATCGCAAACTGCAATATAACACCTAAAGATGTCCACAATATAACAATCCTAAAGATTGCCTGGGATAAATCGCTCTCACCGATAAGGCCACCCATTGTACTGTACTAATTGGTTATGTTTATTTTGTTATATTTGCGTTGTTATAAAGTAATCATCTATCTATGTATCCTAACAATATATTTTTTGTAGGACCAAAACTAAACATTATTCTTATGTTTTAAACACAGTGGTGGCAAGTCGACAAGGTGTCCCCTATCAAGCTGTTTGACGAGAACAAGAGCCTGGCGGGTCTGAACCTGCGACACCTGCTGTTCCAACACGGCCGCGCCGACTACGTGCGCCGCGCCGTCGAGAGAGTGTTCGCTCTGTGGGGCGAGGGCAAGGTCAAGCCGCTTGTTGACTCCACCTGGGCGCTCGAAGACGTAAGAACACTCATGATAACTAACACAAACAACTTTTATTTCTTAAAATTTCTTAAATATTATCTAATACCCGTAGGTGCCTATTATGTCGATCGAAAAAATATGGTTCATTTTGTGGGTCAATACATACTTTATTTGAATAATACCTACTAATGCGATATGAAACCCAAAATATTATAAATTAGCACCTAATAGTGGATCAAGCTGCGGTTGCAAGTAACCATGGAGTAAGTCTGAATAAACAGTGTAACCTTAATGCGTATTGAAAGAAACGACGTAAAATTCAGTTTGAACTTCAGTGTGGCGCTTCCAACAAAGGTACAGCGCCAACATTTCAGTTTTTGTTACTTGGAAGCGAAATTAATATTAAAAACCAACAAAAATCTGAAATCAGGCGTTGTGCCTTTGTTGCAAGCGCCACGCTGAAGTTCGAACTGAATTGTTCTCTAAATCTTCGTCGTTTCTTTCAAAACGCATTTAGGTTACCTACTTGTCACCTTTTTCAGACTTACTCCAGGGTTACTTGCAATCGCAGCTGATAAGTGTAACTGGGTTTATAACACAATACATTGATAACGAAGACCTTGTTTTTTTGTTATTGCAATCATGTAAATGCATTTCCGCTTGTTACTGTCAGCCGCTTGCTATTGTATCCAATTGAAAGGGCATAAGATCTACATTCTGGCTTATTTATTCCTATCCAACTTATGGTTTTAATTTATCTTATAGGTTGGCGAAGCCATGCAAAAGATGCACGACCGCAAAAACATTGGCAAGCTGGTACTCGATCCGTCTCTTGAGCCAAAGCCCAAGCCCGCCACACCCGCCAAGGGCAAGTCTGGAAAGGAAAAGAAACCCGCCAAAGAGAGTTCAGAGGAAAAGAAGGACAAAGACGCCAAGGACGAAGAGAAGAAGCCAGCTGAGAACGGTGAAAAGAACGGCGAGCAGAATGGTGAGCAGAACGGTGAAGAACCGCTCTCTAATGGTAACAGCGACGAAGGTAGGTCTCGAACCATGACCAGGCATGCGTAAGCGTAGAGGCTTCACATTTATTATATTCATAAGTATTCATTTATTTATTATTTGGCTTACGATTTTCAAATATCTACGCACGCATCGATTGGCTAAACGCATTCGTTGCGGCTTTCCAGACGTATTAGTTACAGCCTTTAGACTTGCATAGATGAACTTTAACAGGGTTATGAAAACGCTTTATATGCCGACAAAATAGCCTTTCCTTAGGACATCTACTGAAGCTGAGATTGAATTGGCAAACATTAATAAATGTTGCCAACTGCGTTGTTGCACAATTGTTAACTAAGTTTGTTTTCTTCACAACTCTTGCTTCAGTTGATGCATATCTGATGGATCTTTAGATCACACTCCTGAATGATGGATCCTCGGGAAAGGTACCTAGTAAAACTTTGTACGCGTTTTAGTGGTTCACTTTGCTTATCGGCTTTTTCCTCATTTACACGTTTTTTATCACCACGCTTAATTCAATTTTGAATCGTGTTCTTTTTAATACATACAATGTAGATTACAACGTCTAGAGGCTGTACGACGTTTAGCCAAGACGGCTTGGTCATGCGAAGTCGGGAAGAGATCGTCTATCTATCTATAGGATGGTGCATACAACGAAGTGTCTGATTTATGGATACAATCTGAAGATTGACGCACTCGTGACGTTGCATCGAGCAATATCATATCACATACTTTCGCAATATCTATGGTATGAGAAACAATTGCAAAGCAAGTATAACGTCTAGGGTCTAGACGTTATACTTGCTTTCTCTAGAATCTAGACTGTCCAAACACTTAGGACTATTTATCCTCTAACTGTCCAACATCCTAAATAGGACGATTTTGGCATCTGACGCGCGCGAGGCGCGGCGTAAAAATACGCGTACCTACGTAGCTAGGCTGGACAGTTAACGGGTTCAGCCTGGGCCCGGGCGGACAGTCTAGACGATAACTACTACGCCACATTATCGGGATTCGGCGGAGGTTTGCGTTGTCGTGGCGTGTCTAGCCAAGTAGTTCGCCCTATCGCGAATCATTCGGACAATTCGAATATAGTTTTCCCGGAGCGGTTTTGTCTCGGGACAAAGTTCGCGCGGGTGGCCACACTTATTTGTACTTCGACATAAAATACAAAGCAAGTGCTTCATTCATTGCAAAATATACGTCCGACAGAACCCAATTAAATTTTGTTTAATTAACCACGCAGTTTCATTTACAGAGTACATTTTTTTTATAAGTATATTTCCTGACGGTACTGCTCAAACATTCGCCTATAAGTCTGGCCGGAGAAAAGAAGTTTGAATTGATACATGTAGAACATTTGGCACATAATACTGATACCTACCCACATAATGCGTAGATATATCATCGCCTAATTAGTAACGCAATATCTACAATAGTTATTAATCGTTTTGAACTCAATTTTTATTTTATTTTATGTTGTCGCTGTATATTTTGATTTCGTTCATGTTTTGTGTCATTTTTCAGAGTCTAAGGAGAAGGAGAAAGAATCCAGCTGAATTGTTTCCCCTGAGGACTGAACAGACAAACCACCGCCAATTGATTTATTTTAGAAGTTGTTGCTGCTCGTTTACCGACATTACCGGCGCCTTGCTAGTGCTTACAACAGGCGCGCGCACCAAACTATACACTATGTTGCCTGATGTTATGTTATAATATAAAGTCTGATAGACATTGTTCCGTCACAATCATCAAAACATCGATAGCGTCGCCATTCGATCTATCGTTAGAACAATGTCCCAACCCTTAACTCTTAATTTAATTTTAACTAACCATCACATTCTTTTTGTTTTCGTTAGTTGTCAAATTAGAGTCCTTTGAAACGACAGCGAAATTAACAATGAATTTTTTTTTTTTTTAAACATTTGTTTTTTTGGGCCTAAGTTAAGAATTGTTTCGATACATACAAGTCTTTTATTATAGTTTAATGTTTAAGACTTTATTTTTAAGATGAGATATTTTAATCTGCAGTTATTTTGAATGGCTATTATATATCTAAGGTGCAGAGATGCTTAATCTTTATGTATGTTAAGCTTTAATATTTTATTAGTAAATGTTTAAAAATTCGGCCCAAGAGACCCACACCCGCCCTCGGGCCCCGGTCCGGCTCCACTCGTCGCCGCATCACATAGCTCTCTCTATACTCCTCTCCAACGACTAAACGATGGAAAACGACAGTGTGATATTTTTTAGTAGGAATGCTAGATGTTTTACGGTATCTTGATGCTGCTTTTACATGACATATTTTTATTTTGTACCTATCCTAAAATACGAGTATTTTATTTTTTATACCAGAAAGTTTTGTATTTTTTTTATACTTAGTTAAGATTTGTCAGATTTGATAAGAATTTAGAACGCACCAGTCATTGCGCGTTGATGAGATTCGTCACTACTCGGGGCGAGCTTTGATCCAAATTGTAGAGTATTTTTGTGGCTAACCGTAAGTTTATTCTATGGGATTTCATCTTTGGTGTAACTAATATTTTTATATTTCAAATGACTGTACTCTCATGTTCGAAGCTTTTGTATCTTTACACAAATATCACATATCTAATAACAAACACTCACCATTTAGGACTAATATTTTGATACCAATATTCACTGCATTTCTTTTGATATCTAGCGTGTATTTACTTTTCATAAGGTTGTAAGTGACGATTTACCGCCATATAATGTACTTTTATGGTTATAGTTATGTATGTACCCAGTACTATTAAATTAATCTGTGTAACACATATCATGCGGATGTAAAATGTAACTCTGAGAGGCTGAACGTAGTCCGGTCCGCCGGAGTAAATCTCACTTCCCAAAGCTGCTCAAATATACGCACGCGGCGCTCACGGACGTTAGCTCGATACGACAGATGCACTGATTCCTTTGACAGACTCAAATTTTTATAAAAGTTTTACCCTTTTTGAACTTTTTTGCATATGCCTAGTGTGCGTGAGCGCAAGTCGACAATCCTGGTTTGGTGAGACGCGGCAAAGGAACATAACTACTCTTTAAAAAAAGAGAAGAAGTATATGTCCCATACATCTAACTTTGGAAAAGTGGCGCCATCTGGCCGGAATTGGTTTTTTCGCCACCACCATTTTCGCGGATAGCGACACCATCTTCGCGGATAGCGCCAGTATTTCCAAAAGTTTTATGTTCGTCTGATAGGTACCCGACCATGTAGATACCGTCTGCCGCAGGTTGTGAGGTACTATGGCACGGATCTTAGATAGCTTTTGTATTGTGTAATATCACTAATAGCAGGACGGCTGACGCTTTATTTATCGTACGATGGCTTGGTGCTAGTTCGCACGGGTACCGTATGCGGATATCTCGCTTCAGTATCTCGGACCAATATCGTAGCTAATTATATATCGTCTTCTTATCCAGTAATCTTCGCTTTGTGTGTCAAATATGTGCGAATTTTTATGTAAACATAATTAATTGTATATCGACCTGTATAATGGTTTAGAATTATCTCATTGTCTCCTGTAAGAGTATGACGGTATTCAATAGTTTTGAGGGCTGGGGTGACCGCGCTGTCGAATGTGTCCAAATTGTTGTAGGTTAGTGTCGAAGAAATTGATGCCAATATTTATTGAGTGGAAGGAAGCTCCAAGCGTGTAGTAGTAGAGGTTACGGCGCCGTCACGCCAGCCGTTCAACATAAGGCTGGGTCGTTAATGTATTACACAGTTATTTTTATAAGGGCGGGCCAGTGTGATATCTATACTATGAAATGGATTAATAAAATATGTATGATCTGTAAAAATGCTTATGGATGCCTTTTATTTCGTAACCCTTCCACCTTCCACATTCATCTTCAGTCTTCACACTATTAGAGATTGTTGATTAGAAATATATAATTAAATCATATAAAAACAAGCACCAATCTATAATTGCAAGTTATTCATGATTTATTTAAAACCAACGCCAACATTGTCGATAAGACGACAGTTCTTGTATCGCGTCTCGGTCATGATCCCACAGGAATGAAAATAACATCAGAAATATGCACCTAAATACACAAATCAGGTGCATTTTTAAAGCAAATAATTCTAAGTTTTAAGTTTTTAAATGAATGTTGTAATGAATATAAATATTACAATAAAATTAAACAAATGTTTCGATGTAACGATGTCCCAAGCCTATTTGTTCTGTGCGAGTTTTTCAATCTTTGAAATCTATCGAAATTATAAATCGATAAGTTACGACGGCGATGTCCCACCCCTTGTAATTCGTTTATCATCAATAAGTGTTCTTATTTATTCGACTTTTATTTCAAAACAATGCTGTTAGAGTCGATGATTCTATCCAAAAATAATAGGACTGAACCTGGTGGTAGTGTTTATGGTCTTGCTCATGATTTAATCCAAATAAACTCCATACACGGCGACGTTGGCGAAAACATGGCAGTTCTCATAGCTGTGCGAGGCGAAGGCGTCGTGCTCGTGATCCCAGAGGAAGGAGTGGAACATGTGGACGCCCTGATTGCGCCGCTGTCCGATAGTGACTGACGTTAGGATTCTGTATCTGAAACAAAAAAAAAACGTAAAAAGGAGCGTGTCTATTGACAACCTATGTGATTTTCAACGTGATTGCCGGCCGCTTTGACTGCCCCTACATAAACCACTGTTGTGAGCGCCATGTGCCTCCTAAACCACTGACGACCTCAGTGGCGCGACGGATATTTTTTCCGGGTATTTTCTATGTATAATACAAAATATCTATCTATGTGATGTATTGTATTAAGTATATCAGCTACCCAGTACCCATTACACAAGCTCTGCTTAGCTTGGGGCAAGTTAATGTTGTGTGAACTGTCCAGCATTATTTATTTATATTATCTGCAAATATTTGTTCCGGGTCTAGGTGTTGTGGTACCATGATACTCGTAGTTCCTGATACCAATGACCTAGTATGGAATCAGCAATGTGTGTGACTGTTGGATAAAAAAAACGATCAAAATGAGCTTCCAAAACTGTTGGAAAATAGGGGTAGGGGTCTTTCGTCTTCGGGTAAATTCGTCACCGAAAAAATGTAGGGTAAAGTCGTCATCGCTTGCTTTTATACAGTCAGCTCGGTAAAATTATGATACGCGGACATCAGAACGAATGGAAAATCTCGAATAAATAATTTCGAAATTAAAAATCTCGAATGGAACATCTCTAATGAAAAATCTCAAATGAAAACATCCAATGAAAAATCTCGAATAAAAAATCTCAAATGATAAAAATCGAATGAAAAATCTCGAATAGAAAATCTCGAATGAAAAATCTCTAATAGAAAATCTCGAATGAAAAGTCTCAAATGGAAAAATCTCGAATTGAAAATCTCTAATGAAAAACTAGAATGAAAAATCTCGTTTGTAAAATCTGCAATTGATAATCTCGAATGGAAAATCTCTAATTAAAAAAGGTGGTAGGTACGCAAAGGCGACGCAGTACCTACATAGGATAGGTCACTCGATAGACACTTAGACATAAAGTACACAGTCGCTTCCCATGCCAGCATGCCACCCTGTATAGTAAGAAAAAGCCGTTGTTTGTCTAAACGTCGATCTTTTAGGATTGATCGCATTGGAAAAGGATTCATTTTATTTTAAAAGACGATTCAAAATTATGCTGAACACTAGACTTTTGCTTGTTCCGTCATACACGTAGTAAACAGGTAATTAATTTAGTAAAAATAAAAAAAAACCTCTAAGCAATGAAACGGCTGAGCCGATTTTGATCAAACATAGCTAAGAACAATCCCGACAAATACAACTTTCAAACAAAAAATAAATAAGTCGGTTCATTCGTTCGGGAGCTACGATGCGACAGACAGACACACACACACAGACACGTCAAACTTATAACACCCCGTCGTTTTTGCGTCTGGGGTTAAAAAAAACTTATATGATGATGAATAATATTTTATTTATTTTTATACTACTTGATGACGGAACAAGCAGATGGCCCACCTGATGTTAAGCGGTAACCTCTGCCTATGAACAGTGCATTAATATATTATAAACAACAATATATATATATATATATATATATAAACAACAATATATTAGCTACCTAGCCTAGGGCATTCGATAAGGCAACTTCCGATGAGTGCCAGTTTAAAGGATTCAATGAAATAGCCAGACGGCTGAATTCAACCAGTTGGCTGCGACATATCCTACTATTATAAACGCGAAAGTTTGTGTGTGGGGTGTTTGTTGCTTCTTCCCGCTGAAACGGCTCAACGAATTTGGATGAAATTTGGAATGGAGATAGCTATCCCGGAATACACATAGGCGCATTTTTATCCCGATATTCCCACAGTTTCGGTTTCGGTTATGCGGGTAACATCGCGGGGCGCAGCTAGTAATTAATATTATCATCGTGAGATTGTAGTCCCTAGGTAGGTATAGTGCGCGTCATGTAAAAAGAACGCTGGCGGTCAAGCTTCTACAGGCGTTCCAGCGTTCTTTTTACATGACGCGTACTATAATCGTACATTATTTGTAGTAAACTAGGTAGGCACTCATTCAATGCATAGGTACACATCTCTTAAATAAATAGGTATAGTACGCGTCATGTAAAAAGAACGCTGGAACGCCTGAAGAAGCTTGACCGCCAGCGTTCTTTTTACATGACGCGCATTATAGGTTAGGTTTTTTTTTAACTGTAGAACGGCTAATAAAAATAAGCCTTTACATAAAAAGTCTTGTGACTGAAATGGCGTTGTTTAATGTAACGGCTAGCCGTCCAATTAAACGGCTGATTCAACCAGTAGGCTCTTCTCTTCTTTCCTAAAGTTCTCTATTCCCGACTTAGAAAATCAGGTACGTACCTAGGTAGTTACGTAGGTACCTGTAAACCTGAATTCATGGTCTACTTGGGTATCTAAGTACACAAAATATAGGTAAAGGTACTAGGTAATGTACCTATCTAAGGTTATCTCCATGCTAAGATTGTCTGGAAGAAATCGCTATAAGCGATAAGACCGCCCATTGTGCATTTCTGTTATTTTTGTTTTTTAATTATGTTTTGTATTTCTGTGTGTTATTTAATCGTGTGTATAATAAAGAGTTAATCTATCTATCTATCTAGTGAATAATTATGCTTACTAACCTACCTATAGTGTGCTTTAGTAGAGGATCCGCACTAGAAATGACCTTCACCCATCTGTATAATGGATGAAAAGTATATTATATCAAATTTAATTTATTAGAAAACATATCTCGAGTGGATTGTCTAAAAACTTCCTGCCCAGAATATGATTAATTAAAAATTGAAAAACCAGCCAAGTGCGAGTCGGACTCGCGCACGAAGGCTTCCGTAGGTACCATTATCTATAAAAACGGCAAAAAAACACGTTTGTTGTATGGCAGCCCCCTTAAACATTTATTTTATTCCGTTTACCTATTTGTTGTGATAGCGGCAACAGAAATACATCACCCTATGAAAATTTTAACTGTCTAACTATCACAGTTGTTAAAAAAAAAAAAAAAAAAAAAAAAACTGGGCAGGAATTTTTTAGACAACCCACTCAAGATATATTTTCTAATTATTATTAGTTTTGATATTATAAATACTTTTCATCCATTAAACAGATGGGTGGAGGTCGTTTCTAGTGCGGATCTTAGACTGGCACGCCTACTAGGCAGTCAGCGTGGTGACGCTGACTGCCTAGTAGGTAGGTAATTAAGCATAACGATTCACTACGAGCTCAGAGTAAATAATAGTACAAGTACTACGAGTAAGCAAAATGATAAATGCACGCAACGTGGCTGCTAGGCTAGCACCAGACCAGGGCTTATGCTCCAGCTCAAAGCGCATGCGCGGGCAAAATCAATGTTCAGGCAGGACATTTCACTATGATGAAGCTGGTATATAAATATTTGCATTGTATGCTGCGCTGTGCTGCATATCTGGCGGGTAGGTATGTGCTGAAATATGGGCGCTCGTCTTCTTCACCGTCGATTCGACCTCTGTGGCGCTGCGGGCGAGGGTTCCCCTGCGACGCAGGAGGCCGCGGGTTTGATTCCCGCCTCGGAACAAATATTTGTGCGAACGCAGATATTTGTTCAGGGTATTTTCTATAATGCATAATCAAAAATATCTATCTATGTAATTTATTGTATTAAGTATATCAGTTGTCTAGTACCCATAACACATGCTCTGCTTATCTTGGGGCTAGATAATGTTGGGTAAACTTGTCCAGCATTATTTATTTATTTATTTATTCATCTCTTCATTCCTAACGGCGCGGCGGCGGCGGCGTGTGCAGGGTAGACCTAATATTTATTAAATTCGCACGACTGTAAAGGATGTGACAAATCAAAGACTTTTTAATAACTTTAACTATATTTATAGCAGGTATTTAGGCAAATTATGAATTTGACTAAAAAAAAGATTGCTTTATAAACATTATGACAATTAGGGTTAATAATAAGAATTTTAAGAATAGGAATTCCTTATATATATATAAATATATATTTTCCTCTTTTTACTCATGCTATACCTAAGTATTTAATGCATTATTATTGGTAAATGGACAAAAATATATTGGTAATCCTTTTTTAAAGTACGTATGCATGAAAAACCACAACGCGGACGAAGTTGCGGGCATTTCACTAGTAAATATTTAAAAAAATCGTTAGTCAAAACACTGACTCACTATCACTATCAACGCACAACCTAAACCGTAGGTAGGTTAGAACACCTATGTTCCATTTGGAGTCAAGGCGTGTAGGTAGGTACCTACTATAAAAGGAATTCAAACATTCAACCCCTAAGGGGAGCATCGGTGTGTCGAAGTTGCCATGCAAAAAAACACGCGGACGAAGTCGCGGGCATTCCGCTAGTTATAAGAGTATGAAGCTTGGCTACGTAGGTATACGTCGCGCAACGAGTTATGAGCGCTGACCTTCAATGCGCAGTAGTAATTTTTTGGGTCTGTTTAGCGAATGTAGGTACCTACACATGCATAATCAACCCCACCACTTTCGCCGAGCGCTCATAACTCGCTGCGCGACCTATACCTCAGTAGGTACCTAGCATAGCAACTGCGTTGTAGGTCCTGGACGGCAGTGCAAGTGTTTATTTTGTTAATCTGGTCCACTATCCAGCATTATGACAGAAAACACTTACCTACACCGTAGGGGGGCATAGCAGTTAAAAATAGAGATTGATTCGTTCGTCACCGTTTCCGAAAACAACAATAATAAAACGAAATAGCTGAAGCACCAGCAACGAACGGCAGAACGTAAAACATTTTAATTACCTAAACCTTGAAATAAAACCTACATTTTCGATAATTTTCACATTTCCCATAATAACTAGGTACCATAGAGAATTTTTTTATATTTAAAAAATAACTACAGCGTAATGAAAAACTCCCTCTGCGGCTGGAAGTTGAAAATTTAATCAAGGAACATGTAATAAAAGTACCTACATACATCGTAGAGGGATGACTTTTTTACGCTGTAGTCACTTGTACTAATATTTGTTCTGTGCTGTAGTTAGAGAACACCTTAGAGTTCTGGCTCTACTTACGCCTAAAGCATGCAGGCCTCCGCTCGATGGATAAGACAAAATTGTACAGTCGCGTCATAGCTGTCTGACTCGTGCTTGTATTCCACACAGGGTTGCGCATTGGCAATGCCCCTGGTGTTGCAGATGTCAATAGGCGACGGTAACCGCTTACCATCGGGCGGGCCGTATTTCATGGCCGTATGCTAGTTTGTCGAGCCATTACATAAAAAAAAGGTAGTAGGTAGTATTTTTCTTTTTATTGGCCACTTTTATAGATCCACCAACTTATCTGTAGAACCATTTACCTACATTTTTCTATCATCATACATTTCATTCTACAGATAAGTTGGTGGATCTCTACAAGAACTGATGAACTGAACATACACATACATTATATGTACATAGGATCCTAAATATGATGCTTATATATATGATAGTGTAGTATTAGGTAGGTACCTGTCATATTTTTCTTCTTTCACAGCACTTCGTATCATTTCGGCTAGCGTCATGCAGAGTTCTGGGATTACTTTTTCGCTGTATTCAACTTCTTCCAACTCAGAATCCACAATCCGCTTGAGGATCTTCTCCACTTTCTCCACATTGAAATGGTTCCTCGAATTAAGCTGGTAAGTTGGTTGGTAGGTCCGCACCTGTTTTGGTTTAGGCTCCGTCATTACGTGTGTAGGTTGTTTGATCAATATGTAGGTACCTGCACTTGATACGCGATACCTATACTAGAAGGAACTACCTAGGTACTACAAATAGGATTTGGAAATGAAATAATAACCTGCTTGAGTTTATTATTTACTCGTCCGCGTAAACTTAGTCTATGAACGGAGAAAGATCTTCGTGAAAATCTTCGTGAAGATCTTTTATTATCCTGAGACATTTTGGTAGCGAGTTATTTAATTTACGATGTAACCAAAAAATTGCTATTACAAAACAAACAGCCAACTGGAACTATTGTGGGTAGGTACCTACCTACTAAAACTAATAATCATACAACTACAACCAAATAGATATACCTAGTAATCACTATGTACATAAGTACCTACCTAGATTAAATGGATTATGAATTAGGAACTTGAAGTAAAAAAAACGGTAGGTACCTAGTAAATAAAGTATCACCAAGATACTATGAAAAGTCAGCTTTCAGACATTAGGTACTGAGAGGTGAGTCTGAGTTTTGCAAACACCATCGTAACGGTGAACTTAACACGATCGTACGTGTATAACATAATAACTAGCTATTAATCTGTGCCAAAAACGTCACAGATTAATGGCTAGTTACTACGCAATACACGTACACTCGCCGTTACGATCATCGTTACGATGGTGTGTGTAAGCTCGGACTTGCCCCTCTGGTCTGTAACATACAAAAGTACTGCCATCTATCGGTGAGTAGCAATACAAACAAACTCATAGACGTAGAATTTTTTCGCTACGCTAAAACTACAAATCTTTGTGTGACAGTGACTTTTTAGAAGAACATGGACCTCAGAGCAAGCATCTCTAGAAAAAAAAAGTGGATTTGATTTCTGATCATAATAGTATGTGCTGTGAATCATAGATAATTTTTTGCTGTGAATTCTTTGTTGATCACCCTCCATGGTTGATCACGACTTTTTACTTTTTAGGATGGATGGATGGCAAAAACTACAATATATATATGGATGGAACAAAACAAACAACTGATATAAATATTGCATTAATTTTAACAAACGCTATGTGTATGTACTCATTCTTGCATGCATAAAGAACGATCCTAAAGAGAGGATTAAGCAAACTTATAATTGGTACATAAACAAATAGTTGCAACGCAAATGTTGTATTGTATTTTGTTGCATGCATGCAGTGCACTACAGTCTACAGGCACAGAATAAATAAAATTGGAGTATAGAGTGTTATGTACGAGTTCCGTGAGTGTTGTGATTTTCGGACGATTGCATTTAAACACTGTCTCTATAGGGAAAATAAAGTAAAACTTTGACGAAGTAATGGTTTGACATGGTAACCAAACATGTTATCCTAAACACCGCGCTGTCTCGGGTTATGATAGGTGGGTTTGGGATGGTTTGGGACGAATCGCCAAAATGAGCCGGCAAGTATCAATTGACACTTATTTCAAGTCAAAATCTGGCTTAACACCTCCATGCATGAAGATTATGGATGAAAATATCAATGTAGCTAAGAAACGACGAAGCTTGAGCCTGGCAAAGACTCTGGGGATTCTAAAATCTCCCAAATATGCAACTCCAGCTAAAAGCTCAGTAAACAAAGAAGCAGAAGTAATATGCTTGAGCAGTGATGATGAGAATACGCCATCACCGACAGAGTCGCTTAATATAAGCCAACACAGTATCAAAAGTGATGGTGCTGAATCAAATTCGTCTCAGGCGACTATCCCCTACAGCTTGACTCCTCAAACACCAGTAAAGACACCCCGGAAGACTCCGCTCAAAACCCCACAGACCTCAAACAACATTTTTCAAAGTCCGGGTTCAAAAAAGTTTTACTCACCTACTAAGAAGCGCAATGTGGTGAAACAAACGCAAGTAAAGAAGAACTTAGCTCGGGAGTCCTTCATACAGCCACATGTTTATTCTGATGATTTGTTTAGAGAAGCATGTGAAGGCATGGATGATAAAAGTAAGTTTATTTTATTTGAAAGAGAACCAACAGCTTACATATATTAGAACACACATTACGCTAGCATTAGAGAGCCAAATAAAGTTTGAGAAGAATACAGCTAGTCCGCTCCATATAAACGGCAGTTTTCTCCTCATATGGATTACATACATACATAGACACACACCTTTTTCCCCGAATGGCTAGGCAGAGCCTCAATGAGCCTCTTCACAGTGGGTTGCACCATCGTGGAATATAGTCAATGAAATTTTGAAGGCACTCAATGTTCCACTACAATCCCCGAGGGGATCCTTATGTACTCATTATACTCATAAAATCCCCTATGACAAAGGAAGGCTAATAAAATAGTTTTAAAAAAAAACGGTGATTAATAAGTTAAAATTTGAGTACTGTTTGATACCTTTGTTTAGGGGATTGTTGTGGAATAGTAAGTGCTTTTCAATCCCCTGAGGGATATAAATAGGGGAAGGGGGGTTTCAGTAATGACCATTAGCGGAACGACCCAAATTTTTGCATACCACTTTTATGTCTCATTAGTTGAATGTGACCCGCTTGAAGTATCACACGGTGGCCTTAAAAAGGACCTCATCACCAATGGTGAAGGAATCAGTGTGGTGAAAGTGTTGTTGTACACCTTTCATATGATATTTTGCATTTATAATTTAGGTATGGAACTTTAGTATCTCTTTCTCTAAAGTCATGGTGGATCAGATACTAGAAAGCCAATTGCAGCTTCTAAATGATTACTTCAAATTCTAGAGCAAAATTCGTGATACAAACATCACTTTCATCATTAACCCCCGACGCAAAAACTACGGGGTGTTATAAGTTTGACGTGTCTGTGTGTGTGTCTGTCTGTGGCATCGTAGCTCCCGAACGGATGAACCGATTTAGATATTGTTTTTTTTGTTTGAAAGTTGAATTAGTCGGGAGTGTTCTTAGCTATGTTTGATCAAAATCGGTTCAGCCGATTCATTGCGATGATGTTTTTTTAAATTTTTACAAAATTAATTATTGTTGTTAGATGATGCCTTTGTAGAATACACTGTGGAGATTAGCCATAACCAACAATGGTAGGCGGATTGGTGATCACAGTATAGGTAGTGAGTACTCATGTGGATGCTTCCCATCCCGTGCTGTAATAACTAAGTCAGCTTTTAAGACAATTACAAAGAAGACGGAGGGGTATGTTTTGGCTGGACAGATTCCATGCCACAATAACCTATACACTATGTATATAACCCCACAGATAGATGACAGCTTTATACATTCATGGAGCTTTTGATTAGTCTATAAATAATCAAAGCATGGAGCATTATCTAACCATTAATGAAAATGAATTCTAAAACTTATTCAACCTCTGTGGCGCGGCGGGCCAAGGTTTGCCTGTGACGCAGTAGGTTGCGGTTTCAATTCCCGCCTCCGAACAAATATTTGTTCAGGGTGTTCTGAGTATTTTCTATGTATGATAAAAATATCTATCTGTGTAATGTATTGTATTAAGTTGTATCTGTGATCGAAGTATTAAGTATATTTATTAGTTAGTTATCTAGTATCCATAACACAAGGTATGCTTAGCTTAGGGCTAGATAATGTTCTGTGAACTGTCCAGCATTAATATTAATTAGTATAGTCAATTGGAATCAAACTATGTATTTTTTCAGCTATATTTCTTCTATCCACCGTTAACAAGTATCTCAAAGATTACACCCTAACACATCTTCTACCAGAAACATCCCAAGAATTGCTTGGCCGTTGCTTTAAAGTTGTCAAGCCGGGGATGAGGCTGGTTTGCCGACTGTACTGGAGGCAGCCCGGGTGGTACAGACGGGAGCAGCTGTTGCCGATCAGTGGAGATAAGAAGGAGGCTATCGATGATCCAACCTTTCAGGAGATGATGCATTCGTTGATTATGAATAGTTTTATCACAACCTCTGCTGTAGCTGGTAAGTATTAATATCTTCTTTTTTTTCTCTTTTTTTTATACTACTTGGAATGACTGATCAAGCAGATGGCCCACCTGATGTTAAGCGGTAACCTCTGTGTATGAACAGTGCATTACCTCATAGGTCACGTCCACCTAGGACGCGCCCTATGTGGCATTGCACTGCGCCCGCCACCCTGAGACATAAAGATGAAAAGTCACATGTGCCCGTAATTTCACCGGCACCCTCACCCTTCAAACCGGAACACAGCAATGCAAGCACCACTGCTTTGCGGCAGAAATAGGTATGGTGGTAGTACTTCCCCGGACGAACTCTTTCACAAAAAAGCTCTACTACTACTATATTTATATTCTCTATTATTTATAGACGAGCTGCTTTCGCTGATGGGTCTATGATTATGATTTTTGTGTGTGATTTTGCATGCTTTTTGTCACAACAACATCGCTTTGGGTTTTCTGTTATGTCGTTGTACTTGTTTCTTAATAAATAAATAAATGTTTACCATGTTTGGGGATTTTTTCATAATCACCATGTAGAAAGAAGGAAGAAGCTTGTCTTTGGACTGCTATTGTGAATCTAGACCACTCCTTCTTCTTTCGGTAGTATATGGTTTGGTGGTGTTAAAAAGTCTTGTTTATGATGGTAAATGGTTTGTATTAAGAAAGTCTATACAATTACACTGAATCGGTATGACTATGAATCTATGGTATATTATTGGTATGGTTTTATGAGAGTACGCGATGCCTGTAAGGCTGGTGTTCGCGAGCTGAGCTCAATTTGGGGTAATCCGAGCAAATGCGTATTTTGTGCATACAATGCTGAAACACACATTTGCAGCGTGTTCGTTTATATGCTTATAACTCGAACATATTCCCGAGAGCGAGATGAAGATGAAATCGCATGAAATGAAATGATGGTACAATTATAAAATCAATTTAAGCGAAACAATAAAAGCAAACAATAAATCTTACTGGTTAATGGTTGACGTTACTTATAAAACATTATAAACATAAGATAAAATAAGCAAAATATAAAAGCACATGGTAGCATAAAACATCTAATAAAAACGTGTAAATGTTTCTAAACTTAACTAAACTATCGAGTTTTCGAGAGCCATATTGTCATTTGGTACACCCGGGTCCGTCTTTTTGCCTCGTTTAACCGCACTTTAGTTCGCGCTAGGCCAACGTTTGGCATAATTATTTTCTCGAAAACTGATCTCACTTTTATTGTTTAATTCACTTGCACTAAGCACTTCACTATGGTCTGGTTCACTGGTTGACCTCAGCGGCGGCGGAGCCATCACCGACTCCTGCCGGCGGTGGCTCTCGCGGCGGGGCTGAGGTCTTGGAGGCGGCGGGGTCGCCGCAGATCTCTGACGGCGGCGACCCTCGCCGCGGCGCGCAGGAACAGCTCCCTGGCATAGACAGCATTGTCCGCTCCTCCATGCTTAAGCTGCTGCTGCACACAGTGCGCCTACTGCCAGCACATAGCTGATCATGGCTCGTCATATTTTTTTTTTGAACTCTGCTTCAATTATGGAATTATAGTATTTCCATAAATTACACAGATGTTTTTCATTTGTATGGTTGGTGTGGTGTATGGTTTCAATGTCCTTGACATAGTGATCTGCGAAACGTGAGTCTAATACTCTGAACAAGTCATCTGCTAGGTATCCGATATCATTTGCGAGTCCCCTTCGGCGCCGCGCTGTCTGCTCCACAGTGCGCCTAGCGTCAACGTTAAAATGCAGCGTTAACAAGAGTTCATTGTAGTATTCTAGTTCCTGGCCGGCCTTGCTGCACGATCGTATTGCAATGGTATCATTTGTCAATGGTTGAACACAGTTTATCAAAATAGGTAGATATTTTGTCATAGGTAGGTACCTATACTTGTCCAGTGTCTGCCATATGGTACATGACTAAAGTCTATTTGCCCCTGATAAGTTGTATTTTGTTTATAGGATCAAAGTAGACTGTCGGTTGTCTTGATAACTGTTTTATATCGTTCAAGCCGTAGGTAAGTAGGTAACAACGGCATCTTGAAACTAAATAATACTGTTTATATTTTCGATCTTATATTTCTTCTCCAGTATTAATCTTTAATTCTGTCTTGGTAATATGTTCATGGTTATTTTTCTGGTTCTGGTTTTGGTAATGTCTGGTCTGGTGCGGATTCGTTGACCTTGTTAACGGGCAACACTGAGAGCTTTACAATCGGGCGCTTTAGGACACCGTTCCTGGTTTTTAATGAGACCGCTCTGGTAAGGCCTTCATCCCCTGGATGCGTGTCGATTACCCGCCCAAGAGCCCACTTTCCTGGAGGTAGATTATCATCATGGATCACCACTAGATCCCCAATATCGATGTTTTTCTGTGTCTGCATCCACTTGGTTCTGGATGACAGTTGTACAAGGTATTCAGACTTCCACCTTTTTCATAAATCTTGAAATAGTTTAGATGTTAGATGCCATCTGGTTCGAGCATCTTGCTCCGTTTCTATTATAGTTGCTCCTGGTCTTCCTGATAAGAAATGAGCTGGTGTGAGAAAATTGAGATCATCAGGATCCTCTGATAACGCGCAAAGCGGACGAGAGTTCAGACATGCTTCCAGTCTGGTCAATAGTGTGGTATACTCCTCGAAGGTCAGTTTCTGTTGGCCAATGACTCTCTTAAGATGATGTTTAAGGCTGCGTACTGCTCGTTCCCATAATCCCCCGGAACTAGCCCATTTTGGTACTGTATAGTGCCATTCCAGCCCCATCTCCGTTATCTCAGTTATGAAGCCTTCACTGAATACTTGCTGAAGTTGGTGAAATTCTTCTTGTAACATTCTATTCGCTCCCACAAAGTTAGTTCCGTTATCGCTATACATGTGTCGTGGAGCTCCCCTTCGGGCTGCCATCCTGGTAAGCGCTGCCAGAAAGGCTGAACTGGTCAAGTCTGACACGAGCTCTAGATGAACAGCCTTTGTCACCATGCATACAAAAACAGCTATATAGCCCTTTGTGGTTTTAATTCCAAGATACAAGATACAAGATACAAGATATTTATTTGCATAAATAAGTGTTACAATTTGGTCTTATAAAATAGTGAGCACTTATGACTTATTTGCCCTCTGCAGGCATCGCAAATTTTTCGAGGGCGTAAACTGCTACTTAGTTTACTAAGTATATCTAGTTTACCTTTGTTTTACCTATAGGTAAAACAACTAACTACTAAAATGTTAACTAATACAACAAATAAAACATCCAAAGTTACTAACATTACAGGGTTATTAGGTACATTCATCAATTTGGAAATTTAAGAATAGGTATAAAAGGTAATTTAGGTAGCTAAAGTTGGCAAATGGTCATTTTTATTCTATTAAATATTCGTCAACAGTATAGAAACACCTTTGAATAAGGAATGTTTTTAGCTTTCCGATAAACAACCTTATTTTAGTTTCATTTTTTATATTAATTGGTAGCTTGTTAAAAATTTTTACTGCCATATAATAAGGACTTTTGTTTAGCATACTTATTCTAGAATATGGCAGAAAAAGTCTGTCTTTGTGACGAGTGTTTCTGTTATGTGTTTCGTTTATTTTGGTGAAATGGTTATTATTTTTATAAACGAAAATGCAAATGTCCATAATGTAAATTGAAGGTAGCGTCAGAAGATGAAATTTTATGAAATAAGGTTTACAGCTTTGCATGTTATCAATCTGGGCTATGATTCTAACACATTTCTTTTGTGTAATGAATAGGTCTTTCACATTTACACTATTTCCCCATAGCATTATACCGTATCTTAGCCACGAATACGCATACGCATAATACGCTGATAATGCAGTCTCAGTGTTCGTACTGTGTTTAATTTGAAAAAGGGCATATGTAAACTTGGATAGTTTAATTTGTATGTGTTCTATGTGAGTCTTCCAGTTGAGGTGAGTATCTATGTTTAAACCCAGTAAGCTGAATGTGTCAACTTTTTCTAAAGCAGTGTTTTGAAAATCTATTTTTAATGGAATGGTTGGACTATTGTATGTTTTAAACTGCATTACTTTAGTTTTACTGCAGTTCATTTCCAGGTTGTGGTCTTGAAGCCAATTTGTTACGGTCTGTAATGTACTCTTTAATATTGAATCCGTCTTTTCGTTTTTCTCGCATTTTACTAATATTGAGACATCATCCGCGAATAATATAGGTAACGTTGTATCATTATTAAATATTTTTGGCAAATCATTTATATAAATAAGAAAAAGTACGCAACCTAGAACGCTTCCTTGTGGTATTGCACATTTTAATTTTCTGGTATTTGATCTTATTTCTATTATTTCCCTATTTTCAATGTCGTGATCTTCTATTTGGACGATTTGTTTTCCTCGCTTTAACCTCGACGAAACCCGTGTAGTCTACACCACAGTGGTGAAATGCATTTTCTGGATTCACCCTCGATGATGGTAAGTCTCCCATGAGCTGGTACTGCTTAATAGGATCCTGTCTTCTACATACGACGCATTTTCTAATAAACTTTTTGGTAGCCATGTATCCGCCGATAATCCAATACTGTTGTTGAGAACAACGTTACAATGGTAGTATGGTTTCATAGATCCAACGAGCAGCCACCCTAATTGCGTCTGCTGCGCGATGGGCTGCTCATCCTTGTCTCCTCTCAAGATACCTCCTAACATTATCTTGCTATAAACATCCGCCCCGAGGAGCAAGTCTACTGGTCGGCTTACGTTAAATTCCGGATCAGCCAGGTTAATACCTTGGATGTGATCCCATGATGATGGTTTGGTAAATGTGTTGTTCGGCAGGCGTTTAATTAGATTATTTATAATAATAACGTTGGTCGCGAAGGAAAACTTGCTATGCGTTGATTGTATAGCTATCTCTATCATGCCTTTAGAACTGTTTTCTTTCTCTCCTACGCCGTAAATTTGACCCTTAAAATGAGCCCTCTTCAATCCTAAGATCTGGGCCGCATTCTCATTGATCAACGACAGTTGAGAACCCTGGTCGACCAAAGCTCTCATGGTGTGCTGAGTGCCATCAGACCCCGTGACCTTGACTACGGTAGTAGCTAAAAGTATCTCTGACCTGTCATCCCAGGACACGTGTGATGACCTGAATGTATTTTCTTTTGTTGCTTCGCTATTGGTTTGCTTAGCGTTTGGTTTTGCAGAAGTAGTTGTACTTTGATCCACTAAAGCGTCATGAAGTAAAGTATTATGTTTGCCTAAGCATTTACGACATCGTTTGACCGATATGCACGGTTTCTTGAAATGATTGCATAAACAGTTTTGACAAAAGTTTAATTGCTCAATCTTTTTTGATTTTTGCAAAGGCGTCATTTCTAAAAATGTAGGGCATCGCCACAATGCATGCTCAGTATTGCACAATGCACAGGTTATCGACTGCGAAACATGATATGCACTCATGTTAGGCTTCGAATAATCTTTGTTTAATAATTGGTTATTTCGTTGAAAACTTTTCTTTTGGTTTGGGTTGTATTGGTTAGATTTTGATGGTTGAGGTAGCATGGTTTTCTGGTTATTTGGTTCTTGTTTACGCCGGGACGCTTCTAATGCTGTAAATTTTCTCTCTAAGTATTCCAGAAACTCCTGTAGAGAGGGTAGCTCTCTGGGCTTCTTGACGGATTCTATATATTCAGTAAAAGTCTCCTTATCGAGCTTTTGCGCTAGTAGGTGCACTAAGAGTGGATCCCATGTTGATATATCGACTCCTAGGTTTTGAATAGCGTAAAGCGTCTCTTTCGCTACGTCATGCAGCTTTTTAATCATGATCAGCGATTGGTGCTGTATGTTGGGAAGATCGAGTAAAATGCTGATATGGGACGTAAAAATTAGTTTCTTGTTTCCATACCGATGGTTAAGAATCTCCCAACATACCTTATAGTTATCAGAGCTTATTTGTAAATGGTTAATGAGGCGCTCCGCCTCTCCTGCTACCTTACTCTTCAGAAATTGCATTTTTTGCGCATTGGATATCGAAGGGTTTTTGTCAATAGCCTCGCTGAACAAATCCTTAAACGAAACCCAATGGCCATAGGTTCCATGGAACACGGGGATATCCATCTGAGGAGCTGACCTCTCTCGATGTTTCACCGACCACATCTTAGTGTTGATGGTCTCCGTCAACTCGATGTATCTTTCCTCGTGCTCGCAGAATTGTTCTTGGTAGTTGATATCTTCACTTCCATTTTCGCCTTCAATTTCCCAATGAAGTTTGTCAATCTCTCTCCAGCGGCTGTCCAGTGATCTTAAAGCATTTTCAAATTGCCACTGGTTCTCGAACTTGTCGACTTGTGTTTTACTCACAGTTCGCAGGAGGGCTTTAAAATTGAGGTTCTGCTTTTTCATCAACTTGTCTAGCTTGCTGGACCCTCCCGCTGATGGTAAAAAATCATCTCGCTGCGGGGCAAATGCTGGGCCTGGTTGTGGTTGCGTAGCCCCTGCTTCTAACCTACGTTGGCTAACGCTGGTAGCCATGTTAGGTGTTGGTATATGGTTATTTATAGATAATAAATGGTTCGTTCTGACCTGGTATGCTCCAAAACGACCTCAGCAGTCCAACTTAATTTAAATCACTGCAATCCTCTGGTTATGGTGTCACTGTATCACATGGTAGGCACTGGTAGGTAGTTTTTCGAAGGACCATGTAGAAAGAAGGAAGAAGCATGTCTTTGGACTGCTATTGTGAATCTAGACCACTCCTTCTTCTTTCGGTAGTATATGGTTTGGTGGTGTTAAAAAGTCTTGTTTATGATGGTAAATGGTTTGTATTAAGAAAGTCTATACAATTACACTGAATCGGTATGACTATGAATCTATGGTATATTATTGGTATGGTTTTATGAGAGTACGCGATGCCTGTAAGGCTGGTGTTCGCGAACTGAGCTCAATTTGGGGTAATCCGAGCAAATGCGTATTTTGTGCATACAATGCTGAAACACACATTTGCAGCGTGTTCGTTTATATGCTTATAACTCGAACACACCATTCTTGGCAGGCATATTTATTGGTGACCGCAGTCACAGAATAAATATTAGTAAAACTGCAGTATTGGTGTTGAGTACTCAGGTGGATGCTGCTGCCCATCCCCTGGTGGGCTGGTAATCCCTTATTCGGTTTTTAGGGCTTCGTACCCAGAGGGTAAAACGGGACCCTATTATTAAGGCTCCGCTGTCCGTCCGTCCGTCTGTGTCTCATGAACCGTGATAGTTAGACAGTTGAATTTTTCACAGATATTTGTACTTGTGTATTTCTGTTGCCGCTATAACAACAAATACTAAAAAAACACAATAAAATAAATATTTAAGGGGGCTCCCATACAACAAACGTGATTTTTTGATGTTTTTATAGATAATGGTATGGAACCATTCGTGCGCGAATCCGACTCGCACTTGGCCAGTTTTTTTACAATATTAAAACAAAACTAGTTATGATGAGAATTCAGAAGTAATTAAGAAGGAAGGTGAGTTTCATATTTAACATTAAAAAAAAATGTTTCCAGGCATCAACAGCTTAAGTTTTGAAGAATACGCCAAAATATTGAAAGCTGATGAAATTAAGCAGATCTGCAAAGACCTGAAGCTCAAAATCCAGTCGAAACAAGATGCTATAGAAGCGTTAAGTGCGTTCCGGCGGACGCCATCAATCAGCCAGTACTTCACTGGAGGAGCCCCGACCAATAATGCCAGAAGAGTTATAGATATGTAAGTATTTCATTATAAATTCAGAGCGATGGTAGCCTAACGGTTCAATAGTGCAACTCAGAATCCAACGATACCGGGTTCGATCCTAGGCTCCGCACCAATGACTGTTCTAAGTTATGTGTGGATTTCCATCGCTCTGTGCTTCGGAGGGCACGTTAAGCTGTCGGTCCCGGCTGTTATTGATTAATAGCAGTCGATAAGCCATGTCAGAGGCACTCGGGCGGCTTGACAAACTCTGACACCAGAGGCCAGCACTAACTCATACGAAACGACGAAACGACGACGATTATAAATGAGGTGCACTAAAGCCTTTCACAAAACTGGTTCTTTCAACATCAGTTACAAGACCCTTTTCTGGGTTCTTACATAAACCTGGTCATTGTCCTTACGCATAGTGACCAGGATACAACCAGTGACACGAATATCAAAGAATACATATAATTATAATGTTAACAATACCATTATCATCCTACAGAAGTCCACTGCTGGACATACAAGCCTCGCCCGTAGAATGCCACGACGTATGGTCTTGAGCCGCCTCCATCCACCGCCTTCCAGCGACCTCTAAAATGTCTTTGTTCCATCGAGGAAGGGGCCTTCCTCTACGTCGTCTAGTTCGTGGTTACTACTCGAGAACCTTCATTCCCCAACTGTTATCGTTCTGCGAGCTATATGACCTGCCCATATTGCCACTTTGCTAATTCTGGAAGCTTTTATGGTGATCTTGGATCTCCTCTTCTTCGGATGTGTATCAATGCCATTATTATTATTAAGAGCCTGTGGTGTCTCACTGCAGGGCAAAGGCATT
Source organism: Operophtera brumata (assembly GCA_932527175.1). Classification (NCBI taxonomy): domain Eukaryota; kingdom Metazoa; phylum Arthropoda; class Insecta; order Lepidoptera; family Geometridae; genus Operophtera; species Operophtera brumata. Next base: position 5,136,104 of record OW052228.1, on the reverse strand, counting down.
TCATCTCTACAAAATCAAAATGCTGGACAGTTCACACAGCATTATCTAGCCCCAAGGTAAGCAGAGCTTGTGTTATGGGTACTATATAACTGATATACAACTGACAGGCGTTGTAGACAGTCGGTCTTAACACCCCCACCTAGAATTAGAATTAGAATTAGATGCTGTACTAATTCATGCTTCAGCACTGTACTAAAAGGACAACTTTAATTCCAGCATGAAAACAAAAGTGGGTACCTGCTACAAGCTCTCGGACACAGCTCGCAACTCGTTCTACAAGCTGTACCTCCTCATGTACTTGGGGATGAACTACTCCACGATCAGAGACAAGCAGCTGGAGCTGGTGCTCATCAACGACAAGGTCAGCCGGGAGACTTACCCCGTCGACAAGGGAATGGAGCTGGACAGTGCTTCGGTTGTGTTCAGGAGCAAAGATGAGTTTGCTAAGTGAGTACGATCATATCATCATCATCAGCCTACAGAAGGCCACTGGACAAAGACAATACTTTATTTACTCGATAAATTATTCTTTATTAATTCGGGGTTCGATTCCCGCCTATCTATGTAATGTATTGTATTAAGTATATCAGCTATCTAGTACCCATAACACAAGCACTGCTTAGCTTGGGGCTACATAATGATAGTGTTGTGAGGACTGTCTAGCTTTTTTTATTTTATTTATTTTGTATTTAAATTACTGGCGGTTCAAGCAGTAGGCCCACCTGATATTAAGCTGTTAACTATGCCTATAACAAAGCACACAGGTCATGTCCACCTAGGCATTGCAAGCCACCCTAAGCAAGGCACCGGCAATCCCTCAAGGCCTCACGATAAATGCCTACCGCCGACCGTACCGGCGAAGCTATAAGCCCGCACGCCTGCATGAGCACTCGCACGGCAGTTGGTGATAGTAGGCTGTGGATGAATCATGCTCTTTTTTTTCTTTTTTTTCTATACTACTAGGAATGACGGATCAACAAGATGGCCCACCTGATGTTAAGCGGTACCCTCTGCCTATGAACAATGCATTATCAATTAGTTCACGTTCTAGGACGTTCAGTTTTTAGTAGTAGTAGAGCTTTTTTGTGTTCGTCCGGGGAAATACTACCACCATACCTATTTCTGCCGCAAAGCATTGCTGTGTTCCGGTTTGAAGGGTAAGGGTGCCGGTGAAATTACTGGCACATGAGACTTTTCATCTTTATGTCTCAGGGTGGCGGGTGCAGTGCAATGCCACATAGGGTGCGTCCTAGGTGGAAGTGAACTATGAGGTAATGCACTGTTCATAGGCAGAGGTTACCGTTTAACACCAGGTGGGCCATCTGCTTGTTCAGTCATTCATTAGTATAAAAATAAAAATAAAAAGGACGCGCCCTATGTGGCACTGCATTGCGCCCCTGAGACATAAAGATGAAAAGTCTCATGTGCCTGCAATTTCACCTGTAAGAATGGATGTAATGTTTTAAAATAAATACAAATAAATACAAATAATACCTGTACCTTCAAACCGGAACACAGCAATGCGAGCACTGCTGCTTTGCGGCAGAAATAGGTATGGTGGTATTACTTCCCCGGATGAACTCCTTAAAAAAGCTCTACTACTACTGTCTAATCAGGAACCAAAAATTGCAAATCAAAGTCGTTAATTGTACATTGTTTTAATTCAGACTAGCGACTCGCCCCGGCTTCGCACGGGTAGCCCCCGGTGACCCCCCCCCCCCCTCCTTATTACTTGTTCTGCTATTCGGAGCGGAGAAGAATCCACCAGAAAAGAGATAACTAACATCGGTCCAGCCGATCTTGAGTTATAAGTGGTGTGACGACCTCTGTGGCGCGGCGGGCGAACGTTCGCCTGCGACGCAGTTGGTTGCGGGTTCGATTCCCGCCTCGGAACAAATATTTGTGCGATCCGCAGATATATCTATGTAATATATTGTATTAAGTATATCAGTTGTCTAGTACCCATAACACAAGCTCTGCTTAGCTTGGGGCCAGATAATGTTCTGTGAAATGTACAGCAAAAAAAAAAAAAAAACTAACACGACTTTGTTTTATATATATAGATATGTTCAAGCACACATGCTGTATGAAAACTACCTGGCTGAAACAGACCCCTCTCAGAAGTGCAAGCTTGTGGCCAACGTGTACAAACTGTATAAAGAAATCAGTGAAGAAGATATGATGAGGTGAGATTATTAATAATTATTACGAATATTTATGTCATACTCAGATACTTGTATTTATTCATAAACTAAAGGCGATGTTATATGCTTTAGTGATACTCAGTAATTTGCACTTAAACTTTAAGAAGAAAACCATCATATTAGTGTTTGTTTAAGTCTTAAACAAACACTAAGCGATGGTATACTTTATTGATACTCAGATACTTGTATTAAATAAATAAATAACGGCTTATTACCACTGTATTTCGTCAATATGTTTTCCAACCACGATTTTTTTTCACGTCTTTGTTATACTACTGAATGACGGAACAAGCCGATGGCCCACCTGATGTTAAGCGGTAACCTCTGCCTATGAACAGTGCATTACCTCATAGGTCACGTCCACCTAGGACGCGCCCTATGTCGCATTGCACTGCGCCCGCCACCCTGAGACATAAGGATGAAAAGTCTCATGTGCCTGTAATTTCACCGGCACCCTTACCCTTCAAACCGGAACACAGCAACGCGAGCACTACTGCTTTGCGGCAGAAATAGGTATGGTGGTAGTACTTCCCAGGACGAACTCTTTCAAAAAAAAACTCTACTACTACTACTAAAATAGTTCGATACGATAACGATAGTTTCCATTCAGATACTTGTAATTAAACCTACACTGAAGCTGGTGCTATGCTTTAGTGATAATAGTTTTTTTTAACCTGCGTGAATGACGGAACATGCAGATGGCCCACCTGATGTTAAGCGGTAACCTCTGCCTTTAACGCCTTGTAACTGCCTTGTAACGCGCCCTATGTGGCATTGCACTGCGCCCGCCACCCTGAGACAAAGATGAAAAGTCTCGTGTGCCTGTAATTTCACCAAAGTCAAAGTCAAAGTCAAAAGTATTTTATTCATTGAAATCACAAGGATCATTTTGAATCGTCTTAAAAAATAAATTTACAGTTACTCCTGTTCCAACGCAACCAGACCTAGAAGAATCAGGCAACAAACACGGTCTGTTTTTCTTTTGATGATCCTTCTTACTACTAGGTGGAGAGCGCCTGTGTGGTGCCTCGAGAACAAGTTGAAGCTGATTCAAGGAAAAAAGGAAAACCAAATTAAAAGCCTTACTTAGGTAGGCAGTCAAAAGTAAGATGATAGAGAGAATCAGCAAAAGTTCATAAGGCAGCACACACTACGCTTGATATACACATAAATAACACACAGTAATAAATTATATGCAGGTAAAGACATTGCAAATTGACAAATTAGGTGTCGAGGGGCAGAGCGACATCAGGCCACGCGGCTTTATCATTAACATAGTCATGTAGTGTGTAATACGCTTTCTTAATTAAATTATTCTTTATGTAAGATTTAAATCTTCGAATCGAAAGTTTAGAAGCACTTTCTGGAAGTTTATTATAGAACCGAACAGAATTCCCCATAAAAGACCCACTTACTTTTTTTAATCTAAATTTGGGAATACTCAGTTTATTTTTATTTCTCGTGTTAAAACAATGCACGTCACTTTTTTCATAAATCTATCTTAGTGTTTATGTGTATATAATAAGGTTTCGTAGATGTATTGCGATATTACGGTGAGAATGTTAATTTCCTTAAAATTAACATTCTCACCGGCACGTGAAACAATTGTAATTTAAATTTTACGGTTCATTAGATACAGCCTGGTGACAGACAGCCTAGCCTTAGTAATAGGGTCCCGTTTTACCCTTTGGGCACGGAATCCTAAAAAGCAATAATTTGGTAATTGACGAAGCTGTGATTCATATATTTCAGATACAAAACCCTTCCCGAATGGCTGAGAAGATTCACCCCACCCTACTTGTACGTGAAGTTACTGGAATCTGGCATTCAAGAGTGCAAAAAGCAGAAGTCCCCCGTGCACTACCAGCTCGCTCTGGACATATTGTCGAAGCTGATAGATCAGATGGCCTTCCGACAGCACAACAAAGCCGAGTGGTACGCGGAGAAAGCGCTCATACTGCACAAACTGCTGTTCAGACATGACGAGGTAGGCACACGCTTCTGTACTTTTCTGCCTTTTTTTTTCTTAACCTATATTGTCCCACTGCTGGGCAAAGGTCTCCCCCAAATTCTTCCACTTGTACCTGTCTTTGGCAGTCTCCCACCACTCCTCAAAACTCACAAGATCGTTCCGCCAACGCTTTCTCGGCCGACCCCGATGTCGCCGTCCTTCAGGTATCCAGGGTGTGCTACCTGATGTTCACCCACCTGTTGGGAAGCATTCGACTGACGTGGCCCGGCCAATCCCATAGTCCCCAGTACCTTTTCTGCCTGTTCTATAATAGTAGTTTATGCAACTGTCATATAAGAAGGGGTATTAAAACACGAGAGTCTGTTTATCGCATGAGGCGAAGCCGAATGCGATAATAGGTTGACTCGAGTGTTTTTATAACTAAGTTATATGCAGTTTCATACACTACTTTATCTTCACTCATAGGAAAAATTGAAATTAAACAAAGAAAAACACGATCGGCAAAAAAAATTATGGGAAGCGCGGGAAATTAAGTTCAAACTACGCATGCGTGCGCCATTTTATCACAGTTCGAACAGCGCATGCGTGCGCCTTGTTTTTCATATTCAGGCTATAACCATAGACTAGTTTAATGAATTAATAAAAAAAAGGTAGCGGTACTATAATGAGTTTTATTCTTAATTTTATGTATATGCGTCTATAAAGTGCGTCTGTATAGAACCGTCTTTGAATTCGTAATTCGAATTTTTCGATTTGAGTGTAGATAAAATTATTTTTTTTACAAAAATAAAAGTGAACCAAAGATTTAAATGTCAAGATACAGTTGATCTACATAATTTGCATTTTGTCATAACATCAAACACCACCGATTGTCGTTGGTGTCTCGCATCTGATTTTGACACCGAAAAATTGGCAGTCATTTTATCACGTCATCCGCTCTGATCCTTACGGTATTAATATAGCTTATGAGTCAAACGTGTTTGTTTGTCTGCCAAAATGCCGATTTTGATGATAATCGGTAACTACACGCGTTGGTTAAAACCTAGATTGAAACCGGGTACTTTTATCCCTTAAGCCGTAACATGCCGTACATCAGGTCATATTTATCCAGGTAGTGTTTGGGCTCATTTTAATCAGCTCACAATTCCGATCACTAATTTCATAAAAGCTTGTTTTGAGAAATATATTAATACACAAAAAACTATTTACCAAGATAACTAGAGAGCTGATGCAGGAATATATTTTTAGACAAAAAAAATATGGTTACCTTTCTGGAAATTTTATAAAAATATATACAAAAACTTAATTAACAAGATCATACATAGATCATGCATAAATATTTTAAAACAAAAAAAAGGTAATTTTTCTGGCTATTTTATAGCGCAAATATTCTCTTATTTATGCAGGCAGCAGAAACCCTTCTGGAAGGCCTTAAATCAACAATACCAGAAGACACGAAAGACGTGTTGCGACCCCGAGCGAGCAAACTCGCCAAACAACAGAACATCGAGCTCGAGCGCACTCTCCGAGACATGCTGCTCGAGCACGCGACCGAAGGCCTCATACTGGAGAACCAGTTCAGCGCGGACCATGTTAGCAAACAGCCGATGGAGTAAGTACCTTATTGCTGTAGCCATAAAGGCTCATTTTATACTAAATGTCTTGGATAGACAAACAACAGTACATCGATCTAGAAACCTTGCTGCTGAAACACGCGAGCCGAGACCTCTTACTGGAGAATCGGCGCGGACCATTTAGCAAACAGCATATGGAGTAAGTACCTTATTGCAGTAGCCATAAAGGCTCATTTTATACTAAATGTCTTGGATAGACAAACAACAGAACATCGAGCTAGAAACCTTGCTGCTGAAACACGCGAGCCGAGACCTCTTAATGGAGAATCGGCGCGGACCATTTAGTAAACAGCGTATGGAGTAAGTACCTTATTGCAGTAGCCATAAAGGCTCATATACTAAATGTTTCGAGCTGGACTAAATCTCAGAGACATGTTTCGAGCTGGACTACATCTCAGATACATGTTTCTGAAACACGCGAGCAGATACCTCATACAGGAGAATCATTAAAATAAAATTAAAATTAAAATATATTTATTCATAAAAATAAACAAGCATTACAAAATCTAGTCTAATTATAATAAGATTCACATTATACTGGCTTGTACTACGTAGATATTGGTTGCAGTATCTACACTAAGTGCTAGACTTGTGTTGTAGACACTGCGTAACCTTCCATATTAGGAACTATTGGGTAGCCGTTATGAGGTTTCACTATGTATTGTATTCAGGTACTAGTTAGTACCTGGTTACAATAATATTGAAATTAACAAAATTGTTTAACAAATTATTAACATTTATCATTAACGTATAAATTAAGGAAATTAACTGAACGTTAAATCGTAATCATCTTTGTAATGTACATTTTTGTAGTTATAAATTAAATAAATTTGCATTTTAATCATTATGATGTATATTATAATTTTGACTTGTTTTATCTAGATAATACAGAGATTGAATGTTGGATATCATCTACAACATGACGTGCTTAGAACATTATTAAATCCGATATTAACTAAATACATTTGCGACATTGAATAATTTTATAGTATATCAAATAAAGTAAGTGAATGTTATATAAGTGTGATTTTATGCTGAGTTAGGGCCTTTTTGCACCGACATTTTAGAAAACCAAACAACCAGCAAACATAATTTTCACTAGAAACGGGATATTAACCATGATTTTTGAGTTTTATATGTTCCCTCATATAAAACTCAAAAATATAATGTTTTATAGTTTTATATGTTTTAATCATGGTAAATATCCCGTTTCTAGTGAAAATTATGTACATAACCATGATAGTTTCAAAAGTTAACCAGCAAACAACCTGCGCTGGTCTTCCGTTAGAGCCAAGCCGCCGATCTTGTGTTAGAGCCAAGCCGCCAATTTTCTGTTAGAGCCAAGCCGCCAATCTTCTGTTAGAGCCGTTTTAATTACCTACATAATTTTAACTACTTCTTATCGCGACTTCATCCCAGCATATTTAGGTAGCTAGTCTACCTAACTACGCGCGGGCGAAGTCGACAGCGGGTCACTAAATATTAGTGCGAGGCTTTGACCTACGGATTTGGTTTTCAACAAGAACATTTACATCTCAATTGTCAATATTTCTTCAAGGAACACGTTTTCGTTGCTCTCTCTGTACTTGAGCGCAGCTCGCTTGAACTGAGTCATGAACGCGGAGTCGGGTCCCGTCTCCCGAATATCATAGTTAACATAATGTCTACTGTGCTCAAAAGGATATTGGATACAAACGTATCCACAACTTATTGGTTGCGTCCAGTTGTTACGTCCATCATTTCGCATGTACAGATCAGGTGCGTGCGAAACGTTCTGCAAATCTTCGAATAACTGCCGCTTCACTGGATATCCTTTATAAACGCTAACTATATACTCTTCAAATTTGAAATTTTCGTAGTATTCAAAAAATCCTCCCAAGAGTTCATATATCGAGCGGTTGCAACGCGGCTTGTAATCGATTTCTTTGAATCCTGCATTCCAGCCTGAGAATATGTATGGGTCCGCGTCACTCTGCAGCGAGGCCACGGAGGGCATCATACCGACCTGCTGCAGGTAGAATATGAGCAGCAGCGTGATGCCGCTGCTCGGGCACTTGTCGACTGTCGTGACCTTGTGCAGCTTTGCCCAGTACTTGACAATGATCGCCAAGTCCAGCGCACGTTCATCTATGTGCAGCATGTATTTGACGAGTTGGGAATTTCTTGTAACCAGTTTGTCTTTGAAATTCAAGTCGACGTTAAATTTCGTTGGGATATGTTGGAAAGACATGACGGGGATTAATACTTTGGGGACCGTCCATGTGATGAGCTCTGTGAATAGGTCCGGGTGTTGCTGGAGGACGGTCTTGGCTTCTTCTACGATGGCTCTTGTTGAGGTGTCGATGTCGGTGCGGTTGAGCCGCATGAACACGTCTATGTCACTGTGCTCTAGTGCTTCACCGGTCGCTGACGATCCGAATCTGATGGCTTGGCATCCTGAAACACAAAATAGGAAATTTGGTATACAGATAGATTATGACCCGGATTGAGCTATATAGAAAGAAAGAAACAAACATTCTTTATTTGGAACGGCACCATAAGAATAGAGAAAATTACACTCGACAAATAAAAATAAAAAGAGAAAACATAATAATACAAAAGGCAAAAACTATATCTAACTTAACTATACTACACATTAATAGTGTCTCTCAGTGACATCCACGCAGTGACGTCACAAATTGGAGTCCAACTCGGCATGATGTTGCGTATAGTTACACAACGCTGATCTTCCGCCGGATCCAGGTGGGTGCGTCACCACAGAATAAATAATAGTACGCGTCACCCAGTCACCAGTCAACACATAACGTACCTACTTAATAATCTTTAAAAAAAATATTAAAAAATAAAGAAATATAAAGGCAGTGTGCCATGAAAATAGTGCTTGATGGAGATAAAGTTTAAATTAATAGATAAAAGGAATAGAGATAAAAGAGAGTACACAGACCTGCGAAGAAAGTAATAAGTGAATTCAGAAAGAAAGTAAAAAAATCCGTAGGTATATTACTTTTTATCCCGATAAAACGCGGGCGAAGCAATAAATAATAAATCGTTGCGTATCCGTAAATCTTAGAGACCTGTGGAGGGTACATTCCTTTTGTGGTCTAGGGGTGCACTAAGAAAGGAATTTCCGGAACTAAGGGAGTGCAGCGGGTGTTCAAAATTGTATGATAAAATAAACAAAACAAGTTTCAGAATTTCCTGAAATTTTGCTGAAAAAAGGCACAGGGTATGTTTTGATTGGGTTTTTAAAGTAAAACAAAATAGCTCTGTATATCGTAAAACCCTTGGTAGTAGACACTTGAAATTGGACATGTAGATTCCTCAAATAAAATAAACAAAACTAGTTTCAGGATTTCCTGAAGTTTTCCTGAAATAAGGCAAAGGAATGTTTTGATTGTAATAAACTTTCGAGCCGAAACCGCTGAACTTTGAGACTTGTAATTTGGAAGGTGTATTCTTTTTAGGACATATCCGTGTACTAAGAAAGACATTTGGAAAATTCAGCCTCTAAGGGGTCCAAAAGCGGCTTTTTAACTAAAACAAAATATCTCTGCATCTCGGCAACCATTGGTACCTAGTAGATACTTGAAATTGTACAATGTTGATTTCTGAAATGAACATAACAAAACAAATTTCAGCATTTCCTGAGATTTTACTAAAAAACGGGACAGCAAGGGTGTATTTGTCTTGATAAAGGAATTTAAAAAATTCGTTTCCTAATGGGTTAAAAATGGGGTTGAATTTGAAACGTAAAAAAAAAATGCTCTGTATTTCGGAAACCGTTAGTAGTAGAACCTTGGAATTTTACATGGAGTAACAAACACGTGTTTCAGCGGTATCTGAAACTTTTCTGAAAAAAGGCACAGGATTTTTTTCTTTATAAAAAATAATAATCTTTTGTTTTTCACAACGCACAGCCTAGACCGCTGGTCGTAGGGACTTAAGGTACATTCCTTTTGTGCTCTAGGGATGCACTATGAAAGGAATTTCCGAAATTCACTTCCAAAGGGGTGCAGCGGGGTGTTGAAGTTTGGATGAAAAACTCCACGTGGACGAAGTTGCGGGCCTATCACTGGTTTTATTATATTGTTGTAGTGTAGATAGACTAAGGGGCCGTTCGAGACTTTCCCTAACTATACTTCACGTGTATTCAGAAACCTTCCCTGGCGTGCGGATAAAACTTAGCAAAGTATCATCGCTTTCGGCATAGTGGTGTAGGAACGCATACAGGACAAACAAACAAATAAAGAAACATTCATTAACACCATTATTTTGTTGTATGTCTGTTTGGTTCAAATTTTGCAAGCTTCACCCAACCGAATGAGCTGAAATTTATACCTGTCTTATTCCTATGACAACACAATATAATGGTGACAGCTGATCTGATGATCGAGACAGAACAACGGAACTCTTAAATAGTTTTTTATTTAATGAATCTAATTGGCAATCTATCTTACGGCCCACCTGATGTAAAGTGGTCACCGTCGCTTATAGACACCGGTAACACCGGTGGTATTGTCGATACGCTGCCTACTATGAAGGAATTTAAGACCATTTTTCTTGAAGCGACACATGTCGTAACGTAACCAAGCGGGAAAACCTCAGATGGAAGCTCATACCATAGTTTGTTTGTTTTCATTTTGATTAGCTCGCACAACTCATTTTTTAATTTTTTATTTACTCTGTTTTTTAACCCCCGACGAAAAACGAAGGGGTGTTATAAGTTTGACGTGTCTGTGTGTGTGTGTGTGTCTGTCTGTCCCATCGTAGCTCCCGAACGGATGAACCGATTTAGTTTTTTTTATAGGTGTATTTGTCGGGAGTGTTCTTAGCTTTGTTTGATCAAAATCGGTTCAGCCGTTCAGTGTTGGTTTTTTTTTTTAATTTTTACAAAATTAATTACTTTTATAAAGCATAGAAAAGTATCAAATTCTTAATTTTTATAGCCCCTTGTAAGATTTTAAACGCAAAACGTAGGGCGTTATAGAGTATTTTTCAACGACAGGTACTCGTTTTTTTGTGATTGAGTACGACAGCAGCAGTACTAAAGCAGTAGTCCTCGCATTGCTGTGATCTGGTTTGAAAGTTATCATTCGTACAGTCTGCTTTTACGACACCAAAGGGGGAGTCCCTTTAACAGGTGGACCTTAGTCATAAAATACGAGTGTCGAATATCCCCTAGATGTATCTAATTGCCAAATGGTAGAGTCATCATCATCATTCTCTGGAAGTACACCGCTGGCATAGGTCCCGCCCATGCCATGACGAATGGTGTCGAGCCGCCTCCATTCACTGACTTCCTGTCGTCGGCCGATCGACACTTATTCCTACACTGCTTCGTCCGGTTAGTGGACGCCACCAAGAACTTGTATTCACCAGCGGTTGTCATGTTTTCAAGATTGAATTTAATAATTTATTAATATATGCAACGCAAACAGCCGGCAGGTATGGTAGGTAAAAACCTTACGTTTGTAGGTGTGTAACATTCTATGAGGAGAGAATAAATTAAATTAAAATAATTGATTGAAGCTGAGAGATAATGTCGATCAGTTTTATGTATGAATATAAATTATGTAACACTAGTGTCCGCCGAAGTACTACCGCCATACCTATTTCTGATGCAAAACATTAGTGCTTGCTGTGTGCCGGTGCCATTACAGGAACACGAGTTTTTTTTATACAACTTTAGATGACGGAACAAGCATATGACCCACCTGATGTTAAGCGGTAGCCTCTGCCTATGAACAGTGCATTATCTCATAGGTCGCGTCCACCAAGTACGCGCCCTATGTGGCATTGCACTGCGCCCGCCACTCTGAGATCAAAAGATGGAAAGTCACATGTGCCTGTAATTTGTTCTACTTTTCATACCCTTCAAACCGGAACGCAGTAATGCGAGCACTACTGCTTTGTGGCAGAAATAGGTAAGGAGGTAGTACATCGTAGGATGAACTCTTTCACAAAAAACCTCTACTACTAACAAACACTTTTCATCTTTATGTCTCAGGGTGGCGGGCGCAGTGCAATGCCACATAGTGCGCGTACTAGGTGGACGTGTCCTGTGAGATAATGCATTGTTCATAGTCAGAGACCGCTTAACGCGCAATAGGCTCACAGCATGTTTATAATGAGCTCTAGTTTTTTCAAGTTTTTGATAAGAGCTCCTACAGTTTCCAAGAAAAAATATATATGGTTCTAAGCTTTTTAAATAAATATGAAGATAAGTGAAATAATGATGTCACATTAATTCAACACAGTATTTGAATTACTTCACTCGATAAGAAAAATATGAAATTTTAAAATTGAAATACCATTTTAGACTTACTTCTTAATTTTTGAAACATTTGGTAACTTATTAATTATTATTTGAGTTAGTGAAGTCATCAACAAAATTTAACAAAATTCTAAAGGTCATTTTTATATTATTATTTTATACACAAAAACACGGTATCAGAGCGTGCGCTCGCCTTCTTCGCCTCATACAAAAATGTTTGTTCAAACTAGTTAAACCTATAGCGCCTTAACTTCAGGTGGGCCCTTCTGCTTGTTCCGTCATTCCGAGTTGTATAAAAAAGAAGTAGAAATATAGTTACCTGGCCAGCGCTTCTCGAGAACTCGCTGAATGTCCCGCAGCACACTGGGCACCGCCTGCATTCGGTCCTCTGGTAGTTTCAATCTGCGCACCAGAGACGCCACCTGCTTCGAGAAATCATCGTGTTCCACCTCTGGCCGTGCCTGGTGCTTGGAGCCACTCGTCGCACCGGTGCAACATAACGCCCACACAACGATCACTTGATTTAAATTCATTATTTCAGTGGTTTAGTGCTAGAGGCGGCGACGTGGCTCGTTAAGACAACATAAATGAAGATACTGGGCACACCTGTTCAGTATTATACTATCATCTTCTTCATATATAAAAGGCAATGTACTGACTGACTGACTGACTGACCGGGTGACAACGCACAGCCTATCCCGCTCGTCGTAAAGACTTGTAATTTGGAGAGTGCATTTGTCTCGATGCGACAGATTGTACGAACAAAGGAATTTTAAAAATTCGCATGCTACGGGGTTCAAAATGGGGTTCATCGTAAAACAAAAATGCTCTGTATTTCGGACACCATTAGTAGTAGACCTTGAAATTTTACAAGGAGATTCCTCATATAAAATTACCAAACACGTGTTTCAGCGGTACCTGAAATTTTCCTAAAAAAAGGCACGGTAACGTTATCTATGTAAAAAAAAAACGTACAGCCTAAACCGCTGGTCGTAGAGACTAGAAAGGAGAGAGGTAAAGAGAGAAAGAGAGAGGATGTCAAGGGTTACTTAGAAAGGAATCTGAAAAGTTCGCCCTCTTAGGGGTCCAAAGTCAAAGTCAAAGTCAAAGTATTTTTATTACTTGAAATACATGTTATAAAAGATGTCAAATATTATTATAAGTATCAATGTATTCCTACCTAAGGCATGCAATATTTTTATTAACAGTACAATCATAAAAAAAAACAAGAATTAATTAATTATTAAAATGTCAAAATCCAAACAAATAGCTAAATAATTAATATTAACAAATTGTAATAAGTTTGTCGCTCATAAATTCCTCTATAGTGTAATAACATTTATTTGTCAGTAGAGTTTTTAACTTTCGCCGAAACAACGAACAGGGTAGTTGTCTCAGTGACTCAGGTAAGTTATTGAATATAAAAGGAGCCATACAGAAGATACTTTTGCGCATCATGGCGGTCTTGGAGTTACGTAAGCATACTTTACTTTTATCTCGTCTGTTCCGATCGTCAACATCAGATAGCCGGAGAAATATATCAGGATTATCCTTGACAAACATAGCAGTTTTAAAAATATACAGCGAGGGAATGGTCAAAATGTTATATTTTTAGAAGAAAGGTTTACATGAATCAATCCTTTTAAGGTGGAACATGGCTCTAATACATCGTTTCTGAAGTTTAATTTTTTTTATGACATCCGTAGAGTTTCCCCAAAATATTATACCATATCTAATATTAGAAGCAATCAGACCATGGTATGCAATAATTAGAGTCTCTACGTCAATATTGGTGAAATTTTATGTAAAATATATACTAAACTACTGATTTTCATGCATAGATTTTCTATATGTGATTTCCAATTAAGTTTCTTGTCAATATTCAAACCTAAAAATTTCGTATTTTCCACTTCTTAAATTGTATTACTATTATATTTTATGTCAAGTTTGTTTGAAGCAGCAGGTTCGCGTTGTCTAAAATGAATTATTTTAGTTTTATTTAAATTGATTTTTAAATTATTATTATCTAACCATTGTATAATGGATGTCAATGTTATGTTTATGTCATTTTTGTACGTGTTAATATCCTTACATGTTATAGTTACAGTACTGTCATCCGCAAATAAAGACATAGGTTGTATAGTGGCTTTCGGTAAGTCATTTATGTATACTATGAAAAGCAATGGACCTAATACACTCCCTTGGGGAACACCATATTTCATAGTACGCTCATCAGAGACATGGTATTCTTCAATTTTGGTTTTAAGATTAATATTTGTTATTTTAGTCAATTGTTTTCTGTTCTCTAGATATGATTTGATTAGTTGTAGAGCATTTCCTCTGACACCATAGACTTCAAGTTTTTGTAATAAAATGTCATGTTGAACATAATCAAAGGCTTGTGTCATGTCACAGAAGATTGAACACAATGGCGATTTTTTATCGACGTTACTTGTAACACGGTACAGAAAGTAGTTTAAAGCCATATTGATTGTTTTTCTTTCTCTGAATCCTTTCTGTTCATTACATAAAATGTTATCAGATTCAAAATAATTATTAATTGATTTATATAAGAACTTTTCAAATATTTTAGAAATAACTGGTATAAGCGAAATAGGCCTATAATTTTCCATGCATTCCTTGCTTTTTTTTTAATGTAAAGGTGTAATAATGGAGATCTTTAATGCATCTGGAAAAACACCTGAACATACACTTAAACTAATAATATGACTAATCGGTACACATATGCTTCTAGCTACGAGTTTTAGTATTTTCGTAAATATATCATCGTATCCCACACTGTTCGTATTGTTAAGGGAACTTATTATTGTTAGGACATCAGTCGGAACGCAAGGTTTTAAGTATAGAGAATCTCTTTGACTGATTAATAATGAGGTAATGCCTGAATTCTCGATTGGTAATATTTTGTCAACAAAAAAGTCATTGAACGCATTAGCTATGTCAATTGGATTTGTAATTATTTGTTTTTTAAAATTAATTTGATTAATTGTGTCTGTGGGTAAGGTCCGCTTTGCACTATTTATTATACCCCAAGCAGTCTTAGACTTGTTTTTAGAAGATCTTATTTTAAAATTATTCTGAGATTTTTGAGTGAGATTTACATTTTTTTTTTGAATTTTTGTATATTTTTGGTACTCTTCTTTACTATTTTCAGAAGGTTTTTTCTGTGTTGCCATAGAAGTTTTAGTTTTTTTTTGCAACACAATTTAATACCACGTGATACCCATCGTACGGGTTTTGTAGTCTTAATAGTGATTAATTTAAACGGAAAACAGAGGTCGTAAAATAATTTAAAACTGTCAATAAACAAATTGTATGCAAAGTTAGGGTCATTTTCACTGTATATTTCAGAAAAAGATATGCTTGCAAGAATATTTGTAAACTTCTCTACATTTTCAGCGGAGTAATCTCGCCTCCTAACACGCCAGTATTTCAGAGATGCTAGATTTGTTATTGGGCACTTGATAAGCTGGGCAGTGTGATCTGACAGTGCAAATTCTATAACCTCAGTTGTGCATGATCCTTTAAAGTTGTGCGCAAAATAGTCTATGCAAGTTTGACTCTTAAGTAGTGTCGGTTGTTTTAGAGCTAACTTAAGATTAAAATTCAACAGTAAGCATTCAAAGTATAGAGTTACATTATTCCTTTTTAAGACATCAATGTTGAAGTCACCAGCTATTAATACATTATCGTAACATTTTTTTGATAGCTGATGTAAAGCATTTTGGAACTTAGTCATAAAAACTTCTAAATTGCTTCTCTTGGGCACTCTATACACACATAAAATAGCGATATTATAACTAGTTAATTCTACTGCACAGCACTCGAATTTACCGGTCACTGATAAGTCTGATATATTTTTCAAGTCTCTACATTTATGTTCGTTACGTACCAAAATGCACGCTCCTCCTCTTTTCCTCTCGTCCCGACAGAAAGACGAGGCAAGTGTATAGTTAGGAATTACGAGATACTGCTCATATCCACGCAAAATAAAGTGTTCAGTGATACATATGACGTCAACTTTATTATTATTTTCTGATAATTCGTCTAAACAGATGGTAAGCAGATCCGCCTTATTTAAGAGTCCTCCAATGGTCTGATGGGGAATAAGTAACTGATTATTAGACAAGAAAAAACTGATTGTTTAATTCACCATCTTCGTATCCCTTAGTTGACAGCTCTACTTTGTAAGAGTCCCTGTATGCTATGTATTTCTTGATATTTTCAATGCAGTACACAAGGTCTTGGAAAATAGTACGAAGTCCAGATTTGTTTATTTTTCCAGATGGTTTATGAAACATACTGTAGTCGTAAATCAGATTTATATTTGTGTCAATCAAAAAAGCATATTTGTATGTTTGTACGTCTTGATAAAGAAGGTTGTTAAAATGTCTTATTCTTTGATTAATAATATCTTTTTTAAATCCGTACTGATATGTCGGTGTACATTAGAGCATGGACTATCGGAACATTTTTCTAATACCGGTATTTTTTCGATATCAAATTCTGAAATACCGGAAAACCGGTATTTCGATATTTTTTCGATATTCATACAAATATGAATTCAGTAAGTTATCTTGTCTTATTATATGTAAAGGATGATATAAACGCACAAACTATCATCTAAAGGAACACAAAATCTACATTTTTACCACACACATGTTATAAAATAATAAATAGATAACATTAATTGGAATTAAAAAACTGTAAGTAACTTTTTACAAAAAAACAATAAATAAGTAAATAAATAAATATTGCTGGACAGTTCACACCACATTATCTAGCCCAAGCTAAGCAGAGCTTGTGTTATGGGTACTAGACAACTGATATAGGTACAATATATTACATAGATAGATATTTATTATTAATACATAGAAAATACCCAGAACACCCTGAACAAATATCTGCGGATCGCACAAATATTTGTTCCGAGGCGGGAATCGAACCCGCAACCTCCTGCGTCGCAGGCGAACGTTCGCCCGCCGCGCCACATTGTCGTCAAAAATATAAAATAATATAAAAGCATATGTTAATCAAGAATTCCCTCTTTTTTTGAACGAGCGAAGCGAGTTCTCCGAGCCAAATTGGAATAATCGGCGTTTGTATTTATTTATGTTTGTATGTATGTATGTTTGTCTAAGCATAACTTCCGAACCGTTAATCCGATCTTCATGAAATTTGATCTGGGGGTAGATAGTGTTGGTGCAATTTATTGGTAAGGTTATGAGCTATATCGGTCTATGGGTTGTTGAGATATTGGGGTCCAAGAGGGGTTAAACAAATTAAAAGTGAGAATATCAGATCAAATGGGGTGTCATATGAAAGCCCCTCGCTTCGAAAGTTCAACAATTTTTTATAACTTTTGAACTTAATTAGTTTTTGAGATATTAGGGTAAATAGAAAAAGTAAAAAACCTAAACCTCTAGGGTACTTCCACTCGCTTTCCTCTAGGGTACTTACAATCCTACATCGCTGAAATTTGGTACGTTTGTAGCTTTTATGACACAAATACTCCCAGTATATCGAATAACTCTATTATTTCGAAACTTGTACTCTGAAAAACAATAACCAATATTGTTGACCACCCGTTTTTAGGAATTTGAACGACGTTGTAGGTCTTACTTTTCAAGCCACTTAACTATTTAATTTCAGTAAATGTTTTTAGAAGGCATTTTTTTTAACAATGATAGACCTATTTTTGGTCACGATCTCACCTGTTGGTAAGTGACGATGTGGCCGAAGATGAAGCACAAAGGTCTAGAAGGCACCTATTCACTCTAGCCTTGAAGAGACCCAGATTATAGTTTTCAGGAAATACATACGACGGAGTGGAATACCACTCTTTAGCAGTTCGCATTATAAAGGTAGAAATGAATCGTTTAGTACGAATAGAGGGTATACTGATGAGGTAAGGGTGGTACCGAGCTGTGCGTCTGCTTTTCCAATGATAAAAAGGAGATGGTGGGATCAGATCGTGAAGTTCCTGGGAGCATTCCCCGAAATGTAACCTATAGATAGAAGATCGAAAGGCATGCGGTGCTTGAGTCTCTGGATCTTAGTCTCTGCCATATGTTGCTCACCAATACGCCTGAAAGCTCTGCGTTCAATCGAGTCCAAGGCAGCAAGCTGGTGTTTGGCAGAGCCATCCCAAACATGGTAGCAGTACTCCACTTTATAGACTCAGAAGCTGTCCTGGCGTGAAGTAACGCTTTACCTTATTCAGGATGTGTAGCTTCATGGCAGCTGTTTTTGCCGTAGACTCGACGTAGGAGCCAAAGTTGAGAGTAGGCGTAAGTGAAACACCCAAGAGCTCGAGGTTATTCCCTACTATAGTTACAGGTATATCTCGGAATACAGGAACTTGGAGAAACTGACTTTTTTAGGCCGTGAAGAGACAAATCTGCATATTAGAGGCGTTGAACTTGACTAGACTGGCATCGCCCCAGTCGGATACGGTCATGAGAGTCAAATTCAGACGCAGCATCTAATCTCTTAGCTCCTGAATTTAAATCTGCCTAGCTCGGGCAGTGGAAACATATCTCTCCACAACTGTGCTGTCGTCTGCATACCCAATGATACCGGGCATTAGCAGATCATTAATGTGCAGCCAAAACAGTGTGGCAGATACCACTGATAGACAGATAGACTCCTGAGGTACCCCGGCGTTTATAGCCAATTGATCCTGCGAGCAGCCATCAATAACTACTCGTATGGATCTTTCCCTCAGGAAGTCTGCGAGCCAGGTGCAGAATTGAACTGGCAGTCAATACGGTTAGAACGGTATTTGTATATTTTGTGCAAAACTACAGGGAGAAGTTGAAAATTGAGGATTGATTTGCGATGAAAAACGTAATCTTTGGTGGCTAAGTAGCAAATCCACAACTAGATGGCACTGCTAATTATGTCTGAAAATTAGATCGCGCTATCGATGCTTTTTGAAGCTTGGATATGAAGTACCGTGATAACTACGTTCATTTTATGTGAATGTACTTACGTATATAACATAGATTTTTTTTAAAAGAAATAAGTTAAGTAACCTTCCTAAATCGCGTGTATTCGCGAGGTCTCAGTTCGGGGCGAACCACTAGTTAATAGTAAGTAATAAGTAGGCAAAGGTAAATAAGACACCTTGTGATACTATATTTATGTTTCTGCATCATAATTGAAACAAGAAATGTAAAATTTACCTTAGCTTAATTAAAATTAAGCCTTAGCCTAGCTAGTGTTGGTCACGTAGCGCCGCTATTATTATCTCATATATTTTAAATTTAATATCGAAATTCCGGTTTTAGTCCAGGCCAATACCGGTTTTTCAATATCGGATTATTGGTCCGATATTCCGGTATTTCGATACTATCGAAAATTCGGTATCCATGCTCTAGTGTACATATTATGACACCAAAAAGGCCTATTAGTGCCTTTTTTGTACACTTTGCGTTTTGCAACGCCCTGGACCTAGAAACATGAAATTTGGAGGATGTATTCCTTTTTGGGTGTTGGAGTTTACTAAGAAAGGATTTAAAAAGAGAACCTGTAAGGGGTCCAAAACGGCTTTTAATTTAAAACTAAAATGTTTCATATTTCGGAAACCGTTGATAGTAGATTTTTGTAAATTCACATGTATATTCCTTAAATAAAAATAGCAATCATATGTTTCAGCAATACCTATCTGAAATTTTACTGAAAAAGGCATAGAAACGTTTTCTTTGTAAATAAATACACTTAACGTTTTAGCCAGATACCTACGACGACCTAAAAAGTAAGTTTCACGGTGTAATCATTAAGATAAAAAAAAATCAGGACCTCAAGGTTAGAATGGGACCCCTAAATTGAAAAACTTAAGTATGGTGTCGTTTAAAAGGTCCTTTCACAGTGTCGTTGTTGAGATTAAAAAAACCCCCTTTATTGAATAACTTCAGTGTGATGTCGTTTCACGGCGTGGTTGTTGATGTTTAAGTTGTTATCTGCACGCCGCGTCGGGGAAGTTTTCTGACTACACGAAGTCGCGGGCGGATCAGCTAGTAAAAATAATTTTAATTTGCATATTAATTTATTCCAACTTTAATATTAATTATTGGATGAGGATATCCATCTGATATGAGCGAATTCAAGCGGTTATATATTTATTGTTTTATACATTACTAGATGACCCGCGCGCGACTTCGTCCGCGCTTAGTTTGAAAACATCTCCGGCGCGGCGTGCAGACAACAACTTAAACATCAACAACCACCCCGTGAAACGACTTTTGAAACAACACCACACTCAAGTTTTTCAATTTAGGGGTCACATTTTACCCTTGATTTTCTGGAAATATTTTAATCTTAACAATGACACTGTTGAACGACCTTTGAAACGACACCGAACTCAAGTTTTTCAATTTAGGGGTCCCATTTAACCTTTAGGTCCTGAAAATATTTGAATCTCAACAACGACACCGTGAAACGACCTTTGAAACGACAACATACTCAAGTTTTTAAATTTAGGAGACCCATTATAACCTTGAGCTACTGAAAATATTTTAATCTTAAAAACGACACCGTGAAACGACACCGTACTCAAGTTTCTCAATTTAGGGGTCCCATTTTAACCCTGAGGTCCTTAGAATATTTCGATCTCAACAATGACACCGTGAAACGACCTTTGAAACGACACAATACTCAAGTTTTTCAATTTAGGGGTCCCATTTTAACCCTGAGGTCCTGAAAATATTTTTATTTCAACAACGACACCGTGAAACGACCTTTGTAACGACACCAAACTCAAGTTCTTCAATTTAAGGGTCCCATTTGAACCTTGAGGTCCTGAAAATATTTTGAATGGGGCAACAGAATACTTGTACGATAATGCGACACTCAACCATTGATGATCACTCAATCAAGTAATGATTTTACTTTTACTTGTAATACTTGCACGATATTTCGTACAGCAGGGCACACACGAAACCAGGTTTAAATTGAACATCTCCGGGGATGAAGCGATGTTGTTGTGACCTAGGATCTTTGTCTTTGTGGAGGTAGCTGATTCAGTGTTAATTTTTCGGGATCTTTTTTTTACACCCGATATAATATTAGGTACCTAGAGAGCCCTTCCTGTTTTTAATACAATATTGTTGGTTCGTCCGATGCAATGTTTGAAAGAGAGGAACTGTGAAAAATAAGAGCCAGTGCCAGAGGCCTTGGTTGGAATACGGGAAACTCCGCAGCTTACTTACAAAATGGCAATGAATGCGCATAAATCTAATAAAACTTGTTCCCAGACGTAGGTACGTGTTATTAATAAAGCTACTTACTGATTTTTGATAAAAATGCTTGTCATTCAGAAACAACATTAGATACAGTGCCGGAATGAAAAGGTTCGTCAGTTTTCAAAGGAATCCCCTTAGCTTGTTGCGAGCACATATTACCTTTTCCAACTATCCTACGGAGCAGACTGCTGTATAGAAAACCATAATTTAAATGTTTATTATAAAGATCTAAATCGTACACCTTTGATCAGTTGCTCGTTTAAGTTTGGAACTACTTTTTTAGGGTCCCGTACCCAAAAGGGCCAATCGGAGCCCTATTGCTCTCACTCATCCGCCCGTCCGTCTCTTTATCACACGGGTCTATAGCGGCTAAACCATTGAAGTCTTCATATGTTTGTACTATTTATGTATCTTACTGACCCAAACCCAAAAATAATAACCAAAAATAAATTTGAAGGGTGGCTCCCGTACCAGTTAAAGTGGGTAGAGAAAAATAAATCTGTCAAAATCTTTAAAAAAAATAGCATGTGAAGTAACATTTTAGAGATTATTAAGTAGAATAAGACTGTATTTTTGTTACTAAGTTTAATTTATTTAACTAGGAACTAGAAAATTTGTAAATAATTATGCTACTTATTATGAATATTTTACCAAAAATTCTAATATTTTTGATTTATTTTTCGTATGGATTAACTAAACTTATGCAATTTATAAATTGTACATTTGTTACGGAACCACAGATAATATAATAGTTACTACGACGGAACCTTGAATGCGCGATGTCCGATGCGCACTTGGCCAGTTTTTTATTGAGTTAGGCAGAAGTTTTGTCATTTTATTCGTAAACAGAGTCTGTCATTCAATCGCTGCTAATATCCGTTGTCATGGTAACTGAAGGTTATTTTTGTAATATTGACACATTGCAGTTCCGATACATTACTATGTCGGTATAACAGTACCTAAGCAATACTATTTCGGTAAAACAGTACTTATGCTTTTTGCATTGAACAGTAAAAAATAGGCCCTAAAGTGACGAACGTTTTCATTCCACCACTGTACATGTGCGAGGTTTCTATCGCGATTTTTTCCATTCATATTCAATTTATGAGTACATTACGTTACGTATGGCCAAACTTCAGGATAAAACATGTACCTACAAAAATATGATTCTTGTATATGAGCCTTATACCTGTTTTTTTATTGTTGCTTCCTTACAAAACCTAGGTATAGTCTGTATATATTCTGTGGTATAGTGCACAAGATATACATTTGCACAAATATAAGATAGTGACTCAAAGCTTAATGGTCTAATACTAGATTCGAACCCGCGATCATCGGGCTCGCTAACTAACCTACCACGGGACCATAATCATACAATCTTGTATTACAGGAACTACAAGCAGAGGGGCAAGAAGAAGTTCGAGATACACACACAGACCGACAAGCAGTTCCTGGACTGCGAAGAGTATTGCATCATCCACTACACCACCAACGGACCTTTCACACACGGTGAGTCCGCGCTGCAGTCTTAGAGATACACACACAGACCGACAAGCAGTTCCTGGACTGCGAAGAGTCTTGCATCATCCACTACACCACCAACGGACCTTTCACACACGGTAAGTCTGCGCTGCAGT
Organism: Operophtera brumata; assembly: GCA_932527175.1. Taxonomy (NCBI): domain Eukaryota; kingdom Metazoa; phylum Arthropoda; class Insecta; order Lepidoptera; family Geometridae; genus Operophtera; species Operophtera brumata. Next base: position 5,113,117 of record OW052228.1, on the reverse strand, counting down.
CGTAGAGATACACACACAGACCGACAAGCAGTTCCTGGACTGCGAAGAGTATTGCATCATCCACTACACCACCAACGGACCTTTCACACACGGTGAGTCTGCGCTGCAGTCTTAGAGATACACACACAGACCGACAAGCAGTTCCTGGACTGCGAAGAGTCTTGCATCATCCACTACACCACCAACGGACCTTTCACACACGGTAAGTCTGCGCTGCAGTCGTAGAGATACACACACAGACCGACAAGCAGTTCCTGGACTGCGAAGAGTATTGCATCATCCACTACACCACCAACGGACCTTTCACATACGGTGAGTCCGCGCTGCAGTCTTAGAGATACACACACAGACCGACAAGCAGTTCCAGGACTGCGAAGAGTATTGCATCATCCACTACACCACCAACGGACCTTTCACACACGGTGAGTCTGCGCTGCAGTCTTAGAGATACACACACAGACCGACAAGCAGTTTCAGGACTGCGAAGAGTATTGCATCATCCACTACACCACCAACGGACCTTTCACACACGGTGAGTCTACTGTTGATAAAATTCGTTGGTATAAGATTTGTCCTGGCTGCTAGCTTATTATGTAATGTGTTATTACTTGAAGAAAGCTTTAGAATAGCAGAGTCAGTCGTGGGCAGCAATGGGGGCGATGAACTCACCACTTGTCACGTCTATATTCCACGATGATGCAACCCACTGTGAAAAGAGGTTCATTGGGGATCTGCCTACCCCTTCGGGGAAAAAGGCGTGTGTCTATGTATGCATGTATAATGTGCATGCTAATGATGCAGGATGTTAGCAGAAATATGTTATTTTTATTCTCAAATTCAATCAAATAACCATGTAAATCCAATAAATGCGACAACACCAGCCCGGCAAGGCATAACGCATCCACCCCACCTCTCACCCCCCTCCCCATCTACCTCCCACTTGCACAGTGCGGACGCCGGTTTGCTACCGGTGCCCCTCTTTTAGTTAGGTAGTTGGTTTGGCTCATACGAGCCAACACGATGACCCCCCAGTCGTTACTGGGGGCGCATGAACGCCGCAGTAAGGGGCACAACGCCCGGAACTGCGTCCTCCACTCGCCGGCGTGTGAGACGACGTATGCAGAGCGGTGGTTCACTGTAGTCGAGAGTTGTTTAAAAGTCATGGCAAATCTAGTGGACGGTCCACTTGATTTGGGTTTCTGGGTCCGTCCGGAGTACGGTCTGTTCTACTCTTCGCGTATACATTTTTTTAAAGCCTTTAAATAATATAAAAAATGGAACGTATCCCGCACGCTAAGGTACCGTCACCTGGAACCAACTTCATTAAGTTTACAGAACAAATGAGTTTTTCTTTTTACTAAAAGGGTAAAGGTAAAGGGTACATCTTTAGATGAGAGGGTTGGGTGGGACGTGGGACTCATCATCTTCGGACGAGACAACACGGCATAATTCCAGTCGAACATCACTTACAGGGTAAGTTTGTTTGAGTAATTAATTATGCCTATGTAGTCTCCTGTATTCTGTCAAAAAAAAAAAAAACCTGTATTATTTAGCTCGAGGAGAGTGCAGTAATAAAGATATCCACTTTATTACTGCACTCTTATAATAATATTTGTAAAGTTTCAGCGACAATTTCGACACCAAATGAGCTCGCAGGTAGGTTTTTATTTACTTGCCTAACTATTACTATTTGGAAAAATAAATGTAAATTTTTCAGGCAAGCCAGACTTTAGGGGTATGAATATTCCGACATGAGGGCCCCTAAACTTGCCCGGGCCTTGTGAGACTAAGGGCTAATCCGGGCCTGGTAAAAACAAAAAACCTTTATTCGTATTAAACATGCCCCCGAGTACATGCGTGAAAAGTCTTTAAATAACTAAAAGAAAACTATAAAGAAAACAAATGCTACTTTTCTTATGTTTTAAAAACATTATAGGATATTTAAACAATTAAGTATTTCTGAAAACAACATTTGCAAAATGTTCGTTACTTATAATGGAACGGTTATAAAACCTCGCAAAAAACGGTGTTCTGGGTGTTTTCTATAAACGGTTTCTGGTGTAAAAAATATCTATCTATGTTATGTATTGTATTAAGTATATCAGTTATCTAGTACCCATAACACAAGCTCTGCTTAGCTTGGGGCTAGATAATGTTGTGTGAACTTGTCCAGCATTATTTATTTATTTAGCAAGTTCTATTTTTCAGGCGGGCACTGGGAAGGCCGAATGATATCCACCATATTCTACCTGTTATTCTGGGACATCATATACACGAAACCAGTTGGAGTATCCGGCGTATTCCTATCTCACTACCAGCTCCGTCCTCTTGACATGTTCACTGAGAGCTTCTATGCAAACCGGAAGACGGTTATAGAGGATCGGTTGAAGAGGATAGAGAGTATGGCGGTTGACACACTGGTTGAAACGATGCGGGCTAAGTGGGAAGAGAGGCCTGAATGTAAGTACCTGACCTGTTATAATATGCAGCAAATGTGGCGTGCTGCCTTCGCCCTGGCGTGTACCTACAACCCTCCGTCATCACCGGGGATGTTGTAAAAGTCAACTAAGGGTTTTTTTTTTTTTTTTTTTTTTTTTATACTACTTGAATGACGGAACAAACAGATGGCCCACCTGATGTAAAGCGGTAACCTCTGCCTATGAACAGTGCATTATCTCATAGGTCACGTCCACCTAGGACGCGCCCTATGTGGCATTGCACTGCGCCCGCCACCCTGAGACATAAAGGTGAAAAGTCTCATGTGCCTGTAATTTCACCGGCGCCCTTACCCTTCAAACCGGAACACAGAAATGCGAGCACTACTGCTTTGCGGCAGAAATAGGTATGGTGGTAGTCCTTCCCCGGACGATTTCTTTCACAAAAAAGCTCTACTACTACTGAACGAGTTGGACGAGATATACTGTATCCCGACTCCCAAACTCCGAATTGATGTCATATTAGATTCAACCAAAATAAAAAAGTATGGACGGGCCTTACCCATACTAAACTTCGGTGAAAAATAAGTCGTCATGTGTCGCTTCAAGAAAAATGTTCATAAATTCCTTCAGGGTAGGCAGCACATCGACAATACCCTGGGTGTTGCCGGTGTCTATAAGCGACGGTGACTACTTCACATCAGGTGGGCCGTATGCTAGTTTACCTATTTATTTCATAAAAATAAAATAAAACACAATTACAACACACATACGTTACGTCGTTGCCGTCACAAAGACCGACTGAAGCGAAGGAAGTGAGCTCACTTTATAAGCTTCAACACTATCGTTCCCTAAGGCCCGTCCATACTTTTTTACTTTGGTGGAAGTACACACATCAACACGGTCTAGGGATATTTAAAAAAAAGTGAATTACTATCAATGTGTTAATTATTTATATGACATGTATATATTTAAAAGATACGTTATATTAATATTCTACCATTTTTTAATAATGGTTAAGGTACTTCGATTAAAATTTCAGGATTTTATGGAAAAAAAATGAAGCATAGACGGAAACCGTATATGAATTAACTTTTAATTTATGAGTAAAAACTGAAAAAAATAGAAAAAACATTTAATTTGTGTTTATAAACTTGAAGTTAGTAGTCTGAGAAAGCGCCCATGATGTTCATAACACATCGGCAACGATTCGGCATGCTCAGAACAAGGTTGTCAATGTCTTGCTGCGGAATATTGTCCCATGTCCTTCTGAGGTGCGCAAAAAGTTGATCTTCTGTAGCCAGATTTTCAGGAACTTCCTTCAGAGCTCTTCTTTGCAGCATATCCCACGCATGCTCAATGGGATTTAGATCTGGCGATTGAGCAGGCCAGTCTAAGGCCCTAACATTGTGTGTATGTAACCAAGCTGCTACCGTTCTCGCCGTGTGTGCCCGGGCATTGTCGTGCATGAGCAGGAAATCTTGCCCCATTTGTGTTCTGTGGGGCAAGATTACGGGCCCCAGCACCTGTTGGACGTATCGTTCTGCCGTCATATTGCCCCGCACCCAAACGAGATCCGTCCGTCCATAATTGTTCCTCCTTGGTATGGGTGAACTTCCTGAGGGTTCTGAAGACGGCTCCATCGTCCAGGAACTCGCCAAACACGCGTCCTTCGTGAATCTGGATGGAAGCCGAACCTGGATTCATCCGTGAACAGCACATTGGACCATTGCTCACGGCCCCAGTCCACGTGGTTCCGAACCCATTCTAATCGTCTTCCACGATTGCCTCTCCGTAAAGGTGGGACCCGGAGTGGTCTACGAGAGCGTAGATTGCTTTCATGCAGTCGCCTTCTTACAGTTTGGCCACTCACAAGCACTTGGTGTTCCACTCGCAGCCTTTGGACCAATTGAGTCGCCGTTGCATTTGGTTGAGCTCGCGCAATAATTTGCAAAAATCGGTCTTGTCTGGGGGTAGTGATGCGACTTGGCCCCCGGTGCCTCTCCGCTACTTCACCTGTGGCACGATAGAGTGTCCAGAATCTTGAAATTACATTTTGGTGGGTCCCTATGGCCTCAGAAACATTACGCTGAACAGACCCAGCTTCCAGCATTCCCACAGCTCGTAACATCTCCGCCCTCGTCAAATGTTGGCGTTGCATGGCTACAATACCTCAATTTTAACTTTATCTTTCGTTTAAAAATGAAAAAAAAACTGTAACTAAACGTAATTCGTATTGTTTTCTAAATTTCGCACAAATTAAAATTCCCTCTCCTACACATCAAGAAATTTTTATGCCACCGAAACAAAAGAATTTTCAAAAATTTGAATTTGGAATTAGTCTGAGTTAAATTACAAAGAAATCGGTGTATAAAAGATTCCAATGCGGCCAGTACTTTTCGAGTTATTTAATTGAGTATGAAATATCCCTAGACCGTGTTGAAGAGTGTATATTATCAATGTTTCCCAATGTTCCGTCCAGGCGAGTTGTCCGGCATCCACCGGCACCTCGGGTGGGACGCGGTGCGCGCGGTGTCGTGCTGCCTGGGCGCACCCGCCGCCGCCGCGTTGTGCCGCCGCCTCGCCGCCGACTATGCGCGCGCGCACGCCGGCTTCCCGGACCTCACCCTCTGGAACGCAGCCACCAAAAAGGTGATACACTTAAAATAAACCTGTGGCTTCTCCCGCTCCGTACAAACCAGAGTTTCCTCCTCATTTTGACGCTGCGGGACAAATGTTTGTAAGATCTGCAAATATTTGTTCCGGGTCTGGGTGTTATGGCACCATGGTACTCGTAGTTTCTGTATATCTTACCCACGAGATAGGGAATCCTAGTGTGGGGGGCAGGACTATGTGTGTGGCTGTTGGGTGTTATGTTATGTTTTGTATAAAGATAAAAATATTGATTTGTTACAAAAACATGGGGGCACAAAAGGTAGACAAGGTTACGTTAATAACTCAAAAAAGAGAAAATGAATACTAAATAAAATATAGGAAGTAAACTAAAAATAAGTATGCTTAAGTAAGTATGCTCTGTGCGTCCCAGATTGCTGCAGCAAATTGGTTTAAGCTCAGCGTTGTGCTGGATAAGTTACAAGTAAAGTATCCAGCGCTGATTCATTACAGTAAATTCACTTTGTAGTCACAATCTAGAGATTCATATCTAGACCTGTGATTTGTCAGTTTCCCATTCATCATCAGCCCATTTCAGTCCGCTGGTGGAAATAATCCTTCTTTTTTTTTTGAAACTTTGATAGACCTTTGTTTGTCCACGATCTCACCTGTTGGTAAGTGACGATGTGGCCGAAGATGGAGCAAAATAGGTCTAGAAGGCACCTATCCACTCTAGCCTTGAAGAGACCCAGATTATAGTTTTCAGGAAAGACAGACGACGGAATCGTATACCACTCCTTAGCAGTTCGCATTATAAAGGTAGAACTGAAACGTTTAGTACGGAAGTTGTTTCGTGTTCTCCGGAGTGCAATCGATATAAACCAGCATAGATGATTTTATACAAGCCGGTGTCCACCAAAGTCTATAGAACAGAGAAATCGGGTTCTTCAAGGTCACGAAGACGCAGACAGCAAATGTCCTCCCGGACAAGTAAACAGATACCAGCTTTGGATTTAAAGTTGTGCTCCAGAGCATAGCCTAGGTATGTGAGGTATGCTGTATCGGGAAGACATTGAATCTGCTTCTATGTAAGGAATAATAAGTGCGGCTTGGCGGTCTCTAGGTGGTGGTGGACCGCATCGAGATTGGAATGCAGTCCTCGAATGTTGGAAACGTGCACTTGAAGCGAGAGCAAGTACTTCCGCTGTGAACACAACTTATTATAATTATATTTCAACTAAATTTTAATGTAACCCAAAACTTTCGTTCCAGCGGGATTCGAACCCGCACCCTCGCCTGTGATCGGCGATGCCTTTACCAATTCGGCAACAGAACGAGCTATGACGCTGTAGACGAAATTTGTGGGCACTTTCAACTCGGCTATAGCGCCGATGGAAGCCATCTACAGGTGTTTCATTAGAAACCTTCTTGTTCAAAGTCCGAAATTAGAAACTTTTTCATGATTTTATTTGGAGTGATTAGGTTTGTGGGAAAAACGGCTGTTGAGCGAGGCACTGGTCAGAGAAAACCTAGAGACAAACAGCAGGCTCCTGCGCCAGTGGGATACTAGAGTGGAGACTGCGGGGACGCCCGAACCCCCCCAGGAATGGCCATCGGGTCTCTCATCCGGTCGCCAACCGGCACTATGGAGCATTCTGGGATTTTTCGCGAGGCGGCGGGGCAGCCTTTCATGAGTGGCTAACTCTCTAGTTGAGCCCCCTAAAACCTGCGGTCGGCCAGCGGAGAACCGTGCTTCGGATCCCGCTACCCTCCCAGCCTAGCTACCCGGCACACTTGCACCGCTGCGGTCTCGAAAACGCACATGCTGAATCCAGTACACGAACTGCTCAAACCCGTCACTTCCACGATGGTTACACTGGACATCAGTCCGAAACACGACAATGTCGCTTCAAGGATTGGCTTTGTCCAGTGGGTGGTGACAAGCCACGGCCGAAGCCTACCACCAGAAATGTTGTTACCCGTTTGGCAGCACCCAGAGATCACGTGTAGGGACGCAAGGGTATTTTCCTACGGACGCGGGTAGCTTCGATCTCCAAAATTATTATTTTTATCCTCTCCCAATGCGCGCCATTTGGACCGATTTCAAGCTCTGCCATCGACGTTCTACCAGCCGTCTTACGCAGATCGTCGCTCCACCTAGCCAGGGGGCGCCCGACACTACGTTTACCAAGACGCGGTCTCCACTCTAGAACACGTTTACCCGAGCGGTTGTCGGTTCATCGGCATATATGCCCAGCCCATTGCCATTAAATTTATGCCATTGTCATTAAGTTATTGTATAAAATCAAACTAGCTCGGGTATTTCCATACAAATCGGAAGTTGGTGTGATTAGGAAACCATAAGATGTTATAAGGAAATGACAAACCACGATCTTAGGGAATTGATTATGGGATAATATTATATGATCCTCTTTTTATTATTGGTCTTTAGTTTTAACGATAATGATACTTCAAAATTAACGATAATCATATTTCAAAATACCTATTTCTGCCGCAAAGCAGTAGTGCTCGCATTGCTGTGTTCCGGTTTGAAGGGTTAAGGGTGCCGGTGAAATTACAGGCACACAAGACTTTTCATCTTTATGTCTCAGGGCGCAGTGCGATGCGACGTAGGTCGCGTCCTAGGCGGACGTAACCTAACTGTTCATAGGCAGAGGATACCGCTTAATATCAGGTGCGCCATTTCTAGTTGTGTAAAGAAAATTACTTTTTCTTGTACGTTTTGTGCACCTACATAAATGTATCCACAATACACAAAGGTTAGCTGGTAGAGCGATGGTATGAGCGATGGTAGCCTAACGCAACTCAGAATCCAACGATACCGGGTTCGATCCTAGGTCCAATGACTTTTCTAAGTTATGTGTGGATTTCCATCGCTCTATGCTTCGTTAAGCACGTTAAGCTGTCGGTCCCGACTGTTATTGATTAATAGCAGTCGATAAGCCATATCAGAGGCCCTCGGGCGGCTTGACAAACTCTGACACCAGAGGCCAGCACTACCTCATACGAAACGACGACGACGACGAGCTGGTAGAGAATGCTTCTTAGCATTCAGTTCGCCTATGTTCATTGTTTGTTTTGTGCATTAAATAATATTCTATTCTATAAAAAATACATAAAACAAATATGAAAACCTTATCAAATGCCCGGTTTGCCCGGAGGGATATCTCGAAGAAGCTTCTCCAAAAAAATGTATGAAGATCCAATCATGTTTAAATGATCGTCAAGTGAATGTGCTTGTTACAGATAAAGTTCGTGGAAGTGAAGACGGACTCGGACAAGCCGTCGATGAAGCAGCTCCAGTGGATGCGCTACCTCTCCGAGCGCGGCCTCGACGCCGGCTTCTGCTACGTGGGCGCGCGCACCACGCGCTGCAGGGCGCGCGCCGAGCCGGCGGGGCGCGCGGCCAAGAGGGCGCGCGCTGGTCACGAGGGCACCGACAAACCCACCGCGCGCCGCAAGCTCAAGAGTAAACCAGCTGTCCACTCGAGCACTACGCGCTGCGAGGTCAAGAGTGAACCAGCTGTCCATACGAGCACGAATGAATCCACCACGCGCTCGATAAACAGTGAACCAGCCGTTCAGAAGAGCGCGGAGAAATCAAGTTGGGTCAAGTGTGAACCAGCTAGTCCGACGAGCATGAAGGATTCTATAATATTTGAATCTTCTCCTCATTGAATGGGACGAAGATATTATTTTTGTTTGCACAAATTAATTAAATCTGTAAATAGTTAAATCTTATCGTCAACGATTGATTACTTCGAGATTCAACTTTTGTAGTCCGAGTTTTGTACGTAGTACTTTCATATAAACTCGTGAACGTCTTTCACAGTTTTTATAGACAAAATGAGTTGCCAGAATGGTGCGCCCTACGCATTTTCGGATTCCATATAAAACACGTCAAGTTTTACACCGCTGGTTCACGCTCACTGGTGACAGTTAAGTGAGCGTGAACCAGTGGTGTAAACTTGACGCTCTTAATTAACGCAGTCTTTTATCTGAAGTTATCGATGCAAATGTCAAATGTTGGCTGATAACATCGGGTTACTTGAAATATTTTTAGTAGTAGTAGAGCTTTTTTGTGAAATTGTTCGTTCGTGGACTACTACTTCGACTGACTGACCAGTCAGTAGTACTCCTAGTACTACCTCCATACCTATTTGTGCCGCAAAGCAGTAGTGCTCGCATTGCTGTGTTCTGGTTTGAAGGGTGCCGGTGAAATTACAGGCAAATGAGACTTTTCATCTTTTTGTCTCGGGGTGGCGGGCGCGGTACAATGCCACATAGGGTGCGTCCTGAAGCTACAAGTACCCGGCGGACTCGACTTGCCGAGTCAATTCAGTGAGCCAGACAAGACAACGCGATAGAAAGAGAAGTAACTACTAGGTGACTTTAGTTGTAGGTAATTAGCGTTGTGCGATCTGAATTGCACTTTACTGTGTAGGGGCAAGAGTCGCTATTTATTTAAATGATTTTGCGGAGTCAACCTTCTGTATATGTAGTCTGTATCCGTGTATGTATCTGTCTGTTATGTATTCTATGGGTCAAGTTCCATGTCAGGAATTTAGCCCCGCCGCACATGCCAACACTCGCATTGGCCGTCACGAGCCGCGTGCGAGTGGCAGTATTTAACATATGGCACGCTCATGTACGTGCCTGCGTCGATACGTGAGAGCAAATGCGGAATTTGGTACTGCGCCATAGGTTTTAAATACTGCCACCCGCACGCGGCTCGTGACGGCCAATGCGAGTGTTGGAATGTGCGGCGGGGCTTACAGAGGGCTTCTTAGCCCTACACTTTACAATAAGCCTGTGTTTCCGTTGACTTTGTGCGGCGCGATACAGTTAGTGCGAACCCTTTTGAATAGAATCAAGTAAAAGGGGACTGCGATAATTTTTTAGCGATTTCAATTTAGAAAAACTGCACAAATCCACGTTTTGACAAACAATTGACTACGGTACGGTGTGTAGCCACGCGAATTTTAGTATGGAAATTGAGATTCTAAAGTTAAACTGATGAGTCCCTAGCGGAACATCAATACGGAACAATAGCGGAACTTTGGGAACATCAATTTTTATAGAAAAATTCGTGTGACAGTACAACGTACGTTCGTGTCAATCAACGGCCTGGCAACTGATTTAAAAAAAAATACGTCTTGATTATTGTTTGTGGTAGATTATTGGCTATTTTATAGAGTTTTACAATGATCCAAAGTGACAAAAATGTCTAAAAGTTGTGCTTATTATTTTCGGCAATATTAGGATAAAGCTGTCTACGAGATAAAGTAAACTTTTAAATTATCTGTGATATTATTAGTGTTTTTTTGCAACTACAACTTCATTTTTTAAGGCGACACCCGTTCGCGAAATGTCTACAGTGAGCTCTAGAATTTTATACTTTTTACAAGTGCATGGTTTTATAAGTGTTAAAATTATTATTTTTCAAAACTAACTTTTAACATTCGACTGATGATGAGAATAAAATTATTAAGCAGAACCGTGAGCTGATCAAAATGGGCTCAAACACGCCCAGTCTACTATTAACTAAACAAGATACAACATACAAGATATTTATTTGCATAAATAAGTGTTACAATTTGGTCTTATAAAATAGTGAGCACTTATGACTTATTTGCACACTGCAGGCATCGCAAATTTTTCGATGGCGTAAACTGTTACTTAGTTTACTAAGTTATTACATAATATACCTAGTTTACCTTTGTTTTACCTATAGGTAAAACAACTAACTACACTTAACTAACACTATTACTAGTGTGGGGAATAGAGCCTAACCTATGGTCATTTCAAATATTTTATATTTTTTGTTACATAAAACACATTTAACTGTCAAGAAATGTTCCCCATATACACTGTTTAAGATAATGAACGATTAGTTTACTTTACTATTATTATTACTGCTATAACTGTTACTGTTAGTCTTTTAAATAAAGTGTTTTTATATGTATTTTAGTTTCTAAGGTTTATGTTGTTATGTTATTATGCTTATTGTTGAGGTTTAGTGTAATTCTCAATTACCATGTTTTTTTTATTAACCATCGAGGAGTGCCGTTGACCACCAACGCGTGCGTCTCCATCATCAGCCCCCCTATTCCCTAACTGAAAGTCACTCGGTGATTAACGTTTTACAATAAGAATGATCATCAATTAAAAAGAAAAACTATGAAGAATTGTCAATTGATGGTAATTTTACTTGTCAAACGTTGGTCACTGAGTGACTTTCAAGATAGGGAATAGGGGGGCTGATCAGCTCGCTGTCACCATAACATTGTATTGTCATTGGAACTTGACATGTACGCAACATTTCAGCTTAATTGGATGTCAAGAAGTGGTTCTAATTCAGCTTGCTAATTTTACCTAAACAAAAAAACTAACATACATTGCAAGTTAATTAAAAAGTTTTTAAAATGCAAGAAACCAAAACTCATGAAGGGGTCTCGTCCGGAACAAAGAGTTAACCAACCAAGGAATGACAAAGCGTGTTATATTCCACTAGTGGCGACATCTAGTTTTGAGACTATTAAACTTCGGGACCTTACACTATGCATGTTTCGAAAGGAGCTTCGCATGTCTGGTTTATTTGTCTAATCCACGACCAGAATTTTCTTTTGACCTATATGGCGCCTTAATATCTAATGATAACGATATCAAGATTGTGGAAAGGTCAAATTACGGAGCCAAAACAGGTCTAATGTATTTTGCAAATTTTATGAAAAGCGAGCATTACGACAATATTTTGAAATAAGACTCGTATCATGACTTTATTGTACCGCTAGTCGAATGGAAGGACTTTTTTATCTAACATTATAATAAGTATAATGAATATATTTTAGGGATGATTTTGTGGGTGCTAGTTTCATAGTTATAAGTACAAATATATCATATTTTATTTTACAATTTGTTTTTTTATTTGATCATCTACCTGGGTATGTTATTGAGATGGGCTAGTGAGTTTAAGATCCCGACCTATCTTGTGAACCTCTCATTCTTTTCCCAGGCTAAATATTGTTCATATACTATAAAATATTTCATTCATAAACATTATTAAGGAGCGCTGGCACATGGCGCCCTAAACTCGGCCCATGCTATTTTAAATAAAAATTGTTAAATTAACTTTACTGATTAATAAGGCCCAAGTTCACGAACAAATAATTCGGTGGTTATCGTAACCAATCGTCAAAGTGACAGATAACGTAATTAAAACATCTGTCAAAAAGAGCTGTTTAAGGTAAAAAGTCGTTTAAACGTCCGTTAATGTGTTGGTGAAAAGCTACCTTAATCAGTGGTCTGTGTTTATTGCATTTTTCTTACATAATTATGAAAATTATGGAAAAGTAGTGCCATCTAGCGTCGAATAGCGGCAGTGGTGAAAGAACTACTAGGTACGAGAGTGAAGCCGAGGGCAGAAGCTAGTTCCTTGTAATATTGTAAGTACCTCCAGTATTCGTAAGCCAAGTTCACTTTGGTTTCATTCATTAATGTGAATTTGAAAAAAGGAAGTATTGTTCCGAGATTTGAAAGTATAGTTCTATCAATATTAGTTACTACATTAACCTACAACTAGATGGCGCTGCTAATTTGTGACTAAAGTGAAACCGCTCGTTTTTAACAAACTTTTTTTTTAAAAAAGGAAGTATTGTTCCGAGATTTGAAAGTATAGTTCTATCAATATTAGTTACTACATTAACCTACAACTAGATGGCGCTGCTAATTTGTGACTAAAGTGAAACCGCTCGTTTTTAACCCCCGAAGCAAAAACGACGGGGTGTGTTAAGCTTGACGCGTCTGTGTGTGTGTCTGTCTGTGGCATCTTAGCTCCCGAACGGATGAATCGATTTAGTTTTTTTTGTTTGAAAGGTAAATTTGTCGGGAGTGTTCTTAGCTATGTTTGATCAAAATCGGTTCAGCCGTTTCATTGGGTTGAGGGTTTTTTAATTTTTACAAAATTAATTACTTGTGCAAATTGTATGCTAATGACTGAATAAGCACCTATTGTATTTTAAGGTTCCGTACCTGACCGAGAAAATCAAGACCTTATAGGATCACTTTGATGATGATTTATCAAAGGTGTGCGTTTGAGCTGCTACAGCAAGGTCGTCAGCGTATATGTAGGTATCGTTGTGTTTGTGGTGAGCTTGCCTGGTTATTTGTTTTGTTTTAAGCGCCAGCAACAGAAGACAAAACCCAAAACCGTCTACACCTATACCTATAATTCTTCTGGATAGTCGCACTGTCCCTCGTGTCACAGATAAAATAATACTTACTATACTCTCGTGTGATAGAACGTTCAAAACAATGTTTGGTTTTGCGAGCCATATTCGCTTACATAGATAGGGTAATTTTGTGAATTATATAGACAACAAAATTGGGTTATCAGGGTTCGCCATCGACGTATACGTTGAGGAGCACTATATATTTGTATAAATGTTAAAAAGAGCAGGAGCCAGCACACTGCCTTGGGGTAGCCCATTATTCTGGCATCACCATCTGGTTTTAGTATGGTGTACCTATAGTATTATTTTATCTGTGGTATGGTTAAGATAAAACTGAAAGCGCCGGTTGTTCAAAATCTCTTTCAAAATAAGTATGAAGTACCGGTGAAATTACAGGCACATGAGACTTTTCATCTTTATGTCTCAGGGTGGCGGGCGCAGTGCAATGCCACATAGGGAGCATCCTAGATCGACGTGACCTATGAGGTATTGCACTGTTCATAGGCAGAGGGTACCACTTAACTTCAGGTGGGCCATTTCCTTGACCCGCCCTTCAAAGTGCCGTAAAAAAAAACAATTTGGAATCCATTTTTCAAGCACTTATTTTACTGACATTCGTTTGATTGAGCTGAAATTTGGCATAACTGTCAAGTTCTGATGAAAAAATAATATAATGGTGACAGCGAGCTGATCTGACGATGGATAACGGAAAGAAGAAAAGAAGAAGAAGAAAAGAAACAAAATAAATGGCCGAGGCAGTGTTTAGGATTATTTTAATCAGCTAACGGTTCCGATCACTAATTTCATAAAAGCATGTTTTGGAAAAGATACATACATACATACATAGACACACGCCTTTTTCCCCGAAGGGGTAGGCAGAGCCACAATACGCCTCTTTTCACAGTGGGTTGCACCATCGTGGAATATAGACGTGACAAGTGGTGAGCTCATCGCCGCCATTGCTTCCCACGACTGACTCAACTAACGCTTTCTTCCAGTAATAACACATTCCATAATAAGCTACCAGCCAGGACAAATCTTATACCAACAAATCTTATCAACAATCAACGAATCTTATCTTATCTTATACCAACGAATCTTCGTCTTGGAAAAGATATTAAACAAAAAATATCTTATTAAGATGACTGAGGGCTGATGCATGAATATATTTGTAGACGAAAAAATATGTTTTTTTTTCTGTCTATTTTATAGTGCAAATTTTGTCTAATATATGCAGGCAGCAGAAACCCTTCTGGAAGAAGGCACTGGTCCCACCGCCAGCGACGAGCGATAAACGAATACAAAACGAAACGCTCAGCGATGAACTATAAATAATAATCTCTCTCTTTTATTTACACGGGAGCGATTATCTTTTGTTTCGTTTAATCGCCAATAGCACAACGCTTACTCGCCGGCGGTGGGACAAGTGCATAAATCAACAATACCAGAAGACACGAATGATGTGATGCGACCCCGAGCGAACAAACTCGCCAAACAACAGAACATCGAGCTCGAGCGCGCTCTCCGAGACATGCTGCTCCATAGCACGCGACCGAGGGCCTCATACTGGAGAACCAGTTCAGCGCGGACCATGTTAGCAAATAGCCGATGGAGTAAGTACCTTAATGCAGTAGCCATAAAGGCTCATTTTATACTAAATGTCTTGGATAGACAAACAACACGATATCGAGCTAGAAACCTTGCTGCTGAAACACGCGAGCTGAGATCTCTTACTGGAGAACCAGTTCTTCTGAGAATCTTCTGTTAGAGCCGTTTTTAATTAAATACATCATTTTAACTACTTCTTCTCACGACTTCATCCCAGCATATTTAGGTAGCTAGTCTACCTAACTACGCCCGGGCGAAGTCGACAGAGGGTCACTAAATATTAGTGCGAAGCTTTGACCTACGGATTTGGTTTTCAACAAGAATATTAATTTCTCAATTTACAATATTTCGTCAAGGAACACGTTTTTGTTGTTCTCTCTGTACTTGAGCGCGGCTCGCTTGAACTGAGTCATAAACGCGGAGTCGGGTCCCGTCTCCCGAATATCATAGTTAACATAATGTCTACTGTGCTCAAAAGGATCTTGGATACAAACGTATCCACAACTTATTGGTTGCGTCCAACAGTTATGTCCATCATTTCGCATATACAAATCAGGTGCGTGCGAAACGTTCTGCAAATTTTCGAATCGCCGCTCCACTGGATATCCTTTATAAACGCTAACTATATACTGTTCAAATTTGAAATTGTCGTAGTATTCAAAAAATCCGCCCAAGAGTTCATACATCGAACGGTTGCAACGCGGTTTGTAATCGATTTCTTTGAATCCTGCATTCCAGCCTGAGACTATGTATGGGTCCGCGTCGCTCTGCAGCGAGGCCACGGAGGGCATCATACCGACCTGTTGCAGGTAGAATATGAGCAGCATCGTGATCCCGCTGCTAGGGCACTGGCCGATTGCCGTGACCTCGTGTAGCCTCGCCCAGTACTTGACAATGATTGCCAAGTCCAGCGCACGTTCATCTATGTGCAGCATGTGTTTGACGAGTTGGGCATTTATTGCGGACAGTTCATTTTTGAAATTCACGTCGACGTTGAATTTCGTGCGGATATGTTGGAAAGACACGATGGGGACTACTACGTTAGGAACCGTGCGCGTGATGAGCTCTGTGAATAGGTCCGGGTGTTGCTGGAGGACGGTCTTGGCTTCTTCGACGATGGCTCTTGTTGAGGTGTCGATGTCGGTGCGGTTGAGCCGGATGAACACGTCTACGTCACTGTGCTCTAGTGTTACACCGGTTGCTGATGAACCGAATCTGATGGCTCGGCATCCTGAAACGGAAAATAGGCATACCAGTTCCAAATAAATAAATTAGTTGTAAAACTTAAAGTTACACGCTAGCCAGTTTAGATTCGACAAGGTTTTACGTAACATCTGATAGAGTTTGAAACATTATAAGGTTCAAAGAGGTTTGACACAGCAAAAACTAGAGCATTGAAGAAAATATTATGACAGAACGAAAGTTTGTTTACATCGATTATGACCCGTATTGAGCTATATATTACTTTACTCCCTATAAAACGCGTGCGAAGCCGCGGGCGTTAATAAACAATAAATAAATAATCGTTGCGTGTGTAGGTATACCCGGAAATCTTAGAGACCTGTAGAGGGTAGGTACCTACATTCCTTTTGTGGTTTAGGGGTGCACTAAGAAAGGAATTTCTGGAACTAAGCGGGGTGTTAAAAATCATATAGAAAAAACTTCATCAGGGCGAAGTCACAGGCGTTTGCAAATAATCAATTATTTATTACTTTGCATTTGATTTCAAGTCTACTACAACATTGTTAGTGCAACTTCGAATTAATCGGCACAGGAACTAAATGTTAAAGTGTTGATGAGCAAGTCAAGTAAGCCACTTAATTAAATACAAATTAAAGTAGGTAGTAGGTACGTATTATTTAAAGTATTAATTGACCAACACGCATTCATTAATTTTAACAAAGTTATAGGAAATACGGGAATTCCCCCACTGACTGACTATTCACATATTAACGAAAATTGTCTTATGACATTTGCTCAGACTCTCCCCTCTCCTTACGTGACAATTGATGACACCTACTCCCATAATTAGCATCACGCGATTTATGAGGGGCCCCTTATGATAAAAATAGAACGAATTAATTTTGGGCCTATAAAATAATGCTCTCTTGGCTGCCTTTGAATTCCCCTATAATGGCACTTGGTAACTAGTACCACAGATAAAATAATACTGCTAGTAACTACCACAGAATATTTCAAAATAACCCTTAAAAAGGGGTAAAAAGGGGTGACAAAGTTTTAGCAAAGTACGGGTATTCAGCTAGTAGGTGTATATACTATGTGAAGTACTAATGCAAATACGAATGCATTTACTACTAGCTGCGCACACGACTTCGTCCGCGTGGTCATATTTTCTGAACCCTGCATGATATCAAAATGGAACATACACAAACATTTTAGTTAAAATTCCTGTTTTCCCTAAGATGTTTAATTGAATTCTAAGAGCTTTTTCGGAGCCTATTCGGAGCAAACTTTCAGACAGAAAGACAGACAACAGTTATAAAAACGGTCATTTATGATTAGGCATCGCATAAATAGCACTTTTAATTTGGTATTTATTTAAAATAATTTATGAATGAAATAAACAATTTAATATATAATCGTCTATGAACATATGGAACGCAAATAGTCTGCGGTATTTTAGATAAAAATCTTACGTTCGTACGTAAGATTCTATGAGTAGGTATTTGCTTTTGCTTGTGGCGCGATTTTCATATTTTGCCGTGTTTTTTGCACATCACAGCTCATCAACACTTCTTCAGATAGCGAAAACTATGTTGCCGGTAATTATATGACCTAACACACAAGTTCGAATTTATAGTACCTATCACATAAATATCATTAGTTTAGCTAAGATTGTGCTTCAATGGTTTTTACAGTGTTTTTTGTTTCAAGTACATTCATAGCCAAACTAATGTTATTTATGTGATAATATAAACAAAAACTTGTGTGTTAGGTCATATTATTACCGGCAACATATTTTTTGCTATCTGAAGAAGTGTTGATGAGCTGTGATGAGCAAAAAACACGAAAAAATTTGAATTTCGCGCCACAACCGAAAGCAACAACTTTAAATTTAAATAATTTCTTGTTGAGAGATAATGTCCATAATGTTTAATATGTGAATATAAATTATGTAATACTAGTGTCTGCCGAAGTACTACCACCATACCTATTTCTGCCGCAAAACAGTATTGCTTGCCGGTGAAATTACAGGCACACGAGACTTTTCATCTTTATGTCTCAGGGTGGCGGGCGTAGCGCAATGCCGCATAGTGCGCGTCCCAGGTGGACGTGACCTATGAGGTAATGCACTGTTCATAGGCAGAGACCGCTTAACATCAGGTGTGCCTGCTTGTTCCATCATTCCAAGTTGTATAAAAAAGAAGTAGAAATATACCTGGCCAGCGCTTCTCGAGAACTCGCTGAATGTCCTGCAGCACACTGGGCACCGCCTGCATTCGGTCCTCTGGTAGTTTCAATCTGCGCACCAGAGACGCCACCTGCTGCGAGAACCCATCGTGTTCCACCTCTGGCCGTGCCTGGTGCTTGGAGCCACCCGTCAGTCCGATGCAACATAACGCCCACACAACGATCACTTGATTTAAATTCATTACTTCAGTGTTTTAACTAGACGCGACTAGGTACAAGCGACGCGGTTCGGTAAGACATCAGAAATGAAGATACTAGTCACTCCTGTTCAGTATTATAGTATCTCAAAATTATATACAGGGTGTAAAAAGACTAAATCGAAAACTTAAACGAGACTAGGGTTACCAGATGTCAGGAATTTCCTTGACATATTAGGAATGTTGGCCCTCTGTCAGGGAAACAGGGAAAATTATAAATTGACAATAAAAAAACAAATCAAAGAGGCTACCTTCGCATTTTGTGCTTGGATTGCAATTTTGTTCAGTTTCTGGCAGTCTCTTCCCGCTCATGGTTTTTTGAAATCATTTCACATTGGTTAGCGGGCATCATATCTAAAAAGGCTTGCCTTATCGTGTCTTGCCTTGAGCTTTGCTGCCTGCAAAAGATCTTTGTAATTCTTTTCTGGCAAAAGAATAGAATATCATAATTTCATCAAACATGTCAGGAAATCGGGTGAAAATTCAGGGATTTTGTCAGGATATCTTTTTTTTTTATCTGGTAGTGGTAAACGGGTCGTCTAGATTTCAGCCAGACCGTGATTCTCGACCTAATTATTTGTTTGTTACGTCTACGGCAAAACCAAAAGATAGGGGTATGTTTATAGCAGTCATATGGATGTATGTTTTTTTACGTATGTTCCACTGAAGCGCCTGAACTACTCATCTGATTTTGATGAATGAGGTGTCAATCGATTCGTTATTATGGTCCGGGTGACATAAGTTACATTTTATACGAACAAAAACGTTACCATGGTCACTTGAAGCAGTACTATTAGGAAAATAATATGCCACGGCAATCGTCGTTCGTGTCAAGTCGTTTTTTCAATCACTTGCAACAGATTACTGTTTCGAAAAGCCGATGATTGCCGAGGCCCTTTACCGTCGTAATTATTATAATTATTCATTTATTGCCATACAAAATTATAAAACACACACACTTGAAACTACTACATATAGCATAATAAATCAGAAGTACTAAAATTAAATAATAATAAATAATGCTGGACACAGTTCACACATTATGATCTAGCCCCAAGCTAAGCAGAGCTTGTGATATGGGTACTAGATAACTGATATACTTAATACAATACATGAAATATATAGATATACAAAAAAAAATACTAATTAGATTAGATAGAGCTTCATTATTTTCATCCACCTGTTTTGAATGGGGCAACAGAATACTTGTACGATAATGCGACACTCAACCATTGATGATCACGCAATCAAGTATTGATTTTACTTGTACTTGTAATACTTGTACGATATTTCGTACACCAGGAACACACGAAATCAGGTTTAAATTGAACAATTCCCGGGATGAAGCGATGTTGTTTTGTGTCGGGATCTTTGTGGAGGTAGCTGTTCACAAAGTTCATTTCTTCAAATGAAAAAATGAACGCGTTCAAGCCTTCGTTTCTCGGAGCTGTTTTCTTACACCCGGTATATTAGGTACCTACCTAAGTACCTACTTGCGCTGTGTAGATGGGTGTTAAGAGGGCCCTTCCTGGTTTGGAATAAAATCTTGTTGGGTCGTCCAATGCAATGTTTGAAAGAGAGGAACTCTGAAAAATGAGAGCCAGTGCCAGAGGCCTTGGTTGGAATACGGGAAACTCCGCAGTTTACTTGCGAAACGAAAATGAATGCGCATAAATTAAATAAAACTTGTTCCCAGACGTAGGTACGTGTTTTTAATAAAATAATAATATTGTGTCTGAATGACAATCATTTTTATCAAAAACTAGGTACTAGTTTTTGATAAAATGTTTGTCATTTAGAAACAACATTAGATACATGTGCGAGGTTTCTATTGCTTTTTATTCCATTCGTATGCAATTTATGATTACATTACGAATGGCAAAAGTTCGGGTGAAATTTGTACAAAAAAATATGTTTTTCGTAGTATTCTGCCTATTTTTTGTTAGCTTCCTTAGAAACCTAGGTATAGTGTACAAGATATTAATTTGTCCAAACATCAAAAAATTATTACCTCGCCGTAACACAGTTTATAACTAGCACGGGAGGTAATGGTCTCCTCGAACTGTATACTTTACTTATCTACCTTATTTTTTGTTTGTTTGCTTGTTAAATTCTAATCATTCTAATTTATACCACCTAAGTTGCACCTGTAATTCGTTTGTAAGTATACAACTGTTTTTTAGTTTTTGCCAAATAAAATTATTCTTATTCTTCTTATTCTTATTCTTATCTACAGACAAATTGTTACAACGCCATGAACATGTACGAACAGCGTACAAGCGTTTGTATGGAAAACGTGACCGGGTTGGTCGCTCTTAACGGTGTTTCCGCATTTTACGATATTTGGCATCAATATCGGTACCGATAGCTGTTCGTTTCCATTTATCGGTATTAGTACCTACCTGCCTACTATGGTCTAGTATTCCCAATGCGCGGTACAAGCAGTAAGCAGAACCACATAATCGTATTAGTGCAGAGACATGCAAATTAGGTAATAGTAATTTTATAATAGTATTTTATTCAGTAATAAACGTCACAAATGCATTAAAGTCTACGTCAGATTTAGTTCTAAGAGTAAATATTCCTGGGTGATCTAATTTAGCCGATGATGTTGTGACCTAGTATTGCCGATGTGCGGGTGTTCCCCCGATTTGCTTGAGGCCTGTCGGGTAATTTGCGGGTATTTACCGTAGGACGGGTACTTTCGGGATTTCGCAGTATTGGCCTTGGGCATAAAACATAACTTTATGACTCGCAACATATATGATACCTATATTGGTTGTCGGTTGGTTTTGGTTATTTGAGTTCTTATACTTTGACGTTTTGGCATATGACTTTTCCGATGTAAAAAAGCCTGCTGAATTCGGTTCTGAGTCTTGCCAAACTGAATTTTGGCTCCCCTCCCCCCTTTCCCCCTTTTTTCCTCTTTTTTTCCCCTTCCTTAGTAACAGAGTGGTCCATAATTGGAACGATTTACCAGAAGATGTTGTTACTGCCACATCAATAAACGCTTTCAAAAACAAATTGGATAACTGGTTGCGAACGAACAAACTGTTAACATTATAAGACATTAAAGTGTAATCAGTACAGCGAGTGAAACTAAGACATTTCAACATTCTGAAATCAGCGAAAGCTGCTCGTATAAATAAAAATAATAACAATAATAATAAATATGTCCCTAACCGCGGTTTTTACGGTTTTAAACAAAATGTATTGCAGTTCAAGGATAAAAAGTTCTGTTTTTGACCAATTCCGGTACCCTGATGGACTTCCGGTTATCAAAATTGAGTTCAGCGACCCCCAAAGCCTATGCCAAGACACCTCACGCGACCAGAATCGAGTTATAAAATGTCTTTTAAGTTAAGGTTCCATTTTGGCCGCCATCTTGAATTTTGAGCAAAGGAGCCAAAATTGGGATTGGCAACATTCAGAATCACAAAATGCCGTCGAAATGAAAAGGAAGCCGATTTTTTGAATTTTTTACTAGACTAAACATCAATCTCTGTTGGCGGGCGAATGCTTTGCTGGAGTTTACATATAGTACCTATTTATTAGTAGTAGAGCTTTTTTAAGACAGTGTTCATCCGGGAAATTACTGCCACCATACCTATTTAGGCCGTAAAGCAGTAGCGCTCGCATTGCTGTGTTCCTGTTTGATGCAATGGATACGGGTGCTGGTAAAATTACAGGCACATGAGATTTTTCATCTCTATGTCTCAGGGTGGCGAACGCAGTGCAATGCCACATAGCGCGCGGCTTAGTTGGAAGTGACCTATGTGGTAATGCATTGTTATAGGCAGAGGTTTACATCAGGTGGGTCATTTTTCTTTGGTAGTAGGTAGAAATCTATCTACTTACTTCTCGCGACTTCATCCCAGCATATTTAGGTAGTTAAAGTTACCTATCCTGTCATCCTAAATACGCGCGGGCGAAGTCGAAAGCGGGTCACTAAATATTAGTGCAAAGCTTTGATCTACGGATTTGGTTTTCAACAAGAACACTTATTTCTCAATTGTCAATATTTCGTCAAGGAACACGTTTTTTTTGTTCTCTCTGTACTTGAGCGCGGCTCGCTTGAACTGAGTCATGAACGTGGAGTCGGGTCCCGTCTCCCGAATATCATAGTTATCATAATGTCTACTGTGCTCAAAAGGATATTGGATACAAACGTATCCACAACTTATTGGTTGCGTCCAATTGTTACGTACATCATTTCGCATGTACAGATCAGGTGCGTGCGAAACGTTCTGCAAATCTTCGAAAAACTGCCGCTTCAGTGGATATCCTTTATAAACGCTAACTATATACTCTTCAAATTTGAAATTGTCGTAGTATTCAAAAAATCCTCCCAAGAGTTCATACATCGAGCGGTTGCAACGCGGCTTGTAATCGATTTCTTTGAATCCTGCATTCCAGCCTGAGACTATGTCTGGGTCCGCGTCACTCTGCAGCGAGGCCACGGAGGGCATCATACCGACCTGCTGCAGGTAGAATATGAGCAGCAGCGTGATGCCGCTGCTCGGGCACTGGTAGGCTGCCGAGACCTTGTGCAGCCTAGCCCAGTACTTGACAATGATTGCCAAGTCCAGCGCACGTTCATCTATGTGCAGCATGTATTGGACGAGTTGGGAATTTCTTGTAACCAGTTCGCCTTTGAAACTCATTTCGACGTTAAATTTCGTGCGGACATGTTGGAAAGACACGACGGGGATTAATACTTTGGGAACCGTGCGCGTGATGAGCTCTGCGAATAGGTCCGGGTGTTGCTGGAGGTCGGTCTTGGCTTCTTCGACGATGGCTCTTGTTGAGGTGTCGATGTCGGTGCGGTTGAGCCGGATGAACACGTCTATGTCACTGTGCTCTAGTGCTTCACCGGTCGCTGACGATCCGAATCTGATGGCTCGACATCCTGAAACACAACATAGGAAATTTGGTATACAGATAGATTATGACCCGGATTGAGCTATATAGAAAGAAACAAAAATTCTTTATTTGGAACGGCACCACATGGATAGAGAAAATAACACTCGACATATAAAAATAAAACAAAAAGGTGTTTCAGCGGTATCTGTAATTGTCCTGAAAAAAGGCATAGGAACGTTTTCTTTGTAACAAAAACAATCTTTAGTTTTTCACAACGCACAGCCTAAACCGCTGGTCGTAGGGACTTGAGGGTACATTCCTTTTATGCTCTAGGGGTGCACTATGAAAGGAATTTCCGAAATTTACTCTCTAAAGAGTGAAAAAACACTCTCTTGGATGGAAAAACTCCACGTGAACGAAGTTGCGAAGTTGAGTGGAAAAGTATCAAATCCTTCGGGTACGTATCAAAATGCATAAATTCAAAATACATACGTTTAGAATACATAAGTTGAAAATCCATTAATTTAAAAAACCTAATGGTGAAAATAAATAAATTTTATAATCCATAAAGTTTTTTATGTATAATGTCGAAATGCCATAAACACAAACAAATATGTATGTCAAATTTCAAGTTTGTAGCTGGGGCCGTCAAATTAATACTTTTTATGTATTTCAAACATTATAAAAACCTTACAATAGGGATATTGAATTTATTTATTTGTACCATACGGTATTATGATTTTCGGTATTTTAAACGTAAACAGTTAATAAACAATGCTGGTCAGGTCACACAACATTATCTAGCTCCAAGCTAACCAAAACTAGTGTTAGGGGTACTAGATAACTGATATGCTTAATATAATACATTACATAGATAGATATTTTTTATTATACAAAGAAAATATCCAGAACACCCTGAACAAATATCTGCAGATCTGTATACCGTCGTAACTTTGACATTTACGATATTAGTGGGATATATTATAGGTTATAGCTACCTCTGGGATGTGCTTAATGATTTTTAACCGTTATACATTTTGAAGTTAAAGTATTTGACTATTATGCTATGTAGCCATTATTCATTGTAGCTGTTATGTGTTGTAGACATTATGTATTTGAAACTTCGGTATTTCAAACTTCGTTATTTTAAACTTATATCAAATGAAATTATAAATTTTAAACCATTAGGTTTTTTAAATTGATGTGTTTTGAACTTATGAATTCGAAACGTATGTATTTTGAATTTATAAATTTTGATACGTACCCAATTCTTCTAACCCCTTGTAAGATTTAAACGCAAAACGTAGGACGTTATAGAGTTTTTTTCAATGACAGTTACTCGCTTTTTTGTGATTGAGTTCGTCCGAGGAAGTACTAAATAATTAGTCCTCGCATTGCTGTGAATTGAATTATTCGTACAGTCTGCTTTTACGACACCAAGGGGACTCCTCCGCTCTATGGGGTGAACCTTAGTCATAAAATACGAGTGTCGAATATCCCCGGCCTTAGCCTAGATTGATCTATTTGCCATAGGGTAGAGTCATCATCATCACAAAAAAGAATAAGAAAAAAAAAGAAAAGAAATACACCGCTGGCATAGGTCTCCCTCATGCCATGACGAATAGTGTCGAGCCGCCTCCATTCGCCGGCTTCCTGTCGTCGGCCGATCGACACCTATTCCTACACTTCTTCGTCCGGTTAGTGGACGCCACCAAGAACTTGTACTCACCAACGGTTTGAATGTTTTCAAAGTTCAATTAATAATTTATTAACATTATGGATCGAAAATAGTTGGCAGGTATGTCGATAAAAATGTTACGTTCGTAGGTGCGTAACACTTTATGAGGAGATAATCAATTAAAATAGAATAATTGATTAATGCTGAGAGATAATGTTGATCCGTTTTATATATGAAAAATATAAATTATATAACACTAGTGTCCGCAGAAGTTCTACCGCCATACCTATTTCTGCAGCGAAACAGCAGTGCTTTCTGTGTGCCGGTGAAATTACAGACACACGAGTTTTTTATTATACAACTTTAGATGACGGAACAAGCCCACCTGATGTTAAACGGTTGCCTCTGCCTATGAACAGTGCATTATCTCATAGGTCACGTCCACCAAGTACGCGCCCTATATGGCATTGCACTGCGCCCGTTACCTTGAGACATAAAGATGGAAAGTCTCATGTGCCTGTAATTTCATACATGGCACCTATACCTTACAACCCGGAACGCAGTAATGCGAGCACTACTGCTTTGTGGCAGAAATAGGTAAGGAGGTAGTACTTCGTCGGACGAACTCTTTCACAAAAAAGCTCTACTACTAACAAATACTTTTCATCTTTATGTCTCACTCCGGGTGGCGGGCGCAGTGCAATGCCGCATAGTCCGCGTACTAGATGGACGTGACCTGTGAGATAATGCATTGTTCATAGTCAGAGACTGCTTAAGGCACAATAGGCTCACAGCATGTTTATAATGAGATCTAGAATTTTTAAGTTTTTGATTAGAGTTCCTACAGTTTCCAAGAAAAAAAAATATATGGTGGTATTTATTTTTTTAAATAAATATGATGATAAGTTAAATAATGATGTCACATTAATTCAACACACTATTTGAATTACTTCACTCGATAAGAAAAATATGAAAGATACCACCTTTTTAAAATTGAAATACCATTTTAGACTTCCTTCTTATTTTTTGCAACATTTGGTAACTTATTAATTATTATTTGAGTTAGTGAAGTCATCAACAAAACTTGACAAAACTCTAAAGGTCATTTTTATATTATTATTTTATACACAAAAACACGGTATCAGAGCGTGCGCTCGCCTTCTTCGCCTCATACAATTTTTTTTGTTGAAACTGGTTGAACCTATAGCGCCGTAACATCAGGTGGGTCATCTGCTTGTTCCATCATTCCGAGTTGTATAAAAAAGAAGTAGAAATATAGTTACCTGGCCAGCGCTTCCCGAGAACTCGCTGAATGTCCCGCAGCACACTGGGCACCGCCTGCACTCGGTCCTCTGGTAGTTTCAATCTGCGCACCAGAGACGCCACCTGCTTCGAGAACTCATCGTGTTCCACCTCTGGCCGTGCCTGGTGCTTGGAGCCACTCGTCGCACCGGTGCAACATAACGTACACACAACGATCACTTGATTTAAATTCATTATTTCAGTGTTTGAGGGCTAGATGCCACTCGATACAAGCGACGCGGCTCGTTAATACATCAGAAATGAAAAAAATGGTCCTTCCTGTTCAGTATTATACTATCATCATCTTCTTCTTCTTCTTCTTCATATATAAAAGGCAATGTCCTGACTGACTGACTGACTGACTGACTGACTGACCGAGTGACAACGCACAGCCTAACCCGCTGGTCGTAGAGGCTTGAAATTTAGAGAGTGCATTTGTCTCGAAGCGATTGGTACTAAGAAAGGAATTTTGAAAAATTCCTATCCTAAGGGGTTCAAAATGGGGTTCAAACTTAAAATAAAAATGCTCTGTATTTCGAAAACCGTTTGTAGTAGAACCTTGAAATTTTACAAAGTGATCCCTCAAATAAAATTACTAAACACGTGTTTCAGCGGTACCTGAAATTTTCCTGAAAAAGAACACGCGAACGCTATCTTTGAAAATAAAAACGTTTTCTCGACGCACAGCCTAAACCACTGCTCGTAGAGACTCGAAAGAAGAGTGTATTCAGATGTAAAGGTGGAAAAAGAGAGGATATAAAGGTGTACTCAGAAAGGAATTTGAAAAATTCGCCCTCGGGTCCGAAAAGGCCTTATAGCGTATAAACTTTGCGTTTTGCAACGCACAGCCTAAACCGGTGAATACATGAAATTTGGAGGACGTATTCCTTTTTGGGCGTAGGGGTGTACTAAGAAAGGATTTTGGAAAATTCAACCTGTAAGTGGTCCAAACCGGCTTTAAATGTAAAATTAAAATGCTTCGTATTTCGGAAACCGTTGATAGTAGATACTTGAAAATGTAAAGGTAGATCCTTAAATAAAAATAGCAAACATATATTTCAGCAGTATCTGAAATTTTATTGAAAAACATGGGAACATTTTCTTTTTAAATAAATATACTTTTAACGTTTTATCCGGATTTCAGTGTGTTTAACAAGTTGAAAAAACGATTTAAAATCTAGTTTCACGGTGTAGTCATTAAGATCATAATATTTTCAGGACAACAAGGTTAAAATGGGACCCCTAAATTGAAAAACTTGAGTATGGTGTCGTTTCGAAAGCCCTTTCTCGTTGTCGTTGTTGAGATTAAAATAACATCAGGAACTCAAGGTTATTATGTGACCCCCCCTAACACAGATACACCCCTACATAGCACCCTACCCTACCTACCCCTATACAGTACAGAATATATGCCCCTAATTGAAAAACTTGAGTATGGTGTCGTTTTAAAGTCGTGGGCGGGTCATCTAGTAAAATTAAATACAGGGTGTAAAAAGACTAAATCGAAAACTGTAACGGGTAGGGTTACCAGATGACAGGAATTTCCCTGACATCAGGAATTTTGGCCCTCTGTCAGGGAAACAGGGAAAATTATAAATTGTCAGGAAATTTTTCAAATTAAAGAGGCTTCCTTCGCGTTTGTTGCTTGGATTGCAGCTCTCTTCCAGCTTATGGTTTTTGAAATCATTTCACATTGGATAGCGGGCATCATATCAAAAAAGGCTTGCCTTGTCGTATCTTTGCCTTGAGCTTTGCTGCCTGCAAAAGATCTTTGGCTTTCATTTCTGGCAAAAGAATAGAATACTGTAATTTCATCAAAAAGTTTACTTTGAGTTAAAATGTGAGGAAATCTGGGATTTTGTCAGGATTTATTTTTTTTGATCTGATAATCTTAAACCGGACGTGTTGATTTCCCCCAGATCGTGATACTCATCTTTTTACTTGTTTGTTACGTCTACGGCAAAACCAAAAGGAAGGGTTATGTTTTTAGCAGTCATTGCTAAAAATGACATTGCCATGACATGCCTAGTTATTTGTTCTAGTGATTGTTAAATTTCATATGCATATCAGTTATATATTATATATAATATATATATATTATACTTACTCACACATCTCACACTATACACACATTTCACACTCCAAAAATACTAACACACACCCATACACACACACACCCATATACACTACAGACACCCTTATGCGATTATGAATACCTACCTTATATATATTTTACCTAAGATTTTTGTTTGTTTTTGTATTTTCTCAGATTTATGTACCTACTTAAGTACTTATATTGTTTTTGTAAGAGTAATTGCTGCTTTATTCAAATTAATGTAGGTACTTAACTTAATTTACTTAATTTGCCCATGTAACTGATATATACCTTATCCGGCTTTCCTGCCGTTTTTGTTTTTTGTTGACCTTGCATGCGTACCTACCTTCTTTTTAAACGAACTGTGTACATAATGTGGATTTAAATTGGTTTCAGAATAGCATATAGTGTATAGCTTATAAGTAACTATAAGATAACTGTAAATCCTGGATTAATAAAATAAAATAAAATAAAATAAAATTGCGGAAAACTTATTTCTTACTTTAACTTGTTATTTATGTTCCAAATTTGAATTTTATATTACTATGACGTAATATCTCCTATTACATTCAAATGTAATCTTGTTCCTTTGATAGTCAAGTATATCTGTTAAGCAGCATTCCAATGCCACTTGACCGAGGCACTTATATGATAGCTTTTGAAACCGTTTTTTTTGGAAAAGTGTTTTGTTTTTCCCGCTGCGTTGGGCACAGTTGAGTAGTAACCACAATTTTTTTTTAACTAGAAACTCTCCCCGGCTTCGCACGACTATTGTTGTGATCCCCGTCCCTCCCGTTTCCCCTAACCCTTCTATCCACACGCGACGTAAAGAATATTTTAGGTAATTTTTTTGAAAATTAACTTCAGTGAATTAAGGAATGAAGGATTTTATTACATTATTCAATAGCAATAACATGAATAACGATATATTTTTACACAAATTGTTTGATACATTTTTTTTTTTTTTTTTTAACATTGATAGGCCTTTGTTTGACCACGATCTCACCTGTTGGTAAGTGACGGTGTGGCCGAAGATGAAGCACAAAGGTCTAGAAGGCACCTATTCACTCTTGACTTGAAGATACCCAGATTATAGTTTTCAGGAAAGACAGACGACGGTAGTGTATTCCACTCCTTAGCAGTTCGCATTATAAAGGTAGAACTGAAACGTTTTGTGCGAATAGAAGGTATACCAATGAGGTAAGGATGGTACTGAGCCGTACGCCTGCTCGACCTATGATGAAAAGGAGATGGTGGGATCAGATCGTGCAGTTCCTGGGAGCATTCACCGAAATGTAACCTATAGAAGATCGCAAGGCATGCAACCTCACGGCGGTGCTCGAGACTCTGGATCTTAGTCTCCGCCATATGTTGCTCACCTATAAGCCTGAAAGCTCTACGTTCGATCGAGTCCAAGGCAGCAAGCTGGTGTTTGGCCGAGCCATCCCAAACATGGCAGCAGTACTCCATACCAGCCCGGACTTGTGCTTTATATAAACTGACACATGACACAATGACATTGTTTAATACATGTTTTAAAAGCAACAAAGAATAGGACATCACGCCTTGGTGTGTCCGGCCTAAGAATAGACCCCTTCGTCTCCTCCCGTGGATGTCGTAAAAGGCGACTAAGGGATTACCCGGACTTGTTGATAAGATTTGTCCTGGCTGCTAGCTTATTATGGAATGTGTTTACTGGAAGAAAGCGTTAGCCGAGTCAGTCGTGGGAAGCAATGGCTCTGCCTACACCTTCGGGGAAAAAGGCGTGTGTCTATGTATGTATGTAAATCACATTACTATGCCCTCATTGAATATGAAAGTAGCCTTTACGAGATGCATTGAATCCTTTCCCCACACAGGTTCTTTGTGCCCAACATTAGTTCCAGCTGTTGGGCACAGAATGTTCATAATTAGGACACATTGTTAAACTACTGGGACAATAACACTTTTTTTTTTAATAATGTGATAAGCTAGTAATTTCCGATGTACTACACCAATTAAATCTAGAAAATACAAAAAAAAAAGGTATTACAGATAGATTCTTAACCTAAGGTAAGTGTAGTCAAAATAGTTACGCTATAGGTTCAAAGATTTTATTTATGAGGCGTATAATGTGAGCTTGTGTTTTTGTTAGTGTTGCAACGGACCTCTGCTTCCGATTCCGCTTCTGCAGAAGTTCCGCAATTTTTTTCACTTCCGTTTCTGCTTCTGGTTCCGCAAACTTTATAACAGAACTCTAAACGGAAGTCTACCGCGGGGAAAGGGGTGACGTGCGGGGGGCGGGCGATGCGCGATACAAATTTTAGAGTCAATATTAAGTTTGAATGAAGACCCTATAGAGGATTCTTCTACAGCTGACGATAGTGAAAATTTACTTCTATTAGAGATACAGTCAGACCTTCGTGAGTACAAAGAGGAGAAACGACTGCCTCTCAATGAGGATCCCCTCGTGTGGTGGAAAGGCAATGCATACAAATACCCCCGTCTTTTACCTATAGTTCGCCAGTACTTATCAGCTCCTCCCAGTAGTGTAGCCAGCGAGCAGTTATTTAGTGGAGCCGGCTTAATTTATGAAGAACACTGAAATAGGCTAAAAGGTGAAAAAGCGGCAAAATTACTTTTTATTAAATATAACTTGTCTTTGTTTAATTTTGAGTACTAGTTAAAATAGGTAATAAAAAAGATTTAAAATAAAATTGTATTTTTTTTAGTATTAGGACTTCTGCTTCTGCTTCCGATTCCGATTCCGCTTCCGCTAAAATTTAATTTTAACTTCTGTTTCCGTTTCCGCTTCCGTAAAGACACTTCCGTTGCAACACTAGTTTTTGTGTATAAAAAATAGTTATTTGTGCAACAAGAGGCAAACGTTTTTGTGTATTTGCTTCGAGTGTTGGTATTGAATCCCGAGTAAGCGAAGGATTCTATAATTGAATCACGAGCGTAGCGAGTGATCCTAGGATTCAAAGACACGAGAAGTAAATAACTTTGGCCTCGTGTGACACATAAAACTTTTCACCCCAGCAGCGAGAAACTAAAGCTGAAAAAAATACAAGATAGGTAATAAAAATTAACCCACAGGTATATTTGTAGTCTCACCACAAACAATGCGCACCTACTTACTTTCGTGCACGCGGTGCCCTCACACCTGCACACTGAAAGACTTTTACGAAGCCACTGTGCCATAGCCGTGGCAGAGTACTGCTCCAAAATAATTTGAAAGAGAACCATCGACACGAAAGAAAGAACGAAAGAATTAGGCATAAAGGAAAAATAGTTTTTTAGAGTATGCACCACCTCCTATGAACTTCTGCTCTCCTAGTACTTCGAAAGATAAACAATGGAAAAATTGACTTTTAGAATCTTCTATGAATTTCTGCTCTTCTAGATGCACTTCGAAAGATACACAAAGGAAAAATTGTCCTTCAGAGTATGCATCTTCTATGAACTTCTGCTCTTCTAGTACTTCGAAAGATACACAAAGGAAAAATTGTCCTTCAGAGTATGCATCTTCTATGAACTTCTGCTCTCTTATTTAAATTAATTATAATTAGAAAGAATTTGTGAAACAAATATATTAAATTTAACCGTACAATTATTGCAATTATGAAAATTAAAAGTACATAACAGTTTTGGTTGGAACCGAAATTGTTGTGTTGAGACTTGGGACGACTTGAGTTTATTTCAAATTGTTTCTTCCTTAATTATAAGTGTATTGCGTAACTTTTTGAAATGGTGTATTTTTTCCTGCAAAGATTTGGTTTTTCTGCCTCCATTTAAACTGGGTTAAATTATAACTTGACGGAGAATCTTGACGACTTGACTAATTTTATAACAATTAATAGCACTTGACATTGGCGGAATTGTTTGGAGCATTCCACAGAATCCATTATATGAAGAAGAAGAAGAAGAATTTTGTAAGTATACAAAGAAAGAACTGATCACAGCCAGTAAAAAAAAAATTACTTTATCTCACGCTCGCAGCAAAATCGAGTTTTGCACACTGTCTAAACAGCAAAACCTACCGTTTAGAGGTGCTGAGGGGAAAATAACATGAAAAAACCCTTTACAGGTTTGTTAAATTTTGTTGATGAATTCACTAACTCAATGAATAATTAATAAGTTACCAAATGTTTCCAAAATTAAAACGTGTAAGAAGTAAGTCTAACATTGGATTTCAATTTTAAAAAGGTGGTACTTTTTTTTATCGAGCGAAGTAACTATTTCAAGTAGCGTATTGAATTCATGATTTCACTAGATTTAAAATGCCATTACCATGATACCATGATGAATACCATTTATTTTTTTCTCCTTGTAAACTATAACAACTTTTGCCAAAAACTTAAAAATTCTAGAGCTCATGATGTACATTTCGTGAACCCATAGCGCCAAAGTGTGGGCCAGTGCCGTCATTTATTCAAATAAATACCTAATCAATAAATAGTTTGGATAGAAACAATAAATTACTCGATATTCCGGTTTCAGTTCACAAGAGGATTAAAATTCAAAACCAAGC
Organism: Operophtera brumata; assembly: GCA_932527175.1. Classification (NCBI taxonomy): domain Eukaryota; kingdom Metazoa; phylum Arthropoda; class Insecta; order Lepidoptera; family Geometridae; genus Operophtera; species Operophtera brumata. Next base: position 5,080,129 of record OW052228.1, on the reverse strand, counting down.
GTTGAAATACAAACCTTTTTTATTGAGATTTTTGTATAATTTGTACATCACATTAGAAATTAAATATACCTACCTACATAGCTAATATTAAAAAGTTGTCACTTCACTCTCCTTCGGCTTGCTTTCTGAGGGATTTTCGTCTCTTGCCTCTTTGCTGTGAAGACAGTACAGTACTCTGTGAACAAAATACTTTGTTTTAATTTCATGTAGATACGTAAACTAGCAGTGCAACAAATAACGCTATCTTCTGAATAGTTACATCGTGTCTTGTCTCATAACGCTATCTTCTGAATAGTTACATCGTGTCTTGTCTCATTCGATCGAATTTGAAACAGCTTGCAATACAAAAGACAAAACCTTATAGAAACCTAATAATAATGTAACTGTTTGATTATGTTAGCTACGCTTCATGGCACATACTTTACTAAATTATATTTTCTCTGCAATTGAATTTGTAAATTCTTTTGAGAAAATAAATGAATTAATCGAAAACAGTGTGTAAATGACGGATCAAGCAGAGTTATCTCTGCCTGTAACAATGCATTACCACGTAGGTCATAAAAAAGTTCTGGCAAAAGTGAGAGGTAGTGTCTACGTGGCATCTGAAATGGTTTCTTAGGTCAAATAAATAATGATATTGCACCGAAATATTGCTCTTCGTTGCGTTGACCAAAATATTGCAATCAGTGTTCATTATTTGCACTTTTCTAATAGTAGCGGATATTGGAATAAAACCGTGAACCAACAATATACAAATTATCTTAGGAATAGTTACACAGTGTTGTCTTTTGCATTATCAAGAGTAGTGTAGTGTATTTGTGAGAGTTCCAGCCCACGGAGCGAGGAGCCCAATCACAGCGCAGCATAGCTGTGACGTAGCTGTGGTTTTCCCACGATGCAACGGTGAAAAGCATGTGCTAAGCGGTCCCAAGCTAAGCCAGAGCTTGTGTTATGGGTACTAGTGACATGAAACGAACTTTCTTTATTTAAAGCTGAGAAATCCGTTAAAAATGTGAAAAAATCGCTTGGTGCCGCAAGCAATGCCGTCTTGTGTCATGATGCCTTGCAAAAATCGAAGTCAAAAGATAAAATGCAGGGGGCACATTCAATCACATAACACACGTACTTAAGTAAAAGAATTTAAGTGTTAAGTGTAAAAAGTAGTGGGGTAAAAAAAGACAACACCGGTTTCAATACAAAACAGCCCGCGTAACACTTCTCCTTATTTCAGATCTCTATGGAATAGAATGTTATCAGGAGCACCAATATCAATATCAAGGCTCTACAATGTGGAGTCTATCGCTCTGTCTTATAAAAACTTAGAGTAGACATTATGTCTTCATAATATCGAAAGGCAATTTTTGTTGTTGCATAGGTAAACGCATTTTAGCGCTATAGTGAATGAATGAATGAAAATACTTTATAGCACACCTTACAAACTACTTAAAAATAACCTTAAAATAAAAGTTACACATAACAAGTAAACAAAATCCTCACATTAACTTGACACAAAGTTAGAATACGCAGGACCTTACTATTCAATTAAATTCAATTCATTTATTTATTTCAGGCAACAGTTAAAAATTTACATTGTATATACCTAGACAAAGGCCCATAGAAGTACCTTACTCCAAGCGAACGAGATATTGAAAATTTTGGAAAATCTGCGACGACCCGCCACGGATTAGGAAAGTTTATAAGATAAAAACAGATTACGCAACACCACCCAATAGATTGTACCTACTTTAGTGACTGAGTACCTACGCATTAGTTAATCAACACCTAATAGCGTGTCTACACGACACAAACTTAGTTTGCACAACATGTTTATAAAAACATATGTTTGCGTAAACGGAACTTGTAGACGTCATGTTTGAGGTACTTTGAAATTGGCGCGAATGTTTGTGTTTATATGTATTTCGGATCAAAATATCGTTGCAAACATATTTATTTACGCTTACTGCTGCAGCGTATGGACGCGTGTCCAAACTTGTTTGAAGTAAAAATTAATGACCTACGAAAATATTCTAGTCAGTTTATATGTGAATTTATTGATTTATATATTTACCTGCCGTTTGGAAAAATAAATCAAAAGTTTTTTTTTTCATCACTGATATTGTAACTGCTGCTAATAATAATAAACGTCTACGACTATACTGTGTGAGTCTTCATAATGTGCACATATTAAAATGTCGGTAACTTAGGTTAATTTTATCGACGGAAAAAAATCCAAAAATATTTTTTTAAATATTTGATAAGAAATGTTGTGATTTAGTTATAAACTTGCGATTTTTACTATCAGATATATAATACAATGTAGAATAACTTAAAGTAATAATAAATGTTACTTACATTTATAATTACTTTAAGTAGGGCTTTTATTGCAAAATTTTAAAATTACTGGAAAAATGATTGAAAAAAAAGCTGATTCTTGTAAAAAAACATCTTAATTTTTAATTGAGGGCTGTTTTTCCTATATATTATATGAGCAGCTTCTGTTATTTTTAATCATTAATCAATTTGTTTCATTGAAATCGATCGTTTAGTTTAAAAGTTACACCGTTTTGTTTAGATGGAGGCCATTGTAGCAAACAAAAATTTAAAAAGCGTCTTAAAAAAATAAAAAAATTATAGATATTTTTTTTAGTTTTTTCCGTCGATAAACTTAACCAAAGTTACCGACATTTTAATATGTGCACATTATGAAGACTCACACTGTATATTTCTTCCTTTTTATTGCATTTACGATTGCGCACTTTAAAAAGGACACTACACATCCTGCTGTGGACGATGGGATCTGTACAGACTTTTGTTTGCACAAAAGTTTGCAAAGCACAAGTTTGTGTCGTGTAGACCCTGCTTAATGTCTCATTTTATAATTTTTTATGAGACAGAGCGTACATCTTTAGTAAAATATACATCATCACGACCATAAATGTTGCATAGATTTTTGCAGACTTAAATAAATTGTAGTAAGACGATGATATTTATTACCTCATTAGCTATACGATTCCATATTTATAAAACTAGTTGATAATTTATAGTTTGTAGCATTGGAGACGTCATGAAAAAATACAAGTAGGTATACATTTGTAAAAATAAACGATTTACTTATACTAACTTCGAAGCTTTCAATAACAAGTCTTATGCGCATATTTGTCTATTTAATAGACCCCGTCTCCTCACGTGGATGTCGTAAAAGCCGACTAAGGGATTACCCGGACTTATTGATAAGATTCTTTGGTACAAGATTTGTCCTGGCTGCTAGCTTATTATGGAATAAATCAATAAATAAATAAATAAAATAAATAATGCTGGACAGTTTACACAACAATAAATATTACCGGGATGTAATATTACTGAAAGAAAGCGTTAGTTTAGTCAGTTGTGGGAAGCAATGGCGGCCATGAGCTCAGCACTTGTCACGTCTATTTTCCACGATGGTGCAACCCACGGTGAAAGAGGCTCTGCCTACCCCTTCGGGGAAAAAGGCGTGTGTATGTAATTAACTCTGAAATCTCCTTACTCCTAATTTATAAGGAGTGATGTGGCTTTCATCATCAGCTTACGAGCATGAGATGATGACTTCCAGACGCAAACACCAGAATAAGTCATGAAAAACTAACAAAAACACTGTACGTGCCATTATTTTTTGAGCAATGCGAGCACTACTGTTTACCACTAACTCAAATAATAATTAAAAAGTCACCAAATGTTTAAAAAATTAAAACGGTTAAGAAGTAAGTCTAAAATGGTATTTCAATTTTTAAAATTCATCATTGTCATAGGTCATTTTAGGTTTTTTTTTTTTTTTTTTTTTTAGGTCTTTATTTCATTTTTTTTTATCGAGTGTATTAATTCAAATAGTGTATTAAATTAATGGTTTCACTAGATAAAAGCTTAATACCATATATTTTTATCTTCTTGAAAACTGTGGGAATACTTATGATAAACTTAAAAATTCTAGAGCTCATTATTAACATGCTGTGAACCTTAAGCGGTCTCTGACTATGAACAATGCATTATCTCACAGATCACGTCCACCTAGTACGCGCACTATGTGGCATTGCACTGCGCCCGCCACCCTGAGACATAAAGATGAAAAGTGTTTGTTAACAGTAGAGCTTTTTTGTGAAAGAGTTCGTCCGACGAAGCAGTATACCTCAGTGTACCTCCTTACCTATTTCTACCACAAAGCAGTAGTGCCCGCATTACTGCGTTCCGGTTTCAAGGTTATGGGTGCCGGTGAAATTACAGGCACATGAGACTTTTCATCTTTATGTCTCAGGGTGACGGGCGCAGTGCAATACCACATAGGGCGCGTCCTAGGTGGACGTGACCAGGTGGGCCATCTGCTTGACACGTCTTTCTAAGTAGTATAAGAAAACACTCAACAGTCCCATAAATAACTTCAAGTCTAGAGTGAATAGGTGCCTTCTAGACCTTTATGCTACATCTTCGACCACATCGTCACTTACCAACAGGTGAGATCGTGGCCAAACAAAGGTCTATCAAAGATAAAAAAAAAAAAAAAAAAATGGTGATGCCACAGTAAGACTCCCTGTGTCGTTGTTATCAGAGATTACGAGTAGCACAAGACCCAGACCCGGATTAAATACTCGCAGATCATACACACATTGTCCCGCAGCGGGAATCGAACACGCAACCTGTCGCATTTCAGCCGGCTACTCGCTCACCGCACCACAGAGGTCACCAAAAACCAATATTACACTATTAGGAATTTATTTCATTTGCTTGAGTTACTTGACTATGCATACTGAACCACAGAATAAATATTAGTACAAGTAAATCAACGTTCCTTGGTGTCAGAAATCTTTTTCTGAGTATCTGTTAAATACAATGATCTGGGTAATAGATCATTGTTAGCTTACTAGGTACCTCGTATCTTTCTGTAACGAGTTCTCGGTGGTTGTCCTGCTGTCCCTTTTTTTTCAATCATTGTTACGTAATTTGCACTTCTGTTTGGGAACAGTGGATAGCTTCCGAGTATCATGGCTGCTGTGATGACAGCAGCATTCTAAGGCGAGGCTGAAAAACAGCGTAACTGAGCCCCCGACCTTTTCTCATTCACTAGCATTCATCTTCGGCCACATCGACACTTACCAACAGGTGAGATCGTGGAAAAACAAAAGTCTACCTAAGTTAAAATTAATAGCCTAAATATTATAACAATACTTATATCATATAACTTTTGAAACTATCATGGTTATGTACATACTTTTCACTAGAAACGGGATATTTACCATGATTTTTGAGTTTTGATTGTTCCCGATATTTCGGCACATATTATTCGATATTTCGGATTTTCGGTAAAAATAAGGCCATTTATTCCTTACACCATCATAAGGAATTATTCATTAAGGAATAAATGGCCTTATTTTTTTTATTAAAGGTTATTGAACTCACATCATTAATCCAATAGCAGGAACAGCCAAGGCCGCGCTGATGAGGTAGAAAGCACCGGAGAACGAGGATAGGGTACTGAGGTACACCACGCTGTATATCGGAGAGTAGATCACGGGCACGAGCGCTTCAGATATGCTGATCAGAGAGCTTGTTTTACCTGAGAACAAAGGCGTGTGAGCTTAGAAGATATTGAATACCAGTTTCAGTAGATTTGAAGTACAAAAAAAAGTTGAAAAAAAGTAAATAATTCAATGAAACTTGTAAAAAATACACGGTTCTCTTCTGTTTTACGTAATTACGTATGTATTTTCAGCTCTCATACATACACAATATAAATTCATCGATGGAAAAACAAGTCCGCCTCAGGTCTTCAGCTCAATCAATTTGTGAAAAATATATTTAAGAAAAAGTTAACAATATATCATAAAAATCGTACGGAAACATACATGTATAAAAATTCAAGAATTTTAGGAACTGCAGTTTTAAGAATTTTGCACAATCCGTTTTTTGTCGTATAAAATTCATTGTGTAGAAAATGTTCACAGCTAAGACGGGAAAATTTATTCCACATCCAAAAGTCGTGTCGTATTGCTCGTCTTATGACTTTTATCTATTTTAGTTTATCTTCGACTTCTTTTGGAAAAAAAAGCTAAAAGGCTAAAAGGTTAAAAGGTTAATTAACATGACATTACATATTATTATGCAATTAAGGTAGATGCTCAATCTTGCGGCACGAGATTCAAATTTTTTGGTGTTTTTTGCCCATTACAGCTCATCAACACTCCTTCATATAGCGAAAGTTGAGTTCGCGAGAACTAGGAGACTTAACACACATGCTTTAATTGATAGTATCTCATAAATATCATCAGTTTAACTAAGATACCCCTGAACACATTTTTACAGTATTTTTCTTTGTTTAGGGGGGTATCGTAGCACAAAACAAAAAACACCAAAAAAATTAAATCTCGCGCCGCATGCTTGAGCTTTCACGTTAACTTGAGCGACGTGCTTAGCAATGTTATGACGTAAATATACCCCTTATGGTACGTTTACACGCACGCGTTCAAAGCGTGCACGGGCGCAAGCGTGTGAATGTATGTGTGTATGACGATTTGCCTTTACGTGCAAGATCGCCCGATCTGACCTGTCCAGGCTTCTTTCTTTTCTTTAGGGTCATTTGAAATATCTTGTATATATGTGAACAAGCCACCGACTTACGCAGACCTAAAATTGCCTGAAATTACAGGTACATGAGACTTTTCATCTTTATGTCTCAGGGTGGCGGGCGCATTGCAATGCCACATAGTGTGCGTCCTAGGTGAACGTGTCCTATGAGGTAATGCACTGTTCATAGGCAGAGGTTACCGCTTAGCATCAGGTGGGCCATCTGCTTGTTCCGTCATTCATTAGTATAAAAAAAAAAAAAAAAAAAAACTAAATGTAGGCATTAAGAAACATATCGCAGGAAGCGTTGCGACAAGTTGTCATAAATAGGGCTCACATGTGGTCAACTCGCTCAACTCGCTCAACTCTAGAGGTCACCTAAGAGGTCATCTTCAAATCTTAATGGGACGAAGTTTCAATTTTATGGCCCAAGTATATAATATCTTGAAAAGAACCAACCATCCTGAATCAAATAACAGGGTCTTTTATTACTTTTGCACCACCACGTTTTTAACCCCCGACGCAATAACTACGGGGTGTTATAAGTTTGACGTGTCTTTGTGTATGTGTGTGTGTGTGTGTCTGTCTGTGGCATCGTAGGCTAGCTCCCGAACGGATGAAACGATATCGTTTTTTTTTTGTTTGAAAGGTGAATTTGTCGGGAGTGTTCTTAGCTTATGTTTGATCTAAATAGGTTCAGCCGTTTCATTGCGTTGGTGATTTTTAATTTTTATAAAATGTATTACTTGTATTTAATGGGGCATTGTGAATGTGTCAGAACAGTTCCTAGAAATTTTGTATCAGTGCACGCACTGCCTTCCTCATAATTAATTATTTTTATAGATTATCTTAGAACTTGTTGGTATAATGTATGTATAATGTATTTTATTTTCGACTATATAATGTTGTTATGCCAGTTATTAATAGGTACTATTAATAACTGGCTCTTAGATCAATTATAAAAAAGCTCGGTTCTTGTTTTGATAAAGTGTTACACTTGACATGATATTAGTTTCTGAACTAAAATATCATTTATAAAAATAAATAGCTTTAAAATAATTTGTTAGCCAATACGATATATTTAATTTATATTCTACACTTGTTGATTTGTATTAGTAATTTTACTTTCAAGGTTGTTCAACACAGATAATAAAAATATCGGAATTGTAGACATAATTTAAAAAATGTTAAGTTTTAAAACGGCAACTAATTTATTGAATCCATTAAAGTCCTTGAAATAAATTTTAAGGAATTTAATGGATTCAATAAATTATGTTATTAATTAATTTTAAAATAATTATTTACGTCAGCACAGAATATATACAGTAACGTCGCAGTTACGAGTACTACCTATCGGCAAAAATACATATATACCTCATCTCTGACGACCTCTGTGACGACCTCTTTTTGTCTGTGACGACGACGTTTTGACGACCTCTGTGGCGCGGCGGGCGAAGGTTGGCTTGCGACGCAGGAGGTTGCGGGTTCGATTCCCGCCTCGGAAGAAATATTTGTGCGATCGCAGATATTTGTTCAGGGTGTTCTGGGTATTTTCTATGTATAATAAAAGATATCTATCTATGTAATATAATGTATTAAGTACCTATATCAGTTATCTAGTACCCATAACACAAGCTCTGCTTAGCTTGGGGCTAGATAATTTTGTGTGAACTGTCCAGCATTATTTATTTATTTATTTTATCTCTTCCCAAGTGAGCAATAGCGCTGTCACTTTTATGCAGCTATTGTTTTCTTTTATTATTGTTTTCTTGCTCCACCCATTCGATATTTTAACATATCGCCTTTACATCTTAGAGCGGTTTGCTTATGACGGGTATTAAATATTGCTACTTATAGGTACAGTATAGAAATCAGTGTATTGTATGACTAGCAAATAATGAAGATAGGTCTAATATTTTTTTTTTTTTTGTGTACTACTTGAATGACGGAACAAGCAGATGGCCCACCTGATGTTAAGCGGTAACCTCTGCGTATGAACAGTGCATTAGATAGATAGATAGATTAACACTTTATTGTACACCAAAAAATAATAATAAAAAACACAATAATACAAGGATTAACTAAATCAAATTATAGTACAATGGGTGGCCTTATCGCTGAAAGCGATTTCTTCCAGGCAACCTTTGGATGGACAGTAATGAGTGAAGTAATAACGAACGACGGTGCACAGAGTAAAATAAATAAATAATAACAACAATAATAATGATAGATGAATAAGAAAACGTTTACATAATTACCTCATAGGTCACGTCCACCTAGGACGCGCCCTATGTGGCATTGCACTGCGCCCGCCACCATGAGACATAAAGATGAAAAGTCTCATGTGCCTGTAATTTCACCGGCACCCTTCAAACCGGAACACAGCAATGCGAGCACTGCTGCTTTGCGGCAGAAATAGGTATGGTGGTAGTACTTCCCAGGATGAACTCTTTCACAAAAAAGCTCTACTACTACTAAAGTTACACACACACTTCTACTACATTTTTTTTCCCTTAAAATATTAGTTTATCCCTATAACGCACCGTTTTCGAGATATAAGTTAAAAAACCCAAGAGTGAGGCCTTCTTTATGCTCCCTCCCTTCGGCTCACCTAGACACCAGGATTTTTATTATGTTCAGTCCCTCAGCATCACCCTGAACAAGTGTCAGAAGGAATCGCTTAGGTCCCTGCTCATGTACTCTACACCTCCTTTTGGGCCACTCGTTTTCTGGACTACAAGCTTAGCAGACGGATTAGTGGTAGCAGTATTGGTATTAAATACTCATGTGGATGCAGCTGCACATCCCCTGGTGTTACCCGTTAGTCGGATTTAACGACATCCACGGTTGAGGCCCGTGGTGTGTCTGGCTTAGAATATACTCCTCCCGTAGATGTCGTAAAAGCCGATTATGAGACTATGCCAGGGGATGGGAAAAGCATCCGCCTGAGTATTTAACACCAATACTGCGATCACTAATACGCCTGCTAAGCGTGGTCATTGTAGCAACCCCCCTTTAATGGTAAACACAAAAGTTATTCGGCGTGGCATTCTAGGAGAGGTAGTTCCAGCAGTGGACTTCTATAGGCTCATGATGATGATGATGGAAGACGATGATGATGATGATGAAGCTGATGATGATGATGCAAAAACTTTCTAAATAAACTACTTATACTCAACAAAGTAACTCACCAATTTCGTCGCTATGAACTAGCTTTGAAGCCATAGAGCGAAGTGACGTGGCACCGGCTGAGCTGAACATGTCCAGGACAGGACCCAGGAAGTACACGGACCTGGTGGGAGCGACGGCGTTCACCACGCTCGCAGCTATCCTGCTCACACACGCGATGACGCCGATCACGCTGTCCTCCATGTTCCATCTCTTAGTGAACAAATATGTTGTTATGAAGGAACCTGGACAGAGAAAGTAGTAGTAGAGCTTTTTTGTGAAAGAGTTCGTCCGGGGAAGTACTACCAACATACCTATTTCTGCAGCAAAGCAGTAGTGCTCGCATTGCTGTGTTCCGGTTTGAAGGGTAAGGGTGCCGGTGAAATTACAGGCACATGAGACTTTTCATCTTTATGTCTCAGGACTGCATGTTATGCACTGTTCATAGGCAGAGGTTACCGCTTAACATCAGTTGGGTCATCTTCTTGTTCCGTCATTCAGGTAGTATAAAAAAAAAAAGTTCAACTTTGAACATATTTTCAAATCCCCTAATTGACATCAACATTTATTAATAATGATTAAATGGTTTTATCATGCTGACGAGATTGAATATATATTTCATATCAAGATTAATCTTAATTTGATTACAATTGCAATTACAATTAGAAGTGCATGCGATTGCGAAATAACTGAAAACGGCAATTATTATGTCTACATAATAATTACTTAAATAATACCTATTGTGAAATCGTTCGAAATAGTTGACAGGGACCTGTTTGACCCCACATAACACACATCGATGCATTTGTACTTATAAACCAACCAAACAGTTTTTTTTTGTCTAACAGTTCATCATCAGCCCACACTAGTCCACTGCTGGACATAGGCCTCTCCCAATACGCGCCAGTGAGCCCGGTGTTCGGCTCTTCTCATACACTTTCTGCCCGCCGCTTTTCGTGGGTCATCGCTCCACCTAGCCAGAGGGCGCCCCACGCTACGTTTGCCAAGTAACAGTTGCTTAGTAGGTACTAGATTTTTGTATTTTGTTTTCATGTGTTATGTGTGTGTTGTGTGTGTCTTATGGGAAAATAAACAAAGGTTCATTCTTTCTTTTCTTTGAAATAATAATTGTCGGTGAAATTAAACTTGAGACTTTTCATCATTATGTCTCTGGTTGGCGGGCGCAGTATAATGTCACGTAGGGCGCGTCCTAGGTGGACGTGTCCTGCGCTGACGCATTGTTATAGGCAGAGGTTACCGTTCACCGTAAGATGGCACCTGCCATGGACTATTTACAGGTGCCATCTTACGGTGCACGAGCCGGACCGTTCACTGCTGACATGAGTTGAACAACACTTTTTATCATAAGGCATAAATAAGGCGGCATCGCGTCCGTATAAGGCTGGCAATTTTTTTGAACCAAATTCAGTCTTTGGCAATATAATTGAACTACAAGTTGGCAAGTTCCTTTTCTGTTTTCAGTTGTTTTAGATAGGTGGAGTTTAAAGAAAATAAGAACTGCATTTTTGGATTCCTGAAACTTGTTAGTCTGCCAGAAAATTTACATGTTGTTTCGTCTTTTCTGATTGCAGCACTAGCCGGTTTATTCCCGATATCCACGTTGGCTTCGACCACGCCAACTGTCCATGTTGTAACTTTCTGTATCCACTTATTATTACTCATACGCGCGACGTGACCCACCCATTTCCATTTCAGTTTTTGACAGTGTTCCAAAGCATCGATGACATTAGTAGTTTTACTTATATCTGTTTTTTTCCCATCCTTTTTAGATAGCATACAAGATACAAGATAGATACAAGATAATCCGTTCCATTGACCTTTGACCACCTTTGACATACTTGTATTTTGTTTTGGCGTAGTTATTGTAATAAATCCAGGTTAGGCAGCCATAAAATTATAAATTAAAAAATTCATGAAATTTTTCAAAATTTTGTATTTAATTGTGATTTTACTCGAAATATGTACACTTTAACTTATTTTTATTATAATGAATTGTTGTCTGAAATAAACATATTGAATTGAATTGAATTGAATTGAATAAGACAGACATGGTAGAACACAGGAGTCCAGAACTTTTTTCTTGAGCTTTACTGGGAGTTTTGATTTGAGAAGTTCTTCATTGCTCCAGAATTTATTCCAAGGCGAAAGATAGAGAGGTTTGGAGCAATATGGAGGAGACCTTTACTCGTAGAGAGGTCCCTAATAAATAATATTATGCAAAATGATTATGGAAACCTATTAATATGATACAGAATGCATGAATTTATAAAAAAAAAATGCATTAATTTATTTTATTAAATTTTCAATCAACTACATAATTAGTTACTAAATGAAATGTAATGTTTATTATTAGTGAAATAAAAAAGGCTATATTATAATTAGTCTAGCTGTAGTGCATATCTTACGGAGTAAGTACCTACGAATAATTAAAGTTATTGAAACATTTGCTATCATCATACAAGTTTAAGTTCATGTTATTTATTGGTAACAAAAACTAGTTACATGTTACATTAGATATACTACATTACATTGTACATTTTGTTACAGGTGTACATTGTACACTAACTTATTCAAAATATATTAAATCGAATACAATCGCCAAATTTGATAAGTACCTATAATATTAATCAATAGATTATATTAAAATATAACATGGTATTTGTTAAAATAAATAAATAAAATAAACTTTAAATAATATTTGTCTCGCTTACGTTAATTATTTTTGCTTGTATTTGGGAAAAGGAACATTTTGGGAAACAGGCAATTATTTGGGATACGGATGTTTTAGGAAATTGTCAAACGGATGTGGGTTTTTTTTATACTACTTGAATGACGGAACAAGCTGATGGCCCACCTGATGTTAAGCGGTAACCTCTGCCTATGAACAGTGCATTACCTCATAGGTCACGTCCACCTAGGACGCACCCTATGTGGAATTGCACTGCGCCCGCCACCCTGAGACATAAAGATGAAAAAGTCTCATGTGCTTGTAATTTCACCGGCACGCTTACCCTTCAAACCGGAACACAGCAATGCGAGCACTACTGCTTTGCGGCAGAAATAGGTATGGTGGTAGTACTTCCCCGGACGAACTCTTTCACAAAAAAGCTCGACTACTAGGTACTAAAACATATTGTTAACAGACATTTTGGAAAGTGGTCTTTAATGAACCTAAAGGGGGTTTGTTTACGAATGCGCGAAGGTGCAATCCGTTTATGTTGGAACATTTTAGTTTTTGTTGGAACAACATTTTGATAATTAATATGCCTAGGTACTTATTTTTATTTTTTAATAGGCTATATTATGGATCGTAATACTGGAGGTTAAGAAATTTACTACGCACACAATGCAAGCTTAAAAGGAATGTCGCTAAGCACTACAGTGCTGTCTAACGTTGACAGGAATGTTGGGATAAATAAATAATATATAAATCAACTTACCTATAGTACCAACCAGGACGGAGTACGCGAGGAACAGGCTGTAATCGACCTCGGTGAACTTAAACTTGTAGCGTGTGAACCAGTACGTCATCGGCGACTCACCTTAATCACAAACGAAACAGGTATTAGAGATACTGAAGGGACCCCAGACGCCACCGTGTGAGGGCGATCTGCAAATATGTGTTGTGATAGGCTCGGTTGTGCCTTGTCAGATAGCCTGTGAGGGCGATCTGCAAACATTTGTTGTGATAGGCTCGGTTGTGCCTTGTCAGATAGCCTGTGAGGGCGATCTGCAAAGATTTGTTGTGATAGGCTCGGTTGTGCCTTGTCTGATAGCCTGTGAGGGCGATCTGCAAACATTAGTTGTGATAGGCTCGGTTGTGCCTTGTCTGATAACCTGTGAGGGCGATCTGCAAATATTTGTTGTGATAGGCTCTGTTGTGCCTTGTCAGATAGCCTGTGAGAGCGATCTGCAAACATTTGTTGTGATAGGCTCGGTTGTGACTTGACAGATAGCCTGTGAGGGCGATCTGCAAATATTTGTTGTGATAGGCTCGGTTGTGCCTTGTCAGATAGCCTGTGAGGGCGATCTGCAAACATTTGTTGTGATAGGCTCGGTGTTGCCTTGTCAGATAGCCTGTGAGGGCGATCTGCAAACATTTGTTGTGATAGGCTCGGTTGTGCCTTGTCAGATAGCCTGTGAGGGCGATCTGCAAACATTTGTTGTGATAGGCTCGGTGTTGCCTTGTCAGATAGCCTGTGAGGGCGATCTGCAAATATTTGTTGTGATAGGCTCGGTTGTGCCTTGTCAGTTAGCCTGATGGGTCCAGACGTGGCTACAGAGTTTCTAGTTCCTATATAGACCAGGAGTCGCCCGGATAAACCTTATACATTAGAGCTCGACGGCCACCGCGAGTTGCTGTCTTTTTCCAACGAAAATTTCCCAATAACTCCGGGAACCCATGATACGAGTACAACAAAATTCACATTTAGCTAAAACTTGTATTTTAGCCGTAGTGTTTCTGGTCTAAGAATATACCCCTCCGTCTCCTACCGGGGATGTCGTAAGAGCCGAATAAGGGATTACCCGGATTTGTTTGTAAGATTCGTAGGTATAATATTTGTGATGCTCCTAGCTTATTTAAGGAATGTGTTATTACTGAAAGAAAGCGACAGAGTCAGTCGTGCGAAGAAATGGCGGCGATGAGCTCACCACTTGTCACGTCTATTTCCCATAATGTTGCAACCCACTTTAAAAGAGGCCCATTTGAGCTCTGCCTACATTTTCGCGGAAATTGCGGAAAAGGCATGTGCTACTCAAAAATTGTTTTTCTACAATGATATCTTTTATATAATTTTTAACTGCCTAATTTTATTTAAAATTCTTATTCACATGAAAAAAAAAATATCACAATATTTTGTTTAGCAAGATTTGTCATCACCATCTATAACCTAAGACGTCCACTGTTGGATCAGGGAACATAGAATGCATTGGAGGGATTTGCCACTCACCACGCATGGCAGGCGGATTGCCACTCACCACGCATGGCAGGCGGATTGCCACTCACCACGCATGGCAGGCGTATTGCCGCTCACCACGCATGGCAGGCGGATTGCCACTCACCACGCATGGCAGGCGGATTGGTGATCGCAGTAATCTCTAAGTCGGCTTTCACGACATCCAGCGCAGACGCTTATGAGCTTACATACCTACCTTACTCAGGATTGCTTAGAAACGCAACTTCTTTCAAGCTCACGTCGTTTAAATAACAATAATTCTTGCTGCTGTAACAAAAGGCAGAGGCCAGTGAACGGTAGGTACTTTCAACGCAAAGGGCCATATTCCATCATCTAAAGAATCCTCCGCCTACTGCACTCGCTCCCAACATTACTGCTTCGCAGATGCACGAAACATGGTCTCAGACTTGTGGGTGCGTCATTTTTGGTTTACAAGAAAACCATAGGCATCATTTTAAAGTTTAGTGTATCGCAGAAATTAGTGTCCATCCAACCTAACTGAACTACAACATCATTCAAATTCCAAGAAATGGGAGGTCAACAATGGATGTTATTGTTTAATGGCCCCTCTACATGATGGCCCAGGGCTAGCCCCACATTAATACGCATTATTATAGCTTGTAAAATCATTAATGCATGTGGACTATATCTCGGCCGGGAAATGCTAACAGTCAATTACTTCAATAAAAACTGTCGATTAGGCGTCCAAGTACTCATGCTTCAAAAAATACAATATTAGCATAGATAGATAGATAGATAGAAAATTCTTTATTGCACAAGACAAAAAGCAGTACATAGGTGAACTTAATGCTAATCAAAATTTTCTTCCAGCTAACCTTTGTGTAATGTAGAGTGGGTGGTAGTGCTATTAAAATTAAATATAGGTTGAGATTAAATGATAAACATAACTAAATACCTACTCTAAATAACTAGCTACATAAATACCTAAAATAATATAATATATATAAATATATCAATAAATAACATAAGCTCAATTTTGTTGGGCATAGCATAGATTATGTTGAAGCATGTATAGCATGAAGTTATTAAAGTTTCTTGAATATTAGAATACTATGATACTTACCAAGAACAGGTCCAACGATTAACAAGTAGGCGAAGAGTATTAAAAATATCTGCATCCGACGCGTGCCTTTTCTTCTCTTAAATGCCACATTCACAGTCGCCACTAAATCACTGAGGCAAAACATAGAGAAACAGCTCTGTTTCTCCTCATTATCTACAGTTTTTTTAGTCGTCGGCTTCAGCCTCAGAACTATGTAAATAAATCCAACAACATAAAACACGCACACTCCTGTGAACATGCCGTAGTAGCCGAAACGACGCGTCATGTACCCACTGAGGGCAAGTCCTATCGGTCTACTTAGAGTCAATGTTGCAGTTATTATGCCTAATCTGAAAGTCCTCTCAGATTCATTTGTAATGTCTGTGATGTAACTGTACACAGCCATGGTCATGGCTACTCGTCCTCCGGTCAGCGCGGGGAGTACGCCGTCGATAATCGCTGTTTCGCTCACTCCGACTTGAAAGAAGAAAACTGTGCTCAAAATCACACCGAGAGTTCCAATTATCTTCCCGATAATGGGTAGCATCATGAACGCTTTCCTGTTTCCCGTCCTGTCGCTCCACGCGCCCAGAAATAACATCAGTATTCCGGGTAGAGCTGTCTGGAGAGGGTAGCTCCATGCTGTCACCGTAGCCACCATTGCTTGAACGTTCTTTTCTTGCACGGAGTAGTTGGCAGTACGACCCTGCATTATGTGCCTGCATGTTACCACATCGTAGTTTAGATTCACAACACATGATTTCTCATATAACAAATTCTGCACAGCTAAACCGGCGAGTACACTTGGTAGAATGTAACAAATTACGAAAGGTTCCACTGTGATTTTAGACCTAAATTCCCATGTCTCTCTAATGTACTCTTTGAGCCGCTTGTTCCGCTTCATCTCCGCTTTCTTAAGCTCTCCGCCGTAAGGGTTGCACTTTTTTTTACTTTTTTCTTAAAATAAAATGTATTTGTTTTTTAAATGTCACGAAGAAAAGAGGCGCGTGCGTTATCAAAGTACTGGCACGGTGCACGGCTGCTGTGGTCGCGTCTAGATCTGTAACTGCCCACCCATCAGCTGGCGGACTGGTAGAGTTTATTTTGCATCTTACCACTTATCACGAGGCTGCTCTCAGAACAGCCTCCATGTCGCACCCCAAAAGTAACACAATCGTAACTCAAAAAACACTGTTCAGAGGTACAGAGTTTTGAAGTTTTGAAAATAAGTATTGTGGTAGTACTTCCCCGGATTAACTCTGTCACAAAAAAGCTCTACTGCTAGTAAATACTATATGTAAACTCCAATAAAGCATTCGCCCGCCAACAGCGTTCGCTGTTAACTGTCAACTTACTTTTGTTCAACTATACTTTGGCTTCGACCAAAGTAAAAAATAATTTGGTCGAAGAATATAGGTATGCCAAAACGTCAAGTAGGTATAACGGAACTCAGATAACTAAAAATAACCAATACAGGTACAATTAGTGACATTAATTTATTTAATTTTAGTACTTCTGATTTATTATGATGTATGTAGTAGTATTAAGTGTCCGTGTGTGTGTGTGTTATAAATTAATGTTCTATAATATGATCTGAAATAAATGAATAATTATTATAATAATTACGACAGTAAAGGGCCTCAGCAATCATCAGCTTTTCGAAACAGAAATCTGTTGCAAGTGATTGAAAAAACTACTTGACACGAACGTCGATTGCCGACGATTGCATATTATTTTCCAAATAGCACCTACTACTTCATCAGCCCATATGGTAACGTATTTGTTCGTAAAAAATAAAAACCTATGTCACCTTGGACATGATAACAAATGAAACCTATGTCACCCGGGCCATGATAACAAATGAAACATATGTCACCTGGGTCATGATAACAAATGAAACCTCTGTCACCTGGGACATGATAAAAAAAGAAACCAATGTCACCCGGGCCATGATAACAAATGAAACTAATGTCATCCGGGCCATGATAACAAATGAAACCTATGTCACCTGGGTCATGATAACAAATGAAACCTCTGTCACCTAGGACATGATAACAAATGAAACCAATGTCACCCGGGCCATGATAACAAATGAAACCTATGTCACCTGGGTCATGATAACAAATTAAACCTATGTCACCTTGGACATGATAACAAATGAAACCTATGTCACCCGGGCCATGATAAAAAATTAACCCTGTATCACCTGGGCCATGATAACAAATTAAACCTATGTCACCTGGGCCATGATAACAAATGAAACCTGTGTCACCTGGGCCATGATAACAAATTAAACCTATGTCACCTTGGACATGATAACAAATGAAACTTATGTCACCCGGGCCATGATAACAAATGAACCCTGTGTTACCTGGGCCATGATAACAAATTAAACCTATGTCACCTGGGACATGATAACAAATTAAACCTATGTCACCCGGGCCATGATAACAAATTAAACCTATGTCACCCGGGCCATGATAACAAATGAAACCGATGTCACCCGGGCCATGATAACAAATCGATTGACACCTCATTCATAAAATTGGATGAGTAGTTCAGGCGCTACAGTGGAACATACCTAAAAAACAAACAACCATACGACTAATTGAAAAAACCGGTAATAACCCACGTAGGTACTTGTTCCGAGTCAAACAGCACGGAAGTTTTAATAGTATTATTTAACCATACGACTGCTAAAAACATAACTCTTCCCTTTGCTTTTGCCGTAGACGTAACAAACAAGTAATAAGATCGAGAATCGCGGTCTGGCTGAAATCTAGATGTCCCGTTTTCGACTACCTGGTCCAAAAAAAAGGTTTTTCTTGACAAAATCCCTGAATCAAAATCCAGATTTCCTCACATTTTAACTCAAAGTAAACTTTTTGATGAAATTACGGTAACCTATTCTTTTGCCAGATGAGAAAGCAGGCAACAATGCTCAAGGCAAGACACAACAAGGCAAGCCTTTTTTGATATGATGCTTGCTACCAAAAGTGGGAAGAGACTGCCAGAAACTGAACAAAATCGCAATCTAAGCACGAAATGCGAAGGATTTTCTTTCATTTGTCAAATTTCCTGACAATTTATAATTTTCCCTGTTTCCGTGACAGAGTGCCAAAATTCCTGATATATCAGGGAAATTCCTGTCATCTGGTAACCCTACGTTTCAGTTTTCGATTAAGTCTTTTTACACCCTGTATTAATAAACAGAAGAGAAGCTAATAATGTATAAAACAATAAATATATACTGCTTGAATTAGCTCAGGTTGATATCCTCATCCAATAATATATATTAAAGTTGAAATAAATTAAAATGCGAATTAAAATTATTTTTACTAGATGACCCGCCCGCGACTTCGTGCGCGCACGAAATAAAACTTCCCCAATGCGGCGTGGCGTGCAGACAACAACTTAAACATCAACAACCACGCCATGAAACGAACTTTGAAACGACATCACACTGAAGTTTTTCAATTCAGGGGTCACATTATAACCTTGAGTTCCTGAAAATACTTTAATCTCAACAACGACACTGTGAAAGGACCTTTTAAACGACACCATACTAAAGTTTTTCAATTTAGGGGTCCCATTTTAACCTTGAGGTCCTGAAAATATTTTTATCTTAATGACTTCACCGTGAAATTAACTTTGCAAGTCGACGAAATACGCTGAAATCTGGCTAAAACGTTAAGTGTATTTATTTACAAAGAAAACGTTCCTTTGCCTTTTTCAGTAAAATTTCAGGTAGGTATTGCTGAAACATATGTTTGTTATTTTTATTTAAGGAATCTACATGTGAATTTACAAGAATTTACTATCAACGGTTTCAAAAATACGAAACAATTTAATTTTATAAAAAGCCGTTTTTAACCCTTACAGGTTGAATTTTCCAAAATCCTTTCTTAGTACACCCCTACACCCAAAAAGGAATACATATTCCATATTTCATGTATCTTTTCATGCGAAACGCAAAGTGTAAAAATAACGCACTAAAAGGCCTTTTTGGACCCCTAAGAATTTTTCAAATTCCTTTCTAAGTAAACCTTTCAACTCAACCTAACATTCTCCTTTCAAGTCTCTACGACCAGCGGTTTAGGCTGTAATTTGTCCTTTTTTTTACAAAGGTAACGTTCCCTTTCCCATATTTTTAGGAAAATTTCAGGTACTGCTGAAGCACGTGTTTGGTAATTTTATTTGAGGAATCACCATTTAAAATTCAAGGTTCTACTACAAACGGTTTTCGAAATACAGAGCATTTTTGTTTTACATTGAACCCCATTTTGAACCCCTTAGAACACGAGTTTTCAAAATTTCTTTTTTAGTACCAGTCGCATCGAGACATATGCACTCTCCAAATTTCAAGTCTCTACGAACCACGGTTTAGGCTGTGCGTTGTCACTCGGTCAGCCAGTCAGTCAGTCAGTCAGGACATTGCTTTTTATATATGAAGAAGTATAATACTGAACAGGAAGGACCAGTATCTTCATTTATGATGTCTTAACGAGCCGCGTCGCTTGTTCCAAATCGCCTCTAGCCCTAAAACACAGAAGTAATGAATTTAAATCAAATAATCGTTGTGTGGGCGTTATGTTGTACCGGTGTGACGAGTGGCTCCAAGCACCAGGCACGGCCAGAGGTGGAACACGATGAGTTCTCGAAGCAGGTGGCGTCTCTGGTGCGCAGATTGAAACTACCAGAGGACAGAATGCAGGCGGTGCCCAGTGTGCTGCAGGACATTGAGCGTGTTCTCGGGAAGCGCTGGCCAGGTAACTATATTTCTACTTCTTTTTTATACTACTTGGAATGGCGGATCTAGATGATGTTAAGCGGTACCCTCTGCCTATGAACAGTGCATTACCACATAGGTCACGTCCACCCGGGACGCACCCTATGCCACCACCCTGAGACATAAAGATGAAAAGTCTCATGTGCCTGTAATTTCACCGGCACCCTTACCCTTCAAACCGGAACACAGCAATGCGAGCACTACTGCTTTGTGGCAGAAATAGGTATGGTGGTAGTACTTCCTCGGACGAACTCTTTCACAAAAAAGCTCTACTACTATATAAAACTGATCGACATTATCTCTCAGTATTAATTAATTATTCTAATTTAATTGATTCTCTCCTCGTATAATGTTACGCACCTACGAACGTAAGATTTTTACCTACCATACCTGCCGACTATTTGCGATCCATAATGTTTATAAATTATTAATTCAACCTTGAAAACATGACAACCATTGGAAACAACAAATTCTTAGTGGCGTCCACTAACCTGACGAACTGCTTCGTCCGGTTAGGAATTATAGGTGTCGATCAGCCGATGACAGGAAGCCGGTGAATGGAGGTGGCTCGACACCATTCGTCATGGCATGGGGGAGACCTATGCCAGCGGTGTACTTCTAGAGGATGATGATGACTCTACCCTGTGGCAAATAGATCAATCTAGGCTAGGGTATATTCGACACCCGTATTTTATGACTAAGGTTCACCCCTTAGAGCGGAGGAGTCCCTTTGGTGTCGTAAAAGCAGACTATACTAATTATTTCTTCAAACCGGAACACAGCAATGCGAGGGCTACTGCTTTAGTACTTCCTCGGACGAACTCAATCACAAAATAGCGAGTAGCTGTCGTTGAAAAATACTTTATAACGCCCTAACGTTTTGCGTTTAAATTTTGCAAGGATACAACAAAATAATGTGTTAATGAATGTTTCTTTATTTGTTTGTTTGTCCTGTATGCGTTCCTACACCACTATGCCGAAAGCGATGATACTTTGCTAAGTTTTATCCGCACGCCAGGGAAGGTTTCTGAATACACGTGAAGTATAAGGCAGGGAAAGTCTCGAGCGGCCCGTTAGTCTATCTACACTACAACAATATAATAAAACCACTGAAATGCCCGCAACTTCGTCCACGTGGAGTTTTTTCATCCAAACTTCAACACCCCACTGCACCCCTTTAGAGAGTGAAATTCTGAAATTCCTTTCATAGTGCACCCCTAGAGCACAAAAGGAATGTACGAATATGTATGAGGTATGTAGGAATGCGGTTTAGGCTGTGCGTTGTGAAAAACTAAAGTTTATTTTTTTACAAAAAAACATTACTGTGTCTTTTTTCTGGAAAATTTCAGATACCGCTAAAACATGTGTTTGTTACTTTTATTTAAGGAATCTCCATGTAAAATTCCAAGGTTCTACTACTAACGGTTTCCGAAATACAGAGCATTTTTGTTTTACGTTTCAACCCCATTTCGAACACATTAGGGTACGAATTTTTTAAATTCCTTTATTAAGAAAGAAAGAAGGTAAGAAAGAAAAAACATTTATTTGCGTCAACAAAAGTGAGTCAATAAACAATACACACTAAAAGACACACACACACACACACACACAGAAACAAATAAAAATAAAAATAATTTGTGCCTCTTAGTACTAGCCATGCATCACTGACACAAATTAGCGTCCAGCTCAGCATTTGTTGTGTTGTAGCAACACAACGCTGATCTTCCGCTGAAACCATCTGAGTGAAAAACACGGATGTCTGCTTCACAATAAATAATTATACATAACACAAGTAGACAAATACACCCACGAAATTTTAAGTCACTGTTCTGTTCCGGCTCGGTAGTTTTTTAAAATCCAAACAATCCTGTGCCTTTTTCAGTAAAATTTCAGGAAATGTTGAAACGTGTTTTGTTATGTTTATTTCAGAAATCAACGTGTACAATATCAAGTATCTACTAGGTACCAATGGTTTCCGAGATATAGAGCTATTTTTTTTAGTTAAAAAGCCGTTTTTGGACCCCTTAGAGGGCGAATTTTCCAATGTATTTCTTAGTACACCGCTATGTCCTAAAAATAATACACCTTCCAAATTACAAGTCTCTGGATTCAGGGGTTTCGGCTCGGAAGTTTATTACAATCAAAACATTCCTGTGCCCTATTTCAGGAAAATTACAGGAAATGCTGAAACATGTATTGTTATTTTTATTTGAGGAATCTACATGTAAAATTTCAAATGTCAACTACTAACGGATTCCAAGATACAGAGCTATTTTGTTTTACTTTAAAAGCTCAACCAAAACATTTCTGTGCCTTTTTTCAGGAAAATTTCATAAAATGCTGAAACTTGTTTTGTTTATTTTATTTGAGGATTCTACATGTCCAATTTCATGTGTCTACTACCAACAGTTTCCGAGTTACAGAGCTATTTAGTTTTATTTTTAAAGCCCTTTTTGGACCTCTTAGAGGGCGAGTTTTTCAAATTCCTTTCTTAGTGCGTCCCTACGCCCTAAAAAAATATACCCTGCAAGTTTCACATCCAGCTGATTAAAAAAAAACAGCGATGGTGAATCATTGAGTCAGTCAGTCAGTCAGGTTAATAATAATAATAATATAATATGTTCTTTATTTCAGGCAAAAAAAAAAACCCATAAATTACAAAAAGTAACAGTCAAATAAAAATAAAAATAGGTACACATAAACAAAATAAAATAAAAACGAATACAATAAAAAATACCTATTATTTCCTGTTCCCGCTCTGGTGCACAGAGATCCAAAATCTGTACATGGGGCTATATAAGCCTTCAGCCATACACTGTAGAATGCCGTTTTTGGAACTCCTCAACCCACTCCAGAAGGACGCTATTCGTGATCTTATGATGGAGAAGAAATCCGGAACCCGTGCATCAGCGAACATGCTAAGCGAACATGTTAAGCTCTTATATAGATGTAGATATTATTATGGCTATGGTAGTACTAGTTACCAAGTGGCCACTTAGGGAAATTCAAAGCCAAGCGCATTCAATGGCCCAAAAATGCATTCGTTCTATTTTTACCATAAGGGGCGGCGATAAATCGCTTGATGCTAATTATGGGAGGAGATGTCATCAATTGTCACGTAGGGAGAGGGGAGAGTCTGAGCAAATGTCACGTTACAATTTTCGTTAATTACTCGTAAGTGCATAGTCAGTCAGTGGCGGGATTCCCGTATTTTCTATAACTTTGTTAAAATTAATGCGTGGTGTGTTGGTCAATGGTCAATCAATACTTTATATACTACGACGTACCTATTTTAAAACATTTGCATGCTTGTGAAGCAAGAACATGGTGCTCCTCACTATAACATAAGGCCTTGCATGTATCCTACCACGTCTTAGCAAATAAATTGATTTAATTTCATTCCATTACTTACTACTTTAATTTGTATTTAATTAAGTGGTGCGTACCTACGTAGGTATGTACTACTTGACTTGATCATCAAGACTAAACATTTAGTTCCTGTGCCGATAAATAAAATTCCATGTTGCACTAACAATGTTGAAGTAGGCTTAAAATAAAATTACCTACAAAAATATATTTTGTAATGCTGGTATGAGATTGAACAGCTCCTCAGAGCACTCCCCATTATACAGCCGATAGAACACACAGAGCGGGCCGATGTGTCCGCGTAGGCTCAGCGGCTCTAGTGAACTGGAGAGCTTGGGGTCGTTGATGATTCTAACAGCTCTTCTCTGTAGGGAGTCAAAGCGAAGCAGCTGGTACTTCGGTGTGAGAACAGTATTCCATGTGTGGCCGAACTTGTGTTCTTTGTACAGTAGTAAGCGCTGAGTTGGCGTGAAATACTGTTTTGCATGGTTAAGCACCCCAAGTTTTTTAGAAGTTAGAGCTGCCTTCACTTCTTAGTGACTCCCATATTGGACCTTGTTAGAAATTTCAACTCCCAAAATCCCAATGCTAGCAGAAGTTGAAAGAGGAATGCCCTGAAATTGCGGCGCGAGGTTAAAAGGAGCTTTTTTTGCGGTGAATGCACACACTTGTGTCTTAGTGGTATTGAAAGTAACCAGATTTTGGATTACCCAATATGAAACTAACTCTAATAGCTCATTTACACTCGCGTACGAGTCGCGAGGCGAGGGACGAGGCGAGGGGCGAGGTGCGAGTGTGAACAGACGCTCGTGGCTCGCCTCGTCCCTCGCCTCGTCATTCGCGGCGCTCGCGTCCGGAGCGGTTTTTGGGGCACGAGTCAAAGGTACTCGCGTCGCACGCGAGTGAATGTTTACATTCGCCCTCCCGCTTCATTCTGGCTTCTACATCGTGCCGCGCAGGTTGTGTTTAGTTTTAACAAATACGCAAAAACAAAAACGCAGTAATCGTATAATGGATTGGTCGCAAGACGAAACATTTAAGTTCATAGAACTATTTCAAAAAGAATGAATAATTTGGGACCCTTAACATAAATGCCACAAGAACAGCCAAAAAGTAAGCGATGCATGGGCGAGATTGTCCGAACAAATGGGAAGATCTCAAACAGAATTAAAAAATAAGAAAAATTATCTCATGGCTACATTTCGCCAGCTACTCCGGCGCAAAAAACAATCAGTAAGATCCGGCGCAGGAGAAGATGATATTTACAAGCCATTGTGGTTGTATTACGATGCTATGGAAACATTTTTGGCATTCATTTACGAGTGTAACTTGTTGTTGCTGCTAAGACTTCGACGTCCTCCATTGTTGCTAGCTCAAAGACGACTGAACTCAGCACGCGAGTGTAAACAGGCAACTCATTTACCATCGATCAACACGAGCCTCGCACGAGGGACGAGGCGAGCCACGAGGCGAGGGACGAAGCGCGAGTGTAAAGGCCGTATAAGGAGCTTTCCACTTCAGACACAATGGTTGACCTATTCTCATCCAATTAGGCACGAGAGGTGTTTGCGCGGCCAGAGTAGAAGGTATCACCGGTGCTGTCATCCGCATAACAATGGAGACCGCTAATTTGTAGCATATCATTAACGTGCATGATGAAAAGCGTGGGTGCTAACACTGACCGTTGGGGAACGCAAGCGTTGATGGGCATGAAACCTGGGCAGGATCCGTCAACTACGGATTTAATGCTCCTCCCGGATAGAAAACTGGCGACCCAATTGCATAAGCCCTCGGGAAGTCCATATGAAGGAAGCTTCGATAGAAGCGCCCTATACCAAACCCGATCGAACGCCTTCGCGATGTCCAAACTAACTGTCAAAGCCTCTCCACTACTCTCAACAACTTCTGACCATCGGTGAGTCAGGTAGAGTAAAAGATCACCACCTGAAGGCCAGTGAAGAAAACCGTATTGACGATCGCTGATCAGCTGGTGTTCCTCCAGATAACCAAGAATCTGAGCGTTTATCACTCACTCCATCACCTTGCAGAGTAGGGAGGTAATCGCTAAAGACCTGTAATTTGATAACTAACTGATAGTTACACTAAGGTTGTGTAACTATACGCAACATCATGCTGAGTCGGACTCAGTGTGACGTCACTGCGTAGATGGCACTGAAAGACACTCAATTAATTGTATTGTTAAGTTAGATATTGTTTTTGCCTGTTGTATTACCTATTATGTTTTCTCTTTTTATTTTTATTTGTCGAGTGTTATTTTCTCTATCCATGTGGTTCCGTTCCAAATAAAGATTTTTTCTTTCTTTTTCTTTGTATATAGCTCAATCCGGGTCATAATCTATCTGTATACCAAATTTCCTATTTTGTATTTCAGGATGCCGAGCCATCAGATTCGGATCGTCACTGACCGGTGAAGCACTAGAGCACAGTGACATAGACGTGTTCATCCGGCTCAACCGCACCGACATCGACACCTCAACAAGAGCCATCGTCGAAGAAGCCAAGACCGACCTCCAGCAACATCCGGATCTATTTACAAAGTTCATCGCACGCACGGTTCCCAACATATTAATCCCCATCGTGTCTTTCCAACATATCCGCACAAAATTTAACGTCGACTTGAATTTCAAAAACGAGCAGTCCGCAAGGAATTCCCAACTCGTCCAATACATGCTGCACATAGATGAACGTGCGCTGGACTTGGCGATCATTGTCAAGTACTGGGCTAGACTGCACAAGGTCTCGGCAGCCTACCAGTGCCCGAGCAGCGGCATCACGCTGCTGCTCATATTCTACCTGCAGCAGGTCGGTATGATGCCCTCCGTGGCCTCGCTGCAGAGTGACGCGGACCCATACATAGTCTCAGGCTGGAATACAGGATTCAAAGAAATCGATTACAAGCCGCGTTGCAACAGCTCGATGTATGAACAATTGGGAGGTTTTTTTGAATACTACGACAATTTCAAATTTGAAGAGTATATAGTTAGCGTTTATAAAGGATATCCAGTGAAGCGGCAGTTATTTGAAGATTTGCAGAACGTTTCGCACGCACCTGATCTGTACATGCGAAATGATGGACATAACAATTGGACGCAACCAATAAGTTGCGGATACGTTTGTATCCAATATCCTTTTGAGCACAGTAGACATTATGATAACTATGATATTCAGAAGACGGGGCCCGGCTCCGCGTTCATGACTCAGTTCAAGCGAGCCGCGCTCAAGTACAGAGAGAGCAACAAAAACGTGTTCCTTGAAGAAATATTGACAATTGAGAAATAAATGTTCTTGTTGAAAACCAAATCCGTAGATCAAAGCTTCCCACTAATATTTAGTGACCCGCTTTCGACTTCGCCCGCGCGTAATTAGGTAGACTAGCTACCTAAATATGCAGGGATGAAGTCGCGATAAGTAGTAGTTAAAATTATGTAGGTAATTAACATAACTTCATAAAATCGCACTCATAACATTCACTTACTTTATCCGATATAAAGATTCTCCAGTATGAGGTCTGCTCGCGTGTTTCAGAAACATGTATCTGAGATGTAGTGCTCGAAACATGTCTCTGAGATGAAGTCCAGCTCGAAACATTTAGTATATGAGCCTTTATGGCTACTGCAATAAGGTACTTACTCCATCGGCTGTTTGCTAACATGGTCCGCGCTGAACTGGTTCTCCAGTATGAGGCCCTCGGTCGCGTGCTCGAGCAGCATGTCTCGGAGAGTGCGCTCGAGCTCGATGTTCTGTTGTTTGGCGAGTTTGCTCGCTCGGGGTCGCATCACATCATTCGTGTCTTCTGGTAGTGTTGACTTAAGGCCTTCCAGAAGAGTTTCTGCTGCCTGCATAAATGAGACAAAATTTGCGCTATCAAATTGCCCGAAAAAGTAACCATTTTTTTTGTTTTAAAATATTTTCCTGTATATCTCTAGTTTTGTTGTTAATTAAGTTTATGTTCATACATATATTTGTCGGAAAGAAATCATTTGATGAATCTGGAGAATAGATCTAATAGTCCAGTAACTTTGTCGTCTGAAAGTATGGGGTAGTATGCGTCAAATCCGGTATTCTGATTTTTTGCAGACTTGTTTATGATGTTGGCCTAATGAATAATCCAAGTTTTTGACCTCGAGCGCCGAACGCAACCTGGTAAAAAATCGAAGAAATCGTTTTTTTTTTCAAATTTTGGCGATTATAACCTTATAGGACTAGTTTTTGAGAAAACTTTTTAGGACGTTTTTAAAGTAGACTAAATTTGCTACAATATGATATCAGAACTGTATCTGTAGACACAATAGTTTCTGAGATTAAAAAAAGCCTTTCAAAGCTTATAATTTTTTTCGATTAGATAGTAGATTAGATAGTACTGACACCCTTCGAGAAGTTTTTAAATCTAATAATTTCCTTACGGTTACTGGCATTTATATTTATGAAACTTGTTTATTTGTAAAAAATAATGAACATTATTTCTGTGAAATAAAGTCGAATCGTGCTGAAATTAAGAGAACTAGCCATAAATACAATATCTGTATACCGCAGTTTAACAACAGTATGTATGCTAATAGTGCATATGCCATGGCCATAACAATTTATAACTTTCTGCCCCTTGATCTAAAAATATTAAATGGTATTATTTACAAAAAGAAACTGAAGGCATGGCTAATTTCTAAAGCATTCTATACTATGAACGAATATTTTGAAGATCGCAAATTGGTTGCTTTCAACTTAATTAATATATAGGTTTTAGATTAAGATTCTAGGAGTTTAAGATTATAACATTAGTTATTAATTGTTACCTATATTTAAACTTCGCACATTTATGTTGTACGCTCGAAATGGGCAGGCTGTTGAAACTATTCACTATTAAACATCACCATGTACACAGATGATCAATAAAGATATTCTTATTCTTATTCTTATTCGAGCTTCCCAATTTTTTGCAATATTTTAGACGTCACTTGAATTAACTCTAGCGGGATGAAGTGCAGATCATACAAATATTTGTCCAGCAGTGGGAATCGAACCCGCAACCTCTCGTATCTCAGCCGGCTACTCGCCCACAGAGGTCTAGCTTTGTTCGTTGACTGTCTTTCCGGTAAACAATTTGGAATCCATTTTTCAAGCACTTACTGACATTCGTTTGATTGAGCTGAAATTTTGCGTACCTGTCAAGTTCTGATGACAATACAATGTTATGGTGACAGCGAGCTGATCTGATGATGGAAACTCCTCGATGGTTAATAGCAGACTGACCGTGTTTGGGCCCATTTTGATCAGCTCACGCTTCTGCTTTGTTATTTTATTCTCATCATCACTCGCATGTTAAAAGTTCGTTTTTTTTTAACACCTATAAATCCATGTGTTTATGCACAAATGAAAACACCCGATTTTGTTTTTGATAAGTATTTTTTATGTGTGACGAACAGTCTGGAACAATGATGCTCGTGTGTGTCACTGAGCAGGTAATCACTACGTTTTAGTACGTGTGTTACAAAGGTGACATTATGTCAAACTAAAAACCTGCATGATAGCTCGCGCCGGGTGCAGCGAACTGACACTGCTCACAAAAAAGAAGCAGGCGGTGACATCCTGCCCCCGTGGAAAGCTTCAGTTTTCAACCTTTTAATTCTTCTGCAGTAGGCAAGGCAACCAATCATACTTAAGGGCAACGTTCACATCCTCTAGACGTATCCACGTCCGCTACTCGGGGTATCTTATCGTCTGGACCAAAGAAAAGTCTTGTAATTCACCCAAGTCTCCAACAGAGTGGCGGGACATGATCTTCTTCCAAAAGAACCATATCTCCCACGTTTGGGATCAAGCAGTTGGTCTTCCATTTGCAGCGTTGCTGTAACTCAGCAATATATTCTCGCTGCCAGCACTTCCAAAAGTGTTGATGTATTTGCTGTAATCGAGCGTAGCGCTGCAGGTTCTTTGTATTCTTGTCCTCCAGATCAGGTGATGGCAGAGCGGTGAGAGCCCGACCAATGAGGAAGTTCTCAGGAGTCAGGCAATGGAAATCGTCAGGAGAAGGTGATAAAGGACACAGCGGCCGGCTGTTCAGTGTCAGTGTTGCCTCTAGGTAGATGTGCGAAAAGTGTTGACAGTTCTTCGAAAATTAGATGAGAATTACCCCATAACGCGCTTAATATGAAATTATGCGGATTTCACACCGGCCTCAAAGATTCCGCCAAGCGCGAAGCGCATGCTGGCGAAAATACAAATCGCCAATTTAATCAGTTGTCTGGTGGTTATAGCATTTTTAAGTTTATGAACAAGTAGCGCCATCTAGCGTCGAATAGCGGCAGTGGTGAAAGGATTACTAGGTACGAGAGTGAAGCCGAGGGCAGAGCTAGTTGCTTATAATATTGTAAGTACCTACTACCAGTATTCGTAAGCCAAGTTCGCTTTGGTTTCATTCAATAATGAGAATTTTTAAATTATAGTTCTATCAATATTAGTACCTAACTACATTAACTTGCTACTAGATGGCGATGCTAATTTGTGACTAAAGTGAAGCCAATCGTTGTATGCTAATAACTGAATCAGCACTTCTTGTTTTTTAAGGTTCCGTACCGGAACGGGAAAATCTAGACCTTATAGGATTACTTTGATGATGATTTAATGCTATACGTACGTCATAGAGCACTCTGGTAGGTACGGAGGCCGCAAGGACGTAGACAAGCGGTAGAAACCTTTTTCATAAAATCTTCGTCAATATGACAAACACAAACGAAAAAGAGATACCAAGATTTTTTTTTCTCTATGAAAGCTACCACAGATAATTTTTAAGCATTATTTACGTTGCCTCGACTACTGTAGTTATATTTCACAAATTTTCTCAATAATTACAAATGAAATCGCTGTTCATATTATACGTGCCGCTCCTGGTGATGCTAACCGTGTCAGCCATGTCCGTTATATTCCTGTATTGCAAGAGTCAGCTAAACAGGAAGAAAGGGTACATGGACGTCAAGGAGAAACCCTCGTGCATCGAAGACCCCTAACTAGTGTACCTCTTATTTATGTCTTGGATAAGTTTTGTTTGTATTCATAATTTATCTTTGATTTGTTGGTATTTTTTGTTGGGTTCCGAGCCCGACATCGCCTTAACGTATCCTATCGTGTATACCTTATCCTATACCTAAGATTATTCGAGCCGTCCGTCCGTCCGGCCCAGTCTCTGTGTCATGACTTTCAGATAAGTTTAAACCAAAATGTATGAAATTTTACATAGTTACCTAGGCCATAAATCTGATCTGAAGTAAGTTTAAAGGTGACATGTTTGGCAAACCATGTAGTACCTACCTAGTAAGTAGAGCTTTTTTGTAAAAGAGTTCGTGGGGGAACGAATACCTCCATACCTATTTCTGCAAGCAGTAGTACTCGCATTGCTGTGTTCAGGTTTGAAGTGTAAGGGTGCCGTTGAAATTACAGGCACATGAGACTTTTCATCTTTATGTCTCAGGGTGGTGGTCGCAGTCTAGAAAGTATTAGTGTTCTGTGGGCACAGTGCAATGCCATGCCATATAGGGTGCGTCCTAGGTGGACGCGGCGTGACCTGAGGTAATGTACCTATATAGTTAAAGGCAAAGTTTACCGCGGTGGGTCATGAAACCATGAATGATGCCATGAAAAAAAATCGCGAAAAAAATTGTAGAAATTTGCTAATAGAATTCCACCCTGTAAATCGAAACAAGCCCAATTTTGAAATGGGTAAGGGTTTTCATACGATCTGGCTCTAATCGGTTTTTTGTAATGCCGTGGCATTATAAACGCTGAAACGAGACAAAAATTGTAATTGTAGTAGGATTCTAGCTGACTAACATAGCAACACTAATATTTTGACTGTGGCACATTTTCACCTGCGAAGTTTCACCATTAAGTTAGAAATCCCGTAATTTAGTCAAAACTAAACATTTTCTTTATGAGTTATATTCATTCACTTAACAATAAATAATACAATAAGCCTGATATACCTTTATCGCGACAACTTTTTTACATATAACTGACCAACTAAAAGTTTACACCCAATAATCTCTAATTCAAAGAGCCGCGCCGTAAACTTCCATCCCACAGAATGACACGAAATATTGCCAGGTGACTGTTACGAAACGGACTAAAATTGTAAAATCTATCATAAAATCGGTAAGTAATAAGAAAAAAAGGCTGAGGTCAAAGTTAAATAATAAATCAACAAAAATCTTGGTCATGACCCCCATTGCACATTGTCACCTGCCTGTCACATAGTCACCCCGAACTACGGTACGTTTAACGCGGTTTAATAGTACTGCCAGGCGTGGCGCACTCTGCACTTTAGGTATGGAACTACAAGTACCCGGCGGGCTCGACTTGTCGAGTCAATTCAGTGAGACAGACAAGGTAAGAGTTACGCGATAGAGAGAGAGGTAACTAGGTACTAGGTGAATTTAGCTGCAGGCAATTAGCACTGTGCGACCTGAATTTCACTTTATTGCGTGCGGGCAAGTGTCGCTATTTATTTAAATGATTTTGCAGATTTAACCTTTTGTACCTGTACATTATGTATTCTGTGGTACTGCACCGAATCAACATTCAGCTGTTAGAATTCGTCGAAGGAAAGAGTGAGGCCACCAGGACCCCCTAACCCGATCCCCCAGGGGATCCCAGTGAACTCAACAGTTCACCAGAATCCCCTTGAAATAAAATTTATCACACAAGATGTTCACTCTGAATAGATTTACATTAACACACGTACTTACAATAAACCATACGGAGCACGCCGGCGCCACCCGGGTCCGAAAAGCGCCCTGTTTAACTAAATGAGCTCTTATTTCTTAGACAGTAAGGTAGCTGCTACCTTACTTATGAACATACCCAATTCAATAGAAACAGTAGTGGGCATATGGGGTTGTTGCCACACTTGCTACCGATCGACCTAATTTATTGATGCGTGTATATCTTAGTCCTTATCAGTTCACTTTAAATGTCTCTCAAGTCTATTTTTGAAAGAATTCACTGAGGGGGTACTGATCACTGAGTCTGGTAACCGGTTCCAAATGCGCACGACGCGATTAGGCAATATGTGCATCCTCGGATTGCTGGTACTTGGCCCGCGTTGCAGCTTCAGCGGGTGTCCTCTGAGCCCTATATTTATAATTCACGGTATATAGTACATACATACATAGAGACACGCCGTTTTTCCCCGAAAGGGTAGGCAGAGCCATTGAGGGCCTCATCACCATGGCGGGAATATAGACGTGACAAGTGGTGAGCTCATCGCCGCCATTGCTTCCCACGACTGACTCGGCTAACGCTTTCTTCCAGTAACAACACATTCCTTAATAAGCTAGAAGCCAGGACAAATCTTACTAACAAGTCCGGGTAATAGTGTCTGCCATAAATCTGGTATACTGTAGTAGATATTTAGGATCTCGTTAAAAATAAAAAAAATTTTTAGGTAACATTATTTATTAAAATATATCTACTAAAAATCATAACATAGTATGTACATTTTGAACAGTACACCTCAACAATATAATAAGGCACCTATTTAGGATCCGCTTACTTCTAAATAACATCTAGTACTCAAACCGGAATACACGATCTATGTAAATATCTTTCACCAAGAAGTACCTAACACCACCAGTATAACAATGATTATATACATTGAGCATAGTTTAACGTATCTAAATTTAGATACGTTTAATTAAAGCAACTAAAATAAACATTTTCATCTAAACAGATAAAACCACCTTCAAAAATATAAGTTAAAACTATGATGTCTGTCGTTCAAAGCAAAATTAAAATTAGGGTCTCTTCCATCTACAGATAAAGGGGAGGTTCTGATTGAGGGTGTTAAGGTGGCCGCAAAATTCCTAATCTTAGATTTGATTTACAACTGACTAATATCAAAGTACAATATTCAAATTAAAAATAATCATGGATGCTACATTATAATTCCGAGGGATTACCATACTAGGGGGGAATACCAGAAACACGATAGGACAATATTTTCTCGATAGAAAAAATACCCAAAAGTACCTTTAACTTTCGGCTAGATTCGATTGTTTATTAAAATGGCGCAAATTATTGGGTATTAATTAGATAAATAAAATCAATAAAACATAGCCAAGGGTTTACTGTAGGAGTTTTGTAAAATTATCTATATTTTACGAGGTATTTATTGAAAACCGCTTTGTCGAGCGGCACGTGGCGTTTTTTTTGTATGAATATTTCTGCCAGGTTTTGGCGCAGTCTTAAGAAATGCACTGACGTTCCACTGTGGGGTTGTATTGTGCATAAGAAATTAGGTATTGCGTGTCTTTTTAAATGGGTGGAAACTGACTTCCATACAGACAGAGCCGACAGAGAACTAAAGTCATTGACATAGCCCACCGGATTAGCAACCTGAAGAGGCAATGGGCTGGTCATATATGTCGAAGAATCGACAACCGTTGGGGTAAGCGAGTTCTTGAATGGAGACCGCGTCTTGGCAAACGTAGCGCGGGGCGCCCTCTGGCTAGGTGGAGCGATGACCTACTAAAGGCGGCGGCAGGAAGTGGATGAGAAGAGCCAAACACCGGGCTCAGTGGCGAGTATTGGGAGAGGCCTATGTCCAGCAGTGGACTAGTGTGGGCTGATGATGATAATGACCTCCATAATTAGTAAGACTGCCATCGATGATAGAAGACTCCCTAAATAAGTTACTAAGTTAGTAAGCTTAAACAAAACATGAATGAGATAAAAAATATGTTGATATTAATAATAAAAAAATTGTTTAATCATTTTTGCTTTGAACATCAAATTTTACAAATCTAGATAAAATGCTTAGAATATCTCCTCCTTCAATATACAAATAATAAATAAATTTAAAAGTATCATAGGCCGTCACCCATTTTACATATAGGTAACTCACATTTGCAAAGACTCGAGTATATCACTAACCGCCAATATAAAATTGATTAAATACTTATAAAAATTAAATTTTCAACTTTCACACTTATTAATTGAATTTAGTCTCCACTCGTCGCGATATGTCATCAATAAGCTACATTCCAAAAGGCACAGCCGTATCGTACGTAATATACTTAAACCAAACTTACAATTTAAAGTTT
Organism: Operophtera brumata; assembly: GCA_932527175.1. Lineage (NCBI taxonomy): Eukaryota > Metazoa > Arthropoda > Insecta > Lepidoptera > Geometridae > Operophtera > Operophtera brumata. Next base: position 5,045,062 of record OW052228.1, on the reverse strand, counting down.
TATAAACAGTTTTATGATAATTGGCAAAATAAACCTACACCTAAGAAATATTAAAATATTTCACTAAAATACAGGCACTATTTGGTTAAACATTTCATAAAATATGCAATATATCAAACATCTCATACAAAATCGTGCAACATCAACAAAAATCATGTTTTGATTCATTTTCAAAAACAACACACTGCCATTATCTTAAAGAATAGAGTTATATAAAATCGATTATAATTGTATGGTAAATATATATAAAATAGTTATACATATAAATCGTACAATTTTGGTATTGTGCCGTAAAGTGACAGCGTTAATATACAGACCGTTCACCGTAAGATGGCACCTGCCATGGAGTATTTATTTATCTATGGTTGGCACTATTCCCAAGGCACGGGACCCAGACTAAGAGTATAACGCAGGGGGACATCTTACGGTGAACGAGCTGTATTACTACGGGCCTTACGGGCCTCTTCCACCATCAACAGATTATATAAGGTTTAAAAAAAAAAAAAAAAAAAAACTTGACCTACACAGAAACACGTATTAAGCTAAGAAGAAACAGATATGAAGGTACGAGGTGTAACTCCAGCAACAAAATGGCTCTGCCTCAGCATGAGTTGGCTGACTAGCAAGCTAGCAACCAACGCTGGTCTTCCGACAGATGTTTTTATTTCATACATTAACTCATGCACCTACTACCCGAAGGGACCGAGCGCTGATATGACGAGAAACGAGCCGAGCGAGAGGCACCAACTATAGTATGTTGTCTCGTTCTAATTTGCATAACAATAAGGTTCAGTTCATCACCATTTTATATAGACAAAATTGTTTAGTGCTGCCATTATTAGTCATATATAGTCACCGTGAATTTGTTATTATTTTTGGGTAGTCCGTACATAGATATAACATATTTTGAAAATATAAGAACAAGTTTAAAGCTGGGAACAAATTATCGGACGCGTCCGTCAGCTGCGGCTGACGGACGCCAGTACATTTAATACTACACTGTACAAACTATGTGACCTTGAGTCGCCCTTGAGCGTTCAGACGTCCGAACAGAATCTAGTCGGCTGGATGTGCAACTACCGTGCACACCGCTAAGCCGCGTCCGTCAGCCGATGACGCGTCCCATAGTTTGTTCTCAGCTTAAATGTACACATTCGTTATTTTTTGGGGCATTAGTGAACATGCATTTAGTTCTATTTTGTCCTATAAAAGTTTTAAAACAATAAGTAAGTAATAAAAGTAATTCGGTATTTGCATCAAAAATGATGTCAACACTAGAACGAGACAAAGTACTGTAGATGGTGCCTCTCGCTCGGCTTTAACGCACGCAAAAAGTTTTCAAGACCAAATACTGACCTCGCTTTACCTAAACTTGGAAAAACTGCGTTTTCCGAGATCGTTTTTTCACCCCCAAAACCATATAGCAAATTTTATCGAAACCGTTACAGCCGTTTCCGGGACCTCCGAGGAATCTCAATTTCAAGTATACAATGGCAATATTCAGTTTCCTCAAAGGCCATAATTAAATTAATAAAGAATCTGCCGATCGTGAGAGGCCCTAAATATTAGGTTATATATGTATATGCATTATAGTATTAATATCTATAACATGGTTATATCAGCAGTCTTCGCCAGTGTAGGGTTGCGGTCAGGGCTCCTACGAACAAAAAAATATTACAATTCAATTAAATAAATTAATAATGCTGGACAGTTCATACAATATTATCTAGCCCCAAGCTAAGCAGAGCTCGTGTTATGGGTACTAGATAACTGATATACTTAATACAATACATAACATAGATAGATATTTTTACTATACAAATGAGACAAAGACAAAGATGAAAAGTCTCATGTGCCTGTAATTTCACCGAAAACCATACCCTTCAAACCGGAACACAGTAATGCGAGCACTACTGCTTTGCGGCAGAAATTGGTATGGTGGTAGTACTTCCCCGGACGAACTCTCTCACAAAAAAGCTTTATTACTACTAAACTTGGGCTATTTCTACTTACTATTCTTAGGCTGGACTTACTACCACTCTTAATGGCCCACCCATAGAGTTGGAATGTGGATAAGGCGCTGTCTCCACGAGCGAGAGAATCGTGGCGATATTAACGTCGTGCCATGTATTTCTATGAACGCGTATCCACACGGTGATGCTATCGCGGCGATAATTTGTATGAGCGAGCGCGGACTCGTCGCGATTCTCTCGCTCGTGGAGACAGCGCCTTAGGGGGTTGTTTAACATTAACATTAAGGTAATAAGAGTGCTCACATGTTCGGCTCCTGCTTGAAGGGCATGGGCTCGAGGAAGGCGTCCGGCATGGGCAGCTGCGGGACGAGGGGCGGGGAGGACGCGGCCGACAGCGGGGACGCGCCCGCCGCGCCCTCGCCGCCCGCGCCACCCTCCTCCACGGCGGCTTCGGCCGACGCACCTGCAACACAACATCCTCCAGTCACACACATAGTCCCCACTAGATCCCACACCATGATCCCGTGTCGTAGGTATCAGGAACTCTATGTCACAGGGGCGCACTTGACAAGGTGGACTTGACTAGTAAGGTAATGCATTGTTATAGGCAGAGGTTACCGCTTATCATCCGGCAGCCATCTTATTAAGTCATGAATATAAAAAAACAGATGTTTATTTCAAAACTATAACCAGTTTTAATGTTAAGTCGTCAATTATAAAAAGCGGCACTATTTTGACGGGTGATAAGGTTTAAAATATGACCAGTTTCAAAGCTACGTCGTCAATTAGTATAAAAAACGGACCAAGTGCGAGTCAGACTCGCGCACGAGGGGTTCCGTACCATTATCTATAAAAACGGCAAAAAAACACGTTTCTTGTATGGGAGCCGCCTTAAAATTTTATTTTATACTGTTTGTTAGTATTTGTTGTTATAGCGGCAACAGAAATACATCATCTGTGAAATCTGCCACGTGATGCTCTGCAGCGGCGGCAGACACATCAGCAGCTCGCCGAAGCGGCCGCGCCCGTCGTACTGAACAGAACTCACCTCCCAGCAGCATCTCCTGCAGCAAGCTGTCGACATGCGCCACGCCGAAGAGCTTCGCGAACTGTATCTGCTCGATCATCTGCCAGGTGATGCTCTGCAGCGGCGGCAGACACAGCAGCAGCTCGCCGAAGCGGCCGCGCCCGTCGTACTGCCGGTCGCTGATGTAGTCCTCCAGGTTGATCTGGATCTGGTAGCGCAGCTGCTTTATCTTCTGCGGCTGCGAGAGGCCCTTCGCGTCTGAAGATCACAACAAACAACTTATAATGCTATATTGTACAGACGACAAACTATGCTATATGTTTAAGGATGCTCTCTCGCTTGTGGTGCGAAATTATATTTTTTTGGTGTTTTTAGCCCATTACAGCTCATCAACACTTCTTTAGATAGCGAATGTTGATTTCGCGAGAACTAGGAGACTTAATACACACGTTTTAGTTGATAGAATCTCATAAATATTATCAGTTTAGCTACGATCCCCCTAAACACATTTTTTACAGTGTTTATTTTTTTCAGAAAGAAATTTAATAAAAATTGCTTTTTCTGGCGGCTCGTGGCGTGTTTTTTATTAAGATTTCTGCCTGGGATTGACGCAGTCTTAAAGCGCTATGGGTTCAAACAGTTTCAATGAAAAAAACAATATGAGGCGAAGAAGGCGAGCGCGCTCTCTGATACTGTGTATATGTATAAAAAAATAATATTAAAATGTCCTTGTTAAATTTTGTTGATGGCTTCACTAACTCAAATAATAATTAATAAGTTACCAATTGTTTCAAAATTAAAGCGTGTAAGAAGTCTAAAATGGTATTTCAATTTTAGAAGGTTGTATCTTTGAAAATTTTTTTATTTAGTAAAGTAATTCAAATTTTGTATAGAATTAATGATTTCACTAGATACAACTCGAAAATATGCTCCCACACACAGATAGCTGACGTTGCTCAAAAAGCTGCTAAACTTAAGTGGGACTGGGCTGGACATTTGTGTGCCGTATGTCAGAAGAGCTATGGGCGAAGACCACGACATATTGGATCCCAAACAGACGACGGCCACGTGGAAGGCCCAGACGGAGATGGCGGGATGAGATAGACTGCTACTTGAAGGATTGGTCCCAAATAGCCAACAATAGAGACGAATGAAAAGAGGGAAGGGAGGCCTTTGCCCTGCAGTAGGACACCACAGGCTCATAATAATAAATAATACCTAGATAAAAAGTTTAAGAATACCATATATTATTTTCTTCTTGAAAACTGTAAGAACTCGTATCAAAAACTTGAGCTTCTACAAATTCTAGAGCTCATTATAGACATTTTACTATAAAACTTTTGTGAATCATATCAATTATTTTATAATAATAATAATAATAAAGCCATTTAATTCCAAAAATTTACAAAATAATTATAATTTCTAAGAATAACATAAATCAGTAAAAACATGCAAATTAATTCAATAAAAAATTTTAGTTATTCATTTATATAAAGTTATAATATTAATTGATTGCGTATGTATAAGTTTAATTTATTAGATAAGAATTTTGGACTGTCCATTTTTGGACAAAGGCCTCCTCCATCATATGCCAGTAGTGCCTGTCCTGGGCTGAGCGCGTCCACGTGGCTCCGGCGCTGGCTACTATATCGTCCGCCCAGCGGCGGCGCGGGCGCCCTGGCTGACGGCGATCGCCGCGCGGGTACCAGTGCAGCACCCTCTCGCTCCACCTGTCGTCTGTCGTTCTGGCCGTGTGTCCGGCCCATCGCCATTTCAGGCGACAAACCATTTTGGCTGCGTCTATTATCTTTGTTTTCTTACGGATTTCTTTAGATTGCTCTCTATCTCTTAATTTTAGCCCCAGCATGCTTCTTTCGGCAGATCTTTGAAATGTTTGTATTTTCTTAATAATTTCCTTAGTAATGGGCCAAGATTGGCAGCCGTAAAGTAAGGTAGGAGTCACGACTGTGTCCATTGCGTTTTTCTTAAGATGGGTTTTCATCTGAGATTTAAATATATGTTTGAGTGACCAGTATGAGCTCCAAGCCTTTTTAATTCTTCTTTCAACCTCTTCTATGTAATGACTCTGAAAAGAAATGTTTTGGCCCAAATATACATACTGATCAACATATTGAATACTTTTGTTGTTGACAATCATCGTGTCTTTGTTTCCATTTGTCATAATACAGGTTTTTTCAGGATTCATCTCTAGCCCACATTCTCTACTTTTTGAATCTAGAGAATGCAACATATAATGGAGGTCTGTGTGGTTCTCTGTTATTATGACAATGTCATCGGCAAAACATAGATGGTTCAGAAGTTTACCATTTATATTAATGCCAAGTCCAGACCATTGCAGTTTTCTAAAAATATGCTCTAGAAGGGAGTTGAAGAGGTTTGGAGAAATTGGATCCCCTTGTCTCACTCCTCTTTTCAATTCGATAATATCACCTTTCTTTTCCAGTTTGACAATAGCTTTACTTTTCCGATATATTTCTTCAAGTACTTTTATGTATTTCAATTGTATGCCCTGCTCTCTCAAGGCTTTCCAAAGCTCTTCATGTAGAATGGTGTCGAAGGCTTTAGAGTAGTCTATGAAGGCTATGTACAATATTTTTCCGTATTCTGTGTATTTTTCAATAATTTGTCTCAGAGTAAAAATGTGATCTAGAGTTGAATATTTGCTTCTGAAGCCAGCTTGTTCGCTTGGTTGTTGGTAATCTAACTCTTTCTTGATTCTATTTAGAATGACATTGGTAAACAATTTATATGTTGATTGTAATAGGCTGATTGGCCGATAATTATTCATGTTTAGTGGGTCTCCTTTTTTGTAGAGCAGCGTTATTATTGAAGTTTCCCATTGTTCGGGTAACTGTTCCTGTGTCAGAATATCATTGAATAGCGTGGTGAGAATAGGTGTCAATGGCTCTACCAATGCTTTCAGCACGTCGTTTGTTATATGGTCGTCACCAGGGCTTTTCATAGTTTAAAGGTTCGTTATGGCGTATTTGATTTCCTTTTCTAACAACACAGGTATCTCTTCAGGTTTGATGCTTTGCAAGGCTGATGGGTCATCATGAGTATCATTTATATTTCTTTGTTCTGTCATGCTGTATAGTTTTCTATAGAAATTGGTAGCAATTTTCAATATGTTATTTCTGTTGGTTGTTGTTGCACCTGAATTATTTTTTAGTGTCTGTATCCACGGTTTATCGGTATTTACACGTTTATTTCCTCTCTTAACAGATCGTCTTTTATCTAGTTCTTCTTCAAATATTTTCATTCTAAAGCTTTCTTTGTTCCTTTTTATACACTTACGAATTTTTCCGTATAACTGTTTGAGAGTTTTTCTTTCAGCTATTGTCTTTAATGGTTTTTCCGTAAGTTTTGTTCTCTCTTTGATCATGTCTTTTGTTTTTTCAGTTATTATGTACTCTAGTTTGTTTTTCTGTGTCCGACTGGGCAATTTGCTGACACTGTTTTTGATTCTGTGTAGCAGGTCGTTATAAGTTTCTTGAATGGTAAAGCCTTGAAAAAGACTCTCGAAACGGGTTGAAACAATGTCGGTGCTTACATCGATTTAACGGTACATTATAGACATGCTGTGAACGTATTGCGCCAGGTCTGCGGATGCCTGGATGGATGGCTCGGTACTCACTCGGGTCGAAGAACACGATGGCCTTGAGGCAGGCGAACTCGGTGTCGTCGATCTCGATCTCTCTGAGCGGCTTCACGATCTCGTCCATGACGCGCATGCCGATCATGCTGATGTCTATGTCCATCCGACCGTCTGCAACCACAACATTAACATTCAACTCATTCAATGGTTACCTAAATAAGGTGCTTCAAGATCTTTACGTCTTCTAATTAACCTATTTTTCCTTTGTTCTATCGTTTCATATTTGAAGGGATCTTTTACTATGTCCATAAGAAGTAACGAAATGTACAGACAGACAAATATCTGCAGATCGTACAAATATTTGTTGAGGCGGGAATCGAACCCGCAACCTCCTGCGTCGCAGGCAAACCTTCGCCCGCCACGCCACAGAGGTCGTCAATCGTCCTACAGACACGTAAGTGATATATTTAGAAATGGTTGTATTGTATAACATACCAATATTATGCTTGGTGATGATACAGTTGTTTCCCAACAACAATATGTCCTTCAAATGCAGCGAGCGACGCGCGCACCCCAGTAGTAAGTGTTCGCCGGCGTGTGCGCGTAATAATGCCACCTGAAACAATCATTTAACCTTAGTCAATATAAATACAGTACTTATACAGTCAATATAAGACTTATTTTTGCATGATGAAAGTCTTATTCAGAAAGGATGTTAACCGTCTGATTCCTTCAGAACCATTCATTCTGATTTCGGACTGAAGTGATGATGGTATTTTACGTTCTTTGTCGTGTTGTTTCCGGCCTGAGAATATACCCCTCCGTCTCCTCCAATGGATGTCGTAAAAGCCGACTATGGGATTACCCGGACTTGTTGAAAAGATTCGTTGGTATAAGATTTGTCCTGGCTGCTAGCTTTTTATGGAATGTGTTATTATTGGAAGAAAGCGTTAGCCGAGTCAGTTGTGGGAGGCAATGACGGCAATGAGCTCACCACTTGTCACGTCTATATTCCACGATGGCAACCCACTGTGAAAAGAGGCCTATTGAGGCTCTGCCTACCCCCCCCTTCGGGGAAAAGGCGTTTTTTTTTAATAGACCTCTGACCACAATCTCACCTGTTGGTAAGTGACGATGTGGCCGAAGATGGAGCACAAAGGTCTAGAAGGCACCTATTCACTCTAGTTTTGAAGAGACCCAGATTATAGTTTTCAGGAAAGACAGACGACGGCAGGGTATTCCACTCCTTAGCAGTTCGCATTATAAAGGTAGAACTGAAACGTTTAGTATTCGTTATTAGTACGAATAGAGGGTATACTAATGAGGTAAGGGTGGTACCGAGCCGTGCGCCTGCTTGTCCTGTGATGAAAAGGAGATGGTGGGATCAGATCGTGAAGTTCCAGGGAGCTTTCCCCGAAATGTAACCTATAGAAGATCGAAAGGCACGCGACTCACGCGACCTTACGGCGGTGCTCGAGACTCTGGATCTTAGTCTCCGCCATATGTTGCTCACCTATAAGCCTGAAAGCTCTGCGTTTGATCGAGTCCAATGAAGCAAGCAGGGTTACACCATCGTGGGAATATAGACGTGACAAGTGGTGAGCTCATCGCCGCCATTGCTTCCAATGACTGACTCGGCTAACACTTTCTTCCAGTAAATAAGACATTCCTTAATAAGCTAGCAGCCAGGACAAATCTTACTAATAAGTCTGGTTAATTCTCTAGTCGGCTTTTACGAAATCCAACTGGAGCGGAAATTCTTAGACTGGACACACCACTCTTAAGAGATATTTAGGTAATGTATTGAGGCGTCTAACTTGGAACAACGGAACTCGATGGATGGTTGACTGGCTGTGATTAGGCTCATTTCGATCAGCACACGGCTCCGATCACAAACTGTATAAAAGCTTGCATTGTAAAATATATTTTTATACGTGAAGTATTACCTGATCGTCGAGATGCAGCTCCGTGAATGCGGGCATGTACTTGGCCCACTCGACGAGTATGAGAAGCTTCTGCTTGATCGAGTCGCACACGTCGTTGATCTTCGCGAGCTTGTATACGTGAAGTAGTACCTGATCGTCGAGATGCAGCTCCGTGAATGCGGGTATGTACTTGGCCCACTCGACGAGTATGAGAAGCTGCTGCTTGATCGAGTCGCACACGTCGTTGATCTTCGCGAGCTTGTATACGTGAAGTAGTACCTCATCGTCGAGATGCAGCTCCGTGAATGCGGGTATGTACTTGGCCCACTCGACGAGTATGAGAAGCTGCTGCTTGATCGAGTCGCACACGTCGTTGATCTTCGCGAGCTTGTATACGTGAAGTAGTACCTGATCGTCGAGATGCAGCTCCGTGTAGGCGGGTATATACTTGGCCCACTCGACGAGTATGAGAAGCTGCTGCTTGATCGAGTCGCACACGTCGTTGATCTTCGCGAGCTTGTATACGTGAAGTAGTACCTGATCGTCGAGATGCAGCTCCGTGAATGCGGGTATGTTCTTGGCCCACTCGACGAGTATGAGAAGCTGCTGCTTGATCGAGTCGCACACGTCGTTGATCTCCTCGAGCTTGTATACGTGAAGTAGTACCTGATCGTCGAGATGCAGCTCCGTGAATGCGGGTATGTACTTGGCCCACTCGACGAGTATGAGAAGCTGCTGCTTGATCGAGTCGCACACATCGTTGTTCTTCGCGAGCTTGTATACGTCAATTAGTACCTGATCGTCAAGATGCAGCTCCGTGAATGCGGGTATGTACTTGGCCCACTCGACGAGTATGAGAAGCTGCTGCTTGATCGAGTCGCACACGTCGTTGATCTTCGCGAGCTTCCTGTTGTTGATCTCGGCGTCTGTTATGTTGTTTGTCTGTAAATTACAATAACATCAATTAGATATAATGACCTATTCAACCTTGACAAACTGGTGTTGGTTGGGAAGATAGAGGGGGAAAAGAACCGATCACCTAGCCGCTGGTCTGGCCTAGTCTACCGTCGTCTGTCTTTCCTGAAAACTATAATCTGGGTCTCTTCAAGGCTAGAGTGAATAGGTGCCTTCTAGACCTTTGTGCTCCATCTTCGGCCATACATCGTCACTTACCAACAGGTGAGATCGTGACCAACAAAGGTCTATCAATGTTAAAAAATAAAAAAATGCCTTCCTTGTCACTACCGCCCTGAGACGAGCCGAAGACAGGCTGGCATGGAAGCAGCTCGTCAATTCCTCAACCAAAGCATTTCAGTAATGAGGAAAACGACAACGAGGAAGAGAGTAAGATATAATCTCGATCGAAAAATGACACTTTTTTTTTAGTAACTTTAATCGAGTTTGCTGTCCGATTCGATACGTTTGTTGTATTGTATGGAGATAGATGCGACCAGTGAGTCATCTCTCAATCTTTCTCTGTGAATCTTTCCACTAGACTTTGAATACTGTGTCGTTTCAGTCTTGAAAATGTAAGGCTATCCGTTCCTTGTAACTGAGCGGCTAGTTCGTTTCTAAGACTACTAAGATTATATATAGTATCTCTTTTTTTTCGTCTACTTATTTTGTTTTACCCATACAAAACGCCAATTTCATAGGTTAGGACCTATATTGATGAAAAGTTCCTGTGCTTTTGAATGTGACAAAGTACTGAAGATCCTTACCTCATCGATGACTTTCCTGCTGAGTAGCTCTGCGTTGAGTAACGACACCACGGACAGTCCTCTGGCTTGCGTCGGCTCCTCGTACGAAGGCCGCCTGCAGTTGATGATCCTTACCTCATCGATGACCTTCCTGCTGAGTAGCTCTGCGTTGAGTAACGACACTACGGAGAGTCCGTTGGCTTACGTCGGCTCCTCGTACGAAGGCCGCGCCTGCAGTTGATGATCCTTACCTCATCGATGACCTTTCTGCTGAATAGCTCTGCGTTGAGTAACGACACCACGGACAGTCCGTTGGCTTGCGTCGGCTCCTCGTACGAAGGCCGCCTGCAGTTGATGATCCTTACCTCATCGATGACCTTCCTGCTGAGTAGCTCTGCGTTGAGTAACGACACCACGGACAGTCCGTTGGCTTGCGTCAGCTCCTCGTACGAAGGCCGCCTGCAGTTGATGATCCTTACCTCATCGATGACCTTCCTGCTGAGTAGCTCTGCGTTGAGTAACGACACCACGGACAGTCCGTTGGCTTGCGTCGGCTTCTCGTACGAAGGCCGCCTGCAGTTGATGATCCTTACCTCATCGATGACCTTCCTGCTGAGTAGCTCTGCGTTGAGTAACGACACTACGGAGAGTCCGTTGGCTTACGTCGGCTCCTCGTACGAAGGCCGCGCCTGCAGTTGATGATCCTTACCTCATCGATGACCTTCCTGCTGAGTAGCTCTGCGTTGAGTAACGACACTACGGAGAGTCCGTTGGCTTACGTCGGCTCCTCGTACGAAGGCCGCGCCTGCAGTTGATGATCCTTACCTCATCGATGACCTTCCTGCTGAATAGCTCTGCGTTGAGTAACGACACCACGGACAGTCCGTTGGCTTGCGTCGGCTCCTCGTACGAAGGCCGCCTGCAGTTGATGATCCTTACCTCATCGATGACCTTCCTGCTGAGTAGCTCTGCGTTGAGTAACGACACCACGGACAGTCCGTTGGCTTGCGTCAGCTCCTCGTACGAAGGCCGCCTGCAGTTGATGATCCTTACCTCATCGATGACCTTCCTGCTGAGTAGCTCTGCGTTGAGTAACGACACCACGGACAGTCCGTTGGCTTGCGTCGGCTCCTCGTACGAAGGCCGCCTGCAGTTGATGATCCTTACCTCATCGATGACCTTCCTGCTGAGTAGCTCTGCGTTGAGTAACGACACCACGGACAGTCCGTTGGCTTGCGTCGGCTCCTCGTACGAAGGCCGCCTGTAGTTGATGATCCTTACCTCATCGATGACCTTCCTGCTGAGTAGCTCTGCGTTGAGTAACGACACCACGGACAGTCCGTTGACTTGCGTCGGCTCCTCGTACGACGGCCGCCTGCAGTTGATGATCCTTACCTCATCGATGACCTTCCTGCTGAGTAGCTCTGCGTTGAGTAACGACACCACGGACAGTCCGTTGGCTTGCGTCGGCTCCTCGTACGAAGGCCGCCTGCAGTTGATGCGGTCCCGTTCGTTCTGGACGGCTGTGGACAACAATACAATGTTCATTAGAGACGTACAGAATGGACATCATTATGATACTTAGGTCAAAAGTAAGGATTAAAACATCTTCTCTTTATGTCATAATTATATTATCCTTAAGTAGGCATGAGCCCTCCGCAAACATAACATAACACCCAACAGTCACATACATAGTCCTGATCCCACACTATGATTCCCTGTGTCGTGGGTATCAGAAACTACGCGTACCATGCTACCATAACACCCAGACCCGGAACAAATATTTGCAGATCCTACAAACATTTATCCCGCAGCGGGAATCGAACCCGCAACCTCTCGCATCTCAGCCGGCTACCAGCCCGACGCGCTACAGAGGTCGTCAAATTTTCTCCAATTTTGGATATCATCCCATCAAGCTCCACAAAGTTTTGTATTATCAAAGTACTAATATCAAGACACGTGGTTTGACAGTTTTTTTTCAGTCAGTTGCCAGGACAAAAGCATGACTTAACCCCACATCCTTCCTACTAATATTATAAACGCGAAAGTTTGTTTGTATGGATGGATGTTTGTTACTCTTTCACGTAAAAACTACTGGATGGATTTGGATGAAATTTGGAATGGAGATAACTGGGCTCCCGGAATAACACATAGGCACATTTTTATCCCGATATTCCCACGGGATCGAGACTTACGCGGGTGAAGCCGCGGGGCGCTGCTTGTCTATCATAAATGTCAAAGTTACGATGTTTGTTACTCAATCACGCCGAAACGGCTGAACAGATTTCGGTGAAACTTGGTCTAAAGATAGATTATGACCTGGATTGAGCTATAGGCTACTTTTTATAACGGTAAAACGCGAGCGAAGGAGCGGCCGAACACAAGTATGTTATAAAAAGCTTTAAAGTTATTTTAGAATATCCCGGAAAAGTATCGTAGTGGTATCGTTCGTAATAAAAGAGTGAGAAAGAGGGTAGATCGATATATCTGCCAATAACATCTACTCGCAAAGACTTTAGTTAGTTCTCCCGCGATCATGGCGCATGCAACTGTGCCGAAATATCGGGAACATTTAAAACTCAAAAATCATGGTAAATATCCCGCTTCTAGTGAAAATTCTATACAGGAAAAATCGGGAATACATACCATGATAAATATGCATTAAATGTTTACTCATAAGTACGTAATGCATTCCAATCACTGGAATGATTCACAATAAATCATTCGGTAGGTAATGCTGTCGACTTCCTCCACTCGTAGCTCTGTTTACTCGGTACCGATAAACGGGAACAATTAGTGTTGTTTACTGCATATAATAAACTAATTATAATTAAGTTTGTGCAGTCGTTAAAACATTATTGAGATCAAGGAACTAGATTTGTTCAGAGATAAACGTGTCCTCTAGACAAGAAGTTTTGTTTTGTCTTCAAACTAGGATATTTATTGAATTTACACGGACTTGTTGATAAGATTCGTTGGTATTGGTTGGTTCGTTGGTTGGTTGGTTGGTTTTATTGGTTGGTTGGTTGGTATTCGTTGGTGCATCGTGATTTGTCCTGGCTGCTAGCTTATTATGGAATGTGTTATTACTGGAAGAAAGCGTTAGCCGAGTCAGTCGTGGGAAGCATATGGCGGCGATGAGCTCACCACTTGTCACTTCTATATTTTACGATTGTGCAACCCACTGTGAAACGAGGCCCATTGAAGCTCTGCCTACCCCTTCGGGGATAAAGGCGTGTGTCTATGGATGCATGTATATATGTATGAAATAATATATATGTTGATTATCGTAAATTTTAAATGGATATGTCGTGGAATATTCCCACGGTTGTGCGACCCACAGTGGAAAGAGGCCCATTGAGGCTCTGCCTACCTTTTCGGGGATAAAGGACAGTTTTTTTTTTTATTTTATTTCATACACAATATTACTCAAAAAAAAAACAAAAAAAAAAGAAATAAATAATGAATAAATGAATAGATGCATTTATAACATAACATATCACCCAAAATCTGCTAAAGCAGGGATAAGCATGTGAGCATAACCTGCTGTTTTTAAATGATACTAGCAGCGCCCCGCGGTTTCACCCGCGTAAGTCTCGATCCCGTGGGAATACCGGAATAAAAATGTGCCTATGTATTATTACGGGAACCCAGTTATCTCCATTCCAAATGTCATGCAAATCCGTCCAGCCGTTTCAGCGTGAAGAAGTAACAAACACACTCACACACACAAACTTTCGCATTTATAATATTATTAGGAGTAGGATAGGATGTTACATTTGACATTTCACCTCCTTGGTAATAAGCAACATGGCTGATAGTGCCAACCTGTCAGAAAAATGCACGCTTCTGTTACACACTTCTATCCCACGAAATCACTCCCACAGATTGCAGGAAAGCGAGAGGAAAGATGTTACACGTAGTAAAGTTGTTTGCACAAAATATCGGGACCTATGCGTCATACCGAACCCTCGTGCATCAAACAAAGAGGCGAGTATCATAACTGTTGCATAACGCTGTGTTGATGTTACATAGAAGCTTATCGCTGTAAATAATACGGCAGGACGCAAATACGATGAGCAACCTGCAATCTAACTGAACCATGTTAGTTACGTATAACCAAACAACGTTTATATAATGGGTCCCTCGGTCTACAACAGAAGCCCAATTCTCGTAATAAAATATAGTCAAATTAAAGTTCGGATCATGTTACGATCTAGTGTCGATGTCACAAACGTCAGAAATGGTATTCTGCTCACCTGACAATACAACGCGGAATGTGATTATATCGAAATGTGACTGTAGCTTGAGTGTTTCAAAGTTCTGAGAATTCTCTCTTTCACTCTTTACAATTATTATATAGCACTATCCTACTCTAATATATGGTCGCAAGAATTGAAAGTAGATAATACTGTTGTTATGAGGGAGCAGAATACCAATTTTTCAGTCAATTCACAATACAGTCTTGATTCGGTCAACTTGCAGTGAGCCGTTAAAATAAATAATAGAATTGGCCTTCAGGCTGCCACACGATTAAGGATGCAACTTCCACGATTGTTTTTAAAAATCGACTGAAGAAATGGCTTCTAGACAGTATTTTTTATTCTGTAGCAGAGTTCTACGAATTGCCAATTATTTAAATTATATGAAGTACTATTAATGTTATGCAATTCTAATTATATATTTATATTAAGTCAATATATAATTTTTTATATTGACCTTTTCTGACCTGTAAATTGGCGTTATCAATAAATGTATTTGTATTCAAGTTCGGAGCATCAATACAATTCAATTATTTATTGATATCACACTTATGAAAATAGGTAGATAGGTACATAATTGATTCTACTTCGGCGGTAGGTGTCACAATTAATCATGAACCATAAAAAAAAAAAACTTGCGGTTGCAAGCGTTCCAACGTCCGCGTCTAGTTTTTTCCATACAAACTTCAAGTTTCAGGTCTCTAGTACTTACGTTTTAGGCCGTGTGTTGATAGTCAGTCAGTCACGCAACGATTTTACATATATTGATTGATTTAAGTTAAGTATATTTTTTTAACACTACTTGAATGTCGGAACAATCAGATGGCCCACCTGATGTTAAGCGGTAACCTCTGCCTATGAACAGTGCATTACCTCATAGGTCACGTCCGCCTAGGACGCACCCTATGTGGCATTGCACTGCGCCCGCCACCCTGAGACATAAAGATAAGAAGTCTCATGCCTGTAAGTTTGGATGATCGTGTGTGGTACTACTGAACTGCTTGGTAGTTCTACGGTTTTTTTTTCTTCCCGTGGTACTACTGGTAGTAATACTGGTAGTACCACGGGCAAAAACGAAGAATTCATTCATTTTGAATATTTACTATCATCGGTAACACGCCTTAGTGATAGACATTCCATAAAATTTTACATGATTTCTAGTAAAATCTGATATGGATATCTCTGTACTGCATAAATATTGACGCCCGCTATCGTAAGTTCATCATTTCTTGACCCTATCCCATTAGTAGGACAGGTCAGCACAACATGTTTTCTTCTTCCATTCCTGTCTATCAGCCGTCATCTCTGCATTCACTCCTTTTTAAAGCGCCGATGGACGCCAAATACTTTTTTTTATACAACTTGGAATGACGTGTCAAGCAGATGGCTTACCTGATGTAAAGCGGTACCCTCTGCCTATGAACAGTCTTTTATCACATAGGTCACGTCCACCTAGGACACCCCTGTATCCTGTCACTATCTAACTCATTCAAGTTCAGGTAAGTTAGAAAGTGACCGAATAGCGCTCGCGATACGAAAACTGAGCGAAAATAAAGTTTTTTTTTAAATTTAAAAATCTATCAAATTAATATTTTAAGAAGGTCCTCTCGGCGTTGTGGTATTTAATATACTGAATGCATTTTTTTTTATGTGCTACTTGAATGACGGAACAAGCAGATGGCCCACCTGATGTTAAGCGGTAACCTCTGCCTATGAAAAGTGCATTACCTCATAGGTCACGTCCACCTAGGACGCGCCCTATCTGGCATTACACTGCGCCCGCCACCCTGAGACACAAAGATGAAAAGTCTCATGTGCCTGTAATTTCACCGGCACCCTTACCCTTCAAACCGGAACGCAGCAATGCGAGCAATACTGCTTTGCAGCAGAAATAGGTAGTACTTCCCCGGACGAACTTTTTCACAAAAAAGCTCTACTACTACTAAGATAAGAAACATAATAATAAGAATAAGATACCCGGCAATAAGAAC
This sequence comes from Operophtera brumata, assembly GCA_932527175.1. Classification (NCBI taxonomy): domain Eukaryota; kingdom Metazoa; phylum Arthropoda; class Insecta; order Lepidoptera; family Geometridae; genus Operophtera; species Operophtera brumata. The sequence goes on along the minus strand of OW052228.1, from coordinate 5,028,565 downwards.
ATCTTATGATTGATAGTTTAAAGCAGTAAAATGGAAGTAACTACGAAAACAGAGCGTACTTTGCAAATAAATTTCTAACATTTTAAGTTATTTTTTCAAACTTTTGAAAAGAAGACGATTATATGATTTAGATTAACATTATATATCCTATCTATATATATAAAAGAGAAGTCCACACACTCACTCATCACTCACTCACTGACCACTCATCACGAAAGCTCGGAAACTACTGGGCCGAGAGGGCTGAAATTTGGCACAAACATTTATTAAGGGGTGTAAGCGTGCACTAAGAAACGATTTTTGAAAATTCGCACCCTAAGGGGTGTTAAAGTTTGTATGAAAGTCTACGCGTCGACGAAGTCGCGAGCGGGTCAGCTAGTTAATATTATAAACGCGAAAGTTTGTAAGGATGGATGGATGTATCTTTGTTACTCTTTCACGTAAAAACTACTGCATGAATTTGGATGAAATTTGGAATGGAGATAACTGGACTCCCGGAATAACACATAGGCACATTTTTATCCCGATATTCCCACGGGATCGCGACTTACGTGAGTGAAACCGCGAGGCGCTGCTTGTCTATATTATTTGTAGATTTTTCGTTAAAGATTGTGAAGAAAATAGGTTTTATTGCACCACATTTGTCATATATCGACGCCTCAACCAATGTCAATATTTTGTAGATAATTATATTCGAGTCTATTGATACGGTATTACATAAAGTAAAATAGACTCGAAACACTTGACGTAAAACGCCAAATTCGCAAAGAGAGACCTAAGCCCTCCTATACTTACACCATGAACTCTCAAGGCCAACTTTATTGCAGTATTTGTGGCAGGGTATTTAAGACTAAGTGCGGTCTAGCGAGCCATATTAGGGCACACGCTAGGAAATAAAATAATATTTAAAAAAAAGTTAGGGTCGCCGTCGTCGTAATCGATGAGCAGGACTATATATATACATAAAGTTACGATGACATCCAATAATCCATTATTGAGTACGATGAAGGATGATACTAAGCCCCAAAATAAACAGCATTAACGATATTAGATGCCATTACGAAGGAAAGCGGTTGTAAACAAAAATTTTCTCGTAAAGTCATGATGACATCATCCTTATAAAATACCTCTAGAAGGCTTCGTAGGCCTAAAAATACATCATCACGTCGATTTTCAAGTAACAATTGTACTTGGTGGTCTGTCTCTTTCCATCTTAGTACATACGAAAGGGACAGATTACTAAATACATAAAAAGATAGGTAATTATACTTTGCTGAGGTTATGAGTAAATATCGTAGATTTTCCTCATATATTTCGGAGTGTTCGAACTCGCTACCGTGAATATTAAGTACTACTATTAATAAGTACGTCATAACAAAATATTTATCAATATATATAAAATCGCCGCGTGACTGACTGACTCGCTGACTGACTATCAACGTACAGCCTAAACCATAAGTCCTAGAGACCTGAAATTTGGAGGATACATTCTTTTGCCGGTGTAGGGGTCCACTTAGAAAAGAATTTCCAAAAAACCTGTGTTGAAGTTTTTTTTTTTTATTTGATGCCTACTTGTTTGTTTGCCGACTTACACACCTCTGCTACAAACACTCGCATCGTTCCATAGCCTCGCTACGCATCCTCGCACCGCTCATCTACCTCGCACATCTCTGGTGGAAACACTCGCATCGTTCCACAGCCTCGCTACGCATCCTCGCACCGCTCATCTACCTCGCACATCTCTGGTGGAAACACTCGCATCGTTCCACAGCCTCGCTACGCATCCTCGCACCGCTCATCTACCTCGCACATCCCTGGTGGAAACACTCGCATCGTTCACAGCTTCGCTACGCATCCTCGCACCGCTCATCTACCTCGCACATCTCTGGTGGAAACACTCGCATCGTTCCACAGCCTCGCTACGCATCCTCGCACCGCTCATCTACCTCGCACATCTTTGGTGGAAACACTCGCATCGTTCCACAGCCTCGCTACGCATCCTGGCACCGCTCATCTACCTCGCACATCTCTGGTGGAAACACTCGCATCGTTCCACAGCCTCGCTACGCATCCTGGCACCGCTCATCTACCTCGCACATCTCTGGTGGAAACACTCGCATCGTTACACAGCCTCGCTACGCATCCTCGCACCGCTCATCTACCTCGCACATCTCTGGTGGAAACACTCGCATCGTTCACAGCCTCGCTACGCATCCTCGCACCGCTCATCTACCTCGCACATCTTTGGTGGAACCACTCGCATCGTTCCACAGCCTCGCTACGCATCCTGGCACCGCTCATCTACCTCTCACATCTCTGGTGGAAACACTCGCATCGTTCCACAGCCTCGCTACGCATCCTCGCACCGCTCATCTACCTCGCACATCTCTGGTGGAAACACTCGCATCGTTCCACAGCCTCGCTACGCATCCTGGCACCGCTCATCTACCTCTCACATCTCTGGTGGAAACACTCGCATCGTTCCACAGCCTCGCTACGCATCCTCGCACCGCTCATCTACCTCGCACATCTTTGGTGGAACCACTCGCATCGTTCCACAGCCTCGCTACGCATCCTGGCACCGCTCATCTACCTCTCACATCTCTGGTGGAAACACTCGCATCGTTCCACAGCCTCGCTACGCATCCTGGCACCGCTCATCTACCTCTCACATCTCTGGTGGAAACACTCGCATCGTTCCACAGCCTCGCTACGCATCCTGGCACCGCTCATCTACCTCTCACATCTCTGGTGGAAACACTCGCATCGTTCCACAGCCTCGCTACGCATCCTCGCACCGCTCATCTACCTCTCACATCTCTGGTGGAAACACTCGCATCGTTCCACAGCCTCGCTACGCATCCTCGCACCGCTCATCTACCTCGCACATCTTTGGTGGAAACGCAGCATTAAACAGAAAAATAAAAAAATGTGGTCGTACCTTCTTTTTTCATGCCAGCTTTGAAGCATTTTCTTAGCCTACAGTATCTGCACTGATTCCTCTTGTCCTTATCAACCACGCAATTCCGGCTGAACCTGAAATTAAAAAGAATGCAAGCTTTATTAAACATTGGACTCATTGAAAACTTCAAACCGGGACACAGCAATGGGAGCACTGCTGCTTTGAGATAGAAATAGTTACCTAAAAAGGGTCCCTATTACTAAGACTCCGCTGTTCGTCCGTTTGTCTGTCTGTCTGTTCGTCTGTATCTCATGGATCGTGATAGTTAGACAGTTGAAATTTTCACAGATGATGTATTTCTGTTGCCGCTATAACAAGAAATACTAAAAAAACAGAATAAAATAAATATTTCAGGTACCTATTGAGGTAGTACTTCCCCGGACGAACTCTTTCACAAAAAAGCTACACACTATTTTTGTATCTTACTGAACCAAAGCCCATAAATAAAATTATTTTGAAATTTTTGTTGTTTTTCCCGTACTATTTATAGAGGGGCGTGAAAAACAAAATCTGTCCTGCCCCACCATAAAGGGTATTTCTTTAGAGCTATTAATTAGAGTAAGTCAGATCAGGAGGGCAATTCCCGTGCTTTAGAGATTAAGTCGAATTAGACATATGTCGAAAAAAGATGGCGAATGTCGAATAAAATCTTAATTTGCTATTCTCGTGATGTCACAAATAGACATAAGTCGACCAAAATCATTCAAATCGAATACGATTTGATGGTTATTGTGACATTTTCGTGACATTTTTTGTAGACATTCATGCTTCGACATTATCTCTAATTTAGAGATAATCTCTACAATCCGAGAATTGCCCTCCAGCTCGCTGTCACCATCATATTGTATTGTCATCGGAACTTGACAGGTATGCCAAATTTCAGCTCAATCGGTTGAGGATAACTGCTTTAAAATTCAGTTGCAAGATTCCACCCGGACATACATTTGCAAGATTCCACCCAGACAAACATACATACATTGCAAGTTAAATAAAAACTCATTGTAGCTGGGCTGGAACTAGCACTTACGTGCACTTTTTTTGTTAGGTAGTTTATATTGCATTAATCAAATGACTCCGTTGACCTAGCGATGCACTACACGTTACCACAACACATATAATCGCTATTATCATTAAAACTGCAATCCGTACAATTCAACAATTGCTTTAGGTAAGTAAATAAAATTTTAGACTCATGAAATTCGTACAATGTATAGGAAACTGTAAGGTCATTCACATTAATATTAGGAAGAATATTTCAATCAATATTGGGAATATAATTACAAAAACAGGAAAATTCGCGTCATAGTAAAACCCCAGAGATAAAATCCCTCATTCATTGAATGTGACGTCATAAACCATAAATACGCTATTGCAGATATTAATTACGTACAGTATATATAGCTATGTTACAACAGTGACGACATCTGTGGCGCGGCGGACGAGTAGCCGGCTGAGATACAAGAGGTTGTGGCTTCGATTCCCGCTGCGGGAGCAATGTTTGTATAATTTGCAAATATTTGTTCCGCGTCTGGATATTGTGTACTATATATAGTACCTACTCATAGTTTCTGATACACACACACACACACACACACACACACACACAAACACACACACACACACACACACACACACACAGGGGATCCATGTATGTGACTGTTGGGAATTTTATGTATGAGTAGGTATGTTATGTAGGTACTATAAATTGTACTGTGTTACAATTTTACGAATCACGCCTCTCATACCTGGCATACTGAGAGACGAAAGACCGAAATGGACAAGAGACTTGACAGAATGGTACCCACGGGAGAGAACTATGTCAGACTACATGAAAAGATTGAAATGGCGTTGGACTGGTCACATACTGAGAGACGAAAGACCGAAATGGACAAGAGACTTGACAGAATGGTACCCACGGGAGAGAACTATGTCAGACTACATGAAAAGATTGAAATGGCGTTGGACTGGTCACATACTGAGAGACGAAAGACCGAAATGGACAAGAGTCTTGACAGAATGGTACCCACGGGAGAGAAAAAGAATTAGAGGTTACTTTTATTGGAGTCAAATATGTGCAAAAACAAAAAAAAAGTATTTGATTGATGATGCTTTTCAGCCAATCATAAAAGTGTGTCATCAGAGTGTCGTCTGCATTAAGCCTAAACTGGCGCATAGCCAAGAATCGTCGCCGATTTTGGAGGTTGGGCAATCTATAGTACCTAATACCTATCCTACAGCCAGTGGAATACGTTTAAATCAAACGAGTTGCCAAAACAAATCCATCGTCTCGTCGGCTGTATAAGAGTCGTGTTTGCAGAATAGGTACTTATAGTTTGGAAAATATTGATAGAAAATATGAAAAATATACAAATAACAAAATCTTGCACGAAAGGATATCAGTCAAAAATCAAGGATCAGTAGTCAGGAGGCAAAAAAAACAGTGTGTCTAAGAAGACAGATTCTAAACTTTTTAGAGCTCGCGAAATTGCCACTGCCGTCAGCCGAATGATAAGTTAGCAGGTGCTAGCTTAAAGTGGTAGGTAATCATGGCAATTATTACATACAACATACAAAGACAAACGCCTTTTTCCCCAAAAGTGGTAGGCAGAGCCTCAAATGGGCCACTTTTCACTGTGGGTTTGGTGGTGTTTGTAATAATTGTAGTTGCACCATCATGGGCAATAGATGTGACAAGTGGTGAGCTCATCGCCGCCATTGCATCCCAAGACTGACTCTGCTAACGCTTTCTTCCGTAATAACTAAGCTAGAAGGCGGGCAATAATTGGTGAAAAAAATATACGAATTCAATTCGAATTAGAAGGCACGGGGACTGCCTTTTATAAAAAAAACTAGTACTTAACAAACACGTGACATTCATATCGTGTTAGCGGACATCACACGACAATTAGGTACTACACTACATAGGAATTTAGAGTTGTAACAAAATCGGTGATTCAGCAACAACTAATATGCAAGGTGCCAACGAACTTAAATCAATATATATAAAATCATTGCGTGACTGACTGACTGACAGACTATCAACGCACAGTTAGTCCTAGAGATCTGAAAATTGGAGGGTACGTTCCTTTTGTGGTCTAGGGGTGCACTAAGAAAGGAATACCAGAAATTCAACCCCTAATGGGGTGCAGCGGGGTGTTTAAGTTTGCATGGAAAAGTACACACGGACGAAGTCACGGGCATTCCACTAGTTATAATATAGGGGGGGGGGGGGGGGCTTCTTACTAACCGGACGAGGCAGTGTGCAAGCCCCATTCTCGACGGACCCAGGACATTATAAAGGTCGCAGGAAGTCGGCGGATGGAGGCGCCTCGAGACCGCTCGTCGTTCTATTGGAATAGGCCTATGACCAGTAGTGGAATTCTACAGGCTAATGATGATGATCAGCTAACAGATCATAATCACACTAAACACATTTTTGATGTAAAGGACCAGTAAAAAATTTACTTTGAGAGATATTGAGAAACGAAAGAATGCCCTTATCGACACAGGTCCATGTCACCGTGTCATAGATATCAGTTTTGGGTCAAGTCAGGTCAGCTCTTAATAAAGCTGAAATGAACTACAATCTATAATTGCTATATCGTAGAGAGCTAGCATTCTTTTCCATTCAGTTAATAGACAGAAAGCCAGCCCTATGCAGAAATCTTAAAAAAAAACCTCGCGTAGCACAAAAAGCTGTTTTTATTGAATATACATACATACATACATAAACTCACGCCTGTTTCCCGGAGGGGTAGGCAGAGACCACGGATTTCCACTTGCTACGATCCTGACACACCTCTTTTGCTTCATTCACTCTCATCACATTCTTCATACATGCTCGTCGGTTAAGGGTACTCTTGACCTGACCTTTTTCCAGAACGTCTCCAATCTGGTCTGAATAAGTTCGCCGAATATAGTAAAATATATATATTATTAGTATATAGTATTTGAATATCTAGTAAAATATAGATAATTTTACAAAACCCTTACAGTAAACCCTCGGCTTTGTTGTATTGATTTTATTTATCTCATTTTTTACCCAATAATATCCAATGCCTCATTTTAATAAATAATTGAATCTAGCTAAAAGTTAGCGGTAACTTTGGGTTATTTTTATTAAAAATCAAATCTAAGATTGGTAATTTTGCGATTGCCCACCTTAAGAGTCTTTTTGTCTCAAGAGTTTGCAGAAAACGTCCGAGGTTGCTTTGTAAAAAAACAAGCATGAAAACAAGCATAAAAACATTAAGTAGAGACTGCTCTCCAAAAGTTGTAGCAAAAAAATTGCTTTTAAGACGCTATGTTAAAATTTTGGAGTCGTTTCGTTTCATGCTCACTCACTATCAGTAAAGGTTACAAACTTGATGTTAATACAGTAATTACTTGAGGATGTAATCTAAATAAATTATAGACTAGAAACACGATTTGCGAAACTTTTCTCGATAGCTTTATTTTTTGAAATTGGCTCTTCTAAAGCCCTTTTTAGGTCCCTCCTTCGACTAGAGAAAGTATTAAGCATATTTTTTTATATTATTCAGTAGGTAATCACATTACTTACATTAATTATAGATAATTTATTTTTATATTTGCTACTTTAGAAGCTGAACGAAGTTTTATCATTTGTCGCTTACGTCAGTTACTTCCGAGTGGCAAAAATCTATACCTCACTTTTTCCCGGGTTCAAGTGACCAATAGCGCTGTCACTGTCTTACAGCTATTGTTTTCTGCCTAGACTCCGCCCATTCGGTATTTTAACATATCGCCTTAATAGGGCAGTCATTTATTGTCAAACAGAAATATTGAAAACCTCCTTTTTAACCCCCGACGCAAAAACGACGGGGTGTTATAAGTTTGACGTGTCTGTGTGTGACATCGTAGATCCCGAACGGATGAACCGTTTTTTTTTGTTTGAAAGGTGAATTAGTCGGGACTGTTCTTAGCTATGTTTGATCAAAATCGGTTCAGCCGTTTCATTGCGTTGAGGGTTTTTTAATTTTTACAAAATTAGTTCTTGTGAAGTCGGTTTATAAATGCCACATCTGCAAGCCTATCATTTTACAAGTACAACCTTGACTCTATTCGGCGTCATCTTATCTATCACTAATTGACTATCTTATGTTATCATTATTAAGTCAATAATGACCGAATAAGGCGTAAACATAAAACATAATTTTACAACATAAGTTGTTTCCTTTCGTAGGAAGAGTTTAATATAACATAAAAACATAAAAATAAGTTCTTTGTAAAAAATATATTTTCCAATACAAGCTTTTATAATATAAGTGATCGTAACCGTGTGCTGATCAAAATGAGCCTAAACACGGCTAGTCTACTATTATCCATCGAGGAGTTCCGTTGTCCACCTTCCGTCTCCATGATCAGATCAGCTCGCTGTCACAATCATATTGTATTGTCATCGGAACTTGACAGGTATGCCAAGTTTCAGCTCAATCGGTTGAGGATAACTGCTTTAAAATTCAGTTGCAAGATTCCACCCGGATTCTACCCAGACAAACGTTCCAAGTTGAATAAAAGCTTGTAATAAACAAGCGAGCCTTAAAGTAGCCGGATATGATGTATAATAACATGTGACGTCTCACCTTGGTAATAAGCAACATGATGATAGTACCAACCTCTCGGAAAAATGCTCGCTTCCTAATACACACTTCCGTCCCTTTTCACGAAATCAGTCCCACAGATTGTAGGAAAGGGAGAGGAAATACACTTCAAAAACGCATGGTCTGGTAACGAAGCCAAAAGCAACAACACCACAATTATAAGACGGGGCAGTAAATTACTCGTAAAATAGCTAGCGCCATAACAAGGAAGTTGGGTAGCTACTACAGAGAGCGCAGTATTGTATGTGATGTAGACCAAGTATGTATATAGAGTTCGCATTTCACGATACTGCTGAAGAACCGTTTACACTTTAAATCTTTCACACGACGAAGCACCGTACTGCTTGCCCGTGGCCCGATCGCCGCAAATCGCGCGTGTTGCAACGCGAACTGACTGAATGATATTTAGCAATCCATCTTCGGAGCCTTACCTGCATGTGTAGAGATGGTTCTTCCTCACACTCCTTCTGAAGAATCCTTTACAACCGTCACACGACGACGCTCCGTAGTGCTTGCCCGTGGCCCGATCGCCGCAGATCGCGCAGTGTTGAGACAGTGATGTGGAACTTGCAGCACTCGCTTCGCTACTGCTTGTCTCCAGTTGCATATCACTATCTGTAACAATGAAAAGGAACATGTTTTTAAGCCCAGCTATATGTGAGAGGACGTCATAACTTAAGCCTTATTCTACTGACACTTAGGGTGGAGTGGCAACCTGGCTACTTCAGACTGAAAATACGATATGTACAATTAAGATCATTTTCATAATCTGAGTACCACCACCATGAAAGCTTTTAGATTATTTCGGCCTATTTTAAAGCCAGAAGCGTCTTTTTATGGAGCAGTGAAAGGTGCTTGTTTCAGCAGGGTTTGTTATAGTTTTGTTATGTAATTTATGTTACGTGCAGGAGAGAGGCAAACGAGAGATGGTGGTTTCAGATTATAATGCTCAGTGTTTGGTCTTACTTGCATGTTTCAACTCAACAGCAAGATAGCGACTGTGGGTAGAACATCGCGCCCGATGCTTTTATAACAATTTAAACTTCAACAACAACAAGAGTTCTTAAGGTAGAAAGTATTGGGTACGGTTTTTCCCACAAGACAAGTTCTACAAACAAGACAATTTTATTAAAAAATACCCTGACTATTTTTAGACCAACACCGGTTTTTAAACAAATAAAACCCCATTGAATTCGGAGCACCCGTTGCATCCTAGATCCTGGAGCCTGATGTTTTAGAAAATGATAATTTTGAGCAGAAACTGAAGGTCAAAAATGCCTGATTTCCATTCAAGCAAACTGTTGGTAACCGATGATCACGGAAATGGCTGCACAAATTTCCACCAAACATAGCTAAGAAACAATTCGCAAACCCATCTTTAATACAAAAAAAGCGGCCAAGTGCGAGTCGGACTCGCCCATGAAGGGTTCCGTAGCATCAAGTAACATAACATAAAAGTTCTTGGATGGATTACGATTAGACGTATAAAAAAACTACTTACTAGATCTCGTTCAAACCAATTTTCGTTGGAAGTTTACATCATATATTTTTTTTAGTTTTATGATTCTCTTATTTTAGAAGTTACGGAGGGGGACATTTTACCACTTTGGAAGTGTCTCTCGCGCAAACTATTCAGTTTAGAATAAAATGATATTAGAAACGTCAATATCATTTTTGAAGACCTATCCATAGATAACCCAAAAGTATGGGTTCGATGAAAAAAAAAATGTGTTTCAGTTCTAAGTATGGGGAACCCCCAAAATTTACTGTTTTTTTCTATTTTTGTGTGAACATCTACTTACCAAGTTTCAACAGCCTAGCTCTTATAGTTTTGGAAAAAAGTGGCTGTGACATACACGGACAGACAGACAGACATACATGACGAATCTATAAGGGTTCCGTAATTTTTGGTTACGGAACCCTAAAAACAGCATTGTAATCAGAGCACCCGTTCCGGAGTTGTACGATACCACAAACAAGATACACAACACTGTGTTTGCGTCGGGGGTTCAAAATTGTAACGAAGGGAGTTCTTTAAATGGTTGTTACTAATCAAGGTCATCTACCGCATAAAAATCAACGAAGACTCATAAAATACGCCCACGTTATCAAATAATACAAAGGTATAGTTTTTATAGAAATTGGTTTAGGTAAGACTTGTGGAATGGAATTTTTCCATGAGCAATCGTAAACGTGAGCAGAAATCTGCAGGGAAATCACACCTTCATTGTCAGTTTGAGGGAGGGTGACAATACAAGTCTAAACAACAATAAAATTCCCTGGATCGTACTGAAAACTCATTATAATGACGCAAGTAGGATGGTTTCTCAAAGGAAGGAAAATTATATACCTAGTCGAAGCGTAGGTATGTACGAATTGTTTGAATTCTTGCTATAAATGTGATTAAATTTAATAATTGGTTAATATGTAGTCAACTTTATTTACGTCATTGCTATACAAAAACACCTATGACTACAAAATACACATACCTATTACAGCAAAAACCTAAAATTACAACAAAAAATATACCAAAATTACATCATATTTACTATTTGCTGGCTCTCCAGTGTACTCATATTGGTTTGCGCGTGTTTTATTTATCATACCAACTATCTAATCAGAGACACATTATGGAGTCTCATATTTCAGAAATGACAAGTCAAGATATCAACAAACCTTCCGCGACGCTGTTGTATGGGTTGACAATGCGAGCGGCTTCCTGGGGACTCCTTTGTGCATACCCTGAATAAGGATTCACTGGGGTCTTCTCCCAAAGGGGCGGGGGCGCCATGTAGGGTTGCGGGTTGCCGTACCCCATGGAGCAATAGTCCTGTGACGTCGTCATCCCTTCGTAGCCCAGCGCCGGCATTTTCCAACCACACTCAGTCACTTCTCAATACCAACTGTTTATCAACACCCCGAAATATAATCGACTGATACTAGCGCGATAAACCCTGAACCAACAGGTGATTTAGTAATCACTGTCACTCCCTTATCGCCAGCAAGACGACTACTATTCGGTGAATAGTTCCAGCGTCGATTCCGCCTAATGTTTTTGTTTTTATCATTGGTCTTTGATAGGGTTGTTTGTGAAGAGTCACTCGGGTCGGCGATCTGAGACGCGACCTTCCACGTTCGCGCAGCTGTGTATACTGACATATGTCGGGTCGGACACTACACCAAGCATAGCATCAGATTTACTGAGCCACTGGGGTTTCGCGAGCGCGAATACAAGACTCGTGCGCGAGTGCTAGATCAGCGAATGTGGCGCCGGTGTCAACCGCAGCGCTGACTCACTCTTTATCGGAAATGCAGCGGATGTGATCGCCAACAGCTGACGAACAGAAGCTTTTTCCATAAACAGCATGGGTACCTAGTTCGTAAACATGCTCGGGTGACTAATTGTTTGTGGACCATTCGCTTTGTTCCTTTGTTGCCATGTATTGCATGTGAGAGCTTCGGTTATCAACCAGGATTCAGATAGTACTGCGATACTCTATCAGGGAGCCGGCAGAGCCAGAAATGTAGATTATATTTGTGTGCTTATGTTTGTCGATAAGTAAACAAAGTCTGATAATACTGCCCTGCGCATTATCATTACTAGGTAATACTTTATTTATAGATTTTTAAAGTGGAAAATTTTTAGGTTTCTACAATAACTTGGGCAATCTTTGTCATAATTTTTCAAAGATTATCTAAAAACTTTAAGTAGAGCATAACAGGATCTTGCACGTATATCACGTGTTTTCCACTGTCACGAGTAGAACTGTACTGCAATAAAGTTAACTTTTCTTTCTACGAAATCCATCGGATATCATTGAATCGTATCACCATGCAATAAAGTTTAAATTGTTCACTATACAAATTGTGTGGTATGTAAACATAAATATCTGTGCTGTTTACAGCATTATCTGCAGAGGGCAGGTCCCGGGTCGTACCTATCTAATGAACTAGTACAACGCGACGCCACAGCAGCGGCATGACACTGCCTCGATACTCAATCTTAATATTCCATCAAAATCGTCTATTCTGTACATAGCAGTAATTAGAGCTGGTCCTTTATTTTTATTATTTATTTTATTTATTTTGGTAAACCAACAGCGATTTATACAATATTATCACGATTGGATGATAATTTTTTGCGCCACCGCCAGGCAGAAATCTTCATACAAAAAAAACGCCACGCGCCGCTCGAAAAAGCGGTTTTTATGGAATATCTCGTGAATAAAGATAATTTGAAAAAACCCCTAATAGTCCAGTAACTTTGTCGTCTGAAAGCATGGGGTAGTATGCGTCAAATCCGGTAGTTCTGATTTTTTGCAGACTTGTTTATGATGTTGGCCTAATTAATAATCCAAGTTTTTGACCTCGAGCGCCAAACGCAACCTTGTCAAAAATCGAAAAAAAAACTTTTTTCAAGTTTTGGCGATTATAACCCTAAAGACTAGTTTTTGACAAAACTTTCTTAGGACGTTTTTAAAGTAGACTAAATTTGCTACAATATTATACTAGAACTGTATCTGTAGACCCAATAGTTTCCGAGATTGAACCTTTCAAAGTTTATCATTTTTTTACAACTTCGCAATTTTTTGCAACCCAAAAACCCCCAAAATGGACCCCAAAATGATGACAGAGATGCAGCCCCACAACACCTCTTGCGGATGATTTCTTGCGGGTGCACGAAGGGTTGTGGGAACGCGTGCAGCTACATGAAGGCAGGATTAAAATGCTCATCAGTCTGCAGGCACTGCAGCGGGGCCTCTTGTGGTAATATACCTGATGTTGCAGTAGTAGATATCCCAGAAGGCGACGATCTGTCCGATGTCGAAATGGAGGATGAATTGTGGGCAAAAAACTTCGACGATTCACCACCATCCCCTTATGAGGATATGCCATCTGAATTGCAAAAAATTGAGAAGTTCGAAAAATAATATAAACTTTGAAAGGCTTAATCTCAGAAACTATTGGGTCTACAGATACAGTTCTAGTATCATATTGTAGCAAATTTAGTCTACTTTAAAAACGTCCTAAGAAAGTTTTCTCAAAAACTAGTCCTTTAGGGTTTTAATCGCCAAAACATGAAAAAAAATACTATTTTTTCGATTTTTGACAAGGTTGCGTTCGGCGCTCGAGGTCAAAAACTTGGATTATTCATAAGGCAAACATCATAAACAAGTCTGCAAAAAATCAGAACTACCGGATTTGACGCATATTGGTGATGTATAAAGTTATTGGACTATGAGGTGGTTTGTCCGTTTTATTGTATTGATCTTATTTATCCAACTTTTGACCCAATAATCTGTACCATATTGACAAACAATCGAATCTAGCCAAATGTTAGAGGTAACCTTGTGGTTTTTTTATCGAGAAAATTTAGTCCTATCATGTTTCTGTCGGGGTGATCCCTTGGTATTATAATGTAGTATAAATGCACATTTTTAATTTTAATTTTGTTCTTGATTTAGTTAGTTAAAAATCTAATCTAAGATTGGTAATTTTGCGTTATACCCCCGGTATACGGTATATATACCTTAAGAGGCAGACAACAGCTAAATTCCGTCACTAATAATTCAAAATTAACTCAGTAAATTTGAGGGAAGGTAGAAAGTGACAGGACGGCGCTCGCGCTACTAAAATTGAACTTAAATCACGAAAAACGGTATTTAAACAAATATTTGCTGCGTAATCGAAAATATAAATCGACCATGCCCTCTAAATTATTTTATTTGTTACTCTTATTAATGTTATCAATGTACGCTGATAGGTAATTGAGATATTTACGTTATAAGCGCATTGGACAGGTAAGTTGTCGATTTTTTTAATCGAGAAAATTTATCGATATCGTTTTTTGGGCTCGATCATGCCCTTGGAAATATGATGAAGATTAACATAGGTATATATTTTAAGTTGTCTTAAACTGTATAATTTTGCTACGAAATTCGTTAAAAAAGCATATTTGACTCATAACATCATCATCATCATCATCAGCCGGTAAACGTCCACTGCTGGACGAGGCCTAATCCTTATAACGCAATTTGAGAACTGCCCTCTCACCACGCTTGGCAGGCGGTTTACTCAGGTGGATGCTGCTGCCCGTCCCCTACTATAAGTCACTCGTAGTCAGTCGTAGCAATCCTTTTACATCTTCATGATAATGTAGGTAATAAAAGATGTTGAATTGCATCATCATTAATAGTCATAATAGTAGTCATAATAGTCATTTATTCACAATATTCATTGTACGTCAATATGGCTGGTACGATATTGTACCAAGAGCTAGCTTTGCCATAACAAGCTAAAATGTCCTACAAACATATTATAATTATGCTATTCACAGCTTATTAAATAATAAATAAAAGAATTATAATAATAAATTAATAAAAATGATACAATTATCATTAATAAAATTATAAAAGTCACAATACAAAATTAATACATTTAGTTACGATGATTATAGCCTATGAACTCATCATAGCTATAAAAGGTCTGCTCGACAAGCCACCGTTTCAATTTTTGTTTGTATGAAAACATACTCAGAGTATCGGTGATACTGGCAGGGAGATTATTGTAGACTGTCGGTCCCATTACGTGCGTCAATTTAGTAGACTTCGTTAACGAACGTGGTACTTGCATTAACTTATGCCGGTTTCGAGTATTGTGCGTATGTACGTCTCCGTGCCTCTGGTACAAGTTCAGATTCATCCTCACGTACACCGCTACCTGATATAACAACAGGCAGGGCAACGTGAGGATGCATAAGCTCTTAAAATGGGGCCTCGCTGACTCGTCACTTGGTATCCGCACGATGGCGCGTATGGAAATATGGCGTATGGCGTATGGTATTAAATGATAGCCTGAGACTATTATAACAAATAAGACGGAACTCGTTACTCGCTGTATACTTGAAGTAGACAACACAAGTCAAGGTAATCCGACACATCCGAGCTTATAATATTTTACACAGAATACGTGTAAAAGCTAAGCAGAGCTTATGTTATGGGTACTAGATAACTGATATACTTAACACAATACATTAAATAGATAGATATATTTTATTATCCAGAACACCCTGAACAAATATCTGCAGATCGCACAAATATTTGTTCCGAGGCGGGAATCGAACCCTAAACCTCCTGCGTCGCAGGCGAACCTACGCCCGCCGCGCTACAGAGATCGTCTTTCGTAAACAAATCTTTACTGGAAGTAATGTGGTAATTAGCGCTGTCACTTTCTTGCTGCTATTATTTTCTTGCTAGACTCCGCCCATTCGATATTTTAACATTTCGCCTTAACAGTTTGGTTTTCTTGACGATATTTTAACATGTCGCCTTAACAGTTTGGTTTTCTTGACGAACAGCACGCGTAGTTTTAAACCACAATGTGTCAATTTAATTTGTCATACTAAAACCATTAGGTACCTGTCTAGTTATGCATAACACGGTAGGTAAGTGGCTTGGGTCTCTGGGGTGTGTGTGATAATCCTGACGTGTGCAGGCGCGCGCATGACGTCAATCACACGCGGATAGGTAAAAGTTAGAACCCCGTCGGCCTTATCATGAAAAAACTAAATTAGTCCTGGTTTAAAACCGAACTAAGTAGTCTAGGTTTGTCACGGTGTTAAAGTTATATACAACTTTAACACAAAAGCAGATGGTTTATTTTCTAAACTACACATATTTCCGACATGTCAAACTGACGGATCTTGTATCAGAGTGTCACATCACAATCGAGATGACGAACTTCTATCCAACAAGCAATCAACTGTCAATTTTTAGACCATTGTAAAACTGGGGGCTGCCTGGTTTAAGAAAATCCAGAGATAGTCCGAGACTTTGACATAATATCGAACTATCTAGCTCTAGAGTTGACTTCGGAAAACAAACCATCTGCCTTTGTATTAAAGTTGTATATAACTTAAATACCGCTACAAACCTAGACTACGTAGTTCGGGTTTAAACCAGGACTAATTTAGTTTTTTGTAAGAAAATTTATAAACCACATTCTAAAGGTTATATGAGCTGAAACGGTCAAGGGGTTGTTAGGCCAAAGTCAAAAGTATTTTATTCGTTGAAATCACAAGGATCATTTTGAATTGTCTTATAAAATAAATTTACTCCTGTAATTTAAGATATTGGTTACCGAAAGGGGGTAATAAAATAAATATACAAACATATCAAGTGGGGTGTCATATGAAAGAGCTTTGTCTATACATTCCAAAACAATTTATATTTTAATTCTAGGTTGTATAGTTTACTCCCTATAAACGCGTTTATTATCTATCTATATATCCTAACTTTTTAATATTATTTAAATGCGACCATGTGTTTGTTTGTTACGCTTTCACGACTACACTATTCAACCGATCATCATTAAATTTTGTACACATATCTTGAAGAGTACAGTCATGAAAATCAGTTTTTTTTAAGCATATCTTCGCGCGAAGATGGAGAGACGAAATAGATACCTATTTAAAGGATTGGTCTACAGTGGCCCAAAATAGAGGGGACTGAAGAGAAGAAAGGGAGGCCTTTGCCCTGCAGTGGGACACCACAGGCACCTAATAAACTTAATAAATATCATCGCGAGCGAAGCCGCGAGTGAAAGCTAGTAAACATATATATTAGAGATGGATGTTGGTATATATACGACGCCGTCTTTTTTATTTTATTTTTTAAACTTCAACGTTTGATCGATCACCATGATAGTTGTCACATCAAAATGGTTTTTCATGGAGAAGGTTTCTATACTATTCAGTGTAGCTGTGGCAACGCGTGGCCAGGTACAGCTAGTGAAAATACAGAACAAAAGCGAAGGCGGCAATTGGAAGGTGGACTTTGGACTTCTCGTACTCGATACATTTACTAGCATCAGCGTAAGTTAGCGACTGATTATTGAACTGCGATTGCATGTCGCGGCCGTTCGTCGGTCCCACTACGCCCGTCCAAAGTCCATCTTTGGTGTTTCTGCTCGATAATTGAACTACATAATATTACACACACATTCGATTCAATACATATTTTATGGTTGTTTGTCAAAGCGTTTATAACGTAAACAAATTCGCACAAGAAAAATAAATTGACGATTTTTTATGCGTAGACTTTCTAAGATATGATAAGTTCGACTATCGAACTACTGGTAGGACTGGATGGAATAAACGGATATATCTGGCTTACTGAGCAGACCTTGCACACTTTCGATGAGTTCACTAGCCTGAAATTAATCTAATTAGGTACCTAGGTAATCCTAGATGTGACATGTTTTTTGTTTATTGTATATTTGTTATTTTGATTTTGATTTTTGTTTTAAGTACGATGTGTACTTATTGACTCGTTTTGTGAAAATTATTTGTTTGACGTGTACCTTTTGCATGATTAAATGACTATCTGACTATCTGGTAATAATAAACTCAACTACTAATTTCATGGCTTATTGTATATTTGCGTTATTTGGTCTCAAAACCAACTGTAGGTATACCTATTTCTACTTTTAGGATTGATACCCATGTGAAGTGCCAGCAATCGCCATCATTGTCTCGACTTTTTTTTTGTTAATGTCTTCTGTGCATTATTAGCAACAATTTAGACAGTGTCATGTATTAATAATTGATTAAATTTTTCATGTATGACTAGTAATAATAAATAGTCAAGTCGTCAAGAGTCTCCGTCAAGTCATAACCCAGTTTAAATGGTGGCAAAAAACTAGGGTTTTTCAAGAAAAAAACCACCATTTCGGCAATTCACTTAAATTTAACTACACCACACATTTGCTATTTATCCAAGTAAGACCGGTTGAATTACACGAAATTTATCTTCTTATGGTTAGGTAATGGCTTCTGTGCATAATTTACAACAATTTAGCCAATGCCAAGTGATATAATAATATTGGGTTCGGCGCAATACGTCTTTTTCTTCCACTCTCCCCTGTCAGCCGTCACCTCATCATTCACTCCCTTCTCATTCATATCATCTCTCACCCAATCTATCTTTTCTTAGGTCTTCCTCTTCCCTTCCATCCACGAACATTCATATCTCTTGGTCACCGTGAGATGGCTTTAGAAATACCCTTGGATTTAAGCGATGTTAAAAAAACTAGTGTGGTGAATCGATAAAAGTGCGCCTCGCACAGGAGCGTACAGGTGTACAATTTCGTTATCTGAAATCCAAATCACATTTTACGAAATGAATGTCAGATAACATTATTTTTTTACAAATGTATCAGCGATTACCTCAGCATCAGATAAAAAAAACTTCGAACCACGCAGTAAGGCCTGTTACGCACTGTCGACTAGTCGCCGGCGACTCAGGTTGTCGACGACTGTAATATTCTATAGTTTAAATAGGTGTTTACGCACTAGTCACGGCGACTCGGCGACTCGCCGCGCAGTGGCGACGCACAGGCAACTGCCGGTCGCCGGCGACTAGTCGACAGTGCGTAATAGCCCTAAATAAAGCCATCACGGTGACTTGCAGAAACCACTATTACAAAACTTGCATAACATATATAGACTTTGGACTCGCGAATCAAGTTTCTAATGTCCTCGGTCCAAAGTGCGAAATCAACACATGGAATTTGCCAAAACCACTGACGTAATTTGCATAAAAACTTGCTCCTCAACTCGTTATGTGGTATTTTTGCTTTATAACCACCAGGGTGTTATTTGGACATTGTAATTTAAGTTTTTTGTGACGTCTGTCAGTCCAAAGGTCAGTTGTTTCGAGGTAATTGATGTTTTCCGCCATAATGCCATGATGGAGTGATCTTTTTTATATAGAAGTACATGAACATACATACATAGACACACGCTTTTTTCCCCGAAAGGGTAGCCAGAGACTCAAATAGGCCTCTTTTCACGTGGGTTGCACCATCGTGGAAAATAGACGTGACAAGTGGTGAGCTCATCGCCGCCATTGCTTCCCACGACTGACTCTGCTAACGCTTTCTTCCAGTAATAACACATAGCCAGCCAGGACAAATCTTATACCAACGAATCTTACTAGCAAGTCCGGGTAGTCCCTTAGTCGGCTCTTACGACATCCACGGGAGGAGACGGAGGGGTCTGTTCTTAGGCCGGACTCACCACGGCAAAAGTATATGATGTTGAAATTAAATTTATGTATGTGTGTGTGTGTGTCTGTCTGTCTGTCCCATCCCATCGTAGCTCCCGAACGGATGAACAGATTTCGCTTTTTTTTTTGTTTGACATTTGTATTTGTCAGAAGTTTTCTGTTTGATCAAAATCGGTTCAGCAGTTTCATTGCGTTGGGTTTTTTTTTTAATTTTTACAAAATTAATTACTTGTTTCAGTATATTATTAGTAACGCACAATTTTATGAATATTTTGTACTAAGCTGTGTTGTTTGTGTCCGGCCCAAGAATAGACCCCTCCGTCTCCTCCCGTGGATTTCGTAAAAGCCGAGTAATGGATTTCGGTATTTTCAGCAACAAGTCAGGCATGTGCAGTCTGAAAGTGGTTGGTTCACCATTTGGTGAAGTGGAACTGATAAAGTGGTTGGTTCACCATTTGGTGAAGTGGAACTGATAAAGTGGTTGGTTCACCATTTGGTGAAGTGGAACTGATAAAGTGGCTGGTTCACCATTTGGTGAAGTGGAACTGATAAAGTGGTTGGTTCACCATTTGGTAAAGTGGAACTGATAAAGTGGTTGGTTCACCATTTGGTGAAGTGGAACTGATAAGGTGGTTGGTTCACAATTTGGTGAAGTGGAACTGATAAAGTGGTTGGTTCACCATTTGGTGAAGTGGAACTGATAAAGACCAGAAATGGCAAAATCTTGTACTGGGGATAAAATCCTAGCTTCGAAATCAGTATTTTTTCGAAAATAATTATAATATTAGTGTAGGTAGATATATTATTAGTATAGAATATATAGAATAGTGATAGATATATAGTGATATATAGTGATAGTTTTAAGTATATCTTTATCTTTATACAGTTGTGGTCATATAATTAAGAACGATTTGAAGTTCTAGAAGTTTTTTATTTAAATCATATCATACACAGAGATGTGTACCTTCTGAGAAGCAACTAGTTATGTTATATAATACTCACATTAATAGAGCAACCTGACTTAAGAATAAAGTATGAAATCGCTAACTATTTTTTGCACATTTTATTGATTTTATCAAAGTAACACATTCAAATAGTACTGAAACTGGACAAATAATTAAGAACGATTTATTTAACTGCTCGGGAATTGTTTTGTATGACACTTAGATTTAAAAAATCACAATATTATGTAGCACAGGAAACATAAAAAGAAATTTAATAAATATTTAACTAAAATTAATAGTTAATAGCATATCCACGGCTTTTAATTACAGCTTTACACCGGCGAGGCATTGACTCTATTAATTTTTGACATTTCGCAAGAGAAATAGAGTTCCATTCATCTAAAAAAACGTCATACAGCTCTCTTAAATTTCCACACTTTGTATTTGAAACCTTTTTCTTTACTTCAAACCACAGATTCTCTATTGGGTTTAGATCTGGACTGTTAGCGGGCCAGTCTAAGACAGAAACTAATGGCGCTGTAAGAAATTCCGTTACGGTGCGTGCAGTGTGCTTTGGATTATTGTCATGCTGGAATGTCCAAATGACCGGTAGAACGTCTTCAGCGTATGGTAACATTGTTTCTTCCAGTATATTTTTGTATTGGAACTGATCCATGTTACCTTCTATCAACTTTACAGGTCCTACACCATGTCCAGAAAAGCAACCCCAAATTTTCACATTTCCACCACCGTGCTTTAATGTAACTTTCGTGTACTTTGGGTCGAATGCTGTATTCGGGGGACGTCGTACATATCGTTTTCCATCAGAACATACACTGTTTATTTTCGTCTCGTCAGAAAAAAGTAAATTTTTCCACTGTTGCACAGTCCAGTTTTCATACTTTCTCGCAAATGCAAGCCGGGCTTGCCTGTGGCAAAGTTTTAACATGGGTACCTTTCTTGCTATCCTACCGTGCAATTGTTCTTCTACCAAACGTTTTCGAATAGTGCGTGCTGAGATTGCTGAAGGGTTGTTTTCACCAAAATATTATTTTCTAAGTACATTGGACCCTTTAAAAGGATTTTGTTTTGCCATACGAACGATGTTTCGGTCATCTCGAGGAGTTGTTTTTCTCTGTTTAGCTACACGTGGAACATTCGAAGTAGTTTGATACGTAGCAAAATGCTTTACAGCGTGGAAAACCATCGTTTTTGAACATTGCAGATGGTCGGCTATCTTTTTATAAGACCAATTCTTCCGGCGATTTTTTATTATTACTTCCCTTGTAGATTTATCACAACTTTTATTTTTTCCCATTGTTTTTTCTAAAGAAGCAATCACCTTTAATCTTTTACAGCACGTAATGGCGCCAAAATTATACAAACAGTAACAAATCGACTGAGTGTTCTCTATTTAAATTTGAATAAAGGTATAAACTACTTAGCGTTCTTAATTACGTGACCAGCCAGTAATAAGGAATACTTTGTTTAAAAGTAGTGTAAAAAGTTTGCCTATTGATTTTTAGCCAATCATGTGTATCAATGAATACAGTGGTAATATGGAAATGTTTTACGATACCGAGAGAAATAAAAACAAATGCATACAATTAGTTTTGCATCTTAGTTGGAAAAAATCTTCCCTTTATATCAGCGTTCTTAATTATATGGCCACCACTGTATGTATGTTAGTTGTAAGGTAATTACTATGGGCCTTTGTCTAGGTACAATGTACATTTTTCACTGTTGCTTGAAATAAATGAATTGAATTGAATTCAATTGAATAGGTACTGTGTTTTACCATTGTAGGATACCCATACCACAGATAACATAATACTGCAAATACCAACAAAATAAAATGTATATTTAGATCAAATCGTCCTTTTTTACGTCACTATTGCAATATTATTGAATTCATCATTCAGTCCATTACTCATAAGTGAGATACACAATAAAATGATTAGGTACAGTACAACTAACCTATTTTTAACCCCCGACGCAAAAACGACGGGGTGTTATAAGTTTGACGTGTCTGTGTGTAGTCTGTCTGTGGCATCGTAGCTCCAATTTTGTTTTTTTTTGCTTGAAAGGTGAATTTGTCGGGAGTGTTCTTAGCTATGTTTGATCAAAATCGGTTCAGCCGTTTCATTGCGTTGAAGGTTTTTTAATTTTTACAGAATTAATTACTTGTTTACGTCACTATTGCAATATTATTGAATTCATCATTCAGTCCATTACTCATTAGTGAGATACACAATAACATAATTAGGTACAGTACAACTAACCTATATTTTCCATTCGTCATTTCATGATGATAGAGCAAGTCATTTTATACTAAAGACAGTAACAGGGATCGCCCAATGACCATGTAATCAGGAGGGCAATTCTCGGATTTCACGGTTTTACGACATCCACGGGAGGAGACGGAGGGTTCTATTCTTGGGCTGGAACCACCACGGGAATGTACAATTAAATGTAGATATGTCGAAAGAAGATGGCGAATGTCGACATTTTATTCAACATTCGCCATCTTGTTTCGACATATCTCTATTCGACATCAATGTCTACAATCCGAGAATAGCCCTCCTAGTTTCCTAGTAAGATAAGTAATTTCTAAGAATTGTACATTCCCGTGGTGTGTCCGACCCAAGATTAGACCCCTCCATCTCCTCCCGTGGATGTCGTAAAACCCGACTAAGGGATTACCCGGACTTGTTTGTAAGATTCGTTGGTATAAGATTTGTCCTGACTGCTAGCTTATTTAAGGGATGTGTAATTACTGGAAGAAAGCGTTAGCAGAGTAAGTTGTGGGAAGCAATGGTGGCGATGAGCTCACCACTTGTCACGTCTATTTCCCACGATGAAGAGGCCCATTTAAGGCTCTGCCAACCCTTTCGGGGAAAAAGGCGTCTGTCTATAATATATATATGTATCAACGCACATTGATAAAATTAATAAGAGTAGGTACCTAATCAAACTAATAAAATAACATCCAATTTTTTTTTTATTTCAGTAATTTCGATGTTTTTTTCGCTATTAATACACTGTTTTCTATAACCAAATATCATTATCAGCACACACTAGTCCACTGCTGGACATAGGCCTCTCCTAACACACCATTGAGCCCGGTGTTCGGCTCTTGTCGTCAACTTTCTGCCGCCGCCTGTCGTAAGTCATCGCTCCACCTAGCCAGAGGGCGCCCCACGCTACGTTTGCCAAGACGCGGTCTCCACTCAAGAACTCGCTTACCACAACGGTTGTCGGTTCTTAGGCATATATGACCAGCCCATTGCCACTTCAGCTTAACCGAATATGATTTACCGTAAATAATAACCAATATAAAAGCCAACAGTCATTTCAGTGTGATATTATACTCTGTGCCCATATAAGGAAAAATACGTTAGTATGAATAAGCAACCTAATCTTTGTTTGTTACAACAATATTTGAAGTATTGGAAACTTTTATGTTTGCTTTCTATAACATTGTTATCGAATGTATATTTAGGTGTCTACACTAATAGTATAAGGAGGTAAATTTTGTTTGATAGATTGTCTGTCTGCAATGGACCTACTGGACCTTTAGAAATCCAGATTATCAGCGAGGGGGTTGGTGGGGGGAATGGGTAATCCTGACTCTACCCGTTCGCAGCCGGAGTGAGTTGCTAGTTTTAAATAATGACACAACACGGATTTAGTAAACAAATGGTGCAATAGAAAATTATGGCACTACTAAAAGTAAGGCAGTTTTCAAAATTATTCACTATGGTCACACCACCTCTCTGAATGCGTTGGCTCTATAAGAGCCAATAACAATGAAAAACGCGCCAATGAGGGCTTTTCACTTACGAGTCTTCTTCTTCATCATGTCGTTGGTTCACATAGATAATTAAATTGTTTGAGACCAAAATTTAGCCACGTCGACAGCATTTTCAGCGGCTTCGCACAGGTCATTTAGGGTGCAGGTGTTGGTGCACAGTGGACAGGACAGCAAGTGAGGCATCGTCTGTGGAGTGAACCCACAGTCACATTGTGCCTCGTCGGAATACCCCTATTTAACTAAGTTCTACCTGCAGCGGCCCACCTGACTGCGGAGTCGGTTCAGAGATTTCCAGGTGGACCATGGCAGTTCATGTCCCGAAGGGAGCTTCTGTGCAGGTACAACGTGGTCAGCAAGGGGAGGGTGTTTTTTAGACCCAAGTTTATTCGCGCCTCGCTAGGGCTGTCCACTGTGATTGCTTCGGTCGACTATTGCGGCTCTTAAGTCTACTTCTGCACTTCTTAGTGCCATAAAGTGAGTGTCTACTGTCGTGTTCCTGTTTGGATTTCTGAACTGAACAGGCGATAGCTCTACGGATCTCCGGAGGGGCTATACCTGCAAGTGGGTATAGTGTGGCTAGTGGAGTGGGTTTCAGCCAGCCAGTTATTGTTCTGAACGTTTCGTTTAGTGCTACGTCCACTTCTTGGGCGTGTGCGGATCGATGCCACACTGGGAATGCGAATGGGAATCGTCAGCCGAGAAGCAGAGAGCTAGGCCAGATGTTCGGAGAACTTGTGCAGAAGCACCCCAGGCTGTGGATGTTAAACGGCGTAGCAAGTTGTTTCGCGTTGCAACTTTGAGCTTTGTGTTTTTTTTTTCTTTATAATTGGCGCCGCACGGCTTGTGCATTTGCCATTTTCAAGTAAGTATCTGTATTTTCACTTTAATGTATTTTCAATATATTTTGCAACGTTACACTCCTTCCAAGTCGTCAAAGTCACAGTCGAGTCATGTTTTAGTAAAACGGTGGCCAATTTTACTAAAACTTTGGTAGACAATTTCCGCCAATTTCAAAAGTCACGCAACTCACTTCCATTTCATTTCACTACACTTTAAACGAGCTACATTAGTTAAAATGCCACCAAAATAACACAAAATAACTCAAGAAAACACTAGGAAAAGAAATAAAATAATAGTAGACAACGTCTCTTTTCGAAAATGGCGGGAAGAGTCCGAGCTTTGTGTCGGTGCAATGACTTTTGTAGGTGAGGGAACGGTCAAGTGTAACTCCTAGATATGTCGGGTGAGCTGTGTGTTCAATAATTGCACCGCGCCATGCGATGTTTAGCTTGCGGGTCGCCTGACGGTTTCGGAGATGAAAAACGCAGGACAGTTTTAGATGGAGTAGGTCTCAGAGCATTACTTTCGTAATACAAGCTGAGGTTGGTCAGTGCTCTTTCTAGGTTGACCTCAGCGTCTTCAAAACTTGACGTCCGTGTTGCTAGTGCTAAGTCATCTGCGTAAATAAACCATTCTGTCTTATCCGAGCTCGGTTGGTCGTTGGTGTAAACGTTAAATAGGATAGGAGCTAGGACGCTACCTTGTGGTAGTCCGTTCTTTGAGAGGCGCCATCTGCTTTTGTCCGTTTCCAGATGGACTTGGAAACGTCGGTTCTGGAGCATTTCACCCAATACGTTCACAAAAGCTTGGTCATCTGTCAGGGATGTTATTTTGGATAGCAATCTTCTGAAATTTACCGTATCGTATGCTGCTGACAAATCGACCAGAACGACGCCAGTTATTTTATTGGTTTCATACCGGTCCTCAATGTTCTGGGTAAGACGAAGGATTTGCCCTGTACATGACTTTCCCGGTCTGAATCCAGCCTGCTCTGGGATAAGTTTAGGGTCCATTAAGGGTATGAGTCGGTTAAGGAATAGCCTTTCGAATAGCTTGTAAGTGTGGCATAGAAGGGATATTGGGCGATAGCTCTTTGGATCTTCTTGTGGCTTGCCAGACTTGAGGAGTGAAAAATTGAAAAATTTACGAGTAAAAAAAAAGTAGTTCGATTTGGCTCGATAGATGGCGCTGACTCAAATATGGTGTCAAAATAACAAATGCATTGTCTGTGCTTTTGTGTGATCACGAAAATATACCACTACGTTGTTGACTTTGACATTTCACTTTATTTTGACAGTTAAGTACAGAGCTGGCGCCATCTATTTTCAAGGATGAATGATGTGAAACGGCCGTGAAAGCCCCTCATTCAAAACACGTTGCCTCTTTTGAGAACCAATAACAATTAAAAACGCGTAGCCTCTTAGGAGAACAACTCGTAACAACTAAAAACGCGTTTGCTCTTTAGGATCCAACAACCACCCCTTTTATAACACTGACCATATTAACAGACCGCATAGGTACATTCCATTACTTTCATCAAAATATAATCAACATTTTATTATTATTTATCGTTATGTTTAAGTTTTTTTTACTAACCCCCGACGCAAAAACGACGGGGTATAAGTTTGACGTGTCTGTGTGTGTGTCTGTCTGTGGCATTGTAGCTCCCGAACGGATGAACTGATTTTGCGAAAACTATGAGCCCCAACACGCATATTTTGATTGAAAGTGTCTCATAAATATCATTAGTTTAGATAAGAATATCAATGAACAAAAAAAAACACTGTAAAAATTATTGAATGACATTCGTAGCTAAGCTAATGATATTTATGAGCAAATTTAATCAACATATGCGTGTTAGTGTTAGCTTTCGCAGAATTAGGTTTCGCTATCTCAAGAAGTTTTGGTGATACAAAAAAAACAAAAAAAATTGAATTTAAATCTCGTACAGCTCGCTTTACGAGAGGTTTTCTACCCCATAGTTCGCCTATGTACTGCTTTTTGTCTTTTGCAATAAATAATTTTCTATCTATCTATCTATCTATACTTGCAAGTTGTGGAACGCTCCCTCCTGAGATGTTTCCAATAAATTACAAAATGAGCCACTTCAAAAAAAAATAAAGAGAGTCCTTCAGGGCAGGCGACGCACTGGCAATGCCTCTGGTGTTGCAGATGTCAATAGGTGACGGTAACCGCTTACCATCAGGCGGGCCGTAACCAAGTTTGTTGAGTCATAACATAAAAAAATAAAATAAAAAATAAACGAAACGTTTCACTTTAACATTAGATTCATGTGGGTAACTGAAGCAACTAGTATGCAATTGAAACTAATTGGTGTCCCTATGTGCGTATAATTGCACTATTGTCACCCACTTTACAAAATGAAGTTTTGAAAGTCTAACTATGATTAATTCGACGTGTATGAGAGACGACATCCATGACGCGGCGGGCGAGTAGCCGGCCAAGATGCGAGAATCGAACCAGATTCTCGCTACGGGACAAATCTGCTTGATTTGTTTTTCATATTTTAGTAGTAGTAGAGCTTTTTAGGGTTCCGTAGTCAAAGACAAGGAACCCTTATGGATTCGTCATGTCTGTCTGTCTGTCCGTCCGTGTATGTCACAGCCTTTTTTTTCCGAAACTATAAGAGCTATACTGTTGAAACTTGGTAGGTAGATGTATTCTGTGAACCGCATTAAGATTTTTACACAAAAATTAAAAAAAAACAATTATTTTTGGGGTTCCCCATACTTAGAACTGAAACGCAATTTTTTTTTTTTCATTAAACCTATACTTGTGGGGTATCTATGGATAGGTCTTCAAAAATGATATTGAGGTTTCTAATATCATTTTTTTCTAAACTGAATAGTTTGTGCGAGAGACACTTCCAAAGTGGTAAAAAGTCTGTCACCCTCCCCGTAACTTCTAAAATAAGTGAATGATAAAACTAAAAAAAAAATATGATGTACATTACCATATAAACTTTCACTCAAAATTGGTTTGAACGAGATCTAGTAAGTAGTTTTTTATTTTTGGGGTTCCCCATACTTAGAACTGAATCTCAAAAAAAATGTTTTCATCAAACCTATACGTGTGGGGTATCTATGCATAGTTCTTCAAAAATGATATTGAGGTTACTAATATAATTTTTTTCTAAACTGAATAGTTTGCGCGAGAGACACTTCCAAAGTAGTAAAAAGTGTGTCCCCCCCCCCATAACTTCTAAAATAAGAGAATGATAAAACTAAAAAAATATATATATTGTACATTACCATGTAAACTTTCACTCAAAATTGGTTTGAACGAGATCTAGTAAGTAGTTTTTTTTATACGTCATTAATCGTAATCCATCCAAGAACTTTTATATTATGTTACTTGCTGCTACGGAACCCTTCATGGGCGAGTCCGACACGCACTTGGCCGCTCTTTTTATGATAGAGTTCGTCCGGGGAAGTACTACCACCATAGCTATTTCAGCCGCAAAGCAGTATTGCTCGCATTGCTGTGTTCCGAATTGAAGGGTGTGGGTTCCGGTGAAATTACAGGCACATGAGACTTTTCATCATTATGTCTCAGGGTGGCGGGCGCAGTGCAATGCCACATAGGGCGCGTCCTAGGTGGACGTGACCTATGAGGTAATGCACTATTCATAGGCAGAGCTTACCGCTTAACATCAGGTGGGCCATCTGCTTGTTCCGTCATTCAGTAGTATAAAAAAAACACTTTACAAAATGAAGTTTTGTAAGTCTAACTATGATTAATTCGACGTTATGATAGACGACATCCATGACGCGGCGGGCGAGTAGCCGGCCAAGATGCGAGAATCGAACCAGATTCTCGCTACGGGACAAATCTGCTTGATTTGCAAATATTTTATCATATTTTAGTAGTATTCGAGCTTTCTTTGTGAAAGAGTTTGTACGGGGAAGTACTACCACCATTTCTGCCGCAAAGCAGTATTGCTCGCATTGCTGTGTTCCGAATTGAAGGGTGTGGGTTCCGGTGAAATTACAGGCACATGAGACTTTTCATCATTATGTCTCAGGGTGGCGGGCGCAGTGCAATGCCACATAGGGTGCGTCCTAGGTGGACGTGACCTATGAGGTAATGCACTATTCATAGGCAGAGGTTACCGCTTAACATCAGGTGGTCAATCTGCTTGTTCCGTCATTCAAGTAGAATAAAAAAATAAAAAATTAAAATATACCATGTGACTATGGAACCATGCCGCTGACGATGCAAATGCTAACACCAATCTACATTTCTTGTTTTTTTTTGTTTTTATTGTTACTACTAGTTTTTACATAAATATCAGTAGGTTTTTTTATTTAATCACAAATCATAATATTTTAGGTCCTAAATTATCAGACAAATATATATGGTTTATATAAAATATATCCATTATAGAATTGATATAGCACACTGCTTCATTACCTACCACATTAGTTTATTTTAGTAAACATACATTAACTAATATGGGTCTATAAATGATGGAAGCTAATGATGTTTGTTAGCTACTCAGAGAAACAAGACAAACACTTAATGAATACCATCTTGTATTTATTGAAGGAGCATAGAAAGGTCTTACTTCTAACTTAAAGGTCTTACTTTTTACTTCACCTCTTACGTTCTTTACGATCCTGTCCATCCAAAGGTTGCCTGGAAGAGATCGCTCTTAGCGATAAGGCCGCCCATTGTATCACCGTGAACTAGTGTGTAAGTTAATATAAGTATGTTGTTATTTTATTTTTAAGGTGAGTACAAAGAGTTTTCTATCTATCTATATAAAGGGGTGGATTTTCAAATGTTTCTGTTTGATGGGACTTTGTTTAAAGATACAGCAAAGGACTGGAACTCTCTTCCGGCTTCTTTGTTCCCTTTATAATATAACTTGGGCATCTTCAAACGAAGAGTGAATAAGCATTTTCTAGGTGAGCGTGCTCAAATAGGTCTCATCGTCGCTTCCCATCAGGTGAGAAGTAGCAAACACTGGTATTTTTTAGATAATAAAAATATATATAAGTATATTGCATCTCTTTTCGAAATGATGTTTTTTTTCCTGCAAAGACTGACTTGACGGAGACTCTTGACGACTTGACTATTTATTATTACTTGTTATTCATTAAAAATTGAATTAATTATTGTTGCTTGACATTGGCTAAATTATAATAATAGCGATGGTAGCCTAACGGTTCAATAGTGCAACTCAGAATCCAACGATACCGGGTTCGATCCTAAGCTCAAAACCCAACCAATTACTTGACTTTTCTAAGTTATGTGTGGATTTCCATCGCGCTGTGCTTCGGAGGGCACGTTAAGCTGTCGGTCCCGGCTGTTATTGATTAATAGCAGTCGATAAGCCGTGTCAGAGGCCCTCGGGCGGCTTGACAAACTCTGACAACAGAGGCCAGCACTACCTCATACGAAACGACGATTGGCTAAATTGTTGCAAATAATGCACAGAAGCAATAAACATTAAAAAAACTAGTTAACCACCCGTTTATTGAGTTAGAGAACTTTAAAAACCTGAGAAATACAATATTTTCCTACAGCAGATGAGAACTAACTACAGCTCCCCTAGATTATAAGATAGGACCTACACAATATGACTGATTGTTCAAGTACAGACACCTACCTATTAAACTTCTAAACAAATGGATCAATATGACCCACATAGCTAGATAACCCTTCGCCACATAAACATTGGGTAACAAGTTTAGAGGTCAAACCTGTTGTCTAG
Organism: Operophtera brumata; assembly: GCA_932527175.1. Classification (NCBI taxonomy): domain Eukaryota; kingdom Metazoa; phylum Arthropoda; class Insecta; order Lepidoptera; family Geometridae; genus Operophtera; species Operophtera brumata. The sequence continues at coordinate 4,997,578 of OW052228.1, read as the reverse complement.
TTCCGCTATTGAGAATAAACAGAATCTGAGCTAAGTGTTTGAACAAACATTTGGTTGGACAAATGGAAAACCTAGTAGGTATTTACTTGATCTGTGACTATCCAAGGTAATGCGCAAATGTTGATACTTTTTGCCATGGGTAAGATGGTGTAAGATAGGATTTAGTATGGATTTTTTAACGAGTACGGCTTCTACCTGTTGTTAATGGGTGGCTAGCTGCTACATAGTGGTCAACTATCTTGTTTACCAAAAAGTTTTGATAAGAATTTGTCACTTACCTTCATCGCAGAGCCCCATTCTCGGTTCACAACTAATATTTCACACGCTAAGTAAATTAAAAACAAGGTTTTGCGTGCTGTATTAAATAAAAAACAGTAAAATTTAAAGAAAACTAAGTTACTACGCGCAACAAGAAATAGACATTTCTACAGCGGATTTGACAAATTTTTCTCAGCATGACAGCTGTCAAAATCAATTGATAGGTTCAAATGTTACCATAATAATTAAAGTTAACGACATCTATGGGCGAGTAGCAAAACTAAAAGTTTAAAGTTTTGACACCATTTACGTAGCCGGCGGAAACGCAATAGGTGCGGGTTCGATTACCGCTGTGGGACTAATGTTTGCATGATCTGCAAATATTTCTCCCGAGTCTGGGTGTTGTGACTTTGGTACCATACCATGATACTCGTAGTTCCGTAGATCAATGCCACGACAAAGGGGGAGTGGGATGGACAATAAAGTGACTGTTGCGTGTATATACAGTCCACAATGCAGATTATGGAACGTGGTTATTTATATGTAGGTAGGTAATATAGGAAAAAACCTGGGATTATGGGAGACACCGACCTTGAGGTTTCTAACAAGCAGCCAGGAAAACAAAATTCCGGGGACCGCGGATGTACTCCATGACGGGGAGGGCATTGCCCGACACCACTCGTATCAAGCCGGGGCGGGCGAGTTGCTAGTTTTTTTTATAATTGGCTTCTCACGTCTTGTGCATTTGCCATTTTAAGTATATAATTATTATATTTTTATTTGCAACGTTATACAATTCTTCCAAGTCTTCAAAGTCACAGTAAATACATGTTTTAGTAAAACGGTGGCCGTTTTAATAAAACTTTAGTAGACAATTTCTACCAATTTTAAAAGTTACGCAATACACGTCCATTTCATTACACTACACTTGTGCTCTATAGACGAGCTACATTGGTTAAAATGCCACCAAAATTACACAAAATAACTGAAAAAGACACTAGGAAATAAAATAAAATAGAAGTACCTAGGTAGACGACGTTTCTTTTCGAAAATGGCGGAAATAATCAACATTAATATTTATACTGATGAGAACGTAGGTAGGTACTCAATCAAGTTCATAGAGTTCGATAAAAACACGTGACAACAACTAATGGTATGAATGGAGCGCGTCATGCGAATCATTATAAATGTATGTCATTGATCGGCAGCAACGCTGCATGCCACAGAATGCCACTGCACCGCCAAGAGCCGGGACGGCCGCGCCCGCTGCCAAGATGAATATCGACGCGTCACACCGTATATCATGATTCGTATATTTAGAGCTGGTTGCATAATGAGGGAGAGGATACGATAAGCTTTATCTATTTTGGCTAAGAATGCTACACATTTCAGAGGATATGACTTCGTGATATAAAATAAATAAATAATAAATAATGCTGGACAAGTTCACACAACATTATCTAGCCCCAAGCTAAACCAGTGCTTGTGTTATGGGTACTAGATAACTGATATCACACTATATAATATTATAAATGCGAAAGTTTGTGTGTGAGTGTGTTAGTGTGTTTGTTACTTCTTCACGCTGAATCGGCTGGAAGGATTTGGATGAAATTTGGAATGGAGATAACTGGACTCCCGGAATAACACATAGGCACATTTTTATCCCGATATTACCACGGGATCGAGGCTTACGCGGGTGAAACCGCGGGGCACTGCTAGTACTTAATATAATACATTACATAGATAGATATTTTTATTATATATAGAAAACACGCAGAACACCCTGAACAAATAATATATGCAGAATGCACAAATATTTGTTCCGAGGCGGGAATCGAACACGCAACCTCCTGCGTCGCAGGCGAACCATCGCCGTCGCGTTACAGAGGTCGTATATGATTGAGTTTACTCCCTAAGAATCGATTTTCATAATAATGTACCTACGAAAATAGATGGGGTGTAAAATCGTAAAATCGAGTTATGTTTTTCCTCCGCGCAAGATATTCGTACTTATGTCCTAAACTGGACTGGAGTAAACTATGTAGGTTAGGTACCTAACTTGAGCGGATATCCTCCAATTAGGAAATCTGAATCCTTCCCTCACACGCCTTATAACCTAGGTCATAGGATTGAAATCTGAATCCTTTTCTTACACGCCTTATATTCTAGGTCATGAGATTTAAATCTGAATCCTTCCATGACACGCCTTATAACCTAGGTCATGGTATTGAAATTTGAATCTGTCCCTGACACGGCTTATTCTCAGGTCATAGGATCAGCAGTGTCATGTCACTAATGAGTCCGATGACTTTGATAACAGTTGCGCAAACGGTTAAGGTGATCATCGCGTGAGGAAACATGACCTAGAGAGTTAGAATAGGCCCTGCCACACCACACTATGCCTTTAGAATGAGCTTCTCTGTTTTATCTATGGGCTCAGACGCCTAATGAGGTACCTACTTGCTTTCTCTTGGGGTATTTGTAAAATTGAATCAAAATTGGAATCAATTGAGAATGCGATAAGTTCAGCTTTGTGTGCCCCAGAGATGAAGTGGATTTACTATGCTTTGTTGGCGTCAAAACTAAGGTAAGTATAGTGTCAAATTTTGGGGGAACAGTTAGTAGACCTGTTCTGTGGTTAGGTACGACTATTAATATAAATAGAGCGTTTGTGATTCAGAAGCGTGCCATTCGCAATATGGTCCGGATACCTTCGTGAGAATCATGTAAAGATTACTTTCGAAGCTTAAAATTTTAATTATTTCTTCCCAATTAATTAATTAAAATGATGTGTTAGCTTTTGGTAAATAACATCGAGTCTTTTCATCTATACCACAATGCCTGAAGACGAGAGTCTTCAATCAGTGCGTCCTACACGTACGTAATGACCTACGGCGCTGAGACATGGATACTCACGGTGCGCCTGCTCCATCAGTTCAAGATCGCTCAGCGTGCTATGGAACGAGCTATGCTCTGAGTTATAGATAAGATAAAATGAGATAAAATCCGCAATTAAATTATCCGACAGAGAACTAAGGTCATCGACATAGCTGAGAGAGTTAGCAAGCTGAAATGGCAATGGGCTGGGCATATATGCCGAAGAACCGATAACAGCTGGGGTAAACGTGTTCTAGAGTGGAGACCACGTCTTAGTAAACGTAGTGTGGGGCGCCCCCTGGCGAGGTGGAGCGACGATCTGCGTAAGGCGGCTGGTAGAAAGTGGATGGGGAGCTGGAAATCAGTCGAAATGGCGCGCATTGGGAGAGGCCTATATGTCCAGCAGTGGACTGATGCAGGCTGATAGATAGATAGTAAACTGATGAAGATGATGAATCATTAAAAAAATTGGACCAAGCGGGATGTTGTTGTCGTAACCCACGATTTGTGACCAAACGTGCATTATAAGTACAGTCAGAGCCAAAGTTACCTGTTGCATTTGTAATAAATGATCATCCCCACCAGCTTGCAGACGTTCATTATAACGAAACCAATACAATTTTTTTTTTTTTGGGGATTTGCAATAATCACCACGCTTGGCAGGCGATTTGATCGCTGTGTTGGTGTTAAATACTCAGGTGGATGCTGCTACTTGAATGACGGAACAAGCAGAAGGCCCACCTGATGTTAAGCGGTAACCTCTGCCTATGAACACTGCATTACCTCATAGGTCACGTCCACCTAGGACGCACCCTATGTGGCATTGCACTGCGCCCTCCACCCTGAGACATAAAGATGAAAAGTCTCATGTGCCTGTAATTGCACCGGCACCCATACCCTTCAAACCGGAACACAGCAATGCGAGCACTACTGCTTTGCGGCAGAAATAGGTATGGTGGTAGTACTTCCCCGGACGAACTCTTTCACAAAAAAGTTCTACTACTACCCCCAGTAATGCCATAATAGTAATCCCTAGTGTAATGCCATAATATGAGTTTTACTACATCCATGGGAAACGGAGGATCTATTCATAGGCTGGACATACCACGGTATTTATTAAATTAATCTACAAGGTACGTGCCACGTACTGACTTCAAAAAAAAAATGTAGAATTGATATTATTTCTTGGTACCTAGTACCTACCTATTGAATGGTGAAACGTTTCGATTGAGGAGCGAAATTCAAACTTTATTGTGTTTTTTGTTTTTTTGCTAATGACAGCTCATGAGATACCGAAACCTGATTTTTCGGAAACTATGAGCCGTAAGATGTATGTTTTTATTAAAAGTGTCTCATAAATACGAGTATCATTAGTGTACCTACCTACGAATATCAATGAACAAAAGATCACTGTAAAAATCATTGAATGACATTATATTTATGAGAAACTATCAATCAAAGCATGTGATAATTTTCGCAAAATCAGGTTTCGCTGTCTCAAGATGTGTTGAAGAGCTGGAAAAAAATTGAATACAGTTGGAATCAAATTTGAGTTTCGTGCCACAAGCGAAACGTTGCAACTTAAGCAATTTAAAAAAATGCAGCTGCAAATAGTTACCTACGGTAGATTATAATATCATACGAAGTAACAACCCACCCATTAGAAATCTACCACCCGGCGGCGTGCCAAAGAAAATTGAAACTCTTTGCCTATTGCCCATTCCTAGTTGAGCTCTCAAAAACCTTCCCCAGTGGTTTAATCCGTTTCAATGCGTCCATCAAATCAATTCTGTCTGTACTTGACCCATATTTATTTATAAATAGATATACTATAATATTTTGTTTTCTACCAGCACCGCACGCGTAACGGCCGGCGCGGCATTGAAACGGTGTGATTGTATTTACGGGAGTTCACTCCTTAATAATCTATTTTCATATAGATTAAAAAAGTTTTTTTTTTATTTGTAACAACACAGATTTAAACAAAATAAAACATATACAAATATACAAAATAATAGCTAGAATTGCTGTTACAAAAAGGTCCCTAACTCAGCATATGCAGGTCAACAACCTGCGCTGGTCTTCCGTTAGAGCCTTTTTCCAACCAAGAGAACAGAACCTCAGAATAGCAGACGTGTATCTGAATGCTAGAATGTATAGAATAATATGGCCCACGGTACGCAAGGTGGAGTAAAATCGAGCGTTAACAAACAGTGAAGTCCGTTATGTTTTCCCTCTGTGCGACATTAATCGTCGTGCGTCGGAGCTGACACATTTTTTATGGGATTTACTGTCACCTTTGAAGTTCTGCTTCTACTTGATCGTGCGTGCGTGGTTTGTCCTACATGTAGAGTCCATAGAGACGGTAGGCTTCCCTAACCTACTACCGTCGGGTTAGGGGCCTTCATGTCTACAACATTTAGTGTCTCCTTTGAAGTTCTGCTTCTACTTGATCGTGCGTGCGTGGTTTGTCCTACATGTAGAGTCCATAGAGACGGTAGGCTTCCCTAACCTACTACCGTCGGGTTAGGGGCCTTCATATCTACAACATTTAGTGTCTCCTTTGAAGTTCTGCTTCTACTTGATCATGCGTGCTTGGTTTGTCCTACATGTAGAGTACATAGAGACGGTAGGCTTCCCTAACCTACTACCGTCGGGTTAGGGGCCTTCATCACTACAACATTTAGTGTCTCCTTTGAAGTTCTGCTTCTACTTGATCGTGCGTGCGTGGTTTGTCCTACATGTAGAATCCATAGAGACGGTAGGCTTCCCTAACCTACTACCGTCGGGTTAGGGGCCTTCATATCTACAACATTTAGTGTCTCCTTCGAAGTTCTGCTTCTACTTGATCATGCGTGCGTGGTTTGTCCTACATGTAGAGTCCATAGAGACGGTAGGCTTCCCTAACCTACTACCGTCGGGTTAGGGGCCTTCATCTCTACAACATTTAGTGTCTCCTTTGAAGTTCTGCTTCTACTTGATCGTGCGTGCGTTCTTTTTCCTACATGTAAAGTCCGTAGATTAAGGCGGTAGGTTTCCCTAACCTACTACAGTCGGGTTAGGTTAGGGGGCCTTTCATTTTTTGTGCTACTTTTGACTTCCATACTCGTCACTTCCAACATTTTCTCAGGTTTTGAAAAATCTCGATTGGAAAATCTCGTCTGAAGATATTAAAATAATCTAGATAACAACAAAAACTAAAACTCATTTGGTTGATAGTTTGTTAGCTAACATCTTCGACCAAAGTAAGGCTGTAGTATTATTTTATCTGTGGTAAGGCTAACATAGCAAAAGCAAACAGCTAAAAGGGACTCTTCCCGCCATCTTCGAAAAGAGACGTTGTCTACTTTTATTTTATTTCTTTTCCTAGTGTTTTCTTGAGTTATTTTGTGTTATTTTGGTAGCATTTTAACTAATGTAGCTCGTTTAAAAAGCACAAGTGTAGTGAAATGAAATGGAAGTGAATTGCGTGACTTTTGAAATTGGTGGAAATTGTCTACCAAAGTTTTAGTAAAATTGTCCACCGTTTTACTAAAACATGACTCGACTGTGACTTTGACGACTTGGAAGGAGTGTAACGTTGCAAAATATATTGAAAATACAATATAGTGAAAATACAGATACTTGAAAATGGCAAATGCACAAGCCGTGCGGCGCCAGTTATAATTAAAAAAAAAAAAAAGGCTTTATAGTATTATTTTATCTGTGGTAAGGCTAACATAGCAAAAGCAAACAGCTGAAATGATAATGACGAAGCGTCATGTTCGTCTAGATTCAATGACCTAGCAGAGATCACGGCCCACGGCGGAGCAGTTTAGTAAATTAGGTACCTATTTAGTTTTATTTTAGTTACGTAGACCGTATCAATTTGATCTATGTGTACAAAAATAGAAAAATTAATGGTTCAACCTAATCATAGGTACCTTCTAGTACCTACCTACAGTAATATTTTATCTGTGTCATATCTACTACTACCTACCTGTACCTACCCAATAAGATCTTGCTTTTCGTAGACGCTTGAAAATACGTTTTTTTCTCGTTAATTTATGGGGCGACAAACCTTACAGGCCTAGGCCGCCAAATCTTAAAATAAACCACTGTCATCAGGGCCGTAAGCCTAAACAAAGCCGTAAGCCAGTTTATCGATCAATAACAGAAGGGATAGATCAGTAGGGATATGTGGAACTGACCATAAAACAAACACTGTTGGACGAGGCCTCCTCCCCACAGAATGCAATGGTATAGGTAATATAAAATAGGTAAGATAAGATAAGATAAATTTATTACGAAACAAACACAGGTTAATATTTAGTAACAAACAGTGAGCTTTACAAAAATAACAATAAAAAGTAAAAACATGCAAATTTGAGACATTATATAGTGGGTCCCAAACTAGGCGAGGCCTGTATCTTGGTGACCCTGGTGTTTATAAACATTGGCCAGTGCAATTTGCCATTGATCACGCTTGGCAGACGGATTGGTGATCGTACTCAGGTGGATGCTGCTATTATACCCATCCCCTGGTGAAATCTTTAGGTAGACATTTTAGTTAAAGTAATTTATAAATAAGTAACAAAAACGGTTATTACAAGTAAAAAACCACAACATAAATTCATTAGTAGGTACCTATACTACAGACAAATATTCATTACAATATACTCCACAATAGATTATAACAATGTTATATCAGTATCTATACAATTAATAATCGTATATAAATGATAAGTAAAAACATATTAATAATGTCAGATAATTAATTAATGTCTGAATAATAATAAAATATTAATTTTCATTAATTTTAAATAAATCTTGATATTGATAGATCGTCTGCACCACAAGCCATGTTTTTAATTTATTTTTGAATGATAGCTCAGCCGGATTTTACGACATCCACGGGAGAAGACGGAGGGGTATTCCGGACACACTACGGCCTTAGTAAGGTAGGTACATAGTTGGTTCTATTCTGGTATGTGTAGGTATATTTATCTTACCGAATAGGTACCTACCTACTTAAGAAAATTAGCGTTTGAATCCTAATTATTTCAATATATAGACAAGACAAGACAAAATGATACAATAAGTAACAGAATAAGTAAAATAGAGTCACTTCAAGTTCACCTTCGCATACCTAAGTACCGTGGTACATCACACACGGATACTTACCTACACAAGTACCTAGGCATATTTATACCTGTCCATTTAGTTTTATTCGTCTCTGAGATGGTTAGGTATTTATGAACATTGGCTCAAAACGAATGTACTACTGACGCTTAGGTACCTAGGTACATACAATGTTGCATTCGATCTTAGTAGAATATACCTATCGTGGTAAAACCAAACTACCTACCTATATTTTTTAAACGCGTAGTAGGGTGCCAAATTCTGTCCCTATCTAGAAAGTGATAGCATTCGCGAAACGAAAAAGGAGCGAAAAGAACGTTTTTTAAAATTTAAAAATCATTAGGAAATTCATTTTCACAAATAAAAATAAGGTCTTCTCGGCGTTGTGTTATTTAATATACTGAAGGAAATAAAAACATCATTGATATTTATATTGATTGATGATTGATAGTTTAGGAGAAAAATGGTTGTAACTACGAAAACAGAGGCTACTTTGCTTTATTTCTTACATTAAGCACAGATAAAATAATACTATACAGTACATTAAGTATTTTTTTTTTTAAACAACAGTACTTGTTTTAGAAAGGTGTTTTTGATTAACATATATTTTCTTTGTAGATTTTTCGATAAAGATTGTGGACAAAAAGGTTTTAATGCACCACATTTCACATTAATAGTAGAAGCTATTTCAATATAAATACCTAAACCGGGCGTCACTATGCGTCTCCTCCCTCTCGCCGGTACGGAGGCTTCTATTTCTACCGGTTTTCTATTCTATTCTATTCATCACATAATATCCTAGATAATTATATTTCATCATTTTATCAAACAATAAGAAAGTTTACAAAACTCAAAACTAGATGTCGCCACTGATAGTTATGCTAAAGTAGGTATAATAGTGATTTTTTGTGAAAAAGTTTCTCCGGGGAAGTACTACCACTATACCAAGTTCTGCCGCAAAGCAGTAGTGCTCGCGTTGCTGTGTTCCGGTTTGAAGTGTATGGGTGCCGATGAAATTACAGGCACATGAGACTTTTCATCTTTAAGTCTCATCAGGGTGGAGGGCGCAGTGCAATGCCACATAGGCTGGGTGCGAGCTAGGTGACCTATTGGCAAAGGCAGAGTTTACCGCTGAACATCAGGAGGGCCCAACTGATTGTTTAGGAAAAAAAAAAACATAACATCCAACAGTCACATACATACATTGTCCTGATCCCACACTAGGGTTCCCTGTATCGTGGGTATCAGGAACTACGAGTACCATGGTATCACAACATCCAAACCAGGAACAAATATTTGCAGATGATACAAACATTTGTCCCGCAGCGGGAATAGAACCCGCAACCTCTCGCATCACAGCCGGCTACTCGTCCGCCGCGCCACAGAGATCGTCAAGGCTTCATCATAGATTTATTTGGAAGGTGGTAAGTACTTGTGTAATGTAGGTACTAAACCGGTTAATGTATTATTACATACTTGTGTAAATTGTGTATTTCCTTGTTTATTATTGCCACCAGGTAGGTAGGTACTCACCTACGTAATGCCGATTGAGTTGATGGCCTTTACTTATTAACAAAAAGGTTAGTTTTTTCTTTATAATTGGCGCCGCACGGCTTGTGCATTTGCCATTTTCAAGATAAGTTATTTTATATTCTTCTTCTTATCTTATAGGTAATGGCTTAAATTAAAAGTACAGGTTGTATGGGACACAATCACACAACAGTGGGGCGGATTTGACTGAACGAACCAGTCTGGTGAAAGGATTACAGAGCAATTCATTTATTCTTTAAGTTTTAGTAGTAGTAGAGCTTTTTTGTGAAAGATTTCAGCCGAGGACGTGCTCCCATTGCTGGTTCCAGTTTGAAGGGTATATAGGTGCCGCTGAAATTACAGTCGCATAAGACTTTTCCTCTTTATGTGTCAGGTGGCGGGTGCAGTGAAATACCACATAGGGCGCGTCCTAGGTGGACGTGACCAGTGAAATAATGTTGTTAAAGGCAGAAGTTATCGAAAAGTGATGAAGTTAGGAGTTAGTGGTTAGTTAGGAGTGGGTTAGGAGTTACAGGCTCAATTTTGAACTAAATTAAATATTTTAGAAAATGTCATTCATTGTCATATTAAACATAAAATAAGAAGTTTTTAATTAAAACGGTTCTAAAGTGCAACTCAGAATCCAACGATACCGGGTTCGATCCTAGGCTCCGCACCAATGACTTTTCTGAGTTATGTGCGGATTTCCATCGCTCTGTGCTTCGGAGGGCACGTTAAGCTGTCACAGTCCCGGCTGTTATTGATTAATAGCAGTCGATAAGCCATGTCAGAGGCCCTCGGGCGGCTTGACAAACTCCGACACCAGAGGCCAGCACTACCTCATACGAAACGAAACGAAACGAACTTAAAACATAACGTTTTTTACTCTACTTAGTTCTGAGTCTTGGTTTTGTGACACTGCGGATCGCTCATGTAGGTTGTCACTGCCACCTCGTGCGCCGGTGACAGCCGCCACACCTGGCAATGTTGGCATAGGTTAGTTTCTGGCAGCCGCTACGCATGCCGTCCACGACGCGGTTATAAATAACTAGGGTCTTTTTAGATGACACACTTCAGTGTAGTATCGTGGGTCTTCTACCTTTTTTCTTTTTTTCTTTTAGCTACTTAAATGACGGAACATGTAGATGGGTCTCTGCCTTTAACAATGCATTACCCCATAGATGCACCTAGGATGCGCCCTATGTGGCATTGCACTGCGCCGGCCACCCTGAGACATAAAGATGAAAAGTTTCATGTGCCTGTAATTTCACCGGCAACCATACCCTTCAAACCGGAACACAGCAATGCGAGCACTACTGCTTTGCGGCTGAAATAGTAATGGTGGTAGTACTTCCCCGGACGAACTCTTTCACAAAAAAGCTTACTACTACTAGGGAACGTACGTTCTTTTCACTTCATGATGTCCTGTGCCATTATTATTAATGTCTATGTTCATGATTATCACAGGAAAATACAGTTTGCTTGCTTTGCTTTGTGCGTGCCCATTTTGCCCGCATTCCGTGCCCGTTTTGCCACCACTCCGTGCCCGCTTTGACCGCATTCCGTGCCCGTTTTGCCACCACTCCGTGCCCGCTTTGACCGCATTCCGTGCCCGTTTTGCCCTCATTCCGTGCCCGGTTTAGGCCACGCTCTGGGAAAAGTGAGCATTCCTTTCGTGAGATCGTGAGGTTTCGTAATTAGTTTCATGCTTTGTTTTTCAAAGATAGTGTCTAAATATGAGAATGCAGTTTTAAATTACGATAAAGTAACACCGGATAGCAGTTAAAGTTGTTAAAATATGACAATTCTTACTTTTTTTTAATATCCCTTAGCGTGCCCGCTTTGAGCCCCGCTCCCCTACAATGTTCATACAGAGGTTCCTATTCTCTATTAAAAGGACATTATAAATAAATAAATAATGCTCGTCAAGTTCACACAACATTGTCTAGCCCCAAGCTAAGCCAGAGCATGTGTTATGGGTACTAGTTAACTGATATACTTAATACAATACATTACATGGTTAGATATTTTTTTATTATACATATAGAAAACACCCAGAACACCCTGAACAAATATCTGCTAATATTTGTTCTGAGGCGGGAATCGAACCCGCAACCTCCTGCGTCGCAAGCGAACCATCGCCAGCCGCGCCACAGAGGTCGTCATAGAGAGGTTATAGAGGTCGCAGAAAGCGACTCAAGACCGTGCGTCGTGGCATTCTATGCGGAGGCCTATTTCCAGCATACCCACATCAGACTATACGTGTTTAAAGTGGCTGCCCGACCAACCTTTCGGTTATACGCGGAAGCGCACGTAACCTGACCGTGGCCAGGACCATTTGCGGTAGGTCATGGTGAATGCTAGCGCGACCCCATTCTGCCCCAACTCGGCGGAGGACTGCTCACCGGAGGGTTTTTTAGTGGGTTCATGCCCCATATACCCCCTTCCGTCACCCCCGTGGTAGAAGGGAAATGAGAAGGCATTTTTACCTCATTAAAAAAAAGGTCTTGCCGCCAAAAACATAAGATCAATCCGGGTACTCATGCAAGTCGCTCGTGAACTTTGCAGAACACTACCTGTTGCGGACGACAAGCTCTAATAGAACTTTAGCAGCTACATAATAAAGAAACGAACATTGTAAATCGTGCTTGTCCGACAGCCGCTAGGCGCGGGACTCACAATATAGCCGCTATAAACTTCGACCAAAGATTTTATTTACGTCGATGGCTATAACATCAAAATTATTAATACTCAAAAACAGTAAACGTGTTTTTTTGCCGTTTTTATAGATACGTACGGAACCCTTCGTGCGCGAGTCCGACTCGCACTTGGCCGGGTTTTTAAATCAATAGTATATATTAGTAGAGCCAATTTCTGTAATATGTGTATTCAACCAGTACTCAATTCGAAACCTTTACTTACACCTGAAAAATAACTTTTGAACTAGAACTAAAATATCATAACAACACAGTCCATTTTATTTATTGGAGACCAGCGTTTCCATTTCAAGACCCGAATAACCTGATAGGAACTAGGAACTTACACTACCATTTGTTAAAAACTATACTAGCATTTGTTTAAAACTATACTAAGTACCATTTGTTTAAAATTATACTACCATTTGTTTAAAATTGTATCGGAGTGTTCATGGTCATTCACCGCCCGCACCCCGGAAAGGGGGCTAGCTTCAACCCCAGCTAGGGTAGGGACGTTAGAGAAGCTAACTACCCGCACCCCGGAAAGGGTGCTAGCTTCGACCCCAGCTAGGGTAGGGACGTTAGAGAAGCTAACTACCCGCACCCCGGAAAGGGTGCTAGCTTCAACCCCAGCTAGGGTAGATTCGTTGACAAGCTAACTACCCGCACCCCGGAAAGGGTGCTAGCTTCAACCCCAGCTAGGGACGTAAGAGAAGCTAACTACCCGCACACCGGAAAGGGTGCTAGCTTCAACCCCAGCTAGGGTAGATTCGTTGAGAAGCTAACTACCCGCACCCCGGAAAGGGTGCTAGCTTCAACCCCAGCTAGGGTAGATTCGTTGAGAAGCTAACCACCCGCACCCCGGAAAGGGTGCTAGCTTCAACCCCAGCTAGGGACGTTAGAGAAGCTAACTACCCGCACCACGGAAAGGGTGCTAGCTTCAACCCCAGCTAGGGACGTTAGAGAAGCTAACTACCCGCACCCCGGAAAGGGTGCTAGCTTGAACCCCAGCTAGGGTAGATTCGTTGAGAAGCTAACTACCCGCACCCCGGAAAGGGTGCTAGCTTCAACCCCAGCTAGGGTAGATTCGTTGAGAAGCTAACCACCCGCACCCCGGAAAGGGTGCTAGCTTCAACCCCAGCTAGGGACGTTAGAGAAGCTAACTACCATTTCTCCAGAATGGTGCCGGAGCTGTAAAGCGCGCTCACTTCTGACACACGTACATGCGCCTACCCAGGTCCTGCAGCTGGGTTGCCGGATTAATGCTAGCTCACGACTCTACTTACTATCCAGGTATTATATAAGTACCGGAGATTACAACGCACGTAGGTGGCGCCAACACCAGGCAGATATCTTCATACAAAAAAAAACACCTCGCGCCGCACGAAAAAGCAGTTTTTATTGATTATCTCGTAAAATATAGATAATTTTATAAAACCCCTACAGTAAACCCTCGGCTTCGTTGTATTGAATTTATTTATCTAATAAATTTATCTAATTTATTACCCTTCGACCAAATTAAAAATTATGGTCGAAGGTTTTACCTAATTTTTACCGTCCTTGGTAATTTTTACTTGCCCTTCGACCAAAGTAACATCCTTGGTTTTACCTATAATATGCTCCATTTTTATTAACCCCCGACGCAAAAACGACGGGGTGTTATAAGTTTGACGTGTCTGTGTGTGTGTGTGTCTGTGGCATCGTAGCTCCCGAACGGATGAACTGATTTTGATTTTGTTTTTTTTTGTTTGAAATGTGGATTAGTCGGGAGTCTTTTTAGCTATGTTTGATCAAAATCGGTTCAGCCGTTTCATTGCGTTGAGGGTTTTTTAATTTTTACAAAATTAATTACAATCGAAAACAATCGAATCTAGTCAAAAAATAGAGGTAGCTTTAGGTTGTTTTCTATAGAGAAAATATTGTCCTATCGTGTTTCTGGTACATTGATCCGTCGAAATTACAATGTCGTACGAGAAACCCAGGGTTCAATGATCACGCATCATTGAACCCTGGGTTTCTCGTACACGAGCCTTGTCACGGTGCCGGGAAGAGTAGAGTAGTAGTAGAGCTTTTTTGTGAAAGAGTTCGTCCGGGGAAGTTATATAATGCGCGTCATGTAAGCAGAACGCTGGCGGTCATACTTCTTCAGGCGTTCCAGCTTTCTTTTTACGTGACGCGTATTCTACCACTATACCCATTTCTGCCGCAAATGCAGTAGTAATCGCATTGTTGTGTTCCGGTTTGAAGGGTAAGGGTGCCGGTGAAATTACAGGCACATGAGACTTTTCATCTTTATGTCTCAGGGTGGCGGGCGCAGTGCAATGCCACATAGGGTGCGTCCTAGGTGGACGTGCCTATGTGGTAATGCACTGTCATAGGCAGAGGGTAAACACTTAACATCAGGTGGGCCATCTGCTTGACCCGTCATTCCAAGAAGTATCAAACAAGTAATTAATTTTGTAAAAATTAAATAAAACCTTCAATGCAATGAAACGGCTGAACTGATTTTGATCAAACACAGTTAAGAACAAACACCACAAACTAGCCTTCAAAAAAAAAAAACGTTTCATCTTTTCGGGAGCTAACTACGATGCCACAGACAGACACACACACACACAGACACGTCAAACTTATAACATAGTTTGTACACCATAGTTTTTGCGTCGGGGGTTAAAAAAAGAGAAAAAAAGAGTGTTGGTGCATTTTGCATAAGCTAAATAATTAATACTAATGTAACCTAAAGTGTAAATATTGTGTTCGCCTGTAATTGCTGTATATGTCGCAGCCAACTGGTTCAAACAGCTGACTAATTGGACGGCTAGATCGTTCATTGAACAACAGCACTCAACTACATGTCTAGTTTTGTAGTTGTATCATTATAGCGTGTAAAGCGTTCAATATAACGGCTGATTGAAAAGCCGCCATAACATTGAACTAGTTCGTTTCTCCACCACCGCAGCGCTTGCGGGAATTTTTTTCCAAGATGGCGTCAACTGCTAACGCTCTTTGATATGTTTTTGATCGTTGAGAGTTGGATCGTTTGTCGTTAAAAAGCAAACTCCAGGGTTTAATGATGACCAGCACACAATAAACAGGATCTAAGGTGTAACAATTTCTCCAATTTCGAGGTGTTGGAACACTGCAAAAAGTAGGGGGACTGTTTTTTTTTAATAAATTTGACTTGTACATTCTAAGATTTTTGGAAATGTTTCCAAAATATGTATCTGGATAATATTTCAGGGTCAGATTCTGCCCATGGTACTAAACAACTTCCTCAAGGAACATAGATAAAATTGTAAAAAAAAGTTTTGTTCCCTATATTTTTTTATTAGTACAAATAAGTCACAGTAGACACAGACAAATGGTTGAATTCAGCCACTTAATCAAACGGCTAGCCCAATAATTGAACACCGATAGCGTTGTTTAATGAAGGGGCTTAAGGGCTCTTTCATTAAATGGCCGAATTCAACCACTTGGCTGCGACATAACATGACAATAGCATGATAGTTACCGTGGTTACCCTAGCAGATTGACAATTAATTGTCAAAATTGCCAATTAATTGTCAAGTGAAAGGGCTAGTAGTTTAATTAAAGGGCTAGCTGTTTGATTAAACAGCTGACTTCAACCAGCTGTACTGTTGAACGTTGAGTTCAGCCATTCGGCTTATCGATATACAGACAGTTGAGTGCCATTGTTCAATGAACGAGCTAGCCGTCCAATTAAACGGCTGATTCAACCAGTTGGCTGCGACTTATACATCGGGCACAAACTAAACACGGAACCCTACGCTGTGCGTTCCCCCCCATACGTAATTGACCGGGTTATTTTTTACCTTTTTTTAATGGTCTGTCCATTATATTCCGATTTTTTATATATTTTTTATATATATATATATACTATAGGTACTATCTATCTCGTGGTTAATTATATTTGGTGTCCTTGTGTTTTATAACGGTTCTATCAAACCCGACTATCGCTTCAGATAATGATAAGTGCCCCCACATAAATAAAATATCTTATCTGCTGGATAAATAATGTTCTACGCAGATAAACACGATAAAAAAATCTGTTGAGTTACATAACATAATAAAATAACATAACACCCAACAGTCACACACATATAGTCCTGACCCCACACTAGGATCCCCTGTGTCGTGGGTATCAGAAATTACGAGTACCTACCATGGTACCATAAACCCAGACCCGGAACGAATATTTGCAGATCATACAAACATTTGTCCCGCAGCCGGGAATCGAACCCGTAACCTTAAGCATCTCAGCCAGCTACTCGCCTGACGCTCTACTGAGGTTGTCACATACCTACATAATTATATACACGCCTTTATCCCAAAATGGTATAGGAAGAGCCTCAATGGGCCTCGTTTCAACGTGGGTTACACCATCGTGGAAATATAGACGTGACTAGTGGTGAGCTCATCGCCGCCGTTGCTTTTCACAACTGACTCTGCTGATGCTTTCTTCCAGTAATAAGTAACACATTCCATAATAAGCTAGCAGCCAGGACAAATCTTATACCAATGAATCTTACAAACATGTCCGGGTAATCCCTTAGTCGGATTTTATGGTATCCACGGGAGGAGACGGGATTCTATTCTATTGGCGTCGATGGACGCCAAATTCTGTCACTATCTAACTAATTAAAGTTCAGGTAAGTTAGAAAGTTACAGAATATAGCGTTCGCGAAACTAAAAGTGAGCTAAAATCACGTTTTTTTATTTAAAAAGTAATTAGGAAAGTAATTTTCAAAAATAAAAAGTATGCCCTGGTTGTGTTATTTAATATAGGTACTGAAGTAAATAAAAACATCTTATGATTGATAGTTTAGTAGAAAAATGGTTGTAACTACGAAAACAGAGGCTAAGTACTTTGCAAATACTTTCTTACATTTTAAGTTCTTTTTTCAAATTGTTCAAAACTAGAGGACATGTTTTATTAAGTAGATTAACATAAGTGTAAGTACATTTTTTTGTAGATTTTTCGGTTAAGGTTGTGTAGAAAAAAAGTTTTAATGCACCATATTTCATATATACCCACGCCTTAAGCAGGATACACCACGGTCAAATTATGCGTTCTTTTTTAATGTGAATGTCTAAATGACAGCCCTTGACAGCGACACTTGTCCGTTGTTTCTTAAAACACAATGAAAGCGCAATTACATCATCTGTTTGTAGGACTGATAACAGATATCAGGCACAACGACCCGGATTCGTATAACACAATGAATCGAGTAGTCAACGAGGTTATAAGAAAATACAATTTAGACTTATTAACAGTAATCTGCGTTTCCTTCCATGGATGTCATAAAAACCGACTAAGGGATTACCGGGACTTGTTAGTAAGATTCGTTGGTAGAGTCTGTTCAAAAAGAGAAGCGTCGTGGGATTGGAGGGCGCAGCTGTGCTTATTTAACTTTTTTGTTAAGCGAGCTATACAATTCAAATTCAATTCAAATTCAAAATCTTTATTTCAGGCTTACTGAGAAATGCACTAAACCTAAACAGTAAGCCCATATCAACATAAATACCTTAGAAACTAACATACACATAAAAACACTTTATTTATAACTTAATCTAACACACGTGTGATCGCCGACGCGTCACGGCCCGGGGGATCACGTGACAGGCGTCCCTTGAACCGCCGGAACTTCACCCCTATCGGCCAGAAGTCAGGGCTCAAGTAGGTAAGTCTTCACATTTTCCGTAGGGACCCTCACCATAAATGAGCTTAAGCTCACATTATGACGAGAGTCCAACTTCATGACCCTCAGACCCACTCCGGCTTTCTTCCTGATGTATTCCACCACCTCTGAGGCCTTCACGTCGAAGTAGACGCGGGACACGTAGATCTGCGTAGTGGTAGCGCGTAAGTTCCACTGTACTTAACTATTTCTATACTTGACGACCTCTGTGGCGCGGCTGGCGATGGTTCGCCTGCGTTGCAGGAGGTTGCGGGTTCGATTCCCGCCTCAGAACAAATAATTTGTGCGATCTGCAGATATTTGTTCCGGGTGTTCTGGGTGTTTTCTATGTATAATAAAAAATATCTATTTATGTAATGTATTGTATTATGTTTATCAGTTACCTAGTACCCATAACACAAGCTCTGGCTTAGCTTGGGGCTAGATAATGTTGTGTGAACTTGTCCAGCATTATTTATTATTATTATTATTATTATTTATTTAGTATTAAATTTAAAATGCCGACAATTTCAATCCTAGGCTAAAGAAATAGTTAAATAAACTAAATACAACGTTAGTTCATAATTTGGCACGAAGCGCTTTTTGAATAGACTCTATATGATGTGTCCGGCTAGAATGTGTTATTACTAGAAAATAGCGTCAGCAGAGGCAGTTGTGGAAAGGAATAGCGGCGATGAACTCACCACTTAAATAAGATTACTCTGGGATTCCACGATAACCCACTACCAAATAAAAGCAATTTAATATCAGTTACATACCTGTAAAATATCTATAGAGATAGGTATACCTACCTGCTTATCAAAAAATAATGACTGAAGTAAAACCAGTATTCTAGATTAGATTAAAAGTAGATGAATTAAGCTCTTAAACCTACTTACTCCGATACCAACGTGAACCAATAGCGTTTTGATTGTTTTGCAAATAAAAATAGCAGCGAAACCACAGAAAATATAAGCGAAACATGAAAGTTTTTGAGTAGGTGTAGGTAGGGCTTGCAATCCGGATATCCGAATTATCCGGATATCCGTCAATTTTCAAATCCGGATAATGACGTCCGATAAACCCGGATAATTCGGATAATTGGGATAGTGAAATTCATCTAAATATTACGATAAGAATCTAAATTTAATATACGGATCCTTTCATTTACATGTTTGTCACATATACATAAAGTACCTGGGGGACCTAGCTTACCTACGTGTTTGCAAAATGCGTGAAAACTCGGAAAGCCGCGTTTTACCAGAGATGAGACCTAGCTAGCAAGATTTTAAATGCAAGTTTTGCTTTATTGAAAGAAAAATATAGTTATTTCGAGAAGATAGTGTTAACTTGAATATAAGAAAAAAGTATGTCATTTTTAATTTGTATATGATGTTTTTTGATATTTTATGATCACACTACTATGATGTAGTTTTTTACCATAAAGAGCTACCGAATTGGTTAAAGTGATTCAAATTTTAATGGTGGGTGAATGTTGGTTTAATTTAAACATGAATAAAGCTATCTACAGCCATCATTTTCTTTTATTTTAAATTTTTTAAAGCTTTTCCGAAATTATCCGTTCTATCCGGATATCCGAATACTAAAGTTCACTACTATCCATATTATCCGGATAATAAAAGTTTACGGATAATGCAAGCCCTGGGTGTAGGCTACCTATTTGTTTCCGTCACCGAATTATGTCCCCCCCTCATCGTAATTTGAGTAGGTACCGACACCTCAGTCAGATTATCAAGGGACCTATTTCAAACCCAGTCTGATGTAACATTATTCGTTCAGTCAGAGTGTAGTTAGTAACAATTTAACAGGTAAGTTTGTCAACAGGCGTATACAGCAGCTGATTAGTCTTATTTGGAGGCTTTCTCCTAATAACGGAGTCAATTTTAAGTGCTGAAAAAAGGCATTATTTGACCTTTTATATGTAAAGTGAAGTATACAATTTGTTCTACCTGGAGGGCAATTCTGGGATTGTAGAGATTATCTCTAAATTAGAGATAATGTCGAAGCATGAATGTCTACAAAAAATGTCATGAAAATGTCACAATAACCATCAAATCGTATTCGATTTGAATGATTTTGTTTGACTTATGTCTATTTGTGACATCACGAGAATAGTAAATTAGGATTTTATTCAACATACGCCATCTTTTTTCGACATATGTCGAATTCGACTAATCTATAAAGCACGAGAATTGCCCTCCAGTTCATTGACCATGTGAAAAAAAAATAACAAAGTGCAGCTGTTTTCGACTGAAAAGATTCAACTTTTAACGACTTAGAATTTTGTACTACTTAAATACTTTTGTACTTTTTGTACTACTTCACCTAAATGTCGGCAAATACTTTATCTTCAAGTTGAACGTATAATTCTGTGATGCGACAGTTTTTCACGTGGCAAATAATAGTTTTTTTGATTTTCGCGAAAAAAGATGGCGAATGTCGAATACAATCTTAATTTTCTATTCTCGTGATGACTCAAATATACATAAGTCGACCAAAATCATACAAATCGATTTGATGGTTATTCTGTCATTTTTTGTAGACAATGCTTCGACATTATCCCTAATTTAGAGATAATCTCTACAATCCGAGAATTGCCCTCCTGGACGGGTGCACTGATTTCAATGCCATTTTTTGTATGAAAGATCGTGTTTGCGAGATTGTTCTCAGGTTTGGTGGAAATTGGTGCAGCCCTTTCCAGGATAACCAACTCGTTTTTTTTGTCACTTAGTCAATTTTGCCGCTAGTCTGATCAATTAATCGTCAGACTATCTCTCAATCTGTCTGTATGGAATTAAGATTAAGGGGTTAAAAATTAACTTGGTTTACATTCTAATCTATAAGTAGGTATAACACCATCATCACTGTTAGACGAGGCCTCCCCCATAGAACGCAATGGGGGGTGGGGGGAGGGGGGGATTAACCACGCTGGTGATCGTAGTATTTGTGTTGAGAAATCAGGTCCTCACTTTCTTCAGACACGTGTCCGACGCAGAGAGGTATCCATTGAACGCCTTGTTGTAGGTAGAGTTGACGGCACACGAGCACGGGGTCTGCCATGAGATGGACAGACCATATCAAGGCAGCTTTGGACGGTCCACTGCATGAATGCACCATCAGGAAACCTGCGGTGCGAGATGCCGAAGTATTGTGAAACGAGCCACAGACCCTGAAGTGACGAACACTCTTTCTGCCAAGAGTGTAACCACAGAATAAATATTTGTACGTGTAACGACGAAGAAGATGAACCAGGTGAGGTCTGCTGCTGCCCATCCCCTGGTGTGATCCAGGGGTTCCTAAAGTGGGCGATAACGCCCCCTTGTGGGCGCTGCAAGCCTAAAGGGGGGCGGTAAGAGACCCAGAAAAAAAATGTGGGCGTCAAATCAGACACACTTTTGCATTTTAATAGTTATTAGTATTCCTAGATAGGTCATTTTTGTAGATACATTATCTTTTAACAAGTTTTTGTTAAATAACCTGATTTGTGCATGTTTTAGTTCACAATTTTTTTTTTTTTTAAGTTATAGTGGTTTTTAAGTAGGTGAAAAAATGGAGGCGCTAAAAAATAATTATGATGGCGCTAAAAAATATTTTATACTCAAAGTGGGCAGTAGACAAAATAAGTTTGGGAACCCCTTAATCCCTCAGTCAGTTTTTTCTACATCCACGCAAGGAGACGGAGGATTATGTACCTACTACCTACTTATTGAATTTTGCTATAAGAACAAAGAGCGTAAAAAAGAAAAATCTTTGCGTTTGGACATTTCTGAGCATCACGAGTTAGCTAACTATGGAATTAAAATGAGTTCACTCACACCTGAGTTGGTTTACATAATGTTAAATACGAGTAGCTGTAGCAAAGCATAATGTTAATATCGTTCAACTAATTAAATACAGGAAGCTACCTAGACAAATGCACTCACCTCTAAAAATTTATTTATGACAAGTAGGTAATTAATTTTGTAAAAATAAAAAAATAACCTCAACGCAATGAAACGGCTGAACCGATTTTGATCAAACATAGCTAATAACACTCCCGACAAAATCACCTTTCCAACAAAAAAATAATCGAAATCGGTTCAACCGTTCGGGAGCTACGATGCCACAGACAGACACACACGCACACACACACAGACACGTCAAACTTATAACGTTTCTGTGTTTTTGATTTGGGGGTTAATAAAAGAAAATTGGGGCAATGATTTCAAACCATTCCACCATACATATATATTCTGTGGTATGTAACTTTTTAACGTCTCAATGTCATTCAACCACAACATGGTTTTGAATCTTTTATATGAATGCATGTTTATGGAGATTAAATCGTCGTTTTTATATAATCACATAATTTTAATGAGTTTTTTCGAGTTGTGTAACTTGGATAAATATCACCATGTGTGTGCAGTTAAATATAAGTGTATTGCTTGTCCTTTCGAAATGGTTTGATTTTCCTGTAAAAGCTTGGTTTTTCTGCCACCATTTAAACTGGGTTCTCCTTCTTCTCTTCTTATCACAATGTCTTTAAATGTCAAACAAGAGTGTGGACGACGGAGACTCTTGACGACTCAACTAGGTATCAAATATATACCTAGGGTAGTTTCGCCGGTTCGTCGTCCACTTCCTATTCGCGTCCAAGTGATGCGTCTTTGCTAGACAAAGAGGGAAAACAGAATAATTGGCGCTAACACAATGATACAAATGTGTTGTAATGGCACCCAATACCTTGTCTAAGCACAGAGGCATAAATTTACCCACACCAACCAAAGCAATCGATTGGCAAAAAATTATTAGTTTGTGTTGTGCAACGAACGGGTCCGGACGCGTCAATTCGTGCAAAAAAAATAGTGCAGCGCTGCGACTTTCACGGTAAGTTTTACTTAGTTTATTAACATTTTCGGGCTTAGTTTTCCTTATAAAACCTTGTTCTGACCTGGAAAACATGTTTAACTACTTTTATTCTTCAATTTTCATTAATAAATTGGTAAAATGAGGTGGACGAGAACTAGACAATCGTTTTATTAGAAAATCTAGTTTCCGACTGGGTGGTCGAGGATTGGCTTATCCATTTCAAAGTAAGTTGTGTCTTGTATCACTTAATATGAGAAAACTTACTAAAACCATTTATGACTTTGAACCTTATGACTGCCTACATTTGAATGCCTAGTTTTCGTCCAAGTAAATCGCATTCTATTTAAAACTACAGATGGTAAAATTCACTCGTGGTCGAGAACTAAACTGCTGTGGAAAGCAAACCAGTTCTCGACCAACTACATGTCTTAGTAAAAAATTATAGCGAAAATTTTAAAACAAAAATTTCTGTTGATGTATATATATTTAGTAACGTCAATTCTATTATTATCTGCTGATTTTATAATTAAAGCCGTTATACTTTCATTAAGAAATTATGAAAACTGGTGGTCGGAAACTGGGTGTCTCTAAGCAATTCTATTCGTTTTTCGACCGGTTGAAAAGTTGTCTCTGATTAGTAAGCAGACTGTTTATTTTGGATATTAATTGTAGTTATTAGTGGTCTTAATAGGGTAAAAAAAGTATTAGTTATGGTTCTTTTTTAATAAAGAAACTTTAATTTTTAGATGAGTTCTTCAGAGCCCAAGAAAAAAAAGAAAAATATTGCTACATACACCGCCGAGGACTTAAAAAAGGCTCTGGTGGAAATCCGGGAAAATAATAAGCCAGTGAGGTTAGTTTGTAGAGAGTTTAATATTCCAAAGTCCACAATATTAGACAGAATTAGTGGACGCTCTACAGACAACATTAAGAAACCTGGACCAGACCCAGTACTGGGAATAGATGGTGAAAAGAAGGTAGTGGAATGGCTTATAAACATTTCCAAATGTGGATTTCCAGTCAAAAAGCAAGAACTTTTGGACACCATACAGAAAATAATTCGTGACAGCGACATAAAAAGTAACTTCAGAGATGATCGTCCAGGACATAAGTGGTTCCAGGGGTTTATGAAAAGAAACAAGCAAATTTCACTCAAAAATGCAGAGGGAATTAACAAAGCTCGAGCACTTGTCACAGAGGAATCTATAAGAATTTGGTTCAAAGGACTTGAGGAATACTTAGACAGTATTGGGCAGAAGGAGATTCTGGATGATCCAGCAAGAATTTTCAATGGAGATGAAAGTGGTTTTGCCCTTTGTCCAAAAACAGGAAAAGTCTTAGGGCCCAGAGGATATCGAAATTTGTATCAAATAAAACAAGGCAACGAGAAAGAAAACTTAACTGTTTTATTGACATTCAATGCAAATGGGGATTTGTGTCCTCCCTGCGTCGTTTTTCCATACGTGAGACCTCCAAAGGCTGTTGTGGATAGTATGCCTCCAGACTGGTGCCTTGGTAAGTCAGAATCCGGATGGATGAGAGGCGATGTTTTCTTCGAATTCATTACTAACGATTTCAACAACTGGATTGAAAAGAACAACATCAAAAAACCAGTGCTTCTACTAGTGGACGGTCATAAGTCACATATGTCAATGATGCTCAGTACTGTATGCGAAGAAATGCAAATAATTTTGTATGCACTTCCTCCAAACACAACTCATATTTTGCAGCCAGCAGACGTAAGTGTGTTTGCACCAGTTAAGTCATACTGGAAGAATACCGTTCGAAAATTTCTCTCCAAACCGGAAAATCTTAATAAGGCAGTAACCAAAACTAACTTCTGCCTTTTGCTCAGATAAACATTGACACACTCAAGCATGTCTGACAACATAAAAAATGGATTCAAACGTTGCGGGCTTTATCCTTTTGACCCCAGCAGTCCTGATTATACCAAATGTGTACGAAATACTTTAGAGAATTTAAAGTCAACTGAAAACCACCCGCCGAGCAACGTTATAAGCTACTCTGATATTGTAACCACAAAAAAGGTCTTAAAACAAATAAAACCGATACTCAAAGCGAAAAAAATAAATACCCACATTATTATGAAAGAACTGAATATTTTCAAGAAATCACTACCGGCGGAAGAACAAAATAATGATTTCGAAATTTCGATGGAGACAGAATCTGAAATCAATGAAAATTCTTTTAATTTCTCAGGTTCAAGCCAAAATATAAGTCGTAACATATCAAGAGCTACAGAATGTGAATTGAACGCGACCCAAGAAATATCGATCTCCTCATACAATAAAACAAACGATAGCAATCAACATGTGGATGACAACAACACTGAGCCTTATCTGGTAACTGAAATAGTTACTGCTCAAATACACGCTGCCCCAGTAAAAAGCGTCGAGGCAAGTCGTTCCAAAGACCACGCGGAGTTTATTCCCACAGTGTCCAATATTGGCCTTAATGAAATGATACCAGTTCAAACTGACGTACCTGAAAAATATCATGTGTCACATGAAATTTTACCACAAAACGATGACATGACGTCACAACTTGGAATTGAAGGAAACATCTCTTCCCTTTCCTTTCCTAGCCTTTCCGGGTGTTACATGGACCTAGGTTCAATTGTTTCCTTAGATGACATATCTGTACTGCCTTTTCATTTGGTGGACTCGGTCAGAACACCTCAACACCATGACAACGAATCATCGCTTTCTCCGTCAACCCTGACAAATAATCCACCATTTGATACTCCAGCTAAGGAACACACTGTTGAATCATTTCCGACCAAACACAACCCATCTGGATTGGATTCTTCTCACGAGACGTTGATTACGTCAAGTAATATCCGACCTGAAACTGAGATTGACAAAATTCCTTCTGGATTGACCTTTCCTCCATGTTCCCTAATTGATCCGAGTGATATAACTCCCGAGCCCTCAACCAAGGAAAAACCACCAGGATTATCGATTCTTTCAACATCAAATCATTTAAGAAAAAGTGCTTTTGAGAAACATCTGATGTGTCCGGAAATCTTTAATGAAACAAGAACGTTAAAAGAAAAAACTCCTGCTTCTATTTCTTCCATAGCTTGGAGAAATTATTACGACAAAAAAGAACAACTAAAGAACGAAAAGACAGAAGCAATAAGAAAAAGAAAATTAGAGAGATTAGAAAAATCAGAGAGACAGAAAAAGGAAAAGTTATTGAAAGGAAGTCAGAAAGTCAGAAAAACTAATCAGAAAAAGAAAAAGAAGACATATAACAACAAAGAAAACGAAAGAAAAAAAGTAGATTGCGCCCAGTGTGAAGGTATTTTAATTAGCGATACAGAAGAAGATTCCGAAAAGAACATTGGTTGTGATTTTTGCCCGAAATGGTATCATTTAAAATGTACTGATTTCGTGGGACTAAAATATGAAGAAGTGCAAGACACACCCTTTAAGTGCAATGCATGCATTAATTATTTGTAATTTACAAACGCCTAGCGTTATCCGTGTGTCGAAGTTTTAATTGCTCTTAATAAAAATGAAGGCTGGCTCAAAAGATTGTAACTACTAGGATAATATTGTAAAACTTATGTTATGTTAAATATGCTCATACCAAATATTAAGTGTGTTATAATAATAGTGATACAAAAATATTATTCATATGATTGTTATGTTTAAAACGTTTATTTTGATGATAAAGATTGATGATGATTTGGATATACGGAAAGTATCTAATCAAGGTCATTGTTACGTTTATTACTTAAAATTATAGTAATTATTTGAAATTAAAGACTGTTCTTATAAACATAGAATATAGTTTTGCAGAACGATTGAGAAAACATTATTAGATGTTATTTGATGAAAACGATTAAAGTAGAATATTGTAAAGTAATTTTTACAATGTGATTGTTAGATTTATGACTTTAAATGATTATTGTAATTTGAAATAAAAGACTGTTTCTTAAAAAACAAACTCTTATTTAATGAAAATAAGCTTAAAACCTTGTAATAATTGTTGTTAAACTATAGTTGATTATGTACCTAACTTTTTTGTGACTTAGTAGTAGTTTATGTAGACTAGTATTTCACATAAAATTATTTACCTTAATTAATAATAAGGTAAAGAAAATAAATGATGATCAATTAAGTATAAGTAATAAAAGGATTAATGAATATTGATTTTTATTTACTTTTACAAAAGCATTTGTTTTCTACTGATACCCTCATGTTAGGTAGTGGTCGAAAACTGGTTAGTAGGTGGTCGTAAACTAGATTTTGCGGTCGAGAACTGGTAAAATCGCTATTTTCAACTTATTATCAAAATATTAAATAAACTATAGGCTTAAACACAAAAATCTTTAGTTGTTACTATAAAAGAGTATAATAGAAGTAGACTTTCATAGATTTTAGTCCAAAAATGTTACTAGAACATTTTTGTTTCGGTTCCCAAACATGACAACTCCACTAAGTGGTCGAGAACTAGCGAAATGACCCTATACCAAATTATATCACTTGACATTGGCGAAATTGTTGGAGCACTCCTCAGAAGCAAGAATAAATAATAGTACAAGCCATAACCTAAAAGTAATTATAATTATTCCGGATTCTGACCACGATCGTAACACAAGAAGTGACGACATCTGTGGCGCGGCGGGCGAGTAACCGGCTGAGATGCGAGAGGTTGCGGGTTCGATTCCCGCTGCGGAACGCTGTTTGTACGATCTGAGTAGGCCCTCAGGTTCGTAATTTGTTACAACTCGGAATAACTAAAACCGAATTGCGAGTCGAAATGTCGTTTTTGTATGAAGAAATAGATAAGCGCCCCTATCGGACTTGTTGAGAAACTCATTAAAACCATACATAAAAACAAATATCGACTCGGAATTCGATAGTCGGGAGATCGAATGCAAAACTTAGACAAACCTGTGGTAGGCCCTCTGCAGATATTTGTTCCGGGTCTGGGTGTTTTCGTAGTTCCTGATACTCACGACAAGGGATCCTATAGTGTGGGTTCAGGACTATGTATGTGACAGTTGGGTGTGAAGTGTGAGGATAATAGGCCAGATAATATAGGGTTCCATAAATAATAGGTAAGGTAGGTAGGTAATCAGGAAGGTAGATAATAACCATATGAATGGAGAAACAAGAGAAACGAAGGATAATCTACTGTCGTCTCTCAAACCTATTCATACCAGAATGTTATACAATGAGATGAAATAAAGACAAGCAGGGATGTAGACAATTTACGTCTGTCCATTATCCTCATATTTCTCGTATCAAGGTAATAATTAGTTTCGAATTGCGTAGCAGTAGGTAGGTACCTGCAGTAGATACAGCCGGTATAACTAGACCGCCCTGAATATAGCTGATTGGATGTGCAATAGACGATCTGTTTCCTAAAACACACCCTTCCACAAACCACAGTGAATCACAATTTGGAACATAGTATCATACGATGTTGTTCCTGTCACCTCTGTCAATGCATTCAAAAACAAACTTAAATTGATTAAAGATCCGCAAACGCTCATGTTGCACATCACTTATTAGTAGTAGAGCTTTTTTATGAAAGAGTTCGTCCGGGGAAGTTTCACCACCATACCTATTTCTGCCGCAAAGCAGTTGTACTCGCATTGCTGTGTTCCGATTTGAAGGGTATGGGTGCCGGTGAAATAACAGGCACATGAGACTTTTCATCTTTATGTCTCCGGGTGGCGGGCAAAGTGCAATGCCACATAGGGCGCGTTCTAGGTGGACGTGACCTGTGAGGTAATGCACTGTTCATAGGCAGAGGGTACCACTTAACATCAGGTGGGCCATCTGCTTAACCCGTCATACAAACTCGTATAAAAAAAAAAAAAAAACACTTCCTCAGTAGGTAACACAGTGGTCCACAATTGGAACAAACTCCAGACGAAGTTGTTTCTGCCACTTCTGTCAATGCATACAAAATCAACCGACTACCGGGGCTACCGGCTACGAAAGTAAAATTCAGTACTTACATCACAGAATAAATAATAGTAAGTAAGCGACCAAATATTACAAGAGTTCATTCCACACCGATGTCGACATGTCATATCAGAGAATGTGGCTCGCTATAAATAAATAAATAAAATATGTAGGTAATGTACTATCTTCAGGGCGGCTTCATTATAGATAGATAGGTAGATAGATTAACTCTTTGTTGATAACAACACAGAAACAATATAAAAAATAATTTTACACTGAAAAGGCAATATACAGGGCGTCCCAAGACTATGCGACATGAAGGGAAAGTACCTTAAATATTGTAGTTAGGCTATTTTGCGGAAAGGAGACTTTATTTTATTTTTAAAAGTTAGTAATACTGCAATAAAACATTTTCTAAAAATTACTTGCTTAGTCTGGGAATCAAACCGACTTGTGAAAAAAAATACCCCCCGAATTTTTACGATGCCAATCCAAAGAATGGACAATAAATAATAATTCCTTTTAAGTAAAATAGTATCTTAAAATAAAGGCATAACGTAAAATTAATCATTTTAATTTTAATTTTTCTTTTAAGTCGATCCATTCCCAGACATAGCTAGTATTTTTTAGAAAATCTCTGAATGCAGTATTACTAAGTTTTAAAAATAAAATTAAGTCTCCTTGCAGCAAAATATCCTATTTACAATATTTAAGGTACTTTCCCTTCATGTCGCATAGTCTTGGGACGCCCTGTATAGTTATATACAGCACGGAACTTCATGTATGTACCTACTCGGTATAAGCTGGTGGTAGAGCGCACGCGCAGTGAGAGGTCAAGGAGTTGCATACTTATTATATTTATGCTAATGCGCATAAAATGTGTCGGGTGAAGGATGCCTGATAGTTGAGGGTCCTTTTGAAGGAAGGGAATGTATTTTCATAATCTTTACTTTTTTTTTAGTATCCTCGGAAGGAAATTTTAAACTTACCTATTTACCAGGGCCCTTATTCGCTATGACCAAACGTAACATAATGCGAACTGCTAAGGAGTGGAATACACTGCCGTCGTCTGTCTTTCCTGAAAACTATAATATGGGTCTCTTCAAGTCTAGAGTGAATAGGTGCCTTCTAGACCTTTGTGCTCCATCTTCGGCCACATCGTCACTTACCAACAGGTGAGATTGTGGTCAAACAAAGGTATATCAATGTTAAAAAAAAAAAAAAAAAAACGAGCTTGTAAGTATACTATAACTGCGTGGAATCATCGTTCAGCATACATTGTGACGTCACACGATATAGGCAAGTAATCTCCTATCGCCATAGCGAATATGGGCCCAGTTTCAACTATTATTAGAGGTCAAGATGTTAGATAATGTCGAGTGATATCTAAGTAAACCGGAGGCAGCATTACTGGGGTAATGCGGTGGTTGTTTATTAGATTTTATCATTTATCTCCGAAACGGACCCGATTGTAATGTGATTTTTTGCATTGTTATTTGATTCGCGAAAACATTCGACGCCTGCAAAGGGCAAATATGTGCTCACTAGCCTATAATACCAAATTGTTACACTTATTTATGCAAACAAAAAAGGTAAATATGTATTCCTTTAATATTCATTTTTTTTAATAAATACTTTAATATAAAAAAATGTATAAGTATACAATGTATGTATATGTATATATACGATTACGAATAAGGGTCGATTTCTCAAACTCCAGATAAAATTATACGACAGTCAAAAATATCACCATCCCTTTCTTAAGTCATATGAAAGAAAAAGACAGCGCAAAAATTTATCTGTAAAATGTATCTTTATGTGTATCAATTTGATACAGCAACAAAGCCATGTTTTAACACATATAAAAAAACCTATGTCAAAGCTTAGATAATCTAATCAAAGTGTCTATGTAATAAATAGTACTTTATGGTACACTTGTGTAATGTTGGTGATTACGGCTGAGGCGGCATTGAGACCCGAGCCGTTAGGTGAGGATCTTAAGGGACCCGAGGACGGTAATCATCAATATACACGTGTATCATACGACGTTTTTGAACACACTTGTGAAGAAAATAATAATAAAACAGAAATACACACTCTGTCTAAATGTTCAACTGTCTCTATAACTCACTAGTGAATAATAGCAATGAAAAGTCACAGTTTGATTACAGGTGTAAAACAGAAATTCACACTCTGTGTAAACAAATGTTCAACATCTCTATAACTCACTTGTGAATAATAGCAATGAAAAAGTCACTGTTTGATTACAGGTGTCATTATGTGCCTAATTGCGGTGAAATTATAGCCACTTAATATAACGCTATACTTCTTCTATGTTACTGTTGAATCAACGATCAGACTTCTAATGATAGGTAGGTATATCTAACTAAATTCTTTCTAAAACCGGTTCAGTTCAAAAAAAGGAAAATTTACTGTATTCGGCTAAAAACTGGTCCTATTAAAGTTCCATACAGTTCCAGTTCGACTCTATAATCATTTTTAGGGTTCCGTAGTCAAAGACAAGGAACCCTTATGGATTCGTCATGTCCGTCTGTCTGTCCGTGTATGTCACAGCCTTTTTTTTCCGAAACTATAAGAGCTATACTGTTGAAACTTGGTAGGTAGATGTATTCTGTGAACCGCATTAAGATTTTTACACAAAAATTAAAAAAAAACAATTATTTTTGGGGTTCCCCATACTTAGAACTGAAACTCATATTTTTTTTTTTTATCAAACCTATACGTGTGGGGTATCTAAAGATAGGTCTTCAAAAATTATAGGTTTCTAATATCATTTTTTTCTTAACTGAATAGTTTGCGCGAGAGACACTTCCAAAGTGGTAAAAAGTGTATTATTGTAAAGCCAAGTAGAGTTATTGTATTTTTTTAAATTTCGTGATCAGAGATCAGAGGTATTTATCGCCGCGGGGGAGGCTATTGAGATCAAGAAGTACCCGAATTTCAATCGTGAGGATGGTTTTAGACTTTCTACGTCGCCTGTAATTTGCTTAACCTAGATAGATAGATAACACTTTATTGCACACCACAAAAATAAAAATAACATTAAAAACAATCAGAAAAATAAGTACCTATGTAAGTACAATGGGCGGTCTTATCGCTGAGAGCGATCTCTTCCAGACAACCTTGGGATGGTCTGGAATTGACGAGAACGATAAAGGACGGTGGTGTAGATCAAATAAATAAATAAATAAAAGTATACGTATACATACAATCTAACTTATAATAACATAAATATATAATATAACTACACAAAATATACTAAATAAATAAATAAAAATATCTGAACATATTACTATTAATTTATTCTAGAATGGTGAAATAGAATGGTGCTGTGTAAAACTGTTAAGAACCTCTTCAACCCTATTTAGCAAATAAATGATTTGATTTGATTTGGAATCCTATTACCAGTAGGTGTGCGCGTAGTGGTTTGTCATCCCAGTGTGTAGATACAGTTAGTGTGATGTGTCGGAGTATGAACGCGGACATTTCTAATTCTGAAGACGTATGGAAACGAGGAGGCGGACCGGTTAGCAAAATCAGCTGTTTTAGATGGATCGGAAATATATATATTACCTTCATACTCTGAATTATTACCTAAATTTAAGAAAATATGTTATGATCATTGGCGTGAATATTTTGATGAGAGATCGAAAACTAAAGGAATCTGGTATAAAATTATTCAGAGTCAACCTCCTCGTTTGCCTTGATTTATGGGAGATATGTCCAGGAAAAACATTGTGACGGCACATAGACTTCGTTCCGGACACATGCCATTACGGAAATTTGCATATTTAATGAGAAAAGTTTCATCACCTAATTGCGAAGAGTGCGAGAAGCCAGAAGACGTGTACCATGTCTTAATGGAATGTGTCCGGAACCAAGTTGAACGGCAGAGAGTATTATTAGAAATAGGTATCAACATTGTTGAAATTGGAGTGTTTCAAAGTATTTTATCTTCTCCAAATTCAAATGAAGCCAAAATTATTTATAGGTTAGTGCATACGGTTGATTAGTTTTATTGGATTATTATATAAGTATTTTTTATTTTTTTGTTAACTAAATGTTTATTTTTTTCCTTTTTTGTCAATTATGTATCTTTAGAAGTTTATTTGTTTTTGTTATTACGGGCTGACATGAACAATATGTTCAAAAGCCGATAAATAAAAAAAAAAAAAAAAAAAAAAAAAACTGAAGACAAAGTGAGGGTAGTTCCTGCGACTGCCACCGCTTCTCAACGGTGGTAGCTCCATGTACTCCAGTCAGCCCGCGACCACGATTGTTGCAACACAATCGAAACGTCGGGGAAAATAAATAATAAGGTAATGCGCGATAAATACCCGTGATAATATCCATAAGTAGAGTTATATTTTGAATTACGGAGCATATATTGTTTATATTTTGTTTTTCTCTCACCTAACGTTTCGCGAGCGCTGTTTGGCTCTTTCTGAATTAAACAGACAGAATTTTCCGTTTTTTTTTTTTTTTTTAAACATTGATAGACCTTTGTTTGACCACGATCTCACCTGTTGGTAAGTGACGATGCGGCCGAAGATGGAGCACAAAGGTCTAGAAGGCACCTATTCACTCTAGCCTTGAAGAGACCCAGATTATAGTTTTCAGGAAAGACAGACGACGGTAGTGTATTCCACTCCTTAAATAATAATAATTAAATAATGCCCTATTTCATGCATTATTAACTAAACAAGCGGAGCGTACTAAGGATTCCTTGCCGGACTACTGAACTCTAAAAACCTTAGGTGCATAATTTTATACATTTATAGATGTTATTTGTGTAGTTTACAATTACTTTAATAGTTTCCATTGTCATGGAGTTACATACAAAACTTCATAATTAAAGTTAGGTACGTGTGTTTCTACTATTTGTAGGTACATTAGAAGGCAAAGTTGTTTTTTCTTTAAGTTTTTGCCTCTTGCGTTGTCAGCCGGCTCTTGTACGGTTTTATTTACATATGACTATTTAATATTCCATTTTGTTTTTAAATATTTAACTATTCACAGACGATAGCGACTAACTTCTAGACTCAATCATACAAATACCTTACCTATTTATGCCGTGGTATTGTCGGCCTAAGATTTGACCCCTTAGTCTCCTTCCGTGGATGGATCTCTTAGTCGGAATCCAATACTGCGATAAAATCTTTTCTTCTTTGAAGATGAAAAGTCTCATGTGCCTGTAATTTCACCGGCACCCATACTGGTGATGCACCGGTGGCCTTC
Source organism: Operophtera brumata (assembly GCA_932527175.1). Classification (NCBI taxonomy): domain Eukaryota; kingdom Metazoa; phylum Arthropoda; class Insecta; order Lepidoptera; family Geometridae; genus Operophtera; species Operophtera brumata. The sequence goes on along the minus strand of OW052228.1, from coordinate 4,963,321 downwards.
AATACGCTTTCTAAAGGTATGTTACCGGATTACTTTAAAATTCCTGGTATTTTTTATATATCTTAACTAAAGTAACGCAAAAATCGTGAGAAACCTGCTGTAGTAGAATATTTTTGATGCAATTATTTTCCCAAAACACTCACCAAGTATTTGCAGAAAGCTGTCTTCCAGCCTCATCGTGGAGGAGAGAAGGTAGTCCGTCCCCTCCAATTCACACGGCGCCAGCACATCGCTCCTCATTCTGAAGCCTCTCACCGCACAATAAGGTTCAAAATCCAGACTGCTATTCAGGAACCAATTCAATTGATCACTAGACAGTAGATATCACTGCAACTTCCATGCAATTGCATTAACTTGGGCACTGCACTGGCTATAGAATAAAAAATACGCGTGATTCTGATCGGTTTGGCGTCTCGTTGTTGTGTGGATCGCGGTAAACAAGTCTCGGACCGGTTTATTAGTTTCACGTGTATATAACGATAAGAGAATCTGTTATACCTAGGCGTTGGACAGGAGTCGGTCGTAGGACGGCCGTGTTCACACTCGCGACGTTACTATGGGCCGCGAGCGCGCGCCGCCTGCTCAGCTGATCAACTATAAATAATTATGGAATCGTCAGGCAGCTCAGCGGTGTCGAACCAACGCGTACAGCCCTTTACTGATAATACGGTGTTAGTCCCTATATCCAGGAAGCGTCACTAAGGTGGACGTGACCTATGAGGTACCTACCTAATGCATTGTTATAGGCAGAGGCGGTCAGGAGGGCCAACTGCTTGTTCCGTCATTAATTACGAAGTCAAAAATTATTTTCCTGAAAAACCGACTTCGATGTTAGGAATTTATCCCCAACATAAGATTTTATAATATTAGTGATCGTAACCGTGTGCTGATCACAATGAGCAACACGGCCAGTCTACTATTATCAACCGAGGAGTTCTGTTGTCCACCTTCCGTCTCCATCATCAGATCACCTCGCTGTCACCATCATAGTGTATTGTCATCGGAACTTGACAGGTATGCCAAATTTCAGCTCAATCGTATATCGAAAAGTCACCCTTATCGCCACCCGTAAAATAATTGTCATTGAGTAGTTCCAATGGGCATTTTTGGTCTTCTTCATCAGTTCCACTTCACCAAATGGCACTTTTTGAAAGCACATACTTGACTTGTTGCTGAAAATACCAAAATCGCTTATGTGTGCCTATAATATTTGAGGAGTTCCCTCAATTCCTCATGGATCCCATCAACAGAACCAGATATTGATGATTGACATAGATAATTTTATAAAACCGCTACAGTAAACCCTCGGCTTTGCTGTATTGATTTTATTTACCATTTTTTTTAACCCCCGACGCAAAAACGACTGGGTGTTATAAGTTTGACGTGTCTGTTTGTGTGTGTGTGTATGTCTGTCCCATCAAAGCTCCCGAACGGATGAACCGATTTCGTTATTTTCTTGATTGAAATGTGAATTTGTCGGGAATTTTCTTAGCTATGTTTGATCAAAATAAGTTCAGCAGTTTCATTGCGTTGAGGGTTTTTTTAATTTTTACAAAATTAATTAGTTTTTACCAAATAATATAAACAACCGAATCTAGCCAAATGTTAGAGGTAAGTTTGGGTTTATTTTTTTAACAAGAAAATATTGTCCTATCTTTTTTCTCGTACAGTGATCCCTCGGAATTATAATGTAGTATCCATGCATATTTATAATTTCAATATTGTACTTGATTTAGTCAGTTAAAATCAAATCTACGATTACGAATTTTGCGGCATGGCCCCATCCGGGTCAAACATATTTCATATTTTTTTACTGAAGATAAATACATAATTAGCATTTTCTGGTGGTTTGTCGTGTCTGTCAGATACACATACATTCATAGAATACAATAGATTAATTGTTTGGGAAAATCTGCGTTATTTGTTTCTCTACAAATAAAAATCACGAGAGGTCAGTATTTAGAGATATAATTTCATTTAAAGACGTAATTTTCCTCATTAGGTTAAAATCATTATTGTATCAGGTGCGCAAACGCTTAGGTATGTTATAAGTACTTAGCTGTTATATAATTAATTGTTGTATCGTCATGAAGGCGATCTTAACCAGCCGTAGGTAGCACATTGATTTAGATTAAAGAAAGAAAGAAAGAAAGAAAGAAACGTTTATTTATGACTAAACAATCAAAGACACTCACATGCAACACGCAAAAGCAAACATCATAAAATAAAAAACTAAAACAAAAACAATAACACAGATATAAAAAATAAGGCAATTTGTGTGTGTGCCTGACGTAAGCCACAAAAGGGTCCTCAACTCAGCGTTTGCTAGGCCGCGTTGGCAACCCAGCGCTGATCTTCCGTTGAGGCCCAGAGTGAACCACGGATATCCGCTTCGGTTAGAAATATCCAAATCTTTTGAATACAGAAAAATAGGCGGTCCGCAACATCGCGTGGTCAATATTAATCAGGGATAGTGTAGCCTTATTTCTATTAGTGAAACAATTTTAGTACCTATTTAGTCTACCTATTTATTAAATAGAACCCCTGCTGTTATTTTTATCATACATCTTTTTTTTTCCTTGGATGACGGATCAAGCAAGAGGCCCACCTGATGTTAAGCGGTAACCTCTGCCTATGAACAGTGCATTACCTCATAGGTCACGTCCACCTACGACGCAACCTATGTGGCATTGCACTGCGCCCGCCACCCTGAGACATAAAGATGAAAAGTCTCATGTACCTGTAATTTCACCGGCACCCTCATTTATCCCCGGTAATCTCATTTTAGAATTATATAAATGGTACTTTTAGGACATTGTTTGAGAAATCTTTTCTACTCGTATTTTTTAAAACTCTGTTACTCGGGCCCTTAAGGAAAAGTTTGCTCAGACTCCTCATTTCTATTTGATCCCCCCAATATATTTATTAGTTAATTGTAATATATTAGGCATTAAAGGAAATGTAAGTATTTATGATTAGGTATAATTATTGTTTGTTAATTTTATTTATTTACTAAGTATTTCCCTTTCTTTGCGCTACCGACACAATATACCTACTGAGGTTATCTGGCTGAGATGCTGTTCGCCTTTGTACTTCTTTTTTTTATAATGTATTTTCTATCTATCTGCCTTGACAACCTCTGTGGCGCGTCGGGCGAGTAGCCAGCTGAGATGGGAGTGGTTGCGGGTTCGATTCCCGCTGCGGAACAAATGTTTGTACGATCTGCAGATATTTGTTCCGGGTCTGGGTGTTGTACCATGGTACTCGTAGTTCCTGATACCCACGACACTGGGGATCCTAGTGTGGGATCAGGACTATGTATGTGACTGTAAGATGTTATGTTATGTTATATTCTTTTCTAGCCTGAAATCAGATTTTACCTCTTTATAATAAAAGTGTAGGTAGATTATTGTCAACTTTCTCAAGATACGAAGTAAATGTAAGTTCTTACTAACATACATATAAGGAAACTTGGCCACGCACGGCTCAGGGTCTTACAAAATAATGCAATCAAAAAAAATGTAGTCATTAAAAATCCAGATGTAATAAACCAACTCATATTTTTGTTCTTGAGCTAAGAACGTTGAGCCGAAATTACTTTTACTACAAAAAACCAGTCAAGTGGCAGTGGGACTCGCGAGTAGAAGGCTCCGTAGGTACAAGTAGGCTACAGTAGGTAGTAACTACTGGAACAATCGATCCTATTAATCCTCGGGGAATTAAAGCAACACACATTTTATACGCATTTTCTCTTCCGAATATTTCCCGTTTTCCGTGGGAATAAGACTTAAGATTGTTTTCCTGAAACTATAAGTACCCTAACACACGTACCCTAAGGCCCTTATTCCGTATTTTTTAAATATTAGTTTCATCGGTGGGGTCAATTTTCGTATATTTTCTTTAATATTTTTTAAAGTTATACAAAATAGTTATTCTCATAACGAGCCCTTTCATTTGAAGCGTCGTATGATGAACGAAGTTTTTTGAATTTTCTAGTAAAGTAAAAAGTAAAGTAATGTTAATAGCAAAGACTTCCATTAAAACCTCAGTTTAATAGAAGTCTTTGGTTAATAGTAATTATACTAGATAAACGAATTACCCAAAATAGTAATTCGTTTATAGGTAGGGTATACCTTTTCAATTCAATTCAATTCAATTCAATTTATTTATTTCAGACATTGTCCATATTTTGTTAGTTGCGCTCATGATAAGGTTAGTAGGGAGACAAATTTACAATTAAAAAAAAATGAAGCATTTTTCGCAAACCCAACATGCAGACGCATCCAGTGGTTTGCTATAGGACAGTCCCACCTGTCCGACAACGCGTTCACGATGCTGTTCGGGCTTCCACGGACCCTTCCCCTCATTTAAAAAAAGACGAAAGAAGTTTTTTTTTTTCTTCTTTTAAATACGATTTAAGTCTATGATACCTTTGAGATAGGAGTCACATATCTCTGTAAAATTTAAATTAATTTCGTACAGTCTTGGAGAAAGTATGGTGTGACAGATAGAAAGACTGGTACATTTTTTTTATGGAACTATACAAAATGAAAGTTCACCAATAAACCAACGTCATTTTGTACGTACCATAAATGTAACTATCAAGATGAGGTCGATTTAACGTGCCCTAAAAAAACAAGCTTATAGCTCAATATTTAATTTTGCCACTAAAATCGTCCTAGAACTCGGTTCTACGAGTCAAATATTTTGGAATATTAAAATTATATATTGTTTCATTAGGTCTGTACGAATGAAAACACAAAATAAACAAAACACCTCATAAAAAAAACCTTGTTGCGCACACGTTTTGAATGAGATCTGCGAAGGATCTTGAGGAACCCTACAATATTTAAAGATAAATTTTACTACAAGTAGGCAACTATTTAATACAGCCAGATTTTTGGTAAGTTTTCTTGTAATAAGCAATTATTTGATGTTTCGTTGCGCAAGCGCAATTCTGTCACTTTCTAACTTATCTGAACTTTACTGGAAGTTGGCGGCTAGAAGATATAGCAAAGAATTACTAATTTTTTTTCTATGAAAATCGACAAGATGAAATCCTCTAGGGTAATTTCTAGTACCTAACCTCACAGTTCTGATATTTGGAATGCTTGGAGGCTTTGTAACACAAATAAAGGAAAACGTCGAAAAATTTGGAATTACGACTTTTTTACCCATAAAAGTCCTTGGTGATGTTTTTAGGCAAATATGGCTAAAACTCGAAACGGGCCATGACGAGTTCGAAATAATTTACAGATCGGAACCCTCAGGGCGCGAGTATCGCTCGCATTTGTCCGTTTTATTTTTCATACGGAACAAACAGATGGTCCTGATGTTAAGCGGTAACCTCTGCCTTTCTTTAACAATGCATTACATCATAGGTCAATTCCACGTAGGACGCACTCTATGTCGCATTGCATTGCGCCCGCCACCCTGAGACATAAAGATGAAGTCTCAGAGTCTGAAATCCACTGTTAACCAGGCACTATACCACGAAAAATCAGCATACTTTAACCTTAATATTAACAACAAGATGCATGACCCCAAGAGCCTTTGGAAAAATCTTAAAAATACTCTTCTGCCTAAAAAAACTATTGAACTTCCCTTAACTTTTCAAGACCCTAATATTATTAATAATCATTTTTTAAATATACCTGGAACCACAGTTGTATCGTCCTTACAGCTTGCTTACTTTGAATCCCAGAAATTTAGTGATACCATCTTTCATATCGAACCTATTAGTATTGAGGGGATTACTAAAATAATTAGGAATTTAAAGTCAAATGCCGAAGGATGTGACCTTATTAGTTTGGACATGCTTATTATGACACTGCCAGACTCCCTTGACATTATAACAGTTTTAATAAATACTTCGATAAGCACGTCTACATTTCCTGACATCTGGAAAATAGCAATCGTGTGCCCTCTCCCTAAAATTCCAGATCCAGCTGAATTAAAAGATCTAAGGCCCATAAGTATCTTGCCGTGCTTATCAAAGATTCTGGAGAAAGCTGTCTGTGCACAGCTAACTGACTACCTAGAAAAAAATAACATTCTACCGGAGGTACAGTCAGTACAGTGACCGCCTTGCTTGATGTGACTGACAACATACTCTGTGCGCAGGATAGAGGCATGTGTACGTTGCTAGTGTTGCTTGATTTTTCGAGGGCTTTTGATTCTATTGATATTAACCTTCTTATTTCCAAAATGGCATATTATGGTTTTGACTGCAGTGCTTTACAGTGGTTCAATCGTAGCGAAAAAATACTACGTCTATGGGTTCAATAGTTATCTTAGTAATCGTTATCAGTACGTCAAGCTCTCGTCTGGTGGTAATGCAACGCAGTTTTCTGATAGGGTAGCTGTGAATAGGGGTGTTCCACAAGGATCTATTTTGGGGCCAATCCTTTTCATTTTGTACACAGCTGATATCGCATTGCATATTAAATCATGCCAATTTCATATATACGCAGATGACATACAAGTCTACATATCTTGTAAGCATTCTGAATTAAATAACGCCATTTCTAAACTTAACGCTGATCTGAATAGTATAGCTTTGTGGTCCAAGAATAACAGCCTATTGCTTAATCCAGCTAAAACTAAATATTTAATCTTCGGGAGTCGATACCAATTAGCAAATCTAAAACCCTCATCCGGCAGAGTTATGCTTATGGGGGAACCCATTGAGCGTGTCTACAAGGCGCGTAACCTGGGTTTACAGATGGACTGTGATCTACGGTTTGAGGAGCATATTGCGGACTCTGTTAGGAATTGTTTTTATAGGTTGAAGGTATTGTACAAGTTGAAGCCATTCATATCCGAAGAGCTTCGTATCCAACTGGTGGAGTCACTTGTTTTGTCGAAATTAAATTATACGGATGTTGTATTCGGTCCAAGACTTCTGGCCAAAACGCAAAAACTTATACAACGAGTCCAGAATGCTTGTGCCCGTTTTTGCTTCAGTATACCGTTCAGAGGTCATGTGACACCATACCTAAATAAATACTGCATACTGAAAATGAGACATCGACGTAAGCTTCATTTAGCGTGTCTGCTTTTCGGTGTTTTGAAGCACAACGCACCTGCATATCTAAACGAGAGGTTGAAGAGTGCGTCAAGCTCTAGGCCCTACGGGCCCCGACAGTGCTCGGTGCAGCTATCGACTCAGCAACACAGATCAGCAGCCTTTAGAGGCAGTTTCCGTTACGCTGCATCGAAGTGTTGGAATAACATTCCTCCGCCGATAAGGAACCTGCATAGTGTTCAAGGGTTTCGTATAAAGCTTAGGAAATACCTAATCGATTGGCAGAAGACGCAGGAATGTCTCAAACACGATACAAGTGCTATATAATTATTATCATTATTAATACTTATATTTCTTATTATTATACCTATTTATATAATTATTATTTTATTATAACACCTACGTTAATTGTTAATTATTTTCTTGTAATTCTTATCCTATTAGTTTTGTTTTTCTTTTTATATTGTATATTTTTATTTTATTTTTGTTCAAACTTGTGCTAAATTAATATACCTATTGTTATTGTTAATTGTTATTGTTTGTATCATTAATCGTATCATGTACACGTCTGCTATTTTTTATGTTTCTCTTGGTTAGAAAAAGGCTCTAACGGAAGACCAGCGCAGGTTGTTTACAACCTGCTTATGCTGAGTTAGAGACCTTTTTGTAACAGCAAATGTAACTATAATTTTGTGTATTTTCATGTTTTATTTTGTTTATACCTGTGTTGTTACAAATAAAAAAATATTCTATTCTATTCTATTCTATTCATATGCCTGTAATTTCACCGGTACCCATACCCAACCCGGAACACAGCAATGCGAGCAGAAATAGGTATGTAGATAGTACATTCCTGGACGAACTTCATAACACAAAAATTACATTATTAGCGAAAATACAAGAACTTGAAGTGATACCATTTACGATAGCTAATCTAAAACTCTTTACTACTGACACAGTGCTATCTGGAGATAGCAAAATAAGGATTAAGGTATTTACAATTTGACACTATCAATATCGCGGTGTTGTAATGCGGGTGGGGCGCTATGCAGATAATTACAATTATTAAATACTGTCGATACAAACTCGTAATACCTAACATGCAGCCGTGGTGTCCGGCCTCAGAATAGACCCTTCCGTCTCCTCCCGTGGATGTCGTAAAAGCCGACTTAGGGATTACCCGGACTAGTTGATAAGATTTGTCCTGGCTGCTAGCTTATTATGGAATGTGTTACTGGAAGCAAGCGTGAGCCGAGTAAGTCGTGGGAAGCAATGGCGGCGATGAGCTCACCACTTTTCACGTCTATATTCCACGACGGTACAATCCACTGTGAAGAGGCCCATTGAGGCTCTGCCTACCCCTTCGAGAAAAAGGCGTGTGTCTATGTATGTATTAATCCGCTTTTAGGAATCTTATTCTTTCACCTCACTGGTTATTTTAAGATCGGTTACTGTTTTTTCCAGCAGGGCCAGCATACCAACGAAGGAAGAGGAAACGATTTGCAGATCATAAAAACATTTGTCCCGCAGCAGGAATTGAACCCGCAACTGCATCTCAGTCGACTACTCACCACGATAGGCCGTCAATACAATTAGATATATACAAAAAAATACAAATAAAACAATTGCAAACTATCTAAAGATAGCTCAACTGATCTAAATCACTACCAGACGGAAGCGGCCCTAATTTTCTAATTATATTGGTCCAAATCAATTTAAAACATTGTATTATCGAGTCAAACCTCATTCTACCTGTAATACTGATGTGAACTTTCTAATAATTTAATCAATTTAAATATTGAAATCTACATCCGCTACTTTAGATTTAAAACAGCTATGTAAAATAACTTAATTAAAAACCAAATATAGTTAAACAAGGTTCATAAATTATTATATTGACCATTGAAATGTTTACCTAATTTGCTTGTGTATTGGACAACACCGGATAATTTAAATACGCTATAATATTATCATTTATAAAAGGGGCATGCAAGTCAAACAGAAAATACATCAATATAAATTAAATTTTATTTGATTCACAATACGACAAATACTATTAAAATTGTTAATTGTATACAAAAATATCAAAATAATTCTAAAAGGCACTTCATTACAATATGGCGAAAGGAGATTACAAATACAGATCCGAAAATAAATTCACTGGTGGATGACAGGAGAACCATGCAAAATAAGTTGACGGGTGGAAGATAGTAGAACCATGAAAAATTAGTTCAATGGTGGATGGCATGAGAACCATGAAAAATAAGTTGACTGGTTGGAGATAGAACTATGAAAAATTACTTCAATGGTGGATGGCATGAGAACCATGTAATTTCATATGCATATCAGTTATATATTATATATAATATATATATATTATACTTACTCACACATCTCACACTATACACACATTTCACACTCCAAAAATACTAACACAAACCCATACACACACACCCATATACACTACAGACACCCTTATGCGATTATGAATACCTACCTTATATATATTTTACCTAAGTTTTTTGTTTGTTTTTTTGTTTTTGTATTTTCTCAGATTTATGTACCTACTTAAGTACTTATATTGTTTTTGTAAGAGTAATTGCTGCTTTATTCAAATTAATGTAGGTACTTAACTTAATTTACTTAATTTGCCCATGTAACTGATATATACCTTATCCGGCTTTCCTGCCGTTTTTGTTTTTTGTTGACCTTGCATGCGTACCTACCTTCTTTTTAAACGAACTGTGTACATAATGTGGATTTAAATTGGTTTCAGAATAGCATATAGTGTATAGCTTATAAGTAACTATAAGATAACTGTAAATCCTGGATTAATAAAATAAAATAAAATAAAATATGTACACTGCTGGAAGACAGAAGAATCATGGAAAATAAGTTGGCTGATCAGATAACAGGAGAACAATGAAAAATAAGTTGTCAGGTTGGATGGCAAGATAACCATGAAAAATAAGTCGACTGAAGGGAGACAGGTCTCCTGGTTTGGTCTCAGGTCATCAGGTTTCATTGGTCTCCAATGAAAAAAAGTTCAGCGGTGGATGATACGTGAACCATGAAAAATAAGGTCAGCGGTGGATGATACGTGAACCATGAAAAATAAGTTCAGCGGTGGATGATACGTGAACCATGAAAAATAAGTTCAGCGGTGGATGATACGTGAACCATGAAAATTAGTTCCCATAACCAAGGTCCTATATAGCTGGGAAAAATCTTTGTAAACCTAGCTACAATAATCCATAGGCTCATTTCCCAAACAAGCTTTGTAATATAATAACTGAATAGCAAGCGTAAATAAATGAACTTGAAATATAAAATTGTCTAAATAATTATTAGATAATCTATGGTTCTACCAACGCGTAATGGAAATCCAATCGTGCACGAATTGATTAGCATATAATAGTGTTGCCAGTCACTGACCGTGTTCAATGTGTTTGGGAATATAGAGTGAATACTATCAACTTATTGACCTTTCGTTGAATTTCAATAACGCCATGAAGGTAGATAGGTGATGAATTGATGGTCAGTACTGTACACAAAACAGTAAAATATTGTGCATTAGGTATGAAATGATTTTAATATATGCCTGTCATATAAAATTGGGAATACTTTTCTGCATGACTTAGAGTGTTTCCGTTCTTATTTCACGTTTTCATTTTTGATGAACTGATCAAAAATTACACGAATCGTGAGTACAACAAATGTATACAGTTTCAAGAGAAAAAATCTCGCGTACGAGATGTCGTCAAATATCGCACGGTAACCATAATTTTGACGATGTGACGTCATCTTGTAGACGAGATGTATTCCAGAATAAGGACCAAGTTTTATAGACTGAGCGACGTAGAGACGTAGTATATATGGTAGTATTATTTTGTCTGTGTAGTATACGCTAGGGATACACTGCCAACACCCGACTCGAGAACACGTCTCGAAGTAGACACTGAAAGTTTTTACAACTGGCCACTTGTAAACGATATAATAAAAATATATGTTCAAATTTTTCAAATTGAACTTTTTGCCAATATTATTGTGAAAAAAACACCTTGAAAAAGGCTCTCGAAACGGGTCGAAACAATGTCGGTGCTTACATCGATTTAACGGTACGTGAAAATTTCCCGTTTTTATAAAATAATTAATAATATTATTGTGTATGTATTTCATTCATTTGTGATTTGTTTTACGATTTGGCGGCAAATTGAAAATTGTCTGTGTCACGTCAGCATGAATTAACCGCGAGAAAATTTTAGTGCACTGATTTTTTATAAATTTCGACGTCATTTAAGTCATTAAGAAAGTTATGATAGACTTCGATTGACCTATCACGATGAAGCCCCATCTCGTGCCACTGTTTACAACAGCCCCCTTACTACGTTCGTTACGATATCTGCGTGGAATCATCGTATAGAACGTCATGAGACGTCACACGTTATTGGCAAGGAATTTCCTATGGTCATAGAGAACAAGGGTCCTGGTTTAGTGAATTTAAACGAGGTCGCTCTAATTTCACTGATGATCTGCGTGAGGGACGGCCTTCTACGGCGACGACTGAAGATAACATCAGTGTTATGCGGCGTATGGTAAGAGACTGAACAAAAGACACTGAGACAAAAGAGTGACCTATCAGCAGATTCGGACAAGTTTATGCATCGCTTTGAGTCAAGTCCACAAAATCCTCCATGGACATTAAGCGGTCAGTAAGCTTTGTGCCAAACTTGACATAGTTATTATAATCTGTCATAATTTGACAGAGGCCCAAATCTCCGTCGAAGAGACCCCGAAGGGGGTTGAAATCTGCCATTTTTGAAAGAAACGTCGTCATTTTTATTTTATTACATTTTAATGTGTTTTTTCGAGTTATTTCGTGTAATTTTAGTGGCATTTTAACCGGTGTAACTTGGATAAATGGCACATGTGTGATGTAGTGAAATTTGAGTGTATTGCGAGTCTTTTCGAAATGGTGGATTTTTTCCTGTAAAAACTCAGTTTTTCTGCCACAATCTAAACTGGGTTAGGACTAGACGGAGACTCTTGACGACTTGACTATAAAACTATAATAATTATATCACTTGACATTGGCTAAATTGTAGCAAATAATGCACAGAAGCCATTACCTAAGATAGAAGAAGAGACCCCGAAGGACGAGTGGGAAAAGTGCTTTTCTCAGTGGTTCCATCGGATGCAGCGATGTATTGATGTGAATGGACTCTATTTTGAAAAGATATAATAAATATATAAATAAATAATGCTGGACAGTTCACACAACATTAACTAGCCCCAAGCTAAGCAGAGCTTGTGTTATGGGTACTAGATAACTGATATACTTAATACAATACATTACATAGATAGTTTTTTTTTATTATACATAGAAAATACCCAGAACACCCTGAACAAATATCTGCAGATCGCACAAATATTTGTTCCGAGGCGGGAATCGAACCGCAACCTCCTAATAAAACTAATAACTTGCTAGTTTGTTCAGTTTTTGATTTTCTAAGAACTTTCAGTGTCGCCCTCGTATTGTCTGAAATATTAGGCTCTATGGGGGCGTGCAAACTGCGAACACACACATCACGTCGCGTCGGGCCAGTATGCACGCCTCCACAGAAACCACTTCAGAATACTTGAACATGTCGGTACGTCGGGTCGGGGTTTCACAGTATACACACATCAAAAATAGTTTGCGATAACTTTGAAAAGTTTAAATATTATTTGATTCTTTGAATTATTATAAAAATGGATGAATTTTTGTTCAAAAATACATTATTTAGAATTACAAAAAAATAAATCAATGGTTATCCGAAGTTTTTAATATTACTTGACTAGAAAAATACTTGAGCATGTGTGAACGAAAAAAAGATTGAATTTGTTTATACACAGGCAGCTTTCGGAGCTGATGCGTGGTATATCTTAGACCTTGTCAATGTACTACTAAGTATGTCAGTGGTTTTTTGAAATTTGAGCATACCTTACTTTTCTTTACCTTATTCTTATTATTAGTTTTCTTTATGTTAGTTGTGTGTATAGTCGTTGCGAATGGTTAGCCGTAACGCCAACAAGTGGTTCTGCCGGAAGACCAGCGTTGGTTGCTAGCTTGCTGTCAACCAACTCATGCTGAGGCAGAACCATTTTGTTACTTGAGTTACACCTAGTACCTTCATATCTGTTTCTTCTTAGTGTGTTCTGTGTTTCTGTGTAGCTCTTGTATACAAATAAATATATATTCTTTCTTTTCATTTCTTTTCACTTTAAATGTTTGTCCAGTCTATTTTTGAAAGAATTCACTGAGGGGGCACTGATCACTGAGTCTGGTAACCGGTTCCAAGTGCGCACTATGTGCAATATGTGCATCCTCGGATTGCTGGCACTTTGCCCGCGTTGCAGCTTCAGCGAGTGTCCTCTGAGTCCTTCTGAGTTGTTCATGGTATATAGTGTATGTGATAAATCTGGTATACTGTAGTGGTTGTTTCAGATCTTGTAGGCCTCTATTAGGTCTCTACGTTGCTGAAGGGTTGTTAATCCAAGTTCGTGAAGTCGTACCTCATATGTAAGTGCTTTAAGACTAGGTACCATTTTCGTACGTTTATTTTTAATCGCTTTCTATAGGAATTATTTTAAGGTGGATGCTCTCGCTTGAGGCGCGAAATTCAATTTTTTTGGTGTTTTTGCCCATTACAGCTCATCAACACTTCTTCAGGTAGCGAAAGTTGAGTTCGCGAGAACTAAGAGACTTAACACACATGTTTTAATTGATAGTATCTCATAAATATCATCGGTTTAGCTACGAACCCCCTAAACACATTTTTACATTGTTTTTTATTGTTTATGGGTATCGTAGCTAAACTGATGATATTTATGAGATACTATCAATTAAAACATGTGAGTTAAGTCTCCTAGTTCGCGCGAACTCAACTTTCGCTAACTGAAGAAGTGTTGATGAGCTGTAATGGGCAAAAAACACCAAAAAATTTGAATTTCGCGCCGCAAGCGTGCGCATCCACCTTAAGACTATGGTACCATTTTGGTACTTTTATTTTTAATCGCTTTTCATTTTGTTACATAAGAAACAATGGTAATATTTTTTTTTGTTATTATTCTAACTGTTGTATTTTTAGCCAGGAAACAATTACTTATATAATATTACCCGCATACAATACCCGGACTTGTTTGAAAGATTCGTTGGTATACGATTTGTCCTGGCTGCTAGCTTATTTAGGAATGTATTATTACTGGAAGAAAGCGTTAGCAGAGTCAGTCGTGCGAAGCAATGGCGGCGATGAGCTCACCACTTGTCATGTCTATTTCCTACGATGGTGCAACCCTCGGTAAAAAGAGGCCCATTTGAAGCTCTGCTTTAAGGAAAAAAAGGCGTACGTCTATGTTATAAAAAATATATATGATTTTTTCAAAATGATTGCAAACTTTTTTAATTTGTATATCTAGCATTATACTCCTTATGTCTACTGCTATTGAGTTCAAACTCTAGTTTTTTGATGAAATTATACAAACTTTGCGTATGACTAATAACTAATGGCATATTTTTGTACAAGCAAAGAATTTGGCACTTGGAGTTTTAATTTCTCTCAAATATAAAATGGTTTATATAATATCAACTTAAACCTAAACACAAAACTTACACTAGGGACTGTTAACAGCTACTTTTTGACAGTTGCAATTTCATCAAGAACTGAAAGTAAATTTTATAAAAAAAAACAGTTTATTGTCAATGTTCTCAGACCGGTCCCCTTATTAGCTATGACCAAACGTGATATAACGCGGGCACGTTACGATATCCGCGTGGAATCATCGTTTAAAATACATTGTGACGTCACACGTTATTAATCAAGTAATCTCCTATGGTCATAGCTAATAACAGCCCAGTTTTCACTATTGAGCTATTGTGTACTAACGCACGTTTTCATACAAATAAAAACGCAGTGACATCAGAGCACCTGGTGCCTATGAACAGTGCATTACCTCATAGGTCACGTCCACCTAGGACGCACCCTATGTGGCATTGCACCGCGCCCGCCACCCTGAGACATAAAGATGAAAAGTCTCATGTGCCTGTAATTTCACCGACAACCATACCCTTCAAACCGGAACACAGCAATGCGAGCACTACTGCTTTGCGGCAGAAATAGGTATGGTGGTAGTACATCCCCGGACGAACTCAAAAAAAATCTACTAGTACTAATGTAGCAACAAAGCAACATGCTATGCAGACAGACAGACACACTAAGGCCTCGAATTTCCCTCATTTTAATCGGGGGTTAAAAGTAGATAAACCAGACCATTTACAGCTGATTTTCATACACAAAAGAAAAGAGATTGGTTCGTTGTTCATTTTAAAATTACGAAACTATGGAAACGTTAGCGTCAAAAAGAAGATGTTAACTTGTCATTGAAAAAACGTTGAAATTTAAAAAAATAGTAGTACTTAGCATATTTTCATCGCTTTTTGAATAAAACTTTTCATTGAAAAAGCGTTAAAATTTGAAAAAAGTAGTACTTCGCATTTTTTCACCGCTATGAATAAAACCTAAAAAATAAACTTAAAATTATACTAATATAGTACCTATGACTACTTATCGAACAAATAAATAGGTCGATTTGATTATTAATTCACTTTGTGATGGAAAATATATAAGCCAATAAAAAAATTAAAATCACACAATTTAAAGTTCGTTATGTAAAAGGACGGATACAAATAGTAAATTAATGCAGAAAAATTTAAAGCCAATTATGAGAATTTTCGTCACTGGACATACAAAATAATACATAATCTTAAAAATCTAAAACCAGGTACAGCGCCATCTATCGGAGAGTAGAGGAGTTTCTTAAGTTAAAACAAATATGACAAAGTATATTAATTTTCCTGGACTTGTTTGTTCATAAAATACTATATATAGGTTGTGCAATGAGTTATGAGCGCTCGGCGAAAGTGGTGGGGTTGATTGCGACACATTGGTCACATTGATTGGGGAGACAATCGCGTATTCGCTAAACAGACCCAATAAATTACTACTGCGCATTAAATAAAATAAAAATAAATAAATAAATAAATAATGCTGGACAGTTTACACAACATTATCTAGCCCCAAGCTAAGCAGAGCTTGTATTATGGGTACTAGACAACTGATATACAACAATATATTACATAGATAGATATTTTTTATTATACATAGAAAATACCCAGAACACCCTGAACAAATATCTGCGGATCGCTCAAATATTTGTTCCGAGGCGCGAATCGAACCCGCAACCTCCTGCGTCGCAGGCGAAGGTTCGTCCGCCGCGCCACAGCGGTCGTCAAAATTCATTGACATTGATTGGCATTGACTCGCCAACATTGATTGGTCAGCGCTCATAACTCGTTGCGCGACCTATAACCGCCCAGGCTACGCACGGGTGTAATTACAAAAAAAATGTGAAGTTACTGACCGTGCGAAGCCAGGGCCAGTCGCTAGTTATATATATAAACCTTCCGTGAGAAATTATCTAACTGATGGTAAAAAACGCATCAAAATCCGTTGCGTGGTTTAGGAGTTAGAGGATATACAGACAGACGCGGAAAGCGACTTTGTTTTAGGCTGGCCTCATACAGCCGGAACGTCTCTCTGAATTAATAATCTGAATTTCATATTTCCGGCACCTCGCCTCACACATACAGGATGGATTGTTGAGACGGGACAGTAAGGGCAGGTACCTTAACCGTTATAGTTACAGAAAAACGTTCCTAGGAGACCATCCATAACATTTTGAGATATTCTGTCCTGCATTCACAGATTTTGGAAAAAAATTACAGTCAGCAAGAAAATGGTAATTTTACACAAAAACTTTTTTTGATGCCAATCGATCCTGTTTCTTGTATGGATCAAAAGTATCTATTGGACCGACTGAGGTTTGAGTACTAGAAAATTCAGATTGATCAGTAGTCTCGTGGTTCAGGACACATGCAAGCGTCTATTATGGAAGAGGAATGAATACTACAGGTCTAGCGCTCAACTGAGTCAGTCCCTGGGGTATGGGAGCGGTACGGGAAGGGTGTTCTCGTCTCTCGAGTATCAGATGATATGAAGCCACGCTTCATTTTGACCTAACGAAAACACCCGTCCCGTACCGCTCCCATACCTCAGGGACTAGCGCTAGACCTGTAATCGCACTACTTTTTGCTATATTCACTGTCAATTCATAATGTGATTTCAGTATGTGTGTCGAAAACACCCCTCCCGTACCGCTCCCATACCTCAGGAACTAGCGCTAGACCTGTAATCGCACTACTTTTTGCTATATTCACTGTCAATTCATAATGTGATTTCAGTATGTGTGTCGAAAACACCCCTCCCGTACCGCTCCCATACCTCAGGAACTAGCGCTAGACCTGTAATCGCCCTACTTTTTGCTATACTCACTGTCAATTCATAATGTGATTTCAGTATGTGTGTCGAAAACACCCCTCCCGTACCGCTCCCATACCTCAGGGACTAGCGCTAGACCTGTAATCGCACTACTTTTTGCTATATTCACTGTCAATTCATAATGTGATTTCAGTATGTGTGTCGAAAACACCCCTCCCGTACCGCTCCCATACCTCAGGAACTAGCGCTAGACCTGTAATCGCCCTACTTTTTGCTATACTCACTGTCAATTCATAATGTGATTTCAGTATGTGTGTCGAAAACACCCCTCCCGTACCGCTCCCATACCTCAGGGACTAGCGCTAGACCTGTAATCGCACTACTTTTTGCTATATTCACTGTCAATTCATAATGTGATTTCAGTATGTGTGTCGAAAACACCCCTCCCGTACCGCTCCCATACCTCAGGGACTAGCGCTAGACCTGTAATCGCACTACTTTTTGCTATATTCACTGTCAATTCATAATGTGATTTCAATATGTGTGTGTCGCTCTATTCAAATGTATGGAATTACGCGCGTTATCAATTCATAATCTTAAATATTCCGACTAGGAATTCAGAACACTGGTCAGGGGGTAGTACGAGTTTTGATAGTATTCGAAACTATATGAAGTTTGGTTTCCTTCAATACATTTACTGACAGCGTCCTTAGTTTTCTCCTTGTTTCCGCTAGGGGCGCTGCAAGTAAATGTATGGAAGGAAACGTAACTTCATATAGTTTCGAATACTATCAAAACTCGTACTAAGCCCGCAGTTCATTCTTACAGAATATTATAAACGCGAAAGTAAAAGCGTTTGTAGGTATGGATGGATGTTTGTTACTCTTTCACGTAAAAACTACTGGATGGATTTGGATGAAATTTGGAATGGAGATAACTGGACTCCCGGAATAACACATAGGCAAAATTTTATCCCGATATTCCCACGGGATCGAGATTTACGCGGGTGAAACCGCGGGGCGCTGCTTGTTCATAATTTAAAAAAAAGTGTTTAGAACATAATTACAATGTATGGATTCAGGGCTTTCCGGCTGTATGAGCTATGTATTGAAGTTTAATGATGCACTTCGATCCATTTGTAAGGCATTTGTTCATAAAACTATGTGGGTCAAGGCCCTTGTTAATTAGAACTAAGTGACGTGTCCAAGATATATTTAGTAACTAAAATAAATAAGCAGGCTACTCAGATATACATAAAGCTAGCTTAGGGACGTCCACAAATTACGTGAGTCATTTTTGCCCTCACCATAATTAAATGAACTCTAGATTCATGGCGACCGTAGATTAGATTAGGATAGCGTTATATATCATTGGAAAGAGTGAAGAGAACACACCTACTATGCTAAAATCCTAGAAAATCTTTGAAGCCACTCATTCGATTCGGTCACTTTTCAAATTATGTAGTCCTTCCGTGTTATATTATCAGTTGAGTCATAGACTAACTAAACACAATAGACTGCTAATCTCATACAAGAAAACGTGACTCAAAAAAGGTCAATTCCAGGCTATTTATAGATGGCGCTGGTAAATTCATTCAATCAGCATTTTAAACCAATTACCTAATCTCTTTAAAAATAAATATTTAAATTTCTAATTTATTTTTTAATTATGAAACTATGGTCGCAAAACAAGTTGTATCGATTTATTCGAAATACATGTAAAAATGATTTCAATCGTTTATAGCAGATTCAAAACAGCAACATCTAGCGTCATTGTAGGCAATCATTCATCGATGCACGTTTTCTTGTATGAGATTAGCAGTCTATTGTTTAGTTAGTCTATGGTTGAGTACACTACAGCCCGTTCACCGTAAGATGGCACCTGCCATGGAGTATTTATTTTTCTATGGTTGGCACTATTCCCATGGCACGGGACACAGACTAAGAGTATAACGCAGGTGCCATCTTACGGTGATAGGTCTGTATACAATTTGTGACATTTATCACATGGATATTAGAACATATATACGGAACATGGCCCACAACTGTTTCTTTACGAGAATTGTGCTTCATGACTTTACGTCGTGTGTTCTCAGTATATTCCCTACCTTTAGTTGTCTACATTTGACCCTATCTATGGCTACTATACCTCAGGAAGGATGAATCACTGAGTACTAGAGTCGAAAACACCGCACCTTATTCCTAATATTCCACGCGTTCACGCGTTGCTTTTGCATAGTAAACTACTACACTAGCCCATATTAATACATCGAACTCAGCTCTGAAAGCGATCTTGAGCGCGTGTTTGCGTCGCGAGCCGATGGCGTTTGCACCTTGATAAACTTTTCCGTATGTCAATGAAACTCAAGAAAATATTACGAACTTAAACTATTCGTTCGTTCGTTTCGTATGAGGTAGTGCTGGCCTCTGGTGTCAGAGTTTGTCAAGCCGCCCGAGGGCATCTAACATGGCTTATCGACTGCTATTAATCAATAACAGCCGGGACCGACAGCTTAACGTGCCCTCCGAAGCACAGAGCGATGGAAATCCGCACATAACTTAGAAAAGTCATTGGTGCGGAGCCTAGGATCGAACCCATACCGCGTTGGATTCTGAGTTGCACTATTGAACCGTTAGGCTACCATCGCTTAAACTATTGTGGTGGGAAATCATTTTGAAAGATAAACGGCAAATTACCACTATTTTTCACTAATTCACTAGTAATAGTTGCTAATTTCACTAGTATTCGCCGGTCCACCGTCGAACGCGGTCGCGGGCGGTGCTCATGATGAAGAGGCTTCTGAACTCAGTCTCGAAACGTCAGCAAAGTGACGAAAAATTGTGGTAATTAGCCGTTTATCTTTTAAAATATTACGAATTTAAATAATTGATACATAATTAATGCTTGATAATAATAATTACTTACGGAAATTTTGAATCAATGCAAAGCTTTCGAAAGGTCCCTTTTTTTTATTTTTTTTAGTAAGCTGACAAACAAGCAGACGGCCCGCCTGATGTAAAGCAGTCACCGCCGCCTATGGACATCTACAACACCCACGGTATTGCAAACGCGCTGCCTACCATTAAGAGCCCTATTGATATTTCGCTTGAATTTACCCATATTGTAGCCCTGTGGGAAGACATCCAACGGGAGCTCATTCCACGCCCTGCAGGTGCGCGGGAGAAACGAGCGAGACCTCCACGCATCCAAAATATGCGGGTGAGCTCGCTCACGATGGCGGGATGCATTAAGTTCACTCTCAGACTTGAGTTCGATTATATAATTCGGGTTTAAAACTCGGACTTGCCTATACCAAACACAGCGCGTGGACACACAACCGCCCTGCACCCAGGCAGAACACCTCATCTAATCTTGAATACTTGTCTATACAGACTGCGCATCGACGTCATCTTCTCCGTAGTCCAGGTCGCCGTAGCCGAGCTCCTCTTCCAGCACATTGACGACCGACTCCTTGCTGCCGGGACAGGCTAGGCACCTGGAAAATTATTATCAACGGTCAGTACTGGAATTTAATAAACAGTTACGTGATAGTAGCATTATATTAAGGTACTATATGTCTCAGGGTGGCGGGCGCAGTGCAATGCCACATAGGTTGCGTCGTAGGTGGACGTGATCTATGAGGTAATGCACTGTTCATAGGCAGAAGTTACCGCTTAACATCAGGTGGGCCTCTTGCTTGATCCGTCATCCAAGTAGTATAAAAAAAAAAAAAAAAAAACTGTGTCTACGAATAGTTTGGGCCGGGTTGACAGAAGGTTTTACATGTGGGCCACGCTGTCGCATCAAGAATGTGGGACAAGAATTCATGAGCCAGGGTGTCAACATCCCTAAGTCACTCGGCTAGCCCAGAACAACTTACAATATCATGTTTAAAAAATCATAATAAGCATCCCGTGTTTATTGAAAATTTTAGACTAATTAGATAGCCCATTTGAGGCTCTGCCTACCCTTTCGGGGAAAAAGGCGTGTAAGTATGTATGTTTTAAAAATTTGAACTTACAAGATATCACATAGCAGTAATATTACTAAAATGTCATAAAATATTAATTTGAAAACATAAGTAATGGGCAGCAGGTGCTTGTAACCTGAGACGCATGCGCAGATCAATATGGTAATTAAGCGGCTGCGCGGACAGGTGTCTCTGTGTCCTATAAACAATATACATGGCACATATGTAAGTATTAATACTACATTCTATTAATAAGTTACATACATACATGCATAGACACACGGCTTTTGCCCCGAAGGGGTAGGCAGAGCCTCAATGGGCCTCTTATCACAGTGGGTTGCACCATCGTGGGATATAAACGTGGCAAGTGGTGCTCATCTCCGCCATTGCTTCCCACGACTGACTCGGCTAACGCTTTCTTCCAGTAATAACACATTCCATGATAGGCTAGCAGCCAGGACAAAATCTTATACCAACGAATCTTATCAACAAGTCCGGATAATCCCTTAGTCGGCTTTTACGACATCCACGGGAGGAGATGGGTCCACGGGTCTATTATTAGGCCGGTCATAAAACTCCCCG
Source organism: Operophtera brumata (assembly GCA_932527175.1). NCBI lineage: Eukaryota > Metazoa > Arthropoda > Insecta > Lepidoptera > Geometridae > Operophtera > Operophtera brumata. Next base: position 4,941,366 of record OW052228.1, on the reverse strand, counting down.
ACTATTATCACTGTTCCATTATAATTGCAATAACGAAACTCTTTGGGCTTTCTATTAGCAATAAACTGCTTGTCTACAAGGCAATCATAAGATCTGGACCTACGGAATAGAACTTTGGGGTTCAGCTAGCAACTCCAATGTCGAAATCCTCAAAAGGTTTCATAACTTTGCTCTTAGAACTGTCTCAAGCGCACACTGGTTTGTGAGGAACACAGCAATACATGAATCCCTGGAAATGCCGACCGTCAAGGAGGAAGTTAGCAAGTACTGCATAATAGTAGATTGTATCATAAGGGAGCAACATAATATTTTTACGGCGAGGGCGCTTTTTTGAATCCAGAGCGAAGTGAGGGATTCTAGAGTAGAATCCCGAGCGTAGCGAGGGATTCTTTAGTAGAATCTTGAACGTAGCGAGGGATTCAAAGTAAGTCGCCCGAGCCAAAAATATATGTTGCGCCCGTGTGATACACTCTGCTTTTCATCATCCACTATGAGAAAATAAAAGGCGCCTCATATGTTATTGTAATATTATTATTTAATAAAACAAATGGTTGTTTTTTTGTGTCTTTTTTGTTGTGTTTGTGTTTTTGTATTTTTTTGTGTTTTGTGCTTTTTGTGTGTATTGTGCTTTTTTGTGTTTTTTTTGTGTTGTGTTTTTTTGTGTGTTTTATGTTTTTTGTGTGTTTTTTTTGTGTTTTGTGTTTTTGTATTTTTTGTTTTTTTTTTGTGTTTTGTGTTTTTTGTATTTTTTGTTTTTTTTTTTGTGTTTTGTGTTTTGTGTTTTTTGTGTGTATTGTGCTTTTTTTGTGTTTTTGTGTTTTTTTTGTGTTTTGTGTTTTTTTTTGTGTTTTGGGTTTTTTTGTTTTGGGTTTTGGGCCGTCGTACCAGCCAGTATTTATTCAAAACAATATTTGCGTTCGAATTATTTGGCGCTGGTTCCAAATTCAATAAGTGCGCCGCAATTATCTTTGCCGCGCACTTTTTCAATTAGGAACTTAATAAGTGCGCCGCAAAACTCATTACTGCCCGCTAAAAGTTTCTCATAGAAAACACCACCGTTGGTTGCACTTAAAGGCGAACCCAGTCGTCCTTTTCGAATAGATGGGATGAAAAATACATGGAAAGACTCGAAAACCACTCAAACGAGCTTGCTAACCTGTTAAACGCACAAGAAAATGTTAAAACGCCTAAAGAGATGGCAAATACTTGAACTAGACCAGAGTCTATCAGTTCACATTATAAAGGTAGGACCACCGTTCGAATTTTCAAAGGTATCATATTTTGGCGATGATAGTGTATGGAATGCTGAGTCCATTGTAGAGTTATTAGAAAGCGGGCCACCAAGATACAGGATTCGCCTAGTTTGGAGCCCGATGGAATGTCATCAGGTACAGGTCTAGCGCTTAAATGAGTCAGTCCCTGAGGTATGGGAGCGGTACCGGAGGGGTGGATTCGTATCTCAAATTAAATAAAATAAAAATAAATAAATAATGCTGGACAACTTCACACAACATTATCTAGCCCCAAGCTAAGCCAGAGCTTGTGTTATGGGTACTAGATAACTGATATACTTAATATAATACGATACATAGATAGATATTTTTTATTATACATAGAAAACACCCAGAACACTCTGAACAAATATCTGCAGAACGCACAAATATTTGTTCCGAGGCGGGAATCGAACCCGCAACCTCCTGCGGCGCAGGCGAACCATCGCCAGCCGCGCCACAGAGGTCGTCCGATGACTATCAGATGATGAATTATCAGATGACTGAAGCCACGCTTAGTTTTGAAAACGTTTAGTACGAATATAGTGTATACTAATGAGGTAAGGATGGTACCGAGCCGTGCGTCTGCTCGTCCTATGATGATATGATATAATGTCCTATGTGATCTCCTTGTGGCATTGCCCTCACCTGCTCTCGTTGATGCCGTAGGACAGGCATTTGTCACCAACACACTCGCAGCAACCGTCGTGGAACCACCTGAAATGTGAAAATTAATAGTTTTATTCATTACAAGTGCCCGGTCCCGGCTTCGCTCACGTTTTACCACGGTAAACAGAAGCCTATAGCTCAATCCAGCTCATAATCTATCTATGTACCAAATTTATTCTCATCAAAATTTTTCAAATCGGTTTAATGGTTTCAGTGCGATTGAGTAACACACATCCAAACATCTAAACATCCAAAAATCGTTTGACGACCTCTGTGGCACGGCGGGCGAAGGTTCGCCTGCGACACAGGAGGTTGCGGGTTCGATTCCCGCCTCGTAACAAATATTTGTACGATCTGCAGATATGACCTTCAATGAGCAGTAGTCATTTTTTGGGTCTGTATAGCGAATATGCGAAGGTACACATGCACAATCAACCCCATCACTTTCGACGAGCGCTCATAACTCATTGCGCGACCTGTACTAATAAGCAATTGCTCATTAGTAGCATGCTTTCATGGCACTAATGAGCATGTCTGTCTGTAGCTTAGTATTAAAGTATGTACTGAACACAGGCACCCACCGTAAGCTGTTGGCTCCCATAGAGCGACAAGACGCGCGGCATTTGTCGCACGACATGCACTGCGACATGTACGCCACGGTGCAGTTCAGGGTGACCACGTCGCGACTAACTACCGGCTCAGAGTCTTGTTCCACGCTCTCTAAAAACACATCACATCACACTTAAAGATCAATTCGAAAGTAACCCTGTCTGTTTGACACCTTTAAAGATTAAACTGCTCAACCGATCTTCATGAAATTTGACATAGCTATAGTGTGCATCACGAGGAAGGAAATAGGATACATTTTTCATAAAATTCTGATAATTAATCGAACGCTGACAAGTAGAGCGCGCCATAGAATATAATTTCATACACAATCTATCTGTGTACCAAATATCATTAAAAATCGGTTCAGCCCTTTCGGCGTGACTGAGTAAAACAACAAAACCGGCCATGTGCGAGTCGGACTCGCGCACACAGGGTTTCGTACCAGTATCTATAAAAACGGAAAAATAATCACGTTTTTTGTATGGGATACAAAAAACGTGATTATTTTTCCGTTAAATATTTGTTTTATTTTATTCATTTATTTTTAAACTATCTGTGAATATTTCAAGCGTCTACTTGTTGCCGTTATCAATATCGAGAAAAACCGAGCAAAAAAAACACGTTTGTTGTATTGGAGCCCACTTAAATATTTATTTTATTCTGTTTTATAGTATTTGTTGTTATAGTGGCAACAGAATTACATAATCTGTGTAAATTTCAACTGTCTAACTATCACGGTTCATGAGATACAGCCTGGTGACAGACGTGCAGATGCAGACAGACAGACGGATGGACAGCATAGTCTAAGTAATAAGGTCCCGTTTTACCCTTTGGGTACGGAACCCTAAAAACACTAACAAACATCCAAACTTCGTAACTTTTACATTTAGGATTTATGTTTAATTATTACGCGATTTTGTTTAAAATAGGTGACTTATAAAAACGGATTTCATTCATAAATATTTGTAATTGATATTTAGTGGGCACGGAACGGGACTAAACGGGATATCAGGATGGGTGTTGGTGAGAAAAAGTCTGTAGTTTCACCTATTATGAATATGAATATATGATGGATGACATCAAAGATAATCAATCTATGCATTTTCTAAACTCTTCATGGACTTATCAATGTTTAAATGAATCATTCAACCAATATTTTGCGTCCATTGTTTGACTATGAGACCAAACAGGCAGGTAGTGCTCACATTCCAAACTAATGACTCGCGCGTCTCAGTGGGATGCCACCTTTTGTTTTTTTATTGTTTTACCCAACTAGGTGTGGGGTCTGGCTCCGGAACTTTCTTAACAACTTATCAATTGGACAGGATTACAAAAAAAGGTTACTTTCAATTAATAGGGTTCTGTGCCTAAAGGGTGCCAATAGGACCTTATTAGTAATGGCGCGCGCACACCTAACGAGTACAGTGGCGAGTCAGTGTCCAGAATCCCAATCTGTTTACTAGGCCGAGTACCCGCTGTTCGCCACTCGCCACTGTACTCGTTAGGTGTAATCAATGCTTTAGCCTATACGAGGTCCGTCCGTCTGCATTCTGTTACGGGGTGTATCTCGGCAACCTTAAGAGGGGTCATTCGCAAAACGTCCTCTTCTCATAATGTACACCGCCCGTTTTACAAGCTTTTATTTAACTTGACAGTATATGTATGTTTGTCTGGGTGGAATCCTGGTGGAATCTTGCAACTGATTTTTAAAGCAGTTATCCTAAACCGATCGAACTGAAATTTGGCATACCTGTCAACTTCCGACGACAATACAATATGATGGTGACAGCGAGCTGATCTGATGATGGAGACGGAAGGTGGACAACGGAACTCCTCGATGGATAATAGTAGACTGGCCGTGTTTAGGTTATTTTTGATCAGGACACGGTTACGATCACTAATTTTATAAAAGCTTGTATTGAAAAATATATTTTTCATAAAAAACGAATTCTCAATATGACGACTTCGCAAAACTTACACCCAATTTTTTCGCAAAATGTACACTGCACTTTTTCTCAAAACTACTTCAACTTCGACTTTACTATTTTTCATTTTTACATGTTTTTAGGTTATTTATTTAGGTTTAACTTTTTACAGATTATGTGTTGTATGTACTCTGGTGAAATAATAAAAATACATAAAATGTAAGAGGTCCATACGACATACATAGATACACGCCTTTTTCCCCAAAGGGTTTTAGGCAGAGCCTCAATGGGCCTCTTTTCACAGTGGGTTGCATCATCGTGGGAATATAGATGTAACAAGGGGTGAGCTCATCGCCGCCGTTGCCTCCAACGACTGACTCGGCTAACTATTTCTTCCAGTAATAACACATACATACATACAAACATACATAGACACACGCCTTTTTCCCCGAAGGGGGGTAGGCAGAGCCTCAATGGGCCTCTTTTCACAGTGGGTTGCACCATCGTGGAATATAGACGTGACAAGTGGTGAGCTCATCACCGCCATTGCTTTCCACGACTGACTCGGCTAACGCTTTCTTCCAGTAATAACACATTCCATAAGCTAGCAGCCAGGACAAATCTTATCAACAAGTCCGGGTAATCCCTTAGTTGGCTTTTACGACATCCACGGGAGGAGACGGAGGAGTCTATTCTTATGCCGGACACACCACAGACTTGTTTCTAGTTAAATTCTGGGAAATAACTGCAGTACAACCACAGAATAAATAATAGTACACTCCTAACTGTAATGAATTTATTCTGGGAATTTCCACTTTGTTGTAACAAACAGGGTAAATTGTTTATTTAACTGAATCATAAGATGGATGAGATAGGTACCTACTCTGCTTTCCAGTAAACTATTTTAAGATTCAACTATTTAATGTTGTTTCTTAACATTACCAAGAGCTGCATAGATACTTAAACCGAAAAATATTTACGGTGGATGATCACGCTTGTGGCGCGAAATTCAAATATTTTGGTGTTTTTTGCATATTACAGCTCATCAACACTTCGCGAGAACTAGGAGACTTTTCACACATGTGTGTTAAGTCTCCTAGTTCTCGCGAAATCAACTTTCGCTACCTCAAGAAGTGTTCATGAGCTGTATGTAATGGGCAAAAAACAAACAAAAAAAAGAATTTCGCGAGACAAGCGTAAGCATCGACCTTAAGTGCGCCTACAAGTTTCGGGGACCAATAACAGAAAACAGTACATTTCCTAGCGCAAACTTCTCAATATTAAAATATATTCCTCCTTAAATATAAAATCCTTTAATATTATTCCTTATTTCCTCTTATTGAATTATTTTGACGACCACTGTGGCGCGTCGGGCGAAGGTTGACCTGCGACGCAGGAGGTTGCGGGTTCGATTCCCGCCGCGGAACAAATATTTGTGCGATCGCATATATTTGTTCAGGATGTTCTGGGTATTTTCTATGCATAATAAAAAATATATATCTATGTAATATATCGTATTAAGTATATCAGTTATCTAGTACCCATAACACAAGCTCTGCTTAGCTTGGGTCTAGACAATATTGTGTGAACTGTCCAGCATTATTTATTATTTTATTTATTTATTATGAGATATCTGGTCAATTAAGGCGATGCATTGATAAACTATTATTTCGAACGAAATCCTATACGATGGAATAGGATTTCGTATAAGGTCGTATACGCTTAAAACGGTTTTACCCTTTAAATCAAAAACTTTGATTAATTTTTAAAAATCCTACTTTTCTCGGGTTTTTATTCACTAATAGTTTAATAAACAAACAACTCGAAAATCTGGTGTAAGCACGAATTACGTAAAAACGTATATTTGATTATTATTTCTCATAATTTATATTGAGTTGGTATCAACATTAAAATTCGTAGACTTACTATATAAATACTTAGATGATACATAACTATGAATTAACAGAATGACTTTTCTAAGTTATGTGCGGATTTCCATCGCTCTGTGCTTCGGAGGGCACATTAAGCTGTCGGTCCCGGCTGTTATTGATTAATAGCAGACGATAAGCCATGTCAGAGGCCCTCGGGCGGCTTGACAAACTCCGACACCAGAGGCCAGCACTACCTCATACGAAACGAAACGAAACGAAACAGAAATACCAGAAATAAGGTCATTGAGTAACTGGTCCCCAAAAAAAGTACTATTTTAAATTTTTACATACTCTTAATGTTCTTTTAAATACAGGGTGTGGTGTGTACTTTGTGGTGTGTCCAGCCTTAGAATAGATCCATGGGTGTCGTAAAAGCCTTAGGTATTACACCAGAGGATGGGCAGCAGCATCCACCTGAGTAACAGCACTTTACTGCTATACTTTAATATAAATGTAGTATATTATATTATATTATTATATTTAATACACTAGTAGCATAAGCTGATGCGTGCATATCATATCAGTGCACTGAGTTTTAAAATGTTTATCATATCGGTTCTTAAATGAGTTCACCGAGGGAGCACTAATCACTGTCTCTGGTAGCCGGTTCCAAGCGTTTGTTACACGGTTGGGCAAGAAGTGTTTCCTGGGATTGCTGGTTCCAGGCAGCTTTACGAGTTTCTGTGAGTGTCCCCTCAACTTGTTGCTATGACTTACTGTTGTCTCAAGTGTGCCCATAAAAAGGTTGTCTGGAAGAAACTGCCTCTAGCGATAAGATCACCCATTAACAGTTGTTAGTTATTTTAAGTTTTGTGCCTGTTTTTTTTTTTGTTATAGATAGATAAAATTAAGAGTTTCTAAGTGCAGCTATGAGAGCGCAAATGTACCAGTGTAAAGGTGTTGTACAGCTTGATTTGGGTCTGTTTCAGAGCATGTTGTCTGCGCAAACATCAGACGCAGCCATCATTCACCATGCTCTACCAGTCCATATATGGAATGGTTCAATAAATTTGATGAGTGATTTAGGAGAGAGACCAATGGAACTGGCATAGTCGTCAATCGACAAAATTTTGAAAAAGAAATTGATTCAAAAAAAAACTTGACTTACGTAAATGGTAGACCAGCTGCTTCTCCGGGACAGACCTGAATGCAGACAAGTCAATGTCCACAGGATATGTGATTGAGAGCCATCTCTGCTGCGGGTCAGGGTCGCTGGTCAGAGCCGCGAAGAGTCCAGGGACACCGTCAGCCAGTTCCTCTACGTATGATGACTTCGAGAGCTCCGTTTGAGTGTCGTTGGGCTTCGGGCACATATCTGTGAGTACCAAAAAGCAATATACTTTTTTTTATACTACTTGAATGACAGAACAAGCAGATGGCCCACCTGATGTAAAGTGGTAACCTCTGCCTATGAACAGTGCATTACCTCATAGCTCACGTCCACCTAGGACGTGCCCTATGTGGCATTGCACTGCGCCCGCCACCCTGAGACATAAAGATGAAAGTCTCATGTGCCTGTAATTTCACCGGCACCCTTACCCTTCAAACCGGAACACAGCAGTGCGAGCAGAAATAGGTATGGTGGTAGTACTTCCCCGGACAAACTCTTTCACAAAAAAACTCTACTACTACAATATAGCAATATAGTTTGGTGCCGTTTAGGACGTTTCATATTCATACAGCTCCTTCTTGATGGACCAGTCCAGTAACATTGTTAAGGTTGCAAGAAGTTGGTGGATTGAGGTGGCTTAAGACCGTTAGTCGTGAAATTCTAAAGGGGAGCAGTGTCCAGCAGTGAACGGCAACTTAATAAGGCTTCTTCATTCATACTTGACAAACATTTAAAGTGCTCAGATAAGGACTAAGATATACATCAGCTCCAAGAGCTGCCTGTGTATTATAAATAAACAAATAAATTGTATTGTAATTGTATAAATAATTTTCCCTACCCTAGAGGAAAGACACCTGCGTGGCAACCTTATTGAGACCTTCAAGATCCTCTCTGGCACTTACAATTTATAAAATATCCCGTGGATCACCCAACACAAACACTGCACAGTACTTCCTTAGTAACAGAGTGGTCCATTATTGAAATCATTTACCAGAAGATGTTGTTACTGCCACATCAATAAATGCTTTCAAAAACAAATTGGATAACTGGTTGTGAACAAACAAACTGTTAACATAAAAAGACACAGTTATAGTAGTAGAGCTTTTTTGTGAAAGAGTTTGCCCGGGGAAAAACTACCTCCATACCTATTTCTGCCGCAAAGCAGTAGTGCTCGCATTGCGGTGTTCCGGTTTGAAGGGTATGGGTCTCGGGGAAATTACAGGCACATGAGACTTTTCACCTTTGTCTCAGGGCGGTGGGCGCAGTGTAATGCCACATAGGGCGCTTCCTAGGTGGACGTGACCTATGAGGTATAGGATTGTTAAAGGCAGAGGTTACTGCTGGACATCAAGTGGACCCATCTGCTTGTTCCGTTATTCACGTAGTTTACAAAAAAACATTTAAAGTGTATTCAGTGCAGCGTGAAACTAGGACATTTCAACACTCTGAATAGACACATCATCGAAAGCTGCTCCTCTATAAATTTAAATAATAATAAATAAATTGAACGTTTACAAACTGAAAAAGCAGCTTAGAAACTGTTTATACGTCTGCAATATGGTTAATGAAATAAGTACCATGGTATTAAGTTACAAGATAGTTCAGTCTAGAAACAAGTTTATAATGTAGTCATGATTCAAGGTGAGGTGTAAATCTATCTTACTCCTAAACTTATCTAAGGTAAGATGAGTAGTGTGGATGGTAAGGAAGTTCTTAGACTCACCAACGCAACTGCAGCATTCACTATATAAGTAACTGAGGCAGTTGAAACAGTCCTTGCAACAGGAGCAGTCTTTCAAATCACATTTACAAGACTGTGTCAGCATGCACTTTGATACAACACTCGCGCAAATGGCTTCGTTGCACGCATATATAATGGGCACTACGCATATTAGCGCTAGAACGAAATACATTCTGCCAGGCATCGTCAAAATACAAACTTTTGAACACAGGAATTTGTAAAAATAAACAACTTTGATTGATCACAGGGAAAGATGTCTGCGACTTCTGCGAGTGAAGCTGAGATTTCAATTAATGAGTCGAAATACTTTTGTTTTAATTGTATATGTCTGAATACAGAAACTAAATTAAATATATCAAAAAATTAACTCGTCCGATTTCCAACAAGTCACAAAACTTTTTGATTGATTTCTGTTTGAACTTTTTTTTTTTTTAATTGGCGCTCTACGAGTTTTGTTGTACTTATTTGACTTGACAGTGACAACCACTTGAAGTTGATTGACTTCTTGCTTTACAGATAACTAAACTTGATTGAATTAATATTACAATGAATAACGATATAATTCTGATTTTGTGATTTTCTCACTATAGGTATTTTTATTATCATGTTTTTTTTTTCTTTATAATTAGCGCCGCACGGCTTGTGCATTTGCCATTTTCAAGTATCTGTATTTTCACTATATTGTATTTTCAATATATTTTGGAACGTTACACTTCATCCAAGTCGTCAAAGTCACAGTCGAGTCATTTTTTTGTAAAACGGTGGCCAATTTTACTAAAACATTGGTAGACAATTTCCACCAATTTCAAAAGTCACGCAATTCACTTCCATTTCATTTCACTACACTTGTGCTTTTTAAACGAGCTACATTCGTTAAAATGCCACCAAAATAACACAAAATAACTCAAGAAAACACTAGGAAAAGAAATAAAATAAAAGTAGACAACGTCTCTTTTCGAAAATGGCGGGAAGAGTTTTCTCATGGCTTGCTTGCGGTATTTCCGATACTGCTAGGGATGTGACGGTAAAAAATCGATCAATAAATAATAGTTATTTTTGTTCCCATAAAACCGATTATAAAATATTTTTTCAATAAAATATCATCGTTTTTTGAAATTAAGGTTTTATGATTTAATGGATTATAAAAAAAACAGATTAAATCAATTTTATTAAGAGTAGGTAATTATATATTTGGAGCTGATTCTGAAGCTATAGTTTCATAATTGATTAAACACGTCATATTGCTTGACAAAGAATTATGAAACAAAAGCTTCGGCTAGTTTGCGGTTCCTGGCTTTTCAGTGGACATTGCCCGCTTTAGAAAAGTCTATGCGGTGACCTATTTGGCGCGGCGAGTGTGTAGCCGGCTGAGATGCGAGAGGTTGTGGGTTCGATTCCCGCTGCGGAACAAATGTTTATAGGTATGATCTACAAATACTTGTTCCGGGTGCCACGACCACCATTCAAATATTTGTACCACAGTGGTATCACAGAATAAATAATAGTACAAATGGTATGTACTCGTAGTTCCATCCACGACATGGGATCCTAGTGTGAGATCAGTGGGCCTAGTACAGGGTTTGTCTAAGTTTTGCATTCGGTATCCCGAGTATCAAACTGCGAGTCGATATTTGTTTTTAAGTATGGTTTTAATGAGTTTCTCAACAATTCCGCTAGGGGCGCTTATCAGTTTCTGCATACAAAAACGACATTTCGACACGCATTCAGTTTTCGTTATTCTCTAGTGGTTGCAAATTACAAACCTGTGGTAGGCCCTGCACTATGTAGGTGTGTATACTGTTGGCTGTTATGGAACTGCAAGAGTAAAAAAAAAACTTTGGTCATGCATGATTTTAATTTGGACTCTGTGGCTACTACATTTTCAGCGGGAAAATTAAAATGATTAGTCATTTTATTAACGTTCCTAAGATTTTCAATAAATAACACACGGCCTTTATTTTCTGTAACTAGAGCAACACCGATGTTTTAATCAACCCCCACTGGACAATGTTATTGATATCTTCACAACAAATTTTCTTTATCATGGATTACAAAGATAATGCATGTAATTAACGAAGTTTGAGTTTGGAACTGATAAGTATTTTTGTAATACTTATTTATAGGTATCAGACTAGTCAATTTGAAACAGTAGATCAATAGCACTTGAAATGTAATAACAAATTAGAAATGGTGAGTTCAAAGCCTTTGTTCGCAATGAAAGCCTTTGTTTATTCAACGTCGCCTGAGTACTTTACCCACATAAGTAGGTAACGTTAACCTATCAAAAAAAAAACAGGGAAAATCCTTATCTTGTGTCAATTATTTTAGGGAAAAGCAACAGTACTTCTATGTGTAGTGGTCCTTGGCACGGTAGTAAGTGCCTACAAGAACCCTTACTACGCTGAAGGGAGGTCGGTGAATGTCCACCTTTTCGAGTGGAAGTGGGACGATATAGCTGCTGAGTGCGAGCGGTTCTTGGGACCGAAGGGATATGGCGGTATTCAGGTGAGATAACTACTTAGTGACCTACATAATTAGGGATATTTTTTCTAATCATAAACTTTTGTTTCACTATAGGTACCTTATAAAGAGTTAATATTATGGTACCTACTATAAGATTTGATTAACGTGAAATGCATTCCGTTATGTTTGAAACTTAATAATACATAATTCATTCATAAAATGCCTTTTCAAATGTCGTACCTAGGTACCTACCTACCTACAGGACACATAACAAAATAGGGTGTTTTTTCAGTGGCCTACCTAATTTTTGTGCACACCTGTTTATTTACTATATTCTATATTACTTAGCATGTTGATAGCCTTTTTTTACAAGCTTTTATTTAACTTGCAATGTATGTTTGTCTGGGTGGAATCTAGAAACTGAATTTTAAAGCAGTTATCCTCAACCGATTGATATGATATTTAGCAAACCTGTCAAGTTCCGATGACAATACAATATGATAGTGACAGCGAGCTGATGTGATGATGGAGACGGTAAGTGGACAACGGAACTCCTCGATGGATAACACTGGCCGTGTTTAGGCTCATTTTGATGCACACGGTTAATACTTATTAATAATTTTATAAAACCTTGTATTGAAAAATATAATTTTCACAAAACACTTATGTATTTAATTGAGGTATCTTGTTTCATTTTAATTTCTGATTTGGAAAGTTGTGGGTCCACTTAGGTACATCATGGGGATCCCATGATGTTATTGAACCTACAACCTAGGTCTACTCGTATCTTGTAATTGGAGGGTTTCCTGTTTCAGCGAGCTTATTAAATTCTTCGCTTAATAAAAAGCCCCGAGCTGGCGAAAACGGTCTTTGGTCGGATTTTATAGCAACTGTTATTGCAGCAAAGTCCTATGAACAAATTATGAAATTTTATCAGGCGCTCTGGAAATTGCACCTAGAGGGGCTAGTCTGCCCATGTAACAGGCAACTTACACGGGCGTGAGGTGTACACTACACGGATTTTAGTATGGGATTTGTGGTTCTCGAGGTGCCCGCTAGGGGCGCTATTCAGATTCTCCATACCACAGATAAAAGAATAGTCCATACTAAAATCCGTGTAGCAAAACATGCCCGTAAAGTTTGCTTGTCAAATTTGCAGACTCGAGTCTCAGGTCCCTTTTTACAGATTTCCCCTCCAAACGAGAACGTGATACTATGGACCTATAACAGACCCTGGTGGGAGCGGTACCAGCCACTATCCTATGCCCTGGTGACACGGTCAGGAGACGAGAGGCAGTTTGCTGACATGGTGCGGAGGTGTAATGCTGTTGGAGTCAGGTTGGTACAAAGGCAGCTTGCTCTAACCAAAAGCAAAAAGTGAGTTGATATTGCCCCGACTGATGCGGGGTAAGACTGGTATTACCCCGCGAATCGCGATACCCTTCAAAATCGACCGTTTACCGTGGCAATCTATGGGGGAGGCCTGTGCCCAGCAGGGGATTTCTATATGCCGATGATGATGATGATGATGATGATGATGACCCTTCAACAGAGACCACTTCAACTGGTATCCTTTTTTAGCCTTTCTTCAATTTCCTCAGCTCTATTACCCCAGGATCTTTCTTCTTCTTATCTTAGGTAATGGCATCTGTGCATTATTTGCAACAATTTAGCCAATTTATTTATTTAATAATATTGTTATAGTCAAGAGACGCAATGTAATCAACTACATAACAGTCGAAACGCCCGTGAACGTCAGTCTGTATTTACAGCTGGCAGCACTAGCGTCTTCCAATACTGATATTACCCCGCACTGACCACAGTTTTGTACTAATATTTATTCTGTGCCACAGTGTCCATTTTTTACGACCTCTTTGGCGCGGCTGGCCAAGGTTCGCCTGCGCCGCAGGTGGTTGCGGGTTCGATTCCCGTCTCGGAACAAATATTTGTTAGATCTGCATGTATTTGTTGAAGGTGTTCCGCGTATTTTCTATGTATATAATAAAAAAAAACCTATGTAATACATTGTATTAAGTATATCTGTTATTTAGTACCCATAACACAAGCTCTGAGTAGCTTGGGGCCAGATAATGTTGTGTTAACTGTCCAGCATTATTTATTTATTTGAAATTGAAACCATCAACCCAGAAAACATCTGATTATGGCTAAACAGCCGATTGCAGATAAAAAGGAACATAAAAAAAAAAAAAAAAAAAAAAAAAATTGCAATCGAAAAAAAGAAAAGTTGTATGTACGAATCACAGATAAAAGAATACTATACTAGTAGTACGAATGGTAAGTTAAATTACTTTTAACTCTAGGATCTACGTAGACGCAGTAATCAACCACATGACGGGTGGCCCGCCTGAAAACGTCGGTACTGCTGGCAACACCGCCATCTTTGATGACTGGTATTACCCCGCGGTACCCTTCAATCGGGACCATTTCAACTGGCCACACTGCGTTATTGACGGCATTGATTACGCCAACAATGCTTGGAGGGTATGTCCGTACTTACCCACATACAAACATACCTACTCTGTTAGGTAGGTAGGTATACACCTTGTTAGTACCTAAACACATTAATTTGGTAGTTCGCGGCAATGGGCGCTTTCACATTGTACGATAACTATTACCTATACGATTACGTAGGTAGCTCTGTTGCTATCGGTTTCAATGAATTTCGATCGTCGTTACGATCGTCGTTATGATTGTTGCTGCTATAGTCTGACTTGGGGTACCTACTGGTGCAGGGTGAAGGAGAGTAGAGGGCACCACACACCACATCTGTGTCTGTGCGCCGCACTTTGTATGCTGTGTTCATCCGAAGTAGACCTGTGTGTGGGCGTTGTTTCGCTCTTGGTATCTTCGACGATACTACTAGGCAACTAGGCTTCCCTCCATCTGCCTCCAGTGAGTCCTTGAGTATTTTGGTCATATAGCACGGAAAGGCAGTGACAACTCAGAGAAGCTCATTATCACTGGCAAAATTGAGGGAAAGAGGCCACGAGGCCGAAGCCCGATACGTTGGTCAGACCAGATCCGCACCACTCTTGATTCAAAACTCCACGAAGCCGTGCAGCTCGCTGGCAACAGATCTCACTGGCACAACATCGGAAGAAAGTGATCCATGGAGGGGGTCACGACCCTCAGGATTGAGGAATACGACGCGAGGAGGAGGATTTTCGAACTTAAGTCGTTTTCGTCCAATGTGAAAGCACCCAATCTACCGCGGAAGGCAGTCTTCTAAACGTTCCCGCCACAATGTGGTTTCCAAGTCTCATAAAACTGCTAATTGTCACTCTAATAAACCTTCCTTACTTCTATTGCTTCTACTATCATCATGAAACATCATGGTACCTTAGCAGGTACCTCCTCCAATTACGACCGTGGTGTCGTGGGTATCAGAAACTACGAGTACCACGGTACCACAACACACAGGTAGGTATCTACCTACCAAATATTTGCAGGTCATACATACATTTGTTCCGCAGCGGGAATAGAACCCGCAACCTCTCGCATCTCAGCTGGTTACTCGCTGGTTACTCGGTTACGCCACAGAGTTTGTAAACCATGACGCAGGAAATCCTAGGATTATCTAGTTCCAACAACCCAAATATTTAAAAAGAAATATTATTTTATGCCCCTACTCGTCCTAATATTTTTTCATGCAATATCTACACATTGTTGAATAACATGTAATGTCAGCTATAAAGGGTGTGGGATCAGGATGACAGTGTGTTCAGGATCAGGATCAGGATGTTGTGTGACTGGGTGTGTTAATATGAGTTGTTGAAAACACAACTCATTTAGTGCCTACAAAGATGAGCCCAGTTCAATCTCACGTTTTTTCTGTAGGTACGCAACTGTGAGCTCGTAGGACTGAAGGACTTGAATCAAGCAAATGAACATGTCAGGAATATGATCGTCGATTTCATGAACAAGCTCATCGACTATGGAGTCGCTGGTTTCAGGTAAGAACAACAGTGGCATATTTCAGTGGTATTTTTTTTATATATGTACTATTTAGAAGTTGGAATGACTGAACAAGCAGATGGTCCACCTGATGATAAGCGGTACCCTTTGCCTATGAACAGTGCATTATCACATAGTTCACGTCCATCTAGGACGCGCCCTATGTGGCATTGCACTGCGTCCGCCACCCTGAGATATAAAGATGAAAAGGCTCATGTGCCTGTAATTTCACCGGTAATCCTTCAAACCGGAACACAGCAATGCGAGCACTACTGCTTTACGGCAGAAATAGGTATGGTGCTAGTATGTCCCCGGGCGAACTCTTTCACAAAAAAGCTCTACTACTATAAGCTATGTAGGGTCGGTTCGCTAGTTTACGGCCTCTTAGTGGATTTGGCAACTTTAAACGGCCAGAAAAAAATAATGTTACTGTTGATAATCTGTACTGATAATGTATTTTGATAGATAAAATATTGTAGTTTCTGATTTCAAAACTGTTTGACGCGAAGTGATCTTAGTTTTTTTTATAATAAATTATAATCCCAAAAATGACCAAAATGCTAGTTTTCGGCCACAAATTTCAGTATTCGGCCACATGGTATTTAGTTTTCGGCCGCTACTTATAATGGATAAAAAAGTAAGACGAAGCTATTATAGTTACATTAAAAACTCGTTTTTTAGTAAAAATGTTTTTAGGGCTCACCGGAAAAACTATAAAAATAAACAAAATCAAAGTTTGACTTTGTTTTTTTTTATAATTTAATTTGGAATGTCCTGTTAGGTAGAAGTAAAAGTCTAAGAAGTAAGTCTTTAAATTTAAATCCTTTTATTACTTATACATTTTTCTTCTAAATTCTTTTTTTCTTCACTGTTGAAATAGTAATTACAGTTTTTTTTATTGTTAACAATTACAAGTCTTGCATCATCAACTATGGTTTTAACAATAATTATCATCTATTATATTTTCTCGATCAGTGTATGCAATTTAATGAATTATATAGTAATAACAGCCTTTAATTCAAATAACTAATGACATTTCAAGTCATAAATTTATCAATCACATTGATTACTTAACAGTCTTTTACGTTTATGGTTATCATCAAAATATCATCTTATATTTTTTCTTTTATCTTATATAAGAAATCATATTAATTATAAGTAACAGTCACTAATTTCGAACAGTTATAAGGATTTTAAACATAACAATCACATGAATCATTTGACGTAATCACTATTATATATTTTTTGTAAAGATGGTTATTATTTAACATTAACATGAAGCTTCAGCAATTGGGTACCTACATTCAATCTTTTTAACCACCTAAAACAAATGAATGTGCATTCATTAATTAGGAATCAATAATGCATGCATTGCATTAGAAAGGCTTGTCTTGTAGGGTTTGTTGTATGAGTCCTAATTTTTTTAAAAATATATGTGATACTATTTAGTGCAGAAATCACATCTTGTATTCCTTTCTGCATTTTCTTCTGTGTGGCTTATTAAAATATCATCACAACGGGCGCAATCCACTTTTATTCTTTCGTTTCCTTTCTTGATTTTTGACTTTTGTCACCTTTCGTCTTGAAACTTCTGCTTTCTTCAACTGTTTGTATGATCTCTTTCCAATCTCTTCAATTTTGACTTCCTTGTCTTTGTTTACGCACTTCTATCCTTATCATTTTATTTTTTTATCTTTAAAGACTTTTTGGCATGTCTCAAGACGAAATTCCTGCTGGCGTACTTAAATTAATAGTTTTCCTTCGGGAATTCGGTATAAATAAGTATTAATTAAAAGCCTCTCCATATACCATAATTGATTCTGGCATTTTGCTTGTTATAAGACGTGTTATAGTTTTTGTCAGAGTCAGCTTATTGCTCCGAGTTACTATAGCATCACTGTGTATGCAGGAATGCGGCTACTAGTAAATCTTTGTTTGAATTTGATGGTGATATTATGTTGTCTTTATAAGTCGGGATTTCATGAAATTTGAAAGGTTCTTCTATTATGGATAGATTTGGTGGTAGAAAATCAGCAAACTTAATCGGCTAGTCTTGATTTGTTTGACTTTGTGTAATGCTAATGCATAGTGTCAAAGTTTTAAGTTTTTGGGATATTCCGCTCAATTTATTTCATTTCCGCTCAGATTCTTCTCAATTTCTGGTTGTTTTTTCATCCTCAACTAATAGAGATGTCAACAAATTAATTTTGGAGTTCTTCCTGTCTTTCGAACATGTTTCTTACAGAACATCGTCATTTTGGATTTCAGAAGTCCTTTCCTCGAGTTTTTTTCATCTTCTTTAGACTCACAGACATGTTTATGTTTTTTATAGCCAGAGTTGGTTTTAAATGTTAAAAAACTTGCTTTTGTGAAACTTAATCTACGTTCGTTATTTCGGGTTTTTCTCAGTTTTAATTCTCCAGTGTGTTTTGGAGACATTTCGTATAATCCACTGCATATTATGAATTTAATTTGATTAATGTTTTGCGGTATCAGTGTTTTATTGTATCCCGGAACAGTGCACAACAATTTGTCTTTGCGATAGATCTATGTATTTATGTAGGTACTGGCTTTGTTAAAACTATATTTGATAATTTAATATTATTAGTTGAAACCTGAAGAAAAAAATATATTAATATAGAAATTATACTTAGAAAATCAATCTAGAAAACTTATTATAATTTATGCCTATTTGGCTTAAAATTGTGGCCGAAAACTGAATGACGCTATTCAGTTTCCGGCCACAACTTTTCCATACAAATTCAGGTAGGCCGAAAACTGAGCTACAAATTTATTTCTGTTTTAGTTTCCAGCCATCAATAAAATAGCCAACTTTGATTCATCGCTATTTATTCATACTGATGTACTTTGGTGGCCGAAAACTAATAAGCTAATCCATCACATGGCTCATAATCGGAAACAGAAGAGAATTTCGATATATGCGTAGCCAAATAAAAGAAAGAGACAATTGTATTATAGGCTGTGTTGTGCTAGTTTTCGGCCACTAGGCCGAGAACTAATCATTTTGGAAATTTTCGATGCTACTTTCCGGCCACCTTAATTATCGTAGTTTTAAATCAAATATTGCAATAAACATAGTGGTAATATGTTAATAAGTCATTTCTACAGTCAATTAAATGCACATCAACATCATTTACTCACAAAAACATTTAAAAAATACCTTGGAGTGAAACGCGTGTCACTAATTTTTTCGTACAATTACGCATGCGGTGACAGCTTCGATGCTGGCGTCAAACTGATAAATTCACTAAAAATTACTAGTGAAGGTTATTTAGCCGAAAAAAAAACCAGATGTCATGCAACTATTTCTAGATGAATTGATCATACTTTCGCACAAAAAAATTGCTAGGAATCGCTATTATCTCCATTTTACTATAGAGACTTCGCCAAAAGGCCGAAAACTAAAGGCGGCCGGCTAACTAGCGAATTGACCCTATATGGCGTCCAAATTGTATGTCCGGCCCAGGCTGGGGACAAATATCTCGCTCGTTAAAAATAAACAAAAAATGGTGTGGCAGTTCTGACGCACGACTGGACTTTACTCCAGTCCTCAGCATAAGATGCGCGAATATGTTGCGCAGAGAGAAAACATAACGGACTTCGACGGCGCCAACACCAGGCAAAAATCTTCATACAAAAAAAACGCATCGCTCCGCTCGAAAAAGCGGGTTTCATTGAATATCTCGTAAAATATAGATAATTTTACAAAACTCCTAACCCTCGGCTTTTTGTGTTGATTTTATTTATCTAATTTTTTACCCACTAATTTGAACAATTTTAATAAACAATCGAATCTATGCAAAAAATAGACGTTACTTTGTTTTTTGTTCTATCGAGAAAACATTGTCTTTTCGTGTTTCTGGTACAATGATTCCTCGGAATTATAATAAGTATAATTATAAGGTATTTATAGGTATATATTTTTATTTTGAATATTGTACTTGATTTACGGTTAAAGATATTTATTTCTCAAAAGAATTAGGTACAAATTCACTTAAAGAGAAAACATATGATAATGTATAAAATAGTGTGCCATACAGCGTTATATAAAAGTATTTAGTAAATAGGTATATGATGATGATGTTTTTAAGGCCAGCGAGTAATATCAGACGATGTTGCGCCAAAGATATGGATTCGTTGATATATTTCAGTAGTAAGTAGTATAGTTATAATATTTTTTTATTAAATGCGTAATCATGAGCTTCATTTACACCCTTTATCCATGTCTCCGTCAGTAGAATAATATGTAGCATTGTAGGAAAGGTTTATATTATGTATCTGATTTCATCAAGTTTGCCTCGTTTAACAATACTGCGAACATTCACGTAAAGGAAGTTTATAGCTTTCGTAGTAGTTTTTATATCTTCGTAGTTATCAGCAAATTCATAGGTAGGTAATTTGTATACTTGGTACTTTGTGTCTTGTAATTGTAATGTTCTCTGTTTCTAGTTTTTTGTCTGATCTTTTATAATTGTAGGCGTTCCTTTAACAAATTTTATTTTTATGTCTGTCTCTCCATTTTCCTGCCGCTGTTTAAGTTCGTTCCTCAGAAATTCCATGAACTTTTGCTGATAGGGTGTCTGGTCAGAAAATATACGCAAACCATCTACATTTATACTATTCTTATTGCGTAATATGGATTTTGCTGTTTCTTGAGAGGCAAAACTAATTTTGAGCGGACGCGTTTTCATGCTGTTGTATTTGCCAAGTCGTTGGACTCTCTTGATTAAGCACTCTGGAGCAGCCGTTTTCAAAACTTTTTGTGCTTCACATCTATCCTTATCTAGTCTTTCTACCGCAGTATCTGCTTGTGGCTCAGATAGTCCTATAATTATAACGTTTTTAGTCCGTTCTGCGCGCTCCTGAAGCTCGACGATCAGGTCATCA
The DNA here is from genome assembly GCA_932527175.1 of Operophtera brumata. Classification (NCBI taxonomy): domain Eukaryota; kingdom Metazoa; phylum Arthropoda; class Insecta; order Lepidoptera; family Geometridae; genus Operophtera; species Operophtera brumata. The sequence goes on along the minus strand of OW052228.1, from coordinate 4,920,763 downwards.
TGGCACGGTGCTGCCAGCACTGGTGGTGACGTGGATTGAGTAGATGTGAGTCGTTGTACTTAATTTTGTAAGGACTCAATTTTTTCCTCGTGTTCTTTGACAGTGTCTGTTAAGGTGAATGTTCAAGTTTCCTTGCCCATACAAAATACTTTAGGCCGTTACTCAAACCACAGATTGTCATTTTATAAATTGACTTATTTTGTAGACTTCCTAATGATAATAGTTACCGCGAATGGTCGTTCCAAACAAAAATATACAATAGGGAATTTTTAAAACAGGTTTGAAATACGACAATTTTTACAAATGTGTGAGTTTATTTTGCACGGACATCTATTATCGTAGCGAGATACTTTTACGCAGCAGAGCACCCAGTTTAATTAAAGATGACAGTGATGGCGCTAAATTGACCTTCAAACACAAGAGTTTTGTGTAAGATAGTAAGTAAACATGATAGAGATGGCGCTAAATAATAAAAGTGATGTTTTAGTCGGCAGGTCGTAAAAAGTGGGGTAAAGTAGTGGAAAAAGGTCAAAAGTTAATGAAACTTCAGGATGTTGTTCAGGGATGGTTAAATAAAAAAAACAAGTTTTGGACCTCGAGGACCCTGTGCGAAAAGAGGAGGGGGCGGGAAACTGCACCTTCCGCCGGTTTTTTCTCAATAACTTTTTTCCCTTACATCCTACGGCAAAAGTACTAATTATTTTTTGTAGAACGTTAAATTTACTATAATTTTGATTATTCAAACTTGATTGTATGTTGATAAGTTACCGAGATATGGCGCTTCGAAAAAAATTTTTTTTAGAATTTGCTAAAATGTGCCGAAAAATGCTAAATTCCACCTTATTTCTTCTGTTATACCATGGTTATACCCAAATAATGATGGAATGTTATTATAATTATGGTTCCTGGTTACAATCACCTACTTTGGAAACCCCTCCACCCAAACCAGATCTCAAAAGCTGATTTTCTTCTCTGATGAAAACCAAACATTCACATCATCATGTTGGTATTCATATTATAGTGCAGTCAAGTTAAACATGAAAAAGGGGTCGTGCTTACAAAAGTTCCGGTCACGCTGATTTTTTATATGTTGTTAATACCTTAACCACTATTAAAAAACCATATTTTCCAAGTGCTGAGCGAGCGGCTCAAAAATCATGAAATTTTATATATTTTTTCAGTTTTTGCTCAATATCTTAGTCAAGGTAGGGTCTGACCGGTATAGTCAACAGGCATATTTTTAAAGTAGACTAAATTTTCTACAATTTGACACTAAGGCGAGATCTATACAGCCATTGGTTCCTCGAAAAGGAAGGAAGTTCTTCGAAAATAGGCAATTTTTTAAGAAATTTTTACTTATTTTGTGAAATATATTCTAAAATATGCATCCCACGTCAAAAATTATTTTAATGAAGTTGTAGTAAATTATTGTAGCTTTCATTTGAAACCAAACTGGTACCTTAAGGCCCGGCGGTTCTCTCAAAAACGACAGATAATCAAAACCAGTCATAAAGAAGATGCCACAGGCCACCATGCAGCAAGATAAATAAATAAATAAATAATGCTGGACAGTTCACACAACATTATCTAGCCCCAAGCTAAGCAGAGCTTGTGTTATGGATACTAGATAACTGATATACTTAATACAATATATTACATAGATAGATATTTTTTATTATGCATAGAAAATACCCAGAACACCCTGAACAAATATCTGCGATCGCACAAATATTTGTTCCGATGAACAAAATGAACAAATGTTCCGGGAATCGCACCCCCAACCTCCTGCGTCGCAGGCCAACCTTCGCCCGCCGCGCCACAGGGGTCGTCAATATGCTACCTCCAAGCAATTGCTGAACTGGCGGGAAGTCAACTTGTATCCCACTAATTGGGGGTGGAAGCAGTCTTCTGCAGGGACTCAGTCTTCTCTTCTCAACCCCATCCCCACCACCATGATCACGGCGTCCTCAAATGCCTGCTTCACTTCGATGCTAGCATCCACCATTTGTGTCATCAACATCGAAATGAATGCTCTCATATTGTGATCTTTTGCCAGAACTTTTCTTGTGCTATTGTCACCATAGTAGATGAGGAGAACACGACTTTGGTTGGTGCTTGTAATGCAGACTGGCGAGCTCGTTCTGCTGCTTTGGTGCTTTGATAGCCGGATTTAGTGGGGTATCCATCAAAGACAACAATCACATTGCTACCAAAGTGTCTCTGCACGTAGTTGATGTACTTAGAAAAAAACACACATCGCCATATCTCGATAATCTATTGACATAGAAACATGTTTTATTAGTCCAAATTATAGTAAATTTAACGTTCTACAAAAAAGTAGCTGGTACTTTTGCCGTGGGATGTTCGAAAAAAAAGTTATTGAGAAAAAACCGGAGGAAGGTGCAGTTCCCCCCCCCCCCCCCCCCCCCCCTCTCCACTTTTCGCACATGGTCCTCGAGGTCCAAAACTTGGGAAAATGTTAATTAACTATCCCTGAACAACCTCCCAAAGTTTCATTAGCTTTTGACCTTTTTCCATCTGAAACCACCTGCCGACTGGACTGTAATAATTATGTGTTATTTATGAGTATATCAAGCGTAGAGTGTGCTGCCTTATGAACTTTTGCTGATTTTCTCTATCATCTTACTTTTGACTGCCTACCTAAGGAAGGCTTTTAAGTTGATTTTCCTTTTTTTCTTTGAATCAGCTTCCACTTGTTCTCGAGGCTCTACACAGGGGCTCCCCACCTAATAGTAAGCAGGATCATCAAAAGAAAAACAGACCGTGTTTGTTGCCTGATTCTTCTAGGTCTGGTTGCGTTGGAACAGGAGTAAATGTAAATTTATTTTTTAAGACGATTCAAAATGATCCTTGTGATATCAATGAATAAAATACTTTTTGACTTTTACTTTGATATGTTGCCGCTCCGTCAGCAAAAGTTTAAAAGCGACGTTGCCAAACCGTTACTAGTGTGAACACACAATACTTTTTATAAGTTGGCCGTAATTTCTACTATAGCGAGCTAGTTCTGATAGGGTTGCCAACTGTACTTATAATAATGTATTCTAATTTATTTTACAACTACGTTCTTTAAACTTTGCAATAGCATTATAGTGCTAGAAAATACTTTATTTCAATTTAGGTAGCCTACCCAAGTTTTAAGTTACTATGTGAGGTGTTAAAAATAAAACAACGAAAGAATACGTGAAAACTTGGCCAGAATCAATGATAGTATGATGCACGATTCTACGAATTTTGAATAGTCTTATATTTCAAAATGAGTGAAAGTACAACATGGATTTAAAACACTAGAGAACAGTAATCACCACGAAAGCTGCGAGCGAGCCGAAGGCGAGCGTGGCTCAGTAGTCAGCAGGGCCCGCAGCGAACCAGAACCAACACCTGAACGCCAATACCCTAGATAATGATGATGATGATGATGACGATAATGTTGTTAATGTTCATCACCACCACCATCATCATCACCTTCACCATCATCATCCTCATCTAGGGTATACGCGTGCAGGTGATGATGATGATGATGATCATGATGTTTTTAATGTTCATCACCATCGCCTTCATCACCATCACCACCACTAACATCATCATCATCTTCATCTAGAGTATTGGCGTGCAGGTGATGATGATGATGATGGTGATGGTGGTTAATATAATATATCTTCATAATTTTGTTAATATTCATCACCACCGCCATCATCATCACCATCACCACCACCATCATCATCATCATCATCATCATCATCATCTAGGATATTAGCGTGCAGGTGATTATGATGATGATGATGATGATGATGATGATGATGATGGTGGTGGTGGTGATGATGATGATGATGATGATGATGGTGGTGGTGATGAACATTAACAACATCATCGTCATCATCATCATCATCATCATCTAGGGTATTGGCGTTCAGGTGATGATGATGATGGTGATGGTGGTGATGTTGATGGTCACCACCATCATCACCATCTTCATGATGTTGTTAATATTCATCACCACCTCCATCATCATCACCACCACCATCATCATCATCATCATCATCATCTAGGATATTAGCGTGCAGGTGATTATGATGATGATGATGGCGGTGATGGTCACAACCATCATCATCACCACCACAACCATCATCATCATCATCATCATAATCATCATCATCATCACATGCACGACAATACCTTAGACGATGATGATGATGATGGTGGTGGTGATGATGATGATGATGGCGGTGGTGATGAACATTAACAACGTCGTCGTCATTATCATCATCATCTAAGGTACTGGTGTGCAGGTATATAGATCATCTAAGAGTACGCTCGGAAATTTGAAGATTGGAGTTGCTCGCGTCCATAGGAAAATACCCTCGCGTCCCTACACGTGATCTCTGGGTGGTGTCAAACGGGTAACAACCTTTCTGGTGGTAGGCTTCGGCCGTGGCTTATCACCACCCCATGGACATAGCCAGTCCGTGAAGCGACATTGTCGTGTTTCGGACTGATGTCCAGTGTAGCCATCGTGGAAGTGACGGGTTTGAGCAGCTATGGTATTCGGGGTACCGCACAGTGGGGCGATTTTGAAAAAAGGTGGACGTAGGAACAAATTTCGTAAAATCGGTTTGAAAAAATTGCAACTGATAGGAAATTGTATGGTGATTAAAATATATTCTATTCAATTTGCAAAAAAAGGCACTTCTTCATGGGTTAAAAAAATAGTTTAGAAAAAAATGTATGGAAAGATTTATATTATATTGTTTTTCTCAAAAATAAGAAGTTTGTTAAAAAAAAAACAACAATAGCTTAAAGTAGCTGCCGTCTTCTACAAATGGGTCATATAGGGTTCTGTTAACGCTGCAGCATTGGCAGTTAAGGGGGTTAAACTCTTGAAAAAAAATGTTTATTTTGATACGAGCATCTGATAGGAAATGTAGTGCTTGTTAAAAGTTATTCAATACAATTTTCCATAACAATGAGTCTGTGATATTATAAAAACATATTTCTGAAAAATGCGATGAAATATAAATCAACATATTTTTTCTCGGAATTTTAAAAGGTTTTCATAACAAACTTACACTACTTAAGTTCTTTACAAAAAATAAATAATCGTTTTTGGCTTAACGCTGTTGCAGCGGTATTTAAATGGGATCAAACTTTAAAAATATATGATTTAATGTTAAATGTTAATGGAAAATGGTTCAATTTCTGTCATTCGCTCAGTCTTATCTAAGTAAAATGAATAAATCATAATAAAATCTAGTGTAAAAAACTTCTAAGTCTAACTACTGGCTTAGTAATTATCTCCAAATAACTTGCCAATTTTTCCGATACTCGACATTTCTGACCTTGTAGGTAGGTACCAGATATTTTTCATTGCTACAGTACTTTCACTGAGTATTACGTTCATAATAGTAATAAATCAAAATAAAATCTAGTGTCAAAAAGTACAAAGATCGCTATAGTCTTAATAATTATCTCCAAATAACTTGCCAATTTTTCCGATACCTGAGCCTAATGACTGACCTTGTAGGTTAAGTACCAGATACCTTTCATTGTTACAGTACTTCCACTGAGTATTACTTTCATAAAAGTAAATCACCATATCATCTAGACTCTAGAGTCACTAGAGACAAAAACTACAAAGTTAGCGATTGTCGTATGGGGCCATTCAAGTACTACGTAAGCAGATTTTTTACAACTATTTATAATGCGCGTCATGTAAAAAGAAAGCTGGCGGTCAAGCTTCTTCAGGCGTTCCAGCGTTCTTTTTAAGAGATTACTTACTTTTCTACTTATTTAAGAGATGTATACCTATACATTGAATGAGTGCCTGCCTAGTTTACTACAAATAATGTACCATTATAGTACGCGTCATGTAAAAAGAACGCTGGAACGCCTGTAGAAGCTTGACCGCCAGCGTTCTTTTTACATGACGCGCACTATGCCCACCCCTTCTGTGTAAGCTGTGTAAGCAAAAGTAAGCAAACCTCTTCCCCCCCTCCCATGCTTACTTAATCATTGGTACCTATATGCATTTTTCTTTTAATGTATTCTGTTTTTTTATTGATTCGTGAGCAGTAGTTAGCAAATAGGCTTAACTAACTTCTGTACATTTTGTACTTTTGTATTTGTATGAGATTTTTTAAAACTTTCGAATAATTTTTGATATTACTTGGATTTGTTTATTTGAAACGACATGTTAAACAGTTAAGCTTGGGCGAAAAAGGATCACCGGTTAAAACAAAAATGAACTTGCTTTGATTTGCTTACAATACGTCAAATCGTCATTCGAATCGAAACGAAACAATAGATTGACGGAAGAAATTTAGACGTGACAAGTGCGCGCGGTAATCCCCACTCGCTTCTAGGCGAGTACCTATAACGTATTCTTTATTTGTGGGAATCCCCGACATGTGAGTTTTATTTTCAAGCATAGACAATTTGTGGGTTGCCATTTGTGTAAAATAAGTAAATAATAACTGCTGACGTAATCACGATATCGACCATGTCATCAAAAATAAGCAAAACAAAGACCCCCCCGCCCCCCTCAAGCGCTTACATAATACTTGAACGCCCCCTATTACTTATCTTGAAATAATTTGCCACGTATTATTAATAATGGTCCCGATACTTGAGCCTAATGACTGACCTTGTAGGAAGGTACTAGATTCCTTTCATTGTTAGAGACCCACCAACTTATCTGTAGAATTTAATGTATGTAGATGATAGAAAAATGTAGGTAAATGGTTCTACTGATAATTTGGTGGATCTTTCCAGTAAGTGATTACTAGTTTTACGAAGGTTGCTTGTAGTTTTAAGGGGATTTTTGTCATTATTAACTTTATTTGGGAAATATTTTAGTTACATCGATACTAAAATATCTATCATATGTTTTATGAAAAATGGCTGCTGGGAATTCCGGACTATTTTAAAATGGTAAGAGGGTAAATCATATTAACAGATCTGTAAAGTTTTGTTGTGATGCTCTGATTTTATTCATTGGATGCGATGATTTCTCTGATGAAGATAGTGCTCTTGCTCTTTCAACTTCGCTGAATCTAACGAAATGAAAATACTTATCCCTGAGGACAATGTTATCAGATTCCAGCATATCTGTATTGCCCTTCTACAACAAGATATTAGAAGCCAAAAAAAGATACTACCCTACAGAAGGTGTTGAAATAACGGAGGCAAAGATTAAGTTACAAGTCCTTTTGGATATAACAACACAATTGGCAAGTTATTTAAGTTATTTGGAGATAATTATTAAGACAATCTCTTAATCTCTTAGATCTTTGTACTTTTTGACACTAGATTTTATATTGATTTATTACTTTTATGAATGTTATGCTCAGTGGAAGAACTGTAGCAATGAAAAGTATCTGGTACCTACCTATAAGGTCAGAAATGTCGAGTATCGGAAAAATTGGCAAATTATTTGGAGATAATTACTAAGCCAATAGTTAGACTTAGAAGTTTTTTACACTAGATTTTATTATTTGATTTTATATAAGTGAAAAACTTTTAACAAGCACTACATTTCCTATCAGATGCTCGTATCAAAATAAACAATATTTTTTAAGAGTTTAATTTCCCCTTAACTGCCAATGCTGCAGGGTTAAACCGTCCAGAACCCTATATGCCCATTTGTAGCAGACAGTAGCTACTTTAAGCTATTATAGGTTTTTTCTTGAACAAACTTCTTATTTCTGAGAAAAACAATATAATATAAATCTTTCCATACATTTTTTCTGAACTATTATTTTAACCTATAAAGGAGTGTCTTTTTTTAAAATTTTTATAGAATATCTTTTAATCACCATACAATTTCCTATCAGTTGCAATTTTTTTTAGACAGAAATTACGAAACTTGTTCCTACGTCCACCTTTTTTCAAAATCGTTCCACTGTGTACCGTGATTTGAGCCAATTCACTTCCTATTTGTGTCATCTAATTCACGCGTTGCGCGATACGCGTTACACGCCGAACTTTACTGAGTGCAGATTTCTTACTGCGCAAATCGTGAATATTCACGTGAGGCTTCATGCGGCCCCGAATACCACGGCAGTTCGTGCACTGGATTCAGCATGTGCGTTTTAGAGACCGCAGCAGTGCAAGTGTGCCGGTTGGCTAGGCTTGGAAGGTAGCGGGATCCGAAGCACGGTTCTCCGCTGGCTGACTGCAGGTTGTAGGGGGCCCAACTAGTAAGCTAGCCCGCCGCCTTGCGAAAAATCCCAGAATGCTCCATCGTGCCGGTTGGCGACCGGATTAGAGGACCCGATGGCCATTCCTGGAGGGAGGTCTCAGTCTCCAGTCTAGTCTCCCACTGGCGCAGGAGCCTGCTGTTTGTCTCTAGGCTTTCACTGACCAGTGCCTCACTCAACAGCCGTTTTTCCCACAAACCTAATCACTCCAAAAACCAAACCATGAAAAAGTCAACATATAATAAGTTGCGCTCACAGCGGAAGCACTTCCTACACAACCTATCATCTTACCAACGGTTATAACAGTTTTATTTATTTTTGTTTTCAATTCTCTAAGATCTTGTAGTACCTATACCTATACTTAGTAGATTTTTGTTTTTGTCTTCTTGTTTTATGTGTGTGTTGTGCGTGTGGTAAAATAAATAAATTTTCTTTCTTTCTTTCTTTCTTTCTTTCCTCTCGCTTCAAGCGCACCTCTGAAACATTAGAGGACTGCACTCCAATCTCGATCCGGTCCACCACCACCTAGAGACAGCTAAGCCACACTTAGTATTTAATCCTCACGGAGACGCAGATTCAATGAACCCGATTTCTCAGTTTTATGTACTTTGGTGGACACCAGCATAGTTAATTTTGTCTTGACATTCTATGGGGAGGTCCATGTCCAGCAGTGGACTTCTGTAGGCTGATGATGATGAAAAAACGTCATGGGTTCACGGGGCAAACTATGATAATTATGGGTACCTACCTATACCTTCTGCAATGATGAAGGTCAGTTACTTACATTCGTGTACATTTTGGACATTAGAAAAATAAGTTATATTCTTGTAAACAATAATTTTCCGAGTTTTTCCCTGAAATACCTTTTATCATTCTAACAATTTTATTCAACGCGATCTATAAACAGATAAGTAAGCTATTTATTTAACGCCATCTATCTAACGTCCATGCCAATGCTCTTGGACAATAACAACGCCATCTAGTGAAAACCAAAACAGTGAATATGTATGTGTGCGTGCGTGTATTTACATCAGAAAAGTGAACGATCTTATTTCTAGGTAATTTGAACTTTCAAATGACTGTTTAAAGGAAATTCATACTGCATTAAATTCTTACAACTACAACTTAGCCGCGAACGATAAAATAAAACACGAAAGACGCCCGAATTTAGCACAAAAAATAAAAAAGTAATACAATAAGTTTCCACGCCATCTACCGTGAACCGAGCTTTTAGTAATCAAGACGATTATCCTTAATATAATGATTTGTGACTTTACATTGTTGTTTTCTATTATGAGGTGTTCAGTTGTCGCCTTTATATCAGATAGTTGATCTTTGATTGATGATATATTTTGGCTTATAGTGTTAATGTTTTCACTATTACATCTGCTTGATGCTGTCAGTATGCGCAAAATTTCTTCCTTAAACTCACTGAATTGGTTGGCAAAATCGTTGTCCGGTGTCTTTCTTTTTCGCAGAGAAATACCGCTTGGCACTAGTTCAGTGTGGTGAACTCTTGATAGGTCAGGCTGGGAGCTGCTGCCACCACTTTCTGATATCATTTTGTTAGGAGAACGTACTACATGCAAACTGGTTGGTTGAGGTAAGTAGGTAGCAGATTTGGCAATACTCGCTTCGCTTGTCAGCTGTAGGTAGCACACAAACCTTAGGTGCACCCGGTGCACCAGTAGACCGGTTGCCGCCGAGTGTCGCCGAGAGTTGCCGAATCGCTGTCCGTCCTGTTCTCTGCTTAGGGCCGAATGGCGTACAAGCACATGGACCACGTACTCTAAATTACACTGTTTTTACAATACAATAGCGCTCAAAATTACACTGGTTGTGATTTATTATTTTAGTAAAATGTTTGTGACACGTCTGCTCACTACGCTGTCTTGGCTATAAAGAAAATCTAAGACTAGGAATTTTGCGGAATACACCTTAATGCTAGTTTTTTTACTATTTATCTCCCCATCTATTTTCGTACCTTAGGCCTTTTATGAAAATCAATTAGTAAACTCCGAAAATGTGATCGCGTCTTCTTACCTAACTATTACCTACGATAAACGTAACTAGCTAGGTACCTTTAGTAGTAGTAGAGCTTTTTTGTAAGAGAGTTCGTCCGGGGAAGTACTACCACCATACCTATTTCTGCCGCAAAGCAGTAGTGCTCGCATTGCTGTGTTCCGGTTTGAAGAGTATGGGTGCCGGTGAAATTACAGGCACATGAGACTTTTCATCTTTATGTCTCAGGGTGGCGGGCGCAGGGCAATGCCACATAGGGTGCGTCCTAGGTGGACGTGACCTATGAGGTAATGCACTGTTCATAGGCAGAGGTTACCGCTTAACATCAGGTGGGCCATTTGCACGTTCCGTCATTCTAGTAGTATAAAAAAAAAAAAAAACCTACTATAAGATGATCCATCCAATTATAGTCCTAGATGAGTCACTCTTACTGAGTGCCTGTCTTAATCGTTACATACTATAGGTACATGTCTTAGAATACGATCGAAAAAATTTTAATTATCTTATTTGGGTTTACTCCAGAAGAATCGATTGTTTCATGTAACACCCGGACTTATTTGTAAGATTCGTTAGATTTTTCTTGGCTGCTAGCTTATTAAGGAATGTGTTATTACTGGAAGAAAGCTTTAGCGGAGGAAGCAATGGCGGCGATGAGCTCACCACGTCTATTTCCCACGATGGTGCGCACAGTGAAAAGAGGCCCAAATGAGGCTCTGCCTACCCTTTCGGGGAAAAAGGTGTGTGTTTATGTATGTGTATGTATGTATATTTATGGTTATGTTTTCCCTCTGCTCAACATATTAACGCATCTATACTGAAATAAACGGAGTAAACTCCGTTCAAACGTCGAGGCTGACACAGAACTTTTATGTAATATGTAATTTTTACCACTAAAATCCTACTAGAACTCTGTGTCTGTGGGTTCTACGGTGATACTCCTCGGAACAAATATTTGTGCGATTTGCAGATATTTGTTCAAGATGTTCTGGCTATTTTCTATATATGATAAAAAATATCTATCTATTGTATTAAGTATATCAGTTGTCTAGTACCCATAACACAAGCTCTGCTTAGCTTGGGGCTAGATAATGTTGTGTGAACTTGTCCAGCATTTATTATATGCACGCACCTTACACTGAAATTGACGGAGTAAACTCCGCTAAAACGTCGAGCCTGACATACAACTTTTAAGAGGTCGTAATAAGTAATTTTGTCCACCAAAATCGTCCTAGAAATCTGTGTCTGTGGGTTCTACGGTGATACTGATGATGATTACGGATGGGCCGAACACGGGTTTCACAGAATACGAACATTCGGCCGAATTTTCGGTAAAACTTTTACCGAACCGAATATCTAAAAACTGAGTACCACTTTGCCGAACATTCGGCGATTTAGCTAAATATTCGACCGAATACGAATATCAGGTAAACCTGCCGAATATGCCAAATATCGAATATAAAACGAATATTCGGCCCATCCCTAATGATGATGATGAATGTGAGCTCTCCAATATACCTACTTCCTATACCTAACTGTGTTTATAAACATCCGTAACAGGATAGACGCTGCCAAGCACATGTGGCCCGAAGACCTTCGCATCATCTACGACCGTCTCCATAACCTCAGCACTGACCACGGCTTCCCTTCCAACGCGCGCCCCTACATCTACCAGGAGGTCATCGATTATGGCGGCGAAGCTATAAGCAGGGACGAATATACTCCTATTGGGGCCGTGACGGAGTTCAAAGCGGGAATGGAACTGAGCGGGGCATTCAGAGGGAACAACCAGCTAAGGTAAGGTTTGGGTAAAACTGCCCCTTAGGTCAAACTGCCCCTCGTGTTATACTGTCTATGTGGTCAAATTTAATCTAAAAGGTCATCCTACATGGAAATAACGTTATCTAATATGTAATTTTAATGTCATTTTATTACAACTGAATGTGACATTTTCCGTTATAAGTTAAGAATTAATATAGGCATTGTATCGTATCCGTGAAAGAGTTTATAGTTGTAATGGAACTGAGTGGAGTATTCAGAGGGAACAACCAGCTAAGGTAAGGGTTGGGTTAAACTGCCCCTCAGGCCAAACTGTCCCTCAGGCCAAACTGCCCCTCACGTCAAATTGTCAATAGCCATAAGGTCATATAGGTACTGGACTGAGGCCTACTGTCCTATAGGAAAAACTACTCCTAGGGCCTAACTGCCCCTTAGACCAGAGTAAAAAGCTCCTCATGATAAACTGCCCCTGGGCCTAATCATTGTCAAAACCCGTGAAAAAGGCCAACTTACAAACTGGAGTTTTTTTAAATCCAATCATCATCATCATCAGCAACCTATCCTCTGCCTCTGTCTATCTACTTCCCCGGACGAACTCTTTCACAAAAAAGCTCTTCTACTGCTAATTTAGAGCGATTCAGAAGTAAAGTCTAATTAAGCACGTAAGTAGATCGGTAAGTAGGTATGTACCTAAATTCAAGTAATTACTTAAACCTATATTACAACCTAGATCTTTGAAACCTATTCTGTATGCACAAGAAATCACACCTATGAAGGGCATTAGGTACTTCGATATGTACTTACAGAAAATAACTAATGTACCTACATCAATCAAATAACTTAAATTTCTTCGTCCTTCGGCAATGCAAAAAATGATAATTATTTATTTGTTTTTTGACTATTGCATCCATATACAACACAATATGTACGAGTCGGCATATTTGCGCGGGAAACGTGTTGCGCGAGCGCTCAGGCGTTCGTGACGTCCGACAACCGACTGTCACTTGTTACGTCTGAGGAACGGCCGGGCTGTAGGTATATATCGCGCGACCTTGAGCGAGTGATGATGCCCTGCCCATACCCTTCAAACCGGAACACAGCAATGCGAGCACTACTGCTTTGCGGCAGACATAGGTATGGTGGTAGTACTTCCCCGGACGAACTCTCTCACAAAAAAGCTCTACTACTACTAAATTTGGTTTAATCGCTAAAGAGCGATAAGACCAAAAATAATCATAATCATAAATAAAACATAATGAAACAACCAACTAGCCATCACCATCATGACCATAATAATCATTATGGTTTTCTTGTATAGATGGCTTGTAAGCTGGGGCCCCCAATGGGGCCTCCTGGCCCACAGCGACGCTCTCACCTTCATCGATAACCACGACAACGAAAGAGGCCACGGGGGAGGCGGTGGCATCCTCACGTACAAAGAGGCCCGTCCGTACAAGGGTGCTATAGCCTTCTTACTGGCGCATCCGTACGGGGAGCCGCAGATCATGAGCAGTTTCGACTTTTTGGACTCTGAAATAGGACCACCTATGGATCGAGACGGCAATATTATTTCACCGTCCATCAATTCCGTAAGTTTTTTTTTTAAAATTACACTAAATATTATAAAGTGTGTTTAACTGCTTGTTACCTTTTCACAATTAAACGGCTGAACCGATCGAGATGACTCTGAGAAAGTTATAGTACGAATGACGATATACGATACTTTTTCCAGGATTGTAAAATAAATAAAAAATAACCCCCGACGCAAAAAGAGCGGTGTTATAAGTTTGACCGCCATATGTGTGTGTCTGTCTGTCTGTGGTACCGTAGCTCTTATAAGGGTGAACCAAATTGAATACGTTTTTTTTATTTGAAAGCAGATTTTCTAGCGATGGTTCATAGACATGTTTTTTAAGAATCGGTTCAGGCGTTTCATTGCGTTGGAGGTTTTAAAAATTAGTTCGTCTTGTTTTCATGAAATTCTTCTCTCTAGCTGTTTGTCACTGTTCCACGACAATACGACTATATTGTATTACTGTAATGTGGTATCATGAAGAAGGATAGTATAGAATAGATAGGTGTATCATGTCATATTTTTTTTTTTTTTTGTGCTACTTGAATGACGGTACATGCAGATGGCCCACCTGATGTTAAGCGGTAACCTCTGCCTATGAACAGTGCATTACCTCATAGGTCACGTCCACCTAGGACGCGCCCTATGTGGCATTGCACTGCGCCCGCCACCCAGAGACATAAAGATGAAAAGTCTCATGTGCCTGTAATTTCACCGGCACCCTTACCCTTCAAACCGGAACACAGCAATGCGAGCACTACTGCTTTGCGGCAGAAATAGGTATGGACAGACATAGGATACTTTTAATTATTACAAGCTATTATTTAACTTGCATTGTGTGTATGTTTGTCTGTGTGGAATCCGGGTGGAATCTAAAACTGAAATTTGGCATACCTGTCAAGTTCCAATGACAATACAATATGATGGTGACAGCGAGCTCATCTGATGATGGAGACGGAAGGTGGACAACGGATGGATAATAGTAGACTGCTAAGGAGTGGAACACACTACCGTCTGTCTTGCCTGAAAACTATAATCTGGGTATCTTCAAGGCAAGAGTATAGAATAGGTGCCTTCTAGACATAGATAGATAGAAGATAGAAGAAGATAGAAAACACTTTATTGCACAACACAGAAAATAAGCTAATTAAGAATTAATATTAAACTAAACACGGAAGTACAATGGGCGGTCTAGACATTTGTGCTCCATCGTCGGCCACATCATCACCACAAAATAGAACGCCGCCTCCGTACTTTATCGTCACCTACCATCAGGTGAGATCGTGGACAAACAAAGGACAATCAAAGAGGTCAATAAAAAAAATAAAAAAAAGGAATATTTACCCCAGTGAAATGTAATTTGGATAAATTAAAAAAACTAAGATAATTCTTAGTAGGTATTATCATTTTGTTAATTAGGTATCTGCATAGATAAGTTATGCAGGCGTTGATAAGAGGTTCAGAAAATTAAGATTATTCTAGAAATAATCTAGCTACTTAGATGTTCCAAAATACATTACCTGATAGTCCACTCTTCAATTTACAACTGATTAAAATGTGCCCCTTAGTACTTAATAAGTTTTAAAATATCATTCATTAAATTAGTGATCGAAATAGTTAGCTGATCAAAATGAGCAGAAACACTGCCACTTGTATCTGTTATGTTATTAACAGATCAGCTCATTGTCGACAGGTAACAGGCATATAGTAGGGCAGTCCAAGAGGGGATTTTGCGGGGGGGGGGGGGCAGTCAAGATAGATAGAGTGAATAGCCTTCTAGACCTTTGTGCTTCATCTTCGGCCACATCGTCACTTACCAACAGGTGAGATTGTGGTCAAACAAAGGTCTATCATAGATTTTAAAAAAACACCACTGCGTCAAAGAAAGAAATGTTTTCATGTGTCATAAAAGCATACCAATGCCGTCTTTTGATTTCGTTTTATCATGCCCATCCAAAAGTTGTCTGGAAAAGATTGCTTTTAGCGATAAGACCGCCCATTTGTACATTACTAAATAAATAAATAATGCTGGACAGTTCACACAACATTATCTAGCCCCAAGCTAAGCAGAGCTTGTGTTATGGGTACTTGATAACTAATATACTTAATACAATATTATTACAGATATTTTTTATTATACATAGAAAATACTCAGAACACCCTGAACGATCTGCGATCGCACAAATATTTGTTCCGAAGTGGGAATCGAACCCGCAACCTCCTGCGTCGCAGGCCAAGCGTTGTGTTTTTACTGTTATTGTTTTTTGTTCTTCTATCTTTTTAACCCCCGACGAAAAACGAAGGGGTGTTATAAGTTTGACGTGTCTGTGTGTGTGTGTGTCTGTCTGTCCCAACGTAGCTCCCAAACGGCTGAACCGATTTAGTTTTTTTTTTGTTTGAAAGTTGTATTTGTCGGAAGTGTTCTTAGCTTTGTTTGATCAAAGTCGGTTCAGCTTTTTTTTTTCTTTTTTTTTTTTACATTGATAGACCTTTGTTTGGCCACGATATTACCTGTTGATAAGTGACGATGTGGCCGAAGATGGAGCACAAAGGTCTAGAAGGCACCTATTCACTCTAGCCTTGTAGAGACCCAGATGTTCAGCGTTTGTTTTTTTTTTTAATTTTTACAAAATTAATTACTTTTTATTTTTCTATTTGGTGTGCAATAAAGTGTTTATCTATCTATCTATCTATCAATGCATATTTTGCGTCCTAGGATGATTCGTGCGGCAACGGCTGGATCTGCCAGCATCGCTGGCGCCAGATCTACGCGATGGTCGCGTTCAGGAACGCGGCCGGCAGCGCGGCGCTCAACGACTGGTGGGACAACGGCAGCAACCAGATCGCGTTCTGTCGCGGCGGCCGCGCCTTCATAGCGTTCAACAACGACTACTGGGACCTCAACCAGACCTTACAGGTAGCTTGCAGACTACGTAACCACAGGATATACAGTGTGTCACAAGGCCATGCCATATGGAGGACAATTCATCAAAATCTGGGTCTGATGATGGGATCCATGAGGAATTAGATTAGAATAGAATAGAATAGAATATAAATAGTTTATTTTGAACAGCAAATACATGGGAACACAATACAATAATAACACAGACAGAACACGTTTTTTGTTGCGTGTACAGTGCCGTCAAAGAAGGCCCGTGCTCAGCATAATGCTGCATTAAACTGCAACACTGATTTTCAGCACGCACCTCGGTTGAGGTCGGTTGAATTGAGGGAACTCCTCAAATATTATAGGCACACTTTACTGATTTTGATATTTTTAGCAACAAGTCAAGCATGTGCATTTAAAAAGTGCCATTTGGTAAACTGGAACTGATGAAGTTGTTTTTTTTTCAAAAATAATTATTAATCACAATATTATACTTGATTTAGTGTGTTACAAATCAAATAATACGATTAGGAATTTTGCGGCATGACTGATTAACTTGACTTTAGACTGCGTAATCGCAAAAGTAGGTAATCGCAAGAACGTAATTTCAGATAGATTGAAACCAATAGCAAAAGAATTACGTTATCTCGTCACGTCGACGAGGCAAAGCGGAGTAACTATTAATTAATCTGTGACAAAGCTTCAATTCGTATCATTCAAGAACCAACATGCTACGACGTAGCATGTCGCGTAGCACTTGTAGCGTTAACCGAGCTCTACGAGCGCTACGCATTTGCTACGATGTAGCCGTCTTTTAACACTGATATTGAAAGGGGCCACTCTACACAATGAGCGAGTTTGAGGGGTCGCTTGACTCGCGTCTCGCTTGCCAGACACACTTGACGGGCCTCCCTTTTTGTTTTCTAAGAAAATATTTTAGATTGAAAAATTAAAATTATCGTGGTATGGTATAATTTTAAAAAAATGAGTGTGTTTACATACTTACATAAACTCACGCCTGTTTCCAGGAGGAGTAGGCAGAGACCGCGGATTCCCACTTGCTACGATCGTGACACTCCTCTTTTGCTTCATTCACTCTCATCACATTCTTCATACATGCTCGTCGGTTAAGGGTACTCTTCAGAACGTCTCCGATGGTCTGAATAAGTTCACCGAGGTCTCCCCTTCTACACGCACTTCGGCACTTTACTATTATTTTCTTCTTCTTCTATCGTGTCAACGGTTTAACTTTTTTGTTTAGACTATATTAGAGTAAAAAGTAACCACTTCTACAGCAGTTTTACACTATTCTCTTGTTGGATATACATTTAAGTTTATCGTATTTAGCTGTGGTGTATCCGGCCTTAGAATAACATACAATATGGGCAGCAGCATCCACCTGAGTAACTAACATGAATACTGTCACCAATCCACAGGCGTGGTGATTATGGCTAATCCCCCCATTGCTTGCTATGGGGGACGCCTTGTCCAGCTTGCATATCTGAAGGCCCCTGATAAGCAAGAAACCGATTTAGCCCGTTCCTCCCAAACCGGCAACAGCCCAAGCCGAGGTCCGTACCTAAGTGGTGCCCTTGTGCTCGTTGCCCCAACCTAACTTTGCAGGTTGAGCGCCATCTGTGCTCACCAAAAGCCCGGTAAAGCAGTCATGACCCCAGGAGGTCAACTGCATTTAAATCAATTCGAAAAAAAAAGACGATGTTGGGGAATAAAGGTTCTAGAATGGAGACCATGATTCGGATGATGCAGTGTCGGAACGCCCCCTCCCTCTCGATGGACCAATTTTAAATAAATAATGCTGGGCAGTTCACACAACATTATCTAGCCCCAAGCTAAGCAGAGCTTGTGTTATGGGTATTAGATAACTGATATCTAATATATATATATAAAACATGGTCGTGTTAGTAACACTACTTATAACTCAAGAACGGGTTAACCGATTTGGCTGAAAATTGGTAGGGAGGTAGCTTAGAACCAGGAAATTGACATAAGGGGAAGGGGTAGGAGGGGGGTCATCGGGGGCTACTCGTGCGAAGCCGGGGCGAGTCGCTAGTACTTAATACAATACATTACAGAGATTGGTAGATATTTTGTATTATACATAGAAAATACTTAGAACACCCTGAACAAATATCTGCAGATCGTACAAATATTTGTTCCGTGGCGTGTATCGAACCCGCAACCTCCTGCGTCACAGGCGAACCTTCTCCCGCCGCGCCACAGAGATCGACAATATTATAAAGGTCGCAGGAAGTCAGTGGAAGGAGGCAGATTAAGACCATGCGTCATGGCATTCTATATAAGGGAAGACTTCTACAAGCTAAAAAAACAGTTAAACTTTCATAGAGTTTCAACCTTGTTTTGCTTGTAAGGTCGAAGTAGGTCGAGCAAAAATTACCATAATTATTTACAACACTCGCAGATATGGCCAAATGCTATAAATACTGGTAATTTTGTCCAATTATCCGTCTACAAAAACGGAAAACAACTTTCTTTATGCAAATGATCGCTGTATCCATATTAGCGTCTACAGACTAAAATAAACTCCCTAGTCCTACTAGTAAGAATATTTGGTAAGACTACTGGGACTAATTAGCCTGAAAAATATTCCACACAGGAGTTTGCGGGTTCGATTCCCGCCTCGGAACAAATATTTGTGCGATTTGCAGATATTTGTTTAGGGTGTTCTGGGTATTTTCTATGTATAATAACAAATATTCTATGTATGTAATGTATTGTATTAAGTATATCAGTTATCTAGTACCCATAACACAAGCTATGCTTAGCTTGGGGCTAAATAATGTTGTGTAAACTGTCCAGTTTTTATTTTTATTTATTTTTCCAAAATTCGAGCTGTTTGACAATTTTTTTTAGACTTGTCTTCCTGCCGGCACTTACTGCGACGTGATTTCTGGCAACAAAGTGGGAAGCTCGTGCCAAGGCAAGTCCGTGACTGTAGGCGGCGACGGCCGAGCACAGATCTACGTGGGATCCAACGAGTTCGACATAATGCTGGCTATCCATGTTGGACCAGAGGTGAGTGGGCGGCGACGGCCGCGCGCAGATCTACGTGGGATCCAACGAGTTCGACATAATGCTGGCTATCCATGTTGGACCAGAGGTGAGTGGGCGGCAACGGCCGCGCACAGATCTACGTGGGATCCAACGAGTTCGACATAATGCTGGCTATCCATGTTGGACCAGAGGTGAGTGGGCGGCAACGGCCGCGCACAGATCTACGTGGGATCCAACGAGTACGACATAATGCTGGCTATCCATGTTGGACTAGAGGTGAGTGGGCGGTGACGAACGCGCGCAGATCTACGTGGGATCCAACGAGTTCGACATAATGCTGCCTATCCATGTTGGACCAGAGGTGAGTGGGCGGTGACGAACGCGCGCAGATCTACGTGGGATCCAACGAGTTCGACATAATGCTGCCTATCCATGTTGGACCAGAGGTGAGTGGGCGGTGACGAACGCGCGCAGATCTACGTGGGATCCAACGAGTTCGACATAATGCTGCCTATCCATGTTGGACCAGAGGTGAGTGGGCGGCGACAGCCGCGCGCAGATCTACGTGGGATCCAACGAGTTCGACATAATGCTGGCTATCCATGTTGGACCAGAGGTGAGTGGGCGGCGACGGCCGCGCACAGATCTACGTGGGATCCAACGAGTTCGACATAATGCTGGCTATCCATGTTGGACCAGAGGTGAGTGGGCGGTGACGAACGCGCGCAGATCTACGTGGGATCCAACGAGTTCGACATAATGCTGCCTATCCATGTTGGACCAGAGGTGAGTGGGCGGTGACGAACGCGCGCAGATCTACGTGGGATCCAACGAGTTCGACATAATGCTGCCTATCCATGTTGGACCAGAGGTGAGTGGGCGGTGACGAACGCGCGCAGATCTACGTGGGATCCAACGAGTTCGACATAATGCTGGCTATCCATGTTGGACCAGAGGTCAGTTTTTTTTATACCAAGGTAGCAAACAAGCTTACGTGGACAAACTAGGTGGACGTGACCTATGAGGTAATGCACTGTTCATAGACAGAGGCTACTGCTTAACATCAGAGGCCGTAGACAAAGTAACATTCTATTAGCGATGTCGCTAGTACATCGAGCAACGGAGGCCTGCGTTGCTCTATGCGCTAGTAGAAAAGCCAACAATGTATGAGATCGAAAGCTTTATCGATGGTCTATTGTATTGTATTACGAATTTACGAGTGTAGAAATGGAATCGATTAGAAGCAATGACGAAAGATTGCTTCGAAGCGAATGCCACTTGGGCTAGGCCGGCAGGTGGGCAATTTGCTTGTCCGCCATTCTAGAAAAAAAAAAAAAAAAAAAAAAAATGTCTTGTATCCGCAACCTCTCACATTTCATCTGGCTACTAGCCATGGAAGCTACTAGCCATGGAAGCTACTAGCCCGCTGCGCCACAGAGGTCGTCAAACTAATTCATAAAATCTCTGGCCGTTTGAAACGGTCTTCAGACAACTCGACTGATTAATTTGTATTTTTTAAATTATGTACTTGTATTAGCTGTATTATTCTTTCTTTAAATAAATGTACTTACATAACTCTCTTATTTTCAGAGTCGCCTGTGAAAACTGCAGGATTTCGGAAAATAAAGACCTTTTTACAAAGAGCGTATTTTATTATATTCCATATTTTTTTTTACATGATAGTCCTTTGACCACGATCTCACCATTCCGGACCCATGACACCAAAGATAGGTACCCCTGGGGGTGCCACGGGAACTAAGATTGAGACGGGTGGCAACCCCAGTCCTCAAATCCATACAACGATACCCCTGGGGGTGCCACGGGAACTAATATTTAGACGGGTGGCAAACCCAGTCCTAAAATCCATACAACGATACCCCTGGGGGTGCCACGGGAACTAATATTTAGACGGGTGGCAACCCCAGTCCTCAAATCCATACAAATATACCCCTGGGGGTGCCACGGGAACTAATATTTAGACGGGTGGCAACCCCAGTCCTCAAATCCATACAACGATACTCCTGGGGGTGCCACGGGAACTAAGATTGAGACGGGTGGTAACCCCAGTCCTCAAATCCATACAACGATACCCCTGGGGGTGCCACGGGAACTAAGATTTAGACGGGTGGCAAACCCAGGTCAAATGGTGCAGTGCTTTTTAATCGTTTGTATCGATCAACCTATAGTCAGATATCTTCACACTTTCGGCGTGAAATTCTTTTTTTTTAGTTAGTGTTTTTTGCCCATTACTGCTCATCAGCACTTCTTCAGATAGCAAAAGTTGAGTTCGCGAGAACTAGGATGTACATAGCACACATGTTTTAATTAATAGTATCTCATAAATATCATCAGTTTAGCTACGATATAAACAAAAAAAAACACTGTAAAAATGTATTAGCTAAACTGATGATATTTATGAGATATTATCAGCTCCAACCACACCGCGTCGCGATGTGGATGCGTACCACTGTACATGCCACGTAAGGCGTCCCCTAGATACCACGCAGTGGAATTGTGAGCTGGAATGTTCCTCCAAACACACCTCGTCGCGATGTGGATGCGTACCATTGTACGTGCCACGTAAGGCGTCCCCTAGATACCACGCAGTGGAATTGTGAACTGGAATGTTCCTCCAAACACACCGCGTCGCGATGTGGATGCGTACCACTGTACATGCCACGTAAGGCGTCCCCTAGATACCACGCAGTGGAATTGTGAACTGGAATGTTCCTCCAAACACACCGCGTCGCGATGTGGATGCGTACCACTGTACATGCCACGTAAGGCGTCCCCTAGATACCATGCAGTGGAATTGTGAGCTGGAATGTTCCTCTAAACACACCTCGTCGATATGTGGATGCGTACCATTGTACATGCCACGTAAGGCGTCCCCTAGATACCACGCAGTGGAATTGTGAACTGGAATGTTCCTCCAAACACACCGCGTCGCGATGTGGATGCGTACCATTGTACATGCCATGTAAGGCGTCCCCTAGATACCACGCAGTGGAATTGTGAACTGGAATGTTCCTCCAAACACACCGCGTCGCGATGTGGATGCGTACCACTGTACATGCCACGTAAGGCGTCCCCTAGATACCACGCAGTGGAATTGTGAGCTGGAATGTTCCTCCAAACACACCTCGTCGCGATGTGGATGTGTACCATTGTACATGCCACGTAAGGCGCCCCCTAGATACCATGCAGTGGAATTGTGAACTGGAATGTTCCTCCAAACACACCGCGTCGCGATGTGGATGCGTACCATTGTACATGCCATGTAAGGCGTCCCCTAGATACCACGCAGTGGAATTGTGAACTGGAATGTTCCTCCAAACACACCGCGTCGCGATGTGGATGCGTACCACTGTACATGCCATGTAAGGCGTCCCCTAGATACCACGCAGTGGAATTGTGAGCTGGAATGTTCCTCCAAACACACCTCGTCGCGATGTGGATGCGTACCATTGTACATGCCACGTAAGGCGTCCCCTAGATACCACGCAGTGGAATTGTGAACTGGAATGTTCCTCCAAACACACCGCCTCGCGATGTGGATGCGTACCATTGTACATGCCACGTAAGGCGTCCCCTAGATACCACGCAGTGGAATTGTGAACTGGAATGTTCCTCCAAACACACCGCGTCGCGATGTGGATGCGTACCACTGTACATGCCACGTAAGGCGTCCCCTAGATACCACGCAGTGGAATTGTGAACTGGAATGTTCCTCCAAACACACCGCGTCGCGATGTGGATGCGTACCATTGTACATGCCACGTAAGGCGTCCCCTAGATACCACGCAGTGGAATTGTGAGCTGGAATGTTCCTCCAAACACACCGCGTCGCGGATACCACGCAGTGGAATTGTGAGCTGGAATGTTCCTCCAAACACACCGCGTCGCGATGTGGATGCGTACCATTGTACATGCCACGTAAGGCGTCCCCTAGATACCACGCAGTGGAATTGTGAGCTGGAATGTTCCTCCAAACACACCTCGTTTCAAGATTTGCCTGAAAACGGACAGAGATAAAGTTAAAATGGCAAGGAGCAGGCCAAATACTTTAGTAGTAGTAGAGCTTTTTTTGTGAAAAAGTTTGTCCGGCTAAACACTACTTCCATACCTATTTCGGCCGCAAAGCAGTAGTGCTCGTATTACTGTGTTCCGGTTTGAAGGGTATATGGGTTGCCGGTGAAATTACAGGGCCATGAGACATTTCATCTTTGTCTCAGGGTGTGCGGGCGCAGTGCAATACTACATAGGGCGCGTCCTTGGTGGACTTGACCTATGAGGTAATGGATTGTTAAAGGCAGAGGTTACCGCTGAACATCAAGTGGGCCCATCTGCTTAAACCGTCATTCACGTAGTTTAAAAAAAAAACCTCGCAGAAACTAAAACCTTTGAGGAAGAAAGGTTTTCGTGAGGCGACCACTAACCGGCGACGCAGCAGGATTGCCCGCGGGAAGTCGGTGGATGGAGGCGATCCAAACATGTTCATGCACCATACATACAAGGAGATCTAGATGTCCTATCTTGTACAGAAACAAAGAAACTACCTTGGTTGTTGCAGCTTTCACTTGTTTCGCTCGTGTCGGCACATGTAGAGGGCCTCGCGCCGGCGCCTGTGGAGGGCCTCGTGTCGGCACATGTAGAGGGCCTCGCGCCGGCGCCTGTAGAGGGCCTCGCGCCGGCGCCTGTAGAGGGCCTCGCGCCGGCGCCTGTGGAGGGCCTCGTGTCGGCACATGTAGAGGGCCTCGCGCCGGCGCCTGTAGAGGGCCTCGCGCCGGCGCCTGTAGAAGGCCTCGCGCCGGCGCCTGGTGCCTTTCACCCATGCCGATACCGCCCAGGGCGCCAGGGCCGGCGCCGCGGAGACGTAAAAGGGCTCCAAGACGCTTCGCGCAGCAGCGTGTAGATAACGGTGAACCGTTATCGGCACGCTGCTGCGCCAAGCGTCTTGGAGCCCTGCCATGTATCCGCGGCGCCGGCCCTGGCGCCCTGGGCGGTATCGGCATGGGTGCCCAGGCCACCGTTATCGGCACGCTGCTGCGCCAAGCGTCTAGGGGCCCTGTCACGTCTCCGCGGCGCCGGCCCTGGCGCCCTGGGCGGTATCGGCATGGGTGCCCTGGCCCGACCCGGAGCCCTGGGCGGAATTGGCTTGGGAACCTTTTTTTGTTATCCTTCTTTAGGTACGCGCTACTCAAAACAGCACTCAAAAACAATTTGCAGAATTAAATCTTGAAAAGACGAGTTTTCTTAAAATAATTTGGTAAATAGTTCGATATTAAAATATATAATAATAAAAATTACATAAAAAACCAAAGATTGATTTAAATCCCCGGTATTATAGTATTGTAGTTTTTGATTGTAGTTTTTGTTTAAATCTTTGAAAAAAAATCTATGACACTAGAATTTTTCAAAATAACATTAATGACAGGCACATGACAGGTGTGATTACTGTACATACAAAAAAAAAACTTTTAAAATAGGTTAACTACCTATAAATAGGTTACGGGTAAGAAACTATTATCCGACAGTTACAAACAAATCAATCAAAATACATTTATTTATTTATTTATTTATACTTTTAGAGAAAGGTACGGAGGTACTTACTAACACAATAAAAGATTTATAAACTTTCATATGTAGTTTGTGGCGAGAGAATCGACACCATGGACTTACAGCAGGTTTCTGAATTGAGAACTTCAAGTTGAGTCAGTCTCAAACACTACTTATGGTGATTATAGCCTCGAACGACCTTGGGCATCTGGGCGGAGCCTAGGAAATGTTGCATCCCGAGCCCGCACCACACGCTATGGATAAACATTGGCACAATATTCAGAAACAATGAATAATCGCGGCGAGCGGCGAGCGCGGCAGCGGGCGCCGGCCGCGGCGTAGAGCGCGTCGCGCTAGTCATGCAGACCGCGGCGCGCGGCGGGCAGCGGCCGCGGTTTGGCACGCCGTGTACTAGTCATGCAGTCATATCTGTTGTCTAGTTTGTGTTTGAGAACTCGCGCACTTTTGATTTTGAGCATCAGTAATTATGCGCTATTGCTATAGTATATGCCTGGCGGCATTGTCAATTTTTCTTAGCTGTTTCTTTGTTTGTTAGACCTGTCTAGACCTAGTATGGTAGATAATGAAATAGGTACACTGTCCCTTGAATTACGAAATACAGACAACAGGTCAAAAAAACAGGACACGGAGACAAATCAAAATACAATAACAATAAAACATGTTTACTTTAGGTCACAGTACAACACACAGTACACACGGTCACAGTACTGGATGGCGGGCACAGTGCAATGCCATATAGGCTGCGTCCTAGGTGGACGTGACCTTTGAGGTAATGCACTGTTCATAGGCAGAGGTTAGCGCTTAACATCAGGTGGGCCATCTGCTTGTTACTTATTATAATACTAATTAGTATAAAAAAAAAGGTCAGGCAAAACCATTATGGACTAATGAACTAATATAATATATACAAGATACATACATACATAGACGACACATGCCCGAATATAAATAATATAGTACCTATTTTTTACTTAGAAGTTTTATTGTTTCATAAAGGTTTATTCTTAAAAATCCAAACAGCAATGGGTAGACCAATGAAAAACTTCGAATGAAAAATCTCGCATGAAACATCTTGAACAAAATATCTCGAATGTTAAATCTCGAATGAAAAGTTTCGAATAAAAAATCTCGTATGATAAATCTCGAATGGAAAATCTTGAAAATAATAATACCGAATGAAGCCAAAAGCGGCTCGCAAAACGTCCACTTCTCATAATGTATACCGCACTTTTTCTCAATATGACCACTTCACAAAAAGCCCACTTCGCAAAATGTACACTCGATTTTTTCTCATAACGAATCCGTGCGTTTTCTCAAAATGACCACATCGCAAAAAGTACACTGGTTTTTTTCTCAAAATGTACACTAAATTTAGTAGCAAAATGTACACTGTACTTTTCTTATAATTACTTTATTTTTTTATTTTCTTACTATGTTTTTTTTACTTCTTTTCTTTTTTTAACCATCGACGAAAAACGAATGGGTGTTATAAGTTTGACGTGTCTGTGTGTGTGTGTCTGTCTGTCCCATCTTAGCTCCGGAACGGATGAACCGATTTAGTTTTTTTTTGTTTGAATGGTGTATTTTTCGGGAGTGTTCTAAGCGTTGTTTGATCAAAATCGGTTCAGCCGTTCAGCATTGGGGGTATTTTTTTAAATTTACAACATTAATTTCTTGTTTACTTTTCTTGTTTAGAGATGTTTAGATCGAGATTTTTCATTCAAGATTTTTCATTCGAGTTTTTTCATTTAAGATTTTACATTCGAGATTTTTCATTCGAGATTTTACACCCGAGATTTTTCATTAGAGATTTTTCATTCGAGATTTTTCGTTCGAGATTTTTTATCCGGGATTTATCATTCGAGATTTTTCATTCGTAATTTTTCATACGTACTTATTCTTATAGTAGATAACATAACATAACATAACATAACATAACACCCAACAGTCACATACATAGTCCTGATCCCACACAAGGCATCCCTGTGTTGTGGGTATCAGAAACTACGAGTACCATGGTACCATAACACCCAGACCCGGAACAAATATTTGCAGATCATACAAACATTTGTCCCGCAGCGGGAATCGAACCCGCAACCATTCGCATCTCAGCCGGCTATTCGCCCGACACGCTACAGAGGTCGTCAAAGATAAGAAACCAAAAAGCGTCCTCGCGCAAACAAGACATCTAAACGAAAACGATCAATTTTTACAATGTTTTGTTCAAGGAACACAAAGCACAACTAAAAAACTACGATGAGTACACTAACTGCTATCGTGTCTTATTGTGCCCGAACCAGTCGGTGGCACTCATAGGAGCGGAGCAAAAAAGTGACGCGGGTACCCCGTGCGAACGCTTGGGCCGGACTGACTTCCGCGGCCGAACCGCCCGTAGCAGCTCGTTTTACAGTTTTTGTTTTATTGTTTAAAAATTATAATTATTTTTGTAAATGTAAACATAATAAGTGTAAAGTCTGTAAATTGTCTATAATATTCTGAAAGAATCATTAAAATAGCTAGAGGCGTTTGGAAGGAGTAGGAATTCTTGCGTAAATTATAGGGAACAATGTTTTATTTTTTCCTGTCAATAGCAACAGCAATTTAAAAAATGTAAACATATTGTTCTATTCTTGACTATATTATACCTATTAGATGTTTTTTTTTTTATTATTTGGGCTATTTTTGTAGGAGGTATAAAAAAAAAAAAAAAAAAAAAAAAAAAAAAAAAAAAAAAAAAAAAAAAAGGTATATTTTGAGTTTCGGCAAAACTAATCACCTTAAGTAGTACTTAAGCAAATTTATGTTTCTGAATTAATTTTGAGTATAGTTTGATTTTTTTAGGTTAGTATAGTATACAAACTAAGTCCATGATCGACACCATAGTATACAAACTAAGTCCATGATCGACTCCAGTGTGTCAATAGCATGCCAAACGTTGGTATAATGTTGATTGGTGTAACCAAACGTTGGTATAATGTTGATTGGAGATGTATTTTGGAGATCGAAGTTACCCGCTTCCGTAGGAAGATACCCTTGCGTCCCTACACGTGATCTCTGGGTGGTGCCAAACGGGTAACAACATTTCTGGTGGTAGGCTTTGGCCGTGGCTTGTCACCACCCACTGGACAAAGCCAGTCCGTGAAGCGACATTGTCGTGTTTCGGACTGATGTCCAGTGTAGCCATCGTGGAAGTGACGGGTTTGAGCAGTTCGTGCACTGGATTCAGCATGTGCGTTCTAGAGACTACAGCGGTGCAAGTGTGCCGGATGGCTAGACTTGGAGGGTAGCGGGATCCGAAGCACGGTTCTCCGCTGGCCGACCGCAGGTTGTAGGGGGCCCAACTAGTGAGTTAGCCACTCATGAAAGGCTGCCCCGCCGCCTTGCGAAAAATCCCAGAATGCTCCATCGTGCCGGTTGGCGACCGCATGAGAGGACCCGATGGCCATTCCTGGGGGGGTTCGGTCGTCCCCGCAGTCTCCAGTCAAGTGTCCCACTGGCGCAGGAGCCTGCTGTTTATCTCTAGGTTTTCGCTGACCAGTGCCTCGCTCAACAGCCGTTTTTCCCAAAAACCTAATCACTCAAATAAAACCATGAAAAAGTCGAAATATAATAAGTTGTGTTCACAGCGGAAGCACTTCCTCTCGCTTCAAGTGCACCTCTCCAACATTCGAGGACTGCACTCCAATCTTGATCCGGTCCACCACCACCTAGAGACCGCCAAGCCGTACTTATTATTCCTCACGGAGACGCATATTCAATGTCCTCCAGGTACAGCATACCTCACATACCCAGGCTATGCTCTGGAGCACAACTTTAAATCCAAAGCTGGTATCTGTTTATTTGTCCGGGAGGACATTTGTTGTCTGCGTCTTCGTGACCTTGAAGAACCCGATTTCTCCGTTCTATGGACTTTGGTGGACTCCGGCATGGATAAAATCATCTATGCTGGTTTATATAGATCGCACTCCGGAGACCACGAGACAACCAGGTTGTTCAATTACATTTGTGAAGCGGCGGATGTGGCCCAACAACGTTATCCTGATGCCCAACTGGTGATTCTGGGGGACTTTAACGCCCACCACCAACAGTGGCTGTTCCCTTACCAGTTGTCTGACCATGCTGGGAGAGAGTCGTGCAAACTTGCACTCACGCTAAATCTCACTCAGCTGGTCAATGAGGAAACCAGAATTCTGGACGTTGAGGACCACACAGCCAACTGCCTGGACGTTCTGCTGACAAGCGAGCCGGATCGCCACTCGGTATCAGTGATGCCGCCTTTGGGAACATCTGATCACTGTGTAGTGAGGTCGGTATCTTCATACTCGCCACCCGATCCCTCACCCAGAGGTTACAAGTTGGCAGATTGGGATGAGATGCGACACTTCTTCGCTTCTTATCCTTGGCGGCAAACCTGCTTTTCTTCTTGGGACCCGACGGTATGTGCTGACACCTCTGGCGAAACTCCACCCAGCCTTCCTCGGTGCGGAGCTTCAATGCAAGAAATTCGCATCCAGCAAAAGGAAGTGCTCAAAACGCTACGTAGTCTCGACGTGAATAAAGCTAGCGGTCCGGATGGTATCTCGGCCGTAGTGTCAAAAACCTGTGCCCCTGAGTTGTCTCCAATATTAAGGTGACTTTTCCGCCTCTCTTTGAAAACTGGTGAAGTCCCCAAGTCTTGGAAGCTCGCTAACGTGCAACCTGTGCCCAAGAAAGGCAGTCGTGCTGACCCTTCGAACTACCGCCCTATCTCGGTCACCTCCCTGCTATGTAAATGTATGGAGCGTGTGCTGAATAGGAAACTCCTTGCATACCTCGAAGGTAACGACCTCCTCAGTGATCGCCAATACGGATTTTGCCGAAATCGGTCTACTGGGGACCTTCTTGTGTATGCCACGCACATTTGGAGTGAGGCCATCGAGAAGCATGGTGAAGCACTGGCTGTTTCACTTGACGTCTCGAAGGCCTTTAACAGGGTTTGGCACGCTAGCCTTATTGGCAAGCTTCCAGCTTACGGACTGCCAGTTCAATTCTGCTCCTGGCTCGCAGACTTTCTGAGGGAAAGATCCATTCGAGTAGTTGTTGACGGCTGCTCGTCGGATCAAATGGCTATAAATGCCGGGGTACCTCAGGGGTCAGTGCTATCTGCCACACTGTTTGTGCTGAATATTAATGATCTGC
Organism: Operophtera brumata; assembly: GCA_932527175.1. Lineage (NCBI taxonomy): Eukaryota > Metazoa > Arthropoda > Insecta > Lepidoptera > Geometridae > Operophtera > Operophtera brumata. The sequence continues at coordinate 4,890,498 of OW052228.1, read as the reverse complement.
TAATGCCCAGTATCATTGGGTATGCAGACGACAGCACAGTTGTGGAGAGATACGTATCCACTGCGCGTGCTAGGCAGAATGATATTCTGGAGTTAAGAGATGAGATGCTGCAGCGTCTGAATTTGATTCTCAAGGCTGTCTCCGATTGGGGCGATGCCAATCTAGTCAAGTTCAACGCCTCTAAAACGCAGGCTTGTCTCTTCTCGGCAAAAAAAAGTTTCTCCAAGTCTTCCGAGATGTACCTGTAGCTATAGGAGATCACCTCGAGCTCTTAGGCGTTTCACTCACGCCTACTCTCAACTTTGGCTCCAACATAGAGTCTAATGCAAAAACTGCATCCATGAAGTTGGGTATGCTGAATAAGGTAAAGCGATACTTTACAAAAGGACAGCTTCTTAGTCTGTACAAAGCACAAGTCCGGGCTGGTATGGAGTATTGCTGCCACGTTTGGGATGGCTCGGCCCAACACCAGCTTGCTGCCTTGGACTAGATCGAACGCAGAGCGTTGGCATAACGTTGATTGGTGTTGCCTTATATAAGTCCATGATCGACACCAATGTGCCAATCGCAAACCAAACCAAGTTACTATTAATTAATCTGTGACCAAACGTTTGTATAATGTTGATTGGTGTTGCCAAACGTTGGTATAATGTTGATTGGTGTTTCCTCTCCCTTTCGAAGTCATCCCTCAAGAGGAGCTCGGATAAGCACGTCCACGACTGTGATTGCCTTCAAGCGTGTACGGAACTCAAGTACGATGCGGAAGTGTCGCAGGCGGTTTATGATCTCACTACTTATAGACGGAACCCCAACCCTGATATCGCACAGGGATTGTAAGTTTTTACATATTGGAAGTTTTATTTCCTTAGTGTTCATAATAATTGTACAATAACATTAGAATCTAGCAGTAAGGAATCTAGTTTAGTAGTAGTAGTGCTTTTTTGTTAAAGAGTTCGTCCGGGGAAGTACTACCACCTTACCTATTTCTGCCGCACAGCAGTAGTGCTCGCATTGCTGTGTTCCGGTTTTAAGGGTAAGGGTGCCGGTGAAATTACAGGCACATGAGACTTTTCATCTTTATGTCTCAGGGTGGCGGGTGCAGTGCAATGTCACATAGGGTGCGTCCTAGGTGGACGTGACCTATGAGGTAATGCACTGTTTATAGGCAGAGGGTACCACTTAACATCAGGTGGGCCATCTGCTTGATCCGCCATTCGTATAAAAAAATAACAAAAAATTCAAAAAAGTAAGGACTTCATTTAGTTCTTATACTATAAATAGTATACTGCGATGCGACACATGAAGCCAAGATTCATATCATCATCATCAGGAACAGCCTTTAGACGTCCACTGCTGGACGAGGTCTCCGCCATATAATGCAATGGGGGGAGGTCTTAATCATTTCCTCAGTAAGATCGATTAATGAGCAATTTTATTAAGGTGGTTGCTTTTGCTCGTGGCGCGAAATTTAAATTATTTCGTGTTTTTTGCTCATTACAGCTCATCAACACTTCTTCAGATAGCTAAAACTATGTTGCCGCAAATGATGTGACCTAACACACAAGTTTTAATTTATAGTATCACATAAATATCACTAGTTTAGGTACGATTGTGCTTCTACGATATTTATAGTATTATTTTGTTTCAAGCACATTCATAGCCAAACTAATGATATTTATGTGATACTATTTATTAAAACTTGTGTGTTAGGTCACATCATTTGCGGTAACATAGTTTAAGCTATCTGAAGAAGTGCTGATGAGCTGTAATGAGCAAAAAACACGAAAAAATTTAAATTTCGCGCCACGAGCGAAAGCAACCACCTTAATACATTTCATTTAGAATTATATTAATGGTATGTATTATAATATTAATGATATGTATTATTTTATTTTATATATGTTTTAGGCAGTAATTTAAGTACTTATATTATTATTATTATTATTATTTTTTAATTTTCTTAGACTTATCCAATATTTCCCTTCTTGTGCACTACCAATACATATTTTTTCCGCAATACACCAAGGTTATCTGGAAGAGAATGCTTTCTAGCATTAAGTTCGCCTTGCTGCGGTGTGTCCGGTCTAAGAATAGACCCCACCGTCTCCTCCCGTGGATGTCGTAAAAGCCGACTAAGGGATTACCCGGACTTTTTGATAAGATTTGTTGGTATAAGATTTGTCCTGGCTGGTAGCTTACTATGGAATGTGTTATTACTGGAAGAAAGCGTTAGCTGAGTCAGTCGTGGGAAGCAATGGCGGCGATGAGCTCACCACTTGTCACGTCTATATTCCACGATGGTGCAACCCACTGTGAAAAGAGGCCTATTGTGGCTCTGCCTACCCCTTCGGGGAAAAAGGCGTGTGTCTATGTATGTATGTATGTATGTACTTCTTTGTTTTATGTGCAATAAAGAATTTTCTATCTATCTACCACACTTGGCAGGCAGACTTGTTGGTCAGAATTGTTCGTATTGGTGTTGAGTACCTACCTACTCAGATGGATGCTGCTGCCCATCCCCTGGTGTAATCCCTTAGTTGGCGTTTATGATATCCACGGTAGGAGACGGAGGGGTCTATTCTCAGACAAAAGCATGGCGATTCGTATATCGATAGCCAAAAGGCAATTGCTATTATACAAGAGGGTACAAAACTATCTGATCATACAAGGTAGGGATGGGTCGTACTTGCAAAATCGAGAACCAGGGCTTCCAAGTTCGTCCGCCTTAAGGCGCTATAGGTTCAACGAACATTTTTGTATGAGGCGAAGAAGGCGAGCGCACGCTCTGATACCGTGTTTTTATGTATAAAAAATTTATATAAAAATGTTGTTCAAAGTTTTGTTTAATTTTGTTGATGAATTCACTAACTCAAATAATAACTAACATGTAACCAAATGTTTCAAAAGTTAAAACGTGAGAGAAGTGAGTGAAAAATAGCATTTAAACTTTAAAAAGGAGGTATTTTTGTTATTTTTTTTTATCAAGTGAAGTAATTCAAATATTGTGTTGAATTATTGATTTTACTAGATAAAAAGCTCAAGAATATCATATATTTTTTTCTTCATAGAAAACTATGAAAATTCTTATCAAAAACTTTAAAATTCTAGAAACATTTGAGAACCTATCGCGCCTTAAGACACCAGCTTCAAAAACTAGGGCTCATAAAACCATCAAGGTATTTTTATGCATAGGAAATTGATCCGTGCAGTAATCAAAATAGGGAACCAAATCGCGTTTGAAAAAAAAAATTGTTAAGGGAAAAATACTTGCATAGGAAATTGGACCAAACCGTCTTATAAATAAGGAGCATAATTGCATCTGCGAAAAAGTACTACGAAACCTTGCAAGTAATTCGAGTGCACAGGGCGATAAAGTTTCTGCGTGCGTAATTAGCGACTTTACTTGCAAGTTGCAAGTATTTTTTTACTTTCAAGTCTTTAGGGTCCGCACCTTCGGCGTACTTACGAGCAAAAACCTGGTGGAAAACCCTGGTTGCGTAAATACGCTTCTTCCCTAATACAATGCAATGTTTGTGCACATAGATAACCAGACAGACAAATACCTAACCTATACAGGATGTGACAAGATAAAGGGACTCTCTGGGTGAGTACATTTTCTGTTGTAGTTAGAGGTTTGTTGTTACGAAACATTAGGTGAATTTTGAAGCAAATTAATTATGTACTTAATTGTTTTTAGGGTTCCGCAGCCAAATGGTAAAAAACTGAACCCTTATGGGTTCGTCTTGTCTGTCTGTCTGTCTGTCTGTCTGTCCGTCCGAATGTCACAGCCACTGTTTTCCGAAACTATAAGAACTATGCTGTTGAAACTTAGTAAGTAGATGTATTCTGTGAACCGCATTAAGATTTTCACACAAAAATAGAAATAAAAAAGAATAAATTTTAGGGGTTCCCCATCCTTTTTTTTTCATCAAACCCATACGTATCGAGGTCTTCAAAAATACGGCCCACCTGTTGTTAAGTGGTTACCGTAGCCTTTGGACGCCTGCAATACCAAACGCGCGTTGCCGACCCTTTACAAATTCCCGAACACCCCTTTTAAAGAACCCCATACTGTAGTCACCTGGGAAAACCCCTGCAGGGAGATCATTCCACAACCTGAGTGTTCTCGGGAGGAAGTTCCTCTGAAACTGCACGTCCGGGAACACCCTGACTTTAAGGTGTGTGGATGAATCCTCTGCCGATGGCGAGCGGTGCGGTGAAAAAGGTTGCTGTAGGCATTATGTAAAACAATTCCTCGGAAAAAACCCATTATACAAACGGTAGAACACGAGAGAAGGGCAAAGTTTCTCCTCAGACTTAAGGGCTCAATACCGTTCGTAAGCTTGGGATTGTTGACAATTCTCATTGCACGCCTTCGAACCGAGTCTAAAGGTCCAAGCTGGTATCCAGGTGCTCCTGCCCAGAGGTGACAGCAGTACTCCATGTGGGGCCGGACTTGCGACTTATAGAGAAGCAGCCTTTGCCCCGCAGTGAAGTACAGCTTCGCTCTGTTAAGTACACCAAGATTTTTGGCAGCCAGCTTGACCTAATGACTGAACTGGCCGACGACTCAAGGAAGGCCGTTGGACCGTCGACATTGAGTGTACCGCCAGGGCTCTGAGCCCTTTACAAACAAACGAACTTTGCTTACATTTTGTATATTATCTTTTTATTTGATTTGTAATACAGAACAAGATAACCTGGTAACCTTTACCTATAAAAATGCATTCACAGGTCACGTCCATATAGAATGCGCCCTATGTGTGTGACATTGCACTGCGCCACACTGAGACATAAACATGAAAAGTCACATGTATGAATTTCACCGGCAAACTGGAACACAGCAATGGGAGCACTATACTGCTTTGCGTCAGAAATTGTATGGTGGTAGAACTTGCCCAAGAAGCAGTGTTGTTTCCAAACCACACTTGGTGGAAATCTCAACAGAAGGCAAGCGAAGACGCATAATGGACACTTGTTACAACAGTGGTGATGATGATGATGTTGGTGATGATGCTAACAACACAACAGTCACATACACAGTCCTGCCGGGGAATTTTATTTTATTTTATTTTATTTATTGGATTTACAAAACAGATTACAATCACCTTAGCTTACACTTACATGCATATTTAGTTCTATTCTAGATTCGTAATCAAATATGTAAACACGACTAAGTCACAGTGTTGCATAGTTATAAATTAAACTACCCTAAAAACCGGGAACGAAGGTGTATTTGTCGGGAGTGTTCTTAGCTTTGTTTGATCAAAATCGGTTCAGCCGTTCAGAGTCGGGAGTTTTTTTAAATTTTTACTAAATTAATTAATTGTTATTTAAATTATGTATTAGTATTAGCTGTATTATTATTTCTGTAAATAAATGCACTTAAGTACATAATTCTCTCTTATTTTCAGAGTCGCTTGTGAAAACTGCAGGATTTCGAAAAAAAAAAACCTTTTTACAAATGGCGTATTGTATTATATCCATATCTTTTTCTTTTAACATGATAGCCCTTCGTTTAACCGCGATCTCATCTGTAAAGATAAGTGAAGTTTTTTTTTTTTTTTTTTTTTATACTATTTGGATGACGGATCAAGCAAGAGGCCCACCTGATGTTAAGCGGTAACCTCTGCCTATGAACAGTGCATTACATCATAGGCAGTGGTATTAGTGGCACTAGTGGTATTAGTGGCCGAAGATGGAGCACAAAGGTGTAAGAAGGCACATCTAATCCCACACTAGGATTCCCAATGTCGTGGGTACCAGAAACTAAGAGTACCATGCTACCATAACACCCAGACCCGGAACAAATATTTGCAGATCATACAAACATTTGTCCCGCAGCGGAAATCGAACCCGGAACCTTTCACGTCTCAGCCGGCTACTCGCCCGACGCTACATCATTACACGCGAGACGTCACAGAGGTCGTTAATCAAACCCTTTATTCTTCTTCTTCATCATGTCGTGGTTCCCATAGATCAATTTGGCGTCCCATCACGCTTGCCGCGGTACCCTGCGTCATTACTAAAGCATAAAACTTATAAAACGAATCTCGGTTACCATTCTCTTATACCAAGACTGTGTAGATTACTCAAGGAGTTATCAAGCAAAGATAATACCATAGACATCTTTAATGATAAGCTGACTACGCTCAAAACTAAAATATATAGGGTCTTGAACCCTAAATCCACGTGATTGTATAAAGGGTACGTAAATTTTAATTCAATGTTTTTTTAAAGTTAGGTTTTATGTTAAATTGTTTGTTTTATAGCATGTCAAAAAAAAACAGATTGTATTTTTTTTTAGATTTAATTACTTAATTTATTTTTCTGATGCCTTGATGATTATAATTATGTAGGCAAGTTGTTTTGTATTGTCTGCCATCATTGGCCTTATCATGTCGTCTTTTTTTAATTACGTTATGTTTATGCAAAATGTTTAGTGCACGATGTGTTCATCTGTAATTGGAATTGCATGTTAATTAGATCTTAAGCTAGCAATAGTAAGCACCCAACCATGTAAATTCTGTTGATGTTCCATAATAAAAAATTAAAATTAAATCATTAAATTGTTTTAGACCAAAATTTTGCCACCCTGCAACCCGTACCTGCACCCTGCAACTGAGGAACCCTGCATTAAAAGGATAATAACGCAGGTGAAGCCGCGGGCTATAACTAAATTATTGTAAAAACTAAATTACATCTAAGTACTTAAAGTAGGTAGGAAGTTTCATTTGTCAAATTTGCAGAAAAGTAATATATAGCACTAGATGACCCGCGCGCGACTTCGTCCGCGCATAGTTTTAAAACATCTCCGGCGCGGCGTGCAGACAACAACTTAAACATTAACAACCACCCCGTGATACGACTTTTGAAACAACACCACACTCAAGTTTTTCAATTTAGGGGTCCCATTTGAACCTTGAGGTCCTGAAAATATTTTGATTTCAACAACGACACCGTGAAACGACCTTTGAAACGACACGATACTCAAGTTTTTCAATTTAGGGGTCCCATTTGAACCTTGAGGTCCTGAAAATATTTTGATTTCAACAACGACCCCGTGAAACGACCTTTGAAACAACACCACACTCAAGTTTTTCAATTTAGGGGTCCCATTTGAACCTTGAGGTCCTGAAAATATTTTGATTTCAACAACGACACCGTGAAACGACCTTTGAAACGACACGATACTCAAGTTTTTCAATTTAGGGGTCCCATTTGAACCTTGAGGTCCTGAAAATATTTTGATTTCAACAACGACCCCGTGAAACGACCTTTGAAACGACACCATACTCAAGTTTTTCAATTTAGGGGTTTTATTTGAACCTTGAGGTCCTGAAAATATTTCTCAACTGTGAAACTAACTTTTAAATCGTCAAAATACGCTGAAATCTGGCTAAAACGTAAAGTGTATTTATTTACAAACAAAACGTTCCCGTGGCTTTTTTCAGCAAAATTTAATGTACTGCTGAAACATATTTTTTTTATTTTTATATAAGGTCCTGTGAATTTTCAAGTATCTACTACTAACGGTTTCCGAAATACGAAGCATTTTAGTTTTACATTAAAAGCCGTTTTGGACCCCTTACATGGTGAATTTTCCAAAATCCTTGCTCAGTACACCTCTACACCCAAAAATTAATACATCCTCCAAATTTCATGTATCTAGGTCCAGCGGTTTAGGCTGTGCGCTGCAAAACGCAAAGTGTATTACATTAAAAGCCCTTTATGGACCCCTAAGGGAGCGAATTTTCCAAATTCCATTTTAAGTACACTTTGAAACCCTAAAAGGACTACACTCTCCAAATTTCAAGTCTCTACGACCAGCGGTTTAGCCTGTGCGTTGTAAAAACTAAAGTTTTTTTATTTTTTTACAAAGAAAACGTTCCCCTGCCATTTTTCAGGAAAATTTCAGGAATCGCTGAAATACGTGTTGATTAATTTTATTTGAGGAATCTCCATGTCAAATTTCATGGTTCTACTACGAACGGTTTCCGAAATACAGAGCATTTTTCTTTTAAGTTAGAACCGCATTTTGGACCCCTTAGCATGCGAATTTTCAAAATTCCTTTCTTAGTACAACCCTACGCATCGAGACGAACACACCCTCCAAATTTCAAGTCTCTACGTCCTGCGGTTTAGGCTGTGCGTTGGACCTCGTTGAGTCAGTCAGTCAGGACAAAGCCTTTTATATATTAGATGTAGCGTGTAGTTCCCAGGGCGGACATAACAAATTCCCGGAACAAATACCAACATTACACATTACTTAGAACTGTTTGGCAAACTTAATTGGTAAGTATGATAATCAGATCAATACCATAGTCGAATTAATTAAATTCAGGCTTTAGCACGCAAAACTATGACACTCATTTATAAAACGGGACCTAAAACCGTTCCCTGGGGAACGCAGTCTATGATATTAATTATTTTAAAAGGGAGAAACACGTGGAAACTAACCTAATATACTGGTTAGGTCAGCTTTTGGTTATATTATTTTTTATAGCCACATAGTTTTTGCTAACCGGTTGTGTAGGTCGCAAGCTTTGTTTAGATCATGCAAAGTTTTAGATTGGAACACTCGCACGTTTCAAATTCGGCAATTAATAGCAATTTAGATTTGAATATTGTGGAATATTTATGTGTAAAAATACAAGAGCTTTCAGTTGAATTTAGTTTGTGAAAGTTAAACCAAAATGGCAGAAGATTACAGGTAAGTTTTTTTTTCTTTTTTTTTCTTAGACTTATCCAATATTTCCCTTCTTGTGCACCACCGATACATATTTTTTCCGCAATACACCAAGGTTATCTGGAAGAGAATGCTTTCTAGCATTAAGTTCGCCTTTGTACTTCTTTGTTTTATGTGCAATAAAGAATTTTCTATCTATCTATCTATCTAAGTTAGTTTTTTGATGAATGTGAAAGTTAATACCTAGTAGGTACTTATCTATGCTAGCATATTAGGGACGCTTCGAATAGTGATTTGGATCAGTTGAGCTATCTTTAGATCGTTAGCAACGGTTTGTAGACAGATCAAAGGTTTCACTTGTTTTTTTTTATAATTTTGATTAAGTTTGGGCCTGGCTTTAAAGTATAAATAAAATGGTGTCTGCTCAGACGCGCGGGTGGAGTTTACTCCTGTCTAGTTCAGAAAATATGTCAACTTCATTTTTCAACAACATACCGACTTCATTCTTCTTAAGGCGTAGATGGACGTCGTATTCTGTAAAAGTTAGTAAGTGACAGAATAGCGCTCGCGAAACGAAAAATGAACGAAAATCACGTTTTTAAATTAAAAAAGTGATTTTCAACAATAAAACCATGGTTCCCTCGGCGTTGTGTTATTTAATTTACTATAGGCAATAAAAATATCTTATGATTAATAGTTTACGAGAAAAATGGTTGTAACTACAAAATAGATAGATAGATAGATAGAATATTCTTTATTGCACAAAACAAACATTGTACATAGGCGAACTTAATGCTAAGAAGCATTCTCTACTAGCTAACCTTTGTGTATTGTGGATACATTTATGTAGGCAAATAGAGGCTACTTTGCAAATTTATTTCTTACACTTTAAGTTATTTAAAAAAAAACATGTGAACATGCATTATATGATGTAGATGTGGATGTAGATTAACATATATCACATAACATATATCATTAACATATATCATATAGACATAAAAAGGGATTAACTATTTATAAAAACACTCAAGTCCTTCTTATTGGATAAATGCTAATATAATATTAAAGATTTTTTAGAGTAGGCGGGCTAGGCACATATATGTAAATAAATATAAACCATCTGACGTTAAAAAATATAAAATGAATAAAAATAAATAATCAGCTGACATTAATAATACCAATAAATATAACTTGATACAAATAATAATAGTAATACTTACGTACGAAAGGGGCCCGAGAACCTCGGTCTACCTCTCCATTGCTATGCCCTAAAAACAGGGTTCATGTGCGAGTCTACCTAAGTATATGTAAGAACTATTATGTTAACTATGTGAAAGCAATAAATATATCGAGTATTGAGTATATATTTTTTGTAGATTTTTCTATAAAGATCGTTTAGAAAAAACATTTCACATATATCCGCGCCATTGACTCCCCGTCTATTTGCCTGCTCCATCTGTGGGCCTTATTTGAAAATCGATTCATAAGGAGTAAACTCCAAATATTATATTCTATTATTTAAAACACACAGAAACATGTCATGTTTTTACACAGTCACATGTCTCCAAAAAGCTACGAGCTGAATGTTCCGAATAAACTGCACCTCCAAGAGACGGAGGTTCCAAGGAGAAGGAGGAAACCTCGTCCATTCCAAGACAATATCAAAGATTTCATGTCCAACACCACTCTCCATGGATTCCGTTACATTCTGGACGATGAACTGGGATGGGTCGAAAGGTAAGGTTCATCATGAGTACTAAGCGCATATTTAAAGCTTCGGATGCTTCTACTGCCTACTTCTACTGCCGACCTCTGTGGCACGGCGGGCGGGTAGCCGGCTGAGATGTGAGAGATTGCGGGTTCGATTGTGGGACAAATGTTGGTATGACCTGCAAATATTGTTCTGAGTCTGGGTGATAAGGTACCACGGTACTCGTAATTCCTCATACCCACTACACTTATATAGGACCCTAGTGTGGGATCAGGACTGTATGTGAGTATGGTGTTATGTTCTACCGACCTATGTGGCGAGGCGAGCGAAGGTTCGCCTGCGAAGTAGGAGGTTGCGGATTCGATGCCCGCCTCAGAACAGATATTTGTGCGATCTGCAGATATTTGTTCTTTCTATGTATAATAAAAATATCTATCTATAAATGTATTGTGTGAAGTATATCAGTTATCTGGTTACTTGTACTATTATTTATTCCATAACACAATTTCTGCTTAGCTTGGGGCTAGATAGTGTTGTGTGAACTGTCCCACATTATTTATTTATTTAGTTTATTTGTGCTAATGAACTGGACGGGCGATGCAGTGTAGAAAGGTGATGGATCGAAGATGTTTTTAAGGTAGCAGGAAGTCGGTGGATAGAGGCGGCACAAGACCTTTTTTCATGGCATTCTATGTAGAAGGCCTATGTCCAGTATGATGATGATGTTGATGTCTGGTACACTTTATTGTGAATGAATAACATTATAAGCGATGGCCCCCTCACTTAATGCCTCACACCTCATATAATACCTCACACGTCACGTCCACCTAAGACGCGCCCTACGTGACATTGCACCGCGCACGCCAACCTGAGACAAAGATGAAAAGTCTCATGTGCCTGTAATTTCGCCGGCACACGGTAATTCGAGTACTACTTTTTGCAGCAGAAATATTTTATTATGTGTCTATGTAAAGGTATCGGTATGACACATATTTATTCGTATTCCAATGGATAAATAAGTGTGGATAATCGGCAAATAAGATCCCAAGCGATGAGCTATAATTGGCGACTTAATTAAACACAAACTTTCTAAAAAAGCGTACCGTAAAATCTCAAATTAATAAAGCTTAGCACCGAATTTGCTCTAACACGGGCCAAACAAAATAAATGTCATAACCCTTTCGAGGAAAAAGGCGTGTGTCTATGTACTATATTATTTTATAAAAAAACTGACGTGGTAAAGAGGTATTTAAAAATCCTATTGAATAAATGAGACATGAGACTTTTCATCTTTGTGTCTCAGGGTGGCGCATGGCGAGCGCAGTGCAATGCCACATAGGGTGCTTTCTAGGTGGACGTGACCAGTGAGGTAAGGTTGCCGCTTAGCATCAGGAGGGCCATCTGCTTGTTCCCTCCGTTTCCGCTGTATAATACTTGGTATAAAAAATAAGAAAAAAAAGGTGGGTCACCTGTTTGTCCCTTACATGGGTAGTAAAAAAAAAGGTGTGTAATTGTGCATTGATTCAACAGGCTATGGTGGGTGATAATGGTAATCTGCAGCATAGTAGTGTGCGCTTTCTTCATCCGCCAAGTGTACATCAAATGGGACGAGACACCCGTTATCGTCAGTTTTGCTGACACGTCCAACTCAGTATGGCACGTGAGTATTCTCAATTGTTTTACCCTAAAGCCTTACGTTACCTTGTTTTTTATGATAGGACATAATCTTAATTTTCATGCTTTATGCTCACACCTTCACATCTCTTATAATTTTCCCCACCGCGGGGGACGGTGAATGTCTAATGCTTGCACAAGCACTATGGTTGCCTAAGGATAGTCAGGTCGTCTGGAAGTAATAGTTTCATCGATAAGACCGCCTTTTGTAACATAATAATATATATTATAATAGTTTTTATCTACACTCAAATCGAAAAATTCGAATTACGAAATCAAAGACGGCTCTATACAGACGCACTTTATAGACGCATATACATACAATTAAGAATAAAACTCATTATAGTACAGCCAACTGTATCATAAAACTCATTATAGTACCGCTATCTTTATTTTTATTAATTCATTAAACTAGTCTATGCTTATAGCCTGAATATTAAAAAAATGGCGCACGCATGCGTAGTTTGAACTTATTTTCCCGCGCTTCCCATATTTTTTGTTGCCTATCGTGTTTTTGTATTCTACTTTGTTTAATTTCAATTTTTCCTATGAGTGAAGATAAAGTAGTGTATGAAACTGCATATAACTTAGGTATTAAAACACTCGAGTCAACCTATTATCGCATTCGGCGAAACAGACTCTCGTGTTTTAATACCCCTTCTTATATGACAGTTGCATTAACTACTATTACATTGTGTTGCAATAAAGTTCCTTTATCCTTTTTTTCCCGTACAAAACACATTAGGGTATTTGTACTTTTAGGGTACCTACTACTTCCAGTAACCCCACAGTTCTGTTTGGAATTCTAGGAGACTTTGTTACACAAATAAATAGAGTAGTTGAGAAATTTCGACTTTTTATCGCCAGAAAGGGTGAACTTGTGAACTTTGTAGGAAATGATCTCTACAAAATCACTATAATTCGGCATGGGAGGACAAGTTTTGCTAAAACAACGATACGTACGCCTCAGAGCGCGAGTCGTACTCGCACTTATTCGTACTTTTTAAATCAAATCTTGTTGTAGTCTGTTCTTTTCGCTTAATCTATTAATTTTTGTCCATCCTATTTATTACTACATGTACTTACTTATTCAACTTGGTTTTGCTAAAACAACGATACGTACGCCTCAGAGCGCGAGTCGTACTCGCACTTGTTCGTACTTTTTAAATCAAATCTTGTTGTAGTCTGTTCTTTTCACTTGATCTATTAATTTTTGTCCATCCTATTTATTACTACATCTACTTACTTATTCAACTTTGTTATGAATTTATTTTGGCTTAGCGCTGTTTGGTTGTTCCCTATAACCAACTTACACAAATATTCGTCGCAGATTCCATTCCCCGCCGTAACACTGTGCAGTGAGACAAAACCACGACAGAGGGTGTTCAACTTCACCAAAGCATCCTTCGAAAGATGGAGCGATCCATCTACCATCAGCCCAGAGGAGTAAGAAACTACTATCCACATTATATTTATTTTAGGAGCTTATATACACACACACACACACACCTTACACACCTGGGGGGTTACTATGAGCTCTTATATCCATTCAGTTCAAAAACTATTCAGCACAAAATATCGGTTCATCGTTGACATTTTTCATCGTTGAATAACTTTAATCGCAGAAGTCTGTAGACCCTCTGCGATTGTGCCTTTAAATATAGTTGCGGACATCACGGAACCAATATTTTGTACTGAATAGTTTAACAACTGCATGGCAACAAGAGCCCATAGTAACCCACCTGTACCTATGAGGGAAGATCCGACCTCAACGCAGCCACAGATAATGCGTTTAAGGTGGCCACCTAGTAGCGATTTGAAGTTGCATTCTCTAAAGCTAAACAAATCGCCATCCTTTTCTTTTATATATAAAAAGCAAAGGACCGGGATTATATTTTTAGTTTTAAATTTAGAGAATGCAATCTCAAATCGTTCCCATTATTACTCTAAAATTATTTGAAATACAGGCTTAATAGCATAAATATAGCAATAAATATATAAATATATAGCATCGACATGAAGGAGCTTATACCCTGACTGACTGACTGATTCATCAACGCCGTGCCGAAACACTGGATCTAGAGACTTGAAATTTGGAGGGTGTATTTATTTTCGGGCGTACGGGTGTACCTACTAAGAAAGGGGTGGAAACCATTGTATGAAAAATCATATTTCTTGAACCTATAAACTTGACACTTTGCATACGTATACTTACGTATAAAAGTGGGTGCAATTAGGTGTTAAAGTTTGTATGGGAACTTATGATCGCGTGGTGAATTTTGCTTGAAATTTGGTACTCAAAATAGACAAAATACAGAATAATTGAACGCATATTTCAGGATTTTTCGAAATAACCCTTCGTTCGTTTCGTTTCGTATGAGGTAGTGCTGGCCTCTGGTGTCAGAGTTTGTCAAGCCGCCCGAGGGCCTCTGAAATAACCCTTAAAAAGGGGTGACAAAGTTTTAGATTTTTTGTTGATGTGATGCGTAGCAAAGCAAGTACCTACCTACCTCTATTCAGCTAGTCTCTTACATATTTTTTTTGGCTGTCTGTTTCGACCTTCTCAGTCTATTAAAGACAGCGTGATATCATAACTTTTACAGTTAAAATACAAACACACGCCTTTTTCCCCGAAAGGGTAGGCATAGCTTTCAAATAGGCCTCTTTTCACCGTGGGTTTCACCATCGTGGGATATAGACATGACAACTGGTGAGGTCATCACCGCCATTGCTTCCTACGAATGACTCTGCTTACGCTTTCTTCCGTAATAATTTCAAGAAAAACCTTATTACAGCCTAAAGACATATCATGACATGCTGCTTCTTTGCAACAATGACCAAAGTGATGGACCTGACTTTGCCAACCTGAGCGCCATAGAAACTTTGCAAAGGGTGAGTAAGTAACATGGTACAAATGGTAGGTACACGAATAAACCGTTGAGTGGAACTACACATAACGCGAGCAAAGCCGCCGGCAGAAGCTAATAAAACATAGCATATAAGCACTCAGGGATAATGTAGCTTTCTGTAGTTAAAGAATTTTCAAAATCGGTTTAGTAGTTCCGGGGATGACCCCCTACATGCAAACACCTCCTTATAATAAGTAAATAAATAAATAATGCTGGACAGTTCGCACAAATTATCTAGCCCCACGCTAAGCAGAGCTTGTGTTATGGGTACTAGATAACTGATATACTTAATACATTAGATAGATATTTTTTTATTTTACATAGAAAATACCCAGAACACCCTGAACAAATATCTGCAGATCGCACAAATATTTGTTCCGAGGCGGGAATCGAACCCGCACCGAACCTTCGCCCGCCTCGCCACAGAGGTCGTTGAGGAGATATTACCGTGTTCCTATAAAATTATAATTATCTTTGAAATAGTTACACATTGTTTTTTCTTTTGCATTGACAAGCAGTTTTAAATTCGATCGAAAGAGACAAAACACGTTAGAACTTTTCTAAGGATGATCTGCGTAGTGTAGATAAAAAGTTTAATTATATACGAACAATTTCTAGCTTATGGTTAAAACAAATAGCTGTTTATGTATGTAATCTTGTGGGTTACTATGAGCTCTTATTGCCATGCAGTTGATAAACTATTCAGTACAAAATATTGGTTCCGTGATGTCCGCAACTTTTTTTTTTTTTTTTTTTTTAACATTGATAGACCTTTGTTTGACCACGATTTCACCTGTTGGTAAGTGACGATGTGGCCGAAGATGGAGCAAAAAGGTCTAGGAGGCACCTATTCACTCTAGACTTGAAGATACCCAGATTATAGTTAACCAACTAACTAACTGGTAACTGTTGGTAACTATATTTAAAGGCACAATCGCAGAGGGTCTACAGACTTCTGCGATTAAAGTTATTCAACGATGAAAAATATCAACGATGAACCGATAGTTTGTACTGAATAGTTTTTGAATTGAATGGATATAAGAGCTCATAGTAACCCCCCTTGTCCTTAGTTTGGTATATGTCAAGGTGAGTGCCAGTGAGGTATTATGTGCCTGCTAAAATGGAATGACCTCCGATGTCCATCAAATTATACAGATTTTTAACCAGTTAGACAATCTGCTAAAACAAACGTGATTTTATAATTCATCTATTATTTTGTGGATCAGTGTGAAACAGGTTTACGTCCTTTATGCTGAGATCTCGACATTCAATCAAAGTTCTTTATTACAACACGATGTAAAAATAATTACAATATTGTTACAATAAGCGGCCTTATCGATGAAACGATATCCTCCAGAATGATTGACATTGACAAGTCTATAGGCCGTTGAGAATTTCTGTTTTTTTTGTGTATGTCTATGGAAGTTCGTTCAATAACAACTTTCGAGACAGATTGCTAGGTAGGTGGGTTCTCTAATACAATTGGCTAAACTAGATAAAAGATTGGTTGAGAACTTGAGATAGGCGATGTCTCAGTTCAGGGCGGGTTCGATCCTAGGCTCCGCACCAATGAGTTTTCTAAGTTATGTGTGGATTTCCATCGCTCTGTGCTTCGGAGGGCACGTTAAGCTGTCGGTCCCGGCTGTTATTGATTAATAGCAGTCGATAAGCCATGTCAGAGGCCCTCGGGCGGCTTGACAAACTCTGACACCAGAGGCAAGCACTACCTCATACGAAACGAACGAACGAATAAAAGATTGGTTGAGAACTTGAGATAGGCGATGTCTCAGTTCGGGGCGAATGAAGTAAGTGTCGATGGACGCTAAATTATGTTACTCTCTAACTCATTAGAGTTCAGGTTAGTTAGAAAGTGACAGAATAGCGTTCGTGAAACGAAAAGTGAGCCCAAATCACGTATTAAAAATCAGTAGGGAAGTAATTTTCAAAAATAAAAACAAGGTCCTCACGGCGTTGTAAGGCAATGAAAACATCTTATGATTGATAGTTTAGGAATTAGTTTAGTATTGTGAAAGTTAAATAATGCCGAGCATTTTTCGCTATAACAGTCCAAGAAAAGGATGCCTGGCCAGTCGGGCCTTTCCGTTAGGTATTTTGTTAATTAATCCGAGCCGAGCGAGTCGGACCGTGGCGAGTCGGGCCGCGGCCAAAAAATGGTTGTAACTACCGCATTCAGAGGCTACTTTGCAAATGTATTTCATAAATTTAAAGTTCTTTAAAAAAAAAAAACAAGGTGACATGCGTTATATGATGTAAATTAACAGTTTTTTTTTATGGATTTTTCGATAAAGATCGTAGCGAACAAAGGTTTTTATTCACCACAATTCAAAAATATCCACGCCTTAATTTAAGTCATTGAAATTTTGTAGACCTTCAAAAATATGTACGTGTTCAAAGAACTATCGAGTCCTCTATCCACGATATTATTCCGTTCCAGCTTGCGCCAACCCGAGACGAACTATTCCTGGACTGTCTCTGGGACAACTTGTCGTGCGATCAGATGTTCTACCACACCCTCACTAAGGACGGGTACTGCTTCACCTTCAACATGCTTTCTGATGAAGAAATGTTCAGGATGGAGAAGTAAGTTTTACGAAGTATTGGGAATGTTTGGGTTTTGTCTTTTGCATTGACAAGCAGTTTCGAGTTCGATCCAGAAACAAAACACGGTGTAACTTACTGCGTGTATGTAGGACGCCAAGTGTGGTGAAAGGATGTCTTTATCTTACTTGTTTTTTTAACCCCCGACGCAAAAACGACGGGTGTTATTTATTATTATTTATTTATTTATTTATTAAGAAACAAGTACAACACCATAACAGAAATCCAAAGCGATGTTGCATGCACACAATTATATAAAAATAAAAAACAAAAACAACCAAGCTTAGAATAAGTAGGTAATACCTACCGAGGATAGACATACAATAATAACTAACACTAACTACTTGCATTAAATATTCTCTAAAACAAGCTGCGCTATTTTCCATGAGTACTATTCGAGTGAGTACGAGTATAGTATTCTTTTATCTGTGGTTTCGGCAAGCTATGACAAAAAATGTCCACATTGTTCTCTGAGAGAACATTAACTAAACGGATGGCGTGTGACATTGGGGCAAATTTGAGCAAGTTAGTTCTAGATGTTGGCTGGCTGAGCATAGCGGGGCGGCGCGCGCCCACGTACTCGTCGTTATAAGTTTGTTTAACGTGTGTTTTGTCCGTGTGTGTGAGTGTGTGTGTGTGTGTGTTTTTTTTTATTTTTAGAAATGTCAATTTGTCGGGAGTGTTCTTAGCTATGTTTGATCAAAATCAGTTCAGCCGTTTCGTTGTTTTTTTAATTTTTACAAAATTTATTTCTTGTTTGTTGTATTTCCAGCTTGCACAAAGACTACTATCATGTAGCGGGGAGGAACCGCAGTGCATGGACGCTAGGTAAAGGGTACCCACCAGACGCCACCGTCAAAACCTACCCGTTGAGAGGACCGGTAAGTTTTTTTAATGGTATAGAACTATAGAATATGCTAGTTCTTTATATATTGGCGTCAGACAATTTTTTTTAAATTCTCTTAGTGCGAGATGGATGCCGAGTTTTTTTTTTAAATAATTTAATTACGTTGATTTACGTATCAGTAACAGTCACTTACAATCACATGTTTATAATCTCTGAGCTAAAAGCTACTTTGTAACTATATGTACATCCTATCCTATCCTATCCTCCGCAGCGTGAATACAACCAGCAAGCTCTCGCCGCCACAGAGAGGTCCTCAATATAACATTTCATAGTTTGGTTGTTAGATATCGAGTATTTTGTAAATACCATATACTTATAGAGATTCAACTCGACCTAAAAAAAGTTCTAAATAATAATTACCTTCAAAATACTGCTGTCATTGACAGACCCCACCGGATTAGCAAGCTGAAGTGGCAATGGGCTGGTCATATATGCCGAAGAACCGACAACCATTGGGGTAAGCGAGTTCTAGAGTGGAGACCGCGTCTTGGCAAACGTAGCGTGGGGCACCCTCTGGCTAGGTGGAGCGATGACCTACGACAGGCGGCTGAAAGTGGATGAGAAAAGCCGAACACAGGGCTCAGTGGCGCGTATTGGGAGAGGCCTGTGTCCAGCAGTGGACTAGTGTGGGGTGGGCTGATGATGATGATGATGACTGCTTGCACAACTTACTGTGGTCGTGATGGCGGGTCCGACGTATCTGCGTAGACCCGTAGCGCGTTCATATCTTTTGTATGAGAAATTAATACATACATCTTATGTTTAAGTATTTTTGATGAATTAATAAATCAAAATAATTATTGCACATCTTAAAAACTAGTTAAAATAAAAATTACACACAACAATTAAATATAAGCTAAATGTACAATGGGCGAATGAATGAATGTTGTTTTTCTATGACAAAATTAAGTATTTTTTTAAATCTCGTGTTATGTTATTGATCGTATTGTGTTGCAGAGCTACGGTGGAGTAGAGTTCGAGGTCATCCTACTGACTGACACTCGGGACTTGGATCAAGTCTGTCGAGGACCAGTGCAAGGATTCAAGGTATTGGATCAAAAGCCTACACAACAGTGACTATCGATTGTAAGATGAATGATGGTACTTCTATATCGGTATTCCGTAGTCAATACGCGTAACAGAAAATTGGTCCTTATGAGAAATTGAAAGTGGGAATTTACATTTCACATATTTGTAATTTCACGTCTTGGCACAGAATATATAATATGGTCTTGGTCATTTTGAATGAATTAATGAATGAATGAAAATACTTTATTGCACACCTTACAAACTAGTTAAAAACAAGACATAACAATTAAACAAAAAAAAAAACTAAAGTCTTTGAGTCACTTCGCTTGATGCGTTTTAGTCATAAATGCACATAATATATAAACTCGGAAAAGGATCGTAACCTCGCCGCGCCTTCAACCTGAAGCCCAATTCTCGTAATAAAAAATAGTCAAATTAAAGTTCGGATCATGTTACGATCTAGTGTCGATGTCACAAACGTCAAAAATGGTATTCTGCTCGACTGACAATACAACGCGGAATGTGATTATATCGAAATGTGACTGTAAATTGAATGTTTCAAAGTTCTGAGAATTCTCTCTTTCACTCTTTACAATTATTATGTAGCACTATCCTACTCTAATATATGGTCGCAAGAACCGAAAGTAGATTATATTGTTGTTATGAGGGAGTAGAATACCAATTTCTCAGTCAATTTACAATACAATCTCGTTTCGGTCAACTTGCAGTGTGGTTATAATATAAATAAGAGAATTGGGCTTCAGGCGTCAACCTAACGTAAGCACGTAATCAAAGCGGATCAGCAGCTCCGACGCGACGCCACGCTTACGGCTCGCCGACCGCGGGAGTGGTGAGAGGGACAAGTGTGGACGGAAACACGTAAGCGCGTGGATGACGAGACGATACGTAAGCGCGTGGATGACGGACGAGACGTAAGCGCGTGGATGACGAGACGTAAGCGCGTGGATGACCAGACGTGAGCGCGTGGATGACGAGACGAGATGTAAGCGCGGGAACAGCAAGTTGACCACGCACCGCACTGCGGTTCGTGAGCTTGTCCCGAGGGAGGTGATTAGTGTATAGTGTGCGTTGCGGTGGGGTGTTTCACACAAAGAATACTGAACGGCCCGAGTTGATATTTATATTAATATTAATATTTATATTTTACTTTTATTAGAACGACTAACAGTTATCAATTACACGAATTAAAAAGGTAGGTAGTCAATAGTTAGATATACACGCTACGCTTATAAATAACAACGTTAAGAGACTGCATACACAGTCAATTTATAATAAAGTGAAAAAATAATAATAATGTCAATGTTAATGATTAATGTCAAAACTAAAATTAAAAACAAAACAAACAGTTACCTACGATCCCTTTCCGAGTGTGTGCTATGTGACCTTAATGCGTCTAAACCGATCATTCCCGTAATCTGTGTCCCACCACCTGCACAAGGGAGGACCTTAACAAAGTGTGTGCTATGTGACATTAATGCGTCTAAACCGATCATTCCCGTAATCTGTGTCCCACCACCTGCACAAGGGAGGACCTTAACAAAGTGTGTGCTATGTGACCTTAATGCGTCTAAACCGATCATTCCCGTAATCTGTGTCCCACCACCTGCACAAGGGAGGACCTTAACAAAGTGTGTGCTATGTGACCTTAATGCGTCTAAACCGATCATTCCCGTAATCTGTGTCCCACCACCTGCACAAGGGAGGACCTTAACAAAGTGTGTGCTATGTGACCTTAATGCGTCTAAACCGATCATTCCCGTAATCTGTGTCCCACCACCTGCACAAGGGAGGACCTTAACAAAGTGTGTGCTATGTGACCTTAATGCGTCTAAACTGATCATTCCCGTAATCTGTGTCCCACCACCTGCACAAGGGAGGACCTTAACAAAGTGTGTGCTATGTGACATTAATGCGTCTAAACCGATCATTCCCGTATTCTGTGTCCCACCACCTGCACAAGGGAGGACCTTAACAAAGTGTGTGCTATGTGACCTTAATGCGTCTAAACCGATCATTCCCGTAATCTGTGTCCCACCACCTGCACAAGGGAGGACCTTAACAAAGTGTGTGCTATGTGACCTTAATGCGTCTAAACCGATCATTCCCGTAATCTGTGTCCCACCACCTGCACAAGGGAGGACCTTAACAAAGTGTGTGTTATGTGACCTTAATGCGTCTAAACCGATCATTCCCGTAATCTGTGTCCCACCACCTGCACAAGGGAGGACCTTAACAAAGCCACAGACAATTCTACAGAAGTGGCTACTTTTACACTAAAATCGTTTAAATTTTACTACAAAAAAGGCAAACCATTGATAAGCTAGAAGAAGAATTCCCGTAATGTCCACTACAGATCCACAAACTTATCTGTTGAATGAAATATATATATAGATGATAGAAAACTGTTTTTTTTTTTTTTGTACAGATAAGTTGGTGGATCTGTAACTTGGCCCACAAATGGCAAGTGTAGCTGAATATACGAAAATAGCTCTCACCGCACGATCACTGATATAGCCGTATCACATAAATAAGTTGTACTACTTACTCAGAAAACGAAGAGTTTTTTAAAACCAGTAGCATCTAGTTGACCTCAATTTCCGATCATAAAGTCGAGGATTAAAATCCCGGACGTACACAAATGGCTATTTTTACTCAACAAATATCTAAGGGCATTGATCGAACCATGCGGTCGAACCACGTGGCCAGAGCCAAGAGTACGTGCTCTCAAACTGTGAAGAAAAACATCGTGAGGAAACCAACAATTCGAAGATAATGTGACATGTGAACGAATTAGCCTTTTTCAAGCGCATTTTATCCTTTCACCACACTGTTCACCATTAGTCACTAGGCTACTTCAGGCTGGTGACACTATTGTAGTATAGAACTATTATCTTCCCCATAGAATGAAATGAAATGAATGAATTAATTATATTTTCCATAACAACCACGCTTGGCAGGCAGATTGCTGATCGCAATACCTACTGGGTTTAAGTACTCAATACATTGATTGCTTTAATGGTTACAATTAGTTGTTACGTATTATCAGGTAGCATCTCACTTTAACCCTGTGTTTAGGGTATAGCAACAGAGAGGCAGACCGAAGTTCTCGGGCCCCTTTCGATGACAGGCCCCAATCGCATTAGGTTTTCGGGAGGTATCATTAGCAGGTAGATACTATGTAGGCATTCCATTAGGTAAGTAGGTATGCAGGTCTTTTTGCCAACCATTTACATACTTTTCTTAGATTTAGACGTGGTGTGTCCGGCCCAAGAATAGACCCCTCCATCTCCTCCCGTGGATATCGTAAAAGCCGACTTAGGGACTACCCGGACTTGTTTGTAAGATTCGTTGGTATAAGATTTGTCCTGGCTGCTAGCTTATTTATGTAATATGCTTACTGGAAGAAAGCGTTAGCTGAGTCAGTCGTGGGAAGCAATGGCGGCGATGAGCTCACCACTCGTCACGTCTATATTCCACGATGGTGCAACCCACTGTGAAAAGAGGCCCATTGAGGCTCTGCCTACCCCTTCGGGGAAAAAGGCGTGTGTCTATGTATGTATGTATGTAGTAGATTCTAATTATTTTTATTGAGTGTTTTTTTTGGTAAGTACCTATTATTAATGTCAGATAGTAGGTACTCAGATAGATGCTGCCTATCCCCTTGTGTAATCCCTTAGTCTGCTTTAACACTCAGAAGCCCAATTCTCGTAATAAAATATAGTCAAATTAAAGTTCGGATAATGTTACGATCTAGTGTCGATGTCACAAACGTCAGAAATGGTATTCGGCTCACCTCACAATACAACGCGGAATGTGATTATATCGAAATGTGACTGTAGCTTGAATGTTTCAAAGTTCTGAGAGTTCTCTCTTTCACTCTTTACAATGATTATATAGCACTATCCCATCACTATTATACTCTAATATATGGTCGCAAGAATTGAAAGTAGATAATACTGTTGTTATGAGGGAGCAGAATACCAATTTTTCAGTCATTTCACAATACAGTCTCGATTCGGTCAACTCTCAGTGTGCCGTTAAAATAAATAAGAGAATTGGCCTTCAGGCCGCACACACCACAGCACGGTACCGTAGTATTAAGCAAGTAAAACTATTTTCAGATTTGGCTGCACAATCCAGCAGAGTTACCCAATATGGGCCAAAACTTTTTCCGATTGCCGATCCAGTTCCAATCAGCGGCCGCTATCACCCCCCGGGTTATGGACACCTCGGAGGGGTTGAGGCATTATCCTCCTAACAAGTAAGCAGCTTAGGGTCATTTCACGTTAAGCACTAGATCCGATTTCTCTCTTTTTTTTACGGATTCCGATCCGATTTCGTGCGAAACAGCTCTTAGACTACAGCATCAGAGGCATAGGTACACATTCAGTTACCGACGATCTCTGTAGCGCGGCGGGAGAAGGTTCGCCTGTGACGCAGGAGGTTGCAGGTTCGATTCCCGCCTCGTAACAAATATTTGTACAATCTGCAGATTTTTGAGGGTGTTCTGGGTATTTTCTATGTATAATAAAAAATATCTATCAATGTGATGTATTGTATTAAGGATAAACCAAGTATATCAGTTATCTAGTATATACCCATAACATATGCTCTGCTTAGCTTGGGACTAATAAATAATGCTGGACAGTACACACAACATTATCTAGCCCCATCCAGTTCAGCTTAAAATATTCATTTTCTTGGACATCAGGCTCCAGGGTCTGATGATGACTAGCACACGCACGATCTAGGAACAGGATCTAGGGTGCAACGGGTACTCCGTTGTGAATGCGGTTTTCTTTGTATGATAACTGGTGTTGGAACACTAAAAATAATCGGGGGTTTTTTAGGTTCTTAAAATGATATTTTTTTTTAACTATCTGATGGGCGGAACAAGCAGATGGCCCACCTGATGTTTACCTTATAGGTCAAGTCCACCTAGGACGCGCCTTAAGCATTGCACTGCGCCCGCCACCCTGAGACATAAAGATGTCTCACGTGCCTGTAATTTCACTGGCACCGAAACTGGAACACAGCAATGCAAGCATTACTGTTTTGCGGCAGAAATAGGTATGGAGGTAGTACTTCCCCGGACGAACTCTTTCCCAAAAAAGCTCAACTACTAGGTACTAACACTTGTCCTATTTCAGGCGTCAATGCTACTTCCCCGAAGAGCGATATCTGCGGTTCTTCCGCACTTACACGCAGAGGAACTGTGAACTGGAGTGCTCCTCCAACCACACCGCGTCTCGATGTGGATGCGTACCACTGTACATGCCACGTAAGGAGTCCCCTAGATACCACGCAGAGGAACTGCGAACTGGAGTGCTCCTCCAACCACACCGCGTCTCGATGTGGATGCGTACCACTGTACATGCCACGTAAGGAGTCCCCTAGATACCACGCAGAGGAACTGCGAACTGGGGTGCTCCTCCAACCACACCGCGTCTCGATGTGGATGCGTACCACTGTACATGCCACGTAAGGAGTCCCCTAGATACCACGCAGAGGAATCGTGAGCTGGATGGAATGTTCCTCCAACCACACCGCGTCGCGATGTGGATGCGTACCACTGTATATTCTATATAAGGAGTCCCCTAGATACCACGCAGAGGAATTGTGAGCTGGATGGAATGTTCCTCCAACCACACCGCGTCACGATGTGGATGCGTACTACTGTACATGCTATATAAAGAGTCCCGTAGATACCACGCAGAGGAACTGCGTGTTGGAGTGTTCCTCCAACCACACCGCGTCGCGATGTGGATGCGTACCACTGTACATGGCACGTAAGGAGTCCCGTAGATACCACGCAGAGGAACTGCGTGTTGGAGTGTTCCTCCAACCACACAGCGTCGCGATGTGGGTGCGTACCACTGTACATGCCACATAAGGAGTCCCGTAGATACCACACAGAGGAACTGCGTGTTGGAGTGTTCCTCCAACCACACCGCGTCACGATGTGGATGCGTACCACTTTACATGCCACGTAAGGAGTCCCCTAGATACCACGCAGAGGAACTGCGTGTTAAAGTGTTCCTCCAACCACACCGCGTCGCGATGTGTAAGGACGTTTATGACGTAAGGAGTCCCCTAGATACTAGGTTTGGCTGTCAGATTTAACAAAGGCACAACTGTGACTGACGAATAACCTACCGTCTAATTTGATGACTGAAGGTGGGGTATGCTGCAAAATTCCTAATCTTAGAATTGGACAATATTACAAGTACAATATTTAAATACAGGGTATTGTAATTTCAGGGTTATTACCTTTCCCATTTCAAACAGTTTCTCGATCTTGGGTGTCGTTATTTCGAGCGAAGTTCAGTTCAGGGGTCATGTAGAGAGCAAAGCTGCTCTTGCCTCCAAAAAACTAGGTGTACTCAACAGATCGAAGCGGTACTTCATACCAGGGCAACGATTTACGCATTACAAAGCGCAGGTCCGGCCCCACTTGGAGTACTGCTCTCACATCTGGAATGGTGCATCGAAGTACCAACTGCAACCTCTGGATTCCCTACAATGCAGAGCTGCTGGGATTGTCGACGCACCCAAAGTTACCAGGGATCTAGAGCCGTTCAGCGTGCGCCGAGTTATTGGCGCACTTAGCGTCTTTTATAAGATTTTTAACGGGGTATGCTCTGAGGAGCTGTTTGAACTAATCCCAGCTTCGAACTTTTATAAACGCACATCCCTCCATCGTCAACGAGCTCACCCGCACATTTTGGATGCGTGGAGGTCTAGCACAGTGCGTTTCACGCGATCGTGTCTTCCTCGCACCCGCAGTGCGTGGAATGAGCTCCCGTTGGATGTCTTCCCACGGGGCAAAAATAAGGGTAAATTGAAGAAAATTAATTAAAAAAAAATAAAAAAAAAAAAAATATTATATAAATAAATAATAAAATAATATTAAAATTATAATATGTAATAAAAATAAAAAATAAATAATTAATAAATAATTAATAATTAATTAATTGTTATTAATTAATTATAATTAATTAATTGTTATTAATTAATTATTATTAATTAATTATTATTAATAAATTTTTTTTTATTTTTTTTTATTTAATTTTTTTTTTTTTTTTTTTTTTTTTTTTAATTAATTGATTTTTTTATTAGCTCTCTCATTATTAATCTACTTTCGATTCTTGCGACCATATATTGGAGTAGGAAAGTACTACATAGTAATTGTAAAGAGTGAAAGAGAGAATTCTCAGAACTTTGAAACATCAAAGTTACATGTCGATATAATCACATTCCGATCCACGACCCGATCTTTAATTTTGAGATATTTCCAGAATTGGGCTTCTGATGTTCACACGAATATCTATATAATCTGATTTTAACTGTCAGTCAAGGAGTTTTGAGTTTATTTTTGTCTGTGTCGATATCATGCCGTCATAAATGATGGAAACGATCGAAGCTTGAATGAGCGTCTACAGGACGCCTATAAGTAATATATTACTAATATATTACTTGAATGAGCGTCTACAGGACGCCTATAAGTAATATATTACTAATATATTACTTGAATGAGCGTCTACAGGACGCCTATAAGTAATATATTACACGAATTGGGAGAAGTCTACCGGTAGCCTGCTCTTTATAAAACATAGTAGTTTAGTATAGAAGTAGAGCTTTTTGCGAAACGGTTCGTCCGGGGAATTACTACCACCAAACCTATTTCTGCCACAAAGCAATACCTAGTACTTGTTCCGGTTTGAAGGGTATGGGCACAGAATAAATATTAGTACAAGTATATGTGCCGGTGAAATTACAGGCACGTGAGACTTGTCATCTTTATGTCTCAGGGTGGCGGGGACAGTGAAATGCCGCATTGGGTGCGTGTTAGGTGGACGTGACCTAAGTGGTAATAGGCTGAGGTTACCGCTTAACATCAGGTGGGCCATCTGCGTGATCTGTTTTAATATAAATAAATAAAAAAGGAACAGGAGAAAACTGCGTTTGTATGGGATTAGTCACCCCAAGTTATGTCACTGTCTAACTCGCTCAAGTTCAGGTAAGTAAGAACGGGGCAGAAAAGAGCACGTGAAACAACTAGTGAGCGACTAAGTCTCAAAGTAAATTACTATTTTCAAAAATCTAAACTGATGTTTTATAAACCTTTTAATTGCCTTTAATATTGTGAAAGAATCATTCAATTCTTAAGGTGAATGTTCAAGTTCAATGTAGTAGGCTTTATTTGTGTAACCATAAGAAACTGTGGATTTTTTTTTTCTGTAAAAAACAACAGCAAATTAAAAGAAGTAAACTTATATTTCTATTCTTGACTATATTATATCTACTAATAGCGACTCGCACCGACTTTGCACGGGTAGCCCCCGGTGATATTTTATTACTTAATATTCTGCTATTCGGAGCGGAGAAGCATCCACCAAAAAAGAGATAACTAACATCGGTCCAGCCGATCTTGAGTTATAATAAGTGGTGTAACTAACACGCCTTTGTTTTATATAATATACAGATATGTTTTTTAATTATTTGTGCCATTCGTTTAGGAGAAATTGGTTTTCTAAGATATGTATGTCCTTTGCAGTTTTGGGTGTATTATCGCCTTTTAATAAGATGCTTCGCTCTGTGATTCGGAGGGCACGATAAACTGTCGGTCCCGGCTGTTATTTATTAACAGCAGTCGATAAGCCATGTCAGAGGCCCTCGGGCGGCTTGACAAACTCCGACACCAGAGGCCATCACTACCTCATACGAAACGAAACGAAACGAATAAGATGCGGGTTCGATACCTGCTGGACTGTAATGTTTTAATGTGTTCTGTTCAACAGATGGACCAGAAACAAAAGTGTGCGGCGGTGGAAAGAAAAAATGCATCGTTACTGCTCTAGGTATGTTTTACTACACCATCAAGGATTATCAAATCAAATCAAATAAGTACATTTATTTCAAGCCAAGCTCATAAAAGAAGGTACACATGGTTACGCAATAAAAACCTTAAAAACTAATTGGGTTGCTGGGCAGGTGTCGCTCGCAGCAGGGGTGCGTTCAGTGGGTACACTCTGAGTGTTAGTTATCACCAGAGTGTACAGTTGTTCCGTTCACAGGCTCGGTTAGGGCGTTCGGTTAGCATCACGTGACCCTAACCGAACAACCGCCTCTGACAATTCTGACGTCTGTCAAAGTCAAATCATGTGCTTGTCGCCAAAGCGTATGGGTTGTTCCGTTCGGAGGCTCGGCTAGAGCGTTCGGTTAGCGTCACGTGACCCTAACTGAACAACCACCGTTTTGGGTGGGTGTTCGGTTGTTACGGTTTTGACGTTAGATTGCTGTCAAAGTCAAGTCAATCCCACCCTTCCCCCTAAAAAATCCTGTTTCATCCATAGATGGAGAAGTATTTTATGTGAGCCCAACGAGTAATATTGTAACAGCGCAGTATCCACGAGAAGGTTTTAAAAAAAAGTGAAACAGGACTTGTTATCAGCTCCTGGATTATTTTGCTATTAAATGCTCTAAGACTTTGTTAATCAATCACGCCGTAACAACTGAACCAATATTGATTAATATTGATGTTGCAAACATCGCCAATATATTTTTCTGTGAAATATTAAGGCTAGCTTTTGTCTTTGTCAGTAAGTAGGTACCTATCAAGGCTGGAAGGATCTTTGTTGGGGGTATCTTTAACCTGCCTAAAAGGGTTAAAAAAAACTGTAAAGTGCATGTCGGATCACATTCAGGGTTCCGTACCAAATGTACCTGAAAATTCTCGAAATGGTTCAAGTTTTTAGTAATTATTGGTAAAATATAAATACACACTCAATAAGCTTTCAGCGATAATGCCGCCCATTTACTGTATTTTTTTAGTTAAAAAAAAAGTTAGTTATTTTTTTGTTAATCCTATTAAGTTTATTTTTTGGTGTACAATATATCGATTGGGTGTAAGCATATCGATCTAAACACATAACAAGTAGCATATTTACAAAACAAGTTCCTAGGTCAAGAGGAAAATAAAAAAACTTGGTAACACAATTTTGAAATTTAAAAAGTCGGCCTCATGGCTTTATTTTCCATTGCTATTGAAAATAAAATAAAACAGTCATACTCTGCTTCATGAGATCTAAAAACGATAAATGAAAAAAAATAAAAATGATTGGGAAAAAAAGAGTTAAAATAAGGCTTATTGTTTCAGTAAAAAGGAGCAAAATAAACAATGCAGGTTATGTGTTTTTTTTTCTTAATAATTGGCATCGCACTGCTTTTGTATTTGCCATTTTCAAGTAGTTATAATTTTTTATTGTACAATATAATTTGCAACGTTACAATCATTCCAAGTCGTTAAAGTCACAGTTATGTTTTAGTAAAATGGTGGCCATTTTACAAAAAACTTTGGTAGACAATTTCCACCAATTTTGTGCTCTAAAGACGAGCACATTGGTTAAAATGCCATCAAAATTATACAAAATAACTCAAAAACACTAGGAAATAAAATAAAATATAAGTAGACGACGTCTCTTTTCGAAAATGGCGGGAAAGATGGTTATGTGATTTAACAATCAGTCTACTTCACTACACAGCAACAATAACAACTTTAGGCTTTGGTTTTGTCGTTCATTCATTAATATTATCTAAAACATCTTTGGAAAAAAGTGGAGCTGACAATCTTGAGATAGAGCTGAATTTAGCTCTAAAAGAGCTAAATTGGCAACACCGGGTGAAGAAAGCGTTTGATTACATCAAAAATTGACAATAACATTGACATTACGTGTCAAGCCAAGTCGTTCAGAGCCTCAGAGCGTGGTTAAAAAACAACTACATCCTTGGAGTGTACCCATTGAACGCACCATGCCTTGTATTAAGGGCAATCCACCCTAGCAGCAATAATTGCCAGCACGCTGTTGGAGCTGGCCCGCAACCTGCGCACCAGAGACGTGGCGCTTGCGCATGGTGGCGTGGAAACAGTCGACCCGCGCCGCCGCAAACATCCCCGATGCGCTGCAGTAGCGGGGCAGCCCCAACACCGCCCTGAATACATTGTTGTACTGGACGCGGATGGCGCCGTACGTCGCGAGCGTATACTTCGCCCACAAGCTGCACGTATACGTGCGTATACGTATACATATATAGATTATCTATATTATTAATTTATTTAACAAAATCCACAGCTCTTATGTGGACGTACTTAGACGAATAAAAGACCAGTTTTTTTAATTTTATTTTAATTTAAATTTTTAATAAGTGGTGTAACTTCTCCCATTAATTATCAGATATATGTAAAAATCAAAATCAAAAATCAAAGTCCCCCAGTTGAAAAGAATCTTACAAATTTTTCCCAGTTACTGTATTGCGTAGTGATAGGCGCGGCGGGCGCGACAACCGCGGCGGGCGCAACAGGGCCGTGGCGCGCTTGCACATTCGATCTTCTATTCTATAGGTTACATTTTGGAGAATGCTCCCAGGAACTTCACGATCTGATCCCACCATCTCCTTTTCACCATAGGACGAGCAGGCGTACGGCTCGGTACCATCCTTACCTCACTATTATACCTTCTATTCGTACTAAACGTTTCAGTTCTACCTTTATATTGCGAACTGCTACGGCTCGGTACCATCCTTACCTCACTATTATACCTTCTATTCGTACTAAACGTTTCAGTGCTACCTTTATATTGCGAACTGCTATAAGGAGTGGAATACACTACCAACGTCTGTCTTTCCTGAAAACTATAATCTGGGTCTCTTCAAGGCTAGAGTGAATAAGTGCCTTTTACACCTTTGTGCTCCATCTTCGGCCACATCGTCACTTACCAACAGGTCAGATCGTGGCCAAACAAAGGTCTATAAAGTTGTAGCTGTACTATTATGTATTCTGTGATAATGTGGCAATAGCAAGCCATAAACGTTTGTATAATATTAATTGGTGTTTCCTTAACAGAGGAGCTCTCCCTTTCGAAGTCATCCCTCAAGAGAAGCTCGGATAAGCACGTCCACGACTGTGATTGCCTTCAAGCGTGTACGGAACTCAAGTACGATGCGGAAGTGTCGCAGGCGGTTTATGATCTCACTACTTATAGACGGAACCCCAACCCTGATATCGCACAGGGATTGTAAGTATTTAAATTAAGGAAAAGTGTTGTTTTTTCTTAGTGCTCATAATAAATGTACAGTAACATTACAATCTAGCTGTAAGGCGGGTTAATAAGTAATATAACGTACTTTTTAGTTGTATTGGCTATTAGAAAGACAGAACAAGCAGATGTCCCTACCTGATGTTAAGCGGTAACATCTGCCTTTAACACAATGCATTACCTCAAGGTCACGTCCACTTAGGTAGGACACACCTGATGGCGGTAACAAAAAGTGCTGCTTTTTATTTACGAACGCTATTCTGTCAGTTTCTAAGTTATCGTTAGACTATTATTTATTCGGTGCCGTTAGATAGTGACATAATTTGGCAATTGTCAGCGCTTTAAGTAAACGATGTATTTGCTGGGTACACGATTATATACGTATGCAGGTATTGTAGTTGCAATACGTGGCATCTGCTAGTTCTTCTACTACATTAAAAGTCCACCATGTGCCACATCACGAGCCGCGAACTGTTATAAATAGAAAAAAAAATGCTGGATAGTTCACACGTCTAGCCCCAAGCTAAGCAGCTTGTGTTATGGGTACTAGATAACTGATATACTTAATACAATGCATTACATAGATAGATATTTTTTATTATGCATAGAAAATATCTGACAAATATTTAAAGATCGTATAAGTATTTGTTTCGAGGCGGTAATCGAACCCGCAACCTCCTGTGTCGCAGGCGAACCTTCGCCCGCCACGCCTCAGAGGTCGTCAAAAATAATAAACTATATTTCAGGCGTCTACCTTCTGGTCTAGTGGTATATTTCGCTGAAGAACTATTCACGTCTCTACGAAGGTCTGAGTTATACGGCGGGACTGACTTCCTCGCCAACTGCGGCGGCATCATGGGACTGTTCATGGGGTTCTCGTTCCTGAGCCTCATAGAGATCATCTACTACTTCACTATGAGGCAAGTTATACGGCGGGACAGACTTCCTGGCCAACTGCGGTGGCATCATGGGACTGTTCATGGGGTTCTCGTTCCTGAGCCTCATAGAGATCATCTACTACTTCACTATGAGGCAAGTTATACGGCGGGACTGACTTCCTGGCCAACTGCGGTGGCATCATGGGACTGTTCATGGGGTTCTCGTTCCTGAGCCTCATAGAGATCATCTACTACTTCACTATGAGGCAAGTTATACGGCGGGACTGACTTCCTGGCCAACTGCGGTGGCATCATGGGACTGTTCATGGGGTTCTCGTTCCTGAGCCTCATAGAGATCATCTACTACTTCACTATGAGGCAAGTTATACGGCGGGACTGACTTCCTGGCCAACTGCGGCGGCATCATGGGACTGTTCATGGGGTTCTCGTTCCTGAGCCTCATAGAGATCATCTACTACTTCACTATGAGGCAAGTTATACGGCGGGACTGACTTCCTGGCCAACTGCGGTGGCATCATGGGACTGTTCATGGGGTTCTCGTTCCTGAGCCTTATAGAGATCATCTACTACTTCACTATGAGGCAAGTTATACGGCGGGACTGACTTCCTGGCCAACTGCGGCGGCATCATGGGACTGTTCATGGGGTTCTCGTTCCTGAGCCTCATAGAGATCATCTACTACTTCACTATGAGGCAAGTTATACGGCGGGACTGACTTCCTGGCCAACTGCGGCGGCATCATGGGACTGTTCATGGGGTTCTCGTTCCTGAGCCTCATAGAGATCATCTACTACTTCACTATGAGGCAAGTTATACGGCGGGACTGACTTCCTGGCCAACTGCGGTGGCATCATGGGACTGTTCATGGGGTTCTCGTTCCTGAGCCTTATAGAGATCATCTACTACTTCACTATGAGGCAAGTTATACGGCGGGACTGACTTCCTGGCCAACTGCGGTGGCATCATGGGACTGTTCATGGGGTTCTCGTTCCTGAGCCTCATAGAGATCATCTACTACTTCACTATGAGGCAAGTTATACGGCGGGACTGACTTCCTGGCCAACTGCGGCGGCATCATGGGACTGTTCATGGGGTTCTCGTTCCTGAGCCTCATAGAGATCATCTACTACTTCACTATGAGGCAAGTTATACGGCGGGACTGACTTCCTGGCCAACTGCGGTGGCATCATGGGACTGTTCATGGGGTTCTCGTTCCTGAGCCTTATAGAGATCATCTACTACTTCACTATGAGGCAAGTTATACGGCGGGACTGACTTCCTGGCCAACTGCGGCGGCATCATGGGACTGTTCATGGGGTTCTCGTTCCTGAGCCTCATAGAGATCATCTACTACTTCACTATGAGGCAAGTTATACGGCGGGACTGACTTCCTGGCCAACTGCGGTGGCATCATGGGACTGTTCATGGGGTTCTCGTTCCTGAGCCTCATAGAGATCATCTACTACTTCACTATGAGGCAAGTTATACGGCGGGACTGACTTCCTGGCCAACTGCGGCGGCATCATGGGACTGTTCATGGGGTTCTCGTTCCTGAGCCTCATAGAGATCATCTACTACTTCACTATGAGGCAAGTTATACGGCGGGACTGACTTCCTGGCCAACTGCGGCGGCATCATGGGACTGTTCATGGGGTTCTCGTTCCTGAGCCTCATAGAGATCATCTACTACTTCACTATGAGGCAAGTTATACGGCGGGACTGACTTCCTGGCCAACTGCGGTGGCATCATGGGACTGTTCATGGGGTTCTCGTTCCTGAGCCTCATAGAGATCATTTACTACTTCACTATGAGGCAAGTTATACGGCGGGACTGACTTCCTGGCCAACTGCGGCGGCATCATGGGACTGTTCATGGGGTTCTCGTTCCTGAGCCTCATAGAGATCATCTACTACTTCACTATGAGGCAAGTTATACGGCGGGACTGACTTCCTGGCCAACTGCGGCGGCATCATGGGACTGTTCATGGGGTTCTCGTTCCTGAGCCTCATAGAGATCATCTACTACTTCACTATGAGGCAAGTTATACGGCGGGACTGACTTCCTGGCCAACTGCGGTGGCATCATGGGACTGTTCATGGGGTTCTCGTTCCTGAGCCTCATAGAGATCATCTACTACTTCACTATGAGGCAAGTTATACGGCGGGACTGACTTCCTGGCCAACTGCGGCGGCATCATGGGACTGTTCATGGGGTTCTCGTTCCTGAGCCTCATAGAGATCATCTACTACTTCACTATGAGGCAAGTTATACGGCGGGACTGACTTCCTGGCCAACTGCGGCGGCATCATGGGACTGTTCATGGGGTTCTCGTTCCTGAGCCTCATAGAGATCATCTACTACTTCACTATGAGGCAAGTTATACGGCGGGACTGACTTCCTCGCCAACTGCGGCGGCATCATGGGACTGTTCATGGGGTTCTCGTTCCTGAGCCTTATAGAGATCATCTACTACTTCACTATGAGGCAAGTTATACGGCGGGACTGACTTCCTCGCCAACTGCGGCGGCATCATGGGACTGTTCATGGGGTTCTCGTTCCTGAGCCTCATAGAGATCATCTACTACTTCACTATGAGGCAAGTTATACGGCGGGACTGACTTCCTGGCCAACTGCGGTGGCATCATGGGACTGTTCATGGGGTTCTCGTTCCTGAGCCTCATAGAGATCATCTACTACTTCACTATGAGGCAAGTTATACGGCGGGACTGACTTCCTCGCCAACTGCGGCGGCATCATGGGACTGTTCATGGGGTTCTCGTTCCTGAGCCTCATAGAGATCATCTACTACTTCACTATGAGGCAAGTTATACGGCGGGACTGACTTCCTGGCCAACTGCGGTGGCATCATGGGACTGTTCATGGGGTTCTCGTTCCTGAGCCTCATAGAGATCATTTACTACTTCACTATGAGGCAAGTTATACGGCGGGACTGACTTCCTCGCCAACTGCGGCGGCATCATGGGACTGTTCATGGGGTTCTCGTTCCTGAGCCTCATAGAGATCATCTACTACTTCACTATGAGGCAAGTTATACGGCGGGACTGACTTCCTGGCCAACTGCGGTGGCATCATGGGACTGTTCATGGGGTTCTCGTTCCTGAGCCTCATAGAGATCATCTACTACTTCACTATGAGGCAAGTTATACGGCGGGACTGACTTCCTGGCCAACTGCGGTGGCATCATGGGACTGTTCATGGGGTTCTCGTTCCTGAGCCTCATAGAGATCATCTACTACTTCACTATGAGGCAAGTTATACGGCGGGACTGACTTCCTGGCCAACTGCGGCGGCATCATGGGACTGTTCATGGGGTTCTCGTTCCTGAGCCTCATAGAGATCATCTACTACTTCACTATGAGGCAAGTTATACGGCGGGACTGACTTCCTGGCCAACTGCGGTGGCATCATGGGACTGTTCATGGGGTTCTCGTTCCTGAGCCTTATAGAGATCATCTACTACTTCACTATGAGGCAAGTTATACGGCGGGACTGACTTCCTGGCCAACTGCGGCGGCATCATGGGACTGTTCATGGGGTTCTCGTTCCTGAGCCTCATAGAGATCATCTACTACTTCACTATGAGGCAAGTTATACGGCGGGACTGACTTCCTGGCCAACTGCGGCGGCATCATAGGACTGTTCATGGGGTTCTCGTTCCTGAGCCTCATAGAGATCATCTACTACTTCACTATGAGGCAAGTTATACGGCGGGACTGACTTCCTGGCCAACTGCGGCGGCATCATGGGACTGTTCATGGGGTTCTCGTTCCTGAGCCTCATAGAGATCATCTACTACTTCACTATGAGGCAAGTTATACGGCGGGACTGACTTCCTGGCCAACTGCGGCGGCATCATGGGACTGTTCATGGGGTTCTCGTTCCTGAGCCTCATAGAGATCATCTACTACTTCACTATGAGGCAAGTTATACGGCGGGACTGACTTCCTGGCCAACTGCGGCGGCATCATGGGACTGTTCATGGGGTTCTCGTTCCTGAGCCTCATAGAGATCATCTACTACTTCACTATGAGGCAAGTTATACGGCGGGACTGACTTCCTGGCCAACTGCGGCGGCATCATGGGACTGTTCATGGGGTTCTCGTTCCTGAGCCTCATAGAGATCATCTACTACTTCACTATGAGGCAAGTTATACGGCGGGACTGACTTCCTGGCCAACTGCGGTGGCATCATGGGACTGTTCATGGGGTTCTCGTTCCTGAGCCTTATAGAGATCATCTACTACTTCACTATGAGGCAAGTTATACGGCGGGACTGACTTCCTGGCCAACTGCGGCGGCATCATGGGACTGTTCATGGGGTTCTCGTTCCTGAGCCTCATAGAGATCATCTACTACTTCACTATGAGGCAAGTTATACGGCGGGACTGACTTCCTGGCCAACTGCGGCGGCATCATGGGACTGTTCATGGGGTTCTCGTTCCTGAGCCTCATAGAGATCATCTACTACTTCACTATGAGGCAAGTTATACGGCGGGACTGACTTCCTGGCCAACTGCGGCGGCAT
Source organism: Operophtera brumata (assembly GCA_932527175.1). Lineage (NCBI taxonomy): Eukaryota > Metazoa > Arthropoda > Insecta > Lepidoptera > Geometridae > Operophtera > Operophtera brumata. Next base: position 4,853,398 of record OW052228.1, on the reverse strand, counting down.
CATGGGACTGTTCATGGGGTTCTCGTTCCTGAGCCTCATAGAGATCATCTACTACTTCACTATGAGGCAAGTTATACGGCGGGACTGACTTCCTGGCCAACTGCGGCGGCATCATGGGACTGTTCATGGGGTTCTCGTTCCTGAGCCTCATAGAGATCATCTACTACTTCACTATGAGGCAAGTTATACGGCGGGACTGACTTCCTGGCCAACTGCGGTGGCATCATGGGACTGTTCATGGGGTTCTCGTTCCTGAGCCTCATAGAGATCATCTACTACTTCACTATGAGGCAAGTTATACGGCGGGACTGACTTCCTGGCCAACTGCGGCGGCATCATGGGACTGTTCATGGGGTTCTCGTTCCTGAGCCTTATAGAGATCATTTACTACTTCACTATGAGGCAAGTTATACGGCGGGACTGACTTCCTCGCCAACTGCGGCGGCATCATGGGACTGTTCATGGGGTTCTCGTTCCTGAGCCTTATAGAGATCATCTACTACTTCACTATGAGGCAAGTTATACGGCGGGACTGACTTCCTGGCCAACTGCGGTGGCATCATGGGACTGTTCATGGGGTTCTCGTTCCTGAGCCTCATAGAGATCATCTACTACTTCACTATGAGGCAAGTTATACGGCGGGACTGACTTCCTCGCCAACTGCGGCGGCATCATGGGACTGTTCATGGGGTTCTCGTTCCTGAGCCTTATAGAGATCATCTACTACTTCACTATGAGGCAAGTTATACGGCGGGACTGACTTCCTCGCCAACTGCGGCGGCATCATGGGACTGTTCATGGGGTTCTCGTTCCTGAGCCTTATAGAGATCATCTACTACTTCACTATGAGGCAAGTTATACGGCGGGACTGACTTCCTGGCCAACTGCGGTGGCATCATGGGACTGTTCATGGGGTTCTCGTTCCTGAGCCTCATAGAGATCATCTACTACTTCACTATGAGGCAAGTTATACGGCGGGACTGACTTCCTGGCCAACTGCGGCGGCATCATGGGACTGTTCATGGGGTTCTCGTTCCTGAGCCTCATAGAGATCATCTACTACTTCACTATGAGGCAAGTTATACGGCGGGACTGACTTCCTGGCCAACTGCGGCGGCATCATGGGACTGTTCATGGGGTTCTCGTTCCTGAGCCTCATAGAGATCATCTACTACTTCACTATGAGGCAAGTTATACGGCGGGACTGACTTCCTGGCCAACTGCGGCGGCATCATGGGACTGTTCATGGGGTTCTCGTTCCTGAGCCTCATAGAGATCATCTACTACTTCACTATGAGGCAAGTTATACGGCGGGACTGACTTCCTGGCCAACTGCGGCGGCATCATGGGACTGTTCATGGGGTTCTCGTTCCTGAGCCTTATAGAGATCATTTACTACTTCACTATGAGGCAAGTTATACGGCGGGACTGACTTCCTCGCCAACTGCGGCGGCATCATGGGACTGTTCATGGGGTTCTCGTTCCTGAGCCTTATAGAGATCATCTACTACTTCACTATGAGGCAAGTTATACGGCGGGACTGACTTCCTCGCCAACTGCGGCGGCATCATGGGACTGTTCATGGGGTTCTCGTTCCTGAGCCTTATAGAGATCATCTACTACTTCACTATGAGGCAAGTTATACGGCGGGACTGACTTCCTGGCCAACTGCGGTGGCATCATGGGACTGTTCATGGGGTTCTCGTTCCTGAGCCTCATAGAGATCATCTACTACTTCACTATGAGGCAAGTTATACGGCGGGACTGACTTCCTCGCCAACTGCGGCGGCATCATGGGACTGTTCATGGGGTTCTCGTTCCTGAGCCTTATAGAGATCATCTACTACTTCACTATGAGGAAGTTATACGGCGGGACTGACTTCCTCGCCAACTGCGGCGGCATCATGGGACTGTTCATGGGGTTCTCGTTCCTGAGCCTTATAGAGATCATCTACTACTTCACTATGAGGCAAGTTATACGGCGGGACTGACTTCCTGGCCAACTGCGGCGGCATCATGGGACTGTTCATGGGGTTCTCGTTCCTGAGCCTCATAGAGATCATCTACTACTTCACTATGAGGCAAGTTATACGGCGGGACTGACTTCCTGGCCAACTGCGGTGGCATCATGGGACTGTTCATGGGGTTCTCGTTCCTGAGCCTCATAGAGATCATCTACTACTTCACTATGAGGCAAGTTATACGGCGGGACTGACTTCCTGGCCAACTGCGGCGGCATCATGGGACTGTTCATGGGGTTCTCGTTCCTGAGCCTTATAGAGATCATTTACTACTTCACTATGAGGCAAGTTATACGGCGGGACTGACTTCCTGGCCAACTGCGGCGGCATCATGGGACTGTTCATGGGGTTCTCGTTCCTGAGCCTCATAGAGATCATCTACTACTTCACTATGAGGCAAGTTATACGGCGGGACTGACTTCCTGGCCAACTGCGGTGGCATCATGGGACTGTTCATGGGGTTCTCGTTCCTGAGCCTCATAGAGATCATCTACTACTTCACTATGAGGCAAGTTATACGGCGGGACTGACTTCCTGGCCAACTGCGGTGGCATCATGGGACTGTTCATGGGGTTCTCGTTCCTGAGCCTCATAGAGATCATCTACTACTTCACTATGAGGCAAGTTATACGGCGGGACTGACTTCCTGGCCAACTGCGGTGGCATCATGGGACTGTTCATGGGGTTCTCGTTCCTGAGCCTCATAGAGATCATCTACTACTTCACTATGAGGCAAGTTATACGGCGGGACTGACTTCCTGGCCAACTGCGGCGGCATCATGGGACTGTTCATGGGGTTCTCGTTCCTGAGCCTCATAGAGATCATCTACTACTTCACTATGAGGCAAGTTATACGGCGGGACTGACTTCCTGGCCAACTGCGGTGGCATCATGGGACTGTTCATGGGGTTCTCGTTCCTGAGCCTTATAGAGATCATCTGCTACTTCACTATGAGGCAAGTTCATCATTCAGGTCCTCTGCTGGACGTAAACCTCTCCTATAGAATGCCACGACGAATGTGCTTGAGCCGCCTCTATACACCTTCTTCCTGAGACCTCTATAATGTCTTTGGTTCATCGAGAAAAGCTAAGGCCAAACCACCGCGTTCAGCCCGCGTCCGCGGTGGCGATCATTGTCTTACCATTGATCGCCACCGTGCACGTCACTGAGGACGCGGGCTGAATAAAGGCGTTGGTCTGGCCTTAGCCAAAGGGCCTACCCCTTCTGCATCGTCCGGTTTTAGGTCGCAACTCAAGAACCTTTAGTTCTTAACGGGTGATCAGTTCTGTAGTCACTTCAACTTGATAGAGGCCTAGCGCCAGCATAGGTTCCTGCGATAGTGGAGAGGGAGGGGGGAAGAGGGTGGGGGGTGTTAAAATAACATGATTTTGTCCTTTTTGGTACAATTTCAGTCACCCAATTGAATATTTCATAACAATTAACTTGACCCGGGAGGTTTGGGCACTTTTGCCTAGATTCAGAAACCATAAATCACTTTCAAAATAAAGCTAGCGTGCCGGGTGTATCTCGGCCGTAGTGTTAAAAACTTGTAACTTACATAGTTCACCCGTACCCCTGAGTTGTCTCCAGTATTAACGCGACTTTTCCGTCTCTCTTTGAAAACTGGTGAATTCCCCAAGTCTTAGAAGCTCGCTAACGTACAACCTGTGGCCAAGAAAGGCAGTCGTGCTGACCCTTTGAACTACCGCCCTATCTCGTTCACCTCTCTACTATGTAAATGTATGGAGCGTGTTCTGAATAGCAAGCTCCTTGCGTACCTCCTCAGCGATCGCTAATATACGGATTTCACCGAAACCGCGGTCTACGGGGATCTTCTTGTGTATGCCTCGCACATTTGGAGCGAGGAGCGAGGCCATCGAGAAACATGGTGGTATTGTAACATCACGAATTCTATAACTTTTGAAACTATCATGGCTAAGCACATACTTTTCACTAGAAACGGGATATTTACCATGATTTTCACTACGTTGGCCAAGACGTGGTCTCCACTCAAGAGCTCGTTTACTCCGGCTACTTTGCAAATGTGTCCAAAGGAATTTGATGTTTTTTTGTGTCGAGTTCCTGTTTTTATGGACGCCAAATTCTGTCACTATCTCGCAAAACTAAAAGTGAGCGAAAATCGAGAGTTTTTTGAATATTAATATTTTTTGAAGAAATATAGTTGTATTGTAACTTTTGTAACTAAGAACTGAGGTTCGTCTCCGAAACTACCAATTATAACATGTTTGTATTGCCTTCAGTTGGTATATTAAATAAAACAACGCCGAGAGGACCTTGTTTTTAATTTTGAAAATTACTTTCCTAATGATTTTTAAATTGTTACTCTCGATTTTCGCTCACTTTTTTTTCTTTTTTTTTTATTCTACTTGAATGTCGGTACAAGCTGATGGCCCACCTGATGTTAAGCGGTAACCTCTGCCTATGAACAGTGCATTACCTCATAGGTCACGTCCACCTAGGACGCACCCTATGTGGCATTGCACTGCGCCCGCCACCCTGAGACATAAAGATGAAAAGTCTCATGTTCCTGTAATTTCACCGGCACCCTTACCCTTCAAACCGGAACACAGCAATGCGAGCACTACTGCTTTGCGGCAGAAATAGGTATGGTGGTAGTACTTCCCCGGACGAACTCTTTCACAAAAAAGCTCTACTACTACTTAGTTTCGCGAGTTCAGAGGGGCAAGTCCGAGTTTACACACACCATCGTAACGATGATCGTAACGGCGAGTGTACGTGTATTGCGTAGTAACTAGCCATTAATCTGTGACGTTTTTGGCACAGATTAATAGCTAGTTATTATGTTATACACGTACGATCGTGTTACGTTCACCGTTACGATGGTGTTTGCAAAACTCAGACTCACCCCTCTGGTAGATAGTGACAGAATTTGGCGGCCATAAAACCCGGAACTCGACATAAAAACAAGTTATGATAAACACTTGTAATTATTGGCTCGAGTTTACGTTTCTGATGTTCAACATCGTGCGTTGTCTGAAATAGGTCGCACTTTAGTTCAGACGTCTCCTTTTGTACGTGTTATTGAAACTACTTGCTATGTTTCTTTATGGTGTAGTACATACATAAATCGACCTTTTATTTGTTTCAGACTTTGGTGTAGAATACGCAAATCGTCAACAGTGGTCGCGGAATAATAAAGTTTCAAAACCGCACATTAAATTAATACATATTATAATAATAATATAATATGTTATATGTTCTTTATATGTTCTTTATTTCAGGCAAAAAAACCCATAAATTGCAAAAAGTTACAAAAAAACGTTAAATTAAATTAAATTACAATGCAGTCAAATTAAAATTAAAATAGGTACACATAAACAAAATAAAATAAAATAAAAACGAATACAATAAAAAATACCTATTATTTCCTGTTCCCGCTCTGGTGCACAGAGATCCAAAATCTGTACATGGGGCTATATAAGCCTTCAGCCATACACTGCAGAATGCCGTTTTTGGAACTCCTCAACCCACTCCAGATTATGATATAGAAATAAAGCTAGCGAATCTTCTTGGTGAATCTCTAATATAAAGTAAGCAATTTTACTAAAAATATTTGTTTTATTTTTTCCCTCGCCTGAATCCTGTACTTCAGAAAATAAATATGACTGAATGAATTATCAACGACACAGAGCCCGATAATGTAGTATTAGTAGGTATTTAGGTACCTACACAATACATGTAGGTACCTACACAATACATGTAGGTATCTACATAATAATGTAGGTAAATTTGAACGTGAGCTACAGGTACAGATTATTTATTGGTAAAATATTATTGTTTAAGTATGTACATTTTAGTAGTAGTAGAGTTTTTATGTAAAAGAGTTCGTCCAGGGAAGAACTACCACCATTCTCACTACCATCTCGATACCATCAGAACTATTTCTGCCGCAAAGCAGTAGTGCTCGCATTGCTGTGTTCCGGTTTGAAGGGTATGGGTGCCGGTGAAATTACAGGCACATGAGACTTTCATCTTTATGTCTCAGGGTGGCGGGCGCAGTGCAATGCCACATAGGGTGCGTCCTAGGTAGACGTGACCCATGAGGCAATGCATTGCTAAAGGCAGATGCCAGGGCCATCTGCTTGTTCCGTCATTCAAGAAATAAAAAAAACACAATCTATCTATCTATCTACCTAACCAGCCGGTAACACCCACTGCTGAGTAATGGTCTCAACGCCACTCCTGACGTTTCACAATAATTATATTATAATAGGTACAATCTTCCATAAATAATAAGTATTATTTATCGAAGGGTACAATTTATTCGCTAAGTACAAACTGTTCTTGTACGTAAGTCACTGACCGAATAGTACAGTTTTAGTTATTCCTGAATACAGCGTCGGCTACAACATCAACAAAAAAGCGGCCAAGTGCGAGTCGGACTCGCCCATGAAGGGTTCCGTAGCAGCAAGTAACATAATATAAAAGTTATTGGATGGTTTACGATTAATGACGTATTAAAAAAAAACTACTTACTAGATCTCGTTCAAACCAATTTTAGTTGGAAGTTTACATGGTAACGTACATGGTATTTTTTTTAGTTTTATCATTCTCTTATTTTAGAAGTTACGGGGGGACACACACACATTTTAACACTTTGGAAGTGTCTTTTGCGCAAACTATTCAGTTTAGAAAAAAATATTTTAGAAACCTAAATATCATTTTTGAAGACCTATCCATAGATTACACGTATGTGTTCGTTTTTTTTTTTAGTTTCAGTTCTAAGTATGGGAACCTCAAAAATTTCTGAATGTGTGAAAATCTTAATGCGGTCCACAGAATACATCTACTCACCAAGTTTCAACAGCATAGCTCTTATAGTTTCGGAAAAAAGTGGCTGTGACATACACGGATAGACAGACAGACATGACGAATCCATAAGGGTTCCTTGTCTTTGACTACGGAACCCTAAAAAAAGGGAGTTTCCCAATGACTTCATTTAAGTCATATGCTATAAATAGTATACTGCGATGCGACACATGAAGCCAAGATTCTTATCATCATCATCAGGAACAGCCTTTAGACGTCCACTGCTGGACGAGGTCTCCGCCATATAATGCAATGGGGGGAGGCCATAATCACCACACTTGGCAGGCAGACTTGTGATCGCAGTATTGGTGTTGATACTCAGATGGATGCTGCTGCCCATCCCCTGGTGTAATCCCTTAGTTGGCGTTTACGATATCCACGGGAGGAGACGGAGAGGTCTATTCCTAGACAAAAGCGATAACTATATCGATAGTCAAAAGACAAGTGCTATCTTACCTAAGGCTACAACACTATTTGATTATACAAGGCAATGTTTGTGCACATAGATAACCAGGCAGACAAATAACATATACAGGGTGTGGCAAAATAATGGGACGTACATACATACATACATAGACACACGCCTCTTTCCCCGAAGGGGTAGGCAGAGCCTCAATGGGCCTCTTTTCACAGTGGGTTGCACCATCGTGGTATATAGACGTCACAAGTGGTGAGCTCATCGCCGCCATTGCTTCCCACGACTGACTCACCTAACACTTTCTTCCAGTAGGTAATAACACGTTCTACAATAAGCCAGCAACCAGGACAAATCTTATAGTCATAGTCATAGTCATAGTAATTGATTAAAAAGCGGCCAAGTGCGAGTCGGACTCGCCCATGAAGGGTTCCGTAGCAGCAAGTAACATAATATAAAAGTTCTTGGATGGATTACGATTAATGACGTATTAAAAAAAAACTACTTGCTAGATCTCGTTCAAACCAATTTTGAGTGAAAGTTTACATGGTAATGTACATCATATATTTATTTTAGTTTTATCATTCTCTTATTTTAGAAGTTACGGGGGGGAGGGAGACACACTTTTTACCACTTTGGAAGTGTCTCTCGCGCAAACTATTCAGTTTAGAAAAAAATTATATTAGAAATCTCAACATCATTTTTGAAGACCTATCCATAGATACCCCACACGTATGGGTATGATGAAAAAAAGTTTTTTGAGTTTCAGTTCTAAGTATGGGGAACCCCAAAAATAAAAAACTACTTACTAGATCTCGTTCAAACCAATTTTGAGTGAAAGTTTACATGGTAATTAATGTACATCATATATATTTTTTAGTTTTATCATTCTCTTATTTTAGAAGTTACGGGGGGTACACACTTTTTACCACTTTGGAAGTGTCTCTCGCGCAAACTATTCAGTTTAGAAAAAAATTATATTAGAAACCTCAACATCATTTTTGAAGACCTATCCATAGATACTCCACACGTGTAGGTTTGATGAGATTTTTTTTTTGAGTTTCAGTTTTAAGTACGGGGAACCCCAAAAATAATTGTTTTTTTTGAATTTTTGTGTAAAAATCTTAATGCGGTTCACAGAATACATCTACTTACCAAGTTTCAACAGTATAGCTCTTATAGTTTCGGGAAAAAAAGGCTGTGACATGCATGGACAGACAGACAGACAGACAGACATGACGAATCCATAAGGGTTCCTTGTCTTTGACTACGGAACCCTAATAAGAAAAACGGTTACAAGTCAAATATACATAAATCGTACATAAGTACATCACAATACAATATAACAATTTGAAATTTAATATGTCAATACCATTACAATTAATAATCGTATAAAAAATTATAATTATTGTAAAAATTATAATTATTGTAAAAATTATAATTATTGTAAAAATTATAATAATAATAGGTAATGTCAAATAATTCATTAATGTCAGAAAAATAATAAAATATTAATTTACATTAATTTTAAATAAATCTTGATATTGATTGATCGTCTGCGCTACAATACAAGCCATGTTTTTAATTTATTTTTGAAAGATAGCGTCGAACTCCAGCTTCTGACACTTTCAGGCAGTGTACCAACGAATCTTATCAACAAGTCCGGGTAATCCCTTAGTCAGCTTTTACGACATCCACGGGAGGAGACGGAGGGGTCTATTCTTAGGCCGGATTTTCTGTAAAAAGGTTTGTTCTTATGAAACACTAGCTGTAAACCCGCAACTTCGTACGCGTAATATTATTTGGAGTGCAACTTTATCGGATAGAAAACCCAATCAAGACATCCCTGTGGTTTTTTTTCAGCAAAATTTCAGGAAATACTGTAACATGTTTGTTTATTTTCTTTGTGGAATCTACATGTAAAATTTCAAGTGTCTACTACCACACATAAAATAATACTATACTACTAGTAGACTAACGATTTCCGAGATACATAACTATTTCGTTTTACTTTATAAGCCCTTTTTGGACCCCTTGGATAGCGAATTTTTCAAATTCCTTTCTTACTGCGTCCCTACGCCCTCTATAAAGAATACACCTTGCAAGTTTCAAGTCTCTACGTCCAGCGGTTTGGGCTCGGCGATGATGAATCATTGAATCAGTCAGTCAGTCAGGTTAAGCTCTTATGTAGATGTAGATATAGATTTGATGAATTATATTATGTTACAGAAAATACCATTTTTAGGGTTCCGTAACCAAAAATTACGGAAGCCTTATAGATTCGTCATGTCAGTCTGTCCGTGTATGTCACAGCCACTTTTTTATTTTTTATAATACTGACTAACTTCTCAAAAAGTTTAAGCTTTGAGGTAATCTACGTGTTTTTTTTAATGGCTCTCGCTCTATAGCAAAAACTACAGACCGATGACATCAACACTGAACAGTTGTCTACCTAATGAAACCAAACACTGTTCTTAGCATTCCTACATCCATACAAAGTAAGACAGCACGCTACACAGGCGCTCATACAACACAAACAAATGTACATCTACATCTATCTACACTAAAGATTTGTATTTTTGTGTGTATGTTTACAGTGAATAAATTCAAAAACTACTGTGCCGATTTCAAAAATTCTTTAATCATTGGAAAGCTACATTCACCCTGAGTGACATAGGCTACAGGGGGGGTAGGAGGGGGGGGGGGGTATTTTTTCATCCTGAAACTACCCGTGCGAAGCCAGAACGAGTCGCTAGCCTTTAATATTTATAAAACCGACGCGTGACTGTCTGACTGACTCACTCACTGACTGACTATGAACGCACAGCCTACACCGTAAGTCCTAGAGACCTGTGGAGGGTACTTTCCTTTTGTGGTTTAGAGGCAATTATCTGCCTATATCTATTTGATTACAAGCGATAACATTCCCGCGCGTCTTGGCGTGGGCAGTACCTTTAACAGCTGCGCGAAGGATTAGGGTTTTCATTCACAATGCCGTCTTTACCATAAGGGCACACGGCGTGCCCATGCCCAGGGCCCCGGACCCCACGGGGCCCGGAAGGCTGGTACAATGCTTGCGCTCAATAACGCATTTTTTTCTTTGTTAGTTGTAGTTGGCATTTGTAATATTATTTATTCTGTGGATGTAGAGCTTTTTTGTGAAAGAGTTCGTCCGGGGAAGTACAACCTTACCTATTTCTGCCGCAAAGCAGTAGTGATCGCATTGCTCTGTTCCGGTTTGAAGGGTATGGGTGCCGCTGAAATTAGGCACATGAGCCTTTTCATCTTTATGGCACAGGGTGATTGGCGCAGTGCAATAACCATGTCCTAGGTGGACGTGACCTATGTGGTAATGCATTGTTAGAGGCAGAGGTTACCGCTTAACATCAGGTAGGCCAACTGCTTGTTCCGCCATTCACAAAGTTAAAAAAATAAAACTGAAACACATAATTTTCGTGGCTTGCTCCGCTCACCGTTATTTGTTATCCATTTCAGTAACATTTTAACTGCCGTATTATGAGCTAAAAGCACTGAATTTTTAGCGGTTCGCTCTGCTTGCCGTTATTGTATATTGAGAATTTAAATATAATATTTTTCTGCACTCTTTTCGAGCCTGAAAGTTTAACAACATAGGGGCCCCATTATCCTAAAGTGCCCAGGGTCTCCAATACGCTAAAACGGCCTTGGGTTTTCACAGATATTGGAAATCTGTGCAGCTGTAGGTATTATGTGCGACTTTGTATTATTTTACTAATTCTAATACCTTTTTTTTTTTTTGTGACGAAGTGTAAATCTGCTACCAGATACCCTACCACATTAGGGTGTGGTAGGGTTATGTGAGGTTCACGGACTCGTGGACTCACTAAAAACACCCCGGTGGCCGGCCTCGATGCATGTCAAGGGGCTCCGGAATCTCGATACGGAACGCACCGGTGCCCCTCTCGCATTTGCCTGTGGAGCACAGTCCCGGGAATGACACCCATAGTCACGCCCGGCACCTATATAGGTGCTCACAGCGACAACTTGCCACAAGTTGCCGCCGCCTTCCCGGGATCCGCATACAGGCAGCCAGAGCCCTCACTCCAACCACCCGCGGACCCGAACGAATTCCAATACTTAGTTTAACATTTCTATTACTCTCTGTTAATGTTATTGTTAAGAAGGTTCATTGTCTATGTATCCCTTCAAATTACTCGTTCTTTGAACTTGTCTCTTTACAATTTTCTATAGCCCTTTGAAATAGCAGTCTGGTTATCGGCTTATTGCTTACCTTGAGGTGTGTCGGCAGTTCTATGAATAGTAAAACGATAAAAGTTTTCACATTTTTATTGAAGCCGCTGGGAACTTATCTTAAACTATTAAACGAGCAATATTTGTATAAATAAAGTACCTATAAAATAATTTGTGATCTCGAAAACAGCAGTAACGATTTCGATTAAATTGGCTTCAGGGGGTTTTTGGGGGCTAAATCCAGCTAGGTTCGCTGGGCTAATCCCTGGGAACACGAAATTTAACACAAAAAAGCTGAGCGAAGCCGGTTGCCCAGATACTTCTAATTCAATTCTAATATCTGAACAAATGTTCAGAGTGGTCTGGGTATTTTCTATGTATACTTAATAAAATATATCTATCTATCGTATTAAAGAAAGAAAGAAAGAAAGAAAAATTATTTATTTGGAACGGCACAGATGGATAAAAAAATGACACTAAAATAAAAAATAAAAAAGATAAAACATAAAAGGTAATAAGTACCTACAAAAGGCAGAAACTTAGTACTTATAACTAACTTAACTACAATTAATTGAGTGTCTCTCAGTATACCTATCACTTATGTAGTACCCAAAACACAAGCTCTGCTTAGCTTGGGGCTAGGTAATGTTGTTTGAACTGTCCAGCATTATTTATTTATTTATTATTTGTTGTATTTTTTTTTACTGTTGTCTTTACAATATTGTCTAGTCTAGTATTCTGTAGTTTTAGCACAAAATTTATAAGTAATTTTGTGGTACTTATTATTCTAATTGTGGTCGTTTGGAACAAAACAACATCATTTTCTTGGCTCGCTCCGCTCGTGTATTTTAGTTTAGTTACCATTCCTGCAGTTCTCGCTTCTACAACAACAAAATTCTCGCGGCTCGCTCTGCTCGCCTGTCCTTTGTATTTGACTACCCTACCGGGTGTTCGCTAGCTTCTAAACCCGCATAATTTTCGTGGCTCGGTTTTTGGTCTCTTTTGGATCTTTTGCTCGCCGTCGACATCGTTATCATCATCATCATCAGCCGGAATAACTTCAATGCTAAAATAGGGAAATGCTAGGTAAAATAATGCCATAACGAACGGTCTGTCTGGAGCCGCTTGAGAAAAAGGTTGTACGAATACCACGCGGACGAAGTCGCGGGTAACAGCTGGTAGGTCTACGAGTATAAGTTGCGTGACCGGTTTGTAAAGTAAAGCCGGTCGGCGGCGCCGCACCGCACGGCCGCGCCCCCATTCGCCGACGACATGGCTCTACGTTCACAACTCCTGCGCACCGGTGAGTTAACACGGCATAAATTGTAAAGAAAGTTGTTTTCGTGCATTCTTTAGTGCAAGTGCAGTGTTTTCGCAAGACGTTCGAGGATATATTACCCTAGTATGGAATTATTGTGCAGTGTTTTGAAGTTGTTAAGGCACGATGGCCTTGTTTTTGTGCGATCGTCCTTTCCGACCGTGTTTATACTAGCTTAGCAACACTAGGTAGTTCAGTATACCTATTACGTAGGTATGTTTTCGTGTTTGTTTTGTAACCTAAGAATATTCTTGAATATCAATTAATTTTGAGTTAGGTACCTACTATATTGACGAATATCTAATTGTTGTAGTTTGGCTACAGGGCTAACAAGTAGGTAGGTAGGTATCTATGCATGGGACTTTTTGTCATCAGAAATACCTATATCTTTATGGTGGGTTAGTACGTCATAACACTAATATGCGAAACTTTGCGAGTGTGTTACACCTTCTTACTGAAACGGCTGGACAAATTACGATAAAATTTGGAATGGTGATAGCTGGAGGACCCCTGGTGAGTATAACGATTGGTTCCAATGGCGTATAATAACACCGCGTCGCGAATGAAAATCATATTTATGCAAATTATTCCCACCACGTCGCGATTAGCAAAAGTACAGTCAACGATCAAAATGAAAGACTTAATTAAGTACCTAATTTAAAAGTTTTATTTTATAAATAAAACACTAAAATTACAGATGATTGTTAGTTCCTACAATAGTTGGTTGGTAATGCAACGAAACAGGCGTGCAATGAAAACGGGTCACTTAGCAGAGCCAAGATATCCCCTAAATTAAATAAATAAAATAAAAAATAAAAAATATGAAATATACAAAAAGAAATATCGTCGCTAATTTTACTAAGTGACGTAACCGACATTTTGGTAATTTTACAGGACAAGCTTTTTTGTTGGCGTCGCGTACAATTGTGACTGATTTGTGACTGTAACACGCTTAAATATGAATCGATGAAAATGAAAATGCACACCAATATACTTCAAACTAAGGCCTTCCTGATAACGTACTTTTGATATTATTTGAATAATTAGTTAATTCAATAAATCAATTTAAAGCAGATACGACACTTCGTTAGAACTTTATTTTGAAATGTTTGGCTTCATATTTCAGATAGGTCTGGGTATTTTTGAAGTTAAATTCGTTAATTTTAAATCAATTACAGTTTAATATTTAAAAAACGCTTAGTTTACTTTTTTATTTGTTAAACTATCTGTCTCGAACATTAAAGGTAGGTTAATTAATCACAATGTCGTACCTACTTGATACGTTATAACCTAATTAGCAATATTATTATTGGAACAATTTTTAACATAAATCGAAATAAGATCTATTTAAGATAGGTAATCTTTGAGTAGGTACTTAATTGATTATCGTAGGAAGAATAGAATATCAACATTTAACTCCATACTAACAAAATACCCGTACAAACATTTTCGCAATGCGTTAACTATGCGATAAATACAGAGGTGCACATAAAAACTTGCACATTGTCTTCATTGATCTTGAGAAGGCATACGACCGGGTACCCCGAGATGTTTAGTGGTGGGTCCTAAAGAAGGAAGGTGTGCCTCTGAAGTACATGGAGTTGATCCGAGCAATGTACTTTCGATGCAGTATCCAAGTCCGACAGTTGGCACTACAGTTACAATGTAGCTGTAAGCTTGCACCAAGGGTCAGCTCTTTGCTATTACCTGGTGATAATGGACGCTCTTACGTCGGACATCCAGGAGGAGGCTCCCTAGTACCTGCTGTTTGCCGATGACGATGACATTGTGCTGGTTGCCAAGAATGGCCTTGAGGTCCAGAGTATACGGAAGGAATGGCGCCAAAGACTGGAGAGTGATGGCCTGAAAATCATCAGAACCAAAACCGAGTACGTGTTCTGCTATTTCGGCGGTCTCTCGAATCCTGTGGCATTAACACCTGCCGAGATGTCCTTACCGGTCTCTTTCGGTTTTCGTTACCTTACAGGGTCACTCTTACAGGGAGATAGTGAGATTGACCGGGATGTAACGCATTGGATCAACTCAGGGTGGATGAAATGGCGAAAGGTCACAGCAACAACGTGTGACCCACGGATGCCACTCAAGTTTAAGGGTAACATTTACAAATCCGTAATATGACCGGTCGTTATGTAGGTGAGGATCGGAATGCTGGGTCATGAAGAAGAAGAATGAAAGAAGATTGCATGCAGCAGAGATGAGAATGTTGAGATGAAAGTGTGGAGTGACAAGAATGGTTAAAAAAGGGAATAAGTATAAGAGGAAGTTTGAAAATTGCACCAAAGAGAAAAGTTGAAAGGAAATCGTTAAGCTTGGTATGGGCATGTTATGAGGAGGGATAAAACGCATGTAACTAAAAAAGTTATGAATATTAATGTTAGTGGATGGAAGAGAAGATGAAGACCTTAGAAAAGATGGATGGATTGCATGAGAGATGATATGAATGAGAAGGGAGTGAATGATGAAGTGACGGCTGATAGGGCAGAGTGGAAGAAATAGACGTACTGCGGCGACCACAAATCAATTGGGAAAAGGGTAAGACAATGATGATGTGTGTTCGAGGACGATGACATGATATGGTTTGCTTCTTCTAGGCAATTTAAATATTAAATACATCAAAGTTGAAGCTACAATCGAATAACGATTCTGTCCCCTGCAGCAAGTTTATTACCTGTTGTAGATCGAAAGTTGCATACTGTGCATTTTCCGGAGTTATTTTTGACTGCTGCTTACACTCGGCTCTTCTCGCCGGTAACTGATATTTTTTTCTTGATGTCTGTCTTAAGAGGAAATTTCACACTTACGACTTGTTTGAGTACATTTTGTGTGGATAAAAATCTTACTAAAAGTCGTAAGTGTAACTTAGGGCACTTAGAATAAATATAATTTTTAAGAACTGTAGATACGTCAACCATACTTCTAGACACTGGTAGGAGATACAGCAACGGCGATTAGACAGATCGGTGCGTCTTCAAAAGTAGATAAAACCAACATCAAAAATGTCAGTTACGCCAAAATGTCGGTTACGTCACTTAGTCAGATTAGCGACGATATGCGAAAGAGAATTTTATTAACTAAGTACCTACATATATAAAAGCTTTTTCTATGAATACTTTTTATTAAAAAAGCGGCCAAGTGCATGACCGGCCACGTGCTTTAGAGTTCCGTAACACAGGCGATATCTCCACGGGATATCGATACTTACGCTTACCTATGCCAGGCTTTCTAAGGTACCTCCCTTCCTGCTTACAGTAACATCCAGTAGGATGTAGGATTAGTAGGATAGGATAGGATAGGATAGGATACTTCCATAGGAATATCCTATCCTATCCTATCCTACTAATCCTACTGATATTATAAACGCGAAAGTTTGTAAGTATGGATGGATGGATGAATGTATGTTTGTTACTCTTTCACATAAAAACTACTGGATGGATTTGGATGAAATTTGGAATGGAGATAACTGAACTCCCGGAATAACACATAGGCACATTTGCATCCCGATATTCCCACGGGATCGAGACTAACGCGCGTGAAACCGCGAGGCGCTGCTTGTAATACATAAATGCCCAAAGATATGAGAAAGCAAAGATAGCATAATGTCAGTAAAACGTATCCTGCATACGTTTTACCTGGTTCGATTCCCAGACGAAGCAAGTAATTTTTAGAAAATATTTAAATGCAGTATTACTAAGATTAAAAATAGAATAGTCTCCTTTCCGCAAAATATCTTATCTAAAATATTTAAGGTACTTTCCCTTCATGTCGTATATTCTTGGGACGCCCTGTAAGTACCCGCATAAGTCTCGAACTTGTGGGAATATCGGGATAAAAATATTCTTATTCCAGGATTACACCTGTGTTATTCCAAGAGTCCAGCTATCTCTATTCCAAATTTCATCCAAATCCGTCCAGCCGTTTCAGCGTGAAGATGTAACAAATATTAACGTTCACATTTATAATATTAGTGGGGTTCCTTGCTAGGTTTCAAGTAGCAAGACCTATGTACTGAATTAACTTACCAAGTAGGTAGTAAAATTCGTATTTTAGTACCTACTGTACGGTACGGTAAGCGAAGCGAGTTCTTGAGTGGAGACCGCGTCTTGGCGCCCTCTTGGCTAGGTGGAGTGATGACCTACGAAATGCGGCGGGCGGGCAGAAAGTGGATGAGAAGAGCCGAACACCGGGCTCAGTGGCGCGTATTGGGAGAGGCCTATGTCCAGCAGTGGACTAGTGTGGGCTAATGATGATGATGATGAGTACCTACTTTTATTTTGATAAGAAATAACCAGATGATACACCATCTATGATGATGATACACCATAATTGCCCTGTAATGCAAGAGTAGGTAGTTAGGCACAGCTTGTTATCTACGTTACTATCTAACCTTGAATATGGTAACTGCGCTTTAATGCAATGCAAATGAAAAATATAGCAATCTAAGTAATGCTCGAAAATATAAGGAAATTTAAACCTTGCGGGATTGAAACTCTGGGTCCTGGGTACCGGTCCCATCGCGTTTTCAAAACTCTTTCAGGGCTCTCTGTAGTAGTAGAGCTTTTTGTGAAAGAGTTCGTCCGGGGAAGTACTACCACCATACCTATTTCCGCCGCAAAGCAGTAGTGCTCGCATTGGGGTGCGTTCAGTGGGTACACTCCAAGGGTGTAGTTGTTTTTTTAACCACGCTCTGAGGCTCTGAACGACTTGGATTGACACGGAATGTCAATGCCACTGTAAATTTTTGATGTAAACAAACGCGGTGTTGCCAATTCAGCTCTATTTCAACATTGTCAGTTCCACTTTTTTTCAAAGAAGTTAGTAGATAGTATGAATGAATGAACGACAAAACCAAAGCCTTATTGTTATTGTAGCTGTGTAGTGAAGTAGAATGATTTGTTGAATCA
This sequence comes from Operophtera brumata, assembly GCA_932527175.1. Classification (NCBI taxonomy): domain Eukaryota; kingdom Metazoa; phylum Arthropoda; class Insecta; order Lepidoptera; family Geometridae; genus Operophtera; species Operophtera brumata. The sequence continues at coordinate 4,835,640 of OW052228.1, read as the reverse complement.
TATAACCTGCATTGTTTATTTAGCTCCTTTTTACTGAAACAATTAGCCTTATTTTTAACTCTTTTTTTCCCATTGGCTTTTCATTTTTTTTTCATGTGGTTTATCATTTTTGGATCTCATGAAGTAGAGTTTTTTTTATTTTCAATAGTAATAAAAAATAAAGCCGCAAAAGTCTGTTTTTTTTCCAAAATTTTATTAATTTTATTTTTATTTTGCCTTTGACCTAGAAACTTGTTTTGTAAATATGGTATGTATTTAGGTCGATATAACTAATAATACCCTATTGTACCAAGAAATTAACTTAATATAAAAAAAAACAGTAAAATTGGCGGCATTATCGCTGAAAGCATATATAAGTGTGTATTTATATTTTACCAATATATACAAAAAACTTTCGAAACATTTCGAGAATTTTCTGGTAAATGTACGGAACCCTGAATGCGTGTGATCCGACGTGCACTTGACAACAAAGATCCTTGCAGTCTTGATAGATAGGTACTGACAAATTTGATAAAAGCTGGTCTTGATATTTCACAGAAAAAATATTGGCGATGTTTGCAACATCATCATCAATCAGCCAACATAAACCTTTACTGGACATCTGAATATATCTGTGGATGTAATTTCATCAATATCGGTTCAGCTGTTACAGCGTGATTGATTAACAAAGTCTTAGAGCATTTAATAGCAAAGTAATCCAGGAGCTGATAACAAGTCCTGTTTCACTTTATAAAAAAACCCTCTCGTGGAATCTGGAACTTTCGCAGTTACTATAATACTTGTTGGGCTTACATAAAATATTTCTCCATCTATGGATGGAACAGGATTTTTGTGGGGGAAGGGTGGGATCGACTTGACTTTGACAGCAATCTTACTTCAAAATCGTAACAACCGAACACCCACCCAAAATGGTGGTTGTTCAGTTAGGGTCACGTGACGCTAACCGAACGCTCTAACCAAGCCTCCGAACGGAACAACCCATACGCTTTGGTGACAAGCACATGATTTGACTTTGACAGACGTCAGAATTGTCAGAGGTGGTTGTTTGGTTAGGGTCACGTGACGCTAACCGAACGCTCTAACCGAGTCTGTGAACGGAACAACCGTACACTCTGGAGACAACCAACACTCAGAGTGTACCCACTGAACGCACCCCTGCTGTGTTCCGGTTTGAAGGGTAAGGGTGCCGGTGAAATTACAGGCACATGAGACTTTTCATCCTTATGTCTCAGGGTGGCGGGCGCAGTGCAATGCCATATAGGGCGCGTCCTAAGTGGACGTAACCTATGAGGTAATGCACTGTTCATAGGTAGAGGTTACCGCTTAACATCAGGTGGGCCATAAGTTTGTTCCGTCATTCAGTAGTATAAAAAAATAAAAAAAAATAAAAAAAGTACGTCTGGTCGAAGCGACGTGTGTCCCGAGAGCTGGCTCTTATCTGGCTCAAAACATTAGTATTGCCATTCAGGATGGCAATGCGAGGCTGTCAAGAGTCAAATAAGCTTCACCTAAACGTCTAAACAGTTTATGACAACAATAAATATATGTTAATCTTCATCATATTTCCAAGAGCATGATAGGGCCATAAACACGATTACGATAAATTTTCCCGATAACAAAAATCGTGAACTAACCTCTACAACCGAAAAACCAAGTTTTGGAGGAAAAAATCTAACAATCTGAAAAGACACGTACTTACACTCATATCACATGCTTTTTATACACCGGTTAGAATGCCAATAAAATTACACGAAATAACTCGAAAACACACATTAAAATGAACCTAAATAAATAAAAATTACGACGTTTCTTTCAATAATGGCAGACTGAGTCCAATCTTACTATCATTTGCCGTCACAAAATGTTTTGTGTAATCGCAAGTAAATATTGCAAAGCACAAAGCAAGAAATAATCTTGCTAGATATCATCCCACTAATACCTATTATAAATGCGAAAGTTTGTGTGTGTGTTTGTTACTTCTTCACGCTGAAACGGCTAGACGGATTTGTATAAAATTTGGAATGGAGATAACTGGACTCCCGGAATAACACATAGGCACATTTTTATCCCGATATTGCCACGGGATCGAGACTTCCGCGGGTGAAACCGCGGGGCGCTGCTAGTTATAAATAATTATACCTGTAGAGACTTTACGAAAATCATGTTTTTTTTTTAGCATTCAACGGCCAGAATGTCCGTCACCTCCACGATTTGCACAAGCGCGAGAGTGCTGGATTGGTGAAACTGCGCGAAGTGCTGGAAGACAGGCTTCACGAGATCAAACGCGCCAAGACCTGGAAACATGAGAGGGTTCTCACTTCGCCCCAGGATACGAAGGTTTGGCTTTATGAAATAGATAGATAGATAGATAGAAAATACTTTATTGTACACCTTAATAGCTAATAATACAAACAAAAAGAAACAAACTTAACTATATAATTAAACGTACAATGAAATGAAATGTATAATACGTAAGAATTATAAAAATGCTTGGACGAAAAAACCAGGGGACATGTCACTCGGCCATAATTCTCGCCTTTACCCCTCCAGCCACAATCCGAGCACTTTAGCCTCAGTAAACTTCTTTAGCCTCGGTAAACTTCTTTAGCCTCGGTAAACTTCTTTAGCCTTAGTAAAATTCTTTAGCCTCAGTAAATTTATTTAGCCTCAGTAAACTTCTTTAGCCTTAGTAAACTTCTTTAGCCTCAGTAAATTTCTTTAGCCTCTGTAAACTTCTTTAGCCTCAGTAAACTTCTTTAGCCTCAGTAAACTTCTTTAGCCTCTGTAAACTTCTTTAGCCTCAGTAAACTTCTTTAGCCTCAGTAAACTTCTTTAGCTTGGGATGATACTCATCATCATCATCATCAACCTACGGCAGTCCACTGCTCGACATAGGTCTCTCCCATGGCACGCCACTGAGCCCGGTTTTCGGCTCTCCTCATCCAGTTTCTGCCAGCCACCCCGCGCAAGCCGTCGCTCCACCTAGCCAGAGGGTGTCCTACACTACGTTTGCCTAGACGCGGTCTCCACTCAAGAACTCGTTTAGTCCACCGATTATCGGTTCTTCTGCAGACATGACCGGCCCACTGCCACTTCAGCTTGCTAATCCTCTGGGCTATGTCTTGAACTTTGGTTCTCTGTCGGATAACCTCGTTTCGGATCTTATCCCTCATAGAGACTCCAAGCATAGCCCTCTCCATAGCTCGCTGAGCGACTTTAAGTTTATGGACCCGTCCTACAGTGAGTGTCCACGTTTCAGCTCCGTAAGTCATAACTGGTAGGACGTACTGGTTAAAGACTTTTGTCTTTAGGCATTGTGGGATGGGCGACGAGAAAACTTGACGAAGTTTTCCAAATGCTACCCAGCCAAGCTGAATTCTCCTACTTAATTCTTTCTCGAAGTTATGTTTACGTAGCTGTATGATCTGCCCGAGGTAAACATACTCCTGCACAGCTTCGAGAGGTGTACCAGCGACCGTGATCGGAACCGGGGTTACATGCTCATTGACCATAATTTGGTCTTGTCCAAGTTCATTCCCAGTCCGACCCGTCGAGAAGCATCAGCTAGGCTGTTCAGCATTTGTTACAGTTCCTGCGGCGATTCAGCCATAATAACGATGTCATCTGCGAATCGAAGGTGTGAAATGCGCTCACCATTAATGTTAATGCCTCGTCCGTTCCCAACTCAGCGTCTTAAACAGATCTTCCAATGCGTTTGTGAACAATTTAGGCGATATCACATCCCCTTGTCTCACTCCGCGACGCAATTGAATAGGTTTAGACTGCTGGTTCTGTACTTGGACGGTCATTGTGGCGGATTCATAGAGGCATCTCAGCACCTCGATATATCGCCAGTCAACTTGACATCGCTGCAGGGACTCCAGAACAGCCCAGGTTTCTATAGAGTCTATATAAGGCCTTCTCATAGTCCACAAACGCTAAGCACAGAGGCTGATTATACTCCTTCGACTTCTGTATAATCTGCCACACTGTATGGATGTGGTCTATGGTGCCATATCCTCCTCGAAACCCAGCCTGCTCCGGAGGCTGAAAATCATCAAATCTTCGCGCAAGACGATTCGTGATTACTCTAGAGAACAGTTTGTAGATATGGCTATGAGGATGATACTATCGGTTGACAATATAGATCTGCAGATTCAGGGAGTTCTGGGAATTTTCTAAGTAGGTATAATAACAAATATCTATCTATGTAATGTATTAAATAAAATAAATAAATAAATAATGCTGGACAGTTCACACAACAGTATTGTATTAGTATATCAGTTATCTAGTACCCATTACACAAGCTCTGCTTAGCTTGGGGCTAGGGGGTTGTGTGAACTGTCCAGCATTATTTTATCCATTTATTTGATTGTGATAACTCTACTAACTTTCGTGATAACGTAAATCGTTTCAGGTGAAGGTCCAAGGGGCAGATGGAGAATTCCTGAATTTCTGTGCCAACAACTACTTGGGTCTCTCTGTAAGTACAATATCCTGTGGTACAACGTAGAAAACCACTATTTTGTTCGTTTTAACTCACAATTACCTGGTTTATTTTGTATAAACAGAACCACCCTGAAGTGGTAGAAGCTGCTAGAGAAGGGCTGAAGAAATATGGAGCTGGTCTGAGCTCCGTTAGATTCATCTGTGGGACACAGACAATCCATAAGGTAATTACTAGTTTTTTAGTCAGACTGACTAGTTTCCAATAGAAGTACGTAAATGTTTATGTTGAATGTTATCAATGCAATTACTTAGTAATCTCCACAAATAGCCAAGTTCATCTTATCTTCACGCTCTAGGAATTAGAACAACGGCTGTCCCAGTTCCACGGACGCGAGGACACAATACTATATGCGTCTTGTTTCGACGCGAATGCCGGCCTTTTCGAGTCCATGCTGACCCCAGAAGACGCGGTCTTTTCTGACGCCCTCAACCATGCGTCTATTATAGATGGGATAAGACTGTGCAAGGCGCAAAAGTTCCGATATCCACATAGAGATCTTAATGGTAAGTTAATCTTTGTCTCTACTAAAATAAATGTCCTTATAAAGTTTGTAGTTCATGGAACATAATATCCTTGATAGTCGTCACGAAAGATGTGTCTAATAGAACAAGTTCTTTAAAAAACATACAATATAAATTTAAAATAACAAGATTTAATTATTTTTAATAATAGATAGAGAATTATTTATTGCACAAGACCAAAAAGCAGTAATACACAGGTGAACTTAATGCTAATTAGCATTCTCTTCCAGCTAACCTTTGTGTAATGTAGAGTGGTAGTGGTAGTGCTATTGAGAATAATTTTTGGTCGAGATTAAATGATTAACATAATTAAATACCTACTCTTAATAACTAGCTATATAAATACCTAGCATAATAACACCTAAGATTTAGAATATCTCGACGACAGAGACACTCGCCGAGAACCGATTGTGGTATGTTTACGAGGTATTTTGATTATGCTCCTGAACTAGGTACCATGGTTTTGTGATCGGTAACTGTCACATTAAGGGATTGTATATACCGCCAGACTAATCCGTACAAAACGTAGTTTGAGTTTGGTTTGAGTCTACTAGTAGACCACTATTTTCCGCAACACTTTTTGTGCAACAAACCACGCAAAAAGTATTCTAAGTAGACATAATCTAGAGAATCAAAGTACCTATAGCATGGGCTATAGGATCTGTGATTTGGTAACCGTATAATTATATAAGAAACTAACAAACAACGGACTGATCATGTTAGTATACAAAATTTCATAGAAGTTAATGAGACTTGATGATCCAAAATAGGAGCAAACAAACTTAGTTTACTTACTTACTTGCTCAAGGACATGTATGTAGGTATCTAACGAGGATTTTTGAATCTATACTCTGTCTCTACGTAAACACAACCGTCTCCTTTACAGAGTTGGAACACCTCCTAGCGCACAGCGAAGCCCGCATCAAGCTGATAGTGACAGATGGAGTCTTCTCCATGGACGGTACCGTTGCTCCGATCAACGGTCTCCGGGAGCTCGCTGACAAGTACAGAGCTCTACTCGCTGTCGACGACAGCCATGCTACCGGCTTCTTTGGAGAAACTGGACGGTATGTGGAACATCACTTTTAACTAGTGGCACGGCTGCGACTAAGTACGTCCGCGTCGAGTTACAAAGAACATATTATATAGGCATTGTTTGACCCAACTTTTTTGACTAACGTAACGTTACAGTTGGGACATTTTTGGTTATTGTTAAAAAGCTAATTTAATTTCTTGCGTAGAAATTGTGGGAAAGTAATAAAGCTTTTTGAAATTACGACTAAACACCACGTACTTTATTATACGTACGTTTTTGTCTAATTATTTAGGATTAGAAACACAACTTTGGCTTCCCAACTTCTAAAAATATATAAGTTCTTTATTAAAATTGGACTTAAAACAACATTTAGAACCGTACTAACTACTTCCATGTAGGGGCCCTGGTTCATTTATTTTTGACCTGGGTTAGCGGTTTCCCACCTCCTATCACACCTTTTTTCCGTACAAACTTCAACACCCCCTGCACCCCTTTAGGAGGTGAATTTCGTAAATTCCTTTCTTATTGTAGCCCTAAACCACAAAAGTAATATACCCTCCAAATTTCAGGTCTCTATATAGGACTTACGGTTTAGGCTGTGCGTTGATAGTCGGTCAGTGTGTTACAATTGTACTAGAGAGCGAAGCACACGAGACTTTTCATGGTTATGTCTTAGTGTGGCGGGCGCAGTGCAAATTTTTACAGATCATACAAACATTTGTGACATTTGTCCCGCAGCGGGAATCGAACCCGCACCCTTTCGCATCGCAGCCGGCTACTCACCCGCCGGTCCACAGTGGTCGTCTTGATGCGTACTCGTTGTGAAAACCATACACAAAAACTATTATCGACTCTCAATGCGATAGTCGGTATACCGACTGCAAAACATAGACGGTGCCTTCTAGACCTTTGTACTCCATCTTCGGCCACATCGTGACTTACCAACAGGTGAGATCGTAGTCAAACAAAGGTCCATCAACGTTAAAAAAAAAAAAACATCTCTCAGCCTTGATTTAAAGACTGCGAATGTCTGTCTCCACACTAATAAGTACCTACGTAGATATGTTGTATCGACACACATACATTGTATGTAGGTACATATGTATTGGTCTTGTTGAAACCAGCGCAGCTAGCAACTCGAATGAAATAAAAATAATATGAGGTAAAACCGGTATAAAACTATGCATACCTACAGACATATGACCGATATATATATACCAACTTGTAAACTGAAAAGGTCACCTAACACAGTTTCAAGTTACCTAACCAGGCATGCAAGTAATCATTGAATTTATGCAAGTAGACTCTTTCGCACAGTTGCCGTATCCAATATTGTCGGAATATTTGTATATGCGTATAAAAACAAATTACCGACTGGATTGTTAATTAACACGATATGTGTGGTAGTATAGCTTTTTTAACCCCCGACGCAAAAACGACAGGGTGTTATAAGTTTGACGTGTCTTTGTGTGTGTGTGGGTGTGTGTGTGTGTGTCTGTCTGTCGCCTCGTAGCTCCCGAACGGATGAACCGATTTCGTATTTTTTTTTATTTGTTAGCTAAATTTGTCGGGAGTGTTCTTAGCTATGTTTGATCAAAATCGGTACAGCTTCATTGCGTTGAGGGTTTTTTTAATTTTTACTAAATTTGTTACTTGTTGTGTAAGAGTTCGTCCGGGGAAGTACTATCTCCATACCTATTTCTGCCGCAAAGCAGTAGGTACTTAATGCTCGCAATGTTCGAATGGTAATGTCCGGTGTTATTTATTTTCCTCTGAAAACGCACACTCCTGGACCATCCTGGCTCTAAAGTGCGGAGATGAATCCTATGCCGATGGCGAGCGGTATGCGGTGAAAAAAGGTTGCTGTAGGCATCATGTCAAACAATTCTTTATACAAACGGTAGAACACACAGCGAGAGGCAAAGTCTTATTACCCTAATTCAATATCTAGAAGAAGTTTTCTCGTATTCCAGAGGGACAGAGGAGTATTGCGGCGTGCTGGGAGCCGCCGACATTATTTGCTCCACTCTCGGCAAAGCTGTGAGCGGGGCGGCGGGCGGGTACACCACTGGGCCGAAGGAGTTGGTCACGCTGCTGAGGAATGTGTCCCGGCCTTACTTGTTCTCGAACTCGCCCCCGCCAGCCGTGGTCGCAGCTTCCTTGAAAGTAAGTTATTTAAGAAAGCAAACAGCGAGTTTTGAATAAAACTGAGAAGTGCGGACGGGGATTCTCAAACTGGGGGTTCCAATCCGCAAAATTATTACGAAGTCGTCACAGCCCTGTATATTAGCCCAAGTTAAAGACAAATTACAATATTGTACTTAACAACTTTATAACCTGTGTTTCACAAATAAACATACACACTGAAATATAAATTGAAATTGATGATAATAACCACACCACTGTCTTTTAGGTAATTGTAGAGGATGTCTTAACCCCTCCTACAACTCCGTAAGTCCCTCACTGGCTCGGCAATGCCCACGTGTATCTATCTGGTAGTCACTTCACCTGTAAGGCCTAGTATGGTCATTGCAGTTAAAACGCGTTTACGCGACCACCGCGTTGGTTGAGTAAACGGCAAAATTAAAGAAGTTATACAACAAGTGTACTTTACAACAATACGTGAAGTGAACTGTCAAAAATGTCACTTACATTCGCAAAACTGGGGAAACCCTAGAGTAAACGCGCGGCTTGGAATAAACGTTTAATTTACGCGACGCCAAAATTGACGTTAGAAACTAACACTCACACAAAATGATTCATTAACTCGCCGCTAGGGGCTCTGTACATCTCTTCATACAAACTGCGCGTAAAACGCGGTCTTGGTAGAGCGCGTAAACTTCTAGCAAAAAGTCGCACTACGGCTGCTGTACTCTCAGAGCCCGTGGCTCGCGTTACAGTGACAGTTCCAACCAACACAGGAGCACACGAGACAGCGCATGTATGCCATAGAGGTACACTACAGTAATGCTTTGCCCTTACTTGCAGTCCTTAGATCTAGTCGAAGGCAGCAGCCAGCTGCGTCAGCACCTGCGTGAGAACACGCGTCAGTTCCGCGACGGTATGAAGGCTGCTGGGCTGACGGTGGCGGGCGATGACCATCCCATCTGTCCAGTGATGGTCGGCGAAGCGCCTATGGCTGTGGAACTAAGTACAGGAATGTTAAGTAAGTTCACTCTCCAGTCTCAATTTAACTGACAGCATAGTTATAGTTTATTTATTTATAACGGATTATTGTTACATGTCAAGTAGGTTTATAAAGCATTTAGGTCATAGGTATAGGTGCATACTGACAAATTAATACAAATAAAAAAACAGAAATTAAGTACATATAAAGATTTGCTTGTTAGTATAAAGCTGTGTTCCCTTGCAAAATTCTTCACATGTCACATGTTTGAAATTATATTTTGTGAGTAGTATTGCTCTTATTGAATCAACAGACAATCTGATCATCTACTTCATCCACTGTGAAGTCCTAAGTGAAAAAATCCGGTCTCGAATGAAATCCGGGCAGAGTCCGGTCTATACCTACCCTTAAAATCCGCTCAAACACCGGATTTATCCTATCAGATGGTAACCCTATACCCACTCAATTACAAGTACGCACTTTTTAAATAGGTGTCCTATATTTTCCAGGACGTGGTATTTACGTGGTAGCGTTCAGCTATCCTGTGGTCCCGAAGGGTGCGGCGCGCGTGCGTGTTCAGCTGAGCGCAGCGCACACGCCGGATGACGTCACACGAGCCGTCAACGCGTTCGCAGACGTCGCCAGGGAGATAGGCCTTGTGAAGAAGTCAACTTAAGAACATCTTACTGTTACATAGGAACGTTTAAATATTGGATAAGTAAACTTATACAGCATAGCTTGATAATGTACTTATTTAGAGCGACATTTCCTATTGAAGATGTATCGTTTACGGGATTTGTTTTCGGCACCTGAGTAAAGCTAAGGCCAAACCAACGCGTTCAGCCCGCGTCCACGGTGGCGTGCACGGTGGTGATTCATTGCCTTGCCATTGATCACCACCGTGCATGCCACTGAGGACAAGGGCTGAACGCGTTGGTTTGGCCACAGAATATATACAGTAGTTTGGCCTTAGTTTTAGTTTATAACAAAACTTATGGACTTATGGTGTATTTAAGCACGGATTTTAGTCGTAGGTCAGTGTCACATTCATGTCAAAACTTAACTCGGCACAATGAGTGGTTAAATTATAGTTGTGCCGTCATAGAAAAATTATAAAAAACCCTCAACGCAATGAAACGGCTGAACCGATTTTGATAAAACATATCTAAGAACCATCGCTAGAAAACCTGCTATCAAATAAAAAACCCGCATTCAAATAGGTTCATCCGTTTAAGAACTACGGTGCCACAGACAGACAGACATAGCGGTCAAACTTAGAACATTTTACATTTGATTTGAATAAAAAAAGTTGATATGGTTCAAAAATTTAATAAATAAATAATAATAATAAGTAATGCTGGACAGTTCACACAACATTATCTAGCCCCAAGCTAAGCAGAGCTTGTGTTATGGGTACTAGATAACTGATATACTTAATACAATACATTACACAGATAGATATTTTTTATTAAACATAAAAAAATACCCTGAACACCCTGAATAAATATCTGCAGATCGTACAAATTGTTGTTCCGAAGCGGGAATCGAACCCGAAACTTCCTGCGTCGCAGGCGAACCTTCGCCCGCTGCGCCACAGAGGTCGTCATACTTTTCAGTGTATACAGTACTACTTTTTTCTACGACAGTAGACTGTCCCTGTTTCACTCACTCGCAATCATATTTCTGTTTCGAAAAGCCAATGATCGCCGAAGTTACTTACTTTTGTAGTAGTACCTACTGTATGCTCTAAGGCCAGATTTTATTGTATTGTCAGCTTAGGATTGATGCTGTTGTATAATTCATGACTGAATATATATTATAATTTTATTTTTACTTTCATTTGACCTAAATTCATGAGTAAAGAATATGAAACCTGGCTGCTAGCTTATTTATGGAATGTGTTACTGGAAGAAAGCGTTAGCAGAGTCAGTCGTGGGAAGCACTGGTGGCGAAGAGCTCACCACTTGTCACGTCTATTTCCCACAATGGTGCAACCCACAGTGAAAAGTGGCCTATTTGACGCTCTGGCTACCCTTTCGAGGAAAAAGGCGTGTGTCTATGTAGGTTTGTATGAAACCTAAAATAACACCAATATTAAGATTCTTACATACGTCTATATAGGTACCTAGTTTTTTATCATACTTTTAAATAGTCACAGATTTTAAATAAAAAAATAGCGTGACTGATTCACTTACTGACTGACTGACTGACTATCAACGCCCAGCGTAAACCGTAAGTCTTACAAAACCAGCATCAACCCTCTCCGGACATCCGGAGAGGGTTTCCGGACTTTCCGGTAGTTTTCGAGATATGAAGGTGAGGGCTGAGAATGTTGTGGGAGTAAGATTCTCGCACTTTTCTGGTACTAACTAGAGCTGTATACGATCTACTAGCTAGAGTGTACATTCTATTAGTCTTCTAAGAAAATAATTTCCGCAATTCACCTCCTAAGGGAGCGCATTGGGGTGTTGAAATGTGTATATAAAAATATACACGTGGACGATTACGCGGGCATTATAAAATAAAACCTATAAGTGTGTAATAATAATTGATCTATTAACAATAATTTATTACAATAAAACTCGACTTAATTTAACACACAGTGCATTGTGCCAGGTCGAGTTAAACTATACAATAATATTTACAATAATACCAAGTAACCAAAATATAAGTCCGATCGACTGTTTTCGTTTGCGCAGAAAAGCGCAGACGGATATCCGACAGTAGCCGAACGTATAGTATAGCTATCTGACCCGCTATATAGCTATGTCCGCTCACATCTAAAAGTCGACCGGCCACGATTTTGCCGAGAAATCGATTAACCAATAACAGCGCAAGATTTTAGCGCGCGATTGCTATTGGTATAGAAAAAAGGTTCCCGCGCTATAGAAATTGGTCTACGGCGCAGGTACATTAGGGCGACTTATATTTTGGGTAAAACTGTACCTACTTACTCTATAATAGCCTACAAAATCCAAATAACGACACGTACTTTATGCAATTTCATTTGAGCCAAATGTCTGAGCCCAGCCAGAACGAACACCTATCCTTCAAATATTATAAGCTAGGTGGTGTGTTCGGTCTAAGAATATACCCGTCCTTCTCCTCCCGTAGATGTCGTAAAAGCCGATAATAGGATTAGGTAAACCAGGGGCAGCCTCCATCTGAGTACTGAGCAATGGATGTGCGTGGTACTGGGATATAAGATTTTGTTGAAAAACATCGTTTTCAATACAAAAGCTTTTATGAAGTTAGTGATCGTAACCGTGAGCTAATCAGAATGAGCTCAGATACTGCCAGGCTACTCATCACTCATTGAGGAGTACCATTGTCCGTATTCAGTTTCTATCATCAGATCAGCTCGCGGTCACCATAATATTACGCGGCGGCGACGCAGGAGGTTGCTGGTTCGATTCCCGCCTCGGAACAAATATTTGTACGATCCGCAGATATTTGTTCAGGGTGTTCTGTGTATTTTCTATGTTTAATAAAAAAAAAATATCAACACACAAGCTCTGCTTAGCTTGGGGCTAGATAATGTTGTGTGAACTGTCCAGCATTATTTATTTATTGTCATCGGAATTCGTGCGAAATTTCAGCTTTTTAAAGGGATTACAAATTTAAAACCGAACGACAGACAAACGAACGAACCGAAAAGGCAGACAAACGTACGAGAACGAAGCAAGGTAAATAATAGCTTTTAGAAAAGTTGCCTATTGTTATTTTCGACAAGCACAAGTATCGTGGAGGGCTAAAAGCCACCGGCTCAGACGTGACAGGTTCGATTCCTGCAGCGGAAAAAATGTTTGAAACATCGACGGTTTGAAAGATCTGCAAATATTGAATTATAAAAAAAAACACTAGAAAAAGATTAAAGGATTTTTTTACAATGATTTTGGCTTGAGTCACGGACCCATATATGGTTTCGTGCTTTTTCATGTAACATATTTTACCAAATAGGGGCGAACAGAGTATAATTTTACACTGGAATGACTGTTATTGGGTTTTATATTGGTAATTATTTGCGGCAAATCATATTTGGTTGAAGAAAACAGTGGATTTAAGCGAAAATAACATCGAAATTGTAGGTCATTCAATTCATTTGATTTTACTTTCGCTAATAATTCAGTGTTCAACCAAATATAATTTGCCGCAAATAATGACCGATATAAAAGCCAACAACAGTCATTTCAGTGTAAAATTATACTCTGTTCGCCCATAGGTATTTGGTGTAAATACGTTAGTATGAAAAAGCAACCACCTTAAACGTGTCACATCAAAATATGCAACTTCAAGGATCGCACCGAACAAACACAATCAGGGGGGTTAGTACGAGAACTTGACAGTATTCGAAACTACATGAAGTTTCGTTTCCTTCCATACATTTACTAGCAGCGCCCCTAGCGAAAACGAGGAGAAAACTAAGGACGCTGTCAGAAAATGTATTGAAGGAAACGAAACTTTATATAGTTTCGAATACTGACAAATTCTCGTACTAAGGGTACAGAATTCAATTCCGATCGCGAAATGTCAACGGATGCCATTTCGCGGCAATTTCCTTAAGAAAACCTTTTTAATAAATCCTCCGCTTACTTCCTGTTTCCTGCGCAGATTCGAAGTCGAATCGTGCTCTCAGAGACACGAGGATTTGCAACATTCTTCGACAACCTCTGTGGCGCGGCTGGCGAAGCTTGGCCTGCGACGCAGGAGGTTGCGGGTTCGATTCCCGCCTCGGAACAAATATTTGTGCAATCGCAGATATTTGTTCAGGTTGTTCTGGGTATTTTCTATGTATAATAAAAAATATCTATCTATGTAATATATTGTATTAAGTATATCAGTTATCTAGTACCCATAACACATACTCTGTTTAGCTTGGGTCTAGATAATGTTGTGTGAACTGTCCAGTTTTTTTTTTTTTTTTTAATATTCTTTATCGAGTTCTTACATACCTAGAGCTCTCAGAATCAGCAAGTTGAGATAGGCATATAGCTCGCACAACTGTGTTAAAAGAACAAAATAGGCTTCTCTTAAACGTAGTTTTAACAAAATCTGCACAGGTTATGAAAACAGAAAAAATATATGTTAATCTTCAACATATTTCCAAAAGCATGATAGAGCCCTATACACAATTTCGATAAATTTTCTTAAAAATAATTAATTTTGTAAAAATTAATAAAACTCTCAACGCAATGAAACGGCTTAACCGATTTTGATCAAACATAGTTAACACTCCCGACAAATTCACATTTAAAAAAAAAAAACTGTTCATCCTTTCGGGAGCTACGATGGGACAGCCGAAAACCCAAGTTTTTGGAGGAAAAATCCACCAATCTGAAAAGACACATTTTTTTACCTACACACTTATTTAACTACACCCTACTACACCACACGTGCTATAGGTAAGCGTCCACAGGCCCGCATCGCACGTATCGGATGCATCGCATCAAACGGATTAATAAGACTGCGTCCACTGTATCGGCAGCGATCGAATTGCCGACGCGAGTATCAGCAATCGGAATGCCGATGCCACCTTCATTCGGATTTTTGTAGTGATCGTACGTGCGGAAAGTGTTTGTGAGAATGGAGAAAAGCGATGAAGAAGTCGTTATTGCTTTTTTATTAGCAGAAGAGGAAGAACAAGAAAAAAAAACTAGGAAAAGGAAGGGTAACTTCTGAATCAAATGGCCGACGATACGGAGCGAGCGCGCAGGGCGCGTCCACTGATCGGCATTCCGTATGACGTCATCGGTACGCATCGCATGAAGGCATTGCCGATTTTCCGCTGTTGTATGAGTTTTTATACAAGGCAAACTAAAATCCACTACGTGCGATGCGTCCGATACGTGCAATGCGGGCCTGTGGACGCTTACCTTTATACGAAATAACTCGAAAAACACATTATAATGTAGCGACTGACACTATCAGCGAAGTGACGTTTTCAATAGTTTCAGTTTTGGTCGTTCTACAGATAAGTTGGTGGCACTATAAATAAAAATGACGGTTGAAATCTGCCATTTTTGAAAGAAACGTCGTCATTTTTATTTTATTACATTTTAATGTGTTTTTTCGAGTTTTTTCGTGTAATTTTAGTGGCATTTTAACCGGTGTAACTTGGATAAATGGCACATGTGTGATGTAGTGAAATTTGAGTGTATTGCGAGTCTTTTCGAAATGGTGGATTTTTTCCTGTAAAAACTCAGTTTTTCTGCCACAATTTAAACTGGGTTAGGACTAGACGGAGACTCTTGACGACTTGACTATAAAACTATAATAAATATATCACTTGACATTGGCTAAATTGTTGCAAATAATGCACAGAAGCCATTACCTAAGCTAAGAAGAATAAATAAAAAAATTACGTTTCTTTCAATAATGGCAGACTGAGTCCAATCTTACTATCATTTGCCGTCACAAAATGTTTTCTGTAATCGCAGGTAAATATTGCAAAGCACAAAGCAAGAAATTATCTTGCTAGATATCATTATAAATAATTATACCTGTAGAGACTTCACGAAAATCATGCTAAGGAGTGGAATACACTACCGTCGTCTGTCTTTCCTGAAAACTATAATCTGGGTCTCTTCAAGGCTAGAGTGAATAGGTGCCTTCTAGACCTTTGTGCTCCATCTTCGGCCACATCGTCACTTTCCAACAGGTGAGATCGTGGTCAAACAAAGGTCTATCAAAGTTAAAAAAAAAAAAAAAAAAAAAAACATGTTTTGATGGTTTTTTTTTAGCATTCAACGGCCAGAATGTCCGTCACCTCCACGATTTGCACAAGCGCGAGAGTTCTGGATTGGTGAAACTGCGCGAAGTGCTGGAAGACAGGCTTCACGAGATCAAACGCGCCAAGACCTGGAAACATGAGAGGGTTCTCACTTCGCCCCAGGATAGGAAGGTTTGGGGGTTGGGTTTAGAATCGTTTGGCAGGAGGAGGAGGGTGGGAGTAGGGGGAGAGGAAGGGGAGGGGTACCCCTTTGCCCCTGGTACCAGTCCCATAACAAGGTAACTTATAGTTTTCGAGAAAAAAAATAAAGAAATTTTTGAGGTTAAGTATGAAATTTTTGAATTGGAAGTGTCAGATGTTACGGGAGTCATCGCCAACTTGCAGGGAGGGTGCAGGAAATTCCAGCCTCGGCCCCCTTGTCCAGGAAACTTGTGCTTTTAAAGAAAAATAATAAAGAAAATTATACAAAATCGGAACGTAAAATAATAATATTAATGATTTAATTTATGAGTAGGTACCTCTATCTGTAGAGAAGGGATGTTGAAAGAAATAAGAGAGATCCTTTTGAGGAATTAATTAATGTTATAAATTATGGATTTTTTATTGTTGACTGACTGTGTGACTCGTCACAGAGCACCCCGACAATAGTTGGTTAGGTCCGAAAAGAGTGGCAGACCCGATACGGAGCACCCCGACTCCACGTGGTACTGTGCGTCACGCCCCTAGAGTGTATATAAAAACGCGAAGCCAGTAGCTCGCGTGGGAGATCTTGAGTGGAGCAAGCCCGCGAGGCCGAGCGTAGTGAAGGGGGGAGCTGGCGAGCGAAGCGAGCCGGTGACCTCCGTAGCGTAGCAAAGGTCGAGTGGGTGAAGCGACACTCAAGGGCGACCTCGCGAGAGTACTGGCGGGAGCACATACCGGAGTCCGACATTTAAAATATCCATACTTAACAAAAAAAAAAACTTTATTTTTTTCTCGAAAACTGTAAGTTACCTTTGCATAGGAGTGGTACCAGGGGCGAGGGGGTACAAATCCCCCACTCCCCCCTCTCCCATCCTCCTCCTGCCAAACGATAGTAAAGTTTTACCAAAATCTCATACTTAACCTCAAAATTTTCTTTATTTTTTTTCTCGAAAACTATAAGTTACCTTGTTATGGGATTGGTACCAGGGGTGAGGGGGTACCCCTCCCCCTCCACCACCTCCCATCTCCCCCTCCTCCTGCCAAACGATTCTAAATTTTTACCAGGTTTGGCTCTATATATGTACAATAAGTAATAATTATAAAAATGCTTGGACGAAAACACCAGGGGACACGTTACTCTTCCATAATTCTCGCCTTTACCCCTCCAGCCATAATCCAAGCACCATATAATATTCTACTATTCTTGGAGGTCACTATTAAAGGAGCAACGTATATTTGCATGTGTGTTTATGTTTGTCCAGAAAATCTCGAAATGGCTCTAACGATTTTGATGAAGTTCACAGGTTCTAACTCTAATAACAATCTCGAATGTGTTTGTAGTTTGATGGGTTTGTTTGCTTAGAGCGCGACGCAGGAGGTCGCGGGTTCGATTCCCGCCTCGGAACAAATATTTGTACTATCTGCAGATCTGCAGATTCAGGGTGTTCTGGGTATTTTCTATGTATAATAAAAAAATATCGATGTATTATATTGTATTAAGTAGGTATATCAGTTATGTAGTATCCATAACACAAGCTCTGCGTAGCTTGGGGCTAGATAATGTTGTGTGAACTGTCCAGCATTATATACATTTATTTGATTGTGGTAACTCTACCACTTTCCAGATATCACAAATCGTTTCAGGTGAAGGTCCAAGGGGCAGAAGGAGAATTCCTGAATTTCTGTGCCAACAACTACTTAGGGTTCTCTGTAAGTACAATATCCTGTGGTACAACGTAGAAAACCACTATTTTGTTCGTTTAACTCGTAATTAACTGGTTTATTTTGTATAAACAGAACCACCCTGAAGTGGTAGAGGCTGCTAGAGAAGGGCTGAAGAAATATGGAGCTGGTCTGAGCTCCGTTAGATTCATCTGTGGGACACAGACTATCCATAAGGTAATTACTCGTTTTTTGTACATCTTGTAATGACGGACCAAGTAGATGGCCCAGATAGATAACTCTTTATTGTACTCACCTTAAAATAAAACAACAGCATACTTATATTATTTTACAAACTAGTTCACGGTGGTACAATCGGCGACCTTATCGCTAAGAGCGATCTCTTCCAGGCAACCTTTGGATGGACAGGATTGTAAAGAACGTGAGGGGGGTGAAGTTACAATAAAAAAAAACAAAAGTAATAAAATAAACGTTCTTAAATAAAATAATATATAAAAACAAATAAAATAAACGTAGAACTGAAAGGAAAGAGTAAACGCATTCACTTTAGAAGATTAAGCGGCACCCTCTGTGATAAACAGTACATTATCTCATAAGTCACGTCCACCTTGGAAGCGCCTTTATGCTGCATTGCCCTGCGCCCACCACCCTGAGACATAAAGATGAAAGTAAAGATGCCTGTAATTTCACCGGCACCCATGCCCTTCTAACCGGAACAGCAATGCTCGCATAACTGCTTCGTGGCAGAAATAGGTATGGAGGTAGTAGTACTTTCCCGGACGAACTCTTTCATAAAAAAGCTCTACTACTATTAACATTACTATTGATAAGATTAGCAGGAGTAGGTAACTGTTTTTTATTGATAAGATTAGCAGGAGTAGGTAACTGTTTTTTAGTCTGGCTGGCTAGTTTCCAATAGAAGTAGGTAAATGTTTATGTACAATGTTATCAATGCAATTACCTACTACCTATAAGTAATCTCCACAAACAGCCAAGTTCATCTTATCTTCACGCTCTAGGAATTAGAACAACGGCTGTCCCAGTTCCACGGACGCGAGGACACAATACTATATGCGTCTTGTTTCGACGCGAATGCCGGCCTTTTCGAGTCCATTTTGACTCCAGAAGACGCGGTCTTTTCTGACGCCCTCAATCATGCGTCTATTATAGATGGGATAAGACTGTGCAAGGCGCAAAAGTTCCGATATCCACATAGAGATCTTAATGGTGAGTTAATCTTTATCACTAGAAAAATAAATGTCATTAAGTTTTTAGTTTATGGAACATATTGATAGTCGTCACGAAAGACGTGTCCAATAGAACATGTTCTTTGAATAAACATGAAAAATAACAAGATATTTTATTTTATATATATTTAAGGTTTAATATGAAATAATATGATATAAGGTATTATTTTTTTTTTTTTTTTTTTTTTTTTTTTTATACTACTTGGATGACGGATCAAGCAAGAGGCCCACCTGATGTTAAGCGGTAACCTCTGCCTATGAACAGTGCATTACCTCATAGATCACGTCCACCTAGGACGCAACCTATGTGGCATTGCACTGCGCCCGCCACCCTGAGACATAAAGATGAAAAGTCTCATGTGCCTGTAATTTCACCGGCACCCTTACCCTTCAAACCGGAACACAGCAATGCAAGCACTACTGCTTTGCGGCAGAAATAGGTATGGTGGTAGTACTTCCCCGGACGAACTCTTTCACAAAAAAGCTCTACTACTACTAAAAAGCTCTACTACTACTACCTAATACCTATACTCTAATACCTAAGATTTGGTATTCTCGAGGACAGAAACAGTCGCCGAGAACCGATTGGTTATGTTTGGGAGGCGGTTTGGTTATGCGCAACTTTGACGCAACAAAACATGCAAAAAGTGTTCTAAGTAGACATAATTTATAGACCAATATCAATCACACTAATATTATAAAGGCGAAAGTTTGTGTGTGTGTGTATAATACTTCTTCACGCTGAAACGGCTGGACGGATTTGCATGAAATTTGGAATGGAGATAACTGGACCCCCGGAATAACACATAGGCACATTTTTATCCCGATATTCCCACGGGATCGAGACTTACGCGGGTCAAACCGCGGGGCGCTGCTAGTCACACTAATATTATACAGGCGAAAGTTTGTGTGTGAGTGTGTGTATAATATTTCTTCACGCTGAAACGGCTGGACGGATTTGCATGAAATTTGGAATGGAGATAACTGGACCCCCGGAATAACACATAGGCACATTTTTATCCCGATATTCCCACGGGCTCGAGACTGACGCGGGTGAAACCGCGGGGCGCTGCTAGTCACACTAATATTATACAGGCGAAAGTTTGTGTGTGTGTGTAGTGTCTTTGTTACTTCTTCACGCTGAAACGGCTGGACGGATTTGCATGAAATTTGGAATAGAGTTAACTGAATCCCCGGTATTCCCACGGGATCGAGACTTACGCGGGTGAAACCGCGGGGCGCTGCTAGTGGTTAATTTACCTGTGGTTTGCCAGTTTCCCATTAAATTGTAGCAAAACAAAGTAACCGTAAAATTTTATAAATCAAAGGTTCATTTTTTTTTTTTTTTTTTTTTGTACTACTGAATGACGGAACAAGCTGATGGCCCACCTGATGTTAAGCGGTAACCTCTGCCTATGAACAGTGCATTACCTCATAGGTCAGGTCCACCTAGGACGCGCCCTATGTGGCATTGCACTACGCCCGCCACCCTGAGACATAAAGATGAAAAGTCTCATGTGCCTGTAATTTCACCGGCACCCTTACCCTTCAAACCGGAACACAGCAATGCGAGCACTACTGCTTTGCGGCAGAAATAGGTATGGTGGTAGTACTTCCTCGGACGAACTCTTTCACAAAAAAGCTCTACTACTACTAAAAAGCTCTACTACTACATAAACACAACCGTCTCCTTTACAGAGTTAGAACACCTCCTGACGCACAGCGAAGCCCGCATCAAGCTGATAGTGACAGATGGAGTCTTCTCCATGGACGGTACCGTTGCTCCGATCAACGGTCTCCGGGACCTCGCAGAAAAGTACAGAGCTCTACTCGCTGTCGACGACAGCCATGCTACCGGCTTCTTTGGAGAAACTGGACGGTATGTGGAACTTATCTTTTCACTAGTGACACGGTCGCGACTAAGTACGTCCGCGTCGAGTTACCAAGAACATGGACATTGTTTGACCCGACTTTTATGCCTTAACGTAACGTACAGTTGGGATTCTTTTGGTTATTGACAATAATATGTTAGGATAACGAAAAAGCTAAATTAATTTATTGCGTAGAAGTTTTGGGAAAGTAATGAAGCTTGTTACGTTTGATTTCACGGAAATGCAATAAGGTGATTTATTTAATTATTTAGAAACACAACTTTTGCTTCCCAACTTCTAAAAATATACAAGTTCTTTAGAAAAATTGGAATAAGAACAACATTTAGAACCATACTAATTAATTACTTCCCTGAAGGGTTATATAATATAATATAATATAATGTGAGTATGCGTATTAGTTTGTGAGTTGTCGTCGTTTCGTATGAGGTAGTGCTGGCCTCTGGTGTCGGAGTTTGTCAAGCCGCCCGAGGGCCTCTGACATGGCTTATCGACTGCTATTAATCAATAACAGCCGGGACCGACAGCTTAACGTGCCCTCCGAAGTACAGAGCGATGGAAATCCGCACATAAGAAAAGTCATTGGTGCGGAGCCTAGGATCGAACCCGGTATCGTTGGATTCTGAGTTGCACTACTGAACCGTTAGGCTACCATCGCTCGCTAGTTTGTGAGTAAATAATGCGTATAAAAGCAACTTACCGACTGGATTTCCAATAAACACGATATGTGTGGATTCTATTTCAGGCCGCTATTATTTTTGCATTATCTGCAATACTATTCATAATTATAGTAGTAGTAGAGCTTTTTTGTGAAAGAGTTCGTCCGGGGAAGCCGCTGGGGAGCCGGGGGAGGTATCCCCATACCTATTTCTGTCGCAAAGCTGCAGTGATTGCATTGCTGTGTTCCAGTTTCAAGGGTAAATATAGGTACGTGAGGCTTTTCATCATTATGTCTCAGAGTGGCGGGCGCATCGCAATGCCACATAGGATGCGTCCTAGGTGAATGTGTCCGTGTTATGATATACTCATAAACCATATTGGAGATAGAGCCGTAAGAATACGACGGATTCAAAAAACTTCTCTGGCTTTTTTTTATTGAAGTGAAGGTGACATAACAAAGACATACAAAATCTTACGAAATTTGTAAGTAGACCCAGCACTGTCCACGGCAATAAAAAAAAATAGTTGCTTCAACTCTCGCTCGCAGCAAAATCGAATTTTGCGCACTTTTGAGGTGCTGAGGTGAAAAAATACTTATTACCCTAATTCAATGTTTAGAAGAAGTTTTCTCGTATTCCAGAGGGACTGAGGAGTATTGCGGCGTGCTGGGAGCCGCCGACATTATTTGCTCCACTCTCGGCAAAGCTGTGGGCGGGGCGTCGGGCGGGTACACCACTGGGCCGAAGGAACTCGTCACGCTGCTGAGGAATGTGTCCCGGCCTTACCTGTTCTCTAACTCGCCGCCGCCAGCCGTGGTCGCAGCTTCCTTGAAAGTAAGTTATCTAAGAAAGCAAACAGCGAGAATTTTGAATAAAACTGAGAAGTGCGTAAATTATTTTATATTTATTTATCCGTAATATATTTATTTTTTACTTTTAGTTTAGATATCTCATATCTCGAAAACGGATGATCGTATAAAAATGGTTAAAGAAAATGTTGTAGAAAAATTATCTGGATACAAATACGGTCTTGGGGTAAGCATGTTCCCAAGCATGATTGCTTTGGGAATAGTGGCAATCAAGGCAACGCTGAACGGACATCCATGGCATGATTTTCATTTCACATTATATTTTAAACTTAGAATGTTATGTTTGGGTTTAATGCCCAACTAAAATTTTATGACTAGTATTATTTATTCTGAGGCCTAGCGCAATTCACAGTGCACTAAACAATATTGTAAAAACTTTATAACCTGTGTTTCACAAGTAAACATACCTAGAATTTGAAATTGATGATGATAACCTCTGTCTTTAGGTAGGTAATGCTTTGTTCCCTTACTTGCAGTCCTTAGATCTAGTGGAAAGCAGCAGCCAGCTGCGTCCGCGCCTGCGTGAGAACACGCGTCAGTTCCGCGACGGTATGAAGGCTGCTGGGCTAACGGTGGTGGGCGATGACCATCCCATCTGTCCCGTGATGGTCGGCGAAGCGCCTATGGCTGTGGAACTAAGTACAGGAATGTTAAGTAAGTTCACTTCACTCTCCGGTCTCAATTTAATTGACAGAATATAAAGATTTGCTTGTAAGCTGCGTTCCCAGTAGGCAGTTTCGCAAAACAGCAAACTGTGATCACTCCATTTTAAATATGGAAGGGCGTACTAAACCGATACTCCGCTAACTCAGCCGGCGGCGAACAGTTTGCCTACTGGCATCTGTGCTACTGGGGACACAGCCTTAGACTTGTCCTGGAATGTGTTAGCACTGGAAGAAAGCGTTAGCTGAGTCAGTTGTGGGAAGCAATATCGACGATGAGCTCACCATTTGTCACGTCTATATTCCCACGATAGTGCAACATACGGTGAAGAGGCCCAGTGAGGCCCTTTCGGGAAAAATGCGTGTGTCTATGTATGTGGCTTCGTTTAAAACTGCGCTAGAATATGCGTAGAATCCCTTTTTCGTTTGTGGCGAGAATAACGTTTCCTCCGTGAAGGAAGTACCTAGTAGTATTCTCAGAACAATAACTTAGTAAGTAGTTGTTCTGAGGTAGTGTTCGAAGAGTTCTTACTGAATGAGTTCGTCGTGGATTATAGACGTGACAAGTGGTGAGCTCATCGCCGCCATTGCTTCCCACGACTGATTCGACTAACGCTACTACACTACTTACTTTAGATAAATTTCACTACACTACATACTTTGGATACGCCACTCTATTACACCACAGATAAAATAATACTATACTATTACACTATGCACTTTCCTACTCAATTACAAGTACGCACTTTTTAAATAGCTTTCCTATATTTTTCCAGAACGTGGTATTTACGTGGTAGCGTTCAGCTATCCTGTGGTCCCGAAGGGTGCGGCGCGCGTGCGTGTTCAGCTGAGCGCAGCGCACACGCCGGATGACGTCACACGAGCCGTCAACGCGTTCGCAGACGTCGCCAGGGAGATAGGCCTTGTGAAGAAGTCAACTTAAGAACATCTTACTGTTACATAGGAACGTTTAAATATTAGTTAAGTAAACTTAAACAGCATAGCTTGATAATGTACTTATTTAGAGCGACATTTCTGATTGAAGATTTATCGTTTACGGGATTTGTTTTCGGCACCTGAGTAAAGCTAAGGCCAAACCAACGCGTTAAGCCCACGTCCGCAGAGGCGTGCACGGTGGCGATCCATTGTATTACCATTGATCGCTACCAACCATCTCGCTAGAAAACCTGCATCAAATTTAAAAAAACGCATTCTAATCGGTACGGTGCCACAGACATACAGACATAGCGGTCAAACTTAGAACATTTTACATTTGATTTGAATACAAAATGTTGATATGGTTCACAAACGTGAACTTGCGATATCTGGAAAGTGGTAGAGTTACCACAATCAAATAAATGTATAAAATAATGCTGGACAGTTCTCACACAACATTATCTAGCCCCAAGCTAAGCAGAGCTTGTTTTATGGGTACTAGACATCGATATAATATACTACTACTAGATGCAAGGTCAGCGGAAAAAATACGTCTCGGTCAATTACAGCTCACTTGAAAATTGAGCTTTTATTTTATTTAGTTCGCTTGCAGCCCAGCCAATGTAAACACGTGTCAAAATGACGCAATGTGTGTTCAAAAGTTGCAAAAATAATGCCCGAAAAAACAATTTAACGGCCGGAGTGTCTTACTTTCGGTAAGTATATGTAGAATGTTATATTTTAAGCTTTACACTAATAAATAATATAAAAATTTTATCAAAATTACCGATAATAAACCACCGCTACAAATGTTTGGTCAAAGTTGGCGCAAAACTTTGTGTAACAGAACAGTTAGATGCATGGAGTAGATTTGTATTGTAATAATTAATTAGTTACCAGAACTTTAAAATTGGTCAATACTACTTTTGTGTCTGTTTGTTGGACTCTCATAAGATACTTAGCTTTCCTTTTTTTATTTTAGCTTTCCGAGCAATCCGTTTACGTGTGCAGAATGGATCTCGATTGTCGCCAGAGAAAGAAGAGATGACTTTTATAAGCCAGCTAAGAATTAGGTTATATGTTCGGATCACTTTGATAAATCGGATATATCCGGAAATACTAACCGACGTATTATAAATAAACTATACGTTGCAAAAAACTCATTGGTATGGGCCCGGATTTGAACCCCCTACCTCATGAACGTGAGGCGACCGTTCTACCAACTAGGCTACCACGACTTCACTTCTACATATAAATAAATAAATAAAATAAATAATGCCGGACACATTTCACACAACATTATCTAGCCCCAAGCTAAGCAGAGCTTGTGTTATGGGTACTAGATAACTGATATACTTAATGCAATACATTAAATAGATAGATATTTTTATTATACGTAGAAAATACCCAGAACACCCTGAACAAATATCTGCGATCGCACAAATATTTGTCCCGAGGTGGGAATCGAACCCGCAACCTCCTGCGTCGCAGGCCAACCTTCGCCCGCCGCGCCACAGAGGTCGTCAAATACATATACATAAACATACACACAACAGAACGCTAACAAAACATAGATGCCCAAAACATTAGTTATTTGTTATGATGAAAGAGAGAGTGCAAAGTTGCTTTTTAACCACGTGCTCAATTTTGATGAACGAGCAAGCGAAGGATACTAAAATTGAATGACGAGCGCTCAAAAATTTTGATGATGAGTGATCAAAAATTAGAATCCTGAGCGTTAGCGAGGTGAAAAATCTTTGCACTCGAGTGCAACACGTAACTTTTCATCCCAAATCAGCAAATCCCAATCCCAAAAGTATACACCCCAAATACACCATGAAGGTTCCGAGTCTGTGTTTTTAACAAATTAAATAAGGTTGTATGATAAATTCAGCACCATAGAGGTAGAAGTAAATAGGTTTAATGATGTTTTGAATTCACAAACTGTTCTAAATTCAATTTTACTTTATCCTCTAGCGAATCAAAACGGTTTTTACACTCAGATATCAAAAAGAAAAAATACTCCTTCCGAGATTTATTATGTATGGGGGGATTTATTATGTATGTCCGAGATGGGGGGATGAAAAAATAATTTTAACTAAACTTTGCATATTATAAATTATTTAAGTGTTCAATGCGACTCCATACCTTCTGTAGTCAAATTTGAAAAACCAAGCAGATATGAAACCAAGGAGGTTTGAGTGACAGTTCTTAGTGGACAGAAGTAATTTATTGCTTTGCTCGTTTTTGTGACGAATGATCGTAAGTATAAGATAATATTTTGAAGATTTGCTACTTTAGTGCTAGGTGTCATGGTGGTAATTAGGTTGAATTTAGAACTGTATTAAAAGCTTTTGTCTCGGTTCATTAGAAAACAAATGTAGCTGTCTACGTATATATCCTTGTACTATTATTTATTCTGTGACGCGGACAGCTTTTAGCTTTTTGTATGTGACAATCAATCTAGTAGTAGTATATTATATCGATGGTACTAGATAACTGAATAGGTATACTTAATATAATGCATAACACAGATAGATATTTCATATACATACTTAGAAAAATACCCAGAACACCCTGAACAAATATCTGCAGATCGTACAAATAGTTGTTCCGAAGTGGGAATCGAATCCGCAACCTCCTGCGTCGCAGGCGAACCTTCGCCCGCTGCGCCACAAAGGTCGTCATACTTTTCAGTGTATACAGTACTACTATTTAAATTAGACTCCTCTGCAGTCGTCGCTCGTGTCTAACTGTCCCTTTTTCACTCACTTGCAATCATATTTCTGTTTCGAAAAGCCGATGACTTCCGCAGCATCTTACTTTTCTAGTAGTAGGTACTGCGCGCTATAAGACCAGATTTAAGACAGATGTATTGTCAGCTCAGGATTGATGCTTTTGTGTAATTCATGACTGAATAAATATTATAATTTTATTTTTACTTTGCTTCATTTTAAACAAGTATGAAACCTAAAATAACACCACTATAAAGATTCTTGTAGGTACCTACTTGTTTAACACACTTTTAGATAATCAAAGATTTTAAATAAAATAAAATCGTGACTGGTTGACTGACTGAGAAGTGTAGTCTAAGTGTAGCGCCACACCTGCCGAAGGTACGGCGCCGACAGTTCGGCGACTGAATTATCGGTCGTAGTACTCGGTTGGCATGACACACTAAACGCACCGAACAGTCGGAATTACGCGGCGTCTAGTTCGAACTTTCAGTCGCGTAACGCGTCGCATGATGTGTCGCTTGCTATGCAAAATAAATTAAATGCGTTCTCACGGAAACAATCGCTAGACGAAAGGTTCGGCACTGCCGAACGGCACGTAATTTCGGCTGTTGTGTCATAGGTTACTTAAAAAACGCTGTTAGCGTCTTTAGGCGAACTTTCGGCGCAGTACTTTCAGCAGATGTGTCGCTACACTAAAGCGTAAGTTCAGCAGCAACCCACTCTGGACTTGTAGTTTTCGAGATATGAGGGTGAGGGGATGAAAATGTGGGGAGGAAGATTTTCGCAATTTTCTGGTACTAACGAGAGCTGTATACGATCTACTAGCAAGAGGGTACAATCTTTTAGTCTTCTAAGAAAGGAATTTCCTCAATTCACCTCCTAAGGTAGCGCATTGGGGCGGCATTGGGGTGTTGAAGTGTGTATAGAAACAACTAATTAATTTTATAAAAGTTAAAAAAAACCTCAACGCAATGAAACGGCTGAACCGATTTTGATCAAACATAGCTAAGAACACCTCCGACAAATTCACCTTTCAAATAAAAAAAAACTAAATCGGTTCATCCGTTCGGGAGCTACGATGCCACAGACAAACACACACACACACATACAGACACGTCAAACTTATAACACCCCGTTGTTTTTGCGTCGGGGGTTAAAAACTACACGTGGACGCAGACGCGGGCAGTATAAAATAAAATCCATAAGTGTGTAATAATAATTGATCTATTAACAATAATTTATTACAATAAAACTCGACTTAATTTAACACGCAGTGCAATGTGCCAGGTCGAGTTAAACTATACAATAATATTTACAATAATACCAAGTAACCTCCCTTCCATACATTTTGTTGCGTCAACGCATTCAAAATATACTTTATGTGAACGTAATAAAAGCTAAAATAAATATTTTCTCAATCTCTAGGATTTTCTGTTTACGGCTATAGGTTCACGAAATGTTTTGTTTTTTTCAAGTTTTTGGTGTAAGAGTTCTCATAGTTTCCAAGCTGAAACAATAATGTATTCGTAAGATTTTTATCTAGTAAAATCATCAATTCAATACACTATTTGAATTACTTCACTCGATAAAAAAACACAGATAAAAAATTATGTTTAAAAGCCGCTAAATAAAGGGAAAAAAAACCTTTTTAAAAATTGAAATCCAATTTTTTATTTACCCACCTTCTTACACGTTTTAAGACGCTATGTTAAAATTTTGGAGTCGTTTCGTTTCATGCTCACTCACTATCAGTAAAGGTTACAAACTTGATGTTAATACAGTAATTACTTGAGGATGTAATCTCAATAAACTATAGACTAGAAACACGATTCGCGAAACTTTTCTCGATAGCTTTATTTTTTGAAATTGGCTCTTCTAAAGCCCTTTTTAAGTCCCTCCTTCGACTAGAGAAAGTATTAAGCATATTTTTTTATATTATTCAGTAGGTACTTACTTACTTATTACTTACATTAATTATAGATAATTTATTTTTATATTTGCTACTTTAGAAGCTAAACGAAGTTTTATCATTTGTCGCTTACGTCAGTTACTTCCGAGTGGCAAAAATCTATACCTCACCTTTTCCCGGGTTCAAGTGAGCAATAGCGCTGTCACTGTCTTACAGCTATTGTTTTCTGGCTAGACTCCGCCCATTCGGTATTTTAACATATCGCCTTAATTTTTGAAACATTTGGTAACTTATTAATTGAGTAAGTGAATTCATCAAACAAATTTAACAAAACTTTAATGGGCATTTTTATATTATTATTTTTTACACACAAAAACACGGTATCCGAGCATGCGCTCGCCTTCTTAGCCTCATACAATTTTTTTCATTGAACCTATAGCGCCTTAACAAAGCACAGAACTGTAACTTAAAACTTTATAATAAATTATACACTTATTTTCAAAATTAGTGATCACAAATTGCAAATGATAAGCAAATTACAACTATTACTAGTTTAATGCAACTTTTCGATCTCATCCCCGCATCGAGATTTTATCATCGCTCTTCCCGGCTCCGTGACAAAGCTCATCCACACATCGTAGAACCCTGGGTTTCTCGTACGACTCGTTTCTCGAGATCATTTCTTCCCCATACCTACAAACTATGGAATGAGCTTCCATCTGAGGTTTTCCCGCTTGGTTAAGTGCGACATATGTCACTTCAAGAAAAATGATCATAAATTCCTTCAGGGCAGGCAGCGCATCGACAATACCCCCGGTGTTGCCGTTGTCTATAAGTGACGGTGACTACATCAGAGGGGCTAGTCTGCAAATGTAACAAGCAACTTACACGGCCGTGTGGTCTACACTACATGGATTTTAGTATGGGATTTGAGGTTCTCAAGATGCCCGCTAGGGGCGCTCTCCGGTTTATCCATGCTAAAATCCGTGTAGTGTCACCACACGCCCGTGTAAGTTGCTTGTCAAATTTGCAGACTAGCCCCTCTGGTGGGCAGAATGATACTTTGCCTAGTAGTTTCATAAAAAAAATATTTCTTCAACAAAATTGTTATTCGACTCAGCCGACATTTTGGTAAATTTGGTAGGTACCTACCTAATCCGACTACTGGCAAATGTGGCAACATTAGCTTCTCGATTCATTCCAATTTTTTCCAAAGTTTATGGGACGGCTACACACTAGAAAAATATTACTTTCCATTGAATTATGTCTACCGAAATTATTGAGCGTCTCAGTACTACAATGTGCTTATTTAGTTTTTTAGCTTGGACATAATTAGGATGTCTAGCTGAAGAACTCATGAAAATTAGTTTAGGTTACCACTGAACCCTTCACCACGCTGGCTTTTTCCAGGGACATAGAATAACATGACATTTATCAAGACATATCAGCGACACGGGAGAAGCAATATTTAAAAACATTGTAGAACGGTAAATAGCTGCTAGGAATAAATACTAATAAATAAATACGGGTTACGTGTACGAAACGGCCACTGAGGAAAAATAACTTGACCTCAAGGTCATTGACCTTTTTTAACCTAGCCATATCTACCTAGGACTAATGATGAAGATAGGTATATATATTTTTATATCCAAAAAATCTCAGTTACCTGTCTGGTGACTAATGATGGTAGGTTGTTGGTTTTTTTGGTTCCGTAATCATCAAGACAAGGAACCCTTATAGTTTCGCCATGTCCGTCCGTCTGTCCGCGGCTTTAGCTCAGATACTCTAGAAGTCCAGATAATATAATGAGATATCTCAGAGATATATATCAGAGATAGTTTTTTTTTTTTTTTTTTTTTTTTTTTTTATATATACTACTTGGATGACGGAACAAGCAAGAGGCCCACCTGATGTCAAGCGGTAACCTCTGCCTATGAACAGTGCATTACCTCATAGGTCACGTCCACCTAGGACGCACCCTATGTGGCATTGCACTGCGCCCGCCAGCCTGAGACATAAAGATGAAAAGTCTCATGTGCCTGTAATTTCACCGGCACCCTTACCCTTCAAACCGGAACACAGCAATGCAAGCACTACTGCTTTGCGGCAGAAATAGATATAGATATATATATATATATATATATATAGATGAAGTGGTTAGTTGACTAAAACGGGAAAGCTCGCTTCCAAGTCCGCATATTGTAACGGGCAACTACGGAACCCTACAATGTGCGTGGGCCGACATGCACTTGACTGTTTTTTTTTTTTAAATCACCTAACCTTGTGGTTATTGACGGATGTTGGTAAGTTATAAGCTTTTTTATGTATTTTTTTTATCGTTATATAAAAACCTAACAACCTAGTAACTAATGATGGATGATGGTTGGTGTATTGGTTTAGTGCATTTCTCAGTAAGCCTGAAATAAAGATTTTGTATTTGTATTTGTATTAAATGCGTAATATTTTATAGATATATTTAGTACTTCAGCTCGACGGCAGTTAACCTCAGAGGTCAATGACATATACAAAAATTTCACCCCTCTAAATCCCCTACCCGATGGCACCATAAAAAAATAGCTGTTAATTGATATGAAAATTTTAATTTTCCTCAGTGCCCCGTTTCATACGACCCAACCTAAATAAAGCCAAATTATTCAGAGCTAGACGAACTGAAATTACAGCATTTCTAGCTTACAAATTGGACGAACGGACTTTTCACTTTTGGCACTTTCTATATAAAAAACTTGCATAATACGAACGAAGCAAATAAAACACAAAAAGTCAAGGCAATTAGAACCTTCACAACACGGAACATCGTTCACTTTCACACTTCCTATCATTACTTGGAGGGTTTCCATTCCTACTGCCCCCCTATTACGTATCTCAGGTACTTTCCTTTGACAGTTTCAATAGTCGGTTTCGTTAAAGCATGACTGTTGGAAAATGATCATGGATATAGGAATACCATGACGTTGGCTGGTTTTACCCAAAATATAAGTCGCCACGATGTACCTGCGCCGTAGACCAATTTCTACAGCGCGGGAACCTTAATTCTACCAATACTAGCAATCGTGCGCTAAAATCATGCACAGTTATTGGTTAATCGATTTCGCGGCAAAATCGAGGCCTGTCGACTCTTAGGTGTGAGCGGAACAGAGCTATACAGCGAGTCAGAGCCGTACTATACGTTCGGCTACTGTCGGATATCAGTCTGCGCTTTTCTGCGCAAACGAAAACAGTCGATCGGATTTATATTTTGGGTAATACTTTACTCACAAATCATTTATAGAACGATACAAAATTACTGGTCATAATAAGTCCAGATATTATCATAAATAGCGTGTTGTTGTAATGCAAAGTTTGTTCAGAAAGAGACCCGTCGTAGGATTTGAGGGCGCAACTGTGCTTATTTACCTTTTTTGTTTAGCGGCTAAACAATAACGCGTCTGTTTCGTTTTCATCCTTTTACAACTTAGTAATATTGTTTAGTATATGGTTCAAAACGCCGACAGTTTAAATCATAAACTAAATAAAAGGTTAGTTCACAATTTGTCCACGACGACTCTCTTTCTGAACAGACTCTATAAGCAGGAACCCTACGGGAAATCAGCAATTATTTCAGTGTTTAATACAACACACAACAGTCACATACATAGATATTGGATTCGTTGTCGTCTCTGCTTTGTAAGCAGACCTGCATCTATACAAAACCGATTTTTGATGCATCGCATTTTTTCGAGAGGTTGGTACTATCAGCCATGTTGCTTAATACCAAGGAGGTGAGATGTCAGATGTTACACATCATATGGGACTTCTGTAAGGCTGTCTATTTCTTTATATCTCATATCATGTACATCCAAACCTCGGTCAGCATGCTATATTCCTTATCACCTCTCCGTAGACATAACTCAGCAATGACAAGATGGCGACCGGTGGCTATCACTCGAGCTGTCAAACAAAAGTCGCTGAGACGTAATAGGCCGCGGGCGTACGATCCTATGAATATAAGTCGTGGACGCAACGTGTCTGAGATCACGGGACTGAGCACATATCCTAATAATTGGTTCATGGATCAATCACCGAGTTCTTTCACTGTAGCACGCTCGGCTTTGCCGGGGCTGAAAACAATAAAAAGGACATAATTAATATAGTTTTCACCTCAATCAGCTCTGAAAAGTAAGTTTATCATTCGAAATGTGCGTGCAAAAGTGTTTTTTATCCGCTAGTATGGAAATAGTATATTAAACAATTAGTGAATAAAGGACGGATTTAAAGCGAGGGCCGTAGATGAATCACGAGCAAGTGAAGGATACTAATGACTGAATCACGACCGTAGGGAGTGGTTCATGATTCAAGTGTTAGAATCCTGAGGGACGCGAGTGATTCATGGCCCTCGATATAAATCCGTTTAATTGAAGGGTTGCATACTATACTTTATACCATGACTACGAGAAAATGAAAGATTTAAGCGAAAATAGACATATAATGGCGGCCTTCGATGAAATAACTATTTCATCGAAGATGGCGGCTCAAGACGGTTTGTCGAGGCATTCTATAGCGGAGCTATATAATTTTCTAGTAGAAGAGCTTTTTCGTGAAAGGGTTCTTCCGAGGAAGTACATACCTATTTTTGCCACTAAGCATAGGTAGTGCTCGCATTGCTGTGTTCCGGTTTGAAGGATAAGAGTGCCGGTGAAATTACAAGCACATGAGACTTTTCATCTTTACGTCTCAGGGTGGCGGGCGCAGTGCAATGCCACATAGGGTGCGTCCTAGGTGAACTATGAGGTAATCTATTGTTAACGGCAGAGGTTACCGCTTAACATCAGGTGGAACATATTATGCTTGTTCCGCCATCCATTGAATAAAAATTAATAAATAATGCTGGACAGTTCACAAAACATTATCTAGCCCCAAGCTAAGCAGAGCTTGCGTTATGGGTACTAGATAACTGGCATACTTAATACAATACATTACATAGATGGATATGTTTTATTATGCATAGAAAATACCCAGAACAAATATCTGCAGATCGCATAAATATTTGTTCCGAGGCGGGAATCTAACCCGCAACCTCTTGCGTCGCAGGTGAACCTTCGCCCGCCGCGCCACAGAGGTCGTCTCCAGGCCTATGTCCAGCGGTGGACTTGTATAACCTGATGCTGATGATGGTATTCACCTGGAGGTAGCGTAGTCGACGCCGTGGCGTTCGTATTGAGGAGCGCTGCCGCAGGCGGCGGCGTAGCTGCAGTTGGGACTGTCGGCGCGGGCGCACTCACGGGCTTCTGTTAATACAACAACACGTCACAGATTAAATAACATACATACATACACAGGTGTGATCGAGGTCAAACAAAGGTCTATCAAAGTAAAAAAAAAAAAAAAAAAACACTCCCATGCAATAGCAGAAATACCTACCTACTCTATAATAGCCTTCAAAATCGACACGTACTAATTAATAGCCACTAAACAAATATTTGCTGCGTAATAGAAAATATAAATATGTCGAAAATATAATCCATAGTAAAAAAAAAACAAAGGTCTAAAATTATATTATTTATTACTCTTATTCATTTTATCAATGTACGCTATAGGTAATAGATATATTAACGTTATAAGCGCATTGTACAGGTAAGTTCAAGATATTTTTTTTATAGAGAAAATTTCTCGAAATTTTGTTTTGGTCTCGATCATGTCCTTGGAAATACGAGTATGATGAAGATTAGCATATATATTTTTTCTTATCAATGTACGCTTATAGAGATATTAACGCATTGTACAGGTAAGTTCAAGATATATTTTTTTTCGTTTTTTTTTCTCGTTCTTGGCCTCGATCATGTCCTTGGAAATATGATGAAGATTAGCATATATATTTTTAGTTGTCACTGTGTACATTTCGCTAAAAATACGTTTAAAAGAAGCCTATTTGACTCTTGTCAGTCTCTTAAACGTGTCGCATCAAAATATGTTAATGTAAACACATCTTCAAGGATCGCACCGAACAAACACAATCAACACAATTCAATTCCGATCGCGAAATGTCAACGGATGCCATTTCGCGGCAATTTCCTTAAGAAGACCTTTAATAAATCCTCCGCTTACTTCCTGTTTCCTGCGCAGATTCGAAGGTGAATCGTGCTCTCAGAAACACGAACATTTGCATCATTCTTTACAGAGTTCTTACAAAGCTCACAGAATTATAAAAAAAAAACATTTATTCCATAACTCTAGTTACAATTTGCTTTCACACATGTTTCACACTTTTAATCAAATTTCCATACATTCTCTGTAGCAAAACAGTTTATTATGAAATAATTTCCTTTTTTTAAATCAGAACTATCAACATTACCTTGATTTTATTTTGTTTTTAAGTTTTAAATATAGCTAGGTAATACGTAATTCTTTGATATAATTAATTTTAAAACCTAATATTTTATAATTTTATTTTAGAAATTAATAATTTTAATTAATAATTAATTTTAGAATTAGAATTATTTTAAGAATTACTGATTTTATATTTAATTATTGTTTAAAAATGGCTAAAAACATTTGTTTACTGCACTCAGAATTAGCAAGTGGCAATGGGCAAGCCATATAACCAGAACTGATAACCGTTGGGGAATAAAGGTTCTCGAGTGGCGACCACAAACCAGACAACGCAGAAGTAGATGGACCAGAGACATTATAAGGATCGCAGCCAGTCGCAGGTCGCCTTTTACCTAATAATAATAGGTGTAATAGGATGACAAAATAAAATAAAATAAATAAGTAATGCTGGCCAGTTCACACAACATTATCTTGCCCCAAGCTAAGCAGAGCTTGTGTTATGGGTACTAGATAACTGATATCACATCACAGTAATATTATAAAGTTTGTGTGTGTGTAGTGTGTTTGTTACTTCTTCACGCAGAAGCGGCTTGACGGATTTGCATGAAATTTGGAATGGAGATAACTGGATTCCCGGAATAACACAAATGCACATTTTTATCCCAATATTCCCACGGGATCAAGACTTACGCGGGTGAAACCGCGGGGCGCTGCTAGTACTTCATAAATCGATAGATATTTTTTATTATACATAGAAAATACCTAAAACACCCGGAACAATTATCTGCAGATCGTATAAATATTTGTTCCGAGGCGGGAATCGAACCTGCAAGCAGCTGCGTCGCAGGCGAACCTTCGCCCGCCGCGCCACAGAGGCCGTCAAATATTTTTTTGAAGCCGTCAAAGTAGTTGAGTTGTTGGAAAGTGTCTGAAACTCTAAAAAGGCTGAAACAATTACACTTTTATGATACTTTACTTGTGTGTAGGGAGACTCGCGCCCTGAGAGTTCCCTCAGTTCCTCAGGCGAGTCTCAATCACACTCGTCCTTTTTTTTCCCTATATTGTCCCACTGCCGGGCAAAGGTCTTCTCCAAATTATTCCACTTGTAACTGACAATATCCCACCCCTCCCTTTCAAAATTAAAAAGTTCGTCCCGCCGTCGCTTTCCCGGCCGACCCCGATGTCGCCGTCCTTCAGGTATCCAGGGTGTGCTGATGTTCGCCCACCTGTTGGGAAGCATTCGACTGACGTGCCCCGCCCAGTCCCATTTGAGCCTAGCTGTTTTTTCACCTACGTCGGCAATACCAGTCAGGGAACGCATCGTGGTGTTCCTAACATGGCCGGTTCTCTTATAACCCAAAATGCGTTCCATTGCCCTCTGATTAATCTTGAGTCTGGACTTCTGTAATTCCGTTTATTTAACTTACTTTGAATTCCTGTATCCTCGTATTGAGAGCTTCCACTTTAGATACTAATGTCGTGTTCAGACTCAGCAGAGTGCTCTTTATATCTTCGTCCAGCTTCACGTGAGCTGTCACGTTGGCTATGGTCTCGTTCGTCCGCGCGTCGAGCTGCTGCAGCAACGCTCGGAGTTCCTCCACGCCCGACGAGGCGGTCTGGGCTTGCTTCTTGGCGGAGGTCAGTGCGCCGTCTAACCCGTTTATCTATGAAGGAAAAGGTAATATTATCAGCGCTTGCCAGAGGCCGTAGACAAAGTAACATTCTAATAGCGACGTCGCTAGTAGAAACTAATAGAAAAGACAACTATGTATGATATTGACGTAACCTATCAAAATATCACGTGGTATATATTGCATTGTATTACGACAATGCAATATACCACGTTGAGATGGCTAGTAGCCTTTAAAGTGGGCACAGCCTTCGCCTTCAGATCCGAAAGACTAGCGAGAGAAAAACATCGGAAGAAAATGGATAAATAAAAAAGAAATTGGCGTTGTCGTCAGCGAGTAGATGTTGAGATTCGAGGGGTGCGGTTTTGGTTCCTGCTGAAGGACAAATCTTTGTTCCGGGTATGAGTTGTGGTAGTAGTAGTAGAGCTTTTGTGGAAAGAGTTCGTCCGGAGATGTACTGTCACCATATCTATTTCTGCCGCAAAGAAGTAGTGCTCGCATTGCACTGCATTTGAAGGGTATGGTTGCCGGTGAAATTACAGGCACATGAGACTTTTCATCTTTATGTCTGAGCCGCATCATTCATTGCCGCATAGGGCGCGTCCTAAGTGGCCGTGTTCATGTGATAATGCACTGTTCTTAGGCAGAGGATATCGCTTAACATCAGGTGGGCCATCAACTTGATCCATCACTCAAAGAAGCATAAAAAAATAAAAAAAATGTCGAGCGGGATTAAGCCTAAAGGGATCCTTCCCACTGTTGGGAAACACAGGTTGACGAAAGGAATGGGCACGACAGACAGTGGAATGGGAGATAACAGAAACAGCCGCCGGTATTTTAAATCGCGCTATTTTTGAATGACCAAATAAAATAACAAGAACCGTTCATGTTATTTCGTACGTCTGGATAGAGGGATCCTTGTTTTAATCGATGATGGATTTTGGATGAACAAACTTTGTATTAGTGAAAATTTAGTAGTTAACAAAAAAAAAAAAAAGATGCAGGACATTTCACACAACATTATTTAGCCCCAAGCTAAGCAGAGCTTGTGTTATGAGTACTAGATAACTAATATACTTAATACAATACATTACATAGATAGATACTTTTTATTATACATAGAAAATACCCAGAACACCCTGAACAAATATCTGCAGATCGCGCAAATATTTGTTCCAAGGCGGGAATCGAACCAGCAACCTCCTGCGCCTGCGTAGTTAGTTGTTTTCTACTTGCGAAGCAAGTAGCGGGCATTTTTTTTAAAAATAATGTTGTTAGGCCTTTGTTTAATAACCACGATCTCACTGTTGGTAAGTGGCAATGTGGCCGAAGATGGAGCACAAAGGTCTAAGGCACCTATTCACTCTAGCCTTGAAGAGACCCAGATTATAGTTTTCAGAAAAACTAATCCACTCCTTAGCAGCTCGCATTATAAAGGTAGAACTGGAACGTTTAGTACGAACAGAAGGTATATTAATGAGGTAGGGATGGTACCGAGCCGTACGCCTGCTCGTCCTATGACGACAAAATAAGTCATAAGTGCTCACTATTTTATAAGACTAGATTGTTACACTTATTTATGCAAATAAATATCTTGAATCTTAAATCGAGCTGTAATTGCAGTTTTCTTATATATTTTTTACATTTATAGACCTTTGTTTGACCACAGTCTCATCTGTTGGTACGTGACGATGTGGCCAATGCTGGAGCACGAAGGTCTCAAGGATCCCTCAATACAAATCACAGACGTACACAAGTAATTAATTTTGTAAAAATTAAAAGAAACCCTCAACGCAATGAAACGGCTGAACCGATTTTGATCATAGTTTTATTTTTTATACTACTTGAATGACGGAACAAGCAAAAGGCCCAGCTGATGTTAAGCGGTAACCTCTGCCTATGAACAGTGCATTACCACATAGGTCACGTCCACCTAGGACGAGCCCTATGTGGCATTGCACTGCGCCCGCCACCCTGAGACATAAAGATGAAAAGTCTCAGGTGCCTGTAATTTCACCGGCACACTTACCCTTCAAACCGGAACACAGCAATGCGGGCACTGCTGCTTTGCGGCAGAAATTGATATGGTGGTAGTACTTCCCCGGACGAACTCTTTCACAAAAAAGCTCTACTACTACTAAGAAAACACCCGACAAATTCAGCTTTCAAACAAAAAAAACTAAATCGTTTCATCCGTTCGGGAGCTACGATGCCACATACACACACACACACACACACACTCACACACACACACACACACACACAGACACGTCAAACTTATAACACCCCGTCGTTTTGCGTCGGGGGTTAAAAATCAAGTGAAGGGTTTTGGTTTTGATTTGAAAGTATCGTTAAAAATCAGCGAGATTGTGGCCCATGTGATAAGATAATTCGAAAGAAAATACTGCGTCTTGCCATGACAAGAACATTTTTGTTTTTGCTTTGTTTGTGACTTAATTTATCGATTATATATTTTATCATCATAAAATTGTCACTGACATGGTCTGAAATAATGACAAGATAAGATTTGATTTATCTAAAAGGATGAGGTAAGTGTAACTACGGCTCTGACACTACTAACATTATTACAAAGTCATACAATTATTAATGGAGTATTTAAAGTAATATACCAAAAATAACGCAATATAATATAACGCAAAATTACCAATCTTAGATTAGATTTATAACTGACTAAATCAAGTACAATATTCAAATTAAAAATATGCATGCACAATATTCAATATATTTAGTAGTAGTAGTAGTAGAGCTTTTTTGTGGAAGAGTTCGTCCGGGGAAGTACTACCACCATACCTATTTCTGCCGCAAAGCAGTAGTGCTCGCATTTCTGTGTTCCGGTTTGAAGGGTAAGGGTGCCGGTGAAATTACAGGCACATGAGACTTTTCATCTTTATGTCTCAGGGTGGCGGGCGCAGTGCAATGCCACATAGGGCGCGTCCTAGGTGGACGTGATCTATGAGGTAATGCACTGTTCATAGGCAGAGGTTACCGCTTAACATCAGGTGGGCGTCTTGCTTGATCCGTCATCCAAGTAGTATAAAAAAAAAACAAAAAAAAACTACTTTATAATACCGAGGGATCACCCAGACAGAAACAAGATAGGACAAAAATTTCTCGTTTTTTATTTACAAAGTTACCTCTAACTTTTGGCTAGATTCGATTGTTTGTCAATATGGTACAGATTATTGGGTTAAAAATTGGATAAATAAGATCAATACAATAAAACGGAGGGTTCACCCACGGGGTTTTTTAAAACTATCTATATTTCACGAGATATTCAATAAAAACAGCTTTTTCGAGAGGCGCTTGGCGTTTTTTTTTGTATGAAAATTTCTGCCTGGGTTTGGCGCAGTCTTAACAGAATATATAATAAATAGTAACTGAACACTGACACAATAACAAAGTGCATGATTCAACGTGCCCAATCAATTAACAGGTCCTCCGTCGTGTTCGCTAAATTGAGCATCATTAGCTTGTGTCGTCTAGAGTACAGATATGTTATTTATAACTGTAGAAATAAAACCCGGAGACACTTGAAATTACTGTTTTATTAATAGATGCTTTAATGATATTTAATTTAGATGCAGTTTTATGATTGCTTTAGTAGTAAATTCGAATTTTACTATTTATTGAAGAGAGCACCCGCCGCACGGCGCCATTTTTGCAAGCTCAATATACGCTTAGGAAACACCGTGTGACGGTTACAGTGTCCAGACGGGCTAGTCTGCAAATTTGACAAGCAACTTACACGGCCGTGTGGTGTACACTTCAAGGATTTTTGTACGGGATTTGAGGTTCTCAAGGGGGCGCTCTTCGATACTAAAATCCGTGTAGTGTACACCCCGTGTAAATTGCTTGTCAAATTTGCAGACTAGCCCCTCAGGTGGGTTACCATGAGCCCTTATAGCCATTCAGTTCAAAAACTATTCAGTACAAAATGTCGGTTCCGTGACGTCCGCAACTGTATTTAAGGGCACAGTCGCAGAAAGTCTATATACTTCTGCGATTAAAGGGTATCAACGACGGGGAATGTCAACGACGTACCGGTATTTTGTACTGAATAGTTTTCGAACTGAATGGCTATAAGGGCTCATGGTAACCCCCTGTACGTGCTCGTGTAAAAATTTAGTTTTTTGACAGGTTAAGTTTGATTTTCAAACGAAGGGTTCCATGAAGGGTTTTGTTTACTTTTCAACAATAACTTTTGGGGTTCGGTTCCTAAAGAGTGCCAACCGGACCCTATTACTAAGCATGCGCTCTCCGTCCGTCCGTCTGTCTGCCTCATGCATGAACCGTAATAGGAATACAGTTGAAATTTTTACAGAGTATGTATTTCTATTGCCGCTATAACAACAAATAGTATAGTAGTTTTTTTAGTAGTAGTAGAGCTTTTTTGTGAAAGTGTTTGTGCGGGGAATTACTACCTCCATACCTATTTCTGCCGCAAAGCAGTAATGCTCGCATTGCTGTGTTTCGGTTTGAAGGCTATGGGTGCTTTTCATCTTTATGTCTCAGGGTGGTGGCGCAGTGCAATGTCCCGTAGAGTACGTCCTAAGTGGGCGTGACCTATGAGGTAACGCATTGTTAATGGCAGAGGTTACCGCTTAACATCAGGTGGGCCAACTGCTTGTTCCGTCATGTAGCTAAAAAATTAAAGGAAACTTTATCCAGAGGACACTCTCGACATGTGTCACAAAAACTCACAATGAGTATTTGGTAGACATTGGAGGAAGAGGGCCCCAATACAATAAACGTGATTTATTTCGGCGTTTTTGCTCGATCTTAATATTATAAATGCGAAAGTTTGAGTGTGTTTGTTACTTCTTCACGCTGAAACGGCTGGACGGATTTGCATAAAAATTTTAATGAAGATATTTGGACTCCCGGGATAACACATAGGCACATTTTTATTCCGATACTCCCACAGGATCGAGACTTACGCGGGTGAAACCGCGGGGAGCTGCTATTAAGTACATAGTATTAAAACTTGTACGATGCCGTACGGAACCAACGCAAGTGATTGGGCGTTTTTTTTTTCAAACTTGGAGTCAGTAAAATTAACCTGGGCAAAATTGTTATTTATTAAAATTTCTTATTTTATTTTATTTTAATTAGAGGTCTATTTTTAAATGCAAATGCAGGGGGAAAAAAGATTCTTTGATTTTTCTTATTTAATTTGAGTAGTTCTATCAACCTTACAGATTGATAGATTCTATAGATCATAAATTACGTGTAAATCTTTTGAAAATTATTCTTATATTCACACTTCCCAATACACGGCACGAATCACCCATCTTCACAGACAATAAACAATAGATAATTGATAGCATTTGCATCTCCCACGCACGTCCAACACATTCCGTCTGGATCGTGACGCAAGCTCAGTTCTTGATGTTCACAACTGTCATAAAAAGATTCAAGGAGATTTCTTCATTGCAGAGATACCACAGACAGAAGGCGCTTCAAAAAACTGAAACCCTAAACGCCGAAATAAATAAAACCATGAACGTGTGGATAAACCACGAACGCGTGGAGCTATCAAGCGTAAATTCATACCAAATACTCAGGTCTACTGTCCCTTAGAGCTGTGAAAAAAAAAACTTCGAAGCCAACGCAATCAAAAGATACAGCCGTTTATGCTGCAAATTTTAAACACTCGCAAGGGAATCAAAACCTACAGGGTACTTCCCGTGAACTCAGAATCTTGAAATTTGGAAACGGAAAAATTGCGAAAAGCATAAATTTTTAGTTTCGTCAAAAAAATTATCAACATTTTAAATCAAAATATTTTTAATAATTTTAAACTTACTACCTCTTTCCTCATGATGATTTCATTTAGCAATAAAAATACCATAACTTTTACTTATATACCTACAGGTTTGTACGGAACCCTCGGTGCGCGAGTCCGACTCGCTCTTGGCCGGTTTTTTAAACAATTAATTTAATTTTAATCTTTTTTGTTTGAAGACGGACAGAGAGTAGTAATGTGATCGCAATATGAGTGTAGATATAGTAGATTAGTAGCCAAGGGCTGTAAGGCATCAATTGCAGCCCGAGATATTTAGGCACACGAGCGCAGCGAGGGCGCCTATAGTTCGAGGGTGCCATTGATGCTTACACCCGAGCTAACTACTCTGCTTTACATCTCGATTGTGAGGTAAGTAGGTCCTTATTACCCCCAAATGGGGCTTATAGGTGACCAATTAGCGCTCTACGGTAATAATGTAGCTAGAAAAGCCCTAGGGCGGTAGGTATTTAAAAAAAATATCTTCACTCTTTAAAAAAGTTCGCGTACATCTAACCATCGTACTGGCAATATACATCATGCATTCAGTTTTTTAATTACTTACCGCCCTAGGGCTTTTCTAGCTACATTATTACCCTAGAGCGCTAATTGGTCACCTACAAGCCCCATTTGGGGGTAATAAGGACCTACTTACCGAATATGAGAGATGTAAAATAACATTATTGTACTATGGTCCTTTGTACAGAACGCATCCACAACAACTTTCCACGAGAGAATCAGTTCATCTCAACTCTCTCTTTAGCCAACTGTTGTAATGTGCACTTATTGCTGACCTCCTTGTAGGAGATGGTTGAGAAACCGATCAGTTTGCAGGGCTCACCTCAATACTGGGTCGCGACGAGTTGTTGTGTAGAAATGTATATCCGAGTGCGATCTCTATAAATTACTACACAGACAAGTGATGGTAGCCTAACGGTTCAACAGTGCAACTCAGAATCCAACGATACCGGGTACGATCCTAGGCTCCGCACCAATGACTTTTCTAAGTTATGTGCGGATTTCCATCGCTCTGTGCTTCGGAGGGCACGTTAAGCTGTCGGTCCCGGCTGTGTTATTGATTAATAGCAGTCGATAAGCCATGTCAGAGGCCCTCGGGCGGCTTGACAAACTCTGACACCAGAGGCCAGCACTACCTCATACGAAACGAAACGAAACGACTATACACAGATGTAGGGTCTGATTCATCCATTTAAGGTGCCACGTTTCGCGTGTGGCGCAAAATTCAAATGCTATTGTGTTTTTAGCTCATCACAGCTCCTCAACTAATTTTGAGACGGCAAAAACTGATTTTAACATAACTAATTTCATCTTTTTAACTCCTGACGCAAAAACGACGGGGATTTTT
The DNA here is from genome assembly GCA_932527175.1 of Operophtera brumata. Taxonomy (NCBI): domain Eukaryota; kingdom Metazoa; phylum Arthropoda; class Insecta; order Lepidoptera; family Geometridae; genus Operophtera; species Operophtera brumata. Next base: position 4,791,814 of record OW052228.1, on the reverse strand, counting down.
TTGTTTGTTTGAAAGGTGAATGAATTTGTCAATTTGTCGGGAGTGTTCTTAGCTATGTTTGATCAAAATCGGTTCAACCGTTTCATTACGTTGAGGGTTTTTATAATTTTTGCAAAATTAATTACTTGTTCTTTTATTTGTAGGTACTTTTCACTTTTTAATTTATGTCATCTGTGTCAAGTTTTTTCAATTCTGCTAGTGACCGTACCATGATAGTCCTCTCCATCCTAAGGTTGTCTGGAAGAAATCGCTATAAGCGATAGGACCGCCCATTGTACATTTCTGTTATTTTTTTGTTATTGAGTTATGTTTTGTGTTTCTGTGTGTTATTTGTGTACAGTAAAGAGTTAATCTATCCATCTATCTATCATGATAATTCATAAACCTTATTGGAGACAGTTTCGTAATCGTAAGAATAAGAACGGTTGAAAAAAATAACGAATTGAAGGTGACAGAACAAAGACAAGTAAAATCTTGAAACAAAATTTTTGTAAGTAGTCTATGAAGTAAATTAAGCACTGTACCAAGAATAAAAAAAAAATTACTTTATACCATTCCCCTCTAAAAAGCTTATTTTATTCACTGAAAACAGTGAATAAAAAGCACTTTTAATCACGATTTTGGTGTTTGAATTTAGAACACACCAATATACTCGAGCCTCCATCTCAATGCAACACCCTCCAATAACAACTCCTATACAACCTCCATGCGCAAAAAATATTCGATACAAAATCCATGTGCAAAGAAAACTCGACATAAAAACTTCTTGTGCAAATAACTCCTCGAGATTTGATTGGTTGACATTTTCGACAAGGAGTTTAGCATTAGAATAAAAACTGTTTTGTGTTCTTTGCTGTGATTAGTAAATTGGCGCTATTTTAAATACTGTTTGTACGAACACAAAGATTAGTGGTACTTAATAATAAATCGATTGAAAATGCATTCAACCAATGAAGTAGATGTCTATTTTCGCTTAAATCTTTATTTTTCTCGTAGTCATGGTATAAAGTATAGTATGCAACTCTTGAATAAAACGGATTTATATCGAGGGCCATGAATCACTCGCGTCGCTCAGTATTCTAACACTTGAATCACTCGCTACGCTTGTGATTCAATCATCATGAATCACTCCCTACGGTCGTGATTCAGTCGTAAGAATCCTTCACTTGCTCGTGGTTCATCTATGGCCCTCGCTTTAAATCCGTCCTTTATTCACTAATTGCATAATATACTACTGTTTTACGCTCGCAGCAAAATCGAATTTTGCACACTGTCTCCAAACAGCAAAACCTACCTTTTTGAGGTGCTGAGGGGAAATAAATTATACATATAGGTGTAAATAACTCACTTGTGAACCAAAGGTAGCCATCGTCATCTGCAACTCAGCTATCCTCTTCGGCGTGTCGGCCAGGTTCGGCGCCTCTGACAGCTGGCCAGATATCTTCGCCAGTCCGTTCACAGCTAGCTGTACTTTATTCACCAGGTCCTGGTGATCTAACTCTAGTTTAGCGAGTCTTGTGTTTAGACTGCTGGCGTTTGCTCGTAGCTCTTTCGCTGCAGTGTGGCAGAATTGTAGAGCGTCACCTACACCATCGCTGCTTGTGGAAACTGAAACAAAAGTTTAAGTTTAGAAATAGATAGATAGATAACTGAAGGAAACATCGTGAGGAAACCTGCACACGCCTGCGTTCATCCAAAGGTTGTGTGTGAAGTCGACCAACCCGCACTTGGCCAGCGTGGTTGACTAAGGCTGTGTGTGAAGTCGACCAACCCGCACTTGGCCAGCGTGGTTGACTAAGGTTGTGTGTGAAGTCAACCAACCCGCACTGGGCCAGCGTGGATGACTCAGGTTGTGTGTGAAGTCGACCAACCCGCACTTGGCCAGCGTGGTTGACTAAGGTTGTGTGTGAAGTCGATCAACCCACACTGGGCCAGCGTGGTTGACTAAGTTTGTGTGTGAAGTCGACCAACCCGCACTTGGCCAGCGTGGTTGACTAAGGTTGGGTGTGAAGTCGACCAACCCGCACTTGGCCAGCGTGGTTGACTAAGGTTGGGTGTGAAGTCGACCAACCAGCACTGGGCCAGCGTGGTTGACTAAGGTTGTGTGTGAAGTCGACCAACCCGCACTGGGCCAGCGTGGTTGACTAAGGTTGTGTGTGAAGTCGACCAACCCGCACTGGGCCAGCGTGGTTGACTAAGGTTGTGTGTGAAGTCGACCAACCCGCACTTGGCCAGCGTGGTTGACTAAGGTTGTGTGTGAAGTCGACCAACCCGCACTTGGCCAGCGTGGTTGACTAAGGTTGTGTGTGAAGTCGACCAACCCGCACTGGGCCAGCGTGGTTGACTAAGGTTGTGTGTGAAGTCGACCAACCCGCACTTGGCCAGCGTGGTTGACTAAGGTTGTGTGTGAAGTCGACCAACCCGCACTGGGCCAGCGTGGTTGACTAAGGTTGTGTTTGAAGTCGCCCAAACCGCATTCAATTCAATTCAATTCAATTCAATACAATTCAATACATTTATTTCAGGCAACAGTGAAAAATGTACATTGTACCTAGACAAAGGCCCATAGTAATACAGTGTAAACTCCATGTAACGTCACTCTATTTAACGACAAGCTCCCTTAAGCGTCGAAATCAATTGGCTTTGGTTGGTTTAGCTTGTCTTTCATACAATGTTTCACTCTACATAGCATTACACCCACTCTCAATAACGACAACAATTGAGTAATAAAAAGTACCTTTTAAGTTGCTAAAATTAGTAAAAACTGCGCAGCTGTGTACGATCTACTGTCGCTTTATTATCCTAGCCCGCAATAAACTCGACTGTCGGCATCATGCATACCGAACTTTCTAAGAAATTCGTTCTGTTGTTTACAAATTGGGGTTGCTTGTACGGCTTCACTCACAGACGAAGAAATTTTGGATTCAGTGAGAAAAACTGAGGATCAAGAACAAGGCGATGAAGAAGATGAGACGGATAAGCCTGAGCCTCCGCCGAGCATTAAAGAAGCTCTGGAAGCAGCTAAATTATTGGAAAAATACTTCCTTTATAACCAAGATGCCTCAATATTGCTAGATATGAATAAAATAAGTAAAAAAATACAACAAAATTACTGGTGCAGCAAAAGACGTCAGACAAAAATAACAGACTATACGCAATAGCGTTCAAACAACATTCTTTTTTATGCACATAACTACTAACAATAATCGGAAATAAACTTTTTCTTTTTCTAATTCTGATGTTTCTTCTCTCCATTTAACGACAACTCTCTATAACGCCATAAAATGCACAGTCCCTTCAGTGTCGCTATATAGAGTTTACACTGTATATACCTTACAACTAACATACATATAAAGATATTTATAACTTAATATAACACACGCATTGGGCCAGCGTGGTTGACTAAGGTTGTATGTGAAGTCGACCAACCCACACTGGGCCAGAAAGGGCCGTTTAGAGAAAGGGAAATTTTAAGAAAGGGGCGTTTTAAGAAAGGGACGTTTCGAGAACGGGCCGTTTAGAGCATGCGGGGCATTTTGCGGAAGGGACATTTACGTCCAAATCCAGCGTGGCTGAACTAAGGTTAGTAAAGTAAACATTATGTATCTGATCGCTATTTAAGGGGTTGGCATTTTTTTTGGTAAAGTAGATTTTTTGCATCAGTAGACATTTCGCGAAAAACTGTAGTCATTATGAACAAGTAATTAATTTTTTAAAAATTAAAAAAAAAACCCAATGCAGATGAAACTGCTGAACCGATTTTGATCAAAAAAACACCAGACAAATTAACCTTTCAAACAAACAAAAAAACTAAATCGGTTCATCGTTTCGGGAGCTACGATGGGACAGACACACACACACACACATACACACACACACACACACACACACACAGACACGTCACACTTATAACACCCCTTCGTTTTTACGTCGGGGGTTAAAAAGATAAATTCTTGGGAAAGTAGTAATTTTGGTAAAGTATATAATGGTGTCGATTCTGTGCAGCATTCTCTAATTTTAAACCGCGTTAAAGTTGTCGCGCGCCCTTTCTAATAGACTGAAATAGAAGAGACCGCGATAATTTTAATGCTGTTTAAAATTAGAGAATACTGCACAGAATCGACACCATTATGTACCTAAACGACTTTATTGCACACTGCACCACAGAATATATAGTAGTACAAGTACTGCATCACAGAATATATAATAGTAACTGCATTACAAATAATATCAATAAAAGTATTGAAGTACAATGGGCGGTCTTGACTGGAATTGACGAGAACGATAAAAGGATGATACAGTACAACAGCTTGTACAGTATAGGAATTGGCTCTCTCCATTTTATATTTACTTGTTTATTTGTGTACCTAGCTGTAAGTTTTCTAGAGGACAATATAAAATAAAATAGGAATATTCGTAGAAAGTGGAAGTGTGCTCTGGTGTTTTAAGTTCGAACTTGCAAGGTCTCAGAGCCTGTAATACAAATAACATAGCGCACAAAATCAGTTGGAGCCTGGAGGCAAAAATAAGCTATCACGCTGTACGTCCTACTAATATCACGCTGTACGTCCTACTAATATCACGCTGTACGTCCTACTAATATTATAAACGCGAAAGTTTGTTTGGATGTATCTTTGTTACTCTTTCACGTAAAAACTACTCGATAAATTTGGATGAAATTTGGAATGGAGTTAACTGGACTCCCTGAATAACACATAGGCACATTTTTATCCCGATATTCCCACGGGGTCGCGACTTACGCGGGTGAAACCGCGGGGCGCTGCTTGTATATTATAATGTTGGACTTGTTGATAAGATTCGTTGGTATAAGATTTGTCCTGGCTGCTAGCTTATTTAAGGAATGTGTCATTACTGGAAGAAAGCGTTAGCCGAGTCAGCCCTGAAAAGCAATGGCGGCGATGAGGTAACCACTCGTCACGTCTATATTCCTCGATGGTGCAACCCACTGTAAAAAGTGGCCCGCTGAGGTTCTGCCAACCCTTTCGGGGGAAAAGGCGTGTGTCTATGTATGTTTGTATGTTTTTTTTTTTTTTTTTATACTACTTGAATCTCGGAACAAGCAGATGGCCCACCTGATGTTAAGCGGTAACCTCTGCCTATGAACAGTGCATTACCTCATAGGTCACGTCCACCTAGGACGCGCCCTTTGTGGCATTGCAATGCGCCCGCCACCCTGAGACATAAAGATGTAAAGTCTCATGTGCCTGTAATTTCACCGGCACCCTTACCCTTCAAACCGGAACACAGCAATGCGAGCACTACTGCTTTGCGGCAGAAATAAGTATGGTGGTAGTACTTCCCCGGACGAACTCTTTCACAAAAAAGCTCTACTACTACTAAAATGTATGTATATTATGATGGGAAACGCGCGCAAGGCTGCACAAATTATCATACGGAAGAACTTCCGAAGTTGCGAGATAATAATTTGCATATTCCTACGCATGTCCTTTCTATAATCTCTGCCACAGAATATATACACCACCGAAATGTAGATAGATAGATAGATAGATAGATAAAACGTTTATTTGCATCTCCAATCACACACGTACATTCAAAACAAATAAAAGACTGTGCACTAAAAAGTATAGATAATACAACCATCGTTACACAAAAACAAAGCAATGCACTAAAATTAAAAACCATATAAAAACTATAACTAAAAGTACGTGTGTGTTGCAGCATCACAAATGGGTCATAGCTCAGCGAATTAACTTGCTCAAAGAGCAAACACTGATTTTCAGCTAGCACCCTCGAGGTGACAAGTCGAGACGAGCGCCATACATGTACCTACATTTCAGTGTGGGAACTCCTCCGATAACACCAGTCTCAAAAGAGTCCGGGTACCAGAGGAGGCCCAAGTACGAGAGTACCAAGTAAGTGTAGTGTCTCATGGACAAACTATACATATTTCAAGGTGATTTAAGGACTCACGGGATTTAAGGGTTATTAATCAATAGTTAGTAGTAGAGCTTTTTGTTAGTAGTAGAGCTTCTTTGTGAAAGAGTTCGTCCGGGGAAGTACTACCACCATACCTATTTCAGCCACAAAGCAGTAGTGCTCGCATTACGGTGTTCCGGTTTGAAGGGTATGGGTACCTACCGGTGAAATTACAAGCACATGAGATTTTTGACCTTTATGTCTCAGGGTGACGGGCGCAGTGCAATGCCACATAGGGCACGTACTTGGTGGACGTGACCTATGAGATAATGCACTGTTCATATGCAGAGGGTATTGCTTAAGATCAAGTGGGCCATAATATGCTTGTTCCGTCACCAAAGTAGTATAAAAAAAACACACCATTCAGTCCCGAATAGTCCTGATTCAGTTAACTTTCAGTGTGAATTTAAAATATATAAGAGAATTGCCCTTTAGGTCGATACAAACAAAATAATTATTAGCTATTGAACAAAAAGATACACTGTACTACGTCACAGATAAAATAATACTATATACACACTACGTCAAAATATTTAACAGTAAACAAATTAACAATAACATTTCCGATATAGCTTCTTGTTCCTACTTACTTAAAAACACATCTATGTTTAGAATAAAAGAAATAAATAATAATAATAATAGTAGTAGTAGAGCTTTTTTGTGAAAGAGTTCGTCCGGGGAAGTACTACCACCATACCTATTTCTGCCGCAAAGCAGTAGTGTTCGCATTGCTGTGTTCCGGTTTGAAGGGTAAGGGTGCCGGTGAAATTACAGGCACATGTGACTTTTCATCTTTATGTCTCATGGTGGCGGGCGCAGTGCAATGCCACATAGGGTGCGTCCTAGGTGGACGTGACCTATGAGGTAATGCACTGTTCATAGGCAGAGGTTACCGCTTATCATCAGGTGGGCCATCTGCTTGTTCCGTCATTCAGTAGTAAAAAAAAAAAAAAAAAAAAAAAAAACACCATGAAAATACTGTTTTTTTTATTGTTATTCTATATTATGTGTAGTACGAGTACCAAAATACTTACGTTGGCAATGTGGTGACTCACAACTGCGTAGGTTGTAGTGACCCATTGTTGATAATTGGACACAAGAAACCAGTATTCATTATTCTAGAGATAGCGCATGTATAGACTTGCGAAATGATAGATATTATGTACAGCGAACATACAACGACCCTACGTTCGGATTTAAGAGCCACTTTAAGTAACAAGTACTTACATACATACATACATAGACACACGCCTTTTTCCCCGAAGGGGTAGGCAGAGCCACAATAGGCCTCTTTTCACAGTGGGTTGCACCATCGTGGAATATAGACGTGACAAGTGGTGAGCTCATTGCCGCCATTGCTTCCCACGACTGACTCAGCTAACGCTTTCTTCCAGTAATAACACATTCCATAATAAGCTACCAGCCAGGACAAATCTTATACCATCTCTTTATATATCAACAAGTCCGGGTAATCCCTTAGTCGGCTTTTACGACATCCACGGGAGGAGACGGAGGGGTATATTCTTAGGCCGGACACACCACTTAACAAGTACTAAATTTTGTAAAAATTAAAAAAGCCCTCAACGCAATGAAACGGCTGAACCGAGTTTGATCAAACATAGCTAAGAACACTCCCGACTAATTAACCTTTCAAACAAAAAAATAAAAACAAAAAAGGTTCATCCGTTCGGGAGCTACGATGCCACAGACAGACACTCACACAGACACACACACAGCCACACACTCACGGACACACAGAGACACACACACACACAGACACGTCAAACTTATAACACCCCGTCGTTTTTGCGTCGTGGGTTAAAAATGGAAAATAGTAGGTACTTTTTTCAGGGCCAACTTCTCAATTGTATTGTATTGTATTTATTTATTCATCCATAGACATTGTCACATGTACTTAGATAAGTCATCAAAACAAATAATATTATATAGAGTACCTATGTCCTAAAGTCTAAATTACATTTTATAACTATAATGATTCTCAAGATATTTCACAACATGGCAACATATTTTCAATGGCAGTAACATGTCTGGTATTTCTTCACTGATTTAAATAGCTATTTATACAAATATCGCCAATTTATAGAGTACTAGCATCTCGTCCCGGCGTCGCACGGGTAGTTTCAGGATGAAAAACAGCCCCCCCCCCTTTCCTATCTCCTCCCCTGGTAGCCTATGTCACTCAGGGTGAATGTAGCTTTCCAATGGTGAAAGATATTTTTAAATCGGCCCAGTACTTTTTGAGCCTATTCATTACAAACATACAAACATACAAAAATAGGTACAAATCTTTCCTCTTTATAATATTAGTGTAGACAAGCAGCGCCCCGCGGTTTCACCCGCGTAAGTCTAGATCCCGTGGGAATATCGGGATAATAATCGTTTCGTTTCGTATGAGGTAGTGCTGGCCTCTGGTGTCAGAGTTTGTCAAGCCGCCCGAGGGCCTCTGACATGGCTTATCGACTGCTATTAATCAATAACAGCCGGGACCGACAGCTTAACGTGCCCTTTGAAGCACAGAGCGATGGAAATAATGGGATAATAATGTGACAACAATATTATAAACGCGAAAGTATGTAAGTATGGATGGATGGATGGATGGATGGATGGATGGATGGATGGATGGATGGATGGATGGATGGATGGATGGATGGATGGATTGATGGACGTTTGTTACTTGAATTTATTATAACTTTTGAAACTATCATGGTTATGTACATAATTTTCACTAGAAACGGGATAAAAAAAAAAAAAAAAACAATGTAAATATCCCGTTATTTACATTGTTTTTTTTTTTTTTTTTTTTTTTGAGACTTTAGTCAGTTCTCCCGTGATCATGGCGCATGCAACTGTGCCGAAATATCGGGAACATATAAAACTTCATAGACGAATTTATTAGTCTATGAATTTTAATTATGATAACAACGCAACATAAATTCTGAAAAATAATAATCAAACATACTTTTTTACGTAAGCACGAAACACCAGATCTTTGAGTTGTTTGTTTATCAGACTGGTAGCGAATAAAAATCTGAGAAAAATCATACGTACTGGGCATATAGTATTTGGTAAGTCTACGATATATTATTTTCAAGTTTATTGAATTCGTACCCAAAAAAAGTGGTCCACACTGAAAAAACTCCGTAAAACCGTGCTCGAACCCATCATCTACATGTAAGAATATAATGAAAAGTAATTAATTTTGTAAAAATTAAAAAACCCTCAACGCAATGAAACGGCTGAACCGATTTTGATCAAACATAGCTATTAACACTCCCGACAAATTAACCTGTAAAACAAACAAAAAAAAATCGGTTCATTCGTTCGGGAGCTACGATACCTCAGAGAGACACACACACAGACACAACACACACTCACACGCACACAGACACGTCAAACATATAACACCGCTTCGTTTTTCGTCGGGGATTAAAAATAACAAATCTAATTTATATTATTTTCCGATATTTATCTATCGAATACAAATATTTTTTTTTTTTTTTTTTTTTCGAAAACACGTATAATTTTAATGAAATATCGAAATAATTAATGCCTTAGCGTAAGACGTATTAAAATTAAAATTCGTAAATTTTTTGAATAAATAGGTGAAATATAGCTGTGAGCTGTGCAATATATATATATATCTGTGGTTTAAATAAGAACAGAAATGTAGGTAAAATGGGTTGAAACGATACAATACCTAAATGGGTAGAAACAAGAAGCATTGTGAAATGTTGATGAGATAATATCCCAAACTTAATGTGTAAGTAGAGGGCTCAAACTTAATGTGTAAGTAGAGGGCTCAAACTTAATGTGTAAGTAGAGGGCTCAAACTTAATGTGTAAGTAGAGGGCTCAAACTTAATGTGTAAGTAGAGGGCTCAAACTTAATGTGTAAGTAGAGGGCTCAAACGCTCTAACGGTACGCGATATGGCGATAATATATAATAATAATAAATAATAATAATAATGCTGGACACAGTTCACACAACATAATCTATCCCCAAGCTAAGCAGACCTTGTGTTATGGGTACTAGACAGCTGCATATACATAATACAATATAATATTACATACATAGATATTTATCTATTATACATAGAAAATACCCAGAACACCCGGAACATATATCTGCAGATCGCACAAATATTTGTTCCGGAGGGAATCGAACCCGCAACCTCCTGCGTCGCACGCGAACGTACCGACAGCACACAGAGCAGGCGTATATTTCGATATACCGATGAACCAAGGGTAATAATAAGATCCCTTAAATATCGTGTTTGCAGTAGATAACATATTAGCTGCAATTACTTTAACGAGGCAATAAAGCTATATAGATCGATATAACCTTGAAACTATAGTAGTTTCAATATAAATTTACAAAACTTGATCTAATATTTTATTTAGGTATAGGTATTATACGACAAACCAAGCTTTCAAGGACTCTAGACACATGATGGAGCGTTGCAAAGAAGCTTTGTCACAGAGCTTTCAAAACTCCTTAACCTTTATAAAAGCTCTTCATTTTACTTGAGTAAATTGTGCTCTTGAAAAGCTTTTGTGCAAATTCTTTGAAGTTCGTATACCTTGAGAAACGGGGTTGGATGAGCACAACAAAGCTCCACTTTTAGCATCGTAAAATCAGTAATTAGACAAAGATGTAAACGTATGCGAAGTTTGATATAAGATTTTTGTGAAAAATATATTTTTTAATACAAGCTTTTATAAAATTAGTGATCAAAATGAGCCTAAACACGGCCAGTCTACTATTATCCATCGCGGAGTTCCGTTGTCCACCTTCCGTCTCCATCATCAGATCAGCTCGCTGTCACCATCATATTGTATTACTATCGGAACTTGACAGGTATGCCAAATTTCAGCTCAATCGGTTGAGGATAACTGCTTTAAAATTCAGGTGCAAGACTCCACCCGGATTACACCCAGAGACATTTTTTTTTTTTTTTTAACTTTAATACACCTTTGTTTGACCAAAATCTCACCTGTTGGTAAGTGACATACATAACATTGCAAGTTAAATAAAAGCATGCAAAAAACAAGGCTCTAATCTTTGTGCAACTAGGCCTAAGTAAGAAAGAACAAGTAAGTCAAACCTCTATCCATGTCAATCCTGAGCGAGACGATCTGTCTTCTTACATCTACGAAGAGCCACAGCACCGTCGCGGCTGAGACCACGCATATACACAACGCTAGCGCTGCGGCTAGCCGGAAGAACGGTCGGGAGCGACGACGTCTACTCGTCCTCCTTCCCCAGGGTTCTCCTTCATCACTTGACGCAGACAGCAGTCTACCGCCTCTGGATCCAACACCAACTAAAGCGTCCAACTCCCGCCTTTTACGCATCTTCTTTCCCACTCTGAGCGGCACGGCCGCATGCACTGCACTTTCCATAACTTCGAATCGCTACCGCGGACACATTCGCGCGCAAACACTTTCACTGCCGATACACACGTGCGCCCTGTACGGAGTCAAGGTGACGAATGACTGCGAACTCTGAGAAGCAATGTGTCCAATACAGGTATAACTGTGATACCAATATCGGAAGATGGAACTGCAGCGTCTGCTTTTGTTTGTCAGGCTTCAATACTACTTATAAAAACACTTTAATAAACTGACCGAAAGATAACTCGTATCTATGACGGCGGTGTTATCGCTATCTAGAATTGTGAATGGGTTGTCACGGTCAAAAGCGGAAAAGCATTAGGATTTCCAATGACTGAAACGTTTCCAAATAGCATGAAAAAAAAACCGGCCAAGTGCAAGTCGGACTCGCGCATAAAGGGCACCGTACCATTATCTATAAACAAGACAAAAAAAACACGTTTGTTGGACGGGAGCCCCCTTAAATATTCATTTTATTCTGTTTTTTAGTATTTGTTGTTACAGCGGCAACATAAATACATCATCTGTGAACTTAGAGCATTGCAGGATGTCTGTGAAAACTGTCTAACTATCACGGTTCATGAGATACAGCCTGGTGACAGACGGACGAACGGACAGCGGAGGCTTAGTAATAGGGTCCCGTTTTACCCTTTGGTTACGGAACCCTAAAAAGAGGCCTACATACGATAGCGAGCCTAACATCTTCTAAAGCCCATATTAAACTTGCTCTTTCACTTTGAATAAGTTAACTCAATTCTTAAGGCGCGATAGGTTCTCAAATGTCTCTAGAATTTTAAAGTTTTTGATTAGAATTTTCATAGTTTTCTAGGAAGAAAAAAATATATGATATTCTTGAGCTTTTTATCTAGTGAAATCAATAACTCAATACAATATTTGAATTACTTCACTCGATAAAAAAAAATAACAAAGATACCTCTTTTTTAAAATTTAAATGCTATTTTTCACTCACTTCTCTCACGTTTTAATTTTTGAAACATTTGGTTACATGTTAGTTATTAATTGAGTTAGTGAATTCATCAACAAAATTAAACAAAACTTTGAACGACATTTTAATATAATTTTTTTATACATAAAAACACGGTATCAGAGCGTGCGCTCGCCTTCTTCGCCTCATACAAAAATGTTCGTTGAACCTATAGCGCCTTAAGAAACAAACACTGAGTTTTTCTTAATATCTTATTTGCAGAGGCCTATACTGTAAATGTAACCACATTTTTTTTAATCAATCCTAAGATTGTTTAATTGTTTTTACTCGTGTTTCAAATTATTTATTTCACAATAGTTTCATGTAGGTAGTTATTACAGTATGGTATCGGAATACACAATTAACAAAATAAATTACAAGTGCTCATTGTGAGGTAGGGCTGCACCATCATCGAAAACGAATAACTTGGCTATTTGGCTTCAATTTATTACTTAAGCCACGGATTCACATTTTTTTTTTTTTTATACTACTTGGATGACGGATCAAGCAAGAGGCCCACCTGATGTTAAGCGGTAACCTCTGCCTATGAACAGTGCATTACCTCATAGATCACGTCCACCTAGGACGCAACCTATGTGGCATTGCACTGCGCCCGCCACCCTGAGACATAAAGATGTAAAGTCTCATGTGCCTGTAATTTCACCGGCACCCTTACCCTTCAAACCGGAACACAGCAATGCGAGCACTACTGCTTTGCGGCAGAAATAGGTAAAAACACATGCTAGTGGCACGGATTATTGAGATGTTGGTTCTTGACCTTAGCCAACCCATCACTTATGCAATATTGTTTTTTATAACAGCAAACAAAACAGTAAACAAACATTGTAAGAAACAGGAAGTCAGTCCTGCCTTAAATTGCTTCTACTTATGAATTTATTCAGTTTATCAAGTACAATATCAGTCCTAATAGGTAGTGTTTATACTTAGTTTTATAGTTAGTTTGCCTAGTAATATTATAGTCTAGCAAGAGTATAAGGAAACGGGTAATTATCTGCGTGGAACTAATTAATATTTATTCATTAATATATCTTTTTATATATATATAAAACAAAGTCGTGTTAATTACACCACTTATAACTCAAGATCGGCTGGACCGATGTTAATTATCTCTTTTTTGTGGATTCTTCTCTGCTCCGAATAGCAGAATAAGTAATAAAATATCGGGGGGGGGGGTGTTTTTCACCGGGGGCTACCCGTGCGAAGACGGGGCGAGTCACTAGTATTAAATAAATCAACGGTACCTAATGTACAGTATGTTTTCGCAAACACAAATCATCGTAGCTTGGATGTACCGTGTAACCAATGTAAAGGAAGGTGGCTATGCTAAAATTCGGAGGGATAAAGGAAAATTTAATGAAAAAAAAGTAACATTTCTTAGGACAGTAATTCATAGGGCGACCTTCTGAGCAAATGTGATTGGCTGATACCTTCTGAGCAAATGTGATTGGCTGATACCTTCTGAGCAAATGTGATTGGCTGATACCTTCTGAGCAAATGTGATTGGCTGATACCTTCTGAGCAAATGTGATTGGCTGATACCTTCTGAGCAAATGTGATTGGCTGATACCATCTGAGCAAATGTGATTGGCTGATACCTTCTGAGCAAATGTGATTGGCTGATACCTTCTGAGCAAATGTGATTGGCTGATATGCTGACGATGAAGCAAACACTATTGACTATGTCGAAGTTACTTGGAGTTATTATAACATGATAATTTAGGAGTTAATATGGTCACCACTGCATATTAAAAGCAATCAAACGGGACAGCCCCACTGGCTGATCTATAGACAGACTATTTTATTGCGACACGTCTGATGCGATAGTGGTTTTACGAGTGAGTTTTACATCGATCAATACCACACAATATGTACATAATGTATTATGTAGGTATACATTATTTTTATAGGCTGGCTTACTCGACCGCTAAGCACTCCTACTGTACATCTCTCAATCCTAAGGTTGTCTAGAAGAAATAGCTATGCTATACGCGATAACGGCCATTGTGCATTTATTTATTTATTTAGTAAGTTTTTGTATTTGTGTGTGTTATGTGTTTGTTATGTACAATAACGAGTTCTATCTATCTATAATTTCTTATTTAATTAGCCATTTCAGAGTAAAACGTTATTTTCAAGAATTAATCGAGGCCGACCTTAACCTAAAACTTTATTTTCAACAATGTACCTATCGATAGTGACCGTAACCAAAAAGTAGTGTAATAAAAAACGTAGCTGTCTATAACCTAAAACATAATTTTCAGGAATAAATCGCTGTTCGGGTCTCTTCCCGCCTCTTTCGAAAAGAGACGTTGTCTACTTTTATTTTATTTCTTTTCCTAGTGTTTTCTTGAGTTATTTTGTGTTATTTTGGTGGCATTTTAACGAATGTAGCTCGTTTAAAAAGCACAAGTGTAGTGAAACGAAATGGAAGTGAATTCCGTGACTTTTGAAATTGGTGGAAATTGTCTACCAAAGTTTTAGTAAAATTGGGCACCGTTTTACTAAAACATGACTCGACTGTGACTTTGACAACTTGGAGGGAGTGTAGTGTTGCAAAATATATTGAAAATACAATATAGTGAAAATACAGATACTTGAAAATGGCAAATGCACAAGACGTGCGGCGCCAATTACAAAGAAACAAAAAAAAAATCGCTGTTCATTACCTACACCGACATTTTTAAGAATGAATCGGTGCTGTTCTTATACGTAAACGTGATTTTCAGGAATAAATGGATCTGTTCTATTGAACAGCATCGATTTATTTCTGAAAATACTCTATAATAATACTTTACTGAATAATATTTATTCTTATTAAATACGTTTTAGGTAATCCTAAAACGTATTTTTTAAGAATTAATCGATGATGTACATTACCTAATAAGTAATTTTGAGGAATAAATCGAAGCTGTTCATTACCTACGATAAAGGAGAATACATGCAAGAATACCAACAGAACAAGCAGTCGAGATAGAATTACAAAGAATGTTGAAACTTTAAACCTATTTTGCTTTAGCTAAATAATTCTGAAACAATATTTCTTGTAATGCTCAGAAAACAAGTAATTAATTTTATAAAAATTAAAAAAACCCTCAACGCAATGAAAAGTCTGAACCGATTTTGATCAAACATAGCTAAGAACACTCCCGACAAATTAACCTTTCAAACAAAACAAAAATTAAATCGGTTCATCCGTTCGGGAGCTACGATGCCACAGAAAGACACACACACAGACACGTCAAACTTATAACACCCCCGCGTTTTTGCTTCGGGGGTTAAAAATAAAGCTTTTAAGCTTTTTGTGCCATTCATATCGCACGTCAGGGGGGTAACCATGAGCTCTTATAGCGATTCGGTTCAAAAACTATTCAGTTGAAAATATCGGTTCGTCGTTGACGTTCCTCATCTTTCAATAACTTGAATTGCAGAAGTCTATAGACCCTCTGCGATTGTGCCTTTAAATACACTTGCGGACATCACGGACCAAATATTTTGTACTGAATAGTTTTTGAACTGAATCGCTATAAGAGCTCATGGTTACCCCCCAGTAACACGTACATACCAGTTATTACAATGACATTGAAATCTAGTTCATAACATTGTTGAACAAATAGGCCAGCCTTGATCATGATCTTGTCTGAGTATACGTATTAGAGTGTTGGGGACCATATTCCGGCTCATTGTAATTCAGTTCGAATTCAAACAAGTCTAACCAGTCCTTACTGTACAAATCCGCATTAATTTTAAGAAAGAGCCACTGTATTTATTCCTTTGATTTGGAATCTAAATCTTTTTTTTTTTTTTTTGGGGAGTCAGCCCTTCTACCAAGATTACCGACGTAGCCCTCAAAATTAGCAAGTTGAAGGGGCAGTAGGCAGTTCATATTGTAAAACTCGCTCGCAGAAAGATTGAAAGAAAATTTGTCTATTTTCCACCAAGAGGACACGACACACAAAACACATGAAAAAACAAAATAAAAATCTAGTACGTACAAAGGACAATTGGTATACAAAAATAAAAATAAATAAAAACTGGTAGTAGTAGGTAGGTCGATAGGCATCGATATGTGTTGTGGGGGGGTCAAATAGGTCCCTGTCTCAGGATAAGCTGCACCAGACCTAGGTTTAGTTCAGCGCTGGTTTTCAGACATAGCCTGGCTAGGTGATACCACGAACATCAATAAACTACTGGGAGGAGGGATAAATAAATATGTTAGTATGTAAATAAGAGCGATGGTAGCCTAACGGTTCAATAGTGCAACTCAGAATCCACCGATACCGGGTTCGATCCTAGGCTCCGCACCAATGACTTTTCTAAGTTATGTGTGGATTTCCATCGCTCTGTGCTTCGGAGGGCACGTTAAGCTGTCGGTCCCGGCTGTTATTGATTAATAGCAGTCGATAAGCCATGTCAGAGGCCCTCGGGCGGCTTGACAAACTCTGACACCAGAGGCCAGCACTACCTCATACGAAACGACGAAGACGACGACGACGAGTATGTAAAAACAAATACAAAAGTATTATTGGGTAAGTGCAAAATAATGAGGCAGGTCGGGAACTGTTGGAGGATAAAGGTTCTGGAGTGGAGACCACAAACCGGACGGCGCTGTGTAGGAAGGTCTACTCTCGATGTACCAAGAACATTATAAAATTATAAAGGTATGAGGAAGACAGCTCGTGGTATTCTATGGGGGAGGCCTCTGTCCAGCAGTGGATTTCTATAGCCTGATGATGATAAATGCACGGGAATAGGCGTTGATCTTGACGTACAAGACAAGACATACAAGTTGTGGAATGAGTTTCCTTCTAGGTTTTTTCGCAAAACTACAATAAAACCGCTTCAAAATAAAAGAGCCCTTCAAGGCAGGCAACGCAATGGCAATGCCTCTGGTGTTGCAATTGGCGACGGTGACCGCTTACCATCAGGCGGGCCCGTAAGTCAGATTGTCGCGCCATAACATAAAAAAATACATTAGCATAGCATCTATTTAACCCCCGACGCAAAAACGACGGAGTGTTATAAGTTTGACGTGTCTCCGTGTGTGTGTGTGTGTGTCTGTCTGTGGCATCGTAGCTCCCGAACGGATGAACAGAAAAAAAATTTTTTTTTGTTTGAAAGGTGATTTTTTCGAGAGTTAGCTATGTTTGATCAAAATCGGTTCAGCCGTTTCATTGCGTTGAGGGTTTTATTAATTTTTACAAAATTAATTAGGTACTTGTTCTGTAGAGAGACCGAGAAAACAGAAACAAAATATACAAATTTCAGGTCTAGCGTTTAACTGAGTCAGTCCCTGAGGTATGGGAGCGGTACAGGAGGGGTGTTTTCGTTACGTCAAAATGAAGCGTGGCTTTATTTCATCTGATAATTTGAGAGACGAAAACACCCCTCCCGTACCGCTCCCATACCTCAGAGGCTGACTCAGCTACTAGACCAGTATTTGTATTATGAAGGGTTCCGTTACGAAACATGATATGAAGTAGTATGGTCAAGTAAATACTAGTCTACTGAAACTAGGTCACATTAGTGTTAGACTAAGTATTTCAACGTTATATTAGATTGTATTATTCGACATTGAGAAGTTGATTTAAGTAGGTATTGTAAGTTACGTGTTAGAACGTAAGGCATGACATTGAGAACATTCAATAAGTACCTTTATTTGTATTGTATTGTATTGCTTTATTGAATTTTACATTTAAATTATTGGAATTACATTGCGTGTACGTCATAACTCTTCTGTTTTTTTTTTTTTATACTACCCAGGTAGCAAACAAGCTTACGGCCCACCTGTTGGTAAGCGGTTACCGTAGCCTATGAACGCCTGCAATACCAGAGGCATCACACGCGCGTTGCCGACCCTTTCAAAATTTCCAAACACCCCTTTTGAAGAACCCCATACTGTTCTGTACTGTAGGGTATGCGTAGGAAAATCTTCTTGAATTGAAAAGAAAGGATGGACGTTATTTTATTTATCATCTAACTGTCCAACATCCTAAATAGGACGATTTTGGCATACGATTAGCTAGGCTGGACAGTTAACGGGTTCGGCCCGGGCCCGGGCGGACATTCCAGACGATAATAGATTGACGAAACGGGTACATAAGACGAGCGTGAATGGTACAGTGGGAAGGGGAAGACCTCGGCGAACGTATTCACGGTGACGTCGTCTGTCTTTCCTGAAAACTATAATATGGGCCTCTTTAAGGCAAGAGGGAATAGGTGCCTTCTAGACCTTCGTGCTCCAACGTCGGCCGCATCGTCACTTACCAACAGGTGAGATCGCGGTCAAACGAGGGTCTATCATAGTTAAAAAAAAAAAGAACAGACCAGATCGGAGACGTTCTGGAAAAAGGCCAGGTCAAGAGTAACCTTAACCGACGAGCATGTATGAAGAATGTGATGAGAGTGAATGAAGCAAAAGAGGTGTGTCAGGATCGTAGCAAGTGGAAATCCGTGTTCTCTGCCTATCACTCCGGGAAACAGGCGTGAGTTTAAGTATGTGTGTATGTAGTTGAAGTGATCATCAGGCTCAGAAAACTGAAAACCGTTGCGGAATAAAGGTTCTCGAGTGGCCACAAACCTCATGACGCAAAGGAGGAATGCCCCCTTTCGAGAGACCAAAAGCATTATAGAGGTCGCAGGAAGGCGTTGGATGGAGGCGGCTCAAACTGTTCCTCGTGGCATTCTATGGGAGGCCTATGTTTAGCAGTGGACTTCTGATGATAGATAGAGAGAAAACTAATTATTGCACAAGACGAAAAAGCAGTTTCTTTGACATATGTATTTTTATTTGATTCTGTTTTTTTTTTGACATCAGCATATGTAAATTATTTTGTGTTTTAGTGTAGGTAATGTAAAATGATATATTTTGAATGTAACCTACATATTGAAAATTATTATATTAAATTAAATTAGGATAGTTTTTTTTTCCAAATGTTTGTGCGCCGAAAGGCAAAATCTAGTGATCTAACTATAAATAAATACACCTAACACTTGTACCAAGATTTACAGACAATAAATTAATTATGAATTGTTATGAATTTAGTACATAGGCGAACTTAATGCTAATTAGCATTTTTTTCCAGCTAACCTTTGTGTAATGTAGAGTGGGTGTGATTGGTATGATTCAGAATAATCATTATAGGTCGAGATTAAATGATTTACATAATTAAATTAAATACCTACTCAAAATAACTATGATAAATATCTAAATATTATGAAGCTTTAGTTTCGATGACTTTCATATACCGACGGAGTTTAATCTACTTCAATATCCTAAGGAAACGTATTGGTAATAAGTTCTTTGTGAAAAATATATTTTAATACAAGCTTTTATAAAATTAGTGATCGTAACCGTGTGCTGATCAAAATGAGCCTAAACACGGCCAGTCTACTATTATCCATCGAAGAGATCCATTGTCCACCTTCCGTCTCCATCATCAGATCAGCTCGCTGTCACCATCATATTGTCATCGGAACTTGACAGGTATGCCAAATTACAGCTCAATCGGTTGAGGATAACTGCTTTAAAATTCAGTTAAGTACAAGATTCCACACGGACATAGCTTGTAACAAGTAATTAATTTTGTAAAAATTTAAAAACCCTCAACGCAATGAAACGGCTGAACCGATTTTGATCAAACATAGCTAAGAACACTCCCGACAAATTCACCATTCAAACAAAAAAATAATACGAAATCGGTTCATCCGTTCGGGAGCTACGATGCCACAGACTGACACACACACACACACAGAGAGAGAGAGACACGTCAAACATATAACACCCCGTCGTTTTTGCGTCGGGGGTTAAAAAGACTCACATAAATAGTTTTATGTTATAATGCGAACTGCTAAGGAGTGGAACACACTGCCGTCGTCTGTCTTTCCTGAAAACTATAATCTGGGTCTCTTCAAGTCAAGAGTGAACAGGTGCCTTCTAGACCTTTGTGCTCCATCTTCGGCCACATCGTCACTTACCAGCAGGTGAGATCGTGGTCAAACAAAGGTCTATTAATGTTAAAAAAAAAAAAAAAAAAAAAAATGTTATTGAAAACAATGACAATAACAAAATACCTAGTTACGCTTTATCTAGGTCTACGAGAGAGTATTATCGACCTCGCGGTTAAGAGCGCGGTGAATGAACAATCACGCATGCGCACTGAGAGATGCGGCGAATACCGTACCTGCTTTCAAGAAAAATAAAATGTTAAGGCGTCGATGGACGCCAAATTATGTCACTATCTAACTCATTCAAGTACAGGTAAGTTAGAAAGTTACAGAATAGTGTTCGTGAAACGAAGCATGAGCGAAAATCACGTTTTTTTTTGTTTAAAAATCATTAGGAAAGTAATTTTTAGAAATAAAAAGAAGGTTCCGTTGTGTTATTTAATATACTGAAGGCAATAAAAACATCTTATGATTGATAGTTTACGAGAAAAATGGTTGTAACTACGAAAACAGAGGCTACTTTGCAAATTTATTTCTTAAATTTTAAGTTGTTTTTTCAAATTTTTCAAAACAAGACTTGCTTTATTTATGATGTAGATTAACATATTTTTTTTGTAGAGTCTTAGATAAAGATTGTAGTAAAAAAAGGTTTTAAGGTGGGGTAAGTATAACGCAAAATTACCAATCTTAGATGAGATTTTTAACTGACTAAATCATTTTTTTTTCCTTAGCCTATATTGGCCCACTGCTGGGCAAAGGTCTCCCCCAAATTCCTCCACTTGTCTCCACTAAATCAAGTACAATATTCAAATTAAAAATATACACATTATAATACCGAGGGATCACCCAGACAGAAACACGAAAGGACAAAATTTTCTCGATAGAAAAAAATAACAAAGTTACCTCTAACTTTTGGCTAGATTCGATTGTTTGTCAATATGGTGCAAATTATTGGGTCAAAAATTGGATAAATAAGATCAATACAATAAAACGGAGGGATCACCCACGGGGTTTTTTAAAATTATCTATATTTCACGAGCGCGTGGCTTTTTTTTTTTTTTGTATGAAGATTTCTGCCTGGTGATGGCGCAGTCTTAATGCACGACATTTCACATATATCCACACGCCTTAATCTTTTTTTGTTTTGTCTATAATATCTTCGTTATATACGCCATATCCGAATCACGCAATTATATTGACAGAAAACTTCGACAATCTTGATCAAACAAGCAAACGAATAGCCCAGAAAAACAGAGGCTGCTTCACTATCTATCGCAAATAATTTGTATACGGCTTCCTTTTTTCAGTACCCGTTTTCCTACCACCGGAATGTTTTAGCACATGAACTCACTGTATAGTCACAAATATATTTGTACTTTAACTTCGAATGTTATTGTAGAGCACTAGAGTCCCAGAGGACGTTGGGACAAGAACTGGGCGTGACGTCATACAGGCGCGGCGACGCATGCGTATCGTATACCACATCAGATATATAGATATTGGAAAGGGTAACAGAGAGTTTACAAGAAACAAGGATAATACAATTTATTAAATTAAGAATCTACATAAGAGCTCTCAAAGAAGTTTCGATGTGTAGGAAAATTCCGGTAACTAGATAGATGGATAGATAACACTATATTGCACACCAAAAAGTCAAATAACAAGTAATTAATTTTGTAAAAATCAAAAAACCCCCAACACAATCAAACGGCTGAACCGATTTTGATCAAACATAGCTAAGAACACCACCGACAAAATCACATTTCAAACAAAACAAAAAACGAAATCGGTTCATCCGTTCGGTAGCTACGATGGGACCGACACACACACACACACACACACACACACAGACACGTCAAACTTATAACACCCCTTCGTTTTTACGTCGGGGGTTAAAAAGATAAATAACAAAAAATTATACCAGTAATGTACAATGGGCAGTCTTATCGCTAAAAGCGATCTCTTCCAGAGTTTTTTTTACAGTAGGTCACATTCTATTCTGTGGCGCACTCTGCTCGTTATCAGAATGACACGACAAAAAACACTTACTTTTCTTGAAAAACGTATCCTATGTCCTTCCTCATGATACACATTATAACTTTGTCAAATTTCATCAAGATCGGTTCTGCCAGTTAGTCATTAAAAGGTAACAAAGAGATAGAGTTACTTTCGTATAGTGTAGTGTAGGTCACGTTGAAGGTCACGTTTACCTATGACGCACCCTATGTGACATTGCGCAGCGCCCACCACCCTGAGACCTACAGATGAAAGTCTCATGTGCCTGTAATTTCACCGGCACCCATACCCTTTAAACCGGAACACAGCAATGCGAGCATTACTGCTTCGCGGCAGAAATAGGTATAGAGGAAGTACTTCCCCGGACGATCTCTTTCACAAAAAAGCAAAGAAATCAACAAAGATATAAAAGAGAGATAAAAGTAGATTCATTACAGCTTCTTTAGCTCTACGAAACATGGACTAACTGATTAATCGGTTGCCCTAATTTGTTACACCTTAATTGGTTTAGCCGTGAAGCTACAAGCATACAAGGAAATGAAAATTAATGTTCCGATAAAATGTCCTAAGGCTGCGTAGTAGGCAAACTGTTCGCCGCCGACTGAGTTAGGCTGCGTAGTAGGCAAACTGTTCGCCACCGACTGAGTTAGGCTGCGTCCCCATTAGGCAAACTGTTCGCCGCCGACTGAGTTAGGCTGCGTCCCCAGTAAACAAACTGTTCGCCGCCGACTGAGTTAGCGGCGTATCGGTTTAGTACGCCCTTCCAGTGTTGAAGTGTTCACAGTTTGCTAGTTTTGCGCTCACTCTAAGCAGTTACGCGCAAAACTAGCAAACTGAGAACACTCCATTTCAAATATGGAAGGGCGTACTAAACCGATACGCCGCTAACACAGTCGGCGGCGAACAGTTTGTTTACTGGGGACGCAGCCTAACTCAGTCGGCGGCGAACAGTTTGTTTACTGGGGACGCTGCCTAACTCAGTCGGCGGCGAACAGTTTGTTTACTGGGGACGCAGCCTAACTCAGTCGGCGGCGAACAGTTTGTTTACTGGGGACGCAGCCTAACTCAGTCGGCGGCGAACAGTTTGTTTACTGGGGACGCTGCCTAACTCAGTCGGCGGCGAACAGTTTGTTTACTGGGGACGCAGCCTAACTCAGTCGGCGGCGAACAGTTTGTTTACTGGGGACGCTGCCTAACTCAGTCGGCGGCGAACAGTTTGTTTACTGGGGACGCAGCCTAACTCAGTCGGCAGCGAACAGTTTGTTTACTGGGGACGCAGCCTAACTCAGTCGGCGGCGAACAGTTTGTTTACTGGGGACGCAGCCTAACTCAGTCGGCGGCGAACAGTTTATTTACTGGGGACGCAGCCTAACTCAGTCGGCGGTGAACAGTTTGTTTACTGGGGACGCAGCCTAACTCAGTCGGCGGCGAACAGTTTGTTTACTGGGGACGCAGTCTAACTCAGTCGGCGGCGAACAGTTTACCTACTGGGGACGCAGCCTTAGTTTGTTATTTATTTCGTAGTTGGCATGTTTGTTTGTCGTGCCCAAGTAGGTAGTTTATTTATGAGTGTTCCCAGGACATTTACATTTGTACCTATGTACCTACACAGCCACTCTACTTCCATCGAGGTCAAAACGAATAAACAGATATCATCATCATCATCACCTAAGATCCACTGCTGGACATTAGGCCTCCCCCATAGAATACCACGGCGAACGGTCCTGAGCCGCCTCCATCCACCGCCTTCCTGCGGTGATTAATATCTTTGGTCCATCGAAAGCGGGTATTCCTCTTCTAGTTCTAATTAGTGACGACCTCTGTGGCGCGGCGGGCGAAGGTGCGCCTTCGACACTGCGGGTTCGATTCCCGCCTCGGAACAAATATTTGTACGACCTGCAGATATTTGTTCAGGGTGTTCTGGGTATTTTCTATGTATAATGAAAAATATCTATCTATGTAATGTATTGTATTAAGTATATCAGTTATCTAGTAGGTACCCATAACACAATCTCTGCTTGACTTGGGGCTAGATAATGTGTGAACTGTCCACCGTTATTTATTATTTATTTATTTATAGGCCACGGCAAAAAAAAAGCTAATTCATCATTACTAATTTAATAAAAGCTTGTTTTTTTTTTGTTTAACAAAAACTTATTTAATTATGTTTATCGATTGTTTTAGTAATCATAAAACGCGATCGGAAGTGTGTTATCGAAATTAATCACCTACGAATCAAAGGCCACATCAATGAAACGTAATATAAACATTGTTATGATGGCGCGCGAATATAGTTTTAAATTGTTACCACATTCCGGAAACTGTACGAAACCGTTATTATTTATTTATTTATAATACACAGGCAGCTGATGCGTGTATATCTTAGTCCTTATCAGTGCACTTTAAATGTTTAACAAGTCTGTTTTTGAAAGAATTCACTGAGGGGGCACTGATCACTGAGTCTGGTAGCTGGTTCCAAGTACGCACGACGCGATTAGGCAATATGTGCATCCTCGGAAGAGTAATAATACTAGTAACATATTAATAGAGTTCGTTCAGAGAGGTACTACCACCATACCTATTTCTGCAGCAAATTAGTAGTGCTCGCTCCGGTTTGAAGGGTATACCCATACCTGCCGGTGAAATTACAGGCACATGACACTCTTCATCTTTACCTCTCAGGGTGGCAGGCACAGTGCAATGCCACGTTGGACGCGTCCTAGGTGGACGTGGCCTGTGATGCCTATGCTCCCCTCTACCTACCACAGGCGCAGTCAAAATGAACAAACAGATATCATCATCATCCAGCCTACAGAAATCTACTGCTGCACGTAGGCCTTCCTATAGAATGCCACAATGAACGGTCTTGAGCTGCCTCCATCCACCTACTTTCTGCAACCTATATCCTGAAATAAATACATGTATACCTTTTGCAACCTCCATCCGCATAGTAGACACCTGGTCGTACAGTGCTGCACAGATCCAAGTGAGCATAATGAGCCATAGGAGGAGTGTGCCGCGGACAGCCCAGTGTAATGCACATCGCACCTCTGCCGCAACGTTAGGTTCTTGTGGCTGTGCCGACACACCATGACTGCGTTCTCTCCTGCAATAGATCAGTGAGTTATTATAAAGAAAACCAGCTTAGAGTAACATAAAAACAGCCTAATTTACTATAAAATTCAGAGTTTTGCAAGTGCAATGGAGGTTAATCCCTCATCATATCAAGTACCAGCAATCCGAGGATGCAAATACTACCCAATCGCGTCGTGCGCACTTGGAACCGGTTACCAGGCTCAGTGATCAGTGCCTCCTTAGTAAATTCTTTCAAAAATAGACTTGACAAACATTTAAACTGCACTGAAAAGGACTAAGATATACACGCATCAGCTCTGATAGCTGCTTGTGTATTATAAATAAATATTAATAATTGGATTTATGATTGTAAACGAACAAGCTGTTAAAATTAAAATATATTTAAAGTGTAATCAGTGCAGAGAGTGAAACTAAGACATTTCAACACTCAGAAATAGACATATCAGCGAAAGCTGCTCTATATAATTTTAAATGATAATAATATCATCAGACTTTCCAGATATGCTATATAGTTAGTTCACCAGGAATACTTGCTTTTATCGGACATACTAGGCAGCCCATACCTCGTTATTTTCTTTTTCCGACTGGGAATAATATCTAGCTGTAAATCTTCAGATTCTTCGTCAGTTGAAAGATCCAGGAGTCTGAAGTTTTCTTTGTTGAGTCTAGATGGTGCTGACATTTTTATAGTTTTTCATACACATAATATTTTGCAATATCACTATTCAAATTCACTATGATTTGAAGGCTTCGTATATACAAGGCACTTGTTTACTACAGCATCGAGTTAGCAAGAGAGATTCGAAATGCAGGAGCACCATCATCTCGACATTGTTTTGTAGGTTATGTAAATATTTTTATTTTGTATGGACTACGAAGGCTATCTTTTTGGGTTTTCTTCAAATTTTGTTCTAAAAGCTTAGACAAATGGAAGCTAAAAAAACCCTTAACTTATAATCCATTTCATAAAAATTTGCTGAAAAACTCCTCAAAACAAACGAGATGAAATGTTCAGTGGCCTTTGAAAAGAGAAAGATGAAATATGAAATGTTTTTCTTCTTCTTCTTCTTCTTCTTTTTGGTGTGTAAATGTTTCTTCTTCTTCTTATCTTAGGTAATGGCTTCTGTACATTATTTGCAACAATTTAGCCAATGTCAAGCATCGAGCAACGCAGGCCTCCGTACCGGAGGGGAGACGCCTTAGAGCTGTCAACCGATACATATTTATTCAGATATATTTGGGGGGGGCTTCACGCACTCACTTACACTTTAATGCACACTTTTGTAACCAGTCGTTCTATCGCTATAAACGCACACATCTATAAACAGCAACACATCAAAAATCTTTATACACACATAGATGCTTTCTGTGTACAAACATCATGTTATGTCACAAAATTACAGTAACACCCGTTCTAGGGACTTCCAGCACTCAAGTCGATAAATTAATAGTATCGATAACTTTTTGGTAGGAACTTACTTTGCCTACCATCAAGGGTCATTTAAGGGATGTAAGGGCGGCTAGGGATGGGGGGGAAGGGTTGAACGCTCTCTGTGAAGGAGGAGTTGCGGAACCGCCCCAATTATCGAGGATAACATAGAGATAATTTTGTGGATCACTATGAAATTTTAGATTAGTAAAAGGTAGTAGTAGGCTGGAGAGACAGGGGGGTAAACGCGGAAACTTAGAGTATAGAGAAAAAATCAAGAAAATTTTGATTACCCCAGGTACAACCACTAGCTCATGAGATGATTAGTTCTTGGGAAAATTTAATTAGAATTTTGTTCAAAGCATACTGTAAAGGATAGGGGCGTGGAGTGGTGAGAGTCCAGATAAACAACACTTTTAAAGGTTTTAAAACTAAATTCCGATCGTGTGCGCGTAACGAGATGCCGTTCGTTTTATGTTAACAAGCCAACTGCGTCATCGCTCGCGCGCAGACGGAGGGTAGTTTTAGTTTATTATTTATTGTGGTAAGTACATCGATTGCCTACCTGCACTGTACGTAATTAATTTTAGGTTTGCGAGGCACGTCGTCTACATTCTCCGCCCAGTGTCACGTCAGGGACACCATTAGCTATAGGAAGCAGTGCCAAGCGAGTTACTGGTCTGGTCAACAACACTCCAGTCTTGGTCTTTATTTCCACGGTGCGTACACGCCCGTCTGATCCAGGAAATACTCTCTCCACGATGCCTTTCGGCCAAGTGTTTCTAGGGTAGTTAGGGTCGCATATGATCACAAGATCGCCTGGTTTCAAGTTGCCTCCTTCTTCATACCACTTTTGTCTAGGCAAGAGATCGGGTAGTACCTCCTTGACCCAGCGTTGCCAAAATAGGTCGGCTAGCTTCTGTGCTGTTCGCCACATCTTTCTCAGATACAGGTCCCCGTCACCGAATACTCCAGGCACAGGTAAGTTCGAGGTGGAGCCAATTAAAAAATGATTGGGAGTCAGTGCTTCCATATGGTTCGGTTCAACACTCACGTGGGTTAATGGTCTGCTGTTAATCATGTTCTCAACTTCAGCGAGCAGAGTTATCAGTGTTTCCTCTCGGGGTGCTCTCTCTTTCAGGGTAACTTTTAGCGCTGCCTTGACACTTCGTATGAGGCGTTCCCAAGCACCGCCTTTCCAAGGGCTAATTGGTGACAAAAAAGCCCAAGTCACACCACGGTTAGTCATTTCTTCGTTGATGCTGGTCTGATCCATTTCTTTAAATGACTTTCTCAGTTCAGCTTCAGCGCCGCGCAGGTTAGTACCATTATCAGAATATATATTTTGAGGCCATCCTCTTCTAGATGCCATTCTTCTTAGGGACATGATAAAGGAGTCGGTCGTCAGAGAAGGCACTATTTCAATGTGCACGGCTCGCACAGTCATACAGGTGAATAATACGCCGTAGCGTCGCTCTCGTCGGCGGCCGACGGTGATCTCCATCGGGCCGAATAGATCTACTCCGCAGTGGGTGAAGGCGCGCTGATGATGTGCAAGTCTCGCTGCCGGTAAGTCCGCCATACGTGGTACCGATGGTGAAGCTCTTTTTATTCGGCAAAACGAGCATTGAGAAGCAACAGTACGTACCGTGGGTCGTAGGTTTAGCAGCCAGTACCGCTGTCGAAGTTCGTTTACCACCATTTCATTATTTCCATGTGCCGATTTTATATGATAGCTTTTTGTTATTAATCTTGCAATCTGGTGACGTCCATCTATTATTATGGGTCGTTTAATGTCCGAGCTTATGTGCGTTGCAGCTTCTACTCGTCCACCAACTCGAAGAATGGCCCACTCGTCTAGATACGGCGTCAGCGTGCGTAATCGGCTATCAGGTGGTATCTGTTTATTATTTTTCAATAGATTTATTTCTGTAGAAAATGATTGCATCTGAGCGTAGCGAATCAATAATCTTTCTGCTCGCTGTAATAATTCTGTGTCTATTTCTTTTTTACAGGTCTTCTTGCATTTTTCCAGGAACAATAGAACGGTAGCAGTAGATCTCAAGAGGCGAAGCCACGAAGAAAACTTCTCTGGATCCGGAACAGGTAAGGTATCGCGCTCCACTGCATATACATGGAGAACCATTTCTAAAGTTTCTTCATTAATTATTATCTTTTCTTTTTCAGGTTGTGTCATCCAGGAGCTGTCCTTTTCGTACAAGAAGTTAGGGCCCTGGAACCATTCACAATCGTTGTGTAATTTAAAATTCATATTTTTTGTAGCTACATCTGCTATGTTTTTTCCTGATTGTATGTAATGCCATTCATTCATTTTACTCAATTCATCGATTTCGCCAAGTCTATTCGCGACGAATGTTTTGTAATTTCTCGTATCGTTTTTTATCCAATGCAATACAGTCATGGAATCAGTCCAAAAATATCTTTTACTTGGTTGCAGTCTGTGCTCTTTTTGTATAACATCGGCGAGGCGGCCTGCGAGTACAGCACCCTGTAGTTCTAGCCGAGGGATCGAAGTAGGTTTTATTGGTGCAACACGGCTTTTACTTGCAATAAATGACACGCACACATTCGAGTTATCCGTGTGCACGCGCCAGTAGGCAACAGCGGCGTAGGCGACCGGTGATGCGTCACAGAACAAGTGCAGTTCTGTTGTCTCGCTCGCACTCGTGGATCTGTTAGGGTTTATAATAGAACCTTTCTTGTTCGTAACGTTATGTTTTGAACGAAAATACCATCTTGGTATGCGAATATTTTTTAGTTCATGTAGTTGAGAAATCCAGTCTTGAAAAATCTCGAACTGTTTAGTAGGTATTTGTTCATCCCACTTAATTGTAGATTTCCAGGTGTCTTGAATGATTATTTTTGCCTTTATCGTGAACGGCGTCAGTAGGCCGTAGATGTCGAATATAGACATCACAATGCGTAGAAGTTCCCGTTTCGTAGGTTTTTGTTCGCATTTTAGTATCTTTTCTGGGATTTTTTGTAGTGACAGGTTAAAACCAAAGGTGTCGGTTTTCGGGTACCATAACAATCCAAGGGTGCGTTCGCTCAAATGATCATCTTCGGATTTGAAATTGACCACAGCTTCACTCAACGCTTCTTTAGGTATATTCTGACATACTTGAGGTTCATTGGACGTCCAGTTTCTTATCTCGAAATTGCCTTGTTGATGTATATATGTAACATCTCTCATTGTTTGTAGGGCTACGTCAATGGTGTCAAAACAATCAATATAATCATCCACGTAGTGGCTTTTTGTTATTGCATGTACCGCATGTGGCATGTCAGTTTCATATCGCTGCGCATTTTTATTCTTTATATGCTGCGCTATAAAGGGGGAGCAATTGGCGCCAAAGATTAATGACGTCATTTTATACGTTTTTATTGGTTCATTCTCGGTCTGTTGGTCTCGCCACAGAAATCTCAAGGCATCTTGGTCCTGTTCTCTAATTTTAGTTCTAAGATACATATCTTTTATGTCTCCCGTTAGTCCGATTGGCCGTTCTCGGAACCGTAGCATAATTCCGAGTAAGGACTCGAGCAAGTCTGGACCTTGGAGTAGATAGTCATTTAAGGATTGACCGGCCGAAGTAGCAGCGGCGTCAAAAACAAGACGCATTTTTTTTTTATTTGGATTTTCAACTCCAAAGTGCGGTAAGTACCATACTTTCGTAGCTCTATGGTCATTTTCAGTGGACTCGATCTTACAGGCGTACTCATTGACGAACAAGTGATCAACTCTTTCTTTGTATCTCAAGGCGAAGCCCTGGTCAGTTGACATTTTTCTTTCTATTGTTTTCAGCCGTCGATACGCATTGCAGAATGAACTCGCCATCTTGGCATTTTCGTCTTTCCATGGTAAGCCAACTTCCCATTTTCCATTTATTAATTTTGCGGATTTTTCTACCATTTCTATGGCTTTGCACTCATCTTTGTTTTTTCTTGGTTTATTGTGAACACCAAGACTTTCAAACGTGAAAGACTTTTTCACAAGTTCATGCAATTGTGCGTCACTCTCTATGTCCGTGTGTATCGCATCATGACGACAACACGTGCACCGCTCGGTACTTTCATATTTTGTGAGCGTGTATTGTGGTAACGCAGACGCATCAGCTGTGGTCTCGCAGGCACCTGTATGCACTGCCGCCAGTGGGGAGATGTTGGCGGTGGCGCTGTTGCAGGCGTGGCGGGACTGGCAGCTGGGAGCGGGGGCAGGGGGGCGCCTCAGCTGTTTCACTGTCAAGGTCACCATAGCACACTCCGACACTGTACTTGAATATTGACGTTTCGAAGGACAAACGCCGTGCACACACCAACCTAATGGTGTCAGTGTGGCACAAGGTTCACTTTTGCTACGAATTATTGTCTTTATAGGTGCAATTAGATGGTAATTGTCTTGACCAATCAATATCGTTGGTTTTACATTTACACTACATGAAATATAACTGTTCAAGTGGTACAAGTGCTCATAGTCTTTTAAGTTTATATTCGATATTTTTTGTAATGGTAAATTAAGTTCACTTATTTTTCTCATACTTATGTCGAATGAGTCATTGTTTATGCTTGTAATTTTACAATTTATTTGTTCACTGTCACACTTTAGTTCAGAATCCCATGCACCACGAACACGGAGGGTTTGTTTTTGTCCATGTAAACCGACACGGTTTGCGATATCAGCTGCTATCAGCGATACCGTCGCGCCATCGTCCATGAGAGCGTGTGTACGGAACACGCCCTTCGGTCCATGGATGTTCACGGGCACCACTTTCAGAAACACACATGATTTTGAACTGTCCACCGCATTAGCTACAGTCTCATTACTCACTGGGCAGTCATTGTTCACTTGGTCCACTGTTTTATCACTGGTTAAAAACACTTTATTGTCATCGCTGTTAGTTTTATTTTCACTTTCACTTTTTTCACTGTTTGCACTGGTTTTAGATTTCCAGTGCAGAAGACGGTGGTGAGGTAGCCCACACTCATCGACGGGACAGGAAGCTGCAGAGCAGTTGTCACGGCTGTGAGTAGCTAGTAGGCATTTATGACATAGGTTATTGACCCGTACGAAGCGCCATCGGTCTTTAGTCAAGGCGCGCTTGAATCGTGCGCATTCAGGTAGCTTGTGATTACTAATCTTGCAAAACTGACAGCGCGTGACGTCACGCTTAGCGCCAAGTAGGACTGAGTGCGATCTGCGTTCCTCGGGTTTTTTACGGTAGTCCGATTGAATATGAAGATGGGTCAAACCTGCGGCTGCGATTTTATTTGCTTCATTGTATAGGAATTCAGCTAGCATCTCTAACTTAGCTGTTTGTATGTTGCAGTTCGCGCCGTAGTAGTCAGCCCACTTGTTGATGAGCGCACTAGGACACTTCGTGAGCACAGTGGACACCAATTCAGGACTTCTTAGGTAATCAGTTTGATTCACTGCTTTTACTGCGGCCACGTAATTCTTTATTTTGATAGAAAACGACACAATTTCGTAATGGTAGTTTTGTGATAGTGGTGGTATTTTCTTAAGTTGATATGTAATTTTGTGTATTATTGTTTCAGGTCTGCCGTAGCGGAGTTCGAGCGCTTCAATGATGATGTGTGGAGCCGTGTTCCCGATGAGAAGTGAACATACTGTTTCTTTTGCTTCTCCCTTCAAGGATTTGCGTAATCTCCACATATTTTCTGCATCACTGTACTTGCATATTTTAGTAGATTCGTCGTAAGCTAGTTTGTAAGCCAGCCACTCGAGAGGATCTCCGTTGAACTGAGGTAAGTCTTTTGACGAAGCAAATCTTGACAACAATTGTTTGTTTTGCAGGTTAGATTGGTAGATAGCACTGACTAAGTTTTGCATGTCGGTACCGCCAAAGCCTTCGGCAGCAGCGTCACGCTCACCGTCGCGAGCCGCGTTCATGTCACTGTTGTTTTTGTTTTCAGCTATATGACTGTTCTCGAGCCATTCTTGTACTTTACCGATTGAATCTATTTCCGTAGGCTGGTATTGAGAGCTTCGACGACTTTTTGACGCTACGCTTTCGAGGGCGGCTATGTCTGCAGCTAACTTTTGTTCAACCAAGGTCTTTTCTAGCTGTGCGTTCTTTTCGACAGCTTTTCTTTCGATATCAGCTTTCTGTTTAGCGGCCTCATACTCTAACCGCATTTTTCGTGCTTCGATTGACTTTTCTGAGCTGGAATGTTTCTTAGGGTAAACATTGGGCATTAAACTGTGGGCGTTTCTCTGTAAACAATCCCCTTCAGTCTTTTTCAGTATTTCCGACTTTACTTCACGCGTCGGGTCTTCTTTCATCATCTTTTTCATGAGTTCTGCCTTTTTCCAAGCGCTACGTGTTTGCACCGTTGTTTCGTAATGGCGGCGGCTGCGCGGCGGCGGAGTGCTGAACATTTAGGTGACTTCTACACAAAGTTCCACGTATAATCCGCTCGAAGAGACCACTTTGTAAAGGATAGGGGCGTGGAGTGGTGAGAGTCCAGATAAACAACACTTTTAAAGGTTTTAAAACTAAATTCCGATCGTGTGCGCGTAACGAGATGCCGTTCGTTTTATGTTAACAAGCCAACTGCGTCATCGCTCGCGCGCAGACGGAGGGTAGTTTTAGTTTATTATTTATTGTGGTAAGTACATCGATTGCCTACCTGCACTGTACGTAATTAATTTTAGGTTTGCGAGGCACGTCGTCTACACATACAATCATTTCATAAAACTATGGGTTGGCAAGTCAAAAGACGAAAAGAAAGGAAAGGAAAAAACGCTTTACTTAGCTCCCGTCTTCGTTCTAACCTACATAATCCATGTCGGTTCTGGCCTCTAAATATACAATGTATTATATCTGTCAGTCACTGTTATTGTCAAAAACCAAAAATCATGATCCTAAGTGCCAAAAAACTACATTAGTCATTAAAATGTAAAAATAGTTTTTTTTTAAATTTCAGGCATAGTTATCCCACGACACATGGGATCCTAGTGTGGGATCAGAACTATGTAGGTATGTGTTGGGTGTGTTAAGTTATGTTAATGTTAAACAATGGTAGGTAAAGTAATACTTAGCGCTTTATATAGTGAACAGAATATCGCGTTGAAAAAATTATACCTAGCTATATTTTTTTTTCATTCTTTGGTCAATCAAAGAATAGGATTTGAATAGGAAAATCCCACGACACAGTAAGGACACTCATGACACGACTTTTCTTGAAAATGAGTTAACGAGTTCAAACTGGGAAATGCTTTTGTTAATTTATCGTGATCACGTATCCCACAACCTAGGTAGGCATGCAACTTTTTACGAAAAACTATCACACCTCTAGATTTCTAATATCACATGGTAATTTAAATTCATGTCAAGATATGTTCACACATTAAAAAAAAAACTAGTAATTTAACTTAGAAGCCCTTGCAAGCCTAGCTAGTAATATCTTGGAGCAACACGGACGCTGCTAGAGGTCACACGAGAGAGACACGAGGAGGTCGCGGCGGTGGGCGACATCAAGTAAAGGCGTTCCCCTCTGGCTATGCACAATTTAATTTGGGCATACGCGTTAGTAAAACTGTTTTCGCCCGATCATTAGGGCGAGCGAAGTGAGTCCTCTACTATCCCATGCAATTTTTTGGTAAGCTTAACGAAAAAACTATCCGTTGTAATTTAGCGTAGTAATTTAAATTCATGTCTGTGTTTAAATATAAATAATCAAGGAAAAAAAAGCTTGCTAGCACTCACCAAGCATGTTTTGCTTTTGCAAGTAATAAAATTGTATCATGATGGGCTGATTGCTCTGTCAGACTGAACCGATCGTGTGACGCATAGAGTAAAACAGTGTGACAGTGCTACAAATACTGAAATGCCGAATACATTTTCTGCTGTAAATCAAGGTGTACGGAAAGATGGTGTTTACTTTCACATTGTACCTATGTGAATTTAATTATATATATATTTATTTTTATTTTATTTTTTGATGCTGGACACAGTTCACACCAGATTATCCAGCCCCAAGCCAAGCACAGCTTGTGTTATGGACTAGATAACTGATATCCCTAATACAGTACATTACATAGAATCAGATATTTATTTTGTATTAACATAGAAAATACCCAGAACACCCTGAACAAATATCTGCAGATCGTACAAATATTTGTTCTGAGGCGGGAATCAAACCCGCAACCTCCTGCGTCACAGGCGAACCTACGTCCACCGCGCCACAGAGGTCGTCAATTTATGGCATAAAATGAAAAATTTCCAATTAAAATCATAACAGTTACCTACCTTGTTACATACCAATACCTTCATGGTGATTGGATTAACGGTTAGAAAGTTAGGTTAGGCTAGGCTATGGCTCCCGAATAATATAAATCAAATTTCAATAGTTGGTAAAACATATTAAACGAGCATTTATTTTATCGATAAAAAATCTACTTTATTATTGAGGCACATCACTAATTTAGTAGTATAAAAGAAAACACGGGCAACTCACTTTCAGGAACTTTTGAGAAATAAAAAAAACTGTTAAATGAGCACAAAGCTATTTCAGTATGCATTGAGGCTGTTATTGTTAGCAGTTGCTTATTTAATAAAAAAAAATATTAGGTTTACCAACAGTCTACACATGTATGTCGGAGAGAGAAGTAATTTGATGAATCTGGAGAATAGATCTACTGAGATTGAAGGCTTATAAACACCAGGTGTACGGCTGCGAACAATCGTATTCTGTCGTGTCGCGCCATCCAAATGAATGCGCCCGAGTCTTGTTTACGCAAAGATGCAAAGCGATCGACGCCCGGATATAAAAGGAACGTACGAAAAGCGACAGATCTCATTATTACATC
The DNA here is from genome assembly GCA_932527175.1 of Operophtera brumata. Lineage (NCBI taxonomy): Eukaryota > Metazoa > Arthropoda > Insecta > Lepidoptera > Geometridae > Operophtera > Operophtera brumata. The sequence goes on along the minus strand of OW052228.1, from coordinate 4,756,099 downwards.
GGCGTTGGCCGAGCGCACACGATTTAATCAACAAAATACAAAATCAAGTTCAAAGTCAGTTTGAATAAAATCTTAGTGAAACCTCTTTTGTGTTTTCCTCATTTGAACGAGACCCACTGGAAAGCCCCTAAGTTTCCTTTTGCCGCTTGGAGGGATCTTGAGGATCCGACATGTATATATGAAGAGGTACAAACTATATACCTATCTTTAGCTACAGGAGAAACTAATGAGGGCTTTTCATTTTCGAATAAAAAAAATGTAGTTCCATTTGGCTCAATTGATGGCCTTGACTCAACTGTGGTTGTCAAAATTAACAAATGCATCGTCTGTTATTTTGTGTGATAGTAACAAAATACCACGAAAATATATCACTACTTTGTTGACTTTTACATTTCACTTTATTTTTACAGTTAAGTACACAGCAGCGACATCTATTTTCAAGGGTTTATAAATGATTTGGTATGGCCGTGAAAACCCCTCATTATAGGCAAACACAACGTGCAAACATTGTACAGTAACCTAACAATTGGCGATCAACGATTTTTAAAGCATCTTTATTTACTTTTAACTGAAAAGAGTAAAGTTATTTAAGTATGATCAATATAACCGATTTTGATCAAATTAACCACGTGGTTTTATTCTTATTATAAACTAGAAGCAACCCGCGATTTCACTCGCATAAGTCTTGATCCAGTGGGAACATTTAAATAAAATTTAAACCTATTCCAGTGGTCCAGCTATCGCTGTTCTAAATTTCATCCAACCCTTAGAAAATTTAGCATTTATAATATTACAAACATACACACATACGTAAACTCACGCCTGTTTCCCAGAGAAGTAGGCAGATACCATGAATTTCCACTTGCTACGATCCTGGTATAACTGTTTTGCTTCATTCACTCACATCACATTCTTCATATATGCTCATTGGTTAAGGGCGCTCTTAGCCTGGCCATTCTCCAGATCGACCCTGATCTAGTCTGAATACCTTCACCGAGGTCTCCCCCTTCCAACTGTCCCATTCATGCTCATCTTATGAACTAGTTTCGTCAATCTACTATCATTCATCCTTTATATATACCTAAACCATCCAAGCATACCTTTTTCAATCCTTGTCACTATACACGTGCTCTTTCATTTTACAATACTCTCTTAACACACAGTTTCTTATTCTCTCTCAAAGTCCACCATACATACTTCTCAAACCTCTCATCTTCACTGCATTTATTCTACTTTCATGTTTATTCTGCCTTAGCAACTTTCGCTACCACCAGATACATTAGTGTTGGCACTAACACCCCTCTATGCACATCCAGTCGTGCCTTTTTGGATACGTTCCGGCTGATAATAAGGCGTTAAGTTCACGTGGTTTACCAGAATTTACACTCATTTAAATATCATCTTCATGCTTGCCATCTCTTGTAATCAAAGTTCTCAAATGTACAAACTTTTTGCTGTTACACTTGTTGTTATAGTAGTGTGATTTAATTTTATTTCTTTAAATATAGTTTCACATGACACTTACGTTGACATATCATATAATACACCTCTGCGAGGTACATTTAATCCTCTTACCACACTGGTTCTTTCACCATTGATCACTAGGCCACTTTCAGGGACACTATATCTCAAGTTGGTCACTGAACCAAGAAAGAGCCCGCGACACGAAGTAGTAGTAGTTACCGGTTAGTTAGTGGTTACATAGCCGTCAAATACGATACTCGTTATGCCACATGTCACATGATGTCGAACGTGTTTAATGAATGGTATTTAGTAATCAAGGATATTAAGTAATCATCCACCTCTTGGCTTACTGACATTACACGTTATATACATGTTTACGTCAGCAGAATAAATCCTGAAATGCACATTGATGTATTATACACATGTATATCTACGCTTTTGGTCACTTTTATGTCGCCCCTGTGTCACACGATTAAGTGGAGCTCGATTGAAGAGCGAGCAGGGCAGTCGTAAGGGAATTGGCTTTCATTGCGAATAAATCACGTAACTTGGCAGTGATTTTAGAGTAATGAATGACCAGTGTACTGAAGTGCAGTCGCAGTGAAGAGTGAACCAGTGTTATTAAATAAAATATTCACGGTTTGTTTTGTTAAACCGTTCAGTTTTATTATTTTACCCCGAACACGAAATCAAAAATTACAAAATCTGAGATGGCCACTTTTGTTTTTATACGGCTTAATTTTACTTGGTCAATTTTCATGCAATAAGTTATAATAATTTAATTGAAATTCAGGTACATGTGAAAGGAAACACTATCTTTTTGTAAATTTGATGATCCAATCATTTTTTTACAGCATAAATCTTAACAATTCGGCATTTTTCTTAGAGCACTATCTCCCACGCGAGTCGATTCAGTCTGACAGAGCGATCGGCGACAGCTAGTTTTTTATAAGCTGTATGCCCTCGCGGGCATTAAATTTAGAGGGGAACTACAGCGGGGAATGCCTTTGATGGCGTCTCCATTCCGTGTTGCTCGATGATGTCAAGTGATATAATTACTATAGTTTTATAGTCAAGTCGTCAAGAGTCTCCGTCTATTCCTAACCCAGTTTAAATTGTGGCAGAAAAACTGAGTTTTTACAAGAAAAAATCCACCATTTCGAAAAGACTCGCAATACACTCAAATTTCACTACATCGCACATGTGCCATTTATCCAAGTTACACCGGTTAAAATGCCACTAAAATTACACGAAATAACTCGAAAAAACACTTTAAAATGTAATAAAATAAAAATGACGACGTTTCTTTAAAAAATGGCAGATTTCAACCGTTTAAATGTTTTTCTTTTTTTTGAGGCCTTCTTCTGTCATCGGTCAACTTTTTTAACAATCAATGTCACTTCTGTCTGAGCGTAGCTGCAAAAAAGGACTTGAAAGAAAGAAGAAAGAAAGAAAGAAAGAAATAGCATTTATTTGTGTCAACAACATGAGTACAACAATATTGCACACTAAAAGACACACACACACACACAGAAACAAAGAAAAATAAAACGGACGGACGGAGACTCTTGACGACTTGAATAATGAACTAAACAACTATAATAATGATATCACTTGACATTGGCTAAATTGTTGCAAATAATGCACAGAAGCCATTACCTAAGCAAAGAAGAAGAAGTATATTTTCAGACTGATTTTTGTACTATTATTTATTCTGTGGTCTCGGACCAAGTTTTTGGACAAAAAGTGCACAGTTAGCCAACTTTTTTTAAACTTTTTTAATCCAGGATGCTTTGTTTGTTTGATTGGACTTAATGTGAACCCCGCGGAATACCGGTAGGTATCCACAAAATAAAACTGTTATCTGCATCATACAGACCACGCAGACCACTGTGAAGGATTCAATCTGCGATTTTTGAAAGAAACGTCGTCATTTTTATTTAATTCTCAGAAGAAGGTGCTTTTATCCTTCTTCTGAGATTTAATTACATATAAGTGTTTTGTTGTTTCGCGTGTCTTTTCGAAATGGTGGTTTTATTCCCGTAAAAACTGTTTTTATGCTACTATATAGACTGGGTTATGACTTGACAGAGACAGTTCAGTTCAGTTCAGTTCTTGAACAAGTGGCCCTTGCGGAATAGACCACAATTTCGCCAATGTCACGTTTTAAAACAAGTTCAGCTTTTGCACGAAGGTTATTCCGGTGTATGGAAAGTGGACGGTGTGAAAAAAAAAAAAAAAAAAAAAAAAAACCAAGCAAAAGTATCTAGTTGAACTACCTACCAAATCAATCTAAAAAACACAACTAATATTTTATATTACAAATTGAAACTAATTATATAAGTAATTATAACAACACAAGTGAGTACGAAACTTAAAGATTAATTTTAAACTTATCTATATATTTACATAAAATATTTACAAAAGGTGAAGAAACAAGGGCAAGGAGACATTTAAAGGAAGTGGGACGAGGAATATCAGAGGGAATAATATCATACAGAGAAAAAGGATTATTTTTACAATTAAAGAAAATATGATCAACATTACCCTCATCAAGACCACACTCACAAAGAGAGTGATCCCTTATCCGAAGTTTAGCCAGAAACACAGGTGTACATGCATGACCAAGTCTCAAACGACAAACTGTAGAAGTGGAAGATTTACTGGCAGCACGAAATTTGAAAAACCATGGTTTGTTGGGTATCTCTGGTTGAATTCCGCCATAATGCTTTCCTTTCAACTGCCTGGAAGTTTCCCATTTTTCAGACCAAGATCTATTTAAGTGAGTTTTTGAGCATTGATCAAGATCATGACAGAATATTTTAAAATACTCAAGAGATCCTACTTGAGAGGCATGCTTAGCACAGGAGTCAGCATTTTCATTGCCCGAAATACCAGAATGACCTGGGATCCAAGCAAGAACAATTTTTAAACCAAGCTGATGACAGTGAAACAAAGCTTCTCGAATTTGTAAAATAATCGGAAACCGAGATTTATCTCTAAATGGGTTACAAAGAAGAGATTGAAGACAACTCTTGGAATCAGTAAATATGATAGTTTTGTCAAGGTTGTGAGATATTGAATAAAGAATGGCTTCTAAAATAGCTATGGATTCTCCAGTAAAAACAGAAGTAACAGAGGGGCATTTAAAGCTTAATATAATTTTATATTTAGGTATCCAGACGGCAGCACCCACTGGACAGCTGTCTGAAACTTTGGAGGCGTCTGTAAAAACATTCAACCAACCATTGAAATCAGTATTGACCTTCTGAAGAAAGACTCTACCAGCCTCAACAGTTGATTTGTCAATACCAAAATCAGTGATAATGGTAGGGTTATGAATAAGAGCGTCATAGGATGAAGAGTACAAGGGTTTAATTGGATATTGAACAACTGGGTGAGGGATACGAGAAAATTTAAGAAAACTCCGAAGTATACACGGTAGATCATCAGTCGAACTGCGTCTATGAGAAGAATCAAAGTGATTAGATAAAGTTTTAAGTTTAGAAATCAGAACGTGTTCTGAATTTTGAAGAAGTTTGAACATAAACTTATCTGATAGATATTGTCTACGTAGATTAAGAGGGGGATCTACACATTCTACCTGCATCGCATTATTAGGAGAAGATTTCATAGCACCAAGAATAACACGAAGACATTTAGATTGAATCTTGTCAATTTTCTGTAGGGCAAGTTTGTTACATGGATCTAATAAAAAAGAGCCATAATCCATATGACTCCGAATAATGGCATTATATAACAATTTTTGAGTGAAGGGATGAGCTCCCCACCAAACTCCCGATAAGGATCTAAGGATGTTAAGATTTTTTTCACATTTTTGCGCTATATATGAAAAATGAGATAAACCTGTTAATCTATGGTCTAACCAAATTCCCAAAAACTTGACTTCTGTAGGTATCCTGAGGAATAATTTCATTATCCACGAGTAAACGAATAGAAGGGATGAATCGCTTTCTAGAAAAGATAACTGCCCTACTTTTAGCGACAGATAAAGATAGGCCATGATCTAACAGCCAACTGGACAAATAACTAAGAGCAGAATTTAACCGTCTAGAAGCCACTTCAATTGATTTATCAGCAACATAAAGAGCCGAATCATCAGCATACTGTAATATCGAGCAAAAAGGTTCGACAGATCGTTCAAGATCATATGTATAGAGCCTGTATAATAACGGGCTCAAAACAGAACCTTGAGGTAAGCCCTTCCATACAGTTCGAGGAGGCAAAAATTGGTTTAGATTTTTAATAAGAATAGTTCTCTCTGACAATAGATTGAAAATGAATCTGACCATCTTCTCAGGAACATTCACTTGAATAAGCTTCTGTCTTAGGATAGGAAGCTGAACGTTATCATATGCTGAAGCAATATCTAAAAAAACACCCACAAGATATCCTTTATTCAAAAAGCTCAATCGAATGTCGGAGGTTAAAATGCTCAGGCTGTCATATGTGCCCATACCTTTACGAAATCCATATTGAGATTTAGCTAGTACACTATTACTTTCCACAAACCACTCCAATCTATGCTTGATCATGTGTTCCATGACTTTAGCCAACACAGTGGATAAAGCTATCGGTCTTCGGCTGTTGGGATCAGAAGGATTTTTACCAGGTTTTAAAATAGGAATTACAACTTGAGTTTTCCATGATTCTGGGATAATACCATTTTCATAAAATATATTAACAATTTGCAGGTAATAAAGTTTACACTTGTCCAAAGAATTTTTAAAAAATGAATAAGGTATCCCATCTTCTCCAGGAGATGAATCAATGAGTCCATTTAATGCTAATTGAAGTTCATTGAAAGAAAAACTGGAATTTAAACTATCTTGATTAGATAAAGGACTAGGAGGGGAAGGAATTAACTCCTTATTGGGAACATAAAAAGGAGACAGTTTGTTGGAGAAAGCCTCAAGCCAAGAATCAGGATCATTCGCAGACACATTTCCAATATCACAAGAACCTCTAAAACGTTTAATTTGCTTCCAAACAATTGAAGCAGGAGTTCTAGGACACAAATTTTCACAAAATCTAGTCCAACCCAATTTCTTTTTTGTAGAGAGCAACTTTCTTGTTTTTGCAGCATTCATTTGATACGTAAAAAAATTATCCTGGGTCATAACAGAATTGTAATTCTTTTCAGCCTCTTTTCTAGCCCTTATGGCCGCAGTACATTCAGCATCCCACCAGGGAGTGGAAACTCTAAATTTATATGGTTTTTTCAGAGGGAAGTGATCATTAGCACACGATTTTATACCATCTATAAATTTAGACAAACATTCCAGAGAGTTTATTAAACTAGGAAGAACAAGATCATCAATTTTATTATCCAAACTAGAAGCATAACAGGACCAATCTACATCTGCCAGTCTGTATTTCAGTGCAGGACAAAAATTTAAAGGAGGAGAGGCCCGAAGTGATATCTTAATGATAATAGGATAATGATCACTACCATACGAAGAATTCAGTGTTTTCCAAGAGATTAAAGAAGAAAGAGACGGGGAACAAACAGTCAGATCAACTGCCTTTATCGGATTTTGATTCGGATATACTCTACGAGTCGGAGAGCCATCATTCATAACACATACATTTGCTTCATCAAATATTTCCAAAAGAGAATGAGCAAATAAATCATCATGACTAGAACCCCATGAGCGATGATGAGCGTTAAAGTCCCCCATCAAAATGACAGGCGAAGGGACCGACGAAATTATCAACAGAATATCCGGAATAAGAAATGAATGGGGATGAGGAATATACAATGATAAGAAAGTGATATTAAAGGAACGAACGGCTACAACGTTCATATCCGACGAGTGAAAAGGAATAGGAACTTGAGAGAACGGTAGGGAGCGCCTAATAAATAGAGCACTTCCAGCAAACCCGTCAGCCCTGTCGTCTCGAAGGCAGGAGTAACCTGAAACCCGAAACCGGCTTCCAGGCTTAAACCAAGTCTCCGAGACGGCAATGACTGACGGGCAGAATTTAGTAATTAAGTGAACTAATTCAGATTTTTTCCTGCGAAGACTTTGACTGTTCCATTGCAGAACAGAAATCTGATCCATTATTGTTAATTAAAGTAATTACTTGCGTAAGTTGTTGGGCAACGTTGGACGGTAAGTTTATTTTATTTTGAGACAGCAAATTAATTATAAGGTTTAGTAATAGTTCCAGAAGACCATTATTCTCCTGGGGAACTACAGAATGAACGTTCGGGAATCCACAACCATTGGAAAGAGATGAGGGAATATCACCAACTATAGCCTGATGGGCTTGTCGGTCATAGGATTTACCAAGGGAAGCTCTGTTACGAGATGGAGGGGAAACAAAAACAGTTTTTCTGTGAGATACGGATGGGGAAATTTTAGAGTCAGGGGCAGGTCTAGAAAGAAAACTGGGAGTCGGTGCAGTGACCATTTCTTTTGCCACTTCAGCGTACGACCGTATTACTTTAGGGCATTGAGTTGACGCATCAAAATAAGATATACCCGCTTGTGACATGAGGAGTTTGATGGATCGCTGCCTCCCCTGTTCCGGACAACTCCTACTAGAAGCAAAATGTTGACCCGAACAATAGAGGCAGGTCGACTCACCCTCCACCACATCACAACTCTCACCAGTATGAGGTTGAGCGCATCTAAAGCATCTTGGTTTAGAACGGCACTGAGCCTTAACATGACCGAATCTACAACAGTTCAGGCATTGAATTGTGGGATACATGTAAGCGTCAACCGATAAACTTGTATGAAAAGAATAGACCTTCGCTGGAAGTAATTGACCATGGAACGTAAGGACCACAGTTTGAGTGGGTACCCAAGATACCTTTCCATTTGACAGAGACTCTTGAAGACTTTTATTATCACTTGACATTGGCAATATTGTTAGGACCACTCCTCAGAAGCCATTATATGAAGAAGAAGAAGAAGAAAAACTGACCACTGTCAATTTTGACAGAAAGACATTTTATTAAAATTTAATTTATGCATTTCAAATTTTGCAATGGATTGGCTAGCACAATTTTTTATTATCTAGTTTAAAATATGCCTATAATTTCAACTGCAACGAAGGAAAAATGGAGCTTCGTTTTTTATCTCTTGTGGTTTTCATTCTTGATATTATCGGCTGTGTTAATGTTCGGGCATGGTTTCCTCCTGTCCCGTAAAACCCTCAGCGATGTGACCGAGTGCGTGCCCCTGGAGCGGTTCGATTGTGACGGACACGAGAGGGAAAGCCCGGCGAATGATAAGTGCAGTGAGAATGAGAAGATCAGACGGATTTTATCGGTGCCGGGTGGTCCTATGGCGTGCGTGCCTTCCGGCAACCGGGTGGTGTTATTGCTAGTGGACGCTCTGCGGTACGACTTTACGGAGTACGATGAGCTTATGGAGAATCCCCTGCCGTACCATAATCGCCTGCCTGTGATGCGGAAAACGTTGGACAAGTGGCCTGATCGCACACGCTTATTTCGGTTCATGGCAGACCCTCCAACTACCACTTTACAGCGCGTGAAGGCTTTGGTAACCGGCTCGCTTCCGACATTTATTGATTTCAGCTCCAACTTTGCTGCTTTGGAATTACAAGAGGATAATGCCATAGACCAGGTTCGAAATCAAACTTAAAGATTTTCCTACCTACTCTTTTTCATGCCTTTCCTAATGTTTTTATTTTCAACAGTTGGTGAAAAGTGGAGGCAAGGCAGTGTTATTAGGAGATGACACATGGGGCAGACTCATACCAGGCAAATGGTTGCGGTCACATGCTTTGTACTCCTTTCACACATGGGATCTCGATACTGTTGACAAAGGTAGTTATCTAAATGTTTATAGGGAAAATACACACCTTTTAGACAAATTCCACAACTTTCCATCAGTTTCATGAATATTAAATACAAAAGCTAGAGAATGCCATATACCAGCCGCTCCCTAATAAGTACAACTAATGGATTTCACCAGAGGATGGGCAGCAGCATCCGTATGAATACCCAACTACCATTACCAATACCACATTCACCAATCCACCTGCCATGTGGTGGCTATTGGCAAATATGGCCTTCCCATACAATGTCACAACAAACGGCCTGGAGCCGCCTCTATCCACCAATTTCCTGCAACCATTAAAATGTCATCGATATATCACTACCGTCGTCTGTCTTTCCTGAAAACTATAATCTGGGTCTCTTCAAGGCTAGAGTGAATAGGTGCCTTCTAGACCATTGTGCTCCATCTTCAGCCACATCGTCACTTACCAACAGGTGAGATCGTGGTCAAAAAAAGGTCTATCAATGTTATAAAAAAAAAAACAGTGGAAGCCTGTACATTGAGATTGAAGGACTACATTATTATTTTTAATTTGTTTATTAAATATTGTAATTGACAGAAGTGGACTCAATGATCTACGATGAACTAAAGAAGGATGACTGGAACATCCTAGTAGCCCACTATTTGGGTGTAGACCACGCGGGCCACAGATATGGCCCCCACCACCCAGAGATGACACGGAAGCTCAATGAAACAAACTATAGACTGCAGAAGATTATTCAGATGCTACCTCCTGATGTCTTGCTTTATGTAATTGGTGATCATGGCATGACTGAGAATGGTAAGTCTAAAAAGTAAATTTATGAGACACAAATTTCCCCCCATTTATAGCGAGGAATAAAAACAAAATGTTTGGTGTATTATTATAACTAAATAAATAATGCTGGACAGTTTACACAACATTATCTAGCCCCAAGCTAAGCAGAGCTTGTGTTATGGGTACTAGACAACTGAAATACTTAATACAATATATTACATTGATAGATATTTTTTATTATACATAGAAAATACCCAGAACACCCTGAACACCCTTTCTGCAAATCGCACAAATATTTGTTCTGAGGCGGTAATCGAACCCGCAACCTCCTGCGTCGCAGGCGAACGTTTGCTAGCCGCGCCACAGAGGTCGTCAGATTGGCGTATTATTGATCAGTACTGGCGTAATTTTTGTTGAATTGTTACTGAGTTCTACAAAATGTAAAACTGCCAGTGCCAGTTCAACTTGGACAACATTTTTTAAACACTATGATTATGTGAATAGTGATTGAGCTCTTGATATTGGAAGATGTTAAAGCAAAAGTCCCATGTGCACTTTATACCTAATTTCCCCAAAAGTCAGCTGATAAAACACTATATCCACTACCAAACACAAATCCCACAACCCTACACATAAAAATACTAATCTACTACCAAACACAAATCCCACAACCCTACACATAAATACTCTAATCCACTACCAAACACAAATCCCACAACCCTACACATATCCTACAACCCTACACATAAAAACACTAATCCACTACCAAACACAAATCCCACAACCCTACACATAAATACACTAATCCACTACCAAACACAAATCCCACAACCCTACACATATCCTACAACCCTACACATAAATACACTAATCCACTACCAAACACAAATCCCACAACCCTACACATATCCTACAACCCTACACATAAAAACCCTAATCCACTACCAAACACAAATCCCACAACCCTACACATATCACGTAACGCCAAAGATATACCTTAACCCTACACAAATCCTACAATCTTTCACAACACTAATCCACTACCAAACACAAATAAATAAATAAATAAATAATAAATAATGCTGGACAAGTTCACACAACATTATCTAGCCCCAAGCTAAGCCAGAGCTTGTGTTATGGGTACTAGGTAACTGGTATACATAATACAATACATTACATAAATAGATATTTTTTATTATACATAGAAAACACCCAGAACACCCGGAACAAATATCTGCAGATCGCACAAATTATTTGTTCCGAGGCGGGAATCGAACCCGCCACCTCCTGCGACGCAGGCGAACCATCGCCAGCCGCGCCACAGAGGTCGTCAACTCAAACTTCAATTCGTCAATCCCACAACTTTACACACCCCACAACCCTACACATATCCCACAACCCTAAACATATCTCTCAACCCTGCTCATATCTCACAACCTCACACGTATCTATCCCACAATCAACTACACATTATTTTTTTGCCAAATGTTGAATGCAGTTACTATTTTGTTAGTATGTAATACATTTTTCACATTGTTTTAGACTCACATGGGAACCACTCTGGTAGGTGATTGTAGAGACGCTTGAATAAGTAGAATTTTGTTTGAATAACTTTGGTTTTATTATATTTGAATATTTTGCTAAATGTGTGTGATTCTAAAGCATAGTGTTTTATGCAGCTTATTTTCTAATATTGTTTTATTTTCTAATTTCCCGCATCGCTATTGAGATTATATGTACAAAACAATTTCTATTTAAACTACTAACATATAGGTTGCTAGGAAAGTAAGCTTACAATATTGATAATGTCTGTTTTCAGTTTGGCAACAAGCATGCTATAATCATCAATCTATAGATAGGCACAGTATGAGAAAGAAAATCAAACGCTTCGCTCAAGCGTCCTAGCGGTTCACTCCTCTTAGCTTGTCGTAGGTGTCTATCATGGTTTCTGAATCTTTCTAATTTCTCACAGGTGACCACGGCGGTGAAAGTAAAGCTGAGCGCACAGCGGCGCTATTCGCATACAGCGGTAAAGGACTTGGACATACGTCTGAGACTGTGGTTGGGCATGAAGTGGGCCAGACTGATCTAGCACCCACCCTGAGCGCGGCCTTAGGCCGCCCGCCGCCCGCGCCCTCTCTAGGAAACCTGCTGTTCTCTGTTCTGCCGAAAATGTCAACCACTCATATGCTGTTGCATGTTAGCAACAATTTGAAACAGGTGAGTCGAGTCTACTCTCTAAAACAGCTTATATACGTGGATAACGCAAAATTACCAATCTTAGATTAGATTTTTAACTGACTAAATCAAGTACAATATTCAAATTAAAAATATGCATCGATACTACATTATAATACCGAGGGATCACCCAGACAGAAACACGATAGGACAACAATTTCACGATAAAAAAAACACAAAGTTACCTCAAACTTTTGGCTATTGTTTGTCAATATGGTACAGATTATTGGGTCAAAAATTTGATAAATAAGATCAATACAATAAAACGGAGGGTTCACCCACGGGGTTTTTTTAAAGTTATCTATATTTCACGAGATATTCAATAAAAACCGCTTTTTCGAGCGGCGCGTGTGTTTTTTTTTTGTATGAAGATTTCTACCTGTCAGGTTCGCAGTCTTAACAGTGAATTTGAGCTATTAATCCTTCAATAGGGTGTTACCACCTGTCTTTGAGTACAGTACCACCACGCTTCTGTTCCACGCCTCGGGCGTTGTACCCTCGAGGATTACGGAACTAAATAGCTTCAGAAGGACCTTAAGTACCGGTGTACCACCCGCTTCCAGAAGCTCTTACGTTAATCCGTCCTCCCCCGGTGCCTTTTTGAGAGGCATTCGGGTCTTTTATAGGCTGACGTCCAGGATATCCTCGGTATACTGGTGGGAGAGGAAGACTTCCCCTCGATGAAGAAAGACATTATAGAAGTCGGTGGATGGAGGCGGCTGAAGACTTCGTCGTGGCATTCTATGGAGAAGACCTATGTACGCAGAAGCGGACTTTTGTAGACTGATGATGAGTTGAGTCACGGACAAGATGTAAAAACCGGTCAAGTGCGAGTCGGACTCGCGCATGAAGGGTTCTATAAAATAGCAAATAAAACACGTTTGTTGTATGGGAGCCCCCCTTAAATATCTATTTTATTGTTTTTTAGTATTTGTTGTTATAGTGGCAACAGAAATACATCATCTGTGAAAATTTCAACTGTCTAAATATCACGGTTCATGAGTTCCTGGTGACAGACGAACAGACAGACAGACAGATCGACGGACAGCGCAGTATTAGTAATAGGATCCCGTTTTACCCTTTGGGTACGGAACTCTAAAAAGTAGCCCCTGCTCGCTGAGACCTTTCACCACAGTGGTCACCGTTTGTTATAAGGCCCCTTTCAGGACCACCATTACCTCTGACGCAGGGTGACCATAAAATAACTGAACGTAATTGGCAACTGTTCCACTGGGCTACCAGTGGTAGCCTACCACAGCTCCTTATCAGAGTTCTTTTTTTTTTGTTTGTTGTTCTGACGAAATTCACTAACTAAATAGACTTATTATCATTTTCAGATAACGAATTATCTAGTGCGTTACGGCGAAGAATCTCAGCAAATATCACTCGACAGACTGGCGCACCTAATCAACGCCACGCGAGAGCAATTAGACAAGGCGCCCGGCATTCATAGCAATGCGGATTTAGATAACTATGCCGCTGATGTTAGGTATGAGATACGAATATTCACTCTTACTTGAACCACACACTGTCAATTTATACTTATGAAGCCCAATTCTCGTAATAAAAAATAGTCAAATTAAAGTTCGGATCTGCTTCTTCTTAGCTTAGGTAATGGCTTCTGTGCATTATTTGCAACAATTTAGCCAATGTCAAGTGATTTATTTATTATAGTTTTATAGTCAAGTCGTCAAGAGTCTCCGTCAAGTCCTAACCCAGTTTAAATGGTGGCCTAAAAACTGAGATTTTACAGGAAAAAATCCACCATTTCGAAAAGACTCGCAATACACTTAAATTTCAATACATATCACATGTGCCATTTATCCAAGTTACACCGGTTAAAATGCCACTTAAATTACACGAAATAACTCGAAAAAACACATTAAATGTAATAAAATAAAAATGAGACGTTTCTTTCAAAAATGGCAGATTTCAACCCCCAAAAGTTCGGATCATGTTACGATCTAGTGTCGATGTCACAAACGTCAAAAATGCTATTCTGCTCACCTGACAATACAACGCGGGATGTGATTATATCGAAATGTGACTGTAACTTGAATGTTTCAAAGTTCCGGGAATTCTCTCTTTCACTCTTTACAATTATTATATAGCACTATCCTACTCTAATATATGGTCGCAAGAACCGAAAGTAGATTATATTGTTGTTATGAGGGAGCAGAATACCAATTTCTCAGTCAATTTACAATACAATCTCGTTTCGGTCAACTTGCAGTGTGGTTATAAAATAAATAAGAGAATTGGGCTTCAGATCAATGTGAAATTAAATTGATAATTAGCTATGTCCACACTGCATTTTCATCTTCAACTTTCGTCTACATTTTTCTATTCAACTTTCGTTTGACGCTTTCAATAATTGAATGCGTTAATGAACGCAACACCATATATCAGTCGTAGTTTCTTCTTTTTGGAAACATTTTCGACGAGAATATTTTACTTTGTGGAAAATTATTATTTTTAAATTGCTTGAACCAATCTTGTTGTTGAACGCTTTAAGGCACAGAAATCCACCCGAAGCCGGAAAACGTGAATCACAGCGCGTGCTTCGCTTTCGCTAAGGGCATGCCTCACGTGCGCTGTTGACTGCGCTATGACGCATGCCCTTAATGAACAAAAAAAGGCACAGCTATTGGACCAACTTACCCAACTGAAGTCCAATTGTAGTTTTGTGAACGTTGATCTGAAATATAAACACCCACCCAACCCAGCAACCAGAAGCTGATCCCAAGCCTAATGGGTAGGTAATTTACCCGGGCCCAGCTCTGAATCAGTGACACAAACAAAACTTCTTTTTGATTATTCTCTGAATAGTATCGCAATGCCTATGAGTAGTGAACAGAAACACGTCTGGGTCCGTGGGGAACTGAGGCCCTTTGCGTTTTAAAAATTCTTTCAGGGCGTCTGGTAGACGCGTGACCCTGGAGCTGGCTCTTATCTGGCTGAACGCATTAGTATTGCCATTCAGCGTGGCAATGCAGCCAGCATCTTAGGGACGCTTCCGTCTGGTAGTGATTTGGATCAGTTGAGCTACCTTTAGGTCGTTAGCAGCGGTCTTCAGGTAGCACAACTGTTTCATATGTATTTTTTTAAATTTTGTACTTACCTACTTGTATTATTCTTTCTGTAAATAAATGTAATCTTCTATAAATAAAAAAAAACTTGAACCATATAATAATGCTCTAAGATGGTTACTTTTGTTTCAGGGTGTTAATTGATGAGATCCGCAGCGTGTTTCGCGAAGTCTGGGTCGAATTTGACTCCCTTTCCATGCTGAGAGCTCTATTACTACTACTATTAGCCATATTTTTCAACTGGCTTATAACCGAGGGCATACCCATGGAACGACTACCCCACGTATTCGCCAGCACTTTTGTTTCTACGGGAATAGTCTGTATAGGATCATGTATTGGGTTATGCTCCACGGCGTATTACTTTGAAATTCTTGACAACCTCCAACACGCTATCTACTTCAGCATAGGTTTAGTCTCGGGTGCTATTACATCTGTTCTAGTCATTTTACACTGGGATGGTATTACTCAAAGATGGTACGTTGGCCGATCAAGTTTTTATGAGCGTTTCGCGCGGGCCTGTCTCGTCGCGTCCGCGGCTGTTTTAGCTTCGAACAGCTTCATAATCGAAGAGGGAGCTAGTCTGTCGTTCCTCGCTTTGTCTGTGCTAGGTTTGATGGCGTGTAACATAGCGACAATGGAAGCAGCGGCGTTGTGGGCTAGTTTCGGGGTTGTTTTAGCTCTGAGTAGGAACTACAGAGGGTGTAGAGAGGAGCAAGGGGATTGTTGGCTAGCTGGGGGTGGGGCAACGGGGCAAACGACTAGAGCTGCCTTGGTTTTAGCTCTTGGGACGGTCGCTGCTGTAGTCGCAATTGCTAGACGATATGTTGGATGGAGGGGGCACGGACTTGTAGTAGCTGGGTTACTAGCTTGTTCGCATTGGGCAGTAGGATGGGGAACTCTAGGCTCGCCCAGTCGGTCACGACTCTTAGCGAGACTCTCCTGGCTGGTCCTCGGTACAATGTTCCTTTTGCTATGGAGAAGAGATAGTCATATAGCTTTGCCGTTGACGGTCTTTAGTCTGCTACTCTTCGTTGGGAATACTTTGGTGCTTGGAGCGTCGTTCGCGCCGTCAGCGGTACTGGCATTGCTGGCGGGATTCTTGGCGCTCAATATGGTGTCCTTGCTCAAGAATGACGGGTCTTCAAAGTTCTGTAAGTATCCCTTCATCTTCTTAAACGGAATTGTATTGGCTGTTGAGAATGCACTTGTGGTATAGTGACTCCGACCTGGTTTGAACCCCGGTCGTGCACTAATAAAGTATTTGTCTTAGGTGTCTATGTATTTTATAAGGTGTACCTGTCAAGTTCCCATGACATTACAATATGATAGTGACAGCGAGCTGATCTGATGATGGAGACGGAAGGTGGACTACGGAACTCCTCGATGGATAATAGTAGACGGGCCGTGTTTAGGCTCATTTTGATCAGCACACGGTTACGATCACTAATTTTATAAAAGATTCTATATCCTTTTCTTCCAGCTCTGTCAACCCGATGCAACTCTTGTGTAGCCTGCCTGTGGGCGCTCCTGGCCTCGTATCAGTTCTACGGCACTGGCCACCATGCCACGCTAGGCCACGTGAGGTGGGCGGCGGCCTTCCACGCTGGAGACGCTAACTATTTGGGACCTGAAATAGCGCCTCTGGTCACCGGGGCGCTTGTATCGCTTGATCAGTTCGGTAAGTTCCTGTGTGATGGTGCTGGACGGTTTCAACTTCAATTGTATTTAAATTGTTAATTAATTGTCTTAATACATGTCACTTTTGACACTTTTGGTATTCTACTAACTTCAATGGTTTTTCAATTGCATTATAAATGTAACCATTGTAATACTTAGTAAAATCTTCCTTTATAAAAATTCGAAAATATCATAAATTTAGCAGATTTCCATTTTTTGTGACAATTGTAATTGAATTGTAATTGCATAGTAATAGAATGATTTTTCTTTAAAAATTGTATAATTGGGCCCCTTATCAGTTGTGGAGTAGGATTGCCCCCCTGTTACCCTCTGTTATATGCTTGATGATCTATTTTTAACCCCCGACGTAAAAACGAAGGGGTGTAAAGTTTGACGTGTCTGTTTGTGTGTGTGTCTGTCTGCCCCATCGTAGCTCCCGAACGGATGAACCGATTTCGTTTTTTGTTTGTTTGAAAGGTGAATCTGTCGGGATTGTTCTATGTTTGATCAAAATCGGTTCAGCCGTTTCATAGCGTGAGGATTTTTTAATTTTTACAAAATTAGTTACTTGTTATAACCCTGTATGTGTTTCGTTTAAGGTATGCCTCTACTTTTCGGTGCTTCGGTCCCACTGCTGGCCTTATGGGGTGACAATGGGGGAACTAGTACTCGAACACAAATGGTCGCAGTCTTCTCTCTGAGTCTCAAGTTCGCACTCTGCTTTGCTATCAGGGTACGTAGACTCACCGCTATGTTATCTACCTACATTTCATAGTCTTAGCATAGACTAACTAAACACAATAGACCGCTAACATAGAACAAAATTTTGTGACTCAAAAAAGGACAAATTCCAGGCTATTTCTAGATGGCGCTGGCAAATAGCCTGGGAATCATTCAACCAGCATTTTAAACCAATTAATCATAATCATAATCATAATATTTATTTTCAAAAATAGGACATACAAACATTTATGACAAAATAAAAGTGACATAACAATTACAATGAAAGTACATTTTATGATGTGCAGAACCTACACTAAGGTTAAAAACCTTGTGTCGCAGGTTCTGCGTAACCTTCGGTTGTCACAACAATGTAGTGTTAAGCAAGACTATTGACAAGGTACCTACATTTCATAAAAAAACATGATATTAAGCCTACTAATTTTGAAAATAACTGTAAATTAATACGTTACATTATTAATTTACCTAATCTCTTTTAAATCTTTAAAAATAAACATTTAAATTTATATTTTATTTTTTAATTATTAAACTATGGTCTATCGATACATGTAAAAAGCATTACATCTAGCGTCATTGTACGCAATCATTTATCGATGCACGTTTTCTTGTATGAGAATGGCAATCTATTGTGTTTAGTTAGTCTATGGTATTAGTATGGCAATTGATTGAGCACACACTGTTTTTTTTTACTTGTTGACGGAACTGGCAGGTTGCCCACCCGAGGATAAGCGGTAACCTCTGCCTTTAACAATACATTACCACATAGGTCACGTCCACCTAGGACGCGCCCTATGCGGCAATGCACTGCGCCCGCTACCCTGAGACATAAAGATGAAAAGTCTCATGTGCCTGTAATTTCACCGGCAACCATTCAAACCAGAACACAGCAATGCGAGCACTACTGCTTTTCGGCAGAAATAGGTAAAAAAGCGCTTATGGGAAACTAGTTGAGACCCCTTGCTTCGCTACGGTAAAACCACAATGATTACTATGTGCTATTCTGTGGCGAGCTCTGTCGTCAGCTTTCGGAATTTCATGAGAAAAAAACAATTTTTTCCAAAAATATTCCCTATGTACACCTATGTTCTGTATCTATTAGGCCGGTTACAGTGCTCCACCGACCGTCAGTGCGTACCGTCGGTGCTGATGATGCGCATTGACCGACCGTCTGTTTGTATCATTCAGTGCTCTGCGTACCAGCAAACTGACCGGACGTGTACAGTCGCTTTCAGTAATACACGCATGCGTGCGGTCGGTGCACCGGTCGGTACATCACTGAACGCGTTCATTTGTTTACATAGCGCGTCAGTCGACCGACGGTACGCATGCGCACGCGCTCGACCGACGGTCCTCGTACGCAGTGCGTAGCAAAATACGCGTGCGTACGGTCGGTCTAGCACTGTACGGTTTATGAATTTTCATACATACGACAAGCGCGACTGACGTACGCACTGACGGTCGGTCGAGCACTGTAACCGGCCTTAAAGTTTATATGTTTATAGTTTTTTATGTTTTTATCTGTCCTTTAATAATATATTTTTCCTAACTCAGCCGTGGCATGAGTGCATATCGGCTGTGGAATGTTACGCATAATAATTTGTTACATTACTTACCTTGTTTGTTTATATTAATATGAATGTGTATGTGCGCGGTGTGCGCCTACTTTTTGGCGATTGTACCTAGTCAAACCTTTGGGGGTTTTTAAGGTACTATATTATAATCAACTGTGTAAAATATATTGTGTAAGAAATAAAAAAATAAAATAAATAAAAGTTGTGCACTACCTACTATTGTTTTCCACATTACACAAAGGTTAGCTGGAAGAGAATGCTATCTAGCATTAAGTTCGCCTATGTACAATACTTTTAAAGTTGTGCAATAAAGAATTTTCTATCTATCTATCTATCTATCTATGTACCTCATGATACACCAAAATTTGACCTGACGAGGAGCAGCGGTGGTGCAGTGGTATGGTTCTGACCTCTGTGGCGCGGCGGGCGAAGGTTGGCCTGCGACGCAGTAGGTTGCGGGTTAGATTCCCGCCTCGGAACAAATATTTGTGCGATCGCAGATATTTGTTCAGGGTGTTCTGGATATTTTATATGTATAATAAAAATATCTATCTATTTAATGTATTGTATTAAGTATATCAGTTATCTAGTACCCATAACACAAGCTCTGCTTAGCTTGGGGCTAGATAATGTTGTGTAAACTGTGTCCAGCATTATTTTTTTATTATTTATTCTAACACTCACACATTTCCCAGGTGTTCGCGAGCGCTCTCTCCGCGACCATTCACTGCCGTCACCTCATGATCTGGGGCGTGTTCACACCGAAGCTACTCTTCGAAGCTGGTGCCTGCGCGTTCGCATTACTCGGCACTGTCCTAGGCGCAGTGCTGACGGCGTGGCATCTACCTACCCAACATAGATCCAGTTGACAGATGTAGTTGAGTAGCACTATATTTTACTTACTGTACAACTGTTTGTACGTTACTATTCGAATGTTTCTGCGTGTCAGCACTCACTCGTCCTTATATATGTGCAGTGCTGACGGCCTGGCATCTACCAACCCAAAATAGATCCAGTTGACAGATATAGTTGAGTAGCACAATATTTTACTAACTATAAAACTGTAAGCTACTATGCGAAAGTGTCTGCGTGTCAGCACTCACTGGTACTATCCGAGACGCAGTGCTGACGGCGTGGCATCTACCAACCCAACATAGATCCAGTTGACAGATGTAGTTGAGTAGCACTATATTTTACTAACTGTACAACTGGTTGTAAGCTACTATGCGTAAGTTTCTGCGTGTCAGCACTCAATGGTTCTATCGGAGACGCAGTGCTGACTGCCTGGAACTACCAGCCCAACAAAGATCCAGTTGACAGATATAGTTGAGTAGCAATACATATTACTAACTATGCAACTGTTTGTAAGCTACTGTTCGAAGGTTTCTGCGTGTCAGCACTCACTCGTACTAATATATGTGCAGTGCTGACGGTCTAGCATCTACCACTCCAACTTAGACCCAATTGACACATATAATTGAGTAGCACTACATTTTACTAACTATGCATACAACTGTTTGTAAGCTACTATTTATTTATTTAAAACTTTTACACAAAACAATAGTGCAAGGAGGACTCGTCAGCTATTCTCGAAACTATAATAGGCGCAGTGCTGACGGCCTGGCATCTACCAACCCAACATATATCCAGTTGACAGATATAATTGAGTAGCACTACATTTTACTAACTATACATACAACTGTTTGTAAGCTACTATTTATTTATTTAAAACTTTTACACAAAACAATAGTGCAAGGAGGACTCGTCAGCTATTCTCGGAACTATAATAGGCGCAGTGCTGACGGCCTGGCATCTACCAACCCAACATAGATCGAATTAACAGATATAGTTTAATAGCTAGTAAAAGCAAAGAAGATGAAATTGTTGAAACAAGAATAATTCAATTATGAAAAGACATGGTCAATCTTATCTTCTTTGCTCTATAAAGGCTCTATAGTACAATTGAGCGATGTGTATAGTATGTTATAGTATGCCGGTCATATTACTATATAATGTTATTACTATTAAAATAATATTTAGGCAGGTTTATTGGCAAGCTAATTGTGTTCATTTACACCCGTATTAAATCGAGCTCAACTCTTATTTACACCGAAAATGTTTCTTTATACCATTCCCCCTCTAAAAAGCTTATTTTATTCACTGAAAACATTGAATAAAAAGCACTTTTAATCAATATTTTGGTGTTTGAATTTAGAACACACCAATATATTCGACCTCCATCTCAATGCAACGTCCTTCCTCGTGCATTTTAATTAATTTAACCTTAATTTTTTCTTAATTAATTGTTTATTTTCGCTTGAATCTTTATTTTTCTCGTAGTCATGGTATAAAATATAGTAGCAACTCTTTAAACAAACGGATTTATATCGAGGGCCATGAATCACTCGTGTCGCTCAGGATTCTAACACTTGAATCACTGTAGGGATACAGTCGTGATTCAGTCGTTAGAATCCTTCACTTGCTCGTGATTCATCTATGGCCCTCGCTTTAAATCCTTCCTTTATTCACTAATTGCATAATACTATTATTTGATTATTTTGTATTTGATATACACAGATTTATTTGAGAGTTGAGTTCGAATTATAAATGCGGGCCTGACTTCATTGTATTGATACCGTACAGTTAGCGTCTTAACTAGATCGACAACACTGGGTACCTACTCTGAATTAGTGTCCCAAGTGATTTGATTCATAAACTTAAGACGCATTCGATAACTTACGACTCAATTTGCGTAGATAAATCTAATTGTAGAAAAAACAATAATGTATTATTAAATTATTTAATTGAGATTAAGAAAATTAATTTAGAATTGAAACTATCGTGGTTGGGAATCATTTTAAATAAATAATATAAATTTATTTATTTAACTATTTACGTTCGTTACGCTCAGGGTTCAATATGGACACTGCTTTATCCCCTCGGTGCATAATCTACTATTAGAGCGCCTGAATCCAACCCTGGTAGCGATCGATCGAACGTTACCTACCTACGTATGGATTGAGGTATCCTTCCTTAATTGGCTTGAGAATTTCAGAACTCCTAAGTTTAAAAATTCGTTACAAATACAGTTTTTCAGATATCACAAAAATTCATCTGTGGCGCGGCGGGCGGTGGTTCGCCTGCGGCCTAGGTTGCGGGTTCGATTCCCGCCTCGGAACAAATATTTGTGCGATCTGCAGATATTTGTTTAGGGTGTTCTGGGTATTTTCTATGTATAATAAAAAATATCTATCTATGTTATGTTATTATATTAAGTATATCAGCTATCTAGTACCCATAACACAAGCTCTGCTTAGCTTGGGGCTAGATAATGTTGTGTGAACTGTCCAGCATTATTTATTTTTATTTTTTCATTCATCCATTTTTTATGATGGGTTATGTTTTTAGAGTGTACCTATGTATGTATCTACGTATGTATGTAGATTTCTTTGACTTGCTCTGTAGCCTAAACGGTTTGATGCATTTTAGCTTGAGAGGTGTCGTGAGATTCGTTTTAATGAGACTCTGTGTATCAAAATTATTCATGCAGTCGGGTTTTTTATTTTTGAGTTAAACTTTGATTTTCTAGATGATGAAATAAATTACTACCTATTTACCTGAAGCCCAATTCTCGTAATAAAAAATAGTCAAATTAAAGTTCGGATCATGTTACGATCTAGTGTCGATGTCACAAACGTCAAAAATGGTATTCTGCTCACCTGACAATACAACGCGGAATGTGATTATATCGAAATGTGACTGTAACTTTAATGTTTCAAAGTTCTGAGAATTCTCTCTTTCACTCTTTACAATTATTATATAGCACTATTCTACTCTAGCATACGGTCGCAAGAACCGAAAGTAGATTATATTGTTGTTATGAGGGAGCAGAATACCAATTTCTCAGTCAATTTACAATACAATCTCGTTTCGGTCAACTTGCAGTGTGGTTATAAAATAAATAAGAGAATTGGGCTTCTGATTGCATCTTCCTTAATCTGAAAATTTCAGTCCAATTGAAACAAGGATCCCTTTTCAATTTTAGTAACCAACGGTTCAAACGGTCAGAAAAATAGTGCGATTTAGTTTTATACATCGGCTAAACCAAATGTAAAACGTTACGTTCGAATCGTTTCAAAAAATAGGGCCCCAGAGCCTTAGATTGTAACTGTTGGTAGAAGGCACCAGTGTGGAGAAAGAATAGCGTACAAGTTGTAAGGCTCCTTACACAATACAACTAAAAATAAGGTTCCGATTCCACTATATTTGTGAGAATATAGGTAGTTGTTTTTAAAGATGTGAGATTTTACCAAAAGCATTTTGTATTACTTAGTATTATTCGTAGTTAGTACCTTCTTTCGAACTAGAATAAGGGTCAATTGACATGCACAAATACATAGCATTTTGAACTTTAGCTCCCTTATTTAACATACAAATTCATATGAGAAAAACGGGTCTTCTTGATAATTCTCACGTCTTCCATCGACGACGACTTTACACTATGGAGATAAAGTTCAAAGTTGTGTGTACGAAATTAATGCTTCGTTCCACGGCAATGTGAATTGAAATGGTTGAATTTAGGTTGTTCTGTATACTTTTGTTATATTATTTATCATGTTGATATAGTATCGAGTGGCCCAAAAGAAGATTATTTGAATTGGTTCATAAGACTCCTTTTTAAATGTGAATTATCCTGCAGAATTCAAACTGAAAAGAACTCGACGACAATTTAAATTCTAATTAATTTTGAGCCATCGTTTACAACAGTAGGTAGCATATTTGTATGATGTGAATCACTACAATAAGTACATAATTGTCTAATATGCCGAATAGAGGTTACCTAGCTATAGGTCTAGCTCTTATCTGAGGCAGTCCCTGAGGTATGGGAGCGGTACGGGAGGGGTGTTTTTGTCGTCGGCGTCGTCATTATGTCACATATCATATGATATTTTTTAATACATTTGAATCTGCCATTTTTGAAAGAAACGTTCTCATTTTGATTTAATTACATTGTAATGTGTTTTTGCGTGTTATTTCGTGTAATTTTAGTGGCATTTTAACCGGTGTAACTTGGATAAATAGCACATGTGTGATGTAGTGAAATTTAAGTGTATTGCGTGCATTTTTCTCTGTAAAAACTCTGTTTTTCTGACACTTTTTAAACTAAGTTATGACTTGATGGAGACTCTTGACGACTTGACTATAAAAATATAATTAAATAAATCACTTGACATTGTCTAAATTGTTGCAAATAATGCACAGAAGCTATTACTTAAGATAAGAAGAAGAGACGAAAACACCCCTCCCGTACCGCTCCCATACCTCAGAGACTGCCTCAGTTAAGCGCTAGATCTGTAGTAGGTACCTTTTTTTTGTAACGAGGGGGAAATCTGCTATCATATCCTTACCACATTGAGGGTGTGGTAGGGTTATGCGAGGTTCACGGACTCGTGGACTCACTAAAACACCCCCGGTGGCCGGCCTCGATCCATGTCAAGGGGCTCCGGGATCTCTATACGGAACCACTCTTTTTTTTTTTTTTTTTTTTTATACTACTTGATCGACGGAACAAGCTGATGGCCCACCTGATGTTAAGCGGTAACCTCTGCCTATGAACAGTGCATTACCTCACTGGTCACGTCCACCTAGGACGCGCCCTATGTGGCATTGCACTGCGCCCGCCATCCTGAGACATAAAGATGAATAGTCTCATGTGCCTGTAATTTCACCGGCACCCTTACCCTTCAAACCGGAACACAGCAATGCGAGCACTACTGCTTTGCGGCAGAAATAGGTATGGTGGTAGTACTTCCCCGGACGAACTCTTTCACAAAAAAGCTCTACTACTACTAAATAATACTACTATCTTGCATTTGCCTATGGAGCCCTGTCCCGGTAATGACACCTATAGTCAGGCCCGACACCCTCGCAGGTTTTCAACTTGCCACAAATTGTCGCCGCCTGCCCGGGAAGCTAGTAGGTAGCTATGCTGGCATGGTCAGTAGATGACGTTATAGCTATGTACGTACTGTAAGTGCTAGAGGGCGGCAAAAACAGTGCTTTAGCATAATATATTTAACTTCTTGTTTTATTAAAAATTTAAATAAATTAAAACAAAATGTTATATTTAAACATGAACGTAATAAAAGTCCTATATTATTAAGTAGATAATTATTCTCCATTGTTAAAACAATGTTGGTGTACTTTGAGTATTGTTTGAATGCTTTTGCGTTGATATAGGTACTACATCTACCTACGTAGGGATAAAGGTGGTCACAGATGGTGAAGATGCTATAATAGATAGAATATCGTTCGCCATACAGTCCAATGGTCTATCGCATACGGCGAAGATAATATATTTTGGATTGTTTATCGAAATATTATAGCATCTTCACCGTCTGTGACCACCATACCAATCTGAAACTGAACGCCGCGCCGCCGCTTTTTAACCCCCTGTGTGTGTGTGTCTGTTTGTGGCATCGTAGCTCCCGAACGGATGAACCGATTTCGTTTTATTTTTTGTTTGAAAGTTGAATTTGTCTGGAGTGTTCTTAGCTATGTTTGATCAAAATCGGTTCAGCCGTTTCATCGCGTTGAGGGTTTTTTTTAATTTTTTAAAAATTAATTTCTTGTAATACGTCACATAAGCTTGACGTTTCAAAATGATCCTTTTTTTGATTTACGCGTTATTAAATGTTGAGGCGTGCAGGTTTTAATTGGTTTATCTCTACAAAGCTTAGACGAATACTATACTACAGGTTGTCACTCGAAAGATAACATTTTTTGTGCTATGCTTCAAAGAATATAGAAAACTTACTTTAATATAAAGCAAACAAGCCTAAAATCAGCTTTCTTGAAAGTTAAGGTGAGAACATATTGTCGGACGAGTCGCGACTTCTGAATCTGGTCAACGAGCTTTATTATGGCGTTACACTGGTCCGGAAATTGTTGAAGCAAGCGACCACTATACGAAAGCGCGCGATCAAATGTACGGCAAAATGTCGCTGACGCCCGCAAAACGCGCGGCTGACGCCCGCAAAACGCGCATACTAACCAAAATGTGCTCCTGGTTGTCCAAGGCTCGCGCTCTGATAAATTACGTCACACGTTAAGGGGGTGGGAGGGGGTCAACGAAGTTGTGATATCGTGTATAAGGGGGGAGGGGGGGGGGGGTCTTATAAATCTTGTCTCTAAAAAAACATTAAATTATTACCAACTAAATAAATACTAGCAACTCGCTTCACATAGGTAGTGTCGGGATGAAAAACAGTCGACCCCCCCCCCGCTCTCCTCTATCCTGACGCCAAAAACTGCTTAAGCAACCCCCCCCCCCCCCCCCCCCCCCCCCCTATGTTACTCGTCGATACTTTAGCTTTTTATAGGTGAAATAATTTTTAAAATCGGTTCAGTAATTACTGAACCTGGGGATGGCCCCAGCAATTATTAGATTAAAAGTCATTAGGATTTGCTTCTATGAAGTCGAAGTTTATTTATTGAAGGGAAAAATTATGTTAGTTACACACAAGTATTGTTTTTTATGTTTTTAATAAAGATTTATAGTGCAAATAGGTACTACATGTTTCATTAAAACACCAAAATGTATAAATATCTACATTTTTATTACTTTCGAATAAGATTTATACAACACTCCAATTTCAAAATATTACATACAATAATGGTAAGTGTCCACTTGTCGGTGTCGTACGCAACGGATGCATCGCACGCAACGGATCGTAGCATTCTTTGTATAGAGACTCATATAAGTGCGTCCACCTGTCCGCATCGTACGCATCGCACATCGGCAATGCCGACACCGTTGCTCCGAGAGGCAACTTTTGCGATGCGTATCGATGACGTCATACGGAATGCCGATCAGTGGACGCACCCCGATATTCTCCATGTTCCGATCTCTTCTTGAATATGTCGTGTATCCAGATACTATGTTTCCTTTTTACTTTTTTTTTCAATTCTTCCTCTTCTGGTAACAAACAAGCTACAACGACAATTTGTTCTTCATCGCTTTCCTCCATCCTCACAGAGTCCGCACGTACGCTCACTACGAAAATCCGAATGAACTGGCATCGTCAATCCGTATTCTGGTACTCACCGTCGGTAAGCCGTACGCTGCCGATACAGTGGACGCACTGTGAAAACTTGTATCAGTTTAATGCGATGCGTCCGATACGTGCGATGCGGGCCTGTGGATGCTTACCATAATAATACCATTGCCCAGTAGTGATTTTATAAATACAATTTTATTTCAATCATACTCTTATAAATCGGCGAAATTACTTGGGAGTATTAACAGAAAATAATAATAAGGTGTAACAATTCCAAGGATATTCTGCGTTTATTAGTGGCACGGATTATCGGTAGCTAGGCACTGCCCACCTTTATAGATACATGCATACACAGACACACACCTTTTGGTAGGCAGAGCCTTAGATGGGGCTCTTTTCACCGTGGGTTGCACCATCGTGAGACTATAGACGTGACAAGTGGTGAGCTCATCGCCGCCTTCATAGATAATACGATTTTAAATGATATGTCACTTTAAACATAGTTGCGTAGGACAATGACCTAGTCTCTCTGATTATTTACTTTTACTCAAAATGTACACATATTTTAAACCTCCATAACAATATCTCATAATAATACCCATGGTGATGTCAAAGATATTTTTGTCGTCAAGTAAAAGGGTCACGACACAGACTATAATTACACTAGATAACCCAAGTACACCTACTTTGCGTGTCACTTTGCCTGTCCGATACAGGTGCAATGCACCTATTATCAAACTTCTCAGTTCGCTCTAGGCCATCTTCGCGATAGCACGTCGGATGTTAATAGAAAAATGCCTAATTGCGCCATAGTGAACTGTAAATGTTCTTGGATATCAGCTAGTCGTGCGAATGGAGATAATTCGTAGCATAGTAAGTACAAAATAAAACAGCACGCTTGGTTTCATACAAATTTACGTGTTCGAAATATCTATCTTGATGTATGGTCTGTGGGTATGATAGACAGACGGACAACAAAGTGATCTTATAATCCGTTGGTACCTTTTAAGGTCTGTACGGACCCCTAAATATGCTTGATGGAAGGTGCAAAATGCACCAAAAGTATATGAATAAATAAAATAAATCTTTACAAAATCATAGATATTGTTCCCATCCAAAAGCTGGATAGAATTTAGTTACTGGAAGTTGTAGGCGGTTTGTACGGAGCGAGCAAGTATTCCGAGAATGAATTAACAGCTGACGCTCCTCTAACCTCCTTATCTAAAAGCGGTAATTTAGTTACATGGAAGTCCTCATACAAATCGGCAATCTGTTCTAAATACTTCGCTTGAACCTTGTGCCTGGCTGCGCAGAGGTCGCAAGGCGCGGACGTATGCAGCAGCAACTGATTCACGATTATATTGTGAGTGTCGATACCGCAACGGGTTAGCTCTTGAACCAGACGCTCCGTCTCGTACAACGATAGGAACTCGGCGATGCAAACACAGACGAAGGTAGTCTGATTGGGGTCTTTGAACTGGGCGTTGACTTGTCGTATCACGGAGAGCATCTCGTCCATTTTGCTGCTGAGCATGTCTGAATTGAAGTCAGTGAGGCCGAATAGTGACGCCATTTGGTTGATGAATGGTGCTACCTGGAAACGACAAACATTTATTAACAGCAATCTTATCAGCGGATAGAAACAGCTCTCAGAGAGCATGAGGGGTTCTTTTTTGTTCTGTGTTCATCTGCGGTAAGTATTCAGACTGAGCTGAGAGAAATGGTCTAGTGACAGCTTCTCTTTTGTGTAGGTATCATGTTCTGTTGAGGTCCATGATGTTTTTGAATTGTAAATGAATTGTTGAAATTTCTGCAACCCTGTGGTGCGTCCGGCCTAAAACAGACCCCTCCATATCCTCCCATGGATGTCATAAAAGCCGACTAAGGGGTTACCCGGACTTGTTGATAAGGTTCATTGGTAGGTATAAGATTTGTCCTGGCTGCTAGATTATTATAGAATGTATTACTACTGGAAGAAAGCGTTAGCCGAGTTAGTCGTGGGAAGCAATGGCGGCGATGACCTCACCACTTGTCACGTCTATATTCCATAATAGTGCAACCCACTGTGATAAGAGGCCCATTGGGGCTCTGCTTACCCCTTTGGGGAAAAAGGTGTGTGTCTTTTATACTACTTGAATGACGGAACAAGCAGATGGCCCACCTGATGTTAAGCGGTAACCTCTGCCTATGAACAGTGCATTACCTCATAGGTCACGTCCCATATGTGGCATTGCACTGCGCCCGCCACCCTGAGACATAAAGATGAAAAGTCTCATGTGCCTGTAATTTCACCGGCACCCTTACCCTTCAAACCGGAACACAGCAATGCGAGCACTACTGCTTTGCGGCAGAAATAGGTATGGTGGTAGTACTTCCCCGGACGAACTCTTTCACAAAAAAGCTCTACTACTACTAAAATACTGTGATGTATGTTATCTATTTCCAGTATAATCCAAATAAATTTTAATGGTTCGAAAATAACCGAGGGTTTTTAATCTATACATATAAAACAAAGTCGTGTTAGTTACACCACTCAAGAACGGCTGAACCAATTATTATTATTAATTTATAGACGAGCAGCTTTCGCTGATGTGTCTACGTCACAGTATTAGAATTTAAAATTTAGTCGAAATATTGTCACTTAGTTATGGTAGATTTTTTTGAGCACTGATTTATTTGTTCGAAGCCAGATGTCGAGTTTATTTTTGAATGCATTGACGGAAGTAGCAGTAACGACGTCATCTGATAGCGCGTTCCAATTGTGAACCACTCTATTGCTGAAGAAGTGATGAGCGGCAAGTGAGACGGCGGGATCACGGTTTAACTTCAGCTGGTGACCACGTGTGGATCTTAGATCTTCTTTTTTAATAAAAATGTCATGAAAGTTTGGCAGGTTGTAATGATGGGTCATAATCTTGTAAGTTTCGATAAGATCTCCTCGAAGGCGTCTATCCTCAAGAGTAGTGAGACGTAGTGTGAGTAATCTGTCCTCATAGGATTTTCGACGTAGAGCCTGCGGTATCTTAGTGGCCCTCCTTTGGACACTTTCAAGAAGGTCTATGTCTTTTTTGAAGTAGGGGTGCCATATCTGAAATCCGTACTCCAGTAGTGGCCTTATATATGTTTTATAAATCTTGCGAAAAACATCAACAGTCATTGCTAGAAAGGACCTTCGTATAACATACAGAAATGAATTCGCCTTCTTGACTATGATAGTAATGTGTTCTCCCCACTTCAGATTAGATGAGATATTAACCCCTAGATCTCGCTGAAGGCCGATTGGGGACAAAATGTTTCCATCCAGTGTGTAAGTGACTCTGGGGTTATTGTTGCCTAAATGGAGAATGTTGCATTTGGATGCGTTTAGTTTGATTATCCAATCCTTTGTCCAGTCTTGTATGCGAATTAAATCTTCTTGTAACTGCCCTGATTTAATAAGTGGGTTGGCAAAGAACTTTCCATCATCAGCAAAAAAGGCACACTCTGAGACCAAGAGTTCTGCTAGATCCGTTATGAATATTCCAAAAAGGTGGGGAGCGAGCACAGACCCCTGTGGCACACCGCTTACAACAGGTTTTTGATGAGACAGACAATTGCCAACACGAACTTGAAATGTTCTGCCTAGAAGATAGTTCTCAATCCACTTGAGTAGCGGCCCACGTATTCCAAAGTGCTCCAGCTTTAGTAGAAGACGTTGATGCGGAACCTTGTCAAAAGCGCGTTCAAAGTCAAGGTATACTATGTCAATAGGGTTCTTATTATCAAGTTCTTTGCTCCAACTATGGACACAAGTCAGCAGGTTTGTAACAGTTGATCTTCTTATGACAAAACCATGTTGTTTTACTGATATTATGGATTCTTGGTTTAAAAATGAAGTTAGTTTATCACAAATAATTCTTTCCATAATTTTTACTACCACGCTAGTAAGACTGATTGGGCGAAAATTTGCAGGTTGACTCTTATCCCCTTTTTTGTAGATTGGAGTGACTATGGCATGTTTCCAATCCTGAGGAAGGTATCCTGATTCAAAAGATCTATTCAGTAGTTCAGCTAAGGCTGGTGCTAAAATCTTTACAGATTTTATAAGAACACAACAAGGGAGATTGTCAGGGCCAGGGGATGACTGGATCCTTAGTTTAGAGATAGCCTTTTCAACATCTTTTACTGTAAATAATACTTCACTTAAATTATTCTCCACATAAGCAAACGAGGTTACTTTGGTAGCTTGGTGTATGGCCGGTTCCTTAGAGTATGCCTTTAGAAACTCTTCTGCAAATGCTTCTGCTATGTCATTGGGATTAGTAACCAAGTCTCCGTTGCGAGTCCTGATAGCCGGAGGGATGCTTACTTTGGAAGTAGTGCTGCGGCGAATGTACGAGTAGAAAGCTTTATCTCCGTGTTCTAGTAATTTAGATTCATATACACTTCTCTGTTTCCTTGTCCATGAGATACATCTGTTGTTCACTTCGCGAAATCTAGAATAGTCACTCTCTGTACCTGATGATCGATATATATCCCATAACAGTTTCTTCTCTGCAATCATCTCCAAGGCACACTTGTCAATCCAAGGCTTGTTTTTCAATTTATTTCTTATAAGTTTTTCAGGGGCGTGTTTATCGGTAGTGGTATTAATAGCTCCCAAGATTCCCGTCCACAATTGTTCCACATTACCAGAAGGATTTACCTCCTGTAAGTTTTCTTCCAAATGCACATTGTATTCGTCATAGTCAACTGAATCAAAGAATCTTCTGTACGTGGGTTGACTTTTTACTGGCTGTATATGGCATTGGAGGTCAAATTCAAGTGTGATATGATCACTTTTGCCAATTGGTGGTCTATAGATTATTTCTTTAATAAGTGTTTCCTCATTTACCATAATTAGATCTAGGAGAGACGGTACGTTACCTTGTCGAAGCCTTGTGGGTTTACATACCAATTGCAGAAGGCTGCTGTTGATGAAAAAGTCTTTAAACAGTGCTGCTGAGCCTGACTGGGATTGATTGACATTAATTGGCCATTTAATGGTGGGGTAGTTAAAGTCACCAACAATTATTAAAGTGTTATTCTCTGAAGCGGCTACAAGATTTTCCATCATTTTGGTATCCCGTGGTCTCCACGTACCTTCATCGGAGTCATCCGGACGATATACCCCCACAACAAGGAAGTGATATGTACTAAATTGTATGTCAAGGTAGAGAGCTTCCACCTCCTCGCACATGTATCTTGGATTACGTCTAGCCACTATCGGGATACCACGCAGACTGTCTCTCACATACATGGCCACACCTCCACCTCTAGTTTTGCCCTCAGACTTTCTTTTTTTGTGGTTACGATCAAGCCTGAACAGGGTGTAGCCGGGTATATTGAATGTACTGTTGCGATCGTTGGTATTAAGCCATGTTTCGGTAACAATTGCAATGGATGGGCTTCTCGCTGTAACTTCAACAAGGAACAAGTCAAATTTTGGAGGTAATGATGAAAGATTAGTATACAAAAAAGTAAAGTCAATATATGGATTTCTATTGTCATATATCAGTTTTTTTGAAGGGCTACTATTTTTGGAGCGCCCTTTACATATCTTATTGTTATGTTTGATTCACCATTTTCAACTCTCGTTTTCAGACTATCTCTAAGTTGGTTGAGCTCTTCCCGCTGCATAGGGGTCTTGTCATCATACAGTCTTACCCCTTTTTTGGCCTTACTTTTGTTCTTAAGAACCAAGACGGCATCCTGACGGGAAGTAAGTACTACCTTTATTGGTCTTGTTTTACCATCCTCGCGGCGTCCCAGGCGCTGCACTGACACCACCTTCTTAGAGTAGTCACCACCATTATTAACTTCTTGTAATATTTTCGAGACACTTGACTCATCATGCAGCTTTCTGTCCAAACCAATGTCCGAGGCAAATTCTTCCACACCAACCAAGATTACATTTGTGGCTCTATGCTCGCGCTCCACTAGCTCTTCCAGAATAGCATTGGTGTCCGGCGGCGGCGGGGTCAGGGCCACGGGGGCCACGACTGCCTCCGCTAATGGAGAGGGGTTCCTGGGCTGGGATAGTATTATCTTAACCTCATCCAGTTCTTGGCGTAGCCCGTCATAGGATTTGATGAGCTTAGGCACTTGAAATAAGGCCTCCCGACATGCAGGGCACAAGTACAATAGGGTCCGCTTGCCCTTTAGCCCCATGACGCGCGCCTCACTACTCGTCAGACTACTGCACTGCAAACAGATATTCCGCTTGCAACCATCACACTGTATTGTATTATCGTCGTTGTGGTCATCCTCACATTGGAAGCACTTCATTTTAGCTCAAAATACGACACTGGCTCGAAAAAGTCGTTACAAATTTTTCACTGAGTTTGTACTTCACAGGCACAATTTTTAACTTAGTTTGTTATTTGTACACAATTGAATGTCTATAAATCACGAGATTATTAAGTCCGAAACATAGATTTGTACGAATAACTATTTTTAACACATTTACAAAATACGACGCAAATTCCAACACTGTTTGTCTTTCTGAGGGTAGCAATTAGGCTGAAAATTGGTGGGGAGGTAGCTTAGAACCAGGAGATTGACATAGTGGTAGGAGGGGGGGAACGAATATTGGAACAATCAGAGAATTTTCACAAAAGTCCAAATAACAAGTAATTAATTTTGTAAAAATTTTAAAAACCCTCAACGCAATGAAACGGCTGAACAGATTTTGTTCAAACATAGCTAAGAACACTGCCGACAAATACAACATTTAAAAAAAAAAAAACCATTCGGGAGCTACGATGCCACAGACATACACACACACACACAGGCACGTCAAACTTATAACGCCCCGTCGTTTATGCGTCGGGAGTTAAAAACACATTACAAGGTATTTTGCTTGCCCCAGTATTTTATATTCTAATCTCTAGTACCTTTGATTTGAGACGCATTAGCTTGCCAAGTCCTTTCTCCACGACCTGTGGGAAAGACAGCAGCCGCAGTGTGTGTCCAGTCGGTGCAGTGTCGAATACCACTGCACTGAAGTTCATTCCCTTCACCAGTTTCATCACCTGAAATTATTAGAACATATTGGATACCTACATTAGGTCGGCTGTAGAATGGTGCCGCACTCATTTGGGATTGCTGAGGGTTGGATCTGGTAGGGGAATGGGTTTCCCTTATATGGCTATCTCATGTACTATTCTTCCACCTAGAAGACGCATATTTGTTTTTATATGTAGTACCTACTTGTAATAGAACTTTTTCTTGTTAACTACATCTTTCTGGAGCAGAACGGTATAGATTGGTTAGGTTGTATTCTTTTTATATAAAACCCGGATACATTTCCGGTGCAGAGCCGACGAATATTGAAAGAAATATCACAATTTTGAAGTTTTCAACAAACTTCAAAAACATCTCCTAAGCGTGCCACCAGTGTACTAGGGTTGTAGAAACCCCTCCCCCATCCCGAACCCTAATGCGTACGGGTACGGCACCATTCTAATGCAAATCCAGACATTATGGAAGGGGCAATGTGGTTCTTAATGATTACTGAGCTGCATAGCGAACTGAAGGTCAACACAGTCGTCGACGAAATAAAACTATATTCATCGAAATACAAAGAACGTCTGAATGTACATCCGAACCACTTGGCCTCACAGCTAACTACTATCAACTACCCGAAGAGGCTTAAAAGACAACATATCATGGAACTCTGTGGAACATGACACATAAGAAAAGGAGAGGTGGTCGCTGGACCACTTCTGCTACAAGCACGACTACCCGCACTAAATCTGCTCATAGCCTGAGGATTGACCGAAGATGGAAAAAAAAAAATGGAAGGGGCAAACTGCTATGGGCAACGGCCTCTGCCCATTTATGGGAAACAGCTCACTAATCATAATTTTACGGCTAACAACTTCGCAATATAATTTTTATTTAAATTGGGTAAAGATTAGGCATGGAATGGATTACTTCATTGTTTTTTAAAAACAATGGTTAGTAGTTAGTTTGATTGACCCAATTTAAAATTAGGTGAAGTTAGACACAGCTAATTATTTATAAATGGTGAGGAAATTGGTAATAAATAATTCAGGAATTCAAAAGCAGTACCTACAAAATCAAAGTCAAAAGTATTTTATTCATTGAAATCACAAGGATAATTTTGAATTGTCTTAAAAAAATAATTTACGTTTACTCCTGTTCCAACGCAACCAGACCTAGATATATACAGATGGCAGTGATGTGGCGACTGAAGGATAGACCCCTCCGTCTCCTCCCGTGGATATCGTTAAAGCCGACTAAGGTATTTTACCAAAGGATAGGCAGCAGCCAGCCACCTGAGAACTCAACAACAATACTGCAATCTCCAATCTGCCTGCCAAGCTAGATTATGGCATAATTATCCTCCCATTACATTCTATGAGGAAGGCCTTTGGATGTCTAAAACCTGATGATGATTATGAGCTCAATGTTTTTATGTTCGTGAAAATATATGGGTTTTGTTAGTTAAACGAGCCAAGCGTGTTCTCGACGAATCGGAATTTTCCTTTTACCTTCTCAATGTTCATTTTATAAATACGTTGTTCGTCTATTAGGTACTACCTACTTGTTTACTTGTAAAGCCGCTGTGATAGTTTTCCTTCCTTCGTTATATATATTTTATTACTTCTTTTTTTCACATTTTAGTAGTAGTAGAGCTTTTTTGTGGAAGAGTTCGTCCGGGGAAGTACTACCACCATACCTATTTCTGCCGCAAAGCAGTAGTGCTCGCATTGCTGTGTTCCGGTTTGAAGGGTAAGGGTGCCGGTGAAATTACAGGCACATGAGACTTTTCATCCTTATGTCTCAGGGTGGCGGGCGCAGTGCAATGCCACATAGGGCGCGTCCTAGGTGGACGTGACCTATGAGGTAATGCACTGTTCATAGGCAGAGGTTACCGCTTAACATCAGGTGGGCCATCTGCTTGTTCCGTCATTCAGTAGAATAAAAAAAAAAAAAAAAAAAAAAAAAAAACAGACATTTGGCTCCCCCCCTGCCCGCTAAATTGTTGTTGTTTCTAACAAAAATTATCACTGTAAACCTTAATTTCTCACCTCAGCATAACTCATAGCCTCATCAATACCAGGGAAAGCCCCAACAATCTCCTGCATCACTCCTTTGCCAAGCCTCATGGCTTCCGTCTCCCCCTCAAAGTACTCTTCAGGGAGCTCATTGAGACCCACATTGGGATCAATCTCCATGGCAAAGAGGTTGTCAAAACCTTTCACTTTTGTGGGCACCTGAAAAACAAAATTGTTTGCAGTGAGAAAATCTGTCGAGTTGAATGTGCCTGCCTTACATTTTTGTTATTATAACACTTGAAGCAGAGAATTATCCAGGGTAGGGTCATTGTGGAAACAGGGATCTTCAACCCATCCCTGACTCCTGAATAAAGTAACAATCATACCGTTCACCGTAAGATGTCCCTGCCGTGGTTGGCACTATTACCCAAGGGCATCTTATTGTGAACGGTCTTATACTCATATTTTTACAATACACAAATGTGTATTGTAAAAATATGAGTATAAGACCATCCCCAGACTAGAAACCCTGGTACCTAAATCAGATCACATCAAACAAATACGTATGTATATAAATTCAACAGTAACTCTCTATCTCTCTCACTATCTCTGTGTTTCTTTCACCTTTTCATGAAAAAACAGCTGAATTGATCTTGATTAAACTAAAGTTAGTGCATCATACTGAGAAAGGGAAGGACATAGGATACTATTTTCATGGAAAATAAGATTTTACCATAAAACTCATCATAGTAGAGCACGGTTATTCAGCTATTTGAATATTCTAACTACATGATATTGCAGAAGACTATTATTTTGGGGTTGATAAAAATGTCTAGGCTTATATGAAATATTCTTCACATACCTTCGAAAACTTCTGATCGAATGCATCAGAAATGTTGTGAGCTGGGTCAGTTGAGATGATCAGTACAGACTCGCGAACTTTTGAGAGCTGGACTGCTAGACTACAGCTGGAAAAAGAAAACACTTATTAGATTCCTATTATTATTATTATTATTATTAATTTATAGACGAGCAGCTTTCGCTGATGTGTCTACGTCACAGTATTAGAATTTAAAATTTAGTCGAAATATTGTCACTTAGTTATGGTAGATTTTTTTGAGCACTGATTTATTTGTTCGAAGCCAGATGTCGAGTTTATTTTTGAATGCATTGACGGAAGTAGCAGTAACGACGTCATCTGATAGCGCGTTCCAATTGTGAACCACTCTATTGCTGAAGAAGTGATGAGCGGCAAGTGAGACGGCGGGATCACGGTTTAACTTCAGCTGGTGACCACGTGTGGATCTTAGATCTTCTTTTTTAATAAAAATGTCATGAAAGTTTGGCAGGTTGTAATGATGGGTCATAATCTTGTAAGTTTCGATAAGATCTCCTCGAAGGCGTCTATCCTCAAGAGTAGTGAGACGTAGTGTGAGTAATCTGTCCTCATAGGATTTTCGACGTAGAGCCTGCGGTATCTTAGTGGCCCTCCTTTGGACACTTTCAAGAAGGTCTATGTCTTTTTTGAAGTAGGGGTGCCATATCTGAAATCCGTACTCCAGTAGTGGCCTTATATATGTTTTATAAATCTTGCGAAAAACATCAACAGTCATTGCTAGAAAGGACCTTCGTATAACATACAGAAATGAATTCGCCTTCTTGACTATGATAGTAATGTGTTCTCCCCACTTCAGATTAGATGAGATATTAACCCCTAGATCTCGCTGAAGGCCGATTGGGGACAAAATGTTTCCATCCAGTGTGTAAGTGACTCTGGGGTTATTGTTGCCTAAATGGAGAATGTTGCATTTGGATGCGTTTAGTTTGATTATCCAATCCTTTGTCCAGTCTTGTATGCGAATTAAATCTTCTTGTAACTGCCCTGATTTAATAAGTGGGTTGGCAAAGAACTTTCCATCATCAGCAAAAAAGGCACACTCTGAGACCAAGAGTTCTGCTAGATCCGTTATGAATATTCCAAAAAGGTGGGGAGCGAGCACAGACCCCTGTGGCACACCGCTTACAACAGGTTTTTGATGAGACAGACAATTGCCAACACGAACTTGAAATGTTCTGCCTAGAAGATAGTTCTCAATCCACTTGAGTAGCGGCCCACGTATTCCAAAGTGCTCCAGCTTTAGTAGAAGACGTTGATGCGGAACCTTGTCAAAAGCGCGTTCAAAGTCAAGGTATACTATGTCAATAGGGTTCTTATTATCAAGTTCTTTGCTCCAACTATGGACACAAGTCAGCAGGTTTGTAACAGTTGATCTTCTTATGACAAAACCATGTTGTTTTACTGATATTATGGATTCTTGGTTTAAAAATGAAGTTAGTTTATCACAAATAATTCTTTCCATAATTTTTACTACCACGCTAGTAAGACTGATTGGGCGAAAATTTGCAGGTTGACTCTTATCCCCTTTTTTGTAGATTGGAGTGACTATGGCATGTTTCCAATCCTGAGGAAGGTATCCTGATTCAAAAGATCTATTCAGTAGTTCAGCTAAGGCTGGTGCTAAAATCTTTACAGATTTTATAAGAACACAACAAGGGAGATTGTCAGGGCCAGGGGATGACTGGATCCTTAGTTTAGAGATAGCCTTTTCAACATCTTTTACTGTAAATAATACTTCACTTAAATTATTCTCCACATAAGCAAACGAGGTTACTTTGGTAGCTTGGTGTATGGCCGGTTCCTTAGAGTATGCCTTTAGAAACTCTTCTGCAAATGCTTCTGCTATGTCATTGGGATTAGTAACCAAGTCTCCGTTGCGAGTCCTGATAGCCGGAGGGATGCTTACTTTGGAAGTAGTGCTGCGGCGAATGTACGAGTAGAAAGCTTTATCTCCGTGTTCTAGTAATTTAGATTCATATACACTTCTCTGTTTCCTTGTCCATGAGATACATCTGTTGTTCACTTCGCGAAATCTAGAATAGTCACTCTCTGTACCTGATGATCTATATATATCCCATAACAGTTTCTTCTCTGCAATCATCTCCAAGGCACACTTGTCAATTAGATAAAGATAGGTCTGATTTCAGAATGAATCTTTTATCCATGTTTTTTTTTTTACTACTTGAATGACGGTACAAGCAGACGGCCCACCTGATGTTAAGCGGTAACCTCTGCCTATGAACAGTGCATTACCTCATATGTCACGCTCACCTAGGACGCACCCTATGTGACATTGCACTGCGCCCGCCACCCTGAGACGTAAAGATGAAAAGTCTCATGTACCTGTAATTTCACACACACCCTTACCCTTCAAACCGGAACACAGCAATGCGAGCACTACTGCTTTGCGGCAGAAATAGGTATGGTGGTAGTACTTCCCCGGACGAACTCTTTCACAAAAAATCTCTACTTCTTCTAAAATGC
Source organism: Operophtera brumata (assembly GCA_932527175.1). NCBI lineage: Eukaryota > Metazoa > Arthropoda > Insecta > Lepidoptera > Geometridae > Operophtera > Operophtera brumata. The sequence goes on along the minus strand of OW052228.1, from coordinate 4,716,238 downwards.
CAAACTTTCATGACATTTTTATTAAAAAAGAAGATCTAAGATCCACACGTGGTCACCAGCTGAAGTTAAACCGTGACCCCGCCGTCTCACTAGCCGCTCATCACTTCTTCAGCAATAGAGTGGTTCACAATTGGAACGCGCTATCAGATGACGTTGTTACTGCTACTTCCGTCAATGCATTCAAAAATGAACTCGACATCTGGCTTCGAACAAATAAATCAGTGCTCAAAAAAATCTACCAAAACTAAGAGACAATATTTCGACTAAATTATAAACTCTAATACTGTGACGTAGACACATCAGCGAAAGCTGCTCGTCTATAAATTAATAATAATAATAATAATAATAAAATGTAATGAACCAAAGGTTAGCTGGTAGATAATGCTTCATAGCATTAAGTTCACCTATGTACATTGTTTGTTTTGTGCAATAAAGAATATTCTATTCTATTCTATTCATAATGTACCTACGGTTGTTTGTTCCACTTTCACAATTTTTTATCAATCTAGAGATTGGCATGTTTAGTACTTTACCAACTGCTATTGATGGTAGACGGATGCTAGGGTGAAAGTTAGGTTTCTCGACCTATTAGAATCTGAATTATACCGGTAATGACGCTGGAAAATTTACCTGCAGGTTGTTTTCCCAACACCACCTTTGCCTCCGACGAAAATCCATCGAAGAGATGTTTGGTCGATTACGTTCCTTAGCGAGGGATCTAGTGGCTCAAAGTCTACATCTCTGTTTTCATCCATTTTACTGGAATATTCAGCCCAAGGAAAGAATGTAAACCTGCTTTTATTTCAAATTATTTGGAAGCAGAAAACAAAAAACCAAGGCACTCGCTCGCTCGTGACAATTAAAAAATAGAAATTGAATGATGAAATTGATTGAATTGTTGACGACGCGAGATATTTTGACATTGACATAAGACTATGAGTGACAACCCCATTCCTAAGAAGCCATTATAAGAAGTAAAGAAGAAGACCCCATTTTTTAGACTAGAGACGGCTCTCCCACTTTCAATGAACGACCAACCAAAAAGGGCTTTTCATTTTTGAATTAAAAAAAAGGAGTTCAATTTAGCTATAAGCATTAAGTGAAACGGCCGTGAAAACACCTCATTGATGCAAAATAATGGACCGCTCCTGGTACATAAAGCACCAGTATGAAAATGAGGGGTTTTCCCTCATTTTCATACTCTGCCTCCCTATTCCAACTGAAAGTCACTCGGTGACTAACTTTTGTTGATGGTAATTAGACTTGTCAAACGTTAATTACCTCTTGGACCCCGATATCTCTACAACCCCCCGACCGTTATAGCTTAAATACCTTCCTTATAAATAGTACCAATACGTACTAATATTTATTCTGTGCCAATACTATCTACCCCCCTACCAAATTTCATGAAGATCGGATCTTACCTGAGGGGTGAGTCTGAGTTTTGCAAACACCATCGTAACGGTGAACGTAACACGATCGTACGTGTATAACATAATAACTAGCTATTAATCTGTGCCAAAAACGTCACAGATTAATGGCTAGTTTCTACGCAATACACGTACACTCGCCGTTACGATCATCGTTACGATGGTGTGTGTAAACTCGGACTTGCCCCTCTGTTGGTAAGTGACGATGTGGCCGAAGATGGAGCACAGAGGTCTAGAAGGCACCTATTCACTCTAGCCTTGAAGAGACCCAGATTAAAGTGTTCAGGAAAGACAGACTTCACAAAACGACGGTACGGAGTTATCATCGGACAAACATACATACATTCATACAAACATCGATTCTTTAATTTTGACTCGCTTCGGTCGTTCAATAATACACAGAAAACAAAAAAAACAACTTTGGTGTCACTTTGATTGACGATTGGTAAAGGTACTTTGTGATTTTGTACCTATATTTTGTGTACCTATAATTATTATTCTGAGTTGGTAACCTCAGTTGGTAACCATAAACCAGACACCGTGAGCCACCACCATGGAGGTATAATCCATATTCCTAGGCCACCACCCACCCGTTTATTCTCTCTCGCATGGCTTACGCAGGGCACATTTAAAAAAAAATTGATAGAAGAGGAAGTAAATTAAATTCAGACTCTTCCCGCCATTTTCGAAAAGAGACGTTGTCTACTTTTATTTTATTTCATTTCCTAGTGTTTTCTTGAGTTATTTTGTGTTATTTTGGTGGCATTTTAACTAATGTAGCTCGTTTAAAAAGCACAAGTGTAGTGAAATTAAATGGAAGTGAATTCGTAACTTTTGAAATTGGTGGAAATTGTCTACCAAAGTTTTAGTAAAATTGGCCACCGTTTCACTAAAACATGACTCGACTGTGACTTTGACGACTTGGAAGGAGTGTAACGTTGCAAAATATATTGAAAATGAAAATACAATAGGAGAAAAAATCTGCCATTTTTGAAAGAAACGTCGTCATTTTTATTTTATTACATTTTAATGTGTTTTTTCGAGTTATTTCGTGTAATTTTAGTGGCATTTTAACAGGTGTAACTTGAATAAATGGCACATGTGTGATGTAGTGAAATTTGAGTGTATTGCGAGTCTTTTCGAAATGGTGGATTTTTTCCTGTAAAAACTCAGTTTTTCTGCCACAATTTAAACTGGGTTAGGACTAGACGGAGACTCTTGACGACTTGACTATAAAACTATAATAATAAAATCACTTGACATTGGCTAAATTGTTGCAAATAATGCACAGAAGCCATTACCTAAGATAAGAAGAAGAAGAAAATACAATATAGTGAAAATACAGATACTTGAAAATGGCAAATGCACAAGCCGTGCGGCGCCAACTATAAAGAAAAAAAAAAACAGAAATTCATGTTGCAAAATAAATTATAAAATTGTCAGTTTAAATAACGAAGGAAGGACTGAAATGAATAACTATAAGACTAAAAATAATGCTGTATCGCCTCTGCCGTGGTCGTCTGACGTTCAAAGTGTACCTGGTTCTTGCTATCGTAGTAATAATTTCAATCAGCGGTTATTTGTTTCCACAGCTTAGGACATTATATCCTATCACCGCTGTAAGTTCTCCTAGCCCACCGCAGCCGAGGGCCACCCGGCATTTATCTAAGTCGGTGACTGTTGTGTTCCGCCAGTTCGAGGATTTCGAAAATGATGTCGCAGACAGTGTTCAGTCTTTCGTGTCCTGGTATCCCAACATGCCCGTGGTCGTGGTCTGCGAGACCCCGCCGTATCCTCCGTTCCCGTTTTCTGCGACGAACGAGACTCTCCGCAACGTGAAGGTGCTCTCCTTGGAGTTTAGATTGAACGCGTCGCCGCATGATCTAAATCCTCTGACACATATTTTCACTGAGTTTGTTTTATTTGTGCCTGACTCCACCCGCGTTTCGCGCCGGACGTTACAGCAAGCGGCTATTGCTGCCACAGAGAACCCAACTCAAGCTATTGCTATCGGCGTGGGGAGTGCTCATATTATTTGTCAGCAAATTAAGTGGGACTATGCTGAATGGACGCTGCAGTACAATAAAGATGCTTCAGGGAAGCTATGTGATGCGGTGCATGGGCAGCATGCTCTATTAATAAGAACCTCATTGCTTCATCATCTGCCACAGCCATTTATTCTTCCGTTTCCCGAGTCATTGTACTTGCAGACTTCAGCTAAAAATGTTAAAGTAAGTTTATGAAAGAAGGTATAATTGGGAATCACTAAAACTTTGTTCTTTTCTCAAAAAACATTGTATTTATGCTAAAACTATGCCATTCCAGATTCAAAAGCGTGGCTATAAGTTTGAAGCGGGCCGGGCAGTGCTTAAAAGCCCAGTGTCCAAGCAGAAGGCTTCCCGGCGAATGAGAGAGTACAGGATGGCTTTGTACAAGCAACTCGGAGTCAAAGCTGTTGTCAGAGAGGATGGGAGGATGCAGTGGTACGGATGTAAAAAAGAATCTCAGGTAAGAACATTGTTAGGGTTCCCTACCTCAGAAGGACCATTATAGGATCACTCTCATATCTGTCTGTCTGTTCGTATGTCACAGCATATTTTCAGCATATAACTAATGGACAATAAAGTTGAAATTTGGTACATACACAGAATTAGGTGACCCAATCATGCACATGCAGTGTAAGTAAACAAATTTAGATTTTGGAGGTCCTTTTCGGGGGGATTAATAGAAAATAAAAAATTGTTAATTGTATTACGTGAAATATCAAATGAAAGGGCTTGATATAGGGAATACAATATGTTTTTTGTATAGTTTTAAACTACATGGTTCAAAAGTTACGAGACTGATCTATTGAACAGTGGCATATCACAATGCCACATAGGGTGTGTCCTAGGTGGACGTGACCTATGTGATAATGCATTGTTTATAAATAAATAAATAATGCTGGACACAGTTCACACAACATTATCTAGCCCCAAGCTAAGTAGAGCTTGTGTTATGGGTACTAGATAACTGATATACTTAATACAATACATTAAATAGATAGATATTTTTTATTATACATAGAAAATACCCAGAACACCCTGAACAAATATCTGCGATCGCACAAATATTTGTTCCGTGGCGGGAATCGTACCCGCAACCTCCTGCGTCGCAGGCCAACCTTCGCCCGCCGCGTCACAGAGGTCGTCATGGTCGTTATAGGCAGAGGGTACCGCTTAACATCAGCTGGACCATCTGCTTGATCCGTCATTACAAGTAGTAAAAAAAACACATAAATGGAGCATAATTAATCGTCATTTGATTTCAGCGCTGCTTCCCCTCGGTGCAAGGCACGCCGTCCTATATCCTCTCGGGTCGCAACACGCCGCCGTGCTGTCGACGCAACATGCGCCGCGCGGCCGCACACGTGCTGCGCGCACTGCTGCAAGCCGGCGCACGGTGCTGGCTGGAGAGCACATCGCTTCTTGGTGCTGTTGTCAAGTAAGTATCCTCTCGGGGCGCAACACGCCGCCGTGCTGTCGACGCAACATGCGCCGCGCGGCCGCACACGTGCTGCGCGCACTGCTGCAAGCCGGCGCACGGTGCTGGCTGGAGTGCACATCGCTTCTTGGTGTTGTTGTCAAGTAAATATCTCTAAGAAAAACCTTTTAAAGTGAGGTAAATTTATCTTAGATTTTATATTTAACTCATATGCCTTCAGGCTTTTATGTTCTGTGGCTTACAATTACAAATCCACTTCAGAAACATTCCACACAGACCGAACTGCCTCGCGCGGCATATGCCTTACGTTTCTCGGCCGAGGCAGCGCGCGGGCGAGCGACCGAGCGGCTGAGCCACCGAGTGTCGGCTATTTGTTCTGCTCAAAGGCGCCTCAGTCGTTTGCTACGCGCACTTTGGACGCACGCGTATACCGAGGCTGTCGCGCTCGTTCAGGGACGGTTTCCTCGCGTGTAAAATGCCTCGCGAGGCTGCTCGCTCTGTGTGGACCCCCGCATTGAATTTCTTGTTGTTACCCCTTTCAGCGGCGACCTGCTCCCTTGGGCCGAGTACGCCGAGATAGGCATCCACGCGGGCGACGTGTCTCGCGTGGCGTGGCTGACGAGGGGAGGGGCGGACGCAGACGGCTTCGTGTGGGAACGAGCCACCAAAGGTACGCTACACTCGCTATGCTACTTCACTAAGCTCCATTTCAACTCATGATATTTCCTTACCGCATTGTACATTTCCAACTCGAGGTGTACTGGGAATAGACCTGTGCTTAATCTTCCACTGAGCGGAGCGCTCCGTACTACACAGGTCTAGCGCTTAATTGAGTCAGTCCCTGAGGTATGGGACCGGTACGGGAGGGGTGTTTTCGTCTCACAAATGACATGAAATGTATCAATGACATGTGACATAATGACGACGCCGACGACGAAAACACCCCTACCGTACCGCACCCATACTTCAGGGACTGCCTCAGTTAAGACTGCGCTCCCGGCGCCAGGCAGAAAACTACATACAAAAAAAACGCCACTAGATGCTCGAAAAAGCGGTTTTTATTGAATATCTCGTGAAATGTAGATAATTTTAAAAAACTCCGTGGGTGAACCCTCCGTTTTATTGTATAGATCTATTTTATTTATCCAATTTTTGACCATAATGACAAACAATCGAATCTAGCCAAAAGTTAGAGGTAACTTTGTGTTTTTTTTTATTGAGAAAAATGTGTCCTATTGTGTTTCTGTCTGGGTGATCCCTCGGTATTATAATGTAGTATCCATGCATATTTTTACTTTGAATATTGTTACTTGATTTAGTCAGTTAAAAATCTAATCTAAGATAGGTAATGTTCATAGGCAGAGGTTACCGCTTAACATCAGGTGGGCCATCTGCTAGTTCCGTCATTCTAGTAGTATAAAAAAAAAAAAAAAACCATGGATAAATAATTGTGACAGCGTTATCCAGCGTTTTATCCAGTCACCCAAACTAAGGAACAACTATGTGTTATCACGTGTTATAGCGTGTCGTGATGCTAGATCACACGTGTTGACCCGTGTCGTAGTTTTAGATATCTGTTTCTACCTTTCCAGGGCATTACTACAGAGTGGCGTTCTCAGCTACCAATAACGTGTATGTGCTGATACTGCCCTTCGCTCCCCGGAACGGCACCATGTGGCCCGCTGACTGGGTGCTGGCGCATCAGAGGGACTTCCCCGAGAGACACCTGCATCCATTAGCACAGGTGAGTGCGAGAAGCATCATTACTACAGAGTGGCGTTTTCAGCTACTAATAACGTGTATGTGCTGGTACTACCCTTCGCTCCCCGGAACGTCACCATGTGGCCCGCTGACTGGGTGCTGGCGCATCAGAGGGACTTCCCCGAGAGACACCTTGCGAGAAGCATCATTACTACAGAGTGGCGTTCTCAGCTACCAATAACGTGTATGTGCTGATACTGCCCTTCGCTCCCCGGAACGGCACCATGTGGCCCGCTGACTGGGTGCTGGCGCATCAGACGGACTTCCCCGAGAGATACCTGCATCCCTAGCACAGGTGAGTGCGAGAAGCATCATCACTACAGAGTGGCGTTCTCAGCTACCAATAACGTGTATGTGCTGATACTGCCCTTCGCTCCCCGGAACGGCACCATGTGGCCGGCTGACTGGGTGCTGGCGCATCAGAGGGACTTCCCCGAGAGACACCTGCATCCCTTAGCACAGGTGAGTGCGAGAAGCTAGGGCTAACACGTTTCTTTAGTAGTAGAGCACTTTGTGAAATATAATATTTAAATTTAAATGTTACCCAAAAATTCCGTTCCAGCGGGACAATAATTAAATTTAAATGTGACCCAAAAATTCCGTTCCAGCGGGACTCGAACCAGTTCGGCCATAGAACGGGCTATGACGCTGGAGACGAAATAACATCCTACTTAATATTATAAACGCGAAAGTTTGTAAGTATGGATGGATGGATGTTTGTTACTCTTTCACGTAAAAACTACTGGATGGATTGGGATGAAATTTGGAATGGAGATAACTGGACTCCCGGAATAACACATAGGCTTATTTTTATTCCGATATTCCCACGGGATCGAGACTTACGCGGGTGAAACCGCGGGGCGCTGCTTGTATATAATATTTAAGTGCATTTTGCTTCAGATATCATTCGTGGGTCGCGAGGCGCCGGTGCCGAACGACGCGCGCACGTTCTTGGACCTCAAGCTGGGCGGGTTCGCCGTCGAGAGGAACGACCGGCTCGGACCGAAGCTACTCTATCCGTGAGCCTTGCCTTAAAGACGGCGAGTAAAGCCTTGGGTTCACGGGAGCAAACTGGAGCAACCTGCCGCCGTACATCTACGTGAATGTCCCTGACCAATTCGCTCGCATACATTCGCTATGACCATAGGATATTCCTTGCCAATATCGCGTCCATAACAATAACGCCAAAACAATGTATTCTATACGTGATTCCACGCAGATCATCTCAACAAACTGGCTTACGGTCCGCCTGATGGTAACCAGTTACCGTCGCCTATTGACATCTGCAACACCAGAGGTATTGCCAATGCGTTGCCTGCCCTGAAGGACTCTTTTTACATGTTTTTTGAAGCGGCTCATGTTGTAATTAACGTAACGTATCGTACCGAGCCCGCGTTATGTTACGTTTGGTCATAGCGAATAAGGGGGGCGATATGAAGTAGATAAATGGTAATGGGACTACGAGAAACAGTTCTCCCTCGTGGTTCCATTAATGGGTTAAAATAATGGGACCACGAAAAAGCGGTGGAAATGTCGCCCAAAAAGATTGTGTGGCGTAGATGTTGAGATGCAATCTTTCCACGTGCATCTTAATGGATCTTTATATAATGAATTGACAAACTGGCTTGCGGCCTTGAAGGTAAGCGGTTACCGTCGCCTATTGACACAAGAGACATTGCCAAGGCGTTGCCTGTCCTGAAGGAATCTTCTATTTTTTTAACGGTTCTTGGTTCATTGGATTTCATTCCACAACTTGCACGTATGTATCTACACTAGTCAACACTTGACGCGGGACTGACGCGCGCCCGCTTGCAACGTCACATGCATGTGCCGCGCGTCAGTTTGTGAGACGTTGCGCTACGTCCGGCGGCGTCACATACATGTGCCGCGCGTCATGTTGGCGACATTGTCATGTTTAGTTATTAGCTATGTCCATACTGTGCCTTTTTTTGTTCATCAAGAGCATGCGTCATAGCGCAGTCAGCAACGCACGTGTTGTATGCCCTAAGCGCATGCGCGATGAGAGTTGAAAGTGAAGCGTGCGCTGTGATTCACGTTTACCGGCTTCGTATCCAAAACTTTCTCTTGTTTCAATATTCTTGGTAAAATATTCTCGTCGCACATGTTTCCAAAAAGAGGAAACTACGACTGAACTATGCGGTGTTGCGTTCATTAACGCATTCAATTATTGAAAGCGTCAAACGAAAGTTGAATTGAAAAATGAAGGCGAAAGTTGAAGATGAAAATGCACAGTGTGGACTTAGCTATTGCATGTTACTTATTGTAAATTCGCTAGCTAATATATATGTATAGATAACGTAAGCTATCTAACGTAGGTATTTATTTGAATGTGTTATACATAAACACATGGTATCATGTGTTCTGTAGTAAATTCCACAAATATTAATAATGACAAAGTTACAATGTTTGATACTCAATCACACCAAAACAGCTGAACCGACTACTATAAAATGTAGTACACAGATTATAACCCGGATTGAGCTATAGGCTACTTTATTCCTGGTATAAGTTGAGCGAAGCCGCGGGCTGACACTAGTCATAAATAAATACTAAAATAAGCAGTATTTAAATTAAAGTCAAGGTAGTTAAGTCAAATGCATAAAAAAGCAAAGCTTTCCTAGAAATCTTATCTATATGTAATATTTATTCCTTCTCTAATTTTAATAAAGATTTCACTTTTAGAAGTCACTTGTTTCACAATCAATAAGTTAAGGTTTATTTTTTCCCAGTTGTTAGTATAAATATATAACTGTGGGAGCCTTGAGCGGAGCGGAGCGGAGAGGAGAGGAGAGGAGCGGAGCGGAGCGGAGAGGAGAGGAGAGGAGCGGAGCGGAGCGCAATTTTGAGCTCAGTTTTATTTCTCGTATTGCACCTATGACATAACGTTGATAACTACTACGACGCACTGCGCGCGAGTCGTGGCGTCACACCCTCCCCCGCACCTCGCCGCTTCGCTCTCCTAGCTACCCTCCGCAACGCACCGCCCCGCTGTCCTCCGCTCCGCATCACCTCGCTACGCACCGCCCCGCTGTCCTCCGCTCCGCATCACGTCGCTTATTTTATATGAATATCCGTTCAGCTCTGCCCCGCTCCGCTCGTGCTGTTTCCATTGAAGCGGAGCAGAGATTTCGAGCATAGTGATTGGTCAATTCATGCACCGCTAAGCACCGCTCCGCCCAACTCCGCGTCAATGGAAACGCAGCCTTACTGTAGGAATTAATAATATTTTTTCATAAGTGCTGTATTTTTGTGTACTAACCAAATTATGGTGTCTGAAATAAAGTCTATTTTTTTTTTTTATTTTTTTAAGCAGTTACTCAGCGAGTTAACTACTCAGAGAGTTAATCCTTCTGTTAACTTTTAACTTACTGAGCAGATAAAGTGGTGATTAACACTACTGAGGGATTGTGAAACCTGAGCAGTTATATTTGAAGATACTACTTGAATGACGGAACAAGCAGATGGCCCACCTGATGTTAAGCGGTAACCTCTGCCTATGAACAGTGCATTACCTTTTAGGTCACGTCCACCTAGGACGCGCCCTATGTGGCATTGCACTGCGCCCGCCACCCTGAGACATAAAGATGAAAAGTCTCATGTGCCTGTAGTTTCACCGGCACCCTTACCCTTCAAACTGGAACACAGCAATGCGAGCACTACTGCTTTGCGGCAGAAATAGGTATGGTGGTATACTTCCCCATACGAACTTTTTCACAAAAAAGCTCTACTCTTAACTTACTTAGAACTTTAATTATTGATTGTGAAACAAAGTCTTAAGGCATGTCTTATACACCAGTGGAATCTTCACACGGTACACACTATATATGCAATTGTAAGTAGGTAGTTTTTAAGTAAATAAATCTAGTCAAACAAATAGTCTTATGCATTTCTAGATATTTAGGACCCCAAAGCTCGTGAAAATGCGAGGGTCGAATTTGTCACAATATGTACAAAGTTGTGACATGACCGGATGGCGAGTCGCATGCTGCGAATCAAAATATGAAAACTCGAAAAAGAGTGACAGACAGACAGATATGTTCTGTCGTAATTATAATGAGCCACACATATCCATCAGGATCTGCTCCACATCTTGTTTTGTTTGTATTTGATTTATTTAATTGTAATTGTGTTTGTTTTTCACGTTTGTCATTTTTAACCCCCGACGAAAAACGGAGGGGTGTTATAAGTTTGACGTGTCTGTGTGTGTGTGTGTGTGTGTGTGTGTGTGTGTGTGTGTGTGTGTGTGTGTGTGTGTGTGTGTGTGTGTGTGTGTGTGTGTCTGTCTGTCTGTCTGTCCTATAGTAGCTCCTGAACGGATGAACCAATTTAGTTTTTTTTTGTTTGAAAGGTGTATTTGTCGGGAGTTTTCTTAGCTTTGTTTGATCAAAATCGGTTCAGACGTTCAGCGTTGGGAGTTTTTAATTTTGACAAATAAAAACTTGTTTTTTTCTTTAATTATTATTGACGTTATGATTTTATGAATGATAATAATTACTACCTACCAATGTGAACTTTCCAACACAATGTTTTTTTGTATACTGGAAATAAATGAATTGAATGGGGAGCCACAGGCAAAACGAATCTCAGATGGCGCCACCATCACTGGTGATTTTTCTCATACTAAAATTATCCATTTTTTACATAACTAAAACTGTCCACTTTTGACAGTTTTTTTTTTAACATTGAAAGACCTTAGTTTAGCTACGAAACAACACCAGCGATTATGCGCCACCTAGCGTGATAAATAAGCAGTGTGTCTCCCCATTGAATTGAGGCATTTAACCTGGAAAAGTAAGTTGGTGTCAAGTACAATCCTTTAGGTATAGCTTTGCAAAAAAATTGTGCACGGTGATGTTAGTTACTCGCGATTCGGTCCACACTTATATATTATTATAGATCACGATTGTTTTGTTTATAGAGTTTATGCCTAATTAAAAAAAAACCTTGTATTCTAATTCTTAAATTAAATAAAAATCACAACATCAAGTATAGTTAGTTTAATTTAAAATTCAGTATACCTTCAAACCGAACAGCAGACTTGCGCGTATCTAATCCAATTTGAACACGGCACACAATCAGACTTCACAATCAATAAGTAAAGGTTAAGTTACTCAGCAAGTTAACTACTCACGAGGTTATAAATACTTTCGTTAACTTTTAACTTACTGAGCAGATAAAGTGGTGATTAACACTACTGAGGGAGTGTGAAACGCAATACTTGTTTACTGAGCAGTCATATTTGAAGTAGCTTACTTAGAACTTTACTTATTGATTGTGAAACAAAGCATATATGTATATAACAAATTCACAAAACGACAGGTGATATTGAGCCGTGGTGAGTCCGTTCTATGAGTGCCTCTGTGTCTTCCCGTGGATGTCGTCATGGGCGTACCCAGCCTTGCGGTCCAAGGGAAATGAGGGGTTGGGGGATGTGGAAATGGGGGGGGGGGGGGGGGGGGGGGGGGGGAATGGGGGGGGGGGGGGAAATGAGGGGTGGGGATGTGGAAATGAGGGGGGGGGGGGGGGGGAATGTGTGTGCATGTAAAGCTGTTTTATGTCAGACTTATACTTTTTCTTAATACAGGCCATCACTTTGTGCCACTCCTTCGGTGGTATTGTTTTCCTAATAAATACCCACGATACCCCAAAGGGACGGGGGGGGTGGTATGGTGGGTCCGGAACGCTCCTTCCTACCGATAGCATTCAGCGACCACAGTCACAAAAAATATATCTAAAGAGGACATAAAGTAGCAGAAACAGGTTAGAGAAAATACCGGCAAGCGGAGCGAGTCCCGATTTTTTTGTTTTTTGATCTCGAAGGGACCCCTAGTGGCCTAGAAATTAGAATACACAGATGAGACAAGAGTTCGTAATGAGTCTCGAAAAAAAAGTGTTTTAGCGTAATAGAGAAAAACAATGGGTAGGTATAGCGGAACACGGCGAGTGGAACGAGTCGTGTTTTTTTTTTGGCCTGTGTGTACCCATTATCAGAGAAGCTGCCTAAAATTCGGTATTTTGAGCTTGAAGATAGCAACAAATAATAATATAAGATCCATACAAGTGACGTTTTCAATATTATTACTTAATTATAAACATTACTCGCTTCTAGAGATCAGTGCAGCTTCAGCAGCCTCTCCCATTCCCCCCTTGGTACGCCCATGGATGTCATAGAAGCCGACTAAGGGATTAGGTACGCCGCGGAAAGGCAGCATTCAACTGGGTAATACTACGATCATCCGCCTGCCAAACGTGGTGATCATGGCCAAAAGCCCCCCTCCCCCCCCATTACAGTCTATGGGGGAGGCCCCGTCCAGCAGTGGACGTTGAAAGCTGCTGATGACCACAAAACGACACTGCCTTCATATAATAAGCCTGTACAATAACCACTATATATATGACGAAAGGTTGTATCGTCTAGTTGTCGTCTTCAAACTTCTCGTCCACGACTCCCGTCTGGAAGGGCGGATCGCGAATCAAGCTTAGCAGCTTATCCAGCTTCATAATCTGAAATAGTCAAATAGATTTTTGTTGAAAAATATCTTTATCAATTTTTTTTTTATGAAATTAGTGATCGGAACCGTGTGCTGTTCAAAATGAGCCTAAACACGGCCAGTCTACTATTATCCATCGAGGAGTTCCATAGTCTTCAGTGTCCATCATCAGATCAGGTCGCTGTCACCATAATATTGTATTGTCATCGGAACTTGACAGGTATTAAAAATTTCATCTCACTCGGTTGAGGATAACTGCTTTAAAATTCAGTTGAATAGGACCAAGAGGAAAAAAGTTCACAGGGAAATATTTGTTTTCTGTATCTAACAACAAGTAATTAATTTTGTAAAAAATAAAAAAACCCCAACGCAATGAAACGGCTGAACCGATTTTGATCAAACATAGCTAAGAACACCCCCGACAAAGTCACCTTTCAAACAAAACAAAAAAACTAAATTGGTTCATCCGTTCGGGAGCTACGTTGGCACAGACAGACAGATAGACACACACACACACACACACACACACACACACACACACAGACACAAACACACACACAGCCACGTCAAACTTATAACTCCCCTTCGTTTTTGTGTAGGGGGTTAAAAATTTCGAAAGAGAATCTCAAAAGTATCGTACCTGTAAGGTCCTTTGATCCATTCCCTGAGCTTTCTTAGGCGGCTTGCACATCACCCTCAAGTTAGGGGATAGTTTGCACACGTGACAAGTACCCCTGAAATCACAAAAATACAAAACGTGACTTCTAAATGCCTCCAGAGAGATTTGAACTCTCGACCCCTGGTTTACAAGACCAGTGCTCTAACCCCTGAGCTATGGAGGCGATGAATGGCTGCGTAAAATTACGGTATAGGTGCTATTGTGTGATTCATCCATTTATGAATACAATATTATTGCACCTGTAACATCGTTACTAGGTACTTATTTAGTTTTATTATGAAAAGATAAACGAGTACCTACCTATTTATTTTAAATAGCGTTCTACCAACACACAATTAGGACCTAGGTAATACCTAACTATTTGATTATCAGACTAGCCTTTTGCCCGTCGCCTCGCTCGCGTGGTGTCGATCAAAATTAAATCCCCCCTCTCCTGCCCCCTGCCAATGTACCTACCTCTACACGTGACACCAAATATAATCATCCGTCGTCTGTCTTCCCTGAAAACTATAATCTTGGTATGTTTAAAGCAAGAGTGAATAGACCTTCGTGCTCTAACGTCGGCCGCATCCTCACTTACCAACAGGTGAGACCGTGGTCAAACGAAGGTATATCATAGATCAAAAAACCGGCCAAGTGCGAGTCGGACTCGCGCACCAAGGGTTCCGTACAAACCTGTAGGTGTAGGTTATAACTATATAAAAGTTATGGTATTTTGATTATATGATGTAACTAAAAATTTATGCTTTTCGTAATTTTTCCTTTATCTGTGCTATAAGACGTTGCTTCGTTCCAAATTTCTAGATTCTGAGTTCACGGGAAGTACCCTGTAGGTTTTGATTCCCTTGCGAGTGTTTAAAATTTGCAGCATAAACGGCTGTATTTTTTGATTGCGTTAACTTAGAAGTTTGATTTTTTTACAGCTCCAAGGGACAGTAGACCTGAGTATTTAATATGAATTTCAGCTTGATACCTCAACGCGTTTCTGTGAAAAAGGGTCTGGACAGACAGACAGACGGACAACAAAGTGATCCTATTAATGGTTCCGTTTTTCTTTTTGAGGTACGGAACCATAAAACATGACATCCTCAGGAAAAGAGAGGTTTATTTTAATGTTATGGCTCGACAAACTGGCTTACGGCCCGCCTGATGGTAAGCGGTTACCGTCGCCTATTGACATCGGCAACACCAGGGGCATTGCCAATGCTTTCCCTGCCCTGAAGGACTCTTTTTAATTTTTTTTTTGAAGCGGCTCTTGTAGGTTTATGCTAGGTTTAGGTACACCTCGGCAAGAATGTAGATGATGAAGCGGCTACTAACTTGGTGTCGCCGCAGACGATGATGGGCAGTTTCTTGTTGAAGTCGAGCCTCGTCAGCTTCTTGGTCTTCTTGGAGACGACGGATTGCACGCAGATAGGGCGGTACTTGTCCACGTTCAAATCGTAAACAAACACCTGTGGGCGATCACGTAATTCTGTTGCTACCGGTTTCAATATTTTTTATTTGAAAAAAGCCTTTTGCTCGTGATTTCGCATGCGTTATCGCGTGTAGGTTTTAGTAGTAGTAAGAGTTCGTCCGGGGAAGTACTACCACCATACCTATTTCAGCCGCAAAGCAGTAGTGCTCGCATTGCTGTGTTCCGGATTGAAGGGTATGGTTGCCGGTGAAATTACAGGCACATGAGATTTTTCATCTTTGTGTCTCAGGGTGGCGGCGCGGTGAAATGCCACATAGGATGCGTTCTAGGTGGACGTGACCTGTGTGATAGTGCACTGTTCATTGGCAGAGGGTACCGCTTAGCATCAGGTGGGCCATCTGCTTGATCCGTCATTCCAAGTAGTAAAAAAAAGGTAAGTAGAGCCCCTCGAATTATGACGCGTGTAATTAGCGAGCCTCTAGTTACTACGCGTGTCTGAATTAAGCCCCTTTTATATAATTGCGCGTGTATAGCTTGCCCCTCCAGTTACTAGACTAGAGCTAGCCCCTCTAGTTACTACTCGTGTCTGGAGCGATCCACCCTCGTATAACTACGCAAGTTTTTAGTGAGCCCCTCAAGTTACCTACTATGCGTGTTTGTAGTGAGTCCCTCAAGTTACTATGCGTATTTGTAGTGAGTCCCTCAAGTTACTACTTGTGTTTGTAGTGAGTCCCTCAAGTTACTACGTGTGTTTGTAGTGAGTCCCTCAAGTTACTACTTGTGTTTGTAGTGAGTCCCTCAAGTTACTACGTGTGTTTTTAGTGAGTCCCTCATTTTACTACGTGTGTTTGTAGTGAGTCCCTCAAGTTACTACTTGTGTTTGTAGTGAGTCCCTCAAGTTACTACGTGTGTTTGTAGTGAGTCCCTCAAGTTACTACTTGTGTTTGTAGTGAGTCCCTCAAGTTACTACGTGTGTTTTTAGTGAGTCCCTCATTTTACTACGTGTGTTTGTAGTGAGTCCCTCAAGTTACTACGTGTGTTTGTAGTGAGTCCCTCAAGTTACTACGTGTTTGTAGTGAGTCCCTCAAGTTACTACGTGTGTTTGTAGTGAGTCCCTCAAGTTACTACGTGTGTTTGTAGTGAGCCCCTCAAGTTACTACGCGTGTCTGAAGCGTGCTATCTAAACTAATACGCGTGTTTGGAACGATTCCCTGTAACTCTGAAGTTCATGTTTGAAGTGATCCCTCAAGTTGGTACGCGTGACTGTAGACATGTGTTGTTATTACAAACCTCTTATTAGAAGGGCTCGCTCCAGACACACGTAGTAACTTCATCATCATCATCATCATCATCAACCTACTGCAGCCCACTGCTGGACATAGGTCTCTCCCATGGCGCGCCACTGAGCCCGGTCCTCGGCTCTCCTCATCCAGTTTCTGCCAGCCACACCGCGCAATTCGTCGCTCCACCTAGCCAAAGGGTGTCCTACACTACGTCCTTAGTAACTTGAGGGGCATCTATCGGTGCGTGGATATTTCATTCAAACTTCAAAACGATAAAAGAAAACATCATAAGGCCTATCCTGAAACTGATACGAAGACTGTGGCATATCAATCACTAAGCCGCAAATTCACTATAGTCGGCCCGTTTTGAACGGAGCTTGGGCCAAAAATTCTTAATTGTCTGTATCACTCGTTAGGCTTACGGAGCGCGCTAGCTGACGTTTATGACGAGTCAGTTCAAAACCACCCGACTATAGAACCTTTGTGATCATAAAATGATGATGACTTCTCATTCGTTTTTACCCTTCCATCGGATGTGCAGGCTGCGAAGACAGTGCTGGAGTACGGCGCCCACTTGACGTCACCCACCGGTGAGCCCAGCTCGAACATGAACAGTGGCTCGCTGTCAACAAACTCAAATAACAGAAACACGAGGTGACAAATGAAATATTTATTTGCTGTACCTACAAAACAAACAAACGCAAACACAAATACGTTGCTAAATAAAACTAGGTATGACAAAAAAAAATTGTGAATACAGAGGTGCTATATCCAATTAAATCTATTTAATCTTAAATTACAGGCACATGAGACTTTTCATCTTTATGTCTCAGGGTGGCGGGCGCAGTGCAATGCCGCATAGGGCGCGTCCTTGGTGGACGTGAACTATGTGATAATGCACTGTTCATAGGCAGATGATACCACTTAAGGTGGATGCGCACGCTTGCGGCGCGAAATTCAAATTTTTTGGTGTTTTTTGCCCATTACAGCTCATCAACACTTCTTCAGATAACGAAAGTTGAGTTCGCGACAACTAGGAGACTATGTTAACACATGTTTTAATTGATAGTATCTCATAAATATCATCAGTTTAGCTATGATACCCCTAAACACATTTTTACATTGTTTTTGTTTGTTTAGGGGTATCGTAGCTAAACTGATGATATTTATGAGATACAATCAATTAAAACATGTGTGTTAGGTCTCCTAGTTGTCGCGAACTCAACTTTCGTCATCTGAAGAAGTGTTGATGACCTGTAAAGGGCAAAAAACACCAAAAAATTTGAATCTCGCGCCGCAAACGTGAGCATTCACCTTAACATCAGTTGGGCCGTCTGCTTGAACCTTCATTACAAGTTGTATAAAAAAATAAAACTAGAAATCTCCACACTAGGCACGCCTGTATCGTGGAGATCTGCTAGTCTACCATGAAGATGACAATCCGCAACTTCGGAACGAAACGAAGCACGAACGAAAGACGTAGCTTTTGCTACCATGAAACATCATCGGATTTATTTCTTTCGTTCCGGAACCATAACGTATGTTCGTCAGTGAATGAAGGATGACAAGTCTGTTTTCGTTTACAATCTAACTCTGCTAAAAATGAATTGGTATAAAACGAATAAATTAAAAATACATTCGTTTGTGAAGTACACTGTAGCATTTATAAACCACTGAAATTTGTCGCATAAAAATGTTTGTTTACCACACTGACGTAGACATGGCGTATTCTCAGTATGGTATCTTTGGCGCGAGATACAAACAGTTTTATTGAATTTCTCTTCCTCGTCCACAAAGTTACTTATTATGTTCGGTATATCATTGTGAAAGTGTCTATTGAAGGAAAAATCTTATGGTAAGTAATTGCTTTGTTAATAAGTTGCATAAATCTCCAGGGACCAATAAATCCAACTCACAACATTTTATGTATTTAATATTTTAGATGAGTATCATTCCCACCACAGCTCAAATGGATGCCCTCCTGACATTCCTCGAAGAGCACCGGGAGTAGCTCGCGTTCACTTACGGAATACAGAAGGGCGCAGCCGTTCGAAGAGCTTGTAGGCTCGGCTCACAGACGAGCTGAATGCACTAGGCGGATGCATACAAAATGTTAAGCAATGGCAGAAAGTAAGCAAATTTCATGTATTTCATTAGTTTGTGTCTATTATTAGTAACTATATGTAAAATAGGTCTCTATCTAACTTTTAACATTTTAGGTTTGGGCTGCGATAGCAAGAACTTAGCCAAAAAAGCTGCTCCCGCTGCTCGACGATCTGCCTCGGCCACCGAGGGAGATCCGTCGACTGCCGGGCTACTGTCAGCACAGGATCTACGATCATATCGGTGATGGGAGAGGGTTACGGTGAACCAGAGTCAGATGCTCGTGTATCTATCTGCATTCCCACAGGTATAGTGCTACTTAAGTAATAAAATTTACATAGTTTAGTGACTGTCTATGTAAGTTAAACATACAATTTACTTTTTTAGAACCCTACTCTCCAAGAATATTTTCAAGAGGTGGAAGCAAGCAGCTCACATCCCCTGGACCACCATCATCACCTGCATCACCGTCATCATCAGGAACTGTGTAGGGTTGTACAAACCGGCTTTCAAGAAACGTTGGCGGAAGTTAGAACTTGGCGTAGATAGTGTACCTACCTAATAAATAATACAATTTTTGTTACATTTTTAATTAAATTTTAAATACCTATTAAATACATTTTATTTTTTCTCCTCTTATTCTATCATGGTGTTCAAGATATGAAACAAAAACTCAGTAAATAGTGGCTATACCGAAGTCTGCTTGCTTGATACAAATATGTACAAATATGTTTTTTTGGGAATAATTTTCTTTAAATTTAAGTAATAATATTAGTACCTAAATGGGTGGGTTTCTCGAGGAATGTACCTAAGACTCATTTAGCGTCAGTTTCTGCGACGTTCAACATTTTCTTCTTAGATTGCCTCAAGAATCAAAGATCATTGATCAAGAAAAAAAACCCATTGTAGCCTAAAATACAACTAAAATATAAAGCAAAGTAAGCTATGTTAAATTGTATGTCTATATTAAAAAAGTGCATTCACACCAAATAAGTTCACTTTTAACACATTTATAACTTCAAAACATCATCACAATCATTAATCAACCACTTTTAGATGCATTGAAACCATTTTAACAATAAAATTTGTATTTACGAAAGTAAAAAGTTACCTCTTGAGCTTTCGTGTAATTTGAGGTTAAAATCACGAAGAACGTGCTGTCAAAGTACCGTAACTTCGTTTGTCGGACCACTTCATGGTAGGGTTTGGGACGAACGAAACGTCAGGGGCCGTCATCGGGCCCGATTTCGGTATGAGTGTGTTTCATGGTACGAATTGCCCGAAATTTCGGTCCGAAACTTCGGATTTTCGCTTCATGGTAGACCTACAGTTACCGGTTTACAGAAAACGTTTAGGTAGGACTGCCTGAATGTACTACAAATACAGAGTAGGTACAACAGGTTACTAATACTGCTGCTGGTAGGGCTTATAAGCTTATCTCCATCCAAAGGCTGTCTGGAAGAAATAGCTGCTAAGCGATAAGACCGCCCATTGTACTTTTAATTATATAGTTAAGTTTGTTTCTTTTTGTTCGTATTATTAGCTATTAAGGTGTACAATAAAGTATTTTCTATCTTTATATCTTTCTATCTAGGTACTTAAATATTATGTGAAAATTGAAAAAGTAAAATAAACTAAAATTTATTAGACTAGCAAGAATGTCCTCAGTTTCTGAATATAACAGTGACAGCAGCCACTTTCTAACCGTGAATTTTAGTTCACCAAAAAGTAGTTTCGAAAAGTATCAAAACCCGTAGGTACCCTGCCTACTAGAGCCTCAGCAGGTACGGATCATGCGTCTTCTGCGCTCGTTAATCGATTATCTAGCTGTTTCCGATTGAAGATTTGTTATGTGAAGAGTAATTATGCGCTAGTGGAAAGACCGACACGATTTTTAATTGTTTGTAAATAAATTAAATGAAATGAAATGATCAAAGAACTCACTCTCGTCCATCCTCCCAGATCTTGATCCTCCAGTCTCCAGAGCAGGATGCGAAGATGGTGTTATTAAAGAAGTTGTAGCTGATCCTGTACACCGGCATGTGATGCGCCTGCACAGAGCTCACGTAGTTCCGGTTGTACTTTAACGAGCAGGTATGAATCATGCCGTCTTCTGTTCCGACCATGAAGATATCTGCTTTCTCTGGGTGGAAGCAGATACAGCTCCCGCAACCTTTATTGGAAACATGCGACTTAGGAGGCTGCTGTGCTCTATCCAGCTCAAGCCTTTACCCGGGGGCGGGCGGGTCCTAGTTATAAACTAGATTTAAAAATGTTACACTTAAGGGCCATACTACACGGACGGTTCTCCCGCCGCGGGAATCGGCTTCTGAACCGCACTAGACACAATGTAACATGGAAGTTGTATGCTGCATACTACACTGCGCGGTTTCCCATCGCGGTTCACAGGCGGGAGAAATACGACCGCCGCATGCAGCGTCAAACCGCCGCTGATAACCGACGCTTCAAACTACACGGGCGGTTTTTTGATACGTTGGCTTATACTCGTAATTGATAGAAATTCATCAAATGAGTTCACAGACATTCTGTAGTAAGAGAAGAACTTATGAGGGTAATCGCAGTGTGCACTAAACATTGAATGAAATATTTCCGAAGTTAAACGATTACATAACACTGGTTCCGCACAAACATTGCGCTCTACTTTATTTTTTAATAATTCTATTAATAATAGAGCTGCAAGCGCTGTTATCATTGGCGGATCTATGTTGAAAAGAACAAAAGACCGCGTTCCGTGTAGTTAGATGGTCTGCGGCACCTTGTCGAGCGGATTCCCGCGGCGGCAGAACCGCCTGTGTAGTATGGCCCTTATGGCCCGTAATATCAATAGCAGTTTAATCTATGATTCTAAGTTTAACTATTTCTCTCAATGGACGGAAATGGTTTAAACTGGCAATTATATTTATTGCCTTTTTCCCCGAAGAGACCAATCAATGGGCCACTTTTCACAGTGGGTTGCACAATCGTGGAATATAGACGTGACAAGTGGTGAGCTCATCGCCGCCAGTGCACCCCACGACTGACTCGGCTAACGCTTTCTTCCAGTAATAACACATTCCATAATAAGCTAGCACCCAGGATAAATCTTATACCAACGAATCAGTCCGCGTAATATTTGTGTCAAATGAATATTTTTTAATTGTGTACATACTGTTGACGGTGACCATGGTGCCATCAGGTCCGGGAAGGGGCGGCACGTTCGAAGCGAGGGTGATAATGGTGGTGGCCTGCAGCTCGCCAGGCATCACCGCCCATTGTACGACCCTCCCGTCTCCAGAGATGGAGAAGAAAGATGCCTCACCATCTAAGAGACGGGGCCCCCAGTAGATCTGGCAATTCATTATGTGCATCTGTTTATAGGTATCAGCGCAGATATGTAATAAATATAATAAATAAATAAATAATGCTAGACAGTTCACACAACATTATCTAGCTCCAACCGAAGCAGAGCTTTTGTTATGGGTAAGTAATAACTGATATACTTAATACAATACATTACATAGATACTTTTTTTTTTGTTATTAAATAGAAAATACCCAGAACACCATGAACAAATTTTTGCTGATCGTACAAATATTTGTTCCGACTGTTGGGTGTTGTTATATTAAAGACACGTTTTTTTGTAGGAGTAGGCCTGAACAGGCCTCTTTTGACCATACATCACACAACACAGGATCATAGACGTAACCAGTGGTAAGCTCGCCGCCGCCATTGTGTTCCCACAATCAACTCTGCGTACTTTCCGTATCAGCGGTAATAAGTTACCAGGTGCCTTAGCATGTGGGTAAAGTATTCAATTCGTAAGGTAAGTGTGTTCGTGCTAGCGCCCGTAAAATAGTGCTAAATATTTTGGTAGCAAACCAAAGATAGATATCAAAGAAGCGCAAATGTGCTCACCTCCCAAACAATATTGCTATGTTTGTCCCGCACGGAATCCGATTTGTACTGGTATGACGACTCCAGGGTGAGCTGAGCGTTGTAAACACACACGTTGCCGTCGTAAAGACCTGCAAATAAAACGAGGATACTTGAACAAACGAGAATCGTAATCTTCAGAACAATTTTATAGTTTAAAAATAAATAAATAAATAATAAATAATTAAGGCTGGACAATTCACACAACATTACCTAGCCCCAAGCTAAGCAGAGCTTGTGTTATGGGTACTAGATAACTGATATACTTAATACAACATATTACATAGATAGATATTTTTATTATACATAGAAAATACCCAGAACACCCTGAACAAATATCTGCGATCGCACAAATATTTTTTCCGAGGCGGGAATCGAACCCGCAACCTCCTGCGTCGCCGGCCAAGCTTCGCCCGCCGCGCCACAGAGGTTTAACTTAGATAGATAGATATACAGGGTGTAACATAATATCCCTATAAGCCCGGGGAGGGGGTGTTCCACACATCATGACGAATAACTTTAGTTCTACGACTTTTTAAATTTCGATGTTTTTCATTCATGAAATGTCTTGTAAAAATCCTGAAAGTCCTCGAAAAATTCCTGAAGTTCCTCAAGTAATTTGCCTAACACCACATGAGGCAGCCCTAGGTAAGGTACCTTAACGTACAGTACGTCCTCATGTTGTGTTAAGTACATTTCCTACGGAATATCAGGATTTTTAAGCGGCATTTCATAAATGAAAATCTTCTAAATTTAAAAAGTCGTATAATTTATTCGCCATTATGTGTAGAATACCCCCTCCCCGGGCTTATAGGGATACTATGTTACACCCTGTATAGATAAAACGTTTATTTGCATCTCCAATCACACACGTACATTCAAAACAAATAAAAGACAGTGCACTAAAAACTAGATAATAAAACCAACATACACAAAAACAAAGCAATGCACTAAAATAAACATTTAAAAATATAAAAACTATAACTAAAAGTACGTGTGTGTTGCAGCATCACAAATGGGTCATAGCTCAGCGAATTAACTTGCTCAAAGAGCAAACACTGATTTTCAGCTAGCACCCTCGAGGTGACAAGTCGAGACGAGCGCCATACATGTATATTGCGGTTAGGTTTAACTTTTGAAACTATCATGGTTATGTAGGTACATAATTTTCATTAGAAACGGGATATTTACGGGGAATAGAGAAGATGGTTTTCAATTATCTGGAGTATAATGAGTATAATCAAAAAATGTTAGCAGACCGCTGGTTCGATGCGTTTCCATAGCTGTTTGTTTTTTGATTATGTTTTCCTTATTTTTCCTTTTGTTTATATATTTATTTCCGCAATAAGCAAGTATCCTTAGACGCAATATGCGGAAACATCTCAATGGTCAGTAGTTTAATTTTTAGATAAGTAAATAGTTTTTAAGTACTGTTTGTTTTCCGAAGATAATAAAATAAAATAAAATAAATAAATAATAATGAGCATGTGGTGAGAATGTGTACCTAAGAATCAAAAAGTGTGGTACCTGTTACGTGTCCGGATACCGTTAGTATTGTGTGTCGAGGTAGAGTTAAGTATGACAATGAAACCGATAGTAGTGGTATGGGTTTGTAATATAAGTGTGAGAAAGAGGGTAGATCGATATATCTACCAATAACATCTACTCGCAAAGACTTTCTCGCAAAGACTCGCAAAGAAAAAAGTTAGTTCTCCCGTGATCATGGCGCATGCAACTGTGCCGAAATATCAGGAACTCTTAGATAATCTATAAATAATCAAAGCACGAACTATCAAAACTTAAAAATCATGGTAAATATCCAGTTTCTAGTGAAAAGTCATTTAAAGTTTTGGATACGGGTCTACGAGCTTTCGTAGACCCTCTACACAATTTCATAAACCATCTGACACCGTACAGCGAAAAATATAGAATGATTTTTAAAGCAGTAAGGGACGCTGTGGTGTGTCCGGTCTGAGAATAGACCCCTCTGTCTCCTCCCGTGGATGTCGTAAAAGATTACACCAGGGTATGGGTATCAGAATGCATAATAGAAATCGAAACCAATAAAAAAAAATGCTGGATAGTTCACACAACATTATCTAGCCCCAAGCTAAGCAGAGCTTGTGTTATGCGTACTAGATAACTGATATCCTTAACCCAATACATTACATAGATATTTTTTTTAGTATACATAGAAAATACCCAGAACACCTTGAACAAATATCTGCAGATCGTACAAATATATGTTCTGAGGCGGGAATCGAACCTGCAACATCCTGCGTCGCAAGCGAACCTTAGACCGCCGCGCCACAGAGGTCGTCAATAGTATATAGTATAGTAGGTATAAAGACAAACTAAGGCATTTCACTTTTGACGCACCTGCTACGGTTTGCGAAGGCGGTGAGGTGGTTTAGTGGCGGCAAAACACCGCTCCCGCTTTGCAAGGATTTACTATACAGATTCCATCCAAGGATACATAGGAAAACATGTATAAATACCAACCAACGCAAACCAGATAAGGCACCTCCTTGTAGACATCGAGGCAGATGACGGGAGAATCGGTGACCACCGCGTACTCGGGGTACGCGGGGTTCTTGATGCTATACAGACAGAGGCAGCCGGTCTTCTCCTGGTTAGTGAAGTCCACTGGGAAAGATGACTTCAAGTTATTTATGCGGTTTCAATCGCATCGGGAAGTGGTTATTATATCATAATACTAGCGACTCGTCCCGGCTTCGCACGGGTAGTTTCCGGATGAAAAACAGCCCCCCCCCCCCCCCCTGCTATCTCCCCCATGGTAGCTTATGTCACTCAGAGTGAATGTAGCTTTCAAATGGTAAAAGA
The DNA here is from genome assembly GCA_932527175.1 of Operophtera brumata. Lineage (NCBI taxonomy): Eukaryota > Metazoa > Arthropoda > Insecta > Lepidoptera > Geometridae > Operophtera > Operophtera brumata. Next base: position 4,690,793 of record OW052228.1, on the reverse strand, counting down.
ATTTTTGAAATCGGCACATTTGTGTTTGAGTTTATTCATTACAAACAAAAACACACACAAAAATACAAATCTTTCCTTTTTATAATATTAGTGTAGATATATAGTATAGTGTACTCATATAGTAAAATCTTGATAAAGACCTCAAAAACAGAGTTTTTATGACACATTTTAGGTTACCTTCGCGGATAAAAAGAAAAAAAAATTGAAGCCAAGAACCCGTGAGGCGCCTGTTACACGTAAAGTATTTACTGTGTTCCGGCAATAAATACTGAAGTATCGTGGTATTTATTGAACGTGTAACGTAACTAGCGTACTGATGGATGTCAATATTTAATCATGGATTTCTAGATTTCTTGATTCCGCATTGACGAACCGTTGTAATATGATAAATATTGAACGTGTGTTCTTCTGGTGTTAATTACGTACGTCTATCAATAAATGCTGAACTGATGGATCACAGTAAATACTTTACGTGTAACAGGCGCCTGAGAGAAGCCGTGTCCTCTAATGAGTGTTATTTCGGTCAAGGCCGAACCTCTTGTATAGCGAGGAGTTTATGAGCCAAATTACTCCTGGGAGTTTATGATCATTCCCTACAGCCTATTGTCGTGTGATCTGACTATGATTGCGAGCGATCAAAGTAGTTTATGTCAGCATAGAATAAATAGTAGTAACTATGTTATCGCCTGAGATTACGTCGTTGATGTTGTGAATGAGTCCCGTGTTGTTCTGGAATCGCGCTTATTTTCAACGATAATATCAAAACGAAACCGCAACCAAAACCGTTACCTACGTAACGCACATTCGTATCGCGCCAATCTTTTTTTTTTAACTCTCGCTTGAGGCGTGAAATTCTTTTTTTTTTGTGTTTTTTTTGCCCATTACTGCTCATCAACACTTCTTCAGATAGCAAAAGTTGAATTAGCGAGAACTAGGAGACTAAGAATAGACCCCTCCGTCTCCTCCCGTGGATGTCGTAAAAGCCGACTAAGGGATAACCCGGACTTGTTGATAAGATTCGTTGGTATAAGATTTGTCCTGGCTGCTAGCTTATTATGGAATGTGTTATTACTGAAAGAAGGCGTTAGCCGAGTCAGTCGTGGGAAGCAATGGCGGCGATGAGCTCACCACTTGTCACGTCTATATTCCACGATGGTGCAACCCACTGTGAAAAGAGGCCCATTGAGGCTCTGCCTACCCCTTCGGGGAAAAAGGCGTGTGTCTATGTATGTATGTATGTAGGAGACACATGTTTTAATTGATAGTATCTCATAAATTTCATCAGTTTAGCTACGATACCCCATTTTTACAGTGATTTTTTTTTTGTTAAAGGGGATCGTAGCTAAACTGATGTTATTTATGAGATACTTTCAATTAAAACATGTGTGTTAAGTCTCCTAGCTCTCGCGAAATCAACTTTCGCTATCTGAAGAAGTGTAGATGAGCTGTAATGGGCAAAAAAATCGCGCCACAAGCGAAAGCGACCACCTTAAGAACATTTTAGTTTAAACAAGTAATTAATTTAGTAAAAATTTAAAGAGCTCCCAATGCAATGAAACGGCTGAACCGATTTTGATCAAACATAGCTAAGAAAACTCCCGAAAAATTCAACTTAAAAAAATAAAAACGGTTTATCCGTTCTGAAGCTACGATGCCACAGACAGACACACACACACAGACACGTCAAATTTATAACACCCCGTCGTTTTGGCGTCGGGGGTTAAAAATCTTTAAAAATACTTTTGAAATTGAATTTGAGTTTCGTCCGAACGTTTTCTTGAAAGGTTTCAAAACTGCGCCATTGGAATAACAACTAACTCCTGGGGTTAGTTGTTGTTGCGTGAATTCATACGTAATAGGGAAGCATACAAAAACATAGCAATAATTTAAACAACGTGTTATGATTTTGTAGCCATCAGCTGACAGCGTAGGCTAAGAGAGTAAGCCGCGGAGATAAGAATATTAACGTTTGCCAATTGCAATGGAATGCAGTTGGAAGAAAGATCTGAGGGATACGAACACTTGGCCTCTATTTATATCCAGAACTGGCAGAACACCCGCGACTTCATTCGGAAATTCCTATCTCACTCCTAGACCACAAAAGTAATGTACCCTCAAAATTTTAGGTCTCTAGGACTCTTGGTTTAGGCTGTGTGTTGATAGTCAGTCAGTCAGTCAGTCACGCAAATATTTTATATATTATATTGATGATACATACATAAACTCACTCCTGTTTCCCGGAGGGGTAGGCAGATACCACGGATTTCCACTTGTTACGATCCTGACACACCTCTTTTGCTTCATTCACTCTCATCACATTCTTCATACATGCCCGTCGGTTAAGGGTACTCTTGACCTGGCAGTTTTCCAGAACGTCTCCAATCTGGTCTTAATACGTTCGCCGAGGTCTTCACTGTCCCATTCACGCTCGTCTTATGTATCCGTTTCATCAATAAACTATCGTCCATCCTTTCTAAATGCCCAAACCATCTAAGCATACCTTTCGCAAACCTAGGCACTACGTCTTCTTTAATTTCACAACGGTCTCTTATCACACTATTCCTCATTCTATCTCTCAAAGTCACAGCACACATACTTCTCACAGCTCTCATCTCCACTGCATTTATTCTACTTTCATGTTTCTTCTGCCATACCCAACTATCGCAATATATTGATAATATAGTATTATACTTTTGCGATTAGAAAATTAAACATATTAACGTGTAATCTACAGGTACGAGTGATACTGGCAGTTCTGGTAAACTCTTACATGATCCATAGGCCACAGCGAAGAGGTCTTGGTAGTGCGGGTTCCACTGGAGGTCGCAGACGGCATGATTCCGCATCGGCTCGTACTGGAACTTCCACAGCGGGAGTACGGAACCCATGCCCTCACGGAACTCGTCTGACGGATCATCCCAGTAGCGGAAATCTTGCGCTGATTAAGGAAAAAGTTACCTATATGTTTCTGGTCACGCAGCTGATAACTGCTGAAGTTGAGAATCTGGTGAATAAGCAGCATTTCCAGACCCAAAGCAAGTCACTCACAGAGTCATAGACCTCCTATATAGTCACTAATTATTATTGTCACTATAGTCCAGCCATTTTGGATGTGAAATGTTTCTAAACAAAGAGTCCATAGATAGGTACTTAACCTATAAATTTTCTACATTTTTTTCTCGGTAACTATATGTTTCCGCTTTTCCCCACTTATAGGAGAGGGGTCTTTCTCTCTATCCACCAACCCCCCCAGAAAGGAGTTTAAAAAAAACAACATTCAAAAGAAACATACATAACCTAAGTATGCTGTTACAGACGAACAGACAGACCCACAAAAACGGTCCCATATTTGTTTTTTGAGTTACTTAAACCTAAAAATACTAATACCTACCTACCTACTATTATAGTTTTTGTTATTAGGGCCAGCGAAGCGAGTCCTTTACTATCCCACAACGTATGCAGTTTTGTGGTACAGTTTACAAAAAAACTATCAAAGCTCTCGCTTTGTAATATAACATAGTAATTCAAAGAAAAGTCTAGATGTGCTCAAACATCTTTTCTCCCCCATCCGTGCAAGTTGTGGAATGGGCTCCCTCCTGAGGTGTTTCCGCAAAACTACAACAAGAGCCGCTTCAAAAAAAAATTAAATAGAGTCCTTCAGGGTAAGCAACGCATTGGCAATACCTCTGGTGTTCAGATGTCAATAGGCGACGGTAACCGCTTACCGTCAGGCGGGCCGTAAGGTAAATATAAAATAAAAAAAGTAAAAACATCTTGCAAAGTCTTACAAAGCTGTGCTTTTAGCTAGTTTATTAATGGATTCTTCAAGCAGAATAGATTTTAAATCTTGATTTCCAGTAGGTCGAGTATTACTTACCGATATCATCATATACGTTCTGATTGACGAGTCTCTCGAGGATAGCCCAGGCCTCTCGGATCCTCTGAGCCAGCTGTTCATCATGGATCTGCTGGGCTGATTTCACGTGCTTCGCGGTCTTCTTTTTCAACTGTGAGGAGTCATAAGTATACACGTTCGCTGCGTCACTAAGTCAGTGCGGCACGAGGCCTAAGGCATCCGGTACCAAGGTAAGGTATACCACCGAGTCCGGGACCATTAGCACATCTCAAATATATATTTATCTCTTTCCTACACTAGACCAAACTGAAGTTATGCCCGTCGCACGACAGAGAATAGTAGTAGTAGAGCTTTTTTGTGAAAGAGTTCGTCCGGGGAAGTACTACCACCATACCTATTTCTGCCGCAAAGCAGTAGTGCTCGCATTGCTGTGTTCCAGTTTGAAGGGTAAGGGTGCCGGTGAAATTACAGGCACATGAGACATTTCATCTTAATGTCTCAGGGTGGTGGTCGCAGTGCAATGCCACATAAGGCGTGTCCTAGGTGGACGTGACCTATGAGGTAATGCACTGTTCATAGGCAGAGGTTACCGCTTAACATCAGGTGGGCCATATGCTTGTTCCGTCATTCAAGTAGTATAAAAAAAAAAGAAAAAAAGAAGTTCACGTTTTTACTTGCCGCACCACAGGGAAGTTGCATGAGGGATGATTTAGGCCTCGTTACGCACTTAGCAGTCTCGGAAGCTAGACGGCAGAGGTTTGTAACCTAAGTTAATTAACGACTGATGATTAAATCAGTCACATCATCATCTTCTCGCCGTCCACTGCTGGACGTGGCGTGGGTCTGAATCGGAATCAGAAAATAATTATTTATTGTTCGAATGTTTTACAAGAGATAAATAAAATAAATAAATAAATAATTCTGGACAGTTCTCACAACATTATCTAGCCCCAAGCTAATCAGAACTTGTTTTGTGTTATGTAACTGATATACTTAATACAATACATTACTTACATAGATATTTTTAATTATACATATAAAATACCCAGAACACCCTGCAGATCGCACAAATATTTGTTCGGAGGCGGGAATCGAACCCGCAACCTCCTGCGTCGCAGGCGAACCTACGCCCGCCGCGCCACGGAGGTCGGAAAGATGGTATATAGGTAGGGACAAGTTTAAACAGTTTGTCCATCTAGGATGTACACATAGGTACCTAGGTATTTAAAAAAACTAAAAAAATACCTACTAAAGAAAATACTACTATTTAATTCACTATCTCTCTAACGTATGTACCTACTCGCTTAGGTATATCACGCAACACAAATTCACACACATTTCATATATTTTAGTAGTAGTAGAGCTTTTTTGTGAAATAGTTCGTCCGGGGAAGTACTACCACCATACCTATTTCTGCCGCAAAGCAGTAGTGCTCGCATTGCTGTGTTCCGGTTTGAAGGGTGCCGGTGAAATTACAGGCACATGAGACTTTTCATCTTTCTGTCTCAGGGTGGCGGGTGCGCAGCGCAATGCCACATAGGGTGCGTCCTTAGTGGACGTGACCTATGAGGTAATGCACTGTTCATAGGCAGAGGTTACCGCTTAACATCAGGTGGGCCTCTTCTTTGTTCCGTCATCCAAGTAGTATAAAAAAAAAAAAACAATGTATGTATGTATGTATAATATGACGGTCTTCTTAGGCATGACTATAACTAAGGACTATGAATGTGAATATTTTGACGACCTCTGTAGCTAGCCGGCTGAGATGCGAAAGTTTGCGGATTCGATTCCCGCTGCGGGATGTTTGTATGATCTGCAAATAATTGTGCCGGGTCTGGGTGTTGTGGTACTTATATATCCTGATACCCACGAATCCTAGTGTGGCATCAGGACTATTGTATGTGACTGCTGGGTGTTATCTTAAATAATGTTAATATACAAAAAAAAAACCTTTCTTCACACTTCCTCATGGTAAACTAATAGTAAAACCTCATACCCTTTTAGGTTTCTCATCTTCCTTCTCTTTCATCTTCCTCGCATAGTCCTCCTGGTAGAAGTCGAAGATGATACACTGGAGACAAGTGGCTCCGTAGTTGGCCCGTGGAGGTGGAATCGTTTGGGTGTCCACAGACTGAGGAAACACATTTACGTCTTGCAGGATTTATTTTAGTTGATTTGAACGATGGCTGATGCAGCCCACCTTATGTCAAGTACTACCCTGAGTCAGATAGTTAAGAAAGAAAGAAAGAAAGAAAGAAACATTTATTTATGACTATACAAACAAAGACACACACCAACAAAAAAAAAAAGCAAACAAGATAGGAACTAAATAAAAACTAAAACAAAAACAAATAACACAGATAAAAAAAAATAAGACAATTTGTGTGTGTGCCTGACGTAAGCCACAAAAGGGTCCTCAACTCAGCGTTTGCTAGGCCGCGTTGGCAACCCAGCGCTGATCTTCCGTTGAGGCCCAGAGTGAACCACGGATATCCGCTCAGGTTCCGATTGAGTGCCGTGTATGCAGATACAGGTAACTTAAAATTAAATACATTTTTAGCATACTTATACAACTAACTAACTATAAAATTACAATGACAAGATTAAGCCCCATTAAACAAAGCAAGCAAGCATTAGTTGATTTGTTTGTGAAAGAGTTCGTCCGTATATTATCCGAAGAGTAATATTTCTGCCGCAGAGCACTGTATTGAAGCATTGCTGTGTTCAAGTTTGAAGGGTTTGAAGGTACCGGTGAAATTACAGGCACATGAGACTTTACAACTTAGTCTCAGGGTGGCGGGCACAGTGTAATGCCACGTAGGGGCTAGGGCGCGTCCTAGGTGGATGTGCCCTATGAGGTAATGCATTGTTATTAGGCAGAGGTTATTGCTTGACATCAGGTGGGCTGCATCAGCTCACAAAAAAAACTCAACTACGTACTATCCTGAGTCAGGATAATGGTTAATTCAGTTTTTTTGTAAAAGAGTCCGCCCGTATTCTGTCCGAAGAGTACTATTTTTCCTGTGTCTGACCAACATGGTCCTATCACCTATCTGACCATTTATTGAAAGCTGAGTACCTATAGGATTTAAGAAGATGAGTGTAAATAATAAATAAATAAATAAATAATTCTGGACAGTTCACACAACATTATCTAGCCCCAAGCTAAGCAGAGCTTGTGTTATGGGTACTAGATAACTGATATACTTAATACAATATATTACGTAGATAGATATTTTTTATTATACATAGAAAATACCCAGAACACCCTAAACAAATATATAGTGTGTTCATCCTTATCTGAATCCGGCTTGATCAATTCAATATTTAATTATACTTATCTACACTAGAATAAATCAAAAAATTATACGCAGTTGGTGCATACATACACAGGGAAATACATTGTTCCGAGGTTTATAATATTGCGTCGTCGGCCCATTTCCCCCCCTTTTAAATTTAAACTTAAATGTGAATCAAATAGTTCAGATGCAATAATTGAAATCTCTTCTTCGTCGTATTTTTTTTTTTTTTTTTTTTTTTTAACATTGATAGACCTTTGTTTGACCACGATCTCACCTGTTGGTAAGTGACGATGTGGCCGAAGATGAAGCACTAAGGTCTAGAAGGCACCTATTCACTCTTGACTTGAAGATACCCAGATTATAGTTTTCAGGAAAACGCGTTTTATTCTTCCTTACTGAAGGTCGTGCCCGTCTTGAAAGGATTTAGTAGTTGCATGAGCTTCTTCCACGCCGTTCTATCCTCGGCTTGTCTCAGGGCAGCGGTGATAGGGAGGCCAGTGAGTGCCCTGACTTGATCAGACCAGCGACTAGGTGATCGGCCGCGCGGTCTTTTTCCATCCACTTTTCCCACTACAACCAGTTTTTCAAGGTTATCTGGCTGTCTTCGGGCTATGTGTCCAAAATAACTAAGAACTCGCTGGTAGCAGATGGTGGAGAGTCTGGTCTTGATGGCCAGCTGGTCAAGTATAGACTTATTCGTTCTTTTTGCCGTCCACGGGATGCGCAACATTCTCCTCCAGCACCACATCTCAAAAGCGTCTTATCTTTTTCCAATCCACCGCTCGGCTCGTCCATGATATATAGGTACCTATATAAGAATTAAAAAAAAAAAAAGAATTGAATTGTAGACTTTAAGTTAATGAAATAAACATTTATTATTATTATTTATTTTTTATAAGAAGTTGTGCATATTGTACATAAGGTATGGAAAAAAAAAAAAAAAAATAATGCTGGACAGTTCACACAACATTGTCTAGCCCCAAGCTAAGCAGAGCTTGTGTTATGGGTACTAGATAACTGATATACTTAATACAATATTATACATAGATAGATATTTTTTATTATACATAGAAAATACCCAGAACACGCTGAACAAATATCTGCGATCGCACAAATATTTGTTCCGAGGCGGGAATCGAACCCGCAACCTCCTGCGTCGAAGGCCAAGCTTCGCCCGCCGCGCCACAGCGGTCGTCTAAATAACCAAGCAATGGCAAAATTATTTAGAATTGTTGTTTTAAATTACATTAATTTGAGGGCGCGTGTTTTTTTTGTTAAAATCTCTATATATGTTTCACAGTAAACAACATTTCGCAGGTGTTCGGTGCTAGAGCATGCCGAGAATCTTCCATTAAAATACTTGTCATAAAACTGTCGTCCATTTTATTAATCATTTATCTAAACTTATCAACATGTCTTCATAAATTTTTTTATTACGAAAAGTTATATAACAGCAGCCACTACCACCGTACAGAAACACAAACGAATTGGCGAAATGTTAAAAATCAGTGGTGTCATAACCGCTTAAGCCACCTTTATGCAGCTTCCACCCGCAATTTTCCCCTATACCCTGGTTCAGAATTCGAGATATTTTTTTGTAAACAAAGGCCATAGCAAAAAATTGGTGCTCTATGGTAATTTATTAAATTAGACCAATAAACAGGCCAGGCATGTTATTTTAACTTAGATCTGATAAACTATAAAGTAATCAAATATTTTGTCGTACATATTTTTGAGTTATTTCGGTTATTAACAAAGTTATCAAGCAAAAATATATTTGTTAGTAGAAAATATTTCATGTTACTTGGAACACTGCAGAGATTCTAAACAATGGGCTTTGTTTTGAAAGCCGGTCCCCATTTTGTAAATTTAATTAGTTTCTCCTCTTTTTCCGAATACGAATGTGCTTTCCAGCACAGTTTTACAATGGAATGGTAAGAGTTATATATAACATTTTGCCGTTTACACATTGAATTGTCAGATAAACTTAGGTAGGTAGTGGGTTTGTGATTATTTGCCGCAAATTGAAGGTACATGCCGCGCAAGTGAACCCGCTGGCGGATATTTAAAAAAAAAACAGTTGGAAAGCCGTAGGAGAAGCCGCGGGTAGGACTAGTAAAACATGATCCACACAAAAAAATGTTTTACCGCTGGCTAGTCTCTTTAACAGTGACATTTGTTTGTTTACAAAAAATATCTCGAATTCTGAACCAGGGTATAATTAGAACTATTGTGCCACTATTAAGCATCTCTATTGCTCTAGGCTGACTAAATGGCGCCCTTTTGGAGCCAGAGCTGGTTGGGAATTTAAATAGAGTGTAACAAATCATGTTGAAATATCTCGTTCTAAATGCAAACTAGCAATCTGAAGACATAAAATGTACGCACTCCGCCCAGCACATAATATTTTGCTGAAAGTGGTCTTGAAAGTAACACAAACCTAAATGTGAACTTGGCAGGTGTCCAAAACTCACAGGTAAGTAAATAGTTTGTTAGATATGGTGTTTATATTAGAGGCAAGTCATAGAGATAAAGCTACAGAAATAACTAACACACGATAAACAAGACAGACATGTTAGCTATGGGTACACAGGTTCATTTGTACACACATAGAATAAGTATTTGAATATTGCCTTGCGTCGTATAATGAGAGAACTTGCTGATACTGAAATCCATAGCATTCCTTAAGGTTGCACCAACACCAGGCAGAAATCTTCATACAAAAAAAAACGCCTCGCGCCGCACGTAAATAAATAAATAAAGCAAATAAAAAAATAAATAGAAAAAGCAGTTTTTATTGAATATCTCGTAAAATATAGATAATTTTACCAAACCCATACAGTAAACCCTCGGCTTTGTTGTATTGATTTTACTTATCTTATTTTTTACCGAATAATATGATTAAAATAGTGCACTACCTCATAGGTCACGTCCATCTAGGACGCACCCTATGTGACATTACACTGTGCCCGCCACCCTGAGACATAAAGATGAAAGTATCATGTGCCTGTAATTTCACCTGCAACCATACCCTTCAAACTGGAACACAGCAATGCGAGCACTACTGCTTTGCGGCACTACTTCCCTGGGCGAACTCTCTCACAAAAGAGCTCTACTACTACTACGATTTAGTAAGAGATGTATGTTTGAACACTGACCCTTCTCGGATAGTTGTAGGTGAGGGCCGCTCTCTCGCAGAAGTTGAACTGGTTGGCGAGTTTCCTCACTCGAGGTTTTATAACCAACTCTTCTTCTCCTTCTGCCGGTACTTCTTCCTCTGTTTATCAGAAAAACATAGATAGAAGATAGAAAATACTTCATTGAAAGAAAGAAAGAAAGAAAGAAACGTTTATTTATGACTAAACAATCAAAGACACTCACATGCAACACGCAAAAGCAAACATGATAAAAAAAAAGTAAAACAAAAACAAATTACACAGATATAAAAAATAAGGCAATTTGTGTGTGTGCCTGACGTAAGCCACAAAAGGGTCCTCAACTCATTGCGCACTATAACATCAAACAGTTTATAATTAATCATTATTTTCGAAAAAAAAATGACTAAGAAGCTAGGAATTTATCCCCAATACAAGATTTTGCCATCTCCGGTCTTCTTCAACAGTTCCACTTCACCAAACGGCACTTTCTGAATGCACATGCCTGACTCTCGATTCCAAATTCCACGAAGCCGCGGCGTGCAGCTCGCTGGCATCAGATCTCATTGGCGCAACATCGTCTGGCAGAAGGTGATCCATGGAGGGGGTCAGGACTCTCAGCATTGAGGAATAAGACGCGAGGAAATAGAATAGAACAGAATACAGACGGAATGACGAGCGCTATAGGGTCCCGTTCCCCTCTGGGTACGGGACTCTACAAAATATCAATAACAAGAAATTAATTTTGTAAAAATTAAAAAACCCTCAACGCAATGTTACAGCTGAACCGATTTTGATCAAACATAGCTAAGAACACTCCTGACTAATTCACCTTTCAAACAAAAGAAACAAAATCAAAATCGGTTCATCCGTTCGGGAGCTACGATGCCACACACAGATACACACAGACACGTCAAACTTATAACACCCGTCGTTTTTGCGTCGGGGGTTAAAAACTATATTGTATTGCCGCAAGATATCGATGTTGTGCATTACAAGTCCACTGTAACAATACTACAAGCCTCACTGGAGCCAAAATTACAATCATGGTTTAGAGCCCACGCATTCTGCACACTTTGAATCCACCGATAGTTCGCAGACAGACCAGGGTGGCTACCCTTGACACTCGATCGCAATCCTAATTTGGGATTTGCTGTCAAATCGTGTCATTTGGTACTCTTGAATCCAATCCTGCCACACGATTGGATGCAAACCTGGTGGAATTTTAAGGAACTTAACGAAATCGACTATACTCGAATCCAAGATATTTGGGAAAATAAGTAATAATTCGGTGAAATTATAAGGATTAAGCAAGTTATTTTCAAATGTAATGAATGGTAGTTTTATTGCGTTGTGTGTAGGAAAACAGTTTCAATCCCAATCCAATCCCAATCCTGAAAGAACAACATGACGTAGGTGTCCTACGTCATGTTGTTCTTTCAGGAATCATCACAAGAAGTCGGTCGCATACTCGATTTCAATTTCAATCTCGATTTTGTTCAAGAGTGCTGCTAAATTTTGTAAAAACTGGATTGGGATTGGGATTGGATTGGGATTGAAACTGTTTTCAAGGGTAGCCAGGGGTAGGTAGGGTAGGGTAGGGTGTTTGAAGGCATTATCGACCGATACTGAATCGTTAATGTGCACACTTGCATACATTTTCATACTGATTAACTACCCGACTGAACTATCGGCCGATATAAAGTCTGCAGTATGCGTAGGGTCTTAATCAACATAAACCTCACGGATTGTTATAGGACTCTAGAGGATGACCATTTTCAACTTACTTTCTTCCGGTTCAGCCTCTTCCCCTACTTTTTCAGGCTCGGCTTCTTCTCCAGTCTCGGTTGGCTCCGCTGCCGCCGCTGCTTGAACGTCTTCAGCTGGCTTCTCTTCCTCTATCACATCCTCTGCCAAATCAAGATCATACAACATGGGTCAGGAAGTACTCTGTATATTATTATTATTATTGACCGAGCGAGCGAAGTCTTTGCAACAACTGTTTTTTTTAGGGTTCCGTAGTCAAAGACAAGGAACCCTTATAGATTCGTCATGTCTGTCTGTCTGTCTGTCTGTATGTCCGTCCGTGTATGTCACAGCCTTTTTTTTCCGAAACTATAAGAGCTATACTGTTGAAACTTGGTAGGTAGATGTATTCTGTGAACCGCATTAAGATTTTTACACAAAAATTAAAAAAAAAACTATTATTTTTGGGGTTCCCCATACTTAGAACTGAAACTCAATTTTTTTTTTTCATTAATCCTATACTTGTGGGGTATCTATGGATAGGTCTTCAAAAATGATGTTGAGGTTTCTAATATAATTTTTTTCTAAACTTAATAGTTTGCGCGAGAGACACTTCCAAAGTGGTAAAAAGTGTGTTACGGGAAGAAGTTATAATAGAAGTTACGGGGGGGGGGGGGCCCCGTAACTTCTAAAATAAGAGAATGATAAAACTAAAAAAAATATATGATGTACATTACCATGTAAACTTTCACTCAAAATTGGTTTGAACGAGATCTAGTAAGTAGTTTTTTTTTAATACGTCATTAATCGTAATCCATCCAAGAACTTTTATATTATGTTACTTGCTGCTACGGAACCCTTCATGGGCGAGTCCGACTCGCACTTGGCCGTTTTTTTTTACTTGCATCTGTCCGGATGTATATATGTACCTACCTATTGTATGTTGGCACTCGCGTACATATAAAACTATATAAAAAAAACAACTATAGTTGAAAAATATGACGTTTTATAATCATGTCAGATATTATAGGTTCTATTTTGATTTTGTCGTCAGGGATTCTTATTGAATTTTTGGGTTATTTATTACCCCCAAAAAGGAGAGAAGTTTGCTGCGGCGCCAGGGTACCGACCAATTTTGATAATATTTGGCAAAAACGAATGTGAGCACGACGGAGACATGAGGTAATATAAAAAAACACGAATTGAGAATTTTCTAATTTTTTAAATTCGTTTAAAAATACCCAAAAATAATGTAAATGGCACCTACTAGTGAATCAAGGTGCCACATTTTACTTGATATTACTTGGAAGCGAAATAAAAATGAAAACCCGATCAAAATGTGAAATCTGAAGTTAAAGTAAAAACTGAAGAACTAATGACCTGAATTGGTCTTCATATCTACACTTAATCGATGTTTATTTAAGAAGCATTGAACTGCTAATTTGGGCTTACTTAAATTAGAGGAAACAGGTCCAGCAGTGAACGTTTTTAGTAGTAGTAGAGCTTTTTTGTGAAAGAGTTCGTCCGGGGAAGTACTACCACCATACCTATTTCTGCCGCAAAGCAGTAGTGCTTGCATTGCTGTGTTCCGGTTTGAAGGGTAAGGGTGCCGGTGAAATTACAGGCACATGAGACTTTACATCTTTGTCTCAGGGTGGCGGGCGCAGTGAAATGCCACATAGGGCGCGTCCTAGGTGGACGTGACCTATGAGGTAATGCACTGTTCATAGGCAGAGGTTACCGCTTAACATCAGGTGGGCCACCAGCTTGATCCGTCATTCAAGTAGTATAAAAACGGCTTCTGGCTCTATGATGGTCATTATCACCATCATCATCATCATTGGCAGCTCAAATAATAGCCCACTGCTGGGTATAAGCCTCCCCTCAAACGCCACTCCAAACGGTTCTGTGCGATTTGCATCCAGGTCTTTCCCTCTACGGCCTCTATATCATCCGCCCACCTGGCTGATGGTCTGCCACGACCTCTAGTGCTCCCTCTCGGCCACCACTCGGTCAGGGCCTTACACCACCTGCCGTCACCAAATCTGGCCAAGTCTATGATAGAATATAAATTACCGTGGCTTGGTATCATTTTAGAAAAACTACATCTATACACCGCGTACTTTACTATTCTCCTGCTGACGTTTCGTTGACCATTTAGAGGTCCTTCATTAGAGGTAAGTCTATGATGAACCTATCCTGGGAGCAGCATATCACTGAAGTCAGCAGGAAAATGTATGGTTCAATGCATGCTCTGAAGCGCATGCAAAATTTTCTACCTTTTTCCGCTAAAGTAACTCTTGTTAACTCTATCCTACTTCCTATCCTAGATTATGCAGACGTGTGTTATCCCGATGCTACCGAAGAACAGCTTAACAAACTTGAGCGGTTGTTGAATCTCTGCATCAGGTACATTTATGGTCTACGTAAGTACGACCACATTTCACACTACCGCTCACAGTTAAAATGGCTCAAAATTCGATATCGTCGGAATACACACTTACTCTGTCTCTTTTACAACATCCTCCACAATCCTCTTTCACCAAACTATTTAAAAGAACGTTTCCCTCCCCTTTTTTCTCCTGACCATCTATCTCGATCCTCTCAACATCTTCTACTCATGACCCCTGCCCATAGGACCTCTTTTTACTCATACTCTTTTACGGTCACTTCGATCCGCTTGTGGCACTCTCTTCCAGTAGAAGTTAGGAAAGCCGCTTCCATGGGAGTCTTCAAGTCCAAACTGTACCAATACTTTTTGTCATTGCAAAATGTCCAACAAAATTGAGCTTATATTATTTATATATATTATATTATGTTAGGTATTTATATAGCTAGTTATTTAGAGTAGGTATTTAGTTATGTTTATCATTAATCTCAACCTATAATTAATTTTAATAGCTTTACCACCCACTCTACATTACACAAAGGTTAGCTGGAAGAAAATGCTAATTAGCATTAAGTTCGCCTATGTACTGCTTTTTGTCTTGTGCAATAAAGAATTTTCTATCTATCTATCTATCTATCTATCTATGATGATGAAATATGACATACCCTTATACGTGTACAAAAGATTACCTTCTCCCTTAGTATCTTCCGCCCCTGCAGCTGGTTCAGGCTCCTCTTCCTCTTCATTTTCATCAGATGACTTCTTTACCTTCGCCTTCTTAGGTCCAGCATCGTCGAACCCGACCATACCTAATCACGTGTTTATTATGAGCATGTGAAAAACCAACCGTGATCTAGGTGTGTCCAGCTTAAGAAGAGACTGCTCCGTTTCCTCCAGTGGATGTCGTAAAAGCAAGCTAAGGATGACTCACGCTATATCATGACCATGCTGGGTCCAAGCTGAGTGTCGGCCGTAGCACGGTCAACTAATATTACATATATTTTGTATGGACACACTCAAGCTATACCGAGCGGCAACCGAGTGACAGCCGAGCAACGGACAACGCTCGGAAACAGCTTGGCCCCGCCTCGGCTCGGCCACGGCCTTTTGCATGAATACAGTGCCGCCGAGCTGCGCCTGAGCAGTCGGTCGTGATGACATGATTGTAGTCTAGTCAGGCACGGGACCGGCTCGGTGACCGTGCTACGGCCGACACTCGGCTCGGACCCGACACGATCTAGCGTGAGTCATCCGTAAAGATTACACCAGGGGATGCTACCTACTCAACACCAATACTGCGGACACCAATCCGCCTTCCAAGCGAGGGGATTATGGCAAAACCCCCCAGACATTTATGGGGGAGGCCTCGTCCAGCAATGGACATCTATATACAGGCTCCTGAAAAAGATGTGAAAATAAAACAAATTGGAATCTACCAAACATCGTGATTTTCATGATATTTTGCTTATTCTGAAAATAGAGGCAAATTGCTAACAGAAGAAAAAATCGGATGATTACACAGTTGAAAAAAAAATAAAAAAATAAAAAATTAGCATCAAGCTTTTATAGTAAAGGTTTTTTTGTGAGTTTATCCGGGTAATAAATAAATAGATAACAAAATAATCCGACGTGCTATCGCGAAGACAGCTGAGAGCGAACTGATTTAAGGTTTGCTAATAGGTATATTGCGCCAACTCTCGGACAGGCATAGTGACATGCAAAGTAGGTGCACTTGCGGTGTCTATCTTGATATATGGTCTGCGGTGTTCCGTCATAAGTTCCATACATCCAATATTTAAATTAAGATTCACAACAATCACAACCAAGTAAGCCCTAAAGCATTTATTCCCACAGACTAAAAACGCTCGGCTTCTTAGCAGGCAGGTAAATGTTCGAGGAAGTACTACCAGCATACCTATTTCTGCCGCAAAGCAGTAGTGCCCGCATTGCTGTGTTCCAGTTTGAAGGGTAAGGGTGCCGGTGAAATTACAGGCACATGAGGATTTTAATCTTTATGTCTCAGGGTGGCGGGCGCATTGCATTGCCACATAGGGTGCGTCCTAGGTGGACGCGACCTATGTGATAATGCACTGTTCATAGGCAGAGGGTACCTTTACACAAGGTGGGCCATCTGCTTGATACGTCATTACAAGTAGTAAAAAAAAAAGTGTTTTTTTTTTCGAAAAGTTATTGAATTTTCTCACCATATCCAGCAGCAATTTGAGCCTTCGCTTCATCAGAATCTTTACGTATGGCGGTGCCTTGATGTATATACAAAGGATACGCTTTCCCAAAGGTAGGCTTCGGCTTGGGCTCAAATTTAGAATGCCCATAGTGGTAGGCCACTTCATCTATCACCCAATTAGGGTTGATGGTGGTAAGCACCCGTCCAACTTCTTCTTCAAGATCCTGAAAGTTATATTAGATAGATAAATAGATTAAATAAATAAATAAATAATGCTGGACACAGTTCACACAACATTGTCTAGCCCCAAGCTAAGCAGAGCTTGTGTTATGGGCACTAGACAACTGATATACTTAATACAATATATTACATAGATGTATAGTTCCTTTATCGAAGACATGGATAGATATTTTTATTATATATATAGAAAATACCCAGAACACTCTGAACAAATATCTGCAGATCGCACAAATATTTGTTCCGAGGCGGGAATCGAACCCGCAATCTCCTGCGTCGCAGGCGAACGTTCGCTCGCCGCGCCACAGAGGTCGTCCCAGAGGTCTCAGAGGTCGGTCAGAGATTAACTCTTTATCGATCACTACACAGAAACAATACAAAAAAAAAACACATGAAAAAAAAATGGCGGCCTTATCGCTGAGAGCGATTTAGTGAGTTTAGTAGTGAGTATTAGCTTCAGTTATTAAGGCTTTCCTTCTAACACATTTGTTATGGGCATCTTCCACAGTTATTTTTCTGGCAATGGTTGCATGTACGTAAGGTTTCGAAGCAAATTAAATTAAATTATTTTACCACATAGCTCTGAAGTACTGACAAGATATATTTTTTTCACTATGATACCACTTGGCGACCTTTGTGAGAGGTGGTAGGTTGGCTGCGGGACAAATGTTTGTATGATCTGTGTTCCAGGTGTTGTGGTACCATAGGTTCTCGTATCCTGATACCCATGACACAGGGAATCCGAGTGTGGGATCAGGACATATATGTGACTGTTAAAAAAAACCTGTCCTCAATGCCATACTTTAATACCATCTCCGAGCAGGTGGCTCTTTAAATAAACATGGGACGAACATCATGTAAAGCTCCCATGTCAAACCCATGCCGGTAGACGTTGGTAATAAAGTTTTTTTTTTTTTTTGTATACTATTTGGATGACTGTTCAAGCAAGAAGCCCACCTGATGTTAAGCGGTAACTTCTGCCTATGAACGGTGCATTACCTCATAGGTCACGTGCACCTAGGGCGCATCCTATGTGGCATTGCACTGCGCCCGCCACCCTGAGACATAAAGATGAAAAGTCTCATGTGCCTGTAATTTCACCGGCACCCTTACCCTTCAAACCGGAACACAGCAATGCGAGCACTACTGCTTTGCGGCAGAAATAGGTATGGTGGTAGTACTTCCCCGGACGAACTCTTTCACAAAAAAGCTCTACTACTACTAAAGTAAAGTAAAGCATTTATTGAATAAACCAATGTAAGTACATATTAAAATGAAGCTCTGACTCCTAAACTGCATGTCAGGAGTCAGTTTCTTCCCAGTAGGTGTAACATAAAAATGGTTAGTACATCAACAATAATGTTCATACTTAATGATATCATCGAACGAATTTGTTAACGACTATGCCTATTTGGGTCAAACTATTCATCTCGGTAGGTCTGGTCCAACTCAGAGGTCCAACTTCGATAAAAAAGTCAGTCAATTTGGATATGCAGCGTTCAGGAAACTACGCCGTATCTTGTCGTCACAGAGCCTCAAGATGCAAGTCTATATTCAGTTCGTTTTGCCAGAAATGACCTATGGCACTGAGACAGTTCGCTAAATATTGGCCTCATACACAAGCTCAAAGTCACGCAGCGGGCTATGTAGAGAGATGCTTAGAGTATCACTAAATTTTAGAATCTGAAATGAGGAGATCCGTAGAAGAACTGACATCTTTGGGAACAAAGGTTTTCGAGTGGCGACCACAACCCGAACGACGCAGTGTATAGTCCTTCTCAAAGGACCAAGGATATTATAAAGGTCACAGGAAGTCGGTGGATGACGGCTGCTCAAGATCGTTCGTGGTGGCATTCTATGTGGGAGGCCTATGTCCAGCATTGGACTGCTACAGGCTGATGATGATGACGATGAGACAAAAAAACCTGTAATCTGATGGGAGTATCTTAAAGATTTGTGGGGTGTTTCCGACTACACAGGATAATGATTGTGGTTTCACCCCAAAACAAACAACAACGCTTAACTGAGTCAGTTCCTGAGGTATGGGAACGGTACGGGAGGGGTATTTTCGTTTACATTATGTCACATGTCATCTGATATTTTGAGAGACAAAAACAACCCTCCCGTACCGCTCCCATACCTCAGGGACTTTAAGCGCTAGACCTGTAATACGTTTTGCATAACAACTTACAGCCTCGGTAACTTCCTCCTGATCATCTGGTTTGATGAGACACCGCGGCTTCAGCCAGTCCAGAGCTTCATCCTCGAACAAATTCCCTTTGGACTTGTTCACCGCCGCCTGTTCCTTCTGCTAAACGAAGCATAAATTATACCGTGTCTCGAACTAAACAAACTTGATGGTAACGTTCCAGAAGACGGGATAAATTTACATTTCAATAACCATTTGTTGCACTTTGCAAATAATTTTATTTCTGATGGCAAAACAGAACGAGATCACATCTCCTGGAACGCTGTATACGCACATCCAGGCACTGCAACGTTTTCGTAATAAGCGTCTTCTCCTCTGTTACGTTCAGAGCACGTTTAACCATAGCCTTCAACATTGCTTAAAAACCAATTTAAAAAACAATACGCAAGCACGAAAGGTTCTGTTGACGGCAAATGAAACACTGCTTGGTTCCCAAACGCTTTGGAACCACAAAGGGGTTTACGATTTTGTCTATAGCCATTTGCATATTGCTTGATGGCTCTTTATTGGGCATGATCATGTAACTCGACTATAAATAATTCGAGGCACTTTAGCTACAAGCAAGCGTAAACAAACGATTAGACGATTGCGTGCCTGAAGCATGCTGTATCCTTATATTAATTTGAATCTACCCTGTTCGGGGTTCGCAGAATGTAGACTCAACTGCCTTGGTACTTACGTCAGAATCATCAGCTATATCTGAATTATCTTCTATGTCTGACAACTGTTCAACTATTTTATCCGATCCGGACATAATTTTGATTTTTACAATACAATTACTTACAACATCTTAGTTGTATCACCTATGTTGCGGAAAAAGCCCTACTTGACTATTTCTGGTGCACAGAATAAATTAAATCGTAGTGTGAATCGTACTGCATCGCGCACAGTATTTACCCGGGTATCGTCTGCACTAACGACTCAGACAGAATGCCTACCTTCTAATAGAAGTTATTAAACCGTCAGAAGGCAAAGAAATCACTTAACCGCAGCTAGAAATGCAGATTTTAATCGGTCTTTGTTTCGGGGTGTGTAAATGATTTATTCAACACACTTGATTATGCCCCTTATTGCAGTTTTTTTAGGGTCACAATAGCAGCATATTACTAATTACGCTATTTAGAATACGTTCTATGATTGGTTGTATTGTACCTAGTTAGTTCGTTGGAAAATGAAACTGAGGAAGTAGGGGTTTCTTGTCTTTAATGAGACTCATTACAAATAATTGAGCTCATAATCTTAATTGATCTCTCATTGCCTTTTTCCTACCACCTCATGTATTTTTCTTGCCCTAAAAACATTTCAAAAACATTAATGCTTTCTATTACCTTAAATTATTCTAAATAAAGCCACGGGTATATCAAATGATTATAAAAAAACCTTTTTATTATATTATTAAGTGGGACTGGGCTGGACATGTGTGCCGTATGTCAGAAGAACTATGGGCGAAGACCACGACGGAATGGATCCCAAACAGACGACGGCCACGTGGAAGGCCCGACGGAGATGGCGGGATGAGCTAGACTCCTACTTGAAGGATTGGTTCCAAATAGCCAACAATAGAGACGAATGGAAGGAGGGAAGGGAGGCCTTTGCCCTGCAGTGGGACACCACAGGCTCATAATAATAATAATAAATAATTTATTCTTATGTTTTGCGAACTGTACAAAGTTTGTAATTTACTTACCAAAGCTGGGCGTGTCACCAAATTCTAATTAGCCTCCGTGTCTGGCATAAGGTAGCACAGAGCGGTGTAATCACGAACCAGCGCGACAATACATAAGATACTAGTACTAGCCAGCACCGGCTTAAGGATTTGGGGGTAGGGGCAATGCTACATTCATTTGGTAGCTGATACAATCTCTATGATAGAGTATAACATAAGGAAGCAGAGGCGATGTAATAACGAACCAGCACGACAGTTCAGAGGTACCAGGTAAGGTTCCAGAATGAGGTATTATTATAGACCTTATTCCACTAATAACAAGGTCACCACAACATGTTTTATTTTCCATTCCTATCCGGCGTCTCGGCATGTCGTCAGCTACGACAGTTCTATACCTTCTATACCACAGAATTTGGTTGACTTTCCACTGTCTCCTAATTCTAAAGGCAGTCCTGGATTACCAAAATTAGAGTAAAGTTAGCAATCATTTTAAAACCTACCTAAGTAACAGGGGGTAAATATTGTTGATTGATCTCGATGATCAAAAGTGGAAGCATGCCTGGGACAGGAACGGGCATTAGCTATTAGCTATTAGCTGCTATTAGCTCAGCAGTAGAAACAATCTAATAAATGATGATGTATTTGCTATATGTTATTTGCCATGACTGTCCCATTTGCATCCCATAGTAAGTGTATATAATTATGTTTCTCTGTAATTATCATTGTTTCAATCGGGTACCTATACTATGGTAGTATTTTGCGTCCTATGCATTGCTAAAGGATATAAAGCCGATGACATATTTGTTCCATTTTTAGAAATATAGCAACATTCGAAATTTCAAAACTATGAACATTTTCAACCTAAATTGATTCAAAACTTGAGTCTGGATGAATCTGGACCATACATTCAACAACTCGTCCCCTGCCTAAATCCTACCCTGGTAGTTTACAGCATATAATTTGTAAAACCTATTTACCTTTTGACTCACGCCAACTATATCGCGTTTCGCACAGTTTCTCTGATAAATCAGAAAAAAAACTGTAATCAATATTTTATATTTATATTTATTTGGATCACCAACGAAAGAAGCACAATCGTGCAAACATATAATTTAGAATTATATGTTTGCATGTTTGCAGTTACTTAAATCTAGTGTTCTTTCAATTAAAGGTAACCACAGCGAACTGTGAATAATACTGGCCCCTTGCTTGAAAACTCTGCTCCTCTGCCTGAGACCTGCCCTGGCGGCTTACACTAGCCCGTCACGTCTTTGTAAGAACACAACACAACTATTTGCCTTTTGAATCACGCCAGCTACATCGTGTTTGGCATTTTCTCTTAGAATTCAGAACAAATCGTCCTCAACTCGCCCCTTGCCTGAAAACTCTGCCCCTCTACCTGAGACCTGCCCTGTCGGTTTACATTAGCCCGTCGCGTCTTTGTAAGAACACAACACAACTATTTGCCTTTTGAATCACGCCAGCTACATCGCGTTTGGCATTTTCTCTTAGAAATCCGAACAAATCGTCCTCAACTCGCCTCTTGCCTGAAAACTCTGCCCCTCTACCTGAGACCTGCCCTGTCGGTTTACATTAGCCCGTCGCGTCTTTGTAAGAACACAACACAACTATTTGCCTTTTGAATCACGCCAGCTACATCGCGTTTGGCATTTTCTCTTAGAATTCAGAACAAATCGTCCTCAACTCGCCCCATGCCTGAAAACTCTGCCCCTCTACCTGAGACCTGCCCTGACGGTTTACATTAGCCCGTCGCGTCTTTGTAAGAACACAACACAACTATTTGACTTTTGAATCACGCCAGCTACATCGCGTTTGGCATTTTCTCTTAGAAATCCGAACAAATCGTCCTCAACGCGCCCCTTGCCTGAAAACTCTGCCCCTCTACCTGAGACCTGCCCTGGCGGTTTACATTAGCCCGTCGCGTCTTTGTAAGCACACAACCAGTGTTGCCGTTCTAGCGACTTTGTCACTAGAACTAGGGGATTTTATGAATGTTTAGCGGACAAAATTCCACATTTAGCGAGAAAAAAAATTATA
Source organism: Operophtera brumata (assembly GCA_932527175.1). Classification (NCBI taxonomy): domain Eukaryota; kingdom Metazoa; phylum Arthropoda; class Insecta; order Lepidoptera; family Geometridae; genus Operophtera; species Operophtera brumata. The sequence goes on along the minus strand of OW052228.1, from coordinate 4,667,990 downwards.
GCGACTTCTAGCGACTTTTAGGCGGGTCAATATGTCGCTACAAGGGCAACCGTGGACCATCGTTTATCCTACAGAAAAAATGTATTAGAATTTTAGTAAACATTGATGAAAGAGAAAGTTGCAGAGTACATTTTAAAAACCTAAAAATATTAACTTTAACATCATTATATATATGAAATAGTCAAATTTGTAGAAAATCATAAAAACCTTTTCGAACAAACAAAAGAAAGACACCAAAGAACAAACAAAAGAAAGACAAAAGAAAGACACCGAATTATCTCTTCCCTATACAAAATTCCATTTTTTTTTTACTTTTTGCTTTTTTTTCAATAAACCAAACATATATTGATATGAAATTCTAAAAATTATGGGTAGGTTTAAAGGTGTGTCCCCTCTTCGGTTCCGGAACTACCCTCTATCGGATTTGTACACATGTTACGTGGCACTTTATATTATATTCTTTTTTATTACACATACATAGAAAACACCCAGAACACCCGGAACAGGCATCTGCAGATCGTACAAACATTTATGGCGAGGCGGGAATCGAACCCGCAACCTCCTGCGTCGCAGGCGGACCTTCGCCCGCTGCGCCACAAAGGTCGTCAGAGATGGAATAGAACAAACTACGGAGGAATAAAACTACAACTATTCAACTACTACTAAAATCAATATTTCGGTTTGAGCGTTGCTGAGGTTGATTAGCGACATCTAGCGGATTTTTATGGAACGATTTTTTCCATATCTAGAGGAATTTTTAGATTTGACTAGCGACTTCTTATTTTGTTGAACGGCAACACTGCACACAACACAACTATTTGCCTTTTGACCCGAGCTCGGTACAACCGCGTAGCGTTTGTGATTTGCATTACAATCTGCTAAAAATAATATTTCGCGCGGTAAACACGTCTTCTATAGTGAACATGGTGACGAGCAAAAATGTTGGGTTTTTATGTTTTGTTTAATACGGACATGATTTCGGTGAGTTACTTTACTTTTTAATTAAGTTTTGAATTACCAAAGTGCATAATGAAAAAGTATTATGATAAATTTTCTTTATATAAGCATTATGGTCCATCAAATTATTATCTTAGTGAGGATGGGTTTCTTGTATGCTCTAAAAGTACAAAATTATCCATTAAATAATTTTCAATACACTTGCTCATAAAGTGGCTCTAATAATTACACATGTAATCAAACTGTGACTTTTTCATTGCTATTATTCACAAGTGAGTTATAGAGACAGTTGAACATATACACAGAGTGTGTATTTCTGTTTTACACCTGTAATCAAACTGTGACTTTTTCATTGCTAATATTCACAAGTGAGCAGAACACTCAGTGAGACAGTGAGACAGTTGAACATTTGTTGAAGAGTGTGTATTTCTGTTTTATTATTAAAAAAAACACAAGTGTGTTGAAAAGCGTCGTATAATACACGTGTGTATTGATGATTACCGTCCTCGTCTCTCTTAAGACCCTCGGGTCTCAATTAGGGATTGCAATCGAATATTCGAATATTCGAATTATTCGAATATCAGTTTGAAATTAATAGTCTCAGGCAAATCAATGGCGCCTCAGTGGTAATCACTAACATTACACACTAGTACCATAATGTACTATTATACAAATGTGTCAGTTTGTAAGAACTCACTTCATTATGAGAAGATAATTTAGACATGCTTGTTTTGTACAGCTGAGGAATCTATTTTTGAATTTGAATAATTAAATTCTTATAATATAACTACGTAGGCAACATACGTTTATGCATGAATATACATGTTCAATAGAGCCTATACAATTCAATACGATATAGTTTTAGAACATGATCCTTATAAATTTGTTGCGACTTGACTTATGTCTAAGTAGATATGTTAAGATAAGATAAGATAAGATAAGATAATTTATTTGTCCGAAACACAGGTTTACATAAAGATGCCATAATAGCTATAGTATAACCATGTTGCGCATTATCAAGGCATACAAATTTTAAAATAAAATAAAAACCACAACAATTAATTTTATACTGGTTACTAATTGGTATACTGACCAAGACCAAGTTTAGACAATAAACTATATTACGCGTAAATAATAACCGACTTTATGATACAGAGCGTAGGTTCTAAAACAAGCACGCAAAGTTAGGTACCAAACATGAAAGGTTTACGATTAGTATTTGCCTGCGTCGAAGTTGCGTGTTCGTAAAATGGCTCCCGATCGATGGACAGTATCGTTTGCTGATAAGAGAAATTATCATGATAATAAACAGTTTAATAGCCATTTCAATATCCTAATTCCCCTTTGCGGGTTTGACTATCAACGTTGTGGCAATTGCGTTTCTAAAACGAGTTTGGTAAGAATCGAATTATATTCTCTTTCCACGCAAATATTAATGTGAACATTGTTGTAAATCAAATGTAGGTATTTTTCATTGTTTGTCGTATGCTTTCTTTCGGTATTTGAATATTTTTTAGCTTAGTTATTGTCAATTCATTTCCATAATAGTTAATCGATGCAAATATCGAGAAAAGTGGAAACTGGGGAGGTTTTTCCCCATAAGAGGGACGGGACAGCAAAAGCTAAGAAAAATAAAACTAAGAAGTGCACTTTACATACCGTTGTTTTGCTATAACTTGTACAACCATGCCAAAGTGTAGTAATATTGTATCTACTTATATAACACTTATAGCACTTGTACCTTACTTGTATCACTGCACTATGATGCATGCTCTCACTAATGACAATCACTTTAAATGTAACTTTTATAAATAATTTTAATAATTTTGTGACATGACATGCATTGACATTTTTTTTTTTGTAATTTATTTTTATTAAATTTAACCTGTGTTGTTGCTAAAATAATTAAGTGATTTGTTATGTCCAGCAGTGGACTTCCACAGGTGGATGATGTGGATGTCATATTTTCAATGTTAGTTTGTAGTATTCAATTGTAATTATTCTTACTAACCGTAGTGTAGATAGACAATGTATTTTACTAACCCAATGATCCTTGTTGATTGAATAAATAAATGAAATATATATATATATATATATATATATATATATATATATAGCTTTTTCCTAGAAACTTTTCCATCCTGTATTTTAGGGGTAAAAAGTAGAATTTTAGCCTTTTTCCTTTATTTGTGAATTGTGACGTTACTGGAAGTCCCCTAGAGGTTTTACATTTTCACGTTTTCTATACAAAAAATAAACATTAATTGCCATATGCGCACGTATATTTCTAATGCATTGAGTTAGATTAATTCTCGATAGATTTATTATTTAAATTTAGCTCTCCTAAAAGTTTTAGGAGGGCTAAGTTTAATCATTAATTCAGTTAATTTTTATAAGTAATCACATTACTTAGATAAAGTACAAGGATTTATTTTTATATTTGCTACTTTAGAAGCAACACGAAGTTTTATCATTTGTCGCTTACGTCAGTTACTTCTGAGCGGCAGGAATATATACCTCATCTCGTCCTTTGTTCAAGTGAGTAATAGCGCTGCCACTTTCTTACAGCTATTTTTTTCTTGATAGACTCCGCCTAGCGTATCGCCTTAAAGGCTTTTATTAATCAAAATTTCAAGTCGATACCTTTTTCTGAGAAAAAAAAACAGTACTGACAGACAGACGGACAACAAAGTGATCCTATAATGGTACCTTATTTCTTGTTGATATATGAAACACTAATAAATTAAAAAAGTTATTACTTACTTGTTTTTTGTGTACACATGTAGGCAATTTAGGATAAAACAGGGTGCCAAAGCTATGCCAATTAGTGAACGGGGTTCAGGAAGGTATACAAGTACTTAAATTCATTGTAACAACACAATATGACATGTATATGTAGGTGGCAAAGCCAGGGGACCAACACACAGGGTCACCAGGCGTGCACGGACGTACACTCGGGTTTGGACACAAAACATCACAAGGAGGTACTAAAAGGAATTTTGAAAATACAGAATTTGACGCACACAATATGTACAGATTTGCCCAACTAAGACTATTGGTTCCGACGATCGCGGGTTTTTTAAAGTATCCTGAAATCTGAATTAAAATCCTTCGTAATTCTATTGAATGCTGGCTTTTGGGTCAAGACCGATCTGCACAGCACATTATAACATAAAATAACATTAACTTTTTTTTATTTTTCATTTCTTTTTAGTGTGTGTGTGTGTGTGTGCTAAATCTTTATTTTTTTCTTTCTTTTATTTTCTTTCATAATACCATAACATACAGAACACCCAACAGTCACATACATAGTCCTGATCCCACAATAGGATTCCGTGTTGTGGGTATCAGGAACTACGAGTACCAGGTTACCTACATAGCAAATATTTGCAGATCATGCAAACATTTGTCCCGCAGTGGGAATCGAACCCGCAACCTCTCGCATCTCAGCTGGCTACTCGCCCCACACGCTACCACAGAATAAATAATAGTACAAGACAGAGGTTGTTAAAAAGTATGGCGAGATTGCTAGGTTTCGTCAATAACGTACCGACGTCAACGCTTTTTTACGGTGCCGGCGTTATGTTTCAATCAATCAGATAAATAAGTATATTTTTTGAAAAATATCTCTAAAACGTTCTCTCAATAAATTTGTGATCGAACCGTGAGCGGATCAACACTTCAGGTAAATAATTAATCATCTAGGAGTTCTGTCCACTTTCCGTCTCCATCATCAGATCTGCTCGCTGTCACCATCATATTGTATAGTTACCGGAACTTAGCAGGTATGCAACATTTCAAGAGGTTAACTGGTTCAAAATTCAGTTCTAAGATTTGTCACACACTGACATACTAACAGGTCAAGTTAAGAGGCAGACAACAGCTAAATTACGTCACTATCTAACTCAGTAAAGTTCAGGTAAGTTATAAAGTGACAGAACAGCGCTCGCGCTACGAAAAGTGAACGAAAATCACGAAAAACGGTTTTTAAACAAATATTTGCTGCTTAATCGAAAATATAAATCGACCATGCCCTCTGAAATAATATTATTTGTTACTCTTATTAATGTTATCAATGTACGCTGAGAGGTAATAGAGATATTTACGTTATGAGCGCATTGAAGAGGTAAGTTTTTTTTTATCATTGAAATTTATCGTATTTTTGTTTTGGGCTCGATCATGCCCTTGGAAATATGATGAAGATTAACATATATATTTGTAAAAATACGTTTAAAATAGCCAATTTGACTCTGACAGTCTCTTAAATAAAAGCTTGTACCTTCGCGATGTTGGAACCAACAGCCAGCAATTGGGCAAGGCTCAGACGGACACAAATGGCAGCCAGATGGCAGGACAGTCACAAACATAGATCGACGTATTTACAATAACTCGCGTCATGCCAGTCCTAAGGACTATTACTCACTCGAAGACGCTTGATGAGAATTCCTAGGGATTTCTCGGAGGACTTTTTCCGCCAGATATCTGGCAATCTAACTGGCTTACTCATTCCCGGTAGATTTGCCATACTAGGGACCTAAATCAGGTGGTAAAATCATATTAGGTAGACTGTCCACTTTTTGTAGATGATCGTATTCTGCTCTTAGAATATAGAATAAACCAGAACCCGTGTCACGCGTAAAAACTACCACCATGCATACTAGTCTCAACGAGAATAGTTTCATTAAATCTGTCTGTGGTCGGCCGTGCGGCTAGTAGCGTCAAACACGAAAGATTTTCTTGCGAAATATGCAGTCGTGTATCGTTCCCATATGTAAAAATTCTGCTCGGCGTAAAATGAAAAAGCATAGAAACACATTTCATACGTAATTATTACATTTATATATATTTTTGGTTTAAATATTGAATTTTGTAACGTTCATTCTTTGGCAAAAAGTCAAGCTTCCACTTTGTCATTGTTGTCAACAACACCAAAATATTATCCCTACTGGTGGGAAGTATGATAGGCGCGGGGGAGGCATTGAATTTTGGTGACACAGCGCCCCGTACTGATAGCCATCGTTCGCACCTTCTGGTTTATTCTATATTCTAAGGTTCTGTTATTGTGTGTCAATTTCGACTCATTGAATGGGATCGTAGCAGGGATATACTTACCCAATCAAGATGCTTCTCATTCACCGATTTAAAAACTAGGCAAAGGTTATGTAAAGTAGGTATGTAACGATACACCGCATTTATTTGAGACTTTTTTGTATGCTACTTGAATGACGGAACAAGCTGATGGTCCACCTGATGTAAAGCAGTAACCTCTGCCTATGAACAGTGCATTACCTCATAGGTCACGTCTACCTAGGACGCACCCTATGTGGCATTGCACTGCGCCCACCACCCTGAGACATAAAGATGAAAAGTCTCATGTGCCTGTAATTTCACCGGCACCCTTTTCCTTCAAACAGGAACACAGCAATGCGAGCACTACTGCTTTGCGGCAGAAATAGGTATGATGGTAGTAACTACTTCCCCGGAAGAACTCATACAAAAAAAAGTTCTACTACTACTACTAAAAAAATTGCTACTAAATTTGAGACATACTAGTGAATGCTCTACTTATCTTTTAAACATAAATTTAGATAGTGGAGACGGTTTGTGCTCTGAGATGTGGGCTTTGTTTACAGACTTGAAGACCTAGATTTAAAGCGTAGGTAACCTAACAGCTTACCTTCAAGATTGTCGATTCAAACAACTTAACACACCTTATAAATTATTCATAAGGGTTCATTGGGTCACAACACAAAACGAATCTGTAAGGTACTAGATCAATTTAGACTAGTCAAAAACCTAACCAAAAATACCAAAATCATTTGTTTACTTACTAAAAACCGAAATAAACTTTTGTCGGCAAGATGTGTTTGATCAATGCTTGGTTACAGAGTGTTGATGTTATATAATTTTATTTAGATTTGCCCTAATATATATTAGTTAAATATGTAATGTAGAGTTGGAATTATGTTATAAATACGCAGTTATAAGTGTATAAGAGAAACTGGCTACTCCAAAACAGAGATGCATTCCAAAAACATCTATTGATGTGTATCTAGGATTAGTCTAGTGAAAATTGTATTATGTGTAAGAATATGAGAAAATTTCAAGTTTTATTACCTTCTTAGGTGCCATATAGTCTTCTAATAAGTAATACTAAATAAATATTAAACAAAACTTGATTCTTGAAATGTTAAATTCGTAAATATAGTTGATAATTCAGAATGTAGGGGAAGGTTCTGCGCGCGCAGTTTTACCGTTGTCATGGTAACAAGGAGGCCATCTGGCCAAGGAGGTTCTATAGTTGAGCTAAAGGCTGATAGAAGTGCATACGTGTACCGCTGTAGTGCGGATCAGCTGACTGTTCCCGGATTCCTATAAATAGGTAGGAAATAGGAATATATCGTTTGGGTAGGAGTGATCAGTAATTGTATTGCGTGCGTCTCAATATAAGCACCTATAAACTCTAGATTCAAAGTGCTTGGTGTCACCACGTTCTGTAGGCAATCTGTTATTAGCTAACATAAATTACAACAGGTGACCATGTGTCTCATATGTGGTCCGGAATGCGTGTAACATTCAATGTTGTTTTCACTCAGACAACAAAATAAAATGGTACCTAATTCGGTAGAAAGTAGTTAAAAGATATGTTTTTTATCTAATGTCTGCTACGAAAATATTATAGGTACTACTATTTTTTACATACTTAAATTCTGTAATGCGTAAGTAAAATATTTGTAAGCTTGTGTGCATGGTGTGCCCGGCCTGAGAATATATCCTCCTGTGGATGTCGTAAAACCCGACTAAAGGATAACACCAGGGGATGAGCAGCAGCTTCAGGTGGAAGCTAGTACTCATATTAATACTGTGATCACCAATCCCGATACTGTGATCACCAATCCACACGGTGATCACCAATCCCAATACTGTGATCACCAATCCCATACTGTGATCACCAATCCCAATAATGTGATCACGCATCCCAATACTGTGATCACCAATCCCGATACTGTGATCACGAATCCCAATACTGTGATCACCAATCCCAATACTGTGATCACCGATCCCAATACTGTGATCACCAATCCCAATACTGTGATCACCGATCCCAATACTGTGATCACCAATACAATACTGTGATCACCAATCCTGTGATCACCAATCCGTCCGCTAAGCGTGTTGATTATGGGTAATCCTCCCATTGTGTTCTTTTGGAGGGATCTCGTCCAGTGGACTTCAATGACATTATGATGACGCTTGTGTATCTTTTGGTGGTGTTCCAACTAAATAAAATGAAACGTGTTCTCATTACAGGAAGGTTCAAGTTAGAGTGGTAGATAGAAGTGAGTAACGCTGGCGGCGGCGGTGGCAAATGTTCCGCTGCTGGATCCGTATCCGGACCCGGATGATAGCGGCATCGACAGCGACGAGCCTAGCCCGGCTGCACTGCAGGCAAGTACAGGCTTCGACCAAAGTAAAATAAAAGTACAGGGTCCTATATCCCTGGGTATTGAACAAAATTAACTTATATCGAATCAAAATAACTACTAAATAACCCCAGCATATAATAACTAATTATCTGGTGAGAGAGATTCGCTCCCACTGTGAAGAGGCCCATGGAGGCTTTGCCACCTCTTTCGGAGAAAAAGGCTTTTGTCTATGTAGTATGTATTTATCATTTTGTGCACTTTTTAAGATACCTTTGAATAACAAATAAATAATCAAGTAATAAGATTATTTGAACATTTATTAACAATTAGCGACTCGTCCCGGCTTCGCACGGGTAGTTTCAGGATGAAAAACAGCCCCCCCCGCTCCTATCCCCCCCCCCTGGTAGCCTATGTCACTGAGGGTGAATGTAGCTTTCCAATAGTGAAAGAATTTTTGAAATCGGCATAGTAGTTTTTGATTTTATTAATTACAAACATACACACAAAAATACAAATCTTTCATCTTTATAATTTTAGTGTAGATGTCAATTATTTTAATTGATTGAAATTAAAGCAATTAATTACAATATCACATAACTTTGAGTGAACTAATAAATAAATAAATAAGTAAATAATGCTGGACAGTTAACACAACATTATCTAGCTCCAAGCTAAGCAGAGCTTGTGTTATGGGTACTAGATAACTGATATACTTAATACAATACATTACATAGATAGATATTTTTTATTATACATAAAAAATACCCAGAACACCCTGAACGACCTGCAGATCGTACAAATATTTGTTCCGAGGCAGGAATCGAACCCGCAACCCGTCGCATGCGAACCCTCGCCAGCCGCGCCACAGAGGTCGTCAAATGGGTGGGATGGGTGTTATTATCGTGTATATTTGTAAAGGATTTAAGTATGCGTCTAAGTATGGGTTTAAGTGGGTGCCTTCGATCAAAAATGTGGGTGCGAACACGTGTCCTTGATATTGACGGCCCTGTCTCCCATTGCAGCCGAGTGCAGACTGCAGCACTTGCAGTGATGAGGAGTACTTAGTAAGGAGTGGTGTGTGGATAAGCGAGGGTGTGTTTATGTATGCGGGGGAGCGAACACGTGTCCTTGATATTGACGGCCCTGTCTCCCATTGCAGCCGAGTGCAGACTGCAGCACTTGCAGTGATGAGGAGTACTCAGTAAGGAGTGGTGTGTGGATAAGCGAGGGTGTGTTTATGTATGCGTGGCTGCAAACACGTGTCCTTGATATTGACGGCCCTGTCTCCCATTGCAGCCGAGTGCAGACTGCAGCACTTGCAGTGATGAGGAGTACTCCGACACGCCGTGCCCGGTCCACGACATGAGCACCGCTGCCGTGGCCCGAGTGAGTACCTAAATACTATGCGTTAGTGGCTGCTTCGCTGGAGCGGTAACAGAATACAAGTAATTAATTTTGTTAAAATTAAAAAAAAACCTCAACGCAATGGCTGAACCGATTTTGATCAAACATAGCTAAGAACACTCCCGACAAATTCACCTATCAAACAAAAACAAAAGAATCAAAATCAGTTAATCCGTTCGGGAGCGACGATGGGACAGACAGACACACACACACACACATAGACACGTCAAACTTATAACACCCCGTCGTATTTGCGTCGGGGGTTAAAAACTGTATGACACAGAAGCAAATCATCATCAAAAAAACCAGCTAAGAGCGTTTCGGACTCACACACGAAAGGTTCCGTAGCGCCATACAAGATTGAACACATTACGCTTCAAAAGATTCAACTAGTAGGATCGAGCAAAAACAAAAGTTTATTATATGGGAACCATCCACCAGCCATCCACTCACCAAATACCATCAAAATCCGCTAAACCGGAGTTGAGTGGAACTACACATAACGCGAGCGGTAGCTAATAACTTTGGTCGAAGGGTAATAAACCATACTCTGTAGCATTTAACGAGAATCTAGTATTGAGTAGTAGTAGAGCTTTTTTGTGAAAGAGTTCGTCCGGGGAAGTACTACCACCATACCTATTTCTGCCGCAAAGCAGTAGTGCTCGCATTGCTGTGTTCCGGTTTGAAGGGTAAGGGTGCCGGTGAAATTACAGGCACATGAGACTTTTCATCCTTATGTCTAAGGGTGGCGGGCGCAGTGCAATGCCACATAGGGCGCGTCCTAGGTGGACGTGACCTATGAGGTAATGCACTGTTCATAGGCAGAGGTTACCGCTTAACATCAGGTGGGCCATCTGCTTGTTCCGTCATTCAGTAGTATAAAAAAAAAAAAAAAATTATGTGTATAAGAAATTATAGGTGAAAAATACTAAACGGCAGTCAGTTGCTTGATTCGCCTGCGAACAGTCTTGTTTGGAACTACGATAAAATTATTTTTTTGTAGTTCGAACACATCTTGATTTTGCAAGCTTTAAATAATAACTTGCAATGTATGTCCAGGTGGAATCTTGCAACTGAATTTTAAAGCAGTTATTCTCAACCGATTGAGCTGAAATTTGGCAAAGTACCTGTCAAGTTCCGATGACAATACAATATGATGGTGACAGCGAGCTAATCTGATGCTGGAGACGAAGGTGGACAACGGAACTCCTCGATGGATGGTAGACTGGCCGTGTTTAGGCTCATATTGATCAGCACACGGTTACGATCACTAATTTTATAAAATCTTGTGTTGAAAAGTTGAAAAAAATATTTTTCACAAAAAACTTATTAAGTAGTGATAGCTGGTGGCTATCACTACCACAGCTACCACTACTAAAGCAACTAATCAGCTACCACTTGTTCTCGAGGAACCACACAAGCGTTTCCCACCTAGTAGTAAGAAGGATCGTCAAAAAAAAACGAGCCGTGTTTGTTGCCTGATTCTTCTAGGCATGGTCGCATAGGAACAGGAGTAAACTTAAATTTATTTTATAACACGGTTCAAAATGATCCTTTTGATTTCAATGAATAAAACACTTTTGACTTTGACTTTGTTGGTAATAATGGTTTTGTAAATATTCCAGCAAGACGCCACTCCCGCGCAGCGTGACTCGCTCGACATCTTCATCCAATGGCTGCCCGGGCGAGGCGCCGGCGCCGGCGCGGAGTCCCCTGACCGCGCCTCGCCCCCTCTCTTCGAGGTGGAGCTGACGGCGTCCGATGAAGATGATGACGCCTCAGTCCTCGAGCTGGTGATCCCGATGCAGTCGCGGTATCAGAGGGTTCCCACCTCATCGCCTAACAAAACGAAAAAGAAGAGGTCAATCTGGGCTAAATTATTTTGTTGTGCGCGCAAGTAACTTTTACGGCGATAAATGCTAATGTACAATTATTGAGTCCAACAATATTCCTGTAAGTTCCAGTATCGGATTAATTTACAGTTCCATTGATACCTTCCTTATTTAAATCATTTAGATTATTTGGCCGTAACAAAGGTGCTACGAACTTGCTTTTGGATACTGGTAACCATCGATTATATATTGGCACCCTCAAAAATAAAAATAAAACTCTGAGCCGAAAACAAACCGAATTCGACTGATACCTCTACTCATGAAACAAGAAAACTTGGTGTTACTGCTCTGAGCCTACCACGTGCGTGACCATTGGATCTCGGACTGGCATACCTGGCGAAGTATATACGATGCCTCGATCCGTTCACTCGTAACGCCGTGACCATCGGATCTCGGACTGGCATACCTGGCGAAGTATATAATAATATGATGCCGCGATCCATTCACTCGTAGCGCCGTGACCATCGGATCTCGGACTGGCATACCTGGCGAAGTATATAATAATATGATGCCGCGATCCATTCACTCGTAGCGCCGTGACCATCGGATCTCGGACTGGCATACCTGGCGAAGTATATAATAATATGATGCCGCGATCCATTCACTCGTAGCGCCGTGACCATCGGATCTCGGACTGGCATACCTGGCGAAGTATATACGATGCCTCGATCCGTTCACTCGTAGCGCCGTGACCATCGGATCTCGGAATGGCATACCTGGCGAAGTATATAAGATGCCACGATCCGTTCACTCGTAACGCCGTGACCATCGGATCTCGGACTGGCATACCTGGCGAAGTATATAATAATATGATGCCGCGATCCATTCACTCGTAGCGCCGTGACCATCGGATCTCGGACTGGCATACCTGGCGAAGTATATAATAATATGATGCCGCGATCCATTCACTCGTAGCGCCGTGACCATCGGATCTCGGACTGGCATACCTGGCGAAGTATATACGATGCCTCGATCCGTTCACTCGTAGCGCCGTGACCATCGGATCTCGGACTGGCATACCTGGCGAAGTATATAAGATGCCACGATCCGTTCACTCGTAACGCCGTGACCATCGGATCTCGGACTGGCATACCTGGCGAAGTATATACGACGCCTCGATCCGTTCATTCGTAACGCCGTGACCATCGGATCTCGGACTGGCATACCTGGCGAAGTATATACGACGCCTCGATCCGTTCACTCGTAGCGCCGTGACCATTCATTTTTCAGGGCATTTTTCAGGGTTATAAGCCAAGTGCAAGTATCCCAAAGGTTAATCATTTTGTAAAAGGTGTGGTAATTTAGTCTTAATTTTTTATTAATATAAAGTTATGGAACTTGCAGGTGGCCTAACATATGGTAACATTTACAAGAAATTTGATGATGCGCAGGTTATTTTGTACTGGATGTCGTGATATTTATATCGCTACGACTATTTGTAAAGTACGTAATTTGTAAACTGTCGGAGTTGAACCAGATATGAACCTATTTTTTTTTTTTTATTTTTTTTTAACATTGATAGACCTTTGTTTGACCACGATCTCACCTGTTGGTAAGTGACGATGTGGCCGAAGATGAAGCACAAAGGTCTAGAAGGCACCTATTCACTCTCGACTTGAAGAGACCCAGATTTACTGTTTGCCTGTCTTACATCTACAATGTGTGCTTGAAGCTCACAGCTTTTGTATTTCCTACGGAAAACTATGCCTATGTAGTTGTCAAATGATGGGTAAAATAATTTACATAATTTACTATACTACGTAGTTTGAATTACTCCGGATGGACCGATGTTTGTACGATATCGTAGAGCGGACGGTACAAATAGGGTTTGTATATTTTGTGCTGACGATTCACATTGTTGACGACCTCTGTGGCGCGGCGGGCGAAGGTTGGCCTGCGACGCAGGAGGTTGCGGGTTCGATTCCCGCCTCGGAACAAATATTTGTACGATCGCAGGTATTTGTTCAGGGTGTTCTGGGTATTTTCTATGCATAATAATAAATATCTATCTATTTAATGTATTGTATTAAGTATATCAGTTATCTAGTACCCATAACACAAGCTCTGCTTTGCTTGGGGCTAGATAATGTTGTGTGAACTGTGTCCGGCATTATTTATTTATTTATTTATTATTGTTGTTTCTTGCTAGGAAGCAAAAATAAAGAGTTTCACAATATTTTCGAAATGTCAGCATAAGGACAAATAAAGGAGATAATTAGTAGTTATTTACTAATTTAAATAATGTATGAACTAATGTCAACCTGTAAAACATGTCAATTTTGTTAAGGATCTTATTTTTTTTACTAACCTTTCCTCATATAAGTACGTAAATTTATTAAATTAAGATATTTAATACATTTATTTACAGAAAGAATAATACAAGGTATGTACAAAATACATATGAAACAGTTGTGCCACCTGAAGACCGCTGCAAGCGATCTAAAGGTAGCTCAACTGATCCAAATCACTACCAGACGGAAGCGTCCCTAAGATGCTGGCTGCATTGCCACGCTGAAATTAAGTAACATGCCAATTTTGTTATGGATATTTATTTTTTGACTAACCTCATTTACCTCATATTTTTTCTCTCATTTTTTTTTCTTTTTTTCCTTTTTTATTTACGTAAATACATTAAGTTAAGTAACATGTCAATTTTGTAAAGAATCTTCAAAAAAACAAGTTTCTAATGGGTTATTGTCAATTATTGTGTGAGGAACAAAAAAAATGTATAATGAAGTTTACTGTAGCCAATTTACTCTCACTTAACTGGTTTAGGCCCAAATTTAGGTATAATCATACAAAATAGACAACTTTTGCCATACGATTTTCAGTGATTTTTCTTTTTCTGTAAATATTAAGGCTTGTAAGTTTTCGTTAAAATTAAGCAAAATGTACACCGATATAACCCCTTAAATCACATGTGCTATATTCCCACGATGGTGAAACCCACGGTGAAATGAGGCCCATTGATGCTCAGCCTACCCCTACGGGGGAAAAGGGCGTGTGTTATATATGTTTGTGTGTACCTATTATCAAAGAAAAAGTACCTACTTATCTTGAAGTCAAACGACTTTCTAGTGCAAACAATTGCTGATTAAGACTATGATAATATAAAACTCAAATGTTAAGAAAAAAGAAAACTCATCACTAAAAAACTATTTTTACTCGCTAAAAATCGTAAAACAAAAGTTATTTATTTTAATAATCAATTCAGGCCTAAAGCAGTTCGCGCATTTTTCTGCCCATAGTCTTCGACCAAACTTTGGTCTAAGCCAATAGGCAGGTCACTCTCGTAAGGAGGAGGCCCGGAATCCCACTGTGGGAACTTACGGGAATATTTTGATCGAAATGAGTATTGTGTGTAATTTTTAATAATGTGGCCTACGTTATTGACTACTGTAGAGCCAAAGTGTACCTACTGGAGTACACTTTGGCTCACATTTGTGAAAGCTAGGTTGGTATAATGTAAGTACAGTTTTACCCAAAATATAAGTCGCCCCGATGTACCTGCGCCGTAGACCAATTTCTATAGTGCAAACTTTCTTTCTACCAATAGCAATCGCGCGCTAAATCTTGCGCTGTTAATCGATTTCGCGGCAAAATTAGATGTGAGCGGGACAGAGCTATACAGCGGGTCAGAGCTAAGTATACTATACGTTCGGCTACTGTCGGATATCAATCTGCGCTTTTCTGCGCAAACGAAAACAGTCGATCGGACTTATACCTAGTTTGGGTAAAACTGTACCTACTTCTAGGAAAATAATGTGCCATGGCAATCGTCGTTCGCGTCTTTGAGCCCCCAAACTGCAGACTTTCTATCGGCCGAGAGTTCGCCCACAGATCACTTTAAAGGCATTATCGACCGATACCGAATCGTTATAATGTGCGCACTTGCATACATTTTCATACTGATTAAGTACCCGACTGAACTATCGGCCGATAGAAAGTCTGCAGTATGCGCAGGGTCTAACTGTCGCTTTTTCTGTTAGTCTTCGACCAAAATATTCTTATTTTGGTCTTCAATCACTTTCACGATGGTGCAACCCACTGTGAAAAGAGGCCCATTCAGGCTCTGCCTACCCCTTCGGGGATAAAGGAGTGTGTCTACGTATGTATTTATATAATCACTTTCAATCGTATTTCTGTTTGGAGAAGCTGGGGATTGCCGAGGCCCATTACTTTCGTAGACTCTACTGCACACTACTCTGCAAGTATTGTTTTAGATATTTTTAACCGACTCAGAAAAGGAGGAGATTTTATTTTCGTCTGTATGTATTTTTTATGCATACTCACCGACATCTCCGTCAACTGTGGACTAATTTTCCAAAAAAAAAATGTTTTTGTATGTATTTGTTGGGTATTTGAAGTGGGTATTCGTTCGTTTGGAGCTTTTATTTTTGAAGCATTGTATATTTTTTATATAATCTAGTTATTAAGTCTATTACAAATGTTAGTAGAACTACCCATCTTTCTATGTCTATTTTAAATAAATTATACCCTACTCTGAAAGTATGATTTTTATTAATGAAGCTTCTTCGTAACGCCCATCGAGCAACGCAGGCCTCCGTACGCTCGATGGTAACGCCAAATAAGTGGGTAGATTGTTTATATGGTACCCTCTTGGCGAAAGTAATACCTAGCTTCAGGATTTCTGATAGTAGGACTCTACCATGTATTAAATTATTTACGACTAGCTGCGCCCCGCGGTATAAACCGCATAAGTCTCGAACCCGTAGGTAAAAAAATAGCCTAGGTATGTGATATTCCATGAGTCTAGCTATCTCTATTCCAAATTTAATCAAAATCCGTCCGTCCGTCTGCACTGTTCATAGGCAGAGGTTACCGCTTAACATCAAGTGGGTCTCTTGCTAGTTCCGTCATCCAAGCAGTATAAAAAAAAAAAGTTTCAGCATGAAGAAGTGACGAACTCACTAACTTTCGCATTTAAATATATATATATATATATATATATATATATATATATATATATATATATATATATATATAGATCCCTTTACGGTAAATGTTGATCAGGCGCGACTTCACGCGAGCACTTTGTTGATCCAAAAACACAAGTTGATCCAGGTGACTTTTGTTGATCCAATATGTATCTCCATTAACTAATGTGGCTCCAACAGGATCAACATGTGCGATCATGTGGCACTGAAATCACGTAGCCACTTGTTGATCCAATATACAAATCCACCTTGCGGTGATTACGTAATATGTTGATCTGATTCAAATGGGCCAATCAGGTTGCAGCAAACTCTGTGATTGGCTAATGACGGCTGCGACGTTGCCGCTCTGAACCTTTCTAGGTGCGCTATTACAAATTAATCATTTAAATGGGTTTTAGTCCGACAAGTTGTACGTAATGTGTTTTGCTCATTTTTTCAAAGAGATTGATTTCACTTTGTTTTTAAAAAAAACGTAGGGACTTACTAACTTTCCTACTTGATGAAGATCCAGAAATGATATAGCACTCAGTATTTCTAGCTTTTAATTCAAAGAATATTCCTGTTTAAGGTGGTTAAGTGGTTATTTTTTTAAAAAGGAGTTGTTATTATTTGTAATTTAAATTTCAAACCCTGGTTAAATCTAGGTTAAGGTCTAAGGTTAGATAATGTTATCTTGTTTAGGTAAGGGTTTAGGTCAATTTGAAATCTATAATAGTTACAGCCTTCTCGGGCCATTACACATGTTGCTAGGGGTAGTTGCTTTTTAAACATTGCCATGCCTCTATTTAGCATAGTGCTTATTTGTACCTACGCGCATCCTTAGCTAATTAAGGATTTATTTTAGTAACTTGCTAGCTAGGCTATATTATATTTAGTATTTGCATGTTTTTATGTTTTTGTATCTATCTACCTGGTAGACGTCCAGACGTAAACAGAAAAACACCCTGCAAAATAAAACGGCAGACCATACAAAGTTTTTAATACTTTAGGTATTTGTAATTATTGATATGTGTACCATTTCATTTATAAAATCGTGAATAATCTAGGAGCCACATTAGTTAATAGATCAACATATTGGATCAACAAAAGTCGCCTGGATAAATTTGTTTTTTTGGATCAACAAAGTGTACGCGTGAAGTCGCGCCTGATCAACAATTACCGTAATAAATAATAATAATAAATAATGCTGGACAGTTCACACAACATTATCTAGCCCCAAGTTAAGCAGAGCTTGTGTTATGGGTACTAGATAACTGATATATTTAATTGTTGTTGTATTAATGTTTTTTTTATCATACATAGAAAAAACCCAGAACACCCTGAACAAATATCTGCGATCGCACAAATATTTGTTCCGAGGCGGGAATCGAACCCGCAACCTCCTGCGTCGCAGGCCAACCTTCGCCCGCCGCGCCACAGAGGTCGTCCTAGAACTCCTAGACCGTAAAGGGATCGATGTTATGGAACATGTTAATTTGGTTTAAATGGGCCATTTTTAAATTTACTATAAAATACAGAGACAAAAACATTTTAATTATTGCATGGCTACCGAAACTTTGAAACAAAATTACTTTCGTCAACAAACATAGCACATAAAATCAAACATAGAGGTGGGTAGCCAATGTAAACAAATTCATTTAAAAAATCGTAAATCATCTAAGATCCACATATATATTTATTATACTACCGATTGCCGAAACATGAAGATGGCCCACCTGATGTTAAGCAGTAACCTCTGCCTATGAACAGTGCATTACCTCATAGGTCACGTCCACCTAGGACACACCCTATGTGGTATTGCACTGCGACCGCCACCCTGAGACATAAAGATGAAAAATCTCTTGTGCCTTTAATTTCACCGGCACCCTTACCCTTCAAACCGGAACACAGCAATGCGAGTACTACTGCTTTACGGCAGAAATAGGTATGGTGCTAGTACTTCCTTAGACGAACTCTTTTACAAAAAAGCTCTACTACTACTAAAACACATACACATTACATTAGTTAATGGAGATACATATTGGATCGACAAAAGTCGCCTGGATCAACTTGTGTTTTTGGATCAACATAGTGCTCGCGTGAAGTCGCGCCTGATCAACATTTACCGTAAAGGGATCGATGTTATGGAATATGTTAATTTGGTTTAAATGGGCCATTTTTTAATTGACTATAAAATACAGAGACAAAAACCATCTTTATTATTGCATGGCTACTGAAACTTTGTAACTAAATCACTTTCGTCACCAAACATAACACATAAAATCAAACATAGAGGTAGGTGGCCAATGTAATCAATTTCATTTAAAAAATCGTGAATCATCTAGAAGCCACATTAGTTAATGGAGATACATATTGGATCAACAAAAGTCACCTGGATCAACTTGTGTTTTTGGATCAACAAAGTGCTCGCGTGAAGTCACGCCAGATCAACATTTACCGTAAAGGGATCGATGTTATGTAATATGTTAATTTGGTTTAAATGGGCCATTTTTAAATTTATTATAAAATACAGAGACAAAAACCATCTTAATTATTGCATGGCTACCAAAAATTTGTAACAAAATTACTTTCGTCAACAAACATAACACATAAAGTCAAACATAGAGGTGGGTAGCCAATGTAAACAAATTCATTTAAAAAATCGTGAAACATCTAAGATCCACATTTTTTTTATACTACCGATTACCGAAACAAGCTGATTGCCCACCAGATGTTAAGCAGTAACCTCTGCATATGAACAGTGCATTACCTCATAGGTCACGTCCACCTAGGACGCACCCTATGTGGTATTGCACTGCGACCGCCACCCTGAGACATAAAGATGAAAAGTCTCTTGTGCCTGTAACTTCACCGGCACCCTTACCCTTCAAACCGGAACACAGCAATGCGAGCACTACTGCTTTGCGGCAGAAATAGGTATGGTGGTAGTACTTCCCCGGACGAACTCTTTCACAAAAAAGCTCTACTACTACTAAAACATACACACACATTACATTAGTTAATGGAGATACATATTGGATCTACAAAAGTCGCCTGGATCAACTTGTGTTTTTGGATCAACAAAGTGCTCGCGTGAAGTCGCGCCTGATCAACATTTACCGTAAAGGGATCGATGTTATGGAATATGTAAATTTGGCTTAAATGGGCCTTTTTTAATTTACTATAAAATACAGAGACAAAAAACCATCTCAATTATTGCATGGCTACTGAAACTTTGTAACAAAATCACTTTCGTCAACAAACATGACACATAAAATCAAACATAGAGGTGGGTAGCCAATGTAATCAATTTCATTTAAAAAACCGTGAATCATATAGAAGCCACATTAGTTAATGGAGATACATATTGGATCAACAAAAGTCACCTGGATCAACTTGTGTTTTTGGAGCAACAAAGTGCTCGCGTGAAGTCGCGCCTGATCAACATTTACCGTAAAGGGATCGATGTTATGGAACATGTTAATTTAGTTTAAACGGGCCATTTTAAATTAACTATAAAATACAGACACAAAAACCATTTTAATTATTGCATGGCTACCGAAACTTGGAAACAAAATTACTTTCGTCAACAAACATTACCTACACATAAAATCAAACATAGAGGTGGGTAGCCAAAGTAAAATTAAAACTGGGGGACACCAGTAGCTCAGGCTAACTAAAATGGTCTGATTGAAACCCACTTTTGGGCATAGGTTTTTTATGCTAACGCGAACGCCACCGTTGTTATTTGTACTAATTGGTATGGCAACTGGCTCTGAAGGAATCTGGGCGTTGAGCTTGGGTTTTATAATTGAGGACAAATTTTATTGTAGTTTTACATAAAACAAACAAAGTGGTTTTTAAAAAAAATATCTTGAACTGCCTGTGATGAATACTTTTATGGTTACTATGGGATTGTGAATTGACGACGGAACCCTTACACTGTCCTTGGTTCAAGAGGAGACACACATGACTGGTTCATTTCGCTACTTCACGCATGCGATGTAGTACCTACCTACTTTGGTTGATCCAACATGTATCTTCATTAACAAATGTAGTTCACACTGAATAGACTTAATGATCGAGTGAAGTGAGTTCTCCGATTAAACTTGGATGAATAGTTTTTTGTGGTATGTCTTTCCTAGAATAACTTACGAACAGTTAATTAAATTACCATGAAATTGGGTGAGTTTTTTCAGTGCCAAGTAAACCTACACGTTTATCATGTTGGAGCCACATTAACTAATGGAGATACGAATTAGATCACCAATAGTCCATACCATTTACCTTGCGTTTGCTACGGAACATGTGGATCCAATTCAAATGGGCCGTTTCTAGGGTTCCTTACTTCAAAAAGTATCAATAGTGTAGGCTCAACACGTTTTTCATGTTGGAGCCACATTAACTAATGGAGATACGAATTAGATCACCAAAAGTCCATGGCGTTTACCTTGCGTTTGCTACGGAATCTTAAAGCTAAAGAAGTTACATGCGATTGAATTTCAATACCAATAAATCTAACCCTGTTCGACGGTAGGTGGTACATGCCTGAAATATATGAACCGAGCTTTTTTCATGTCGAGCTTTTAGAGAAAATAGGCTGTGAAAGATGGACAAACAGACAGCCAGACAGACATGAGAGTGATCCTATATTGGTTAAGTTGGTAACTTTTGAGGTAGGTACGGTATCCTAAAACTTACTCTTTAGAATCGGATCAACATGTTACGTAACATTGGCAAGTTGATGACTTTTGTTCAATATGTACTCGTATTTCCATTAACTAAGTTACCCCCTGTGTGAGGTAGGATTTTGTAGATATTTTTCAAATAGGTACCTAACATAATAGGAATAGAAATAGCCTAATGTAATGAAACGGTATGATCTGCCGTTTTGTGTTGAAGTTTATAATAACGTAATATATTTGAACACCACATTACAAGCAACAAGACCTTTTGTTTGATTTGTCACACGATACATTTACAATTTGCACCCAAAATCAGAATTTGTTATTGACGCTATAGCAAGTGATTGGTTTATTTAGGAGCAGCTAACCCGGTCATTCTTGACCCACTGTTCATGTAACCTCTGCTTTTAACAATGCATTAAATCACAGGTTACGACTACCTAGGATTTACCTATTTGGCACCCACCTCCCTGAGACATAAAGATGAAAAGTCTCATGTACCTATAATTTCACCGGCACCTTCAACCGAAACACAGCAATGAGAGCACTAATGTTTTTTGGCAGAAATATGTATTTTGGTAGGACTAGGGTTTAATGCACCGTGGTAGTACTTCCCCAGACAAACATTTTCATATAAAAGCTCTCTAACAATAAGAACTATTTGAAGCAAGTTGTCATTTTGCCTGAATGCGTACACTAAGCCTCAAATACCTAACTAACCCGAGCACACTGCAGTAGAAAAATACTACCCTAGCGTCAGCCATCTTTATTCACAGTAGAACCCTAGCTCGATATGTACCAGAAGCGGTCAGACCCAGTCACCATACCAATAGTACAAGTTACTACACCGGGGGAGTTGGAGTTTGGAGTGCATAAGATGGAAAAGACTTATTCCCAACAGTGGCTTTCATTCATATCATCTTAGTTAGTATTATTACTTAATTCATCATCTTCATCAGCCTGCAGAATTCCACTGCTGGACACAGGCACCCCCCATAGAATGCCACGACGAATGGTCTTGTGCTGCCTTATCCATCGACTACCTGCGAGTTTGTTAATATAATATGTGATGCCATGAGCTTCCCCTTTTTTTCGGGTTTTTGGTTGCCTCTCGAGAACGTTTATTCCCCTCTGGTTGGTCTACTCATTTCATATTATATCACGTAAATCCTTTAAACCCACCCTTCACTCACCCTTATTTCTTATAAGCGAGAGTTACGGGCAGAAGCTGATAGGAATTATTTGCTATTCTACGAAAATAAAACACATATTTGATGAGGTGACAAGAGTATTTTAAATGGAGGTACTATATATTGGATCAATAAAAGTAAAAAACAATAAAAACCATACATTAATAGGTAGGTAACCTTATACCTTACACAAATGTGGCTCCAACTGGATCAAGATACAATGTATTTTCGGTCTCAAATGAGCCTAGACGTTGATCAAATAAAATATTTATTAAAAAAACATGTGACTCCAATGAACGTAACGTAATCTGGGTCTCCTCAAGGCTAGAGTGAATAGGTGCCTTCTAGACCTTTGTGCTCCATCTTCGGCCACATCGACACTTACCAACAGGTGAGATCGTGGTCAAACAAAGGTATTTTTTTTTTATTATACTAATGAATGACGGAACAAGGAACAGGTGGGCCATCTGGGCCCACCTGATGCTAAGCGGTAACCTCTGCCTATGAACAGTGCATTACCTCATAGGACACGTTCACCTAGGACGCACCCTATGTGGCATTGCAATGCGCCCGCCACCCTGAGACATAAAAATGAAAAGTCTCATGTGCCTGTAATTTCACCGGCACCCTTACCCTTCAAACCGGAACACAGCAATGCGAGCACTACTGCTTTGCGGCAGAAATAGTTATGGTGGTAGTACTTCCCCGGACGAACTCTTTCACAAAAAAGCTCTACTACTACTAAAGGTCTATCAATTTTAAAAAAATAAAAATAAAACGTGTTCTGTAACAATCGCAAAGTACAGAATTTTACGAGTCCAATACCTATGTATCTCCATTAACTTACGTGACTCCACCAGTGAAAGTCCTTGCTTTTTACCTTGCGATTGTTACGGAACATGGTGCTTTAATTCCAATTGGCCCTATTTTATTAATTATCTTTTATTAAATACTTAATTAAAAACCCATCTTATTTACCTATTCCTCTCGGGCAAGAACTAAGTTACATAATTATTTACCACAATCAACAAACATAACAAATTAAAACTAAAACATATGTAGGTAGGTAAGACGCGAAAAACGACGGCCCGCGCGCGGCTTGTTGATTGATGTCCGTCCGTCCATTATGCCATCTCTTTTTATCAAGTTTCGTACTTGTCACACAAAATGCGACGTTGCCGCTTTGCCTTTTAGCACCCACAATGCATTTGTGGCTCCAGATCAACTTTATATAGGCCAACTTCGCGTATAAATTATGTATGATATGGATCTAAAAATGACGCTTCAGTATAATTTTTTTGGCCGTTAGTGGATCAACGATAGTTGAACGATTCGAAAACGAGTATCTTGAAAACCAATCAATTCAGATCCAGTGTTTCCTCGCGCACTATAACGTCAGATCAAAGTATATTGGTTAGCTCGATAGGGAGTAAAGTATACATGAGAAATATGTGGATCAACATTTGTTCAGACTTCATACTGGATCAACATTTACCGTAAAGGGTTCAATATATATTTATATATATATATATATTTTTGTACTACTGAATGACGGAACAAGCAGATGGGCCACCTGATGTTAAGCGGTAACCTCTGCCTATGAACAGTGCATTACCTCATAGGTCACGTCCACCTAAGACGCACCCTATGTGGTATTGCCCTGCGCCCGCCACCCTCAGACATAAAGATGAAGTCTCATGTGCCTGTAATTTCACCGGCACCCTTACCCTTCAAACCGGAACACAGCAATGCACAAAGCAGCGGGCACTACTGCTTTGCGGCAGAAATAGGTATGGTGGTAGTACTTCCCCGGACGAAATCTTTCACAAAAAAGCTCTACTACTACTAAAAAAAAAGTGATGATAAAAGGTAGTGTAAAACTTTTATTTATAATTAATTGGCTTCGCAGGGTTTGTATTTTTTTTAAAACAATTATTAATGTATTTTCAATATAATTTATAACGTTACAATCCTTCCAAGTTGTGAAAGTCACAGTCAAGTCGTGTTTTAGTAAAACAGTGGCCGTTTTACAAAAACTTTGGCAGTCAATTTTCACCAATTTGAAGTATGTCAGTAACCACAAGAAAGTTTTATAAAAAATCAATTTCTAACACGCATAATGTAGGGCCCGCGGCTAATTACACTTTCACAACTAGATGTCACAACAGGAATAAATAGAACGCGGTATCAGCTGTCATTCCTTACAATAATTGTCTTCTAAAAGCATTTTATGATCCTGGAACGGCTTTACCAATTTCTACCAAACATAGCTAATACACCATCTAGCAAATACCACCCTTCATATAAAGAAATTCGTATATAAATCAGTCAAACCGTTTTGGAAATAAATGGGAAGATTCCTTTACGGTGTAAAGTTTTTACCTTTTCTTTTCCTTTTTTTGTGTAAAGTTTACACAAATAAACAACTTAAACGCATACACCATCTCCGTTCCGTAGGTGGTAAAAATGGCTGGATTATTTGAAATAATAAAAAGACTGAAACCCCTTATCTAAACCAGATAGCTGGTTTCGTGTTTTACGGCACTATAACTTATGCTTAGTATTGCTATTCGACGCTAGATGGCATTTAAAACAAATTTGCTCGAATCTAATATGGCTTCAATTATTCATTAACAATAACTTGGGTCAATAATCAAATTATATCATCAAAATCATCATTATCATCATCAGTCTACACAAGCAATAAAACAGGTCTGAAAATAATGAAAACTCTAACATTAGGTACCTACTTCTGGCGAACAGGCTGTGAACTAAAAATCAGTACCTATAGGTAGTTTCTTTCTTGGTAGGTAGGTAGGTACTGAGCTACTTATATAAATCCGAAATGAGCCTTTGATTGAGAAAGGACCAGTGTGTTGATAGGATTAACCGAGGTTGAGTGTGTAATACTTTTATTATATTAAAGTTCTTTCCTAGTGTTTGTTTGAGTTATTTTGGTGGCATTTTAACCAATGTAGCTCGTTTAAAGAGTACAAGGGTAGTGAAATGAAACGGAAATGAATTGCGTGGCTTTTCAAATTGGTGGAAATTGTCTACCAATGTTTTAGTAAAACGGCCACCGTTTCACTAAAACATGCCTTCACTGTGACTTTGACGACTTGGAAGGATTGTAACTTTGCAAATTATATCAAAAATACAATAATATTATACGTGAAAATGGTAAATGAACAAGAAGTGCGAAGACAATTACTTATTAAAAAAAATCCTTTCGGTACTGTTTGATTATTTAAAATGAGTGCCCACATAATTAAACGACCAACATCTAACTTCATTGCAAAGAAAATACTTACTTGGGTATCATAGCAATATAACCAAATAGGTATC
This sequence comes from Operophtera brumata, assembly GCA_932527175.1. NCBI lineage: Eukaryota > Metazoa > Arthropoda > Insecta > Lepidoptera > Geometridae > Operophtera > Operophtera brumata. The sequence goes on along the minus strand of OW052228.1, from coordinate 4,642,153 downwards.
CGTATTTATTGTATAATGGGTTGAATGTGAATGTAGTAGGTAGGTAATTGAATTAGAAGCGATCTTTTCCAAGCTATCTTTGGATTGAGTGGAAGGAAAACATACTCAGGTGCCTAGGTACGTATTTAATAAATGCTGCAAAATTTACACGTAAAGTTACAAAATGAATGAGTAAGGGAGAGCTTAGCAAGTTTTGAAGAAAAAATACGTTATTTTTTTGTAGATAGTTTTATAATTCATTTTCGGATTTTACATAAACCTAGATTTCTCTATAACACCTAGATAGAGTTCTTCTTGTCCACTATCTATGTTAAATTTTGACAACGTCGACCTTCGTGCTGCGACCGGCGATTAACCTGCAGCTTAGACGTAAGAGGCGTGGGTTCGATTCCCACAGCAGCGGTACAAATGTTTGAATGTCCAGAAAATATGGTATCATGATAGTATAAGTACCTACTCGTAATTCCTGATACCCAAGACACCTCAAATAAATAAAAATAATTCAGTAATTCATCGCTGAAGGCATTGTTGTCACTCTCCGTCTACTCCCATGGATGTCATACACGCCGAAGTGGATGTCATAAATTACCCGGACTTGTTAGTAAGATTCATTGGTATAAGATATGTCCTGGCTGCTAGATGTTTTCACAGGAAGAAAGCGTTAGCAGAGTCAGCAATGGCGGTGAAAAGGTCGCTACTTATGACGTCTATATTCCCACGATTTGCAACCCACGGTGAAAAGAGGCCCAAGGCTCTGCCTATACCGTTTATTCTATATTCTAAGCCGAAAATGCGTGCGTACTGCGATTAGGTACATTATACATACATACAATGTACCTAATCGCGATTAGGTACATTATACATACATACAATGTACCTAATCGCGATTAGGTACATTATACATACATACAATGTACCTAATCGCGATTAGGTATATTATACATACATACAATGTACCTAATCACAGTACAAATCACTGAAGAGGTATAATTAATGAGTAATTGAATGTAATCTGAATAGCGCGTAATCTCTAAAATCGGGTATAGAGACGAGGTTTATTAGGCTCGCGCTTTAAAAGGCAAGTCGCACACGTGAAGGCTGCTTAATCGCGTCTGGGTGGAAGGCACCCCGCGGCGGGCTCAATGGGCGCGGGGCGGCGCGCGGCGCCCGAGACCTCACTCAGTCGCGCCTAGAGCCCCGCCGGGGCTGCACGTGTCCTCGTCTCCGCCCGCGACTTATGTAATCATCCGCACGGTGACTCTGCAGCCTCTGTACATCCCGATCGACCCCGCGGCGCGTCCGAACGCGAGCACCGCTCCCTACGACTTATAACCTCTCGTGCGTCGAACCGTCAGCTGAGAGGTGACATAATTAATGCAGTAAGTACCGGTGGCAAGCGCGAATACACGCGGAATGCAGGTGCGTTATATAACGGGATCGGAGCCGGCTTAAAGCACCGTTTACGCGGCAGGATGTCACGCTCAGCCTTCTTCGAAGAATTTCGCGTGAGCCGCTGCTATTAAAATTAATTTCGACGGCTACACGAGGTTTTTACTGTCAGTATGTATCTCTCGCCAATACATATTTAGCGTAATACAAAGTAAAGCATGACCAGTGAAAATAAATTAGCTATTAATTACCTAGTAAGAGAATGAGTAGGTACCTACCTAGTCAGAGTAGTAGTAGAGCTTTTTTGTGAAAGAGTTCGTCCGGGGAAGTACTACCACTATACCTATTTCTGCCGCAAAGCAGTAGTGCTCGCATTGCTGTGTTCCGGTTTGAAGGGTAAGGGTGCCGGTGAAATTACAGGCACATGAGACTTGCCATCTTTATGTCTCAGGGTGGCGGGCGCAGTGCAATGCCACATAGGGTGCGTCCTAGGTGGACGTGAACTATGAGGTAATGCACTGTTCATAGGCAGAGGTTACCGCTTAACATCAGGTGGGCCATCTGCTTGACCCGTCATTCAAGTAGAATAAAAAAAATAAAAAAATATGATTTCATTAAAGGTTTGCTGCCTAATTGGAAGGTCGGATCCACACAAAAAACTATTCAGTCGTGGAAAGCAGAAAATCGCGGTTAGGGATTATTAATATTATTATTATATTACTTTTTGGAGCACAAGTTATGAAGCTTTATGTAACAAACTTTACAATTGGTATAAATTATGTGTTTATTACATTAATTTGGAATTTTTACCACTAGTAACATAAATGTCAAAATTACGGTGGGATGTTTTGATTTCTTGATGTTGGATGCTTGTAAGTTTGTTACTCAATCGCGCACGCCGAAACGGCTCAACCGATTTCAATGAAATTTGGTATGCAGATAGATTGGATTACCTGGATTGAAGTATAGGCTACTTTTTATATACGTACATAGACACACGCCTTTTTCCCCGAAAGGGTAGACCCCAATAAACCTCTTTTCATCATAGGTTGCGTCCTTGTAAGACGCAAGCGAAGCCGCGGGTGGATACTAAACATAACTTTTTCCTTCACCCATATTAGGAGAGATTAACAGCTTTATTTATGCTACTAAGTAACAACATGCCTTTACATGCGTTGATACCCTTGCGCCATCTCATCTGTCCGGGACATCAGTTAGGGCCGGTGCGGCGGCAGATTCCGCTGAGGACCTCAAAAGACGCAAATATGCAAGTCTCGACAGAGCTTACTTATTTGAGCCTTTCGGGGTCGAGACTGGGTCCGTGGGGTTCCGGGGCCCTTCGCGTTTTCAAAATTATTTCAGGGAGTCTGGTCGAAGCGACGCGTGAACCAAGAGCTGGCTCTTATCTGGCTCAACGCATTAGTATTGCCATTCAGCGTGGCAATGCAGCCAGCATCTTAGGGACGCTTCCGTCTGGTAGTGATTTGGATCAGTTGAGCTACCTTTAGATCGTTAGCAGCGGTCTTCAGGTAGCTTAACTGTATCATATGTATTTTCTTTTAATGTTGTACATACCTACTTGTATTAGTAGTATTATTCTTTCTGTAAATAAATATTTAAATAAACACCTAAACTCTAATATCACTTTTTTTATACTACTTTGAATGGCGGATCTAGCAGATGTTAAGTGGTACCCTCTGCCTATGAACAGTGCATTACCTCATAGGTCCCGTCTACCTAGGACGCACCTTATGTGGCATTGCACTGCGCCCGCCACCCTGATACATAAAGATGAAAAGTACCATGTGCCTGTATTTTCACTGGCACCCGTACCCTTCAAACCGGAATACAGCAATGCGAGCACTACTGCTTTGCGGCAGAAATAGGTATGGTGGTAGTACTTCCCCGGACGAACTCTTTCACAAAAAAGCTCTACTACTGCTACTTTGTGTCACTATTTATCACTATTCCATCACAGTGTTTTTGGCACAGTTGAAACCACCAAATTCCAGGGCGAGGCTGCTAACTTGACGGGCACTACGTACTCTTACGAGACTTAATGTGCAAAGTGGGAAACGTTTCAGTCCAGTCCAGTCTCTACGAAAGATTAATAGTCTCTTCCAATGTCTCCATCAGCCTCTACCAAAGATTATGCGAGGAAAAGGTACAAAAACGACCCTTTTACTGCTGTTCTTTCATAAATATATAATCTCCTGTGCATCATTGAGTTTGGCAGTCAGGCCTTTTTAAACATTCTATAAAAAAAAAAAAAACGCAAAAAAAGAGAAAAAAAAAAGCACACCTTAAACTGTGAATGCGCTTCATGCTTGATGCTAAATAAATATTTATTTGTTTATTTAGTGATTTAGAGCTGGGGTTCCCAAAGTGGGCGATAACGCCCCCTTGTGGGATCTGCAGGCCTAAAGGAGGGCGGTAAGAGACCTAGAAAAAAAATTGGGGCGTCAAATCAGACATACTAGTATTCCTAGATAGGTCATTTTCATAAATAATAGACCGCGGGAAATCATGTTTTAACAAGTTTTTGTCAAATAACCCGATTTGTGCATGTTTAATTTGAAGTTATAGTGGTTTTTAAGTAGGTGAAAAAATGGGGGCGCTAAAAAATAATTGTAGGGGCCTTAAAAAAAATATTCTCAGAGTGGGCAGTAGACAAAATAAGTTTGGGAACCCCTGACTTAAAGCAATAACACAGAATAAATAATAGTTTAATCATCAATGATCACATTTTGAAATGTTTAGTCTTATTAACCCCCGACGCAAAAACGACTGGGTGTTATAAGTTTGACGTGTCTGTGTGTGTGTGTGTCTGTCTGTCGCATCGTAGCTCACGAACGGGTGAACCAATTATTATTTTTTTGTTTGAAAGGTGAATTTTTCGGGAGCGTTTTTAGCTATGTTTGATCAAAATCGGTTCAGCTGTTTCATTGCGTTGAGGGTTTTAATTAATTTTTATAAAATTAATTTCTTTTAGATTAATACAACGGTAATTAGGTTACCTTACCTAAGTCTATCATTGTTAATTTAATAGTAATCTCGGTGTTATTACATAATCCTAAGATTTAATTATCTGACGTGATGATGCTTCACAGATCTGCACTGTTCCACGAGCTAATTGTAATTATAATTGGGGGTGTTTACACCCCGTTGTGGGGTGAATGTTGCAATCTTCGGGTTTTTCCCATTGGTCAGATTGATGGTGGCAAACTAGTCAGATTTAGTACTGTTGAATACGAAAATACGAAGAGGTCTTCTTCTTCTCTTCTTATAATGGCTTCTGAGGAGTGCTCCAAAAAAATTCGCCGATGTCAAGTGATATAATTATATAATATAATAATGCTGGACAGTTTACACAACATTATCTAGCCCCAAGCTAAGTAGAGCTTGTGTTATGGGTACTAGATAACTGATATACTTAATACAATATATATAACAAAGAAAGATATTTTTTATTATACATAGAAAATACCCAGAACGCCCTGAACAAATATCTGCAGATCGCACAAATATTTATTCCGAGGCGGGAATCGAACTCGCAACCTCCGGCGTCGCCGGCGAATGTTCGCGCGCCGCGCCATAGAGGTAGTCAAATCACACTCACACTATAATAATATTATAAAGGCGAAAGTTTGTGTGTGTGTGTGTGTGTAGTGTGTTTGTTACTTCTTCACGCTGAAACGGCAGAACGGATTTGCATGAAATTTGGAATGGAGCTAACTGGACGACCGGAATAACACATAGGCACATTTTTATCCCGATATTCCCACGGGATCGAGACTTACGCGGGTGAAACCGCGGGGTGCTGCTAGTAACTCATATAACTATAGGTCATATAAATATTAAAATAGGTTTTATTTGTGACATTATGGGTACTGGACGGAGCCTTATGCAGTTTTCACTACAGTTATGTAACGAAGAAGTAAAAAAGTGAAAAGTCACGAAAAACAATTATTTGCCGCGTGAAAAACCGTCGCATCACAGAATCACACGTTCAACTCGAAGATAAAGTCTTTGCCGACATTTAGGTGTAAGAAAAAGTACAAAATTTTAAGTCGTTTAGAAGTTGAGTCAAATTTTCAGTCGAAAACAGCTGCACTTTGTTATTTTTTTTTCACATGGTTAATGAACAGGTAGAAAACTTTTGTACGTTCACTTTACAGATAAAAGTTCTATGAGCGATATTTTTTTTTTCATCACATTACATTGTCTCCTCTATTAGAGAATGCCTCCAAATAAGACCTATCAGCTGATGTATGTGCCTTAATGCCAGCTCGCATTATTCAACAGCAAAGCTAAAATAAAATTAAAAGGTAATGAACTTTGTCGCGAGGCGAGGAGATCGAGTTTTGCACAAAAACAGGATTTTCGTGCAAATACTCTACATAGGTAATATTTATTGTTGCTGTTGTGGTATTCCATGGCTGCGAGCGGTCAACGCTCATTGTCATGGTCACTGCCACCGCGGTTTTTTCTTCGACGGAAGTAGGTAGGTTGGTAACAGAACCTGTTATGTACTCCCAACTTGTAAGATTTCGTACCTAAAATGTACCAATGGAACCATTATAGTAACCATAGATCTAGAATGTTGCGAAAATTATAAGTCTATGGTAGTAAAAAAAAAAGTAAAAAAAAGAAGTTAATTTCCGCTGGTGAAAACAAGATTCGCGTCTCGTTTCAAATCTTTTTCATACCTTTTTATGTATAAACGTGCTTTAAGGTGAATGCTCACGTTTGCGGCGCGAGATTAAATTTTTTTGGTGTTTTTTGCCCTTTACAGGTCATCAACACTTCTTCAGATGACGAAAGTTGAGTTCGCGACAACTAGGAGACCTAACACACATGTTTTAATTGATTGTATCTCATAAATATCATCAGTTTAGCTACGATACCCCTAAACAAACAAAAACACTGTAAAAATGTGTTTAGGGGTATCATAGCTAAACTGATGACATTTATGAGATACAATTAAAACATGTGTGTTAAGTCTCCTAGTTGTCGCGAACTCAACTTTCGTTAACTGAAGAAGTGTTGATGAGCTGTAATGGGCAAAAAACACCAAAAAATTTGAATTTCGCGCCGCAAGTGTCAATGTGAGCTCGAATCTTGTTCCCTCTATGGTGCTAAGGCAAAGCTCAGGAAGTGGCTGCTTTCACTTGATTATGATGAGACAGAGTCCTTATTAGTCGTTTTGGTTTAAAACTAACCTCATTCACTCATCATCACATATACTCTCATTTCACACATCTCACATACACACTCTCACTACATACATCTCACTTTCATTTCACACATCTCACATACACACTCTCACTACATACATCTCACTTTCATTTCACACATCTCACATACACACTCTCACTACATACATCTCACTTTCATTTCACACATCTCACATACACACTCTCACTACATACATCTCACTTTCATTTCACACATCTCACATACACACTCTCACTACATACATCTCACTTTCATTTCACACATCTCACATACACACTCTCACTACATACATCTCACTTTCATTTCACACATCTCACATACACACTCTCACTACATACATCTCACTTTCATTTCACACATCTCACATACACACTCTCACTACATACATCTCACTTTCATTTCACACATCTCACATACACACTCTCACTACATACATCTCACTTTCATTTTCACTCTCACCTGCAACCCTTGTAGTCAGATATAATGAATTTACTTTTTTAGGAATTTAATCTTTGAGCTTTTCATTCGTCAATAGCAATAATTATTAGTCTCTTTTATTGGTTGTTTGATTTTATTTTAAAATGTAATTTATTTATTTTTTGTAAAGTTTGTAAAAATGCTTTCTATTTTATTTATTTTTATTGTCTCGCATTGTTTCTCCATATTAAATCGTATTTATTAAACTATTTCCGGATACCCGCGATACAGGCTAGCCCTAGTGCGGGATCCATTGTGTATAACGAAATTGTGTGTAATCTGTTTTCAGAAATAAATTTATTTGTATTTGTATTTGTATTTGTAGTAACACTTTATGGTCTAATTCAGATTTCAAATGTCAGTAATGGAAGTACCCTAGAGGTTTATAATTTTCGCGATTTCCAGACATAATTTTTGTTAGACATGCTTTGCCATATATTTATAATGCGTTGAGTGTTGTTTTTTTAGGGCACTTTAAGCTCAAGATCTTCTTTATTTTATTGGTGGAAAAAAGGGCTTAGTTGCTGTGTGACCACATCGCCCAATCGGTAAACACAAAAAATAAAAACTAATTTCTAACTAAACATTTCTAAATTAGGTTAGGTTCTATTTTCTAATTATAAATAAATAAATAAATATAAATATTGCTGGACAGTTCACACAACATTATCTAGCCCCAAGCTAAGCAGAGCTTGTGTTATGGGTACTAGACAACTGATATGCTTAATACAATATATTACATAGATAGATATTTTTTTATTATATATAGTAAATACCCAGAACACCCTGAACAAATATCTGCAGATTGCACAAATATTTGTTCCGAGGCGGGAATCGAACCCGCAACCTCCTGCGTCGCAGGCGAACGTTCGCCCGCCGCGCCACAGAGGTCGTCAGAGTCGTTATAGTTGTATGTCACCAATAGTTGTATAGTTGTAGGTATACCAAAGTTGTAGTATTAAAAAAAAAAAAAACAACATATTTCGTATCTATATAGGTACCTAAATTTCAAGTTGATACATTTAGCCGTATCTGAGAAAAAAGGTCTTGAGAGGCAGACAGACAGACAGACAGACGGACACCAAAGTGATTCTATGAAGGTCTCATTTTTGTCAGTAGAGCTGCGTTTTGTCTTGTTAAAAAAAATATAGCTCACGTAAAGGCGAAGTTACACGTATTTTGTAAGTTGACATCTTCCGCAATAAATCATTCTAGGTCTAAACATGTCAGGCCGACACACGGGAGTTTTCAGCACAAAAGCCTTTACAAAGCCTACCCGTTCGCGATATTACAGGCATTCAATGCTGACAGCTGAGGCAAATATTCAAACCACATGAAACTGATTGATTGAGTGATTGAGTGATCTGTAAATTTAAATATCATAGCGAATAAATATAATTTATTTTGGATATTACCACTTTGGCGAAACGAAATGTTCTTCGATCACTAAAAGCCACACGGTTAAGTCCACTAGGATCCTCTAGCTAATCCTCCGGAGGATCCAGCTAGTTTTATCAGGATACCACGGTTCAACGGATACACTGTGGTTCACCAGGAATGAGTTGTTGTCAAAATCATGGACCTAGAAACATACATAGATACGCGCCTTTTTACCTGAAGGTGTAGGCAGAGCCTCAAAGGGTCTCTTTTTATCGTGGGTCACACGATAGCTGGATAGACGTGACCAGTGGTTAGCTAGTCGCCGCCATTTCTTTCTCATGACCATTTCGGCTAATGAGGCGATGAGGCCTCCCCTATAGAATGCAATGGGGGGAATTTGCCACAGTCATGACGCTTGGCAGGCGTATTGGTCATCGCAGTATTTTAGTGTTGAGTACTTGAGGGTGTCGCTGCCCATTCCCCAGATGGTTAGGACATCCACGGGAGGAGAAAGAGGCGTGCAGTCATCGGCTGGGCATTTTACGCCACCAAAACTTATCTATCTATCCAGCCGGTAACACCCACTGCTGAGTAAAGGCCTCTTCTCAATAACGCCACTCCTGGCGGTCTAGCCGGATCCACCGCTCTCCTACTGCCTGCACAATATCGTCTGACCATCGGGCAGGTGGTCTGCCACGAGGCCGCCGCATGTCTCTCGGCCTCCTCGGTGACTGCTTTGGTCTATCGGTAATCCTCTCGCCTTGTCAAGTGTCCCGCCCATCTCCACTTGAGCCTCGCAATCCGTATACCTGTACATCCTCGACCTTAGTTCGGCGTCAAATCTCGAAAACTTACCAAACAAGTAGTAGTAGAGCTTTTTTGTGAAAGAGTTCGTCCGGGGAAGTACTACCACCATACTTATTTCTGCCGCAAAGCAGTAGTGCTCGCATTGCTGTGTTCCGGTTTGAAGGGTAAGGGTGCCGGTGAAATTACAGGCACATGAGACTTTTAATCTTTATGTCTCAGGGTGGCGGGCACAGGGCAATGCAACATAGGGTGCGTCCTAGGTGGACGTTACCTATGAGGTAATGCACTGTTCATAGGCAGAGGTTACCACTTAACATCAGGTTCTATATTGCCCGCGTTAAGTAAAATCTTTGAAAAACTTATTCTTACTCAATTATTGTCACACTTTAACTTCCACAGACTACTTCATAGTCATCAATTTGGATTTACCAAGGGTCGATCAACAGCTGATGCTGGTACCATGCTTTTGGAACACATATTTCAAGCATGGGAAAACTCGCAAGACGCGATCGGAGTATTCTGCGACCTATCCAAAGCATTCGACTGCGTGAGTCATGCTACTCTAATTTTGAAGTTAAAACATTATGGCATCCAAAATCAGGCAATTAACCTTGTAAATTCTTACTTATCCAATAGAGTACAAAACGTTGACGTTGGTGGTGAAAGGTCTTCAGGATCGTCTATTGTTATGGGAGTGCCCCAGGGTTCAATACTAGGCCCATTTCTATTTTTAGTATACATTAACGATCTCCCTTTTTATGTAAAAGACATATGTGATATAGTTTTATTTGCTGACGATACGTCATTAATTTTCAAAGTTGATAGGTCAAAAGCTAACGATGATCTAAATAAATCACTATCGCGAGTTATTGATTGGTTCACAGTAAATAATCTGTTGCTTAATGCTAAAAAAACTAAATGCAATAAATTCACTTTGCCAAATGTAAAACATTACCCAACTAATATTAAAGTAAATGGCGAGACACTCTATCTTGTAAACTCTACTGTTTTCTTAGGACTTAATATTGATGCAAGTTTGCAGTGGGGACCACAAATTGAGGCACTTGCTGGTAGACTTAGTTCCGCTGCATATGCAGTTCGTACGATAAGGCAGCTTACTGATGAAGCTACAGCTAGGCTAGTTTATTTTGGCTACTTCCATAGTGTTATGTCATATGGCATCATTCTGTGGGGGAAAGCAGCAGACATCCAAGCAATATTTGTTTTACAAAAACGGGCAATACGTGCCATTTATAAAATGAAGCCACGTGACTCCTTGAGGGAGCGTTTTAAGGAAATTAACATTCTCACCGTAATATCACAATACATCTACGAAACCTTATTATATACACATAAACACTTAGATAGATTTATGAAAAAAAGTGACGTGCATTGTTTTAACACGAGAAATAAAAATAAACTGAGTATTCCCAAATTTAGATTAAAAAAAGTAAGTGAGTCTTTTATGGGGAATTCTGTTCGGTTCTATAATAAACTTCCAGAAAGTGCTTCTAAACTTTCGATTCGAAGATTTAAATCTTACATAAAGAATAATTTAATTAAGAAAGCGTATTACACACTACATGACTATGTTAATGATAAAGCCGCGTGGCCTGATGTCGCTCTGCCCCTCGACACCTAATTTGTCAATTTGCAATGTCTGTACCTGCATATAATTTATTACTGATGTGTTATTTATGTGTATATCAAGCGTAGTGTGTGCTGCCTTATGAACTTTTGCTGATTCTCTCTATCATCTTACTTTTGACTGCCTACCTTAGTAAGGCTTTTAATTTGGTTTTCCTTTTTTCCTTGAATCAGCTTCAACTTGTTCTCGAGGCACCACACAGGCGCTCTCCACCTAGTAGTAAGAAGGATCATCAAAAGAAAAACAGACCGTGTTTGTTGCCTGATTCTTCTAGGTCTGGTTGCGTTGGAACAGGAGTAACTGTAAATTTATTTTTTAAGACGATTCAAAATGATCCTTGTGATTTCAATGAATAAAATACTTTTGACTTTGACTTTGACTTTGGTGGGCCATCTGCTTGTACGGTCATTCAGTAGTATAAAAAAAAAAAAAAAAAAAACATTCCATGAGCGTAGCTATTACAAAATCCTTGGTTAAAATCACCACGCAGTATTTAAAACTTGCTTTATTTTAGGCTATTGTTACCAGTAGATGTTACTAAAGCATAGAATCTTCCCGATTTGAATAGATATTGCTGAATTTCATGCTCCGATGGACAACAGTGCGTCCATTATGCTTCTCCGTTCACCTATTTAATCTCGGAAAATGTGAAGGTAGCTCTCTTAGGTATTCATTACAAGGGAGACCATTTTATCACATGAAATTAAAGTGTCATCTAACATTTTGTAGGATTTTATTCAAAGGGGTTTAATATGCATAAAAAGGGCCTGTATTTTACAAAAGGCGGAGTGAAAAACTGGCTTCTGTGGCACTAGGTACTTAACACCTACCGCACTCAACACGAGCTTTTATAAATTTATACTTTAAAAGTATTTTTGCTTCAATTCAAATTATTTACAAACGATTTATATTCCATCGCGTGATAACTTTTTATAGTCCAATTATTGTAATACATCTATTATAAGCAATCCCGTGAAATTCTAAGAACTTCGGTTACCCAAAGCATTTAGTGAATTTTATCAACGAAATATATGTGAGGTCTTGTAATTTTTTGAATGGTCACTTTATAAAACATTGCATAGCATGCTCAATAATGTAAAAGGCGATTTTCTGATACTAACTCGAAATGACGGTGTAATTATGCATTTATTATTGAGATTCTAACTCGGTCTGACCATTGGATCTCAGTAAAAATAAATCATACAAGACAATAATGAATAAGTTATCTTAACTTAAAAAAAAAAAAAAAAAAAAAACAACTAATACAAATAGCGTAACCAAAATTTTCAAAATACGTATTTAACAGTTGGTCTACATAAGGACCGTTGCAAACGATCTAAAGATAGCTCAACCTATTACCAGACGGAAGCGTCCCTAAGGTGCTGGCTGCATTGCCGCTGAACGGCATAAGCGTTGAGCCAGATAAGAGCCAGCTCTCGAGTCATGCGTCACTTCGACCAGACGCCCTGAAAGAATTTTGAAAACGCGAAGGGCCCCGGTGCTCAGTACTCACCCAACCGAACTGACCAAATCTCGATCTTTGTGGTTATTTAAATGAATAAAGCGAATCTTGTCTACTAGTCTTCTTCATTTTTTGTAAATTATTCTACTTACGGTCGCGTGGTCTCGAATTCAATTTAATTTTATTTGAAACTCCGTCAAAATACCTAACCTCTCCCTCATTATTCCGCACGAGCAAAAATGTGTGCCTAATTTACATCCTTAGGGCAAAAAAGGTTGTTTGGCTGAGAGAATTAAGGCACTTAGTGGCCGGACGGCTCCCGACTTGGATTGATTCTAGCAATTTACCTTGTTTGGATGCAATCCACTGGCGTAAACAGGCACTGGAAGTGGCCTAGATTTCTAGTACCGTTAGTTTTCTAGCTATTTTGCTATTTGTAGCTGTTCAAAGGATGTTTCGCGATTGTTAGTAGCACGGTACGACAACTTTTCACCTTTATGTCTCAGGGTGGTGGGCGCAGTGCAATGCCACATAGGGCGCGTCCTAGGTGGACGTGATCTATGAGGTAATGCACTGTTCATAGGCAGAGGTTACCGCTTAACATCAGGTGGGCCTCTTGCTTGATCCGTCATCAAAGAAGTATAAAAAAAAAAAAAAAAAAAACTTGTTCAATACCGATTCTCATTGAAATTTTTCGAATGTAACCTCTACATTAAAAAAATACTCTACATTACATAAAAAAATAGATATGGGTTTTTTAAACGTGAATAACATTTCGAGTACTTCCTTTATGTCCCCGAATCTGTCCCCGAATTTTGATTTTGATTTTGAAAAACAAGAATTAAAATTACCTGTTACCACGGAATTTGAGTCAATAGTAGGTAACAGTTATATGTTCGAAAATAAGAAAATAAAACGTAAGTAATTAAGATTTCAATTTCAAGTCCATCAAGTCGATTTAAAAAACTCTGGGATTTACCATTTGTCACCAAAGATTAAAATCTTTGTTTGTCACTGTAGTTTACTCACCAGGATACCTCTTACTTCTTCTTATTGAATTCGATTGATAGATAGATAGATAGAAAATTCTTTATTGCACAGCTTAAAAAGTATTGTACATAGCCGAACTTAATGCTAGATAGCATTCTCTTCCAGCTAACCTTTGTGTAATGTGGAAACCAATAGTCATATGATATGGTACTGAGGCTGTCAAGAGTCAAATAGGATTTTTTCAACGTAGTTTTAGCAAAATCTACACAGTTTAACACAACAAAAGTATTATATGATAATCTTCATTACATTTTCAAGAGCATGTTCGAGCCTAAAACACGATTTCAATAAATTTCCTCGATGAAAAAAAAGTGAACTTAACTCTACAATGCGCTTATAACGTAAATATCTCTGTTACCTATCTTCTCTACTATATAAAAAAAAGTCGGGTTTTCCTTCCTGACGCTATAACTCCAGAACGCACGAACCGATTTCCACGGTTTTGCATTCGTTGGAAAGGTCTCGGGCTCCGTGAGGTTCATACGTTTTTTTTTAATTTATTTTTTATTTTCAAGTCTTGTTAGTTACACCACTTATAACTCAAGAATGGGTGAACCGATTTGGCTGAAAATTAAATAAATAAATAATAAATAATGCTGGACAGTTCACACAACATTATCTAGCCCCAAGCTAAGCAGAGCTTGTGTTATGGGTACTAGATAATTGATATACTTAATACAATATATTACATAGATAGATATATTTTTTATACATAGAAAATACCCAGAACACCCTGAACAAATATCTGCGATCGCACAAATATTTGCTCCGAGGCGGGAATCGAACCCGCAACCTCCTGCGTCGCAGGCCAAGCTTCTCCCGCCGCGCCACAGGGGTCGTCAAAATTGGTAGGGAGGTAGCTTAGAACCAGGAGATAGGACATAGTGGGAGGGGTAGGACGGGGGAGGGGGGGGGGGGAGGGGTTCACTGGGGGCTACCCGTGCGAAGCCGGGCGAGTCGCTAGTCAGCTGATAAAATTAATAAGAGTATCAAATAATATTAATTTAGAGGTCGATTTATATTTTCGATTACGCAGCAAATATTTGTACACCTTTTTTCGTGATTTTCGTTCACATTTCGTAGCGCGAGCGCTGTTCTGTCACTTTATAACTTAGCTGAACTTTACTGAGTTAGATAGTGATGGAATTTAGCTGTTGTCTGCCTCTTAAGATCTATCCGTGCTAATAATAAACACGAATTATCCATGGAATAGTTACACCATACTCTCCACTATTTGTTACCAGCGAGTATTGACCTATTTCGGTTACATCGCTCGGAGGCAACCGGACAACCTAGACAAACTGGTGGTGGTTGGGAAGATAGAGGGGAAAAGACCTCGTGGCCGATCACCTAGCCGCTGGTCTGACCAAGTCAAGGCATTAACAGGCCTCCCTGTCACTACCGCCCTTAGACGAGCCGAAGACAGGCTGGCATGGAAGCAGCTCGTCAATTCATCTACCAGAGCATTTCAAGTCGGGCACGACCTTCAGTAATGAAGAAAACGACTTAGAAGAAGTTACACCATATTTTGTCTCATTCGATCGAATTTGAAACTGGCTGTCAATGCAAAAGACAAAATACTGAGTAACTATACCAAGTTTTCAGTCTTTCAGGGCGTCTGGTCGAAGCGACGCGAGACCCGAGAGCTGGCTCTTATCTGGCTCAACGCATTAGTATTGCCATTCAGCGTGGCTATGCAGCCAGCATCTTAGGGACGCTTCCGTCTGATAGTGATTTGGATCAGTTGTGCTAGCTTTAGATCGTTAGCAGCGGTGTTCAGGTTGCACAACTGTTTCATATGTTTTATTTCCTCCGACGACGGTTGTTGTGACGACCTCTGTGGCGCGGCGGGCCAAGGTTGGCCTGCGACGCAGGAGGTTGCGGGTTCGATTCCCGCCTCGGAACAAATATTTGTGCGATCGCAGATATTTGTTCAGGGTGTTTTGGGTATTTTCTATGTATAATAAAAAATATCTATTTATGTATTATATTGTATTAAATATATCAGTTATCTAGTACCCATAACACAAGCTCTGCTTAGCTTGGGGCTAGATGATGTTGTGTGAACTGTGTCCAGCATTATTTATTTATTTTTATTATGTACATACCAAGGATTATTTGCGTCTTATAGTAGCAAAATTTATTTATGGCTTTTCACCTTAGTATAAACTGAAGTGAGCAAAATGTGAAAGATTTTTACGGACATCTTTCTTCCTAGCAAGTTTGCGCATGAAGTTTCTTCATACATAATTCACGTCAAGTCTCCATGGCAGGGAGGAATACCCTCTTTATCTTCCTGGGGTTTCACCTTAATATAATAATAGGTATCTATTTCTTAATATGATTTGAGAAAGGAAATCACCACCGTTAAAAGCTTTGCCGCCGAGACCTCGTTTTGTCAGACTTAGGACAAACTCGTTTCAAAATGAGCCTATTCATTTGAATGGATGAAATGGGCCGTTTTCAACCAGGGTTACCAGATTCAGAAATTAGATTTCCTGACACAATCCCAGACTTTTCACTAGATTTCCGGATTTTTGTTTACAGAGTATATAAAACTCATTATTCTTAGATATAACCAGAGAATAAATAATAGTACAAGTAATATAACTCAACTTCATAGGAATAAATTATTATTTATGTTCGTAAAATTGCTAAAATATTATAATTTCTTAGCAGTTAGTTACCCAATTATTTTAAAAAATTCCTGACAATTACTAATTTTTCCTGTTTTCCTGACAGAGGGCCAAAATTCCTGACATATCAGGAAAAATCCCGTCATTTGGTAACCCTATTTTCAACTGAATAATAACATTTAGTTCAAAATTACCTTCCTATATATCCTAACTTCCTTACTTTTATCTATTTATTTATCTATAATATTATAACTTTGAACTTTATTTTAACTTGCGGAGCGTCTTTTTGAGTCCACGCGTGACCGGAATGCTGGCTTTTATTTGGTCAACGAAAAAGCATTGCCATTCAGCGTGGCAATGCAGCCAGCATTCTGGGCACGCTGCCGTCGGGTGACGGCTTGCTGATCTGATAGGTTAGGTTTTTAGTTTAGTTTTGGTTTATTGTCTTAGTCTAAAGATATTTTCAATGTAAATAATTATACGTATTAATAATATTATAAATGCGAAAGTGAGTTTGTTTGTTTGTTACGCTTTCACGCCTACACTACAAACCTACCTATAATTAATTTTAATAGCACTACCACCCACTCTACATTACACAAAGGTTAGCTGGAAGAAAATGCTAATTAGCATTAAGTTCGCCTATGTACTGCTTTTTGTCTTGTGCAATAAATAATTTTCTATCTATCTATCTATCTAAACTATTCAACCAATCATCATGTTTGTACACATATTTCTAAGAGTATATATAGTCATGAACATAGGATATTTTTTTTTTTAGCTGTTTTTAGATAATATACTAATCGTTAAAAACTAGTAATTAATTTTGTAAAAATTTAAACTTCCCTCTACTCAATGAAACGGCTGAACTGATTTTGATCAAAGAAAGCTAATGTTCTTAGCTTTGTTTGATCAAAATCGGTTTGATCAAACCAAGAAAAATTCAATTTAAAAAAAAAAAAATACTAAATCGGTTCTTCCGTTCGGGAGCTACGATGCCACAGACACACACATACCCACAACACGTCAAATTTATAACACCCCTTCGTTTTTGCGTCGGGGGTTAAAAAACTGTAGATGTAACACACAACATCATTCTAATTTTTGATTCTAACGGACTTAAAGTGTTAATTAATACTGCTTTAACGACATAGTACTAAAAAGTGCGTAACGCGGTCTCTTCCAGGGCAATCACACCCTTGGCACGGGTATGCATACCTTCCCTACCAATTTGCTGGCTCGTAACAGGAGAGCTCTGTTATTGCCAGTTAGGGTTCCGCGTGCGACGTCAAACTTTGAAGTTGTGGTTTACTTCGGGCTTAGATGACAGAGATCAAGGAGCCATGATTGCAAAGCGAGCTGAACGGGACCGTTACACTCTTATTACTTCGGTAACTACTAACAGGTTGGTGCTACATCGGTGAACACTCTATACAAACACAAATATATACAAAAATATTTATTTTATATAATCTTTCGTGGATTTTAGAATACAGGGCGTCTAAGCTACTAAGCGTCATGAAGGGAAACTACCTTAAATATTGTAGAAATTGATATTTTGCTGAAAGAAGACTTAATTTTATTTTTAAAAGATAATAATACTGCATTCAGATATTTTCTGAAAATTACTCGCTTCGTTTGGGAATAGATGAATAAGGCTTTAATGAATTAAAATTAAAATGATTAGTTTTACGTTATTCCTTTGAAGATACAATACCACCATTTAAGATACCATGTTGCATATGAAGTTTTCTTTTTTTGTCCACTCTTTTCGATTGGCATCATAAAAATACAATATAAAATAAAGTCTCTTTTTAGCAAAATATCCTATCCTATTTAAGGTACTTTCCCTTCATTTCGCATAGTCTTGGGACGCCCTGTATATAATCTTAGAGCATTGCAGGCCTTCGGTGTTGCTCGATGTCACAGAATATATAATACTTGTGTCCATGTATTAATAGTCACATATTGTGAAGGAAAACAAAAGTGTTTTTATTTTTTTAATTACGTATTTTCTCTTATTATCTCTTATTTTCTTAATAATCGATAGCAGTTGTGAAGAATACAATGTGGAGCAGACCACACGAACGAAGAAGTCGTAGGAAAAGTATTTGGAAGGCTGAGATCACCATCACGTGGTATTAAAAGTCGGAAAGAGAGACTTAAGGCGCAATGGGTTCACAGCATGTCTATAATGAGGTCTAGAATTTTTAAGTTTTTAAGAAAAAAAACTTTCATGTTTTCAAGAAAAAATATATTTGGTATTCTTAAGCTTTTTCTCTTGTGCAATCATTAATTCAATACACTAATTGAAATACTTCACTCGACTAAAAAAAATATCAAAGATGGTATCTTTGATATTTTTTTTATCGAATGGAAACCTTTTTAAAATTGAAATACCATTTTAAACTTACATCTTACACGTTTTAATTTTTCAAACATTTGTTAACTTATTAATTATTATTTGAGTTAGTGAAGTCATCAACAAAATTTAACAAAAGAATAAGGAATAAGAATATTTTTTTTTTTGCACACACACACTTAATAGATATAACAAATAAAAAAATTATAGAATGTAAACAAATAAAGAAAAAAAAACTCTAAAGGGTATTTTTATATAATATTTTTATACACAAAAACACGGTATCAGAGCGTGCGCTCGCCTTCTTCCCCTCATACAAAAACGTTCGTTGAAACTGGTTGAACCTATAGCGCCGGAAGGCCTATAGAACCTATAATAATGCGCTCGGAACTCTGCCATTTGCATCGTTTCTCTCCTCACCATTACACACAGTCATTTGGCTCGTCCTGTTTCCCACGAGATGGCGGTCTGGAACAAAAAGTAAGTTATTAGGGCCACTCGTCCGCTCCTGCGATACGTTATAATTAAAACTCAATCATTTCCAAAATAGCAATCCTTGAAAAGTACTAATGAGCCGTGGGTATTCATTTGCAATTCAGATGGAACAACAGCAAAAACTTTATGCAAAGTTTGGCGTAACCTGTGGCGTAACTTTTAACGAGAATCGATATAGTGTGGGTTTGAGTTAAGTAAGCATATAAATACACCTATTTACAGAAATAATAATATAACTTATACAAGTAGGTATGAACAAAATATCAAAATTCAAATGAAACAGTTGAGCTATCTGAAGACTGTTGAATACGATCTAAAGGTAAATCAACTGATCCAAATCACTATCAGACGGATGCGTCCCTAAGACAATGGCTGCATTGCCATGCTTAATGCATTTTAACCGGTGTAACTTGGATAAATAGCACATGTGTGATGTAGTGAAATTTAAGTGTATTGCGTGTCTTTTCCAAATGATGATATTTTTCCTGTAAAAACTATGTTTTCAGCTACTGTTAAACTGGGTTATTATGACTTGACGGAGACTCTTCTCAACTTGACTATAAAAAATATAATGATATCACTTGGTGGTATAATGATATCAATTGCTGTGGTGTTTCCGGCCTTAGAATATACCCCTCCGTCTCCTCCCGTGGATGTCATAAAAGTCGACTAAGGGATTACCCGGACTTGTTGATAAGATTCGTTGGTATAAGATTTGTCCTGGCTGGTAGCTTATTATGGAATGTGTTATTACTGGAAGAAAGCGTTAGCTGAGTCAGTCGTGGGAAGCAATGGCGGCGATGAGCTCACCACTTGTCACGTCTATATTCCACGATGGTGCAACCCACTGTGAAAAGAGGCCTATTGTGGCTCTGCCTACCCTTTCGGGGAAAAAGGCGAGTGTCTATGTATGTATGTATGTATCACTTGGCATTGGAGAAATTGTTTGAAACACTCCTCAGAAGCCATTATAAGAAGAGAAGAAGAAGAACATGTAAATGTTTATAAAAACTATAACCCTACTACGGTAAACCACAACATTAGGTACTTATGTGAATACAATATATTTAGAAAGTATATCACAATGCCAAATGGAAATAAAAATGACTATGAACTCAGAATATGGTTCTCTTTCATTAGAAATCCCACTCGATATGATAGCAAAAAAAGAGACCCCTTTTCCTTGGATGTAACACCCATCGCATTGATTTTGTTCGTACCTTCCGGACTCATCGAGCACTCCGGCACGGAGGCCTGCGTTGCTCGATGTTCCGGACTATACAAAAAATCACGCTCGTCTTAAGTAGGTACCCGTTTCGTTAATCTACTATCGGTACGGAGGCCGCAATGCTCTAAGACTATCAGCCTTCTTCTTCTTCTCTTCTTATAATGCCTTCTCAGGAGTGCTCCAAACAATTTCGCCAATGTCAAATGATATAGAGATCCACCAACTTATCTGTAGAATGAAATGTATGTAGTTGATAGAAAAATTTAGGTAAATGGTTCTACAGATAAGTTGGTGGATCTATAATTGCCATAGTTAGCGTAAATGCCCAAACTTTGCCATAGATTTGTCCTATAATATACTTGACATTGGAAAAATTTAGAAGACTCTCCTCAGATCATCATCCACAGCCTGACTTCACCCACTGCTGAGTATAGGCCTCTCTTTGCCTGTGCCATTCCTTCCGGTCCCGTGCCAGTCTCATTCAGGTTCGGCCCACGACGCATGCGATATCGTAAGCCCATCTCGCTGCTGGACGACCAACGTTTCTGTACCCAGGGCGCCATTCAGTTAGCGCCTTACTCCACCTATCGTCACCTCCTCTTGCCAGGTGTCCTGCCCAACTCCATTTTAGTTCCGTTATACGATTCCCAACGTCTTTGAGCTTCGTTCGACTTCGTATCTCGACGTTGGGAACACGGTCTATAAGCTTGATGCCGAGCATGGCGCGTTTCATGGCTCTCTGTGCAACTCTTATCCTGTACACAGCCTCCTGCGTGAGCGTCTATGTCTCGGCACCGTAAGTCATGGTAGGCAGAACACTCTGGTTATAAAGTCGGGTCTTCAGATACCATAATTAAAAGAAGAAACAGAAAGACTAACATTCTAATAACAGACAGCGGCCCCCTTGAACGTGCAAAATCTAAGCTTTGTGCATGAACAAAAGCAACACAAAAAATAACAACTAAAAAGTTCTAAAGTCAGTTCTACAACGAAAATCCAGCAGATTTATTTTACACTAGAAACGACTTATTCATAGCATGAAGTTTTCGTATTACAAATAGTTGAGCTCTATAATAAAGCGAAGTGCGATTTGTTACGTTTATGAGGCAGGCGAGCATTAGGTCGATTACTGGCCCCGCCCTCTGCACACTATCACGGACTGGAGAGTATGTAAGATAATGTATAGGGGAGAAATCATATATTTTATTAATAGTTTTAACATGCATAATCGTTATAACACAACATAACACCCAACAATCACATACATAGTCCTGTACCCTTACAAGTTTCTGACGTTATCGAATCGCTAGCGAGACGATAGTCAATGTCTAATATTAACCAATCAAGTTATTAAGATTTCTAGTTGGTGGTTGAAATCTGCCATTTTTGAGAAAAACGTCATCATTTTTATTTTATTACATTTTAATGTGTTTTTTCAAGTTATTTCGTGTAATTTTAGTGGCATTTTAACCGGTGTTAACTCTGATAAATAGCGCATGTATAATGTAGTCAAATTTAAGTGTACTGCGTGTCTTTTCGAAATGATGGTTTTTATCCTGTAAAAAATCAGTTTTTCTGCCACTATTTTAACTGGGTTATGACTTGATGGAAACTCTTGTCGACTTGACTATAAAATATAATTTAATGATATATTGACGAAATTGTTTGCAGAAGCCTTTATTTAAGAAGAGAGAGAGAGAGAGAAGATTTCTAGTCACCCCCATGTCATTGGCCAATATTTGACACTGACCACCGGTTCGCTAGCGATTCGATAACGTCAGAAACTTGTGGTAAGGGTACTGATCCCATACTAGGATTCCCTGTGTCGTGGTTATCAGAAACTACGAGTACCATACCATAACACCCAGACCCGTAACAAATATTTGCAGATCATACATACATTTGTCCCGCAGCGGGAATCGAACTCGCAATGTTTCGCATCTCAGGCGTCTACTCGCCCGACGCGCTAGAGAGGTCGTCCCTTATAGATTATTATGATATAGATATAATATACATGCATCTTAGCGACGCTTCCGTCTGCCAGTGATTTGGATCAGTTGAGCTACCTTTGGATTGTTTGCAACGGTATTCTGGTAGATCAAGTGATATGTTTGAATTTTTAAAATTTTCTACATATCTACTTGTATTATTTGTATTATTATTTATGTGAATAAATGTAAATAACCATGGTTTAAAAATATACAGGTAGGTATGCCAATCTGGGATCTGACGTCATCACCAATGAGAATTGAGGTAGCCAGCCCGACTCTGTGCTATACAGTGTAATCTTGCCGCGATTCGATTAAACCACGAGGTTTTTACTAAAAAAAAAACTGTTTTTAAATGACGCAGATATGAGGTAACAAACATAAAAAAAACACGAATTGAGAACCTCCTTTTTGTGAAGTCGGTTAAAGATACGTTCTGTCAACTTTGTTTCAAATTAAATATCTTTTAACAGAATTATCACTGACGTTATCCCGTATAATTCTGATACATAGTTGCAATAAGGTGGCAACTAGTTAGTGACGTCGATTAGACAACAAAAGGGCATTTTTAAGTGGTGCTGGAGGAGAATGGAAAAGATAAACTGGACAGTTTTTTTTTATTGTACTTTTATGACGGAACATGCAGATGGCCCACCTGATGATAAGCGGTAACCTCTGCCTATGAACAGTGCATTACCTCATAGGTCGCGTCCACCAAGGACGCACCCTATGAGGCACTGCACTGCGCCCGCCACCCTGAGACATAAAGATAAAAAGGCTCATGTGCCTGTAATTTCACCGGCACCCTTACCCTTCAATGCGGAACACAGCAATACGAGCACTACTGCTTTGCGGCAGAAATAGATAATAATATGGTGGTAGTACTTCCCCGGACGAACTCTTTCACAAAAAAGCTCTACTAATACTACAGTTAATGTGAAGACGTATTGAAAAGAATATGGATGTCTTCCCACTGGGCTACAATATGGGGGAAATGTCAATAGGGCTCTTAGTGTTAGGAAAAACGCGTTAGCAATCTGCGATGGTGTTGCAGATGTCCATAGCCGACGGTGACTGTTTTATCTTGCTAAAAAAACCAGGCATACTTTTATCTAAATTTGTATTTTTGACGACCTCTGTGGTGCGGCTGGCGATGGTTCGCCTGCGACGCAGGAGGTTGCGGGTTCGATTCCCGCCTCGGAACAAATGTTTGTGCGATCTGCAGATATTTGTTCAGGGTGTTTTCTATGTATAATAAAAATATCTATCTATGTATAGTATTGTATTAAGTTTATCAGTTAACTAGTACCCATAACACAAGCTCTGGCTTAGCTTGGGGGCTAGATAATGTTGTGTGAACTTGTCCAGCATTATTTATTTATTTATTTATTCCCTTCGAAAACCCTACTTATTCCCAAGAATTTCAAAATAAAGATTCATCATACTCTTATCTCAAGATTCAAAAGGCTTTTGTTGTAAGCCGGAGAAACAAGGCGACAATTATATCAACAATGGGAACACATTTACACGGAGCGACAATCAGTTTATATCTGATAATGTGGCAATAAATTATCCTTATGGTAGCGTTAAGTGCTGGTGTGAGGTCGGCCGGAAGGTATCAGCATTAAAAGGTCATCAGCGGGTAGATATATACAATGTTTAGGGCCAATCCATTTGAGTGGAGTGGACTAAGGGAGTTTTGTGCAATGGTGAAAAAACATGGCCACCCATCATATTGTTTCACTTTGCAGAAAGTGACTATCTACTCTGCCTAAGGCTGACCGCGCATTGTCTTTTATAGCTTGAGCAACTATAAGTGCTAAACGCGACCAGTGGTCGCGTCTCAACAGTTACTCGGCTTCTACATAGTAGTTTACGCGTTAAAAGATATCAAATTGGTGTGCAACTAATTTAGAGAGGCAAAGACGTCATTGTCGCAATAATACTAATAATTCTTATCGAAAAAAAAACTACTTTAAAGCTTGGAATTTATCCCCGATACAAGATTTTATAATAATAGTGATCTGAACCGTGTGCTGATTACAATGAGACTAAACACGGCCAGTATTTAATTATCCATCGAGGAATTCCGTTGCCCACCTTCCGTCTCCATCATCAGATCAACTTGCTGTCACCATCATATTGTATTGTCATCAAAACTTGACAGGTATGCGAAATTTCAGCTCAATCGTATACAAAAAAAAAGCTGATGCGTGTATATCTTAGTCCTTATCAGTGCACTTTAAATGTTTGTCAAGTCTATTTTTGAAAGAATTCACTGAGGGGGCACTGGTCACTGAGTGTGGTAGCCGGTGCCAAGTGCGCAGGACGCGATCAGGAAAATTTGCATCCTCGGATTGCTGGTACTTGGTCCGCGTTGCAGCTTCAGCGAGTGTCCTCTGAGTCCTTTATTATTGTTAATGGTATATAGTGTCTGTGATAAATCTGGTATACTTTAGTGGTTGTGTAGAATATTGTAGGTCTCTATTAGGTCTCCACGCTCTCTACGCTATTAATATTTGAGGAGTTCCCTCAATTTCCCATGGATTCCGCAGAACCAGATTTTGATGAAAATGAGACCAAATCGAAAGAACATCGTGTCAACTAAAAAAAAACAATTCGGTTCATAATTTAATTTAATTTATTTATTTAATTCAAGTTACATAGACTCATAATAGGTAGGTACATATAAATTCAATAATAATAATAACACATGTCACACATACACATTAACACACATAATCAATTAAACACAAGAATACAAAATGAAATGAATGAAAACAAATAAAAAATACAAAGTCAAGTTAGTAAGGCAGACAGGTAGGTACGCCACTCACCACGCTCTTACGAACGGTTTGGGAGGCACATGGCGCTCACAACAGTGGTTGATGTAGGGACAGTCGAAGCGGTTTGCGATCACGTTGAGGAGGGTGTTGGCGCTCGCCCGCGCCCGCCAAAAAATGACGAAGACATAAGGTAAAAAAACCACTCGAATTGAGAACATCCTCCTTTTTTGAAGTCGGTAAAGACAGTCGCTTATGCAACCGTTCCGTCGCTCAAACGAAAGATTGGACGACAGCAATGTGTACAACCGCTCGGTAGCTTAGCAGCCTAGCGGTAGTAGCCGTTGTGGGGTCGGCCTAAATCCTCGTGTATCACTAGTTTAATATATCAGTCTAAGCACCACTATATTTGAAACTGGCCTTCTACATTTTGTGTATCCCAGTATCGATAAGTTTTGAACATAAACCAGAAAATTTCCAAGAGCCGTCTTTCTTCGTTGTACTGTTTCACTATTTCCAGTAAAATTCTATGAAATTCCAAAGTTTTCATCAAAGTTTGGCGCCAGACGTACAAAACTCAGTAGAGTTTTCCTTTCTAAACCTTCGTAAAGTATTTTAGTACAGGATTCAAATTTGAAAAACGGAATAATTATGGAAGAACTTCGGTGTATAGCACGCATGATGTAGGGCCCCGAAGCGAATTACTATTACAAGCAAATGTATGAATTCCTTTCAAAAAGGTATTTCAAGCTGATGATCTTGGAAACGGCTGCACCGATATAAAATACCTGATTTAGAACCGATACCGATATACCAAATATAGCTACGAACAGCCTTTCAAACAATAAAAAAACAAAATTAAATTCGGTTCATCTGTTTGGGACTCGGAAGTTTGGGAGATACTATGCCACAGATAGACAGATACCCTGGTTTTCCTTAGTGTAATCCTACTTCAAACCAATTGTACTCAGAGAGTTATTTATACATTTTATGAGCTCTTATGTGAAGGGTCCGAGATGAATGTCGCCTTTGTCCCAGCTCCGAGGGCTCGTCGAGGCTTCGGTAATGATTGCTCAGGCTCGGACGGCCCTGGGATTAGGCTGCGTTTCCACCAGAGATGAGCGAGGATGCGTAGCGAGGGATGTGTTTGTTAAGAACCAATAGAGTCACTTAATTTACATAGCCTCGCTCAGCGCAGCTCTGGCGAAAACAGCTTAGCAGAGCGAGGTTTTTATACGTACACAACAAGCGAGGGATGTGTGCGAGGGATGTGTGCGAGGGATACGTGCGTGAGATGTGTGCGAGGGATGCGTGCGAGGGATGCGTGCGAGGGATGTGTGCGAGGAATGTGTGCGAGGGATGTGTGCGAGGGATGCGTGCGAGGGATGTGTGCGAGGAATGTGTGCGAGGGATGTGTGCGAGGGATGTGTGCGAGGGGCGTGCGAGGGATGTGTGCGAGGGATGTATGCGAGGGATGCGTGCGAGGGATGTGTGCGAGGAATGTGTGCGAGGGATGCGTGCGAGGGATGTGTGCAAGGGATGTGTGCGAGGGATGTGTGCAAGGGATGCGAGCGAGAAATGTGCGCAAGGGATGTGTGCAAAGGATGGACGGGAGCGAGAAACTACTCGCTCGCATCTGAAAAGAGCCCGCTACACATCCTCGCACCGCTCAACTGCGCACCAATTCACAGCGTCGCTACGCATCTTCGCACCGTCACAGAATATATAATAGTACAAGGCACCGCTCAGCTGCCTAGCACATCTGTAGTGGAAACACTCACACCGTTCCACAGCCTCGCTACACATCCTCGCACCGCTCATCTACCTCACACATCTTTGGTGGAAACGCAGCCTTATTCTTTCTATTTGTGGGCTGGAATATACTCGTAACAATATATTATCCGAGACATGGACGCTCACGAAGGAGACGGTGCACCGAGTACGTGTTGCACAACGGGCCATGGAGCGAGCTATGCTTGGCATTACACTTTTAGACCGAGTCCGCAACACTGAGATCCATCGTCGGACGAAAGTCTATGACGTCGGAGACAGAGCGATAAACCTCAAGTGGAGCTGGGCAGGACACCTGGCTAGACGTGGTGACGGCCGGTGGAGTAAAGCCTCAACGGAGTGGTGGCCGAAGTCGGGCCGAAGAAATCCGGGTCGTCCGAAAGCGCGATGGGTCAACGACATTGTATCCGTCGCGGGAAATACCTGGTAGAGAGACGCACAGGACAGAGGAGGCTGGCAAAAGAGAAAGGAGGCCTATACCCAGCAGTGGGTGATTCCGGGCTGAGATGATGATGATGATGATGAATATATTATCCATTCTCATTTTAAATTTCAGCTTCTTATTAATCAAAACATATTTTTACCGCGGCGACTAAAAGAGAGGTGTTATAAGTTTAAGGCCACAGTGTGTCTGTCTGTATGTATCTGCAATTTAAATCTACTTCCTGAAGTAAATCATCTGAAGGCAGGTGAAGCAGTAACAAGAAATGACCGCCATTAATTAAACCTTTCAAGACAACGTGAGAAGCGCGTCTGAGATTAGCTTGAGATCCAAGATTAATCTAGATAGCGAAGTATTACGTATATCCAGTCGACTGTCGGTGTGTTAGTGTAGGCGTTTCTATATTTTATGTCCGCTGCTTCGCACTGGCTAAGGGACAAAAAACATAAAATACTTACATACTAATAAATTACAAATTATAATCTTAACTTAAGTTTTTCTACAAGTGGTTTATATTAAAATTATAGGAATTATTTTTTGATATAATTATAATTTGAGCCTTTCGGGGTCGAGACTCTGGGTCCGTGGGGTACCAGGGCCCTTCGCGTTTTCAAAATTCTTTCAGGGCATCTGGTCGAAGCGACGCGTGACCCGAGAGCTGGCTCTTATCTGGCTCAACGCATTAGTATTGCCATTCAGCGTGGCAATGCAGCCAGCATCTTAGGGACGCTTGCGTCTGGTAGTGATTTGGATCAGTTGAGCTACCTTTAGATCGCTTGCAGCGGTCTTGAGGTAGCACAACTGTTTCATATGTATTTTGGACATACCTTGTATTATTATTTCTGTAAATAAATGTATTATGTATAGGAATTATTAATTAACTAACAATTATTATTATTAGTAGTATTATTTAACTAATCTAAAACCAAAGTTGACGACCTCTGTGACGCGGCGGGCGAACGTTCGCCTGCGACGCAGGAGGTCGCAGGTTCGATTCCCGCCTCGGAACAAATATTTGTGCGATCTGCAGATATTTGTACAGGGTGTTCTGGGTATTTTCTATGTATAATAAAAAATATCTATCTATGTAATATATTGTATTAAGTATATCAGTTGTCTAGGTACCCATAACACAAGCTCTGCTTAGCTTAGGGCTTGACAATGTTGTGTGAACTTGTCCAGCTTTATTTATTTATTTATTTTATAAAAAAGTTGCATTCGGGGTTCTATAGGAATTAAAAACTCCTGTCTGTCCCCGAATTTGGATTGAAGGACAAACAAGAATTAAAATTACCTGTAAGCTAGTAAAAACCAATTTGGGATCTTTGTGGTACAGAACCCTCAGCGCTCGGGTCCTACTGGCACTTGACTATATAACAGTACTCCCGTACTGTGGTAGGAGCATGCAAAAAGTTAATTTGCAAATGTCACGCCATCTAATAAAATTGTGTTCTAGCAATAAATGATAAATGATTTATTGCTGTAGCATTGACATTTGAATGTAATTTTTTAACACGGATACATACGTATTAATGATCATTGTTTTTGTGAGGCTTATAATATGTAACGATATCTGATTATTTGTTGGTAGAGATATAAAACTAAAACTAACTCAATTGAGGCGTATACAGCAGCTACTTAGATCTAAGATTTGATTTTGAACTGACTAAATCAAGTATACTATTTAAAAAAACATGCATGGATACTACATTATAATTCCGAGGGATCACTGTACCAGAAACACGATAGGACAACAACGTGGACACAGAGGAATACATGTTATGTGCTGAAAAAAATAAGTCATACATTGAGTTTTTATCCGAAAAGTGAAAAAAATAACTACCTGGTCATAAATCATGTACACATACATACATACAAAAACTCACGCCTGTTTCCCGGAGGGGTAGGCAGAGACCACGGATTTCCACTTGCTACGATCCTGACACACCTCTTTTGCTTCATTCACTTTCATCACATTCTTCATACATGCTCGTCGGTTAAGGGTACTCTTGATCTGGCTTTTTCCAGAACGTCTCCGATCTGGTCTGAATATGTTCGCCGAGGTCTTCCCCTTCCCACTGTCCCATTCACGCTCGTCTTATGAACCCGTATCGTCAATCTACTATCGTCCATCCTTTCTAAATGCCCAAACCATCTAAGCATACCTTTCTCAATCCTAGTCACTACGTCTTCTTTAATTTCACAACGCTCTCTTATCACACTATTCCTTATTCTATCTCTCAAAGTCACACCTCACATACTTCTCAAAGCTCTCATCTCCACTGCATTTATTCTACTTTCATGTTTCTTCTGCCATACCCAACTTTCGCTACCATACATTAGTGTCGGTACTAACACCCCTCTATGCACGGCCAGTCGTGCCTTTTTGGACACATTCCGACTACTCATAAAGGCGTGAAGTGCACCATTCACTTGGTTTCCAGCATTCACTCTCCTTTCAATATTATCTTCATGCTTGCATTTAGTAGTAGTAGAGCTTTTTGTGAAAGAGTTCGTCCGGGGAAGTACTACCACCATACCTATTTCTGCCGCAAAGCAGTAGTGCTCGCATTGCTGTGTTCCGGTTTGAAGGGTAAGGGTGCCGGTGAAATTACAGGCACATGAGACTTTTCATCTTTGTCTCAGGGTGGCGGGCGCAGTGCAATGCCACATAGGGTGCGTCCTTAGGGGACGTGACCTATGAGGTAATGCATTGTTCATAGGCAGAGGTTACCGCTTAACATCAGGTGGGCCTGTTTTTTGTTCCGTCATCCAAGTAGTATAAAAAAAAAAAAAAAACATGTAAAAAAAAAAAATAAGAATGCATCTGTTTTGACTGAAAATTTGATTCAACTTCTTGATTCTTTTGTATGGGAAACTGTTTTAGACCTTCCACCTTAAACAATCCCACAAGAGTTGTAGATTCATCTATTGCGTTTATCTCCATACTAGTTTTCACTAAGCTGCTGTCGCCGCGAGTAAGCCTGCCCCCCCACCCCCACATTCACTGTGCAAAAATGCACAAATTAAATTGTACACCCCTTGGGTGTAGTAAAATTAATATTCTGAAGCCTGATTTGCGAAAATGTATTCTATTTCAGTGATTTCTAGAGCTCGTAACTCTTTAATGCCTATGTACCAATGTTCCTATTCGCTCTCATTCAGTCATCGTTCAGCTCATTCAATTCGTTAAAGTGAGCAAATTAAAAATATCATGTTTCGAGTAGAGCTTCATGTAACGGAATAAGTGAGTGGATGTTTAAATTCATTTAACTTTTTACTATTTTGTTCCCTGGGCACCTTAGTTTAACATTGTTTAAGTGTCGTCTACCTTTTAGGAAACGTTTTAAACTGTATAAGCTGAATTTAATATAATAAGTAAGTAGATCATTTAGAGATCCCGTCCGGTTAGTTAGTTTGTCCGTTGTATTTAATACATATTTTTATAAGTTTGTTATTTTCGAGTATATCAAGCGTAGCGTATGCTGTCTAATCAACTTTTGCTGCTTTTTCATCTTACTTTAGACTACCTGTCCAAGGGTTTGAAGTTGGTTCTCTTTTTTAAAAACTTGTATTTAACTTCTTACCCTGTTAGTATGTTTGTTAGTATGTATTAATCTGAGACAAATCTTTAACATGAATTTTCAACCAATTTTTAACGTCGACCGATTGAGCTGAAATCAGCATCGTGACAGTTCTTTCAATGACTCTGTCATGATGACTATATCATCGGCAAATCGAAGGTGAATGATGAATTCACCATTGAAGTTGATGCCATATCCTTTCTAGTTCAAAGACTTAAAAACATCCAATGCAGAGGTGAACAGTTTCAGAGAAATAACCTCTCGTAATTCCTTAATACCCACCAAACCAGTCGATACGTAATCCGAGAAGTAAGGTGCGAGTCTGCAAGTTGCTAAAGATTAACCAACTTCAGTTTATTAATCCTAATACACAAGGGCGGAGTTTGAGATAGTCGTATTTACGATAGCCGAGACGACACACGACATCAGCCGGCAAATCGTCACGACGTGAACATAGAATAGATAGAATAGAATATTCTTTATTGCACAAAACAAACAATGTACATAGGTGAACTTAATGCTAGGAAGCATTCTCTACCAGCTAACCTTTGTGTATTGTGGACACATTTATGTAGGCGGTGCACAAAAAACGTAATAAGGAGAAGAAAAAAAAAAGAAAGAAAAGTCCTTTAAGTATTTATGTACAAGATATGTAAGTAACATAATATTATATTATAAAATAAATAATAATGTGTAACATACGCGCGACTTTTAGCGACAACCTTCGTAGAATATTGCAATTATTTACCAACTATGATATATTGAATTATTGCCCGCATAAAGTGGTTGTGGTAGGGAAGATAGACGGCCCCCGAGGTGGCGCGTAGTGTTCCTGCGTGCCCCTCTCGGAGACACGGTGGAGTATCGTGCTCCACCCCACCGGGAAAGGGTCCACTCCGTAGGGACCAACGCAGGCGGGACAGCAGAAGAGTACGAAAACGTACCCGTTGTTTTGACATAAGGTGGCTGGTTTAAGTCCGGCATAACCCTCCTGTCACCCCCGTGGCGGGCGGGTTTCCATGATGGATTTTCCCACTTAGATAGAGGGGAAAAGACCCCGTGGCCGATCACCTAGCCGCTGGTCTGACCAAGTTAAGGCATTAACGGGTCTCCTTCGCGAGGTCAGCCTCTCCATGTGGCTGCCGCGCTCGTTCGGGCACGGTTTCATCGCGCGGAAAATGCATCGCGTGGCTGCTCGCTCTGTGGACCCGCTTATTGGCAATGAATATCCTATGGTCATAGCGAATAAGGGCCCTGGTTATCAGCGTGGTTGATTCAGTCCGGGCTACATACCTGGTAATTTCCCAGCTAAAATAATATTGTATTAATTATGTATTAATTAAGGAAATTTTAGTATTATTAATAAACAAAACAAAAAGTGCTGGACAGTTCACACAACATTATCTTGCCACAAGCTAAGCAGAGCTTGTGTATGGGTACTAGATAACTGATATACTTAATACAATATATTACATAGATAGATATTTTTTATTATACATAGAAAATACCCAGAACACCCTGAACAAATATCTGCGATCGCACAAATATGTGTTCCGAGGCGGGAATCAAACCCGCAACCTCCTGCGTTGCAGGCCAACCGGCTATATCGGTTCCGTGATGTCCGCAAATATATTTAAAGGCACAGTCCCAGAGGGACAGCATAACATCGCATAAGTCTACAGACTTATGCGATAAAAGTCAACGAAGAAGTATTTCAACGACAAATCGATGTTTTGTACTGAATAGTTTTTGAACTGAATGGCTATCCTACTATAATATTATAAATGCGAAAGTTTTTGTGTGTGTGAGTGTGTTTGTTACTTCTTCACGCTGACACGGCTGGACGGATTTACATGAAATTTGGAATGGAGATAACTGGACTCCCGGAATAACACATAGGCACATTTTTATCCCGATGTTGATCGAGACTTACGCGGGTGAAACCGCGGGGTGCTGCTAGTAAGAATATAAAGCTATAAGTACCGCCCCCCCCTCCCCCCCAGTTCTAAGTTGATCGCGAAGGATAAATATAAAAATTGTCAGACCATACACTTGGGTAACGCTTATCAATCATATCGTGTCGGTGTCGTGTGAAAACCTTCGAATCCGAGAGATAGCAGGGTCTGCCAGAATCGATTAGATAATTACATAGTATCGAGTTCTCGTTACGGATGCCATTAATTAGGATAAAATATTCAGCTCTGAACCGGGTGTCTGCGATGTAACTTGCTTAGGGAAGTAACCTTGAATTCCAGTGGCAAGATCTTGGCCCGATACTTTTAATATATAAAAAGGTAAACTTGGCAACTTATTAAGGCTCTACAAGTTTTTAATAAAAACGGCTTTGTATTTATAACTTACAGGCCTTTTGCCTGCAGCTTCGTACACGTGGTTTCGGGATAGAAAGCAATCCCCTCCCCTCCGGCTCCCCTTTTGCCCCCCTTCTGCATTCGCCAGCTTCTATGATATCACCAAATAAATACCATCAAAATTTGCTCAACCGTTGACTGAACATACATACAACATACATACAACAACAACATACTGTCTACGTCTTGAGTTCATATAACATTGAGTTCATAAGAGACTAGTGGTAGCAGGAGAGCCTCATTTACAAACACTCACACATACACACACTCACACATCCACACACAAATTAAGTAAGAGACCTGTTTCATAATTTTATTATAGGATAACTTTTTATTTGTTATGTTTTCTACTTATACCTACTTTATGTAACATTTAGGTAAGTTTTTTTTTTTTTTTTTTTATACTACTTGGATGACGGAACAAGCAAGAGGCCCACCTGATGTTAAGCGGTAACCTCTGCCTATGAACAGTGCATTACCTCATAGGTCACGTCCACCTAGGACGCACCCTATGTGGCATTGCCCTGCGCCCGCCACCCTGAGACATAAAGATGAAAAGTCTCATGTGCCTGTAATTTCACCGGCACCCTTACCCTTCATACCGGAACACAGCAATGCGAGCACTACTGCTTTGCGGCAGAAATAGGTATGGTGGTAGTACTTCCCCGGACGAACTCTTTCACAAAAAAGCTCTACTACTACTAAGTATGATGTTTAGTGCTCCTAGTCCTAACGGGCGCTGGTAATAGCGACACAGTTTGTGATAATACTTTTGCAATTTTCAG
This sequence comes from Operophtera brumata, assembly GCA_932527175.1. Classification (NCBI taxonomy): domain Eukaryota; kingdom Metazoa; phylum Arthropoda; class Insecta; order Lepidoptera; family Geometridae; genus Operophtera; species Operophtera brumata. The sequence goes on along the minus strand of OW052228.1, from coordinate 4,608,239 downwards.
TGTTTATTTTTTTATACTGGCAATTTTTTCCAAATAAATAAATTTCATATTTCAATTATAAAATTCCCGTAGAGAAAATCAGATTTTCCCAAATTTTCTTACTAACCATCCATTTAAAAAAACACATTATGTTGTTGCAGGCATAAGCGATGGTTACCACTTTACATCAGAAGCCCAATTCTCGTAATTATTTTGAATCCATCACTGAATGTTCGTCGGTCGTGACTGAATTGTGAATTGACTGAACATCATTTTATTTTTATTTTATAAGTATTATAAAGTGACAAACAAGCAGACGGCCCACCTGATTTGAAGCAGTCACCGTCGCCTATGGACATCTGCAACACCCACGGTATTGCAAATGCGCTGCCATTAAGATCCCTATTTGATATTTCTCTTGAATTTACCCGTATTGTAGCCCTGTGGGAAGACATCCAACGGGATCTCATTCCACGCCTTGCAGGTTGTTTTGCAAAATAAACAATTTGGTCTACTTTCGATTCCAGACAACCATGGATAAGGAGTAGGAAAGTGTGAGTAGAGTGAAGAGCAACGCGGGTAGTGTTCGAATTTCGGAATTTTAGACAAAATTCAATAAATAAATTATTCTGTGTAATTCAAAATTCAACCAATAATTTAGAAAAATCTCAAAGAAAAACTTAAACTAAACTAAACTTTTATTATTTTGAATTAAAAAAAGACGTTGCGTCGTCTACTTTTATTTTATTTTATTTCCTAGTGTTTTTTTTGTAATTTTGGTGGGTTTTTAGCCAATGTAGCTCGTCTATAGAGCACAAGTGTAGTGAAATGAAATGGAAGTGTTTTGCGTGACTTTTCAAATTGGTGGAAATTGTCTACCAAAGTTTTTATAAAACGTGTTTTACTAAAACATGACTTGACTGTGACTTTGAGGACTTGGAAGGATTGTAACGTTGGCAAATTATATTGAAAATACAAAAATTATACTTGAAAATGGCAAATGCACAAGAAGTGCGACGCAAATTATAAAAAAAAAGGTTTTTTCCCGTCTATAAAGTTTGGTCAGGACTCTTCCCGCCATTTTCGAAAAGAGACGTTGTCTACTTTTATTTTATTTCTTTTCCTAGTGTTTTCTTGAGTTATTTTGTGTTATTTTGGTGGCATTTTAACTAATGTAGCTCGTTTAAAAAGCACAAGTGTAGTGAAATGAAATGGAAGTGTATTGGTGACTTTTCAAATTGGTGGAAATTGTCTACCAAAGTTTTTATAAAGCGGCCACTGTTTTACTAAAACATGACTTGACTGTGACTTTGACGACTTGGAAGGATTGTAACGTTGGCAAATTATATTGAAAATACAATAACTATACTTGAAAATGGCAAATGCACAAGACGTGAGACGCAAATTATAAAAAAAAAGCTTTTTTTCGTGGATAAAGTTTGGTCACGCTCTTTGATATACCTATGCACATTATAAAGACACAATGGTAGCGATTTGAGATTGTATTCTCTAAAGTTAAAGCTAAAAATATAATCCCCGTCCTTTGCTTTTTATGTATAAAAGAAAAGGATGGCCGTACGTTTAGTTAGCTTTAGCTTTAGAGAATGCAACTTGTATAAACACCTGGAGGGCAATTCTCGTGCTTTAGAGATTAAGTCGAATTAGACATATGTCGAAAAAAGATGGCGAATGTCGAATAAAATCTTAATTTGCTATTTTCGTGATGTCACAAATAGACATAAGTCGACCAAAATCATTCAAATCGAATACGATTTGATGGTTATTGTGACATTTTCGTGACATTTTTTGTAGACATTCATGCTTCGAAATTATCTCTAATTTAGAGATAATCTCTACAATCCGAGAATTGCCCTCCAGTATAAACACCAGTACTTACTTACCTATTAACTGTTCTAATAACTGTATACGATTCTCTTGTATGTTCAATTACGGAATATTCCCTTCTTTACGGACGATTTGTTCGCTTTGGCTCACGTCTGCAAATCTAATTATTTACTTAAGAGAGTGGTCTGTGAAAATGACACATCGAGTTTTGACACTATTCCATTACCTGTGACCTCCACCTTGCGGTGGGATTTGGAACTAATTAGGTAAACAAACCTCTCAACCGTACAATTGTGTAGAAAACACATTACTTGTTTTGTCAATTACTTCATTGAATTTTTGTTCTGTACGTAATCAGATAAATGTGAAAATAAAATCAATGTATACCACCTATACAATCGTTGCGTGACTGACTGACTCAGTCACTGACTATCAACGCGAAGTCTAAACCCTAGGTCATAGGACCTGAAATTCACATAGGTACATTTCTTTTGTGGTATAGCGGTGCACTAAGAAAGGAATTTCCTAAATACACACCCTAAAGTGGTGCAGCGGGATGTTGAAGTTTGTATAGCAAAAACTGCACGCGGGCGAAGTCCCAGGCGTTCCACTACTGGATACTTGAGAAATCTCTGTGCACATGTTGTGTTTTACATATTATGCTGTGTGCTTCAGGTTTCGTTATATTTTATAACAGTTTTATTCGTTTTATTTTACCCCAAATAGACAAAGTGGTCAACAACTTCAATAACTGTACCAATATGGGTGCAAAGTTAGTATATAAAAACCATCATAACCGAATCGCAAATGAACATGGGCAAGAAATGAACACACCCACAAAAATAACCAAAAAATACAGGACCAAAAAAAACAAAATTAAATCAAAAACGCCCTGAAAACTCTCACAACCTAAGAAGCCCTACAAACCTTTAAAAAAACCCTTCCAACTCCTAAAAACAGAGGGTTTAGCCTACCCTACCTCCCTAGAGTGCATACAAGTCTTAAACTTTAAGAATCAATTAAAACCTCGTACAAACCCATACAACCCAATTTAAACCGGTATTGAACGACGGACCTTGCTCAGAAAAATAACTTGGGAATCAGGATTTTTCCCAGCAGGGCCCAAATTAGATCATTTTCTCGGCCTCAAAACTCACTATTCTGCCAAACTTCCTGCTGATGTTTTTTTTTCCATTAACTTTCATCCACTAATATACCTACCTTGTTTGTTTATATTAATTTGAATGTGTATGTGCGCCTACTTTTTGGCGATTGTACCTAGTCAACCTTTGGAGGTTTTTAAGGTACAATATTATACCTAATTAAATGTGTAAAATATATTGCGTATGAAATAAATAAAAAACAAAAAAAACCTACACGTGTAGGGCTGTTTAAAAAAACGCTCATACAGTGATTTGATTTTCGTAATGATGGCAAAAGGCCCGACGGTATGACCTTGGTTCCCTGGGAGCGGGGGCGAGCCCTAGTGTGGGACGTCACTTGTGTTGACACATTGGCCCCCTCTCATCTCAGTGGAACAATCACCAAGGCTGGAGCCGCGGCGGAGGCAGCAGAAAATGCTAAGCGGCGCAAATATGTAGTCCTCTCCGATGACTACATTTTTGCGCCGCTTGGTGTAGAGACTTTGGGACCATGGGGCCCTAGTACTAAGACCTTTTTAAAAAAAATATCACCGATGCTCATCGACGCCGCTGGTGACAAGAGGGCTGGCTCCTTCCTGGCGCAAAGAATTTCTTTGGCCATTCAACGTGGGAATGCAGCCAGTGCTCTTGCCACCTTGCCCTATGAACCAAATTTATTGTGTTAGCTTCTTTTTTTCTTTTCTTTTCTATATTTAAGTATTTTTGTACATACCTTGTTTTAATTCCATTTATTAATTTAAAAAAAAAAAAAGTTATTATATTATACTCGTAACATTATTTAATCCTATTTCGTCAAAATAGTAACAGTTTTTCGAGTTATTTTGTACAGAAAGACGGATAAAGAAACAAATAAATTATATAGGTACCTACAAACTATGTTGGAAGAAATTCACGTAATTGAAACATACTGACCACAAATTGGCATAAAAAAACGGCGCGGCGAGGACGTTGCATTTGACATGACTAGTAAGACATTTTAAAACATTTATCGGCTTCTAAATTCTAATTTCCATGTACAACCACAGAATAAATAATAGTACCTACTTCTTGAAACATGCCATGAATTGGTTTGGCGTCTTTATGAAAGGATTATAGGAAATTCAAACCCTAAAATCAATTGTGTTGAAGACCTCTGTAGCGCGGCGGGCGAAGGTTGGCCTGCGACGCAGGAGGTTGCGGGTTCGATTCCCGCCTCGGAACAAATATTTGTGCGATCGCAGATATTTGTTCAGGTGTTCTGGGTATTTTCTGTGTATAATAAAAAATATCTATCTATGTATTATATTGTATTAAGTATATCAATTATCTAGTACCCATAACACAAGCTCTGCTTAGCTTGGGGCTAGATAATGAAATGTCCAACATTATTATTATTATTTATTATTAATTAGGGTCATAAAGTTTGGAAGTATTGTTTGTTATTCTATTAATATTAAAAATTAAAGCGGGCCCCCATACAAAAAAAGTGATTTTGACAAACGCTGTATCTCTTGATCCGCAATAGCTAGACACAAAAAAAAAAAAAAAAGTGAGTTATAAGTAGGTATGTACCTACCTAGGGGAAAACAAACATGTTTATATTTACTTGCCTTATTTTTATTAATTATCATCATCCGCCCAGCTGGAAATATAACATTTCCATAGAATGCCACGACGACTGGTCTTGAGCCGCCTCCGTCCACAGACTTCCCGCGACCTTTATAAAGTTTGGTATATTGGAAGTTCCCCTCCCACACTGCGTCGTCCGGTTGTTGGTCGCCACTCGAGGACTTTATTTCAGTCATCTTAATAAGTGCGTGTTGCCAGAGATGACTTACGTGACTGAGACGTGATCGCTAACTATCACACACACAAAAGCTCAAAGTATCACAGCGGGCTATGCATGGAGAGAGCTATGCTATTACCATCAGTGTACAAATACGTAGTCTGCGACAACCGTAACTACAAGAAATATTGTTACGAGATATTCGCGCCTAAAGTTTTTTATCTTATATTAGTGATCAATGTCTTTGTAAATATTTATCTGTTATGATTTTGATCTGTACGATCGCTACGATCATTCCCTTTAAAACTGTGTTTATTATATCGTGATAACATTAATGCTTTTTTATTATTTAGTAAATAATACTTGTTTAGTGTAACATTATTTTAGAACGTGCTTTACCTAAGCATGTGCGCCGTATGTAACATAGTTACTGTTCGCATGTCTAGGGATTTTGTTATGGTGTTCAACAAACGGAATATGCTCAAGATTTACTAATCTTATGTGCGGTAACATAACTACTAACTCAGTTATACACTTTATTGAGCTGGGAGAAAAAAAAACTGTAAGTAAGACCACAGAATAAATAATAGCAAGAACAAAAGGTTCACATCGTGAAAAAAAAATAACGAACCTTGCTGGGACGCAACAAAGTGCATTTCAGTTCGCATAAGTGCTTAGTGCCTAGCGCCAAAACCACCTTAACACCCTAAACACCCACCACCCTTATTCACCTAAACATTGGCGCTCTCTTGTAAATGTTTGAATCTTTTTATTTGTGTATTATATTTTTGTTTAGTACTCAATTTATAATTTTACTAGCTGTAACCTGCGACTTCGTCTGCGCAGGATTATTAAGTAGCGGAGTATTATAAAGCTAGTATTATTAGACTTACGCTGGTGAAGTAAGTTTCACCCGCGTAAGTCTCGATCCCGTGGGAATATCGGGATAAAAATGTGCCTGTGTTATTTCGCGAGTCTAGTTATCTTTATTCCAAATTTCATCCAAATCCATCCCGTAGTTTTTACGTGAAAGAGTAATTAGGATAGGATATTCGGTTACCAAATTACTCCTGCATTCTGCTGCTCGCCTGGTACATTGAAAAGAAAGAAAGAAAGAAAGAAAAACATTTATTTGTGTCACCAACATGGATGTAGTAGTAACAGTCAACAAACAATATTCCACACAAAAATACACACACACACACACACACACACACACACACACACACACACACACACACACACACACACACACACACACACACACACACAGAAACAAAGATAAATAAAACATTGGATGAAAAGTATTCGCATTGCTGCTGCGCCCTGCGGTGTTTTCCGCATAGGTCTCGATTCCGTGGGAATATCGGGATAAAAATGTGCCTATATGTTATTCCGGGAGTCCAGTTATCTCCGTTCCAAGATTCATCCAAATCCATCAAGCAATTTTTACGTGAAAGAGTAACAAAGATACATCCATCCATCCATCCATCCTTCCATCCATCCATACTTACAAACTTTCACGTTCCTAATATTAGTAAGATACCTTTTAACATTCTTTGTATTTTTGAATTTTAAACACAAATTAAATTTAAATTAAATGACTATTCCAAGTATATTCGGTACAAATTTAATCTGCGTAGTGTTTTTTTTTCGAATGGAATTAAAAAGATTTAAACTTTTGTTTTCTTGACAAAATCCGAATAAATTTATGGATATAATACTTGTTTTTGACTTTGTACGATGACACGTGACGCGTCGAAATAATAACTTGGTAGCTTTCCATGGCGCATGCACTATTAAATTGTTTTGACCAAATGTTCCCATTTTTAGGGTTCCATACTCAAAGACAAGGAACCCTTATGGATTCCCTTTGGATTTTCATATTGTGTCCTACTAATATTTATACCATCAATTTGTACATATGTTTAAGCAAATAAATTATCTTGATCTTTATCTTTATCTTTATCTTTGATCTTTCGTCATGTCTGTCTGTCTGTCTGTCTGTCCGTGTATGTCACAGCCTTTTTTTTCCGAAACTATAAGAGCTTTACTGTTGAAACTTGGTAGGTAGATGTATTCTGTGAACCGCATTTAGAATTTTACACAAAAATTTAAAAAAAACAATTATTTTTGGGGTTCCCCATACTTAGAACTGAAACTCAAATTTATTTTTTCATCAATGTGGGTTATCTGTGGATAGGTCTTCAAAAATGATGTTGAGGTTTCTAATATATATTTTTCCAAACTGAATAGTTTGCGCGAGAGACACTTCCAAAGTGGTAAAAAGTGTGCCCCCCCCCCCATAACTTCTAAAATAAGAGAATTATAAAACTAAAGAAAATATATGATGTACATTACCATGTAAACATTCACTCAAAATTGGTTTGAATGAGATCTAGTAAGTAGTTTTTTTTTAATACGTCATTAATCGTAATCCATCCAAGAACTTTTATATTATGTTACTTGCTGCTACGGAACCCTTCATGGGCGAGTCTGACTCACACTTGGCCGCTTTTTTTATGGTTATTTTTGGAAATTGTTATTTTGTACCTTTTTTTTGCATAGAGTCAATCTTTATAGAATACTGACTATCCATGTTTTTTTTGTTGTATTTGGAATAGTGGTGTATACCTTATTTTATACCAGTCATTTAAATCATCCTAACGATGAAGTTATAAGTTGGTAAATATTGCTACAAGTATCTCCTATTTTTTTTTTTTTTTTTTTATACTAATGAATGACGGAACAAGCAGATGGCCCACCTGATGTTAAGCGGTAACCTCTGCCTATGAACAGTGCATTACCTCATAGGACACGTTCACCTAGGACGCACCCTATGTGGCATTGCAATGCGCCCGCCACCCTGCGACATAAAGATGAAAAGTCTCATGTGCCTGTAATTTCACCGGCACCTTCAAACCGGAACACAGCAATGCGAGCACTACTACTTTGCGGCAGAAATAGGTATGGTGGTAGTACTTCCCCGGACGAACTCTTTCACAAAAAAGCTCTACTACTACTACTTTCTGGTATAAATAGCACTAATTATGATTTCTTCTTTTATTTCTGCAGTTATACATCTTGCCATAACTTTTGGTACGGCTTCTAGAAAACAATGTGTTAAAAAAAACTAGTTAATATATTGTGATTTTAACTCAACACCGTGACTAGTTTATATTTTGGGGTTCAATCCTCCCTATCTACTTTTACAGCAATCAGTCTTGTTAGGCCAGTCACCGTAGACACTAAAATCGTGTAAGATCGCAAAAAGTTGCATGGTTCTGTTTTTTTGGGATGTTGTTAGGATAAATACCAATTGTGTAAAACCAAGTTTGCAACTTCGATAGAGCTGTGCGAACTTTGCAATTTTTTTACGACCTGGAATGTTTAAGATGACTGGCCTATGTGTCGTTTGTAGGTTAACAGCTAATATTTGTAAGGAAAAAGGTTATACACACCTCAGTTTGTTCAAAATTACTAGGTATAACTAAGTAGTTGGAAGAAACTTTTCTTTTGGGTACTTATTTACTTTGTATTAGCCATTTTGAATTTTCTAGAGCGTTCACATGCGTACTTTTCGTCGCGAGTATCGCCTTTGCATAACTCGCCACACACGACCTACCCACTTTTCAGCTTTGGTGAGTCACTGTTTGTTGAGCTCCCACTGACTGACTGGCACAAATCCCCTACTTTTTATCTTCGTGAATGACGTGGAACAATCAGATGGCCCACCTGATCTTGAGCGGTAACGTCTGCCTTTAATAATCCATTACCTCATATGTCACGTCCACCCCTTGTGGCATTGCACTGCATTTACCGGCAACTATACCTTTCATACTAAAACACAGTAATACAAGCACTAGTGCTTTACGGCAGAAATACTACTGGTAGTAGTTGTGGTTGGTAGTACATTCCCGAACGAACTCTTTCACAAAAAAAAACTCTACTACTACTAAACTACGATATAATGCGATTGTAATGTCTACGATTACTTTTTCGTACAGTTTTCGTTTACTAAGCAAGACGATGACACAGAATAAATAATAGTACAAGCACGACGATAAGAAGCGACGATGATAAGATTCGATTCCTTTGTTTTCAGAAGTAGTTAAGTGCAATAAAGAATATCAACACTAGTCTTAAGCACCGTATATGTAATGTATGATGTTACTATTCATATGTGTAGTATTTAGTACCACATAATAAAAAAAAATTGTTCAGATATCCACCGTATAATATGTTACGGTGATTATATTTAGGATACATTTTTGTTACATGATCAAGCTCATACAAACACGTCAACCTCATACCTCATACCTAACTTACAATAAAATTAATATTGATCAACTGGATTATCTATGAGGAACTAGTATGTCACAGATAACCCAGTTATTATAGTTGTACCTACTACAAATAATATAACGCGTCCAAATTAAGTCGCTGGTGACAGTAGGTACCTATACCTAGCTTGTATTTTATATTATAAATTTCGTCCAAAATTAGTAGGTACCCAAAATCTGAATTCGTTTATTTTTAACCCCTGACGAAAAACGAAGAGGGTGTTATAAGTTTGGCGTGTCTGTGTGTCTGTCCCATCGTAGCTCCCGAAAGGATCAACCGTTTTTTTTTTTTTTTAATTGTTTTTGTGGGGAGTTTTCTTAGCTTTGTTTGATCAAAATCAGTCCAGCCGTTCAACGTTGGAGGTTATTTAAATTTTTACAAAATTAATTACTTTGTGCTATACGTTTTTAAATTCCGACGGGAAACGAAAATATTCGTGAAGAGAAAATATGTACAAAATGTGTGGCTACGTTTCACCGAGGACTTATCGAGGACTATACTAAGTTCCATTGGTCTAGTTGTTACTATGTTGACAGAGTTATTTATAAGGTAGCATACTTGTACGGAGCACTCTACACGCGAGTCCGACTCGCACTTGACCAGTTTATTCATCTTCCGCCTCCAATAAAGCATGGACTTTAATGGAGATTTTTTGAATAGCAGCATTGTATCAGCAAAGTATCTATCTATGTAATATATTGTATTTAGTATATCAGTTATCTAGTACCCATAACACAAGCTCTGCTTAGCTTGGGGCTAGATAATGTTGTGCGAACTGTCCAGCATTATTTATTTATTTATTGTTTCGATATCAAAATTTGAAGTACCAGTATTATTATTAGTAACAAACAGTCAAACATAGATAAAAATTGAATGATAGTATAAATAAAAAATAAAAAAACATACCGTTTCTCACTAGTAAGTCGGGAAATAAGCAAGTACATTTTTGTAAAAAAACGATAATCACTTAGTATAAAGAGCTAGGCATATTCTAAGGAAAATCGCTAAGCGAAACTCTTTTGGTCACAATATAAACTCCTTCGTGAGTATGCTACCGTAGAATTGCATCGAGCGACTACGGAGGCCTGCAATGTTATAAGTATAGATCCACCAACTTATCTCTAGAACCATTTACCTACATTTTTCTATCAGCTACATACATTTCATTCTGCAGATAAGTTGGTGGATCTCTAGAATTGGTTTGTGTTCACGACTGTATGATTAAACTGTCAAACCATGTCAGTCCGGTAAATTTTCACAAACCTCAAATAAATAAGAATTTGCATTGGTTTCTTATTACCCGAATTACAATTATAACAACGAAGACCAACAATTTTCAGTAAAATAATACAAGTTTTTGTAATGATATATCGAAGTAACCGGTTGTCCGTTTTCACCTGTGAATAAAAAAGTGAACGAGGGCCTTCCTTCCAGCGCCGTGGATAACCACGGAATGACAGAAAATGGCGTAGAAATCGTGTAGATACGGCGAATTGAAAATGTTTTCGTGTTTTTGCACATCTTTTATATGAAAAGATTAAAAACCCCAACATACTTTTAAAACTATGTGTATAGACATGATACTAAAGTGTTTTATTTCTCAGAAATAGCTGTAATTCCGTAGATTTAGGCTCATATGTAGATGCTCTATTTTGATCAATTTCGTGAAAATGGGTAGGTAGTTTTTCAATTTACACAAAATCTAGAAATAACTTTAGGAAACCCCAACGTATTTTTATTCAGCCTGAAGTGTTCTTTCTTCTGATCTAAATATTGTTAAGAATAAAGCTAAATTTGGAAAGTTCTAGGCTTTTCAAAACACCACTTTTCAAGGGTTTTCACAGACTAGCCCCTTAACGCTCGTGCTGTATTACTGATCTCATTATATGTAATGACGAAACCCACAGGAGTATGCTCGGTATTTACTTAAACTCCGATGTAGGTTATATAAAGGCAGGTAGGCAATTTAGGTTAAAGTACATCAGTGCTTGGTGCAATTTAAATTCAATATTTAGGATAAAATTAACATGAGATTCGACATTGATATCCATTGTTTGATAAAGCAAATAATAGAATAGAATATAATATTTATTTGTTCAGACTACTTTTTAGTAACACACAAATAAAAACTAGTTTAGTAACAAAAGTCAAAAGTCAAAAAGTATTTTATTCATTGAAATCATAAGGATCATTTTGAATCGTCTTAAAAAATAAATTTACATTTACTCCTGTTCCAACGCAACCAGAGCTAGAAGAATCAGGCAACAAACACGGTCTGTTTTTCTTTTGATGATCCTTCTTACTACTAGGTGGGGAGCGCCTGTGTAGTGCCTCAAGAACAAGTGGAAGCTGATTCAAAGAAAAAAAAGGAAAATCAACTTAAAAGCCTTACTTAGGTAGTAAGTAAGATGATAGAGACAACAACAATTTAGTCCTCTAGACGAGCTTCCAAACCGGAGGACAATCGAACCGATCAGAGATCGCGCTTAGGATGCTGTTGCTGCTCGCGCGAAGCCAGTAAGGCCGTCTTTTAGCGTCAGATAGCGTCAAAAATAATGTAGCACCTCACAAACTATGGAAACTCTATAGAAACGTAATTTTTTCAAGCTATTATTATTAATTTGCAATTTATGTCCGGGTGGAATCTTGCAACTAAATTTGAAAGCAGTTATCCTCAACCGATTGAGCTGAAATTTGGCATTCCTGTCAAGTTCCGATGACAATACATTATGATGGTAACAGCGAGCTGATCTGATGATGGAGATGGAAGGTGGACAACGGAACTCTATCAAAAGCTGATCAAAATAAACCTAAACGAGTTTAGGTTAATTTTGATCAGCGACTGGTTACGATCACTAATTTTAAATCTTTCAAATTTAATTAAAAATACACAAGACAACCAGTGACCAACCATTGGTCAGTATTGAACTTGAAACGGCTGGTCTGATTTCGTAGGTTCGAGGTACACTTGCGTTATCTATTGTATTATAGGTCTGTGATTTATGCATTAGTGAAATTGCCCTGTTTGCATTCAAATAACTAACGCAGCAGGCAAATTTGCTTTGGAATTCCAGAGATCTCTTAATTGAATACTATCTATTGATTCAGTTTGCGGCTGACTTCAGAAATCCGATCCGGCTCAGAGCGGAGTAGATTTGTGTAGTTACTGCAGTGCTTGGTTTAGTTAGAGTGATGTTCTCTGTGATACTGAATAGAACAGTGAATACAGTATTGTATGTTACTGTCGGTATTTAAGAGGCGCATTTAGATGAAATTTGGAATGGAGATAGCTTGACACCCGCAATAACACATAGGCACATTTTTATCCCGATATCCCCACGGGATCGAGACCTATGCGGGTAACACCGCGGGGCGCTGCTAGTAACTCATAAAATACTTAATCCCTATCTCTTCAGCTCGCTTACCTCCAATTAGAAAACTCGTAAACCAAATACAGCGATAAAGTAATAAAACTTGACACAATTTTAAAGAGCGCGTAAGTACGAACTCGGCACCTCAATATCGATTTTCCTTTAAGTCTATTTTCGCGTCGCTCCTCGGCCCAAATACGTAAAGATCCCGGGGCTATACAGACTATTCGTTATTCTGTATCCGGGGTCATAGTGAGTATTGGTTATTCTGTCGCGAACCATTGTGTCACGCCCCACCTCTCTTGCTTTGAGAAATCGGTGAAGATCGTCTTTTTTAGGGTTCCTTGGGTACCTAGGGTTTGTCTGTTTGTCTGTCTCTATTCTGTCATGGCAGCCATCACAAGCCAGTTAAAATTTTCACAGATCAACCTTACGCAAGTTATAAAAATAGAATAAATCCAAGTTAATCAAATCAAAGTGAAATCACTCAGATTTTCTTTTAAAACTATTTTTGCCCTTTCCTCCCAAACCGCAACAACCCAAGCCGAGGTTCGTACCTAAGTGGTGCCCTTGTGCTCGTTGCCCCAACCTAACTTTACAGGTTGAGCGCCATCTGCGCTCACCAAAAGCCCGGTAAAGCAGTCATGGCCCCAGGCGGTCAAATGATTCGAAAAAAAAAACTCATATTTTCATTTAAACGGCTAAAGTAATCAACCTGAAATTTAAGTAGGTATACCAAAAAAAAAAAAAACAGTATTTAACCCCTATCGTTAGATTTTGACATAGCCCACCGGATTAGCAAGCTGAAGTGGCAATGGGCTGGTCATATATGCCGAAGAACCGACAACCGTTGGGGTAAGCGAGTTCTTAAGTGGAGACCGCGTCTTGGCAAACGTAGCGTGGGGCGCCCTCTGGCTAGGTGGAGCGATGACCTACGAAAGGCGGTGGCAGAAAGTGTATGAGAAGAGCCGAACACCGGGCTCAGTGGCGCGTATTGGGAGAGGCCTATGTCCAGCAGTGGACTAGCGTGGGCTGATGATGATGATGTTAGATTTTGAAGTTTGTAGGAAAAAGTTCCATTACGCTATTACAGTACGGAACCTCCATAGCCCAAGCCTCGCTCGCATTTGTCCGTTTATTTTAATATAACTTTTTAGATTTTGATAAACAGCTAGATAATGCTAAATTCTGGCACTATACGCGAAATAGCTAAGTTATAAATATAATAATGATTTATGGAGGCTAGCCTTACGACTCTATGACAGATGTGAGTGATGGATTACTGATGTGATGAGGCATTATCCCAAGAAAGTAGTGAAAGCAAATATAAAGTATTGCTTTAGATAATAAACAATCATAACTAAGCCAAAATAAAAAAATAAGTTATTAAATTTTGATCATCTTTGGGTTCGGCAAGTAAGCCGAATCGGGATTGAAAGAATTATCAATGTATAGAGGCAGCTGGCCGCCAACTTCCATCACTCTCTAACTCGGTAAAGTTCAGGTAAGTTAGTAAGTGACAGAATGGAGCTCGCAGAACGAAAAAAACTTTTTTTTTTTTATACTACTTGGAATGGCGGATCAAGAGAATGGCCCACCTGATGTTAAGTGGTACCCTCTGCCTATGAACAGTGCATTCCCTCACAGGTCACGTCCACCTAGGACGCACCCTATGTGGCATTGCACTGCGCTCGCCATCCCTGAGACATAAAGATGAAAAGTCTCATGTGCCTGTCAATTTACCGGCAACCTTACCCTTCAAACCGGAACACAGTAATGCGAGCACTACTGCTCGCAAATAATTGCTTGTTTTAAGAAAACTATACAACTTATCAAAAAACTGCCTTTGCGAGTTTTAAGAAATAGTCATTGCCTAATTGTTGTAGTAAAATGTATCTTGAAATATCTAAAACGTATGCGAAACAATGATTTTTCGTATATTTTTTTGCAGGGTTTTTTCATATCGTGTTTTAAGCGTGTTTTCTGTCCTACATAACCAATGAAAATATATAAAATTTTCATATTCTAAAATATTTGATCCGTAAACTGAGTTCTATTTCGATTTTTAAGGGTAAAATTAGATGTTACGGAGTTTTTCCGAGCGTCTTACCACTCTTTGCAATTAGTATATGTAGTAGTATACCAATACTTTTTGTCATTGCAAAATGTCCAACAAAATTGAGCTTTTGTTATTTATTGAATTATTTATATATATTATATTATGTTAGGTATTTATATAGCTAGGTATTTAATTATGTTAATCATTTAATCCCAACCTATAATTATTTTGAATAGCACTACGATTACGCAAAGGTTAGCTGGAAGAAAATGCTAATTAGCATTAAGTTCGCCTGTGTACTGCTTTTTTGTCCTGTGCAATAAATAATTTTCTATCTATCTATCTATCTATTCTTAGGAGGTTTCACTTATTATACCATCTCACTTGCAATACAGTCTAGACTCATCCCTTCAATGATTCTCGACTATAAAACTTCCAAAGTTTTTTTTATTCGAAGCTCATAATATTAAACTCCCGGTCAAAGATGGCATCCTCAAGCTGCTTGGATCTAATTTCCTACACATCATCGAAGAAACCTTTGAATAAGACTAAGCAACGCGAGGTAAATACAACATACCACACCAAGTAACACACCTATTAGTTAGGTAGCTGACGAATTAATTGATAATCTCGTTTAGGGAAGTCAGTTATCATCTCATAATAATCTAGCAACTGTATCGTGATGACAGTATTGCAAGAAGACCTTGAGCTCTTAGGTGTTCCCTCACGCCTACTCTCAACTTTGGCTCCTACATGGAGTCTAAGGCAAAAACACCTGCCATGAAGCTAGGCATCCTGAATAAGGTAAAGCGTTACTTCACACCAGGACCGCTTCTCAGTTTATATAAAGCACAAGTCCGGGCTGGTATGGAGTACTGCTGCCATGTTTGGCATGGCTCGGCCAAACACCAGCTTGCTGCCTTGGACTCGATCGAACGTAGAGTTTTCAGGCTTATAGGTGAGCAACATATGGCGGAGACTAAGATCCAGAGTCTCGAGCACCGCCGTAAGGTTGCATGCCTTTCGATCTTCTATAGGTTACATTTCGGGGAATGCTCCCAGGAACTGCACGATCTGTTCTCACCATCTCCTTTTCATCATAGGACGAGCAGGCGCAGGGCTCAGTACCATACTTACCTCATTAGTAGGTATACCTTCTATTCGCACTAAACGTTTCAGTTCTACCTTTATAACGCGAACTGCTACGGAGTGGAATACACTAACGTCGTCTGTCTTTCTTGAAAACTATAATCTGGGTCTCTTCAAGGCTATAGTGAATAGGTGCCTTCTAGACCTTTGTGCTCCATCTTCGGCCGCATCGTCACTTACCAACAGGTGAGATCGTGGTCAAACAAAGGTCCATGAATGTTAAAAAATAAAAAACCATAGGTATCATTGTAAAGTTTAGTGTATCGAAGAAATTAGTGTCTATCCAGACTGGTCTACAACGTCACTCAAATTCCTAGCAATTGGAGGTCATTAATGGATGTTACATTGGTTAACGTTTTGTAGGGTGCAGTAGAGTTATTTGGGTACAAGTTTTTGAATTCTTAAATTTTAGACTTTCTTCTGTATTTCTGTCCCAAAAACTACAAGCATACCTAAAATTGCTGAAAGTACTTTAGAGGTTTAGTTTTTTATATTTTATATTTTTTCTCCAACTGAAACAGAATTTAAAATATAACTTTTGAAACTATCATGGTTATGTACATAATTTTCACTAGAAACGGGATATTTACCATGATTTTTGAGTTTTTGATTTTTGCAACTGTGCCGAAATATCGGGAACATATAAAACTCAAAAATCATGGTAAATATCCCGTTTCTAGTGAAAATTAGAATTAAAAATAGTTTTTAAATGTCCAAGCAAAGTGCTTTTATATGATACCTCTCTTGATCTCACTGTCCCTCTTTTATTTTGTTTTTCCCTCTTGACCCCAATATCTCAACAATCTCTCGGGCAGTATAACTCATAACCTTACCTACAAATTTGATCCCTACTACACTACCCTACTCTATCAACCCCGTTACTAAAATTCATAAAGATCGTATTAACGGTTCGGAAGTTATCCTCGGACAAACATACATACATACATTCAAATACTGATTCTTTTTTTTTTTTTTTTTTTTTTTTTTTTTTTTTTTTTTGTTATACTACTTGGATGACGGAACAAGCAAGAGGCCCACCTGATGTTAAGCGGTAACCTCTGCCTAGGAACGGTGCATTACCTCATAGGTCACGTCCACCTAGGACGCACCCTATGTGGCATTGCACTGCGCCCGCCACCCTGAGACATAAAGATGAAAAGTCTCATGTGCCTGTAATTTCACCGGCACCCTTACCCTTCAAACCGGAACACAGCAATGCGAGCATTACTGCTTTGCGGCAGAAATAGGTATGGTGGTAGTACTTCCCCGGACGAACTCTTTCACAAAAAAGCTCTACTACTACTTCCAAGCTGACTCCGAAAACTCGCTTCGTTCAATTACAATAATTGGTTTTCTGATGCTTAGCGGTTATCCTCGTTCATTAAAATTGCTATACCTAGTTAGAGTCAAGGACGTTTTAGTAGTAGTAGAGTTTTTTGTGAAAGAGTTCGTCCGGGGAAGTACTACCACCATACCTATTTGTGCCGCAAAGCAGTACCTAGTGCTCGCACTGTTATGTTCCGGTTTGAAGGGTAAGGGTGCCGCTGAAATTACAGAAACATGAGACTTTTCATCTTTATGTTTTAGGGTGGTGGCCGCAGTGCAATGCCACATAGGGTGCGTCCTAGGTGGACGTGACCTATTGATAATGTCCTGTTCATAAGCAGAGGGTACCACTTAACATCAGTTGGGCCATCTGCTTGACCCGTCATTCCAAGTCATCGAGCAACGCAGGCCTCCTTACCGGAGGGGAGACGCCTTAGAGCTGTCAACCGATACATATTTATTCAGAAATTTTTGGGGGGGGCTTCACGCACTCACTTACAGTTTAATGCACACTTTTGTAACCAGTCGTTCTATCGCTATAAACGCACACATCTATAAACAGCAACACATCAAAAATCTTTATACACACATAGATGCTTTCTGTGTACAAACATCATGTTATGTCACAAAATTGACAGTAACACCCGTTCTAGGGACTTCCAGCACTCAAGTCGATAAATTAATAGTATCGATAACTTTTTGGTAGGAACTTACTTTGCCTACTGTATATATTCTGTGCTACCATCAAGGGTCATTGAAGGGATTTAAGGGCGGCTAGGTATGGGGGGAAGGGTTGAACGCTCTCTGTGAAGGAGGAGTTCCGGAGTTGTTATCGAGGATAACATACAGATCATTTTGTGGATCACTATGAAATTTTAGATTAGTAAAAGGTAGTAGTAGGCTGGAGAGAGAGGGGGTAAACGCGGAAACTTAGAGTATAGAGAAAAAATCAAGAAAATTTTGAGTACCCCAGGTACAACCACTAGCTCATGGGATGATTAGTTCTTGGGAAAATTTAATTAGAATTTTGTTCAAAGCATACAATAATTTCATAAAACTATGGGTCGGCAAGTCAAAAGAGACGAAAGGAAAGGAAAGGAAAAAACGCTTTACTTAGCTGCCGTCATCCTTCTAACCTACATAATCCATGTCGGTTCTGGCCACGAAATATACGATGTATTATATCTGTCAGTCACTGTTATTGTCAAAAACCAAAAATCATGATCCTAAGTGCCAAAAAACTACATTAGTCATTAAAAAGTAAAATTGTTTTTTTTTTACATTTCAGGCATAATTATCCCACGTCACATGGGATCCTAGTGTGGGATCACAACTATGTAGGTATGTGTTGGGTGTGTTAAGTTATTTTAATGTTAAACAATGGTAGGTAAAGTAATACTTAGCGCTTTACCTAGTGAACAGAATATCGCGTTGAAAAAATTATACCTAGCAATTTTTTTTTTAATTCTTTGGTCAATCAAAGAATAGGATTTGAATAGGAAAATCCCACGACACAGTACGGACACTCATGACACGACTTTTCTTGAAAATGAGTAAATGAGTTCAAACTGGGAAATGCTTTTGTTAATTTATCGTGATCACGTATCCCACAACCTAGGTAGGCATGCAACTTTTTACGAAAAACTATCACACCTCTAGATTTGTAATATCACATAGTAATTTAAATTCATGTCAAGATGTCGTTCCCCTCTGGCTATGCACAATTTCATTTGGGCATACGCGTTAGTAAAACTGTTTTCGCCCGATCATTAGGGCGAGCGAAGCGAGTCCTCTACTATCCCATGCAATTTTGTGGTACACTTAACGAAAAAATTATCCGTTGTAATTTAGCATAGTAATTTAAATTCATGTCTTTGTTTAAATATAAATAATCACGGAAAAAAAGCTTGCTAGCCCTCACCAAGCATGTTTTGCTTTTGCTAGTAATAAAATTGTATCATGATGGGCCGATTGCTCTGTCAGACTGAACCGATCGTGTGACGCATAGAGTAAAACAGTGTGACAGTGCTACAAATACTGAAATGTCGAATCGTTACATTTTCAGCTCTAAATCAAGGTCTGGAACATCGAATTTACGAAAAGATGGTGTTTTCTTTCACATTGTACCTAAGTGAATTTCATTATATATATAAGTATATTTATTTTTATTTTATTTTTTGATGCTGGACACAGTTCACACAAGATTATCCAGCCACAAGCCAAGCACAGCTTGTGATATGGACTAGATAACTGATATCCCTAGTACAGTACATTACATAGATATTTATTTTGCATTAACATAGAAAATACCCAGAACACCCTGAACAAATATCTGAAGATCGTACAAATATTTGTTCTGAGGCGGGAATCAAACCCGCAACCTCCTGCGTCACAGGCGAACCTTCGTCCACCGCGCCACAGAGGTCGTCAACTTATGGTATAAAATGAATAATTTCAAATTAAAATCATAACAGTTACCTACCTTGTTACATACCAATACCTTCATGGTGATTGGATTAACGGTTAGAAAGTTAGGTTAGGCTAGGCTATGGCTCCCGAATAATATAAATCAAATTTCAATAGCTTGTAAAACATATTAAACGAGCATTTATTTTATCGATAAATAATCTACTTTATTATTGAGGCACATCACTAATTTAGTTGTATAAAAGAAAACACGGGCAACTCACATACAGAAATTTTTGAGAAATAAAAAAAACTGTTAAATGAGCACAAAGCTGTTTCAGTGTGCATTGAGGCAGTTATTGTTAACAGTTGCTTATTTAATATAAAAAAAAATAGGTTTACCAACAGTCTACACATGTATGTCGGAGAGAGAAGTCATATGATGAATCTGGAGAATAGATCTACTGAGATTGAAGGCTTATAAACACCATGTGTACGGCTGCGAACAATCGTATTCTGTCGTGTCGCGCCACCAAAACGAATGCGCCCGAGTCTTGTTTACGCAAAGACGCAAAGCGATCGAAGCTCGGATATTATATTATATTATATTTATTATATTTATTATAAGGAAAACCAGCAGCACATGCATACAAAATAAATAAAAGAAGTTAAAGCAGAAGGCTATTAAAAGGTTTTCACGTTTAGAAATAATAATAGATACATAAAAAGAGATAACAGGCTGAGTGGACTAAAAACTACTATAAACTACAATCTGGTATACAAAACACATAGCAGAAAAATAGAACAAAAAATAAAAAATGAGAGATACAAATGATGAATACATACAAAACAGAAAACAACAGTATAACTATAACAGTAAAAGTAAAACAAACAGTATAAATGAAGGAAACAGATATAAATAATAGTAAACAAAAAAAAATAAGAACAAGAACCAAAAAAGTAAACCACACCTATCTCATGACGAAATTTCATCATCCTCCGCGGAGGGCGAGAAAAAGTCAGAACTGAGCCGCCGCCTCACGGAACCGACACTGGAGTAGAATAGGTCTAGACCTATTTGCTTAGATAATTTATTAAATTGGTTACCAACTCGCCATAAATAGGAGTTTTGGCGATAACTCGTTCTAACTATTGGTACATGAATAATCTCGTTATATCTAATTATTGTACGGGGAACAACAAGTGTTATTTTACTAAGAAGTTCGGGGCAATTAATATGATTATTAGTGATTTTGAGCAAGAAAAGCAGGTCACCAATTTCACGCCTTTTTTTGAGTGGCAGAAGGTGGAATTTACGACAAAGGTCAACATAGTTAGCAGAATTATACGGAACCTTAAGGCGAAAGCAAATAAACTTAATAAATTTGGTTTGAATACGCTCAATTCTGTTGATATAGGTATCATAACGTGGACTCCAAATTTGAGAAGCATATTCAAGTATGCTGCGCACGTAAGTGCAATATAAAATTTTAAATGTTTTACATCTACTAAAACTAACGGAGCTTCTCATTATAAAGCCTAAAGCTTTGGACGCTTTAGCAATGATGGAATCGATATGAGAGTCAAAGAGAAGTTAAGAATCATGCAGCACGCCTAGATCTCTCATAACCGTGCAATCCTGCAACCTCTGATTTTTTAATAGATAAACTGATTTGACTACAGTTTTTTTGCGAGTATATGTAATAGTAAAGCATTTAGACGGATTGAGATCTAGTTTATTACTAGCACAGTACGTGTCAAGTCGATATAAATCAGCCTGCAAGTCAAGCACATCCCGAGGAGTAACTATAGTCTTAAAAACCTTCATATCATCATCAAATGAAAGCAGGTTACTGTTGACAAAACAGGAAGAGATATCATTAATAAATATCAGGAAGAGCAAGGGTCCGAGCAGTGATCCTTGGGGGACTCCACTAGGAATAAGAACCCAGCTGGACATATAATTATTAACAACAACAGCCTGCGACCTACTGCAGATGTACGACGAGAACCAACGGAGCAGATCCCCTCTAATACCCATACTAAATAACTTAAGCAACAGAAGGCTATGGTCAATCCTATCAAAGGCCTTGCTGTAATCAGTATAGATTACGTCAACCTGACGACCATTATCCATTGACTCACTCAAGAACTCATTGAAAATAATAAGGTTAGACACAGTCGACCGCCCTTTAAGGAACCCATGCTGGAAGGGGGAGAAGTGCTGATGAAGCGCTGAATAAATCTGATTGTACACTATCCTTTCAAATAGCTTAGCAACTAAGCATAGCTTGGAGATAGGCCTATAGTTGATAATCTCACATTTAGAGCCCTTTTTATAAATTGGCGATACAAATGCTGCTTTCCAGAGCTTAGGTACGGCACTCAAAGATATTGATTTCTTAAATAAAAATGAAACAGGAATGTAAATTGACTTAGCACACGACTTGAGGAAGACAGGGCTAACGTGGTCTGGGCCAGCAGACTTGGATAAATCAAGGTTAGAGATCAATTTAAACACCTCATCAGGATCGATCTCAATACTGCCAATATCGCATTTCACAGCCTCTGAAGGGACTAATGAGTCAACGTTATAAGAACAGATGCCAGAGGGGACAAGGAAAGTAGAATGAAAATACTTAGAGAATGCTTCGCAGATAGATTCACCTGTAGCTACTGAAGCGTCTAAATAATTTAGATGTGAAGGTATACCATTTGATTTCGAGCGACTTTTTATGTAGGACCAAAACTTTTTTGGATTTTGTTCAATACTATTCTCAATGGATGACATATAATCGGCGAAGCATTTCTTTTCCAAGAGTTGGATTCGATTACGTAAAAGTTTGTAAGTGGCTAAGTCTGTAAGTCCACCATAAGTTTTATATATCCTATAATGCCTATATTTTTCCTTAATTAATCTAATGAGTGCCCGGCTAAACCACTTAGGGTAAGAGCTGCCACTGACCAACCTAGACGGGACATATTGGTGTTTAAGCTGATCTAAAATCGAATAAAAAAACTCAACTGCTTCCTCGAGCGAACGCGAATCAAATTCAGCATTCCAGTCCATGTCCGCGATATTGTTGTTAATAGATAAATAATCACCTTTGTTATAAGAATATTTTAAATAGGACTGAGATTTAAGGCAAGATACATTCAGAAAAGAGGCTCTGTGAAGAAGAGGTTTGTGGTGTGGTTTGTGGATATAAAAGGAGCGTACGAAAGCGCCAGAGCTCATTATTACATCGGCGTTGGCAGAGTGCACACGATTTAATCAACAAAATACAAAATCAAGTTCAAAGTCAGTTTGAATAAAATCTTAGTGAAACCTCTTTTGAATTTTCCTCATTTGCACGAGACCCACTGGAAAGCCCCTAAGTTGCCTTTTGCCGCTCGGAGGGATCTTGAGGATCCGACATGCATATATGAACTATATACCTATCTTTAGCTACAGAAGAAACCAATGGGGGCTTTTCATTTAAGTTTTTTTTTTTTATTCAATTTGGCTCAATTGATGGCCCTGACTCAACTGTGGTTGTCAAAATCAACAAATCCATCATACCTCTGTTATTTTGTGTGATAGTAACAAAATACCACGAAAATATATCACTTCGTTGTTGACTTTTACATTTCACTTTATTTTTACAGTTAAGTACACAGCAGCGACATCTATTTTCAAGGGTTTATAGATGATTTGGTATGGCCGTGAAAACCCCTCATTATAGGCAAACACAACGTGCAAAGATTGTACAGTAACCTCACAATGGGCGATCAACGATTTTTTTAAAGCATCTTTATTTACTTTTAACTGAAAAGAGTAAAGTTATTTAAGTATGATCAATATTGCCGATTTTGATAAAATTAACCACGTAGTTTTGTTCTTATTATAAACTAGAAGCAACCCGCGATTTCACTCGCATAAGTTTTGATCCTATGGGAACATCTAAATAAAATTTAAAACTATTCCAGTGGTCCAGCTATCGCCGTTCTAAATTTCATCCAATCCTTAGAAAATTTAGCATTTATAATATTACAAACATACACACATACTCACGCCTGTTTCCCAGAGAAGTAGGCAGAGACCATGAATTTCCACTTGCTACGATCCTGGCATACCTGTTTCGCTTCATTCACTCACATCACATTCTTCATATATGCTCATTGGTTAAGGGCGCTCTTAGCCTGGCCATTCTCCAGATCGACCCTGATCTATCCTGAATACCTTCACCGAGGTCTCCCCCTTCCAACTGTCCCATTCATGCTCATCTTATGAACTAGTTTCGTCAATCTACTATCATTCATCCATTAACCAATAACCCAAACCATCCAAGCATATCTTTCTCAATCCTTGTCACTATACACGTGCTCTTTCATTTTACAATGCTTTCTTAACACACAGTTTCTTATTCTATCTCTCAAAGTCCACCATACATACTTCTCAAACCTCTCATCTTCAGTGCATTTATTTTACTTTCATGTTTATTCTGCCTTAGCAACTTTCGCAACCACCATACATTAGTTTTGGCACTAACACTCCTCTATGCACATCCAGTCGTGCCTTTTTGAATACGTTCCGGCTGATAATAAGGCGTTAAGTTCACCTGGTTTCCAGAATTTACTCTCATTTAAATATCATCTTCATGCTTGCCATCTCTTGTAATCAAAGTTCCCAAATGTACAAACTTTTTCATGTTACACTTGTTGTTAATAGTAGTGTGATTTAATTCTATTTCTTTATATATAGTTACACATGACATTTACGTTGACATATCATCATACACCTCTGCGAGGCACAATTAATCCTTTTACCATACTGGTTCTTTCACCATTGGTCACTAGGCCCCTTTCAGGGACACTATATCTCAAGCTGGTTAGTGAACCAAGAAAGAGCCCGTGACACGAAGTAGTAGTAGTTAGTAGTTACCGGTTAGTTAGTGGTTACATAGCCATCAAATACAAATACACGTTATTCCACATGTCACATTTTGTCGAACGTGTTTAATGAATTGTATTTAGTAATCAAGGATATTAAGTAATCATCCACATCTTGGCTTACTGACATTACACGTTATATACATGTTTACGTCAGCAGAATAAATCCTGAAATGCACATTGATGTATTATACACATTTATATCTACGCTTTTGGTCACTTTTATGTCGCCCCTGTGTCTTACGATTAAGTGGAGCTCGATTGACGAGCGAGCAGGGCAGTCGTAAGGGAATTGGCTTTCATTGCGAATAAATCACGTAACTTGGCAGTGATTTTAGAGTAATGAATGACCAGTGTACTGAAGTGCAGTCGCAGTGAAGAGTGAACCAGTGTTATTGAATAAAATATTCACGGTTTGTTTTGTTAAACCGTTCAGTTTTATTATTTTATCCCGAACACGAACTCAAAAATTATAAAATCTGAGATGGCCACTTTTGTTTTTATACGGCTTAATTTTACTTGGTCAATTTTCATGCAATAAGTTATAATAATTTAATTGAAATTCAGGTACATGTGAAAGGAAACATTATCTTTTTGTAAATTTGATGATCCAATCATTTTTTACAGCATAAAACTGAACAATTCGGCATTTTTCTTAGAGCACTATCTCCCACGCGAGTCGATTCAGTTTGACAGAGCGATCGACGACAGCTAGTTTTTTATAAGCTGTATGCCCTCGAGGGCATTCAATTTAGAGGGGAACTACAGCGGGGAATGCCTTTGATGGCGTCTCCATTCCGTGTTGCTCGATGTTCCAAGTAGTATAAAAAGACTACTTACTAGATCTCGTTCAAACCAATTTTCAGTGGAAGTTTACATGGTAATGTACATCATATATTTTAAAAACTTTAAAAGTATCCACTTAGAAGACTCTTACGGAAATTCAATAACAAAAACTCGTAAAGCAGCCATCGAGGTATAATGTACCAGACATTAATACCTCAATGAAAGTAGCCAAAACTGATAACGAAACTGCTAAAAAATTTCATTTTATAGTGACCTAATAAAATGAAGACTCCACTATAAAAATTCGAAGGAAAGTACAAAGTAAGAAAGGAAAAACTTGGCCGGGTCAAGTTTTAATGAAAAAATGGACTTAATCGCTAATCTTGCCAGCTGTCTCGAACACTTGTTAGAAATTTCCAAAAAATTTCTTTCTGTCTCAAACATTTATTCAGCTCTGCCGAATGGAATGATCATTTAAAACTTTTAATATAAGAATGTAAAACAAAAACAGACATATTATCTTCATGGAGTGAAGATATTCTCTATTCCTATTATTCCTATTTCTGCCGCAAAGCAGTAGTGCTCGCATTGCTGTGTTCCGGTTTGAAGGGTAAGGGTGCCGGTGAAATTACAGGCACATGAGACTTTTTTTACATCTTTATGTCTCAGGGTGGCGGGCGCAGTGCAATGCCACATAGGGCGCGTCCTAGGTGGACTTGACCTATGTGACCTATGAGATAATGCACTGTTCATAGGCAGAGGTTACCGCTTAACATCAGGTGGGCCATCAGCTTGTTCGGCCATTCTAGAAGAATAAAAAAAAAAAAAAGTTTTGAAAATCAATCATTATATCGCCTACGATCCGATCTTTCGAAATTCATCCTAATATTATTTGCAATAACGTTCCATTCGGATTGTGTAGTTAGTCGTGAAGGGAGCCACGAGGAGGATGTAATGTGATTTCATCCTTGCTTCAGCGGGCACGTGCCCAATACCGAGCTTGGACCACAGTAACTATAATAGTAACTATCTTTCTCACTCCAAGGAACTAGTTATAAATCTGGGACACAGTCAGTGCGTGACGCTCAAACGATAGGGGTGCGATTTTTGAATAATAAAAAATATAAATCAAAATTGAAAAAAAGTGTTTTTAAAGAAATAAGTTTTTTGTAAAGAATATATTTTTCAATACATACAATACAATACTTTTATAAAATTTGTGATCGGAACCGTGTGCTGATCAAAATGAGCCTAAACACGGCCAGTCTACTATTATCTATCAAGGAGTTCCGTTATCCACCTTTCGCCATCATCAGATCATTTCACTGTCATTTATTGTCATCGGAAAGGATAACAGGTTCAAAATTCAGTTTCAAGATTTGTCCCACACTAACAAACATAAGTACCTATAACTAACAGGTCAAGTTATATAAAATCTATTTTTAAATTACGACGCTTTAGTAGCATTGAGGCCTGCAATGCTGTAAGTTTGGTTCTTGTTTGGTAGTGATACGCGCGTGCATGATAATACTATTTTTTTGAAATTCATAAAGATAACACGAATTGAGCAGTGAGAATGTAGCTGTGTGATAAGTAAGGAAGGAAACGAAAAAGCAAAGGAGTTGCATAATTAGTACATACTGTTTTGTCTTTAGCACCTCAATGTTTTGTCTCAATGGTCATCTTCGACAGACTCAGAAATAGGATTAGGTAGGTAGTTAGTTTGGGTACTCACGCATTGACGTCCGGCTAGTATTTTTACTATATTTTCACTGTTGTTGAGTCCTGAAGTATTAGCTTATATATTGCCTACTCGTTTGTAAAGTTTTAGAATTTTTTTTTTCGCTTATATTCACATGGATTTGATGAATTTTACTACGCAGCACACACTTTTGCACAAGATAAGGTTGACTTCTTGCATTCGACTGTCATTCATCTGACAGGGGGCCCAATTCGACTATTTTTTAAAGAAAAACCATTAGTGTACTATGCAATTACAATTCAATTACAATTGTCATTATAAATGGTAGTCTGCTAAATTTATGACTTTACGAATTTTTACGTAGAAAGTATTTACGATTGTTACTAAATGGTCACAATTATAATACAATTGAAAAACCATTGATGTTAGTAGAATACCAAAAGTGTCAAAAGTGACAAGTATGAGACGATTAATTAACAATTATAATACAATTGAAAAACCATTGATGTTAGTAGAATACCAAAAGTGTCAAAAGTGACAAGTATGAGACGATTAATTAACAATTATAATACAATTGGTTTAGTATAGTTGGGCCCCTGGCCAGTTGTTGATAGTGCTGCCAAATTTGAATTGGTGAGTTTGCGCGGCTGGTGAGGTTAAGGAAGGATAGGGATTTCTAAAGCCTGAACAAGTACAACATTATAACATTCGTTTGGATGATATTATGGTTACTATGACACTGGTTTTTTTAATGAACCGCCTTCATAAAGAATATTTAATAATCTTACTAAATTAAAGACGAAACGCATTAACCTATAAATACTTAGAAGTTGTATTTTGACTACCCCGGAATCATTCCCTGCACTAAACTAAACTAATGATATTTATGAGATACCTGCTGTGTATTAAGTCTCCTAGTTTTCGCGAAATCAACTTTCGCTATCTGAAGAAGTCTTGATCAGCTGTAAAGAGAAAAAAAAAACAAATAAATAATTTTGGAGAATTTATTTTAATTAGCAGATAGATATAAAATTATTTATTGCACAACTTAAAAAGTATTGTACATAGGCGAACTTAATGCTAGATAGCATTCTCTTCCAGCTGACCTTTGTGTAATGTGGAAAACAATAGTAGGTAGCGCACAACAATTTGATTAATGGATAGATTGTATAACATATTTACTATAATAGATACAGAAATAATAAATAAACACATACACATATTAAATAGACATCATAGGGATATCATAGGGGAAAACTATGATATTTATGACATACTATCAATTAAAACATGTGTGTTAAGTCTCCTAGTCGCGAAACCAACTTTCGCTTTCTGTAATGAGCACAAAACACCAAAAAAAAAAAGAATTTCGCGCCACAAGCGTGAGTATCTACCTTAAACATTTTGACTTTGGACAGCAGTTTTGAGTGACACAGCCCTTGTAGGGGGACCCGATAAAAAGGTAAATTAGAACATGACCTTTACCGGTCATCATAGACCGAACCTTTAATAATGAGTGTCGACCCCTAAAAAGGGAAAATGAAAACGGATAAGGTAAACCGATGATGACATGTGACATTCGAGCATAAATTCGCCATAACGTGACCAAGTACTGCAGTTAGTGACCTCAAAGTAATTGGACTTCGGGCAGCGCTAAAAAAGTGTCTGAACCAAAAGAAAGCATAACGTCTAGACTGTCCAAACACCTTTTTAGGGTTCCGTAGTCAAAGACAAGGAAAAAGGGTCTTGACAGGCACAGACGGAGAGACAGATAGACAGACGGTCAGGTAAATCCTTAAAGGGTACCGTTTTTAAGGTTCCGTAACCAAAAATTACGGAACCCTTATAGATTCGTCATGTCTGTCTGTCTGTATGTCTGTCCGTGTATGTCACAGCCTTTTTTTTCCGAAACTATAAGAGCTATACTGTTGAAACTTGGTAGGTAGATGTATTCTGTGAACCGCATTAAGATTTTTACACAAAAATTGATAAAAAAACAATTATTTTTGGGGTTCTCCATACTTAGAACTGAAACTCAATTTTTTTTTTTTCATCAAACCTGTACGTGAGGGGTATTTATGGATAGGTCTTCAAAAATGATGTTGAGGTTTCTAATATAATTTTTTTCTAAACTAAATATTTTGCGCGAGAGACACTTCCAAAGTGGTAAAAAGTGTGTGTCCCCCCCCCCCCCCCATAACTTCTAAAATAAGAGAATGATAAAACTAAAAAAATATATGATGTACATTACCATGTAAACTTTCACTCAAAATTGGTTTGAACGAGATCTAGTAAGTAGTTTTTTTTAATACGTCATTAATCGTAATCTATCAAAAAACAAAAAAAAAATGTTACTTGCTGCTACGGAACCCTTCATGGGCGAGTCCGACTCGCACTTGGCCGCTTTTATTAGGACTATTTTTATTTATCCTCTAACTGTCCAACATCCTAAATAAGACGATTTTTTTTTGGGACAATTATGACTAGTTTTATCGTTCCATTACTGCTTGATTATTGAACACATTTGAAGGGTTCATAGTGTAAACTGGCAGTGTATCGAACTCATTTGCCATCGTTAGAATTTTCAAAGATGCCATATTTTGGCGTTCATAGTGTATCTAAGTCAATCGTAGAGTTAAAATAAAGTCTTTGACTGCAGAATTTACTTTGAAATAAATAAAATAAATAAATAATAATAATAAATGATAGACAGTTCACACAACATTATCTAGCCCCAAGCTTACATCACATAGATAGATATGTTTTATTATACATAGAAAATACCCAGAACACCCTGAACAATTATCTGCAGATCGTACAAATATTTGTTCTGAGGCGGGAATCGAACCCGCAACCTGGTGCGTTGCAGGCTAACCTTTGCCCGCAGCGCCACAGAGATCGACAAATTTATATGGTAAAGTGGAAGATTCATAGATAGATAGAGAGATAGAAAATACTTTATTGTACACCTTAATAAAAAAAAATACGTAAAAAAACAAACAAAACTTAACTATATAACTAAAAGTTCAATGGGCGGTCTTATCGCTTAGCAGCGATTTCTTCCAGACAACCTTTGGATGGAGATTTATTTATAAGTTAGGAAGAATGGCCGGGGGTGTATGTATTTTTTTTTTTTTTTTTTTTTCGTAACATTGATAGACCTTTGTTTGACCACGATCTCACCTGTTGGTAAGTGACGATGTGGCCGAAGATGAAGCACAAAGGTCTAGAAGGCACCTATTCACTCTTGACTTGAAGAGACCCAGATTATAGTTTTCAGGAAAGACAGACGACGGTAGTGTATTCCACTCCTTAGCAGTTCGCATTATAAAGGTAGAACTGAAACGTTTTGTGCGAATAGAAGGTATACCAATGAGGTAAGGATGGTACTGAGCCGTACGCCTGCTCGTCCTATGATGAAAAGGAGATGGTGGGATCAGATCGTGCAGTTCCTGGGAGCATTCACCGAAATGTAACCTATAGAAGATCGCAAGGCATGCAACCTTACGGCGGTGCTCGAGACTCTGGATCTTAGTCTCCGCCATATGTTGCTCACCTATAAGCCTGAAAGCTCTACGTTCGATCGAGTCCAAGGCAGCAAGCTGGTGTTTGGCCGAGCCATCCCAAACATGGCAGCAGTACTCCATACCAGCCCGGACTTGTGCTTTATATAAACTGAGAAGCTGTCCTGGTGTGAAGTAACGCTTTACCTTATTCAGGATGCCTAGCTTCATGGCAGCTGTTTTTGCCTTAGACTCGATGTAGGAGCCAAAGTTGAGAGTAGGCGTGAGCGAAACACCTAAGAGCTCGAGGTGATCTCCTATAGCCACAGGTACATCTCGGAATACAGGAACTTGGAGAAACGGACTTTTATTTACGTATATTATTATAGGTACAAAATAAGTAAAAAATAATTAAAGAATACTTAAAATATTACAATATACACATACATACCATAAATACTTACACTACAGTAAAATAATACATACAGATACATAAATACATAAATAAATATATATATATACATGTTAAGAATTAGAGTAAACACGATTCCAAAAAAACCCCTCGATAGAAATATATACCAAGACCAATATTCAAAGTATTCAAAATGTCACGTCCGGTCCGTATACCCACGATGATGCAACCCACGATGAAAAGAGACCAATTGAAGTCCTGCCTACCCTTTCAGCAAAAAAGGCGTGTGTCTATGTATGTATGTATTCGATCTTCTAATAAGATCTGATCTTTTAATAAGATCTGATCTTTTAATAAGATCTGATCTTTTAATAAGATCTGATCTTTTAATAAGATCTGATCTTTTAATAAGATCTTTCGAATTATATCTCTTGAGGTCAGCTTTGACAGCCATAGAGTAGTGATAGAAGTATGTGTTACGAGTATCCATCAGTTTCATTATCAGAAAGGGAAAAGGAAAATGCGGTTCCGGGTGGACAGATATTCCAACCCTATATCCCGTGGGTACCAGGGGCACACAATTTTCAAGGAAATTGCGGAGCGTCTTTTTGAGTCCACGCGTGACCGGAATGCTGGCTTTTATTTTGGTCAACGAATAAGCATTGCCATTCAGCGTGGCAATGCAGCCAGCATTCTGGGCACGCTGCCGTCGGGTGACGGCTTGCTGATCTGATAGTTAGGGTTTATTGTCTTAGTTAAGATATTTTCAATGTAATTATTGATTATTGATTATTACGTACTAACAATAATTTAAAAAACCAGCCCTTAGATTTCCGAAGTTCTTGAATATCAAATTTCATAAGTGTTCATTGTTTTTATTGACGACCTCTGTGGCGCGGCGGGCGAAGCTTGGCCTGCGACGCAGGAGGTTGCGGGTTCGATTCCCGCCTCGGAACAAATATTTGTGCGATCGCAGATATTTGTTCAGGGTGTTCTGGGTATTTTCTATGTATAATAAAAAATATCTATCTATGTAATATATTGTATTAAGTATATCAGTTATCTAGTACCCATAACACAAGCTCTGCTTAGCTTGGGGCTTGATAATGTTGTGTGAACTGTCCAGCATTATTTATTTATTTCAGTTGCTCCTAGGTCAGTTTCTAAGATGGAATGTAAAGCATTTCGTGCGCCCTTTTTGTACATTAAAGTGTGGAGATTAGAAGCTTTGAGAGGATTAACTTGGGCGGACCTCCGCATGCCCTTTTCATTAAAACTTCCTCCGCGTTCCAACCGTTTTAATTATTGTAATTACAATTGAAACAAAATCTTCCTTGACTTCATTTATATGATATGAATGCACTAGCCCGCCCGCGGGTTTGCTCGCGTTTTACCAGGGAAAAGGTGGCCTATAGCTCAGTCAAAATTTTATCGAAATCGGTTCAGCTGTATCCGCGTGATTAAGTAACAAACATTCATACATCCAAACATCGTAACTTTGACTTTATATGATATTAGTGGCATTACTGGGATGTCATTAAATTTTTGTATATTTATTTACAGAAAGAATAATACAACTAATACAAAAAAAAATACGACGAAAATTAAAAAAAATACATATGAAACAGTTGTGCTTCCTGAAGACCGCTGCTAATGATCTAAAAGGTAGCTCAACTGATCCAAATCACTACGGAACTACAAATCACCAGACGGAAGGCCCTAAGATGCTGGCTAAGATTTCTTAAATTCTTAGTTTGCTAGGCGCATTGTTTGATCTTGCTTGTTACTAGGAAATCACCACGGACCTGAGTAACATAAGAACCATGAATATTCTCGATTGGGGAAGAGTGATTTTCTGTGTTATTTGAACCACATAATATTTCAATTACTAACTAAAATTAGCCGCATTGCTACGTCACGTGTG
This sequence comes from Operophtera brumata, assembly GCA_932527175.1. Taxonomy (NCBI): domain Eukaryota; kingdom Metazoa; phylum Arthropoda; class Insecta; order Lepidoptera; family Geometridae; genus Operophtera; species Operophtera brumata. The sequence goes on along the minus strand of OW052228.1, from coordinate 4,575,573 downwards.
ATACCATTCCGTTTAAGTTACAAATTGATTACGAGGTTGCCATTCGATTCGATTACCGCGGTTCGATCAACCCCAATTTTATTCCAATCCATTGAACCGTCGAACTCATTACGAATTTTAATTTGTTTCAGATCGACCGGAGACACGAGCCGAGTACACAATAAAACAACAAACAAACGAAGCGCCTTCAATCGATACAACTATTGATAGTTAGCTTAATTTTATATAGTTAGTGTAAGTGACGCAGCGTTATACAAGGTGTTTTTCACTCGCTGTAGTTGTAGCGTTCGATGCGTGCGCGGGTTACGGGCGTTTAGTGAGCTGGACAGGTATCGCGCGCCGGGCTAGCAAGATTGAGGTGGTGGGGGGGTGCGGGTGGGGCAGGCGCGCGCGCGTGCGTCCGCTGCACGCGCCGGGCCGCGCGGCCGGCATGTTGGCCTCGCAACGCTCGCAGTCGTGCAACGAGGAGGGCGCGTTCTTCGGCGCGCGCGCGCTGCGCCGGCCGCGCGGCAAGGGCAGCGGCAGTCCGCCCTGCTAGGGGTACGCCATGTCGCTGCGCAGCCTGCAGCGGCGACTATCCTCTGCCAATCACACGTGAGTACATATCATTATCATTGTACGTGCTCTTTTCAGAGACACCGCGCAGACATTTAGCAAGGTAATAAAGAAGTTTTTATCGCTAACAGCGATCCTCTCACTGTAGAGACAAACCAAGATTAGATTATTATTTTTGAAACTATCACGGTTATGTACATACTTTTCACTAGAAACGACTCAAGATTTGGTTATTTACGTTGTTTTATAAAATTAAATTTGTGTTATTTTGTGTTTTAAAGATATTGTGAGAGGAAAAATAAAGCTTAAGTATATTATTATTTTAACTTATTATGTTTTTCTCAAAACATTAAAATGTTATTATTAATAAAGAAGAAACTAGTAACACGAAGAAGATTATTTTACACCATATACAGGCCGTCCCGAGATTATGCTACATGAAGGGAAAGTATCTTAAATATATATTCATATTTTAACTTATTATGTTTTTCTCAAAACATTAAAATGTTATTATTAATAAAGAAGAAACTAGTAACACGAAGAAGATTATTTTACATCATATACAGGCCGTCCCGAGATTATGCTACATGAAGGGAAAGTATCTTAAATATATATTCATATTTTAACTTATTATGTTTTTCTCAAAACATTAAAATGTTATTATTAATAAAGAAGAAACTAGTAACACGAAGAAGATTATTTTACATCATATACAGGCCGTCCCGAGATTATGCTACATGAAGGGAAAGTATCTTAAATATATATTCATATTTTGCTGAAAGGAGACTTTAATTTATTTTTAAAACTTAGGAAGACTGCTTTAAAAGATTTTCTAAAAATGACTTGCTTCGTCTGAGAATCGAACCGACATACGTAAATGAAAAGAAGGGAAAAGGAAAACTATCACAACTAAATAGGCTTTTACAAGTTAACGAGTAATAGTCAAACAAGTTTTAGTAGTAGTAGAGCTTTTTTTGTGAAAGAGTTCTTCCGGGGAAATACTACCACCATACCTATTTCTGCCACAAAGCAGTAGTGCTTGCATTGCTGTGTTCCGGTTTGAAGGGTAAGGGTGCCGGTGAAATTACAGGCACATGAGACTTTTCATCTTTATGTCTCAGGGTGGCGGGCGCATTGCAATGCCACATAGGGTGCGTCCTAGGTGAACGTGTCCTATCAGGTAATGCACTGTTCATAGGCAGAGGTTACCGCTTAACATCAGGTGGGCCATCTGCTTGTTCCATCATTCAGTAGTATTAAAAAAAAAAAAAAAACATTTTATAAAATGTACTTGGAGAAGTAAAAAGGAAAACTGCGTACAAATTCCATTGAAAATTACTCAGATGAAGTTGTTAGTAGCGTAAAACAGAAAAGCCCCCCTTCTAAGACCGCATATTGTAACGGGCAAGTATGGAACCCGATGTACGAGTCCCGACACGTATTTGGCCATTTTTTCTTTTTCCCGCAAGTTAAGTATGTTTATTAATTTCCCAATCGTTATACTAAAAAAATTAACTAAATTCAGCTTTCAATTGAAATTCCAAAGACGATCTCACTGACTTTGGCAGACATCAAACCGTCGGATGGCAAGTCGCGGTGAATATTCAATCACGGAACCTAAATCCAGTACTCAATTCCACCTGGTCTAGGCAAATATAGACCTTACTACTTGGACGTTCGATGCATTTCGATCTAAACCGGTGATTACGCCAGTGGGTGCAATTAGAGGGTGTATAATCGATGTTTAATGTATTTAAATTGACATCAGCATAGCCTTTTGGTGTATAAATGCATTAGGGTACACTTTGCTTTTAGAGACACGGTTGGTGCCTGATAGTGGTAACCTCTGCCTTTATCGACGCATTACCACATAGTTCACGTCCACCTAGGACGCACCCTATGTGGCATTGCACTGCGCCCGCCACCCTGAGACACAAAGATGTGCCTGTAATTTCATCGGCACCCATACCCTTCAAACTGGAACACATTAATGAGAGCTGATATGCTTTGTGGCAGAAATAGGTATGGTGGTAGTACTTCCCTGGACGAACTCTTCACAAAAAAGCTGTACTACTACTTTACTTTTAATGGTTTCTGACTTCTCAGGAATACTCTAAGAAATTTTGCCGATGCCAAGTAATATAGTTTTATAAAAATTATAGTAGTCGCCAAGAGTCTCAGTCAAGTCAAAATCTAGTTTAAAATAGGGGCAGAAACGACCCACGTTTTTAGAAGGCAAAATGCACCAATCTGAAAAGGCACGCAATACACTTTTATACACATGTGCTCATAGTCTATGTTACATCGGTTAAAAAGCCACAAGAATTACACGATATAACTCAAAAAAGCAAGATAAAAGTGACGAGGTTTCTTTCCAAAAATGGCGGACCGAGTCTTGATGTATTAATCATGTTGAGTGACAAGTTCGGTCGGGTGCTGTTTGGACCATAGATTTAGAATATGTACTAGATCTACAATCAGAGATCGAAGATGGAACCAAAAAAAATATGTGCACGTGTTGGTGAAAGTCTATGTCCGAGTTAAAAATAGTGTTGTCCTCGACCAACACTTTTACATTGTCGATAGAATTCATCATCCGTCCCTGATGTGTATGGTAGATAAATACATCTTAATGCAGATTAAGTCTTTCATGAATAACACAGTTTGGCAGATTTGACGTCATAAAGAGAATTTTGAATACAGTTAATAAATAAACCTTTATTATTTATTGACCCCTAAATATTACAGTTTTATTTATAGGTGGGATCTTAGAGTTTCCCTTTTAAATTTTTTTTTTTTTTTTTTTTTTTTTTTTTCCTTAACCTATTGTGTCCCACTGCTGGGCAAAGGTCTCCCCCAAAATTTTCCAGGCATCCCGGTCTTTGGCAGTTTCCCACCACTCCTTCTCGTGAGCTTCGAGATCGTCCCGCCAACGCCTTCTCGGTCGGCCCCGTCGTCGCCTTCCGTCTTCAGGCACCCAAGGAGTTACTACGTTCGCCCACTTCTCGGGGTGCATCCGACTGACGTGACCAGCCCATTCCCACTTGAGCTTTGCTGTTCTGCTCCCCACATCGGCAATGCCAGTTATCGAACGCAGCATGGTGTTCCGCACTCGGTCGATGCGTTTAAGACCGAGAATGCTGCGTTCCATTGCTCTCTGGCAAATCTTGAGCCTGGACTTCTGTAACTCGGTCAGCGACCATGTCTGCGCACCGTAGGTTAGGACAGGCAGGATACACATGTCGATGAGTTGGCGCTTTAGTGTAAGTGGAAGGTCACCCTTCATGTGCTCTTTCATGGACCAGTAGCTCTTCCAGGAATTATCTATGCGGCGATCAATTTCCTTGTCCTGCCTGTTTTTAAATTTAAACTTAAAATGTTTGCTGCATATACCTAGTGGAGTTCTTATTTGAGTCCATCCCACTCTTCTTATAACCGATAACCATTTTTCTCGTAGCAAAGGATTACTTGGAAATCTGAAAGCACAAAAACATTTTATATCAGCCGTGCTACGCCCATATAATTTTTCACTCTGTTACTTTATCTATAGACAATTTATTACCCCAAAGTTTATTATTTTTCAAGTGTAAACCACGCTTTATGGATAACATTAAATTTAAATGTAACCCAAAAATTCCGTTCCAGTGGGACTCGAACCCGCACCCTCGCCTGTCATCGGCGATGCCTTAAACAATTTAGCCATAGATCGAGCTATGACGCTGGAGACGAAATTTGTGGGCACTATCAACTCGGCTGTAGCGCCAAGTTGATAGTGCTGTATCTACAGGTGTTTCATTGGAAACCTTCTGTTCAAAGTTCGAAAGTAAAGGCATCGCTGATCACAGGCGAGGGTACAGGTTCGAGTCCCGCTGGAACGGAATTGCTGGGGTATATTTAAATTTAATTTGTTACCTATTATTTTATTAAGCAGAAATAAACAATATTTATTTATAAAAAATAAAAAATAAATATACCCTTTCGGGAAAAAGGCGTGTGTACAACAACGTAAATATTTACTCCAAAATATCTACTACACAAACTGCAATAAAACACCCGTGGTGCTTTAAAGTTACCTTTTCAATAGTCAATACAAAAACACACACCTCAATGTCCACCTGGTTATTATAGATTTAAACGGTAAAATGTTAACAGAGCAAACATATTTACTCCAAACAAAGTAAACCTCCATTCTAGGATGGACAAAAATTTAATTTATAGTTAGGTATAGTGCGCTTCATGTAAAAAGTAGTAAACTAGGTAGGCACTCATTGAATGCATAGGTATACATCTCTTAAATAAGTAGAAAAGTAAGTAATCTCTTAAAACGAACGCTGGAACGCCTGAAGAAGCTTGACCGCCAGCGTTCTTTTTACATGATGCGCATTATACTACGATATAGACTGCAACAGGACTATCGATATTTCTGACGTCATCACTTGGTCAAGCCCTATCGTAATCAAACATTTTTATATTTTACATAAAATATTGTTTATTTCTAGGTGCAGCAACGAAATATTATTAAAAAATATAAGGGAAAGTCCTAATCTACGAATGAAACTGGTTTTTAGGCCATTTACTAAAGCAGAATTGATAAAATAAGCAATACAATCGAACTACCAATAATCTCTTATTTACCTGTGAAACGTGTATTTTCCCGGATAATTACGTCTTGTATATTCACAGTCACAAACTGAACATGACACCATTGTCATACAAAGTTATATTTGTTATTTAATAGTAAGATTACTAAAAAAATTACGAAATTAGTTAAACTGCACAAGAGACCGTCCGGTATGGGCATGAACTCAAGCAAAACATGTCAAATTCAATACATTGTTGCTGTCACTTTTCTTCTTGCACGGGGTACATTTAAAAATGACTTCTCTCTCCCACGCTTCGTTTGTCTATTTAGCGTAGTGAAAAAATTCTACGTCTATGGTTTGGACAGTCGCCTTGAACAATGACAGAGGGGCAAGTCCGAGTTTACACACACCATCGTAACGATGATCGTAACGGCGAGTGTACGTGTATTGCGTAGTAACTAGCCATTAATCTGTGACGTTTTTGGCACAGATTAATAGCTAGTTATTATGTTATACACGTACGATCGTGTTACGTTCACCGTTACGATGGTGTTTGCAAAACTCAGACTCACCCCTCAGATGTCAGTAGATCGCGGTTCCTCTTGTTCATTGTTTGCAAATGGGTAGATATCATGGAGGTATAATAGTAATGGAGTGAGTGTTAAAAATAGCATAGAGTGTTCCTTCTTACTCCTATCCTGGAAGATAGCTTGCTATCCTATGATAGAGAGAAACAAATATATTGTCACACGAAAGTCGTCTTTCCGTTCCGTACCCTGAATTTTGGTATCATGCATATACATCTCCCTCTAGATTGTTACCATGAATGTACTAGTAATTTGACATTTGGCCTGGTACGACTAACACAAATAAGAACAGATAGATTTATGCTTGTCTCATTCCAACACATGAATGCATTCATATAAAAGAATGAGACTGGTATAATCGCTAACGTTTCGTTTTTAGCCTTAGTTCCATGCCTTTAGTCCATCTTCCTAGGTAGATATACTTATTGGTCTGTGGGGTAGATCGCACAACGCATTCATCGTGTGAAATGGATTGCAAATCGTATTAGTTTGCACCGGATGGCATTCCCGAAGTTATCGTATTGGCAATCACGAATGCAAACTAAATCTGTGCTGTATGCACATGTACCATTTCATAACGTTTGCACAGACAGTCAATATACTTCTAACAACCTACCTTTGTAATTTTAGGGTGTATACATGGGAGGATATACGAGTAGCTACCTGGTCAGTTGATGTTATCACCAAAAATCTTCCAGGGACTAGCTTTGCTAGACAGTAGTTATGGACCTACGACAAGATGATACTGATGATACCTCATACATTAAAATCCATACAGTACAGGTGCAACGCGGTACAACATACATACAAAGCTAAGCGCGAAACACAGCTGTGACCTGACAGCCATAGCCGGGGAAAAAGGTAGTTTTTACCTTGGCTCAAATAAAATTGCACCTTTCATAAAGATAATCAATAATATATTCGTTCACAATAAAGTAACTAAAAATATAAAATAAGTCTATAACTCTTAACAAAAATAAGGCTTTGTTACCTACAATTACTTTTAATAAAATCTTATATTTGGTTAAGGTGAATGTTCAAGTTTCCTTGCCCATACAAAATACTTTAGGCCGTTACTCAAACCACAGATTGTCATTTTATAAATTGACTTATTTTGTAGGATTCCTAATGATAATAGTTATCGCGAATGGTCGTTCCAAACAAAAATATACAATAGGGAATTTTTAAAACAGGTTTGAAATACGACAATTTTTACAAATGTGTGAGTTTATTTTGCACGGACATCTATTATCGTAGTGAGATACTTTTACGCAGCAGAGCACCCAGTTTAATTAAAGATGACAGTGATGGCGCTAAATTGACCTTCAAACATAAGAGTTTTGCGTAAGATAGTAAGTAAACATGATAGAGATGGCGCTAAATAATAAAAGTGATGTTTTAGTCGGCAGGTCGTAAAAAGTGGGGTAAAGTAGTGGAAAAAGGTCAAAAGTTAATGAAACTTCAGGATGTTGTTCAGGGATGGTTAAATAAAAAAAACAAGTTTTGGACCTCGAGGACCCTGTGCGAAAAGAGGAGGGGGCGGGAAACTGCACCTTCCGCCGGTTTTTTCTCAATAACTTTTTTCCCTTACATCCTACGGCAAAAGTACTAATTATTTTTTGTAGAACGTTAAATTTACTATAATTTTGATTATTCAAACTTGATTGTATGTTGATAAGTTACCGAGATATGGCGCTTCGAAAAAATATTTTTTTAGAATTTGCTAAAATGTGCCGAAAAATGCTAAATTCCACCTTATTTCTTCTGTTATACCATGGTTATACCCAAATAATGATGGAATGTTATTATAATTATGGTTCCTGGTTACAATCACCTGCTTTGGAAACCCCTCCACCCAAACCAGATCTCAAAAGCTGATTTTCTTCTCTGATGAAAACCAAACATTCACATCATCATGTTGGTATTCATATTATAGTGCAGTCAAGTTAAACATGAAAAAGGGGTCGTGCTTACAAAAGTTCCGGTCACGCTGATTTTTTATATGTTGTTAATACCTTAACCACTATTAAAAAACCATATTTTCCAAGTGCTGAGCGAGCGGCTCAAAAAATCATGAAATTTTATATATTTTTTCAGTTTTTGCTCAATATCTTAGTCAAGGAAGGGTCTGACCGGTATAGTCAACAGGCATATTTTTAAAGTAGACTAAATTTTCTACAATTTGACACTAAGGCGAGATCTATACAGCCATTGGTTTCCAAGATAAAGTTCTTCGAAAATAGGCAATTTTTCTCCTAAGTGTTTTTTTAAGAAATTTTTACTTATTTTGTGAAATATATTCTAAAATATGCATCCCACGTCAAAAATTATTTTAATGAAGTTGTAGTAAATTATTGTAGCTTTCATTTGAAACCAAACTGGTACCTTAAGGCCCGGCGGTTCTCTCAAAAACGACAGATAATCAAAACCAGTCATAAAGAAGATGCCACAGGCCACCATGCAGCAAGATAAATAAATAAATAAATAATGCTGGACAGTTCACACAACATTATCTAGCCCCAAGCTAAGCAGAGCTTGTGTTATGGATACTAGATAACTGATATACTTAATACAATATATTACATAGATAGATATTTTTTATTATGCATAGAAAATACCCAGAACACCCTGAACAAATATCTGCGATCGCACAATTATTTGTTCCGATGAACAAAATGAACAAATGTTCCGGGAATCGCACCCGCAACCTCCTGCGTCGCAGGCCAACCTTCGCCCGCCGCGCCACAGAGGTCGTCAATATGCTACCTCCAAGCAATTGCTGAACTGGCGGGAAGTCAACTTGTATCCCACTAATTGGGGGTGGAAGCAGTCTTCTGCAGGGACTCAGTCTTCTCTTCTCAACCCCATCCCCACCACCATGATCACGGCGTCCTCAAATGCCTGCTTCACTTCGATGCTAGCATCCACCATTTGTGTCATCAACATCGAAATGAATGCTCCCATATTGTGATCTTTTGCCAGAACTTTTCTTGTGCTATTGTGACCATAGTAGATGAGGAGAACACGACTTTGGTTGGTGCTTGTAATGCAGACTGGCGAGCTCGTTCTGCTGCTTTGGTGCTTTGATAGCCGGAGTTAGTGGGGTATCCATCAAAGACAACAATCACATTGCTACCAAAGTGTCTCTGCACGTAGTTGATGTACTTAGAAAAAAACACACATCGCCATATCTCGATAATCTATTGACATAGAAACATGTTTTATTAGTCCAAATTATAGTAAATTTAACGTTCTACAAAAAAGTAGCTGGTACTTTTGCCGTGGGATGTAAGAGAAAAAAGTTATTGAGAAAAAACCGGAGGAAGGTGCAGTTCCCCTCCCCCCCCCCCCCCCCCCCCCCCTCCTTTTTTCGCACATGGTCCTCGAGGTCCTAAACTTGGGAAAATGTTAATTAACTATCCCTGAACAACCTCCCAAAGTTTCATTAGCTTTTGACCTTTTTCCATCTGAAACCACCTGCCGACTGGACTGTAATATGTGTTATTTATGAGTATATCAAGCGTAGAGTGTGCTGCCTTATGAACTTTTGCTGATTTTCTCTATCATCTTACTTTTGACTGCCTACCTAAGGAAGGCTTTTAAGTTGATTTTCCTTTTTTTCTTTGAATCAGCTTCCACTTGTTCTCGAGGCTCTACACAGGGGCTCCCCACCTAATAGTAAGCAGGATCATCAAAAGAAAAACAGACCGTGTTTGTTGCCTGATTCTTCTAGGTCTGGTTGCGTTGGAACAGGAGTAAATGTAAATTTATTTTTTAAGACGATTCAAAATGATCCTTGTGATTTCAATGAATAAAATACTTTTTGACTTTTACTTTGATATGTTGCCGCTCCGTCAGCAAAAGTTTAAAAGCGACGTTGCCAAACCGTTACTAGTGTGAACACACAATACTTTTTATAAGTTGGCCGTAATTTCTACTATAGCGAGCTAGTTCTGATAGGGTTGCCAACTGTACTTATAATAATGTATTCTAATTTATTTTACAACTACGTTCTTTAAACTTTGCAATAGCATTATAGTGCGAGAAAATACTTTATTTCAATTTAGGTAGCCTACCCAAGTTTTAAGTTACTATGTGAGGTGTTAAAAATAAAACAACGAAAGAATACGTGAAAACTTGGCCAGAATCAATGATAGTATGATGCACGATTCTACGAATTTTGAATAGTCTTATATTTCAAAATGAGTGAAAGTACAACATGGATTTAAAACACTAGAGAACAGTGATCACCACGAAAGCTGCGAGCGAGCCGAAGGCGAGCGTGGCTCAGTAGTCAGCAGGGCCTGCAGCGAACCAGAACCAACACCTGAACGCCAATACCCTAGATGATGATGATGATGATGATGAAGATGATGTTGTTAATGTTCATCACCACCACCATCATCATCACCATCACCATCATCATCCTCATCTAGGGTATACGCGTGCAGGTGATGATGATGATGATGATCATGATGTTTTTAATGTTCATCACCACCGCCTTCATCACCATCACCACCACTAACATCATCATCATCTTCATCTAGAGTATTGGCGTGCAGGTGATGATGATGATGATGGTGATGGTGGTTAATATAATATACAGTTGTGGTCATATAATTAAGAACGATTTGAAGTTCTAGAAGTTTTTTATTTAAATCGTATCATACACAGAGATGTGTACCTTCTGAGAAGCAACTAGTTATGTTATATAATAGTCACATTAATAGAGCAACCTGACTTAAGAATAAAGTATGAAATCGCTAACTATTTTTTGCACATTTTATTGATTTTATCAAAGTAACACATTCAAATAGTACTGAAACTGGACAAATAATTAAGAACGATTTATTTAACTGCTCGGGAATTGTTTTGTATGACACTTAGATTTAAAAAATCACAATATTATGTAGCACAGGAAACATAAAAAGAAATTTAATAAATATTTAACTAAAATTAATAGTTAATAGCATATCCACGGCTTTTAATTACAGCTTTACACCGGCGAGGCATTGACTCTATTAATTTTTGACATTTCGCAAGAGAAATAGAGTTCCATTCTTCTAAAAAAACGTCATACAGCTCTCTTAAATTTCCACACTTTGTATTTGAAACCTTTTTCTTTACTTCAAACCACAGATTCTCTATTGGGTTTAGATCTGGACTGTTAGCAGGCCAGTCTAAGACAGAAACTAATTGCGCTGTAAGAAATTCCTTTACGGTGCGTGCAGTGTGCTTTGGATCATTGTCATGCTGGAATGTCCAAATGACCGGTAGAAGAACGTCTTCAGCGTATGGTAACATTGTTTCTTCCAGTATATTTTTTTATTGGAACTGATCCATGTTACCTTCTATCAACTTTACAGGTCCTACACCATGTCCAGAAAAGCAACCCCAAATTTTCACATTTCCACCACCGTGCTTTAATGTAACTTTCGTGTACTTTGGGTCGAATGCTGTATTCGGGGGACGTCGTACATATGGTTTTCCATCAGAACATACTCTGTTTATTTTCGTCTCGTCAGAAAAAAGTACATTTTTCCACTGTTGCACAGTCCAGTTTTCATACTTTCTCGCAAATGCAAGCCGGGCTTGCCTGTGGCAAAGTTTTAACATGGGTACCTTTCTTGCTATCCTACCGTGCAATTTTTCTTCTACCAAACGTCTTCGAATAGTGCGTGCTGAGATTGCTGAAGGGTTGTTTTCACCAAAATATTCTTTTCTAAGCTCATTGGACCCTTTAAAAGGATTTTGTTTTGCCATACGAACGATGTTTCGGTCATCTCGAGGAGTTGTTTTTCTCTGTTTAGGTACACGTGGAACATTCGAAGTAGTTTGATACGTAGCAAAATGCTTTACAGCGTGAAAAACCATCGTTTTTGAACATTGCAGATGGTCGGCTATCTTTTTATAAGACCAATTCTTCCGGCGAAGTTTTATTATTACTTCCCTTGTAGATTTATCACAACTTTTATTTTTTCCCATTGTTTTTTCTAAAGAAGCAATCACCTTTAATCTTTTACAGCACGTAATGGCGCCAACATTATACAAACAGTAACAAATCGACTGAGTGTTCTCTATTTAAATTTGAATAAAGGTATAAACTACTTAGCGTTCTTAATTACGTGACCAGCCAGTAATAAGGAATACTTTGTTTAAAAGTAGTGTAAAAAGTTTGCCTATTGATTTTTAGCCAATCATGTGTATCAATGAATACAGTGGTAATATGGAAATGTTTTACGATACCGAGAGAAATAAAAACAAATGCATACAATTAGTTTTGCATCTTAGTTGGAAAAAATCTTCCCTTTATATCAGCGTTCTTAATTATATGGCCACCACTGTATCTTCATAATGTTGTTAATATTCATCACCACCGCCATCATCATCACCATCACCACCATCATCATCATCATCATCATCATCATCATCATCTAGGATATTAGCGTGCAGGTGATGATGATGATGATGATGATGATGATGATGGTGGTGGTGATGATGATGATGATGGTGGTGGTGATGAACATTAACAACATCATCGTCATCATCATCATCATCATCATCATCTAGGGTATTGGCGTTCAGGTGATGATGATGATGATGGTGATGGTGGTGATGTTGATGGTCACCACCATCATCACCATCTTCATGATGTTAATATTCATCACCACCTCCATCATCATCACCACCACCATCATCATCATCATCATCATCATCTAGGATATTAGCGTGCAGGTGATTATGATGATGATGATGGCGGTGATGGTCACCACCATCATCATCACCACCACAACCATCATCATCATCATCATCATCACATGCACGATAATACTTTAGATGATGATGATGATGATGGTGGTGGTGATGATGATGATGATGGCGGTGGTGATGAACATTAACAACGACGTAGTCATTATCATCATCATCTAAGGTACTGGTGTGCAGGTATATAGATCATCTAAGAGTACGCTCGGAAATTTGGAGATTGGAGTTGCTCGCGTCCATAGGAAAATACCCTCGCGTCCCTAGACGTGATCTCTGGGTGGTGTCAAACGGGTAACAACATTTCTGGTGGTAGGCTTCGGCCGTGGCTTATCACCACCCCATGGACATAGCCAGTCCGTGAAGCGACATTGTCGTGTTTCGGACTGATGTCCAGTGTAGCCATCGTGGAAGTGACGGGTTTGAGCAGCTATGGTATTCGGGGTACCGCACAGTGGGGCGATTTTGAAAAAAGGTGGACGTAGGAACAAATTTCGTAATTTCGGTCTGAAAAAATTGCAACTGATAGGAAATTGTATGGTGATTAAAATATATTCTATTCAATTTGCAAAAAAAGGCACTTCTTCATGGGTTAAAAAAATAGTTTAGAAAAAAATGTATGGAAAGATTTATATTATATTGTTTTTCTCAAAAATAAGAAGTTTGTTAAAAAAAAAACAACAATAGCTTAAAGTAGCTGCCGTCTTCTACAAATGGGTCATATAGGGTTCTGTTAACCCTGCAGCATTGGCAGTTAAGGGGGTTAAACTCTTGAAAAAAAAAAATTATTTTGATACGAGCATCTGATAGGAAATGTAGTGCTTGTTAAAAGTTATTCAATACAATTTTCCATAACAATGAGTCTGTGATATTATAAAAACATATTTCTGAAAAATGCGATGAAATATAAATCAACATATTTTTTCTCGGAATTTTAAAAGGTTTTCATAAGAAACTTACACTACTTAAGTTCTTTACAAAAAATAAATAATAGTTTTTGGCTTAACGCTGTTGCAGCGGTATTTAAATGGGATCAAACTTTAAAAATATATGATTTAATGTTAAATGTTAATGGAAAATGGTTCAATTTCTGTCATTCGCTCAGTCTTATCTAAGTAAAATTAATAAATCATAATAAAATCTAGTGTAAAAAACTTCTAAGTCTAACTACTGGCTTAGTAATTATCTCCAAATAACTTGCCAATTTTTCCGATACTCGACATTTCTGACCTTGTAGGTAGGTACCAGATATTTTTCATTGCTACAGTACTTTCACTGAGTATTACGTTCATAATAGTAATAAATCAAAATAAAATCTAGTGTCAAAAAGTACAAAGATCGCTATAGTCTTAATAATTATCTCCAAATAACTTGCCAATTTTTCCGATACCTGAGCCTAATGACTGACCTTGTAGGTTAAGTACCAGATACCTTTCATTGTTACAGTACTTCCACTGAGTATTACTTTCATAAAAGTAAATCACCATATCATCTAGACTCTAGAGTCACTAGAGACAAAAACTACAAAGTTAGCGATTGTCGTATGGGGCCATTCAAGTATTACGTAAGCAGATTTTTTACAACTATTTATAATGCGCGTCATGTAAAAAGAACGCTGGCGGTCAAGCTTCTTCAGGCGTTCCAGCGTTCTTTTTAAGAGATTACTTACTTTTCTACTTATTTAAGAGATGTATACCTATACATTGAATGAGTGCCTGCCTAGTTTACTACAAATAATAAAATAAATAAATAAATAAATAATGCTGGACAACTTCACACAACATTATCTAGCCCCAAGCTAAGCCAGAGCTTGTGTTATGGGTACTAGATAACTGATATACTTAATATAATACGATACATAGATAGATATTTTTTATTATACATAGAAAACACCCAGAACACTCTGAACAAATATCTGCAGAACGCACAAATATTTGTTCCGAGGTGGGAATCGAACCCGCAACCTCCTGCGGCGATGTATCATTATAGTACGCGTCATGTAAAAAGAACGCTGGAACGCCTGTAGAAGCTTGACCGCCAGCGTTCTTTTTACATGACGCGCACTATGCCCACCCCTTCTGTGTAAGCTGTGTTAGCAAAAGTAAGCAAACCTCTTCCCCCCCTCCCATGCTTACTTAATCATTGGTACCTATATGCATTTTTCTTTTAATGTATTCTGTTTTTTTATTGATTCGTGAGCAGTAGTTAGCAAATAGGCTTAACTAACTTCTGTACATTTTGTACTTTTGTATTTGTATGAGATTTTTTAAAACTTTCGAATAATTTTTGATATTACTTGGATTTGTTTATTTGAAACGACATGTTAAACAGTTAAGCTTGGGCGAAAAAGGATCACCGGTTAAAACAAACATTAACTTGCTTTGATTTGCTTACAATACGTCAAATCGTCATTCGAATCGAAACGAAACAATAGATTGACGGAAGAAATTTAGACGTGACAAGTGCGCGCGGTAATCCCCACTCGCTTCTAGGTGAGTACCTATAACGTATTCTTTATTTGTGGGAATCCCCGACATGTGAGTTTTATTTTCAAGCATAGACAATTTGTGGGTTGCCATTTGTGTAAAATAAGTAAATAATAACTGCTGACGTAATCACGATATCGACCATGTCATCAAAAATAAGCAAAACAAAGACCCCCCCGCCCCCCTCAAGCGCTTACATAATACTTGAACGCCCCCTATTACTTATCTTGAAATAATTTGCCACGTATTATTAATAATGGTCCCGATACTTGAGCCTAATGACTGACCTTGTAGGAAGGTACTAGATTCCTTTCATTGTTAGAGACCCACCAACTTATCTGTAGAATTTAATGTATGTAGATGATAGAAAAATGTAGGTAAGTAAATGGTTCTACTGATAATTTGGTGGATCTTTCCAGTAAGTGATTACTAGTTTTACGAAGGTTGCTTCTAGTTTTAAGGGGATTTTGTCATTATTAACTTTATTTGGGAAATATTTTAGTTACATCGATACTAAAATATCTATCATATGTTTTATGAAAAATGGCTGCTGGGAATTCCGGACTATTTTAAAATGGTAAGAGGGTAAATCATATTAACAGATCTGTAAAGTTTTGTTGTGATGCTCTGATTTTATTCATTGGATGCGATGATTTCTCTGATGAAGATAGTGCTCTTGCTCTTTCAACTTCGCTGAATCTAACGAAATGAAAATACTTATCCCTGAGGACAATGTTATCAGATTCCAGCATATCTGTATTGCCCTTCTACTACAAGATATTAGAAGCCAAAAAAAGATACTACCCTACAGAAGGTGTTGAAATAACGGAGGCAAAGATTAAGTTACAAGTCCTTTTGGATATAACAACACAATTAAATAAATAAATAAATAAATAATACTGGACAGTTCACACAACATTATCTAGCCCCAAGCTAAGCAGAGCTTGTGTTATGGGTTCTAGATAACTGATATACTTAATACAATATATTACATAGATAGATATTTTTTTATTATACATAGAAAATACCCAGAACACCCTGAACAAATATCTGCGATCGCACAAATATTTGTTCCGAGGCGGGAATCGAACCCGCAACCTCCTGCGTCGCAGGCCAAGCTTCGCCCGCCGCGCCACAGAGGTCGTCACAATTGGCAAGTTATTTAAGTTATTTGGAGATAATTAATAAGACAATCTCTTAATCTCTTAGATCTTTGTACTTTTTGACACTAGATTGTATATTGATTTATTACTTTTATGAATGTAATGCTCAGTGGAAGAACTGTAGCAATGAAAAGTATTGGGTACCTACCTATAAGGTCAGAAATGTCGAGTATCGGAAAAATTGGCAAATTATTTGGAGATAATTACGAAGCCAATAGTTAGACTTAGAAGTTTTTTACACTAGATTTTATTATGATTTATTCATTTTACTTAGATAAGACTGAGCGAATGACAGAAATTGAACCATTTTCCATTAACATTTAACATTAAATCATATATTTGTAAAGTTTGATCCCATTTAAACACCACTGCAACAGCGTTTAGCCAAAAACGAATATTTCGTTGTTGTATAGAACTTAAGTAGTGTAAGTTTCTTATGATTTAAAATTCCGAGAAAAAATATGTTGATTTATATTTCATTGCATTTTTTCAGAAATACATTTTTATAATATCACAGACTAATTTTTATGGAAAATTGTATAGAATAACTTTTAACAAGCACTACATTTCCTATCAGATGCTCGTATCAAAATAAACAATATTTTTTAAGAGTTTAATTCCCCTTAACTGCCAATGCTGCAGGGTTAAACCGTCCAGAACCCTATATGCCCATTTGTAGAAGACGGTAGCTACTTTAAGCTATTATAGGTTTTTTCTTGAACAAACTTCTTATTTCTGAGAAAAACAATATAATATAAATCTTTCCATACATTTTTTCTGAACTTTTATTTTAACCTATAAAGCAGTGTCTTTTTTTGAAAATTTAATAGAATATCTTTTAATCACCATACAATTTCCTATCAGTTGCAATTTTTTTTAGACAGAAACTACGAAACTTGTTCCTACGTCCACCTTTTTTCAAAATCGTTCCACTGTGTACCGTGATTTGAGCCAATTCACTTCCTATTTGTGTCATCTAATTCACGCGTTGCGCGATACGCGTTACACGCCGAACTTCACAGAGTGCAGATTTCTTACTGCGCAAATCGTGAATATTCACGTGAGGCTTCATGCGGCCCCGAATACCACGGCAGTTCGTGCACTGGATTCAGCATGTGCGTTTTAGAGACCGCAGCAGTGCAAGTGTGCCGGTTGGCTAGGCTTGGAAGGTAGCGGGATCCGAAGCACGGTTCTCCGCTGGCTGACTGCAGGTTGTAGGGGGCCCAACTAGTAAGCTAGCCCGCCGCCTTGCGAAAAATCCCAGAATGCTCCATCGTGCCGGTTGGCGACCGGATTAGAGGACCCGATGGCCATTCCTGGAGGGAGGTCTCAGTCTCCAGTCTAGTCTCCCACTGGCGCAGGAGCCCGCTGTTTGTCTCTAGGCTTTCACTGACCAGTGCCTCACTCAACAGCCGTTTTTCCCACAAACCTAATCACTCCAAAAACCAAACCATGAAAAAGTCAACATATAATAAGTTGCGCTCACAGCGGAAGCACTTCCTACACAACCTATCATCTTACCAACGGTTATAACAGTTTTATTTATTTTTGTTTTCAATTCTCTAAGATCTTGTAGTACCTTTACCTATACTTAGTAGATTTTTGTTTTTGTCTTCTTGTTTTATGTGAGTGTTGTGCGTGTGGTAAAATAAATAAATTTTCTTTCTTTCTTTCTTTCTTTCTTTTCTCTCGCTTTAAGCGCACCTCTGAAACATTAGAGGACTGCACTCCAATCTCGATCCGGTCCACCATCACCTAGGGACAGCTAAGCCACACTTATTATTTAATCCTCACGGAGACGCAGATTCAATGAACCCGATTTCTCAGTTTTATGTACTTTGGTGGACACCGGCTTAGATAAAATTATCAATGCTGGTTTATATCATTGTCACTCTGAAGACCACGAGACAACCAGGTTGTTCAACTACATCAGTGAAGCGGCGGATGTGGCCCAGCAACGTTATCCTGATGCCCAACTGGTGATTCTGGGGGACTTTAACGCCCACCACCAACAGTGGCTGTTCCCTTACCAGTTGTCCGACTATGCTGGGAGAGAGGCGTGCAAACTTGCACTCACTTTAATCTCACTCAGCTCGTCAATGCGGCAACCAGAATTCTGGACGTTGAGGACCACACAGCCAACTGCCTGGACCTTCTGCTGACGAACGAGCCGGATCGCCACTCGGTATCAGTGATGCTTCCTTTGGGAACATCAGATCACTGTGTGGTGAGGTCTGTATCTTCATATTCGCCACCCGATCCCTCGCCCAGAGGTAGTAGGCGAGTGTGGTGTTACAAGTCGGCAGATTGGGATGAGATGCGACACTTCTTCGCTTCTTATCCTTGGCGGCAAACTTGCTTTTCTTCATGTGATCCAACGGTCAGTGCTGATGCCGTTACGGAGGTGATAAATAGAGCAATGGAGTATTTTTTTCCATTCTCCGATGCTTCACCTGCAAGCAATGCTCGCCCATGGTTTAGTCCCGCGTGTGCTAGCGCGGAAGCGCAAAAACGTGTTGCATACCTAGCTTGCGTTGACGCAAGAAACGGTTAAACCTCGGATGCACGGATTATGAAGAAAGCCTATAACAAAGCCACCAAGTCCTGCAAGAAGGTGTTACAGAAGGCTCGCTTCAATCGGATTGGCTATCTGGGGGCTAAGTTTGCCGCATACCCTGCGGGAAGTAAAGCTTTCTGGTCTCTGGCTAAGTCGGTGGAAGCGAACTTCAGCCGCCCTTCACTAAACCCAACTACTGAAACCGGACGGGTCCCAAACTCACGCTGCGGTTGAGAAAGCAAATTTATTTGCCACTCAATTTGCGGAGGCTTCGCGTCTTGACGCCTCTGGCGAAACTCCACCCAGCCTTCCTCGGTGCGAAGCTTCAATGCAAGAATTCGCATCCAGCAAAAGGAAGTGCTCAAAACGCTACGTAGTCTCGACGTGAATAAAGCTAGCGGTCCGGATGGTATCTCGGCCGTAGTATTAAAAACCTGTGAACCTGAGTTGTCTTCAATATTAACGCAACTTTTCCGCCTCTCTTTGAATACTGGTGAAGTCCCCAAGTCTTGGAAGCTCGCTAACGTGCAACCTGTGCCCAAAAAAGGCAGTCGTGCTGACCCTTTGAACTACCGCCCTATCTAGGTCACCTCCCTACTATGTAAATGTATGGAGCGTGTACAGAATAGGAAGGTCCTTGCATACCTCGACGGATCGAGGATATTTCGCCGAAATCGGTCTACTGGGGACCTTCTTGTGTATGCCACGCACATTTGGAGAGAGGCCATCGAGAAATATGGTGAAGCACTGGCTGTTTCATTAGACGTCTCGAAGGCCTTTGACAGGTTTGGCACGCTAGCCTTATTGACAAGCTTCCTGCTTACGGACTGCCAGTTCAATTCTGCGCCTGCCTCGCAGACTTTCTGAGGGAAAGATCCATTCGAGTAAGTTGTTGACGGGTGCTCGTCGGATCAAATGGCTATAAACGCCGGGGTACCTCAGGGGTCAGTGCTACCTGCCACACTGTTTCTGCTGCATATAAATGATCTGCTAATGCCCAGTATCATTGGGTATGCAGACGACAGCACAGTTGTGGAGAGATACGTTTCCAATGCGCGTGCTAGGCAGAATTAAATTCTGGAGTTAAGAGATGAGATGCTGCAGCGTCTGAATTTGATTCTCAAGGCTGTTTCCGATTGGGGTGATGCCAATCTAGTCAAGTTCAACGCCTCTAAAACGCAGGCTTGTCTCTTCTCCGCGAAAAAAGTAAGTTTCTCCAAGTTCCTGTCTTCCGAGATATACCTGTAGCTATAGGAGATCACCTCGAGCTCTTAGGCGTTTCACTCACGCCTACTCTCAACTTGGCTCCTACATCGAGTCTAAGGCAAAAACTGCCTCCATGAAGCCTTCTAAGTCTGTACAAAGCACAAGTCCGGGCTGGTATGAAGTACTCCTACCACGTTTGGGATGGCTGGCTCGGCCAAACACCAGCTTGCTGCCTTGGACTCGATCGAACGTTCAGAGAGCAGAGCGTTCAGGCTTATAGGTGGGCAACATATGGCGGAGACTAGAGTCTCTCGAGCACCGCCGTAAGGTTGCGTGCCTTTCGATCTTCTATATATAGGTTACATTTTGGGGAATGCTCCCAGGAACTTCATGATCTGATCCCACTATCTCCTTTTCATCATGGACGAGCAGGCGCACGGCTTGGTACCACCCTTACCTCATTAGTATACCCTCTTTTCGTACTAAACGTTTCAATTCTACCTTTATAATGCGAACTGCTAAGGAGTGGAATACACTACCGTCGTCTGTCTTTCCTGAAAACTATAATCTGGGTATCTTCAAGACTAGAGTGAATAGGTTCCTTCTAGACCTTTGTGCTCCATCTTCGGCCACATCGTCACTTACCAACAGGTGAGATCGTGGTCAAACAAAAGTCTATCAAAGTTAAAAAATAAATAAAAAAAATGGCTTTATAGTTCGCAGAACTAACAACCATATTATGTGAATAAAGGTTCTCGAGTGGTACCTACAAACCTGATGAAGGTAGAGGAAGACCCCTCTTTCCATGCACCAAAGATATTATAATCAGCAGAAAGTTGGTAGATGCAGGCTCAAGAGAGTTCGTCGTGGCATTTTAGAGAGGAAACCGTTGTCCAGCAGTGGACTTCTGTAGACTGATGATGATGATGATCAACCGTCTACATTGGCTTGAAGGTTGAATGGTTTTATATTAGACTAGCTGAACAATGTCCGTGCGTAGAATAGGTAGTAGGTACCTACCTAGAGTAGGTACCTATCTATTCGTACTACGCATTCTAAATGGATGGTGGTACAAACATCAGCCTGTAGATCCAAGTCCACCGGCTCACTGACATAGGTCTCTAAATTAGCAAGTTGAAGTGGCAATGGGCTAGACATAAAGCTATATGATCCTGGTTCTTTTACGGATGTTTCGGATTTAGGTACGGGTACAGAATCTTCGAGCAATGAATACAAAAAACGAAGGCAAAATGTATTTAGTTATTGATGATGTTTTTTTACTGTATACCTAATATTTCTAGTGTAAGCAGAAGTTGTAATATAAAACAATTTATAATCTTTTTTTCTTTTTTTTGTTCATTTCTGTAAAACGAAACATTCTTATGCAACATCCTATCTTGCCGGACACGCCACAGAAGGGGTTGCGGAAAGGCGGTAGATGGAGGCTGCTCAAGACCGTTTGTCTTGACATTCTATGGGGAGGTCCATGTCCAGCAGTGGACTTCTGTAGGCTGATGATAATGAAAAACCGTCATGGGTTCACGGGGCAAACTATGATAATTATGGGTACCTACCTACCTACTGCAATGATGAAGGTCAGTTACTTACATTCGTGTACATTTTGGACATTAGAAAAATAAGTTTTATTCTTGTAAACAATAATTTTCCGAGTTTTTCTCTGAAATACCTTTTATCATTCTAACAATTTTATTCAACGCGATCTATAAACAGATACCAAGCTATTTATTTAACGCCATCTATCTAACGTCCATGCCAATGCTCTTGGACAATAACAACGCCATCTAATGAAAACCAAAACAGTGAATATGTATGTGTGCGTGCGTGTAATTACATCAGAAAAGTGAACGATCTTATTTCTAGGTAATTTGAACTTTCAAATGACTGTTTAAAGGAAATTCATACTGAATTAAATTCTTACAACTACAACTTAGCCGCGAACGATAAAATAAAACACGAAAGACGCCCGAATTTAGCACAAAAAATAAAAAAGTAATACAATAAGTTTCCACGCCATCTACCGTGAACCGAGCTTTTAGTAATCAAGACGATTATCCTTAACTGGATTATCAGCTAGGAATAAGTCTATTATATTAAAAGATAAACGGCTAATTACTACTATTATTCGTCACTTTGCTGAAGTTTCGAGACTGAGTTCAGAAGCCTCTTCATCATGAGCACCGCCCGCGACCGCGACCGCGATCTTTTAATATGATTCCCAACCACGATAGTTTCAATTCTATAAGTCTATTATAGATAAAAATAACCCATTCAATCTATGCCGTCACTAGATGTCAGCGTGCCCAGAATGCTGGCAGCATTGCCAGTTGTATGGCAATGATTTTTTGTTGGCAGAAATAGCCAGCATTCCGATCATGTGTAGTCTCAGCGAAATTCTCCAGGGCCTTGTAGATTTTGTGTGCCCCTGATTTCCATGGGACTAACGTATACCAACTGCAGATCAAAACCAGACTCTCCACTATTTGGTACCAGCGAGTATTGAGCTACTTTGGCCACATCGCTTGGAGGCAACCAGACAACCTAGACAAACTGGCTATGGTTGGGAAGATGGAGGGGAAAAGAGCTCGTGTCCGATCACCTAGCCACTGGTCTGACCAATTCAAGGCATTAACAGGCCTCCCTGTCACTACTGAAACAGCTGGAATGGAAGCAGCTCGTTAATTCCTCTACCAAAGCATTTCAAGACGGGCACAACGTTCAGTCATGAAGAAAACGACAAAGAAAAATACCTTTTTTTATTATTTTTATTATGGTAGACCTTTGTTTGACCACGAACTTACCTGTTGGTACGCGACGATGTGGCCGAAGATGTAGCACAAAGGTCTAGATGGCACCTATTTACTCTAGCCTTGAAGATACCCAGATTATAGTTTTCAGGAAAGACAGACGGTAGTGTATTCCACTCCTTAGCAGTTCGCATTATAAAGATAGAACTGAAACGTTTAGTACGAATAGAGGGTATACTAATGAGGTAAGGATGGTACCGAGCTGTGCGTCTGCTCGTCTTTACCCAAACGTTTGGGTATGTACACATACAGGGTATACAGGGTGTAACATAATATCCCTATAAGCCCGGGGAGGGGGTATTCTATACATCATGGCGAATAACTTTAGTTATAACACTTTTTAAATTTCGACGTTTTTCATTCATGAAATGCATCGTAAAAATCCTGGTATTCCGCCAGAAATGTACCTAACACAACATAAGGCAGCCCTACGTAAGTTACCTTAACGAATCGGAACGTCTTCATGTTGGGTTACGTACATTTTGGAGGAATTTCACTCCCTTGTTCGCTATGACCAAACGTGACATAACGCGGGCTCGTTACGATATCTGCGTGAAATCATGGTATAGAATACATTATAACGTCACATGTTATTGGCAAGGAATCTCCTTTGGTCATAGCGAATAAGGGCTGGATTGTTACGAAGCATTTCAAGAATGAAAAATTTCGAAATTTTAAAAGTCGTAGAACTAAAGTCATTCGCCATGATGTGTAGCCTCATGTGTAAGTCCCCGGGCTTATAGGGATATTATGTTACACCCTGTATACCATTAGCCGATTATACCATCTATCGAGATCCACATAATTAGCGCCGTTTGAAGGACTCCACTGATGTTGCTGAGAAGCAAGCCCGTGCTGATGTGCCGGGAAGATGAGACGAATAATGCTACTGTGTGTAATAAATTATAATGCGAGAATATACTCCATAACATATCATTATGCCGTTAATTTTATCAGATAAACAGAATACAGATTTTTGAAATAATATACAATTTTGTTGTGTATTTGCGAGTATATACAATCGTTAAATTTAATATTTAAGTAAACCATCAATTTCTTTTTATGGGGCAATCTGAGAGCATTTATGAGGCTCCGTTTTTATAGCGGTTCTCAAATGGTCCTCCACATTTGCATAAAGAGTAAGAAACTTCATGTGGAGTGTAATAAAAGTTTAGCAAACTTGTCGAGATGTTTACAAAAGGAAGTGTAAACGTTTTCCAGTTTGTTGGCGCCTTATGGCAAAAACTCCGTGAATTTGAACGGAAACGTTCGGTATCTTGGGATAAAAGACACAACTTTATTTTTTAGCAGTTGCTTAGTAATATAGATTGTCTATGGTAGTAGTGGTTCATCATCATCAGACTGTAAACGTCCATTGCTGGACGAGGCCTCATCATTTGCCATAATCACCGCACTTGTAGTAGTAGAGCTTTTTTGTGAAAGAGTTCGTCCGGGGAAGTACTACCACCATACCTATTTCTGTCGCAAAGCAGTAGTGCTCGCATTGCTGTGTTCCGGTTTGAAGGGTAAGGGTGCAGGTGAAATTACAGGTACATGAGACTTTTCATCTTTATGTCTCAGGGTGGCGGGCGCAGTGCAATGCCAGATAAGGCGCGTTCTACGTGGACGTGACCTATGAGGTAATGCACTGTTCATAGGCAGAGGTAACCGCTTAACATCAGGTGGGCCATCAGCATGCTCCGTCATTCAAGTAGTATAAAAAATAAAAAAAATATTAACTTGGCAGGCGGGTTGATGATAGCAGTATTGGTGTTAAATACTCTGGTGGATGCTGCTGACCATCAAAGTGAAAATCAAAGTCAAAGTCAAAGTCAAAGTCAAAGTATTTTGATTACTTGAAATACATGTTATAAAAGATGTCAAATATTATCAATATTAGTATCAATGTATTCCTACCTAAGGCATGCAATATTTTTATTAACAGTACAAAAAAACAAGAGTTAATTAATTATTCAAATGTCAAAATACTAATAAATAGCTAAATAATTAATATTAACAAATTATAGTTATGTATATAAATTAATTTAAATTGTATATTATACAATATTATACTGTATTGTATATAATTTAATCACCTGTTGTAATTCCTTAGTACATCTATTGCTACATCCATGGGAGGAGACGGAGGGATCAATTCTTAGACCGGACACACCACGGCCACCAGGTGTGTTAAAAACACTTAATTATATATCAACTTTTAACTCATTTTGTTCAATAAGAGAACGATTGCGCGATGGATACGCATAGGTACCCACAGAACGTTATAAATCTACCTATACCCACTTATATTAGCGTCGAAAATATATATAAAGTCTATACAATATACCAGATTTAACCTCTCAGTAATGTCGCAAAGGCAATCCGATGGCAAGCTTTAAGCTCGTAGCATACCGTAGCAATAGCTACGCTTTCTCGTCTCGTAGACATTTCACGTAGCACGTTACCATAATCAATTGACATCCTTATCCATAAGGAAAAAAGGTTCATTTCACTGTAAATGTGTGCATAAAGGTTCGTCTTTGACCAGCGCTGAGGTCGACGGCGAAGTGGATTTCAAACCGCGTAGAATGTATTTCCGGTTTCTCGTGCTTTATACATCCATAAGCGGGTATGAAAGTAAATGTGTTTAACCCAGTTAGCGTTAAATACGTACCCGGATCGGTTTTACGGCTTTTGTCTTTGTTTGTGTACGTAATAAGTTTTAAGTGCTGAAAATACGTTTTGGAATAATACGTGACATTGTGGCAGGTTGCATGTTTTATAGGCACGGGGTGAACTTGGCTGGAGCACTTCCGTACCTTTTTAGAAATATTTATTTTATCACCAAATAATAATTTACTAATATTATAAAGACGACAGATTTGATTGTTTGTTTGTTTGTTTGTTTGTATTGAATAGGCTCCGCAACTACTGAACCGATTTGAAAAAAAAACACTGTTGGGAAGCTACACTGTCCCCGGGTGACATAGGACATAGTATATTTTTTAAAAAAATAGGGAACCTTACTAAAACTCCAATAATGTAGTAACCCAAAGGTGTAAAAAAATTACCTAAAATATTATTTACATCGCGTGCGCTGCGAAAAGTAATGATGATAGAATACAATAATAATGGATAACCAAAAAATATACTATTTTTTCGCTTACTGCTATAGGATATGGTTTATTAGCTAATATCCGCGGCTGCGCTCGCGTTAATTGTGGTTCCACTGCGTAACGGTTAAGCGGATTTTGATGGCATTTGGTATGTGGATGGATGTGGAGGGTAGGAGGGGGGGAGGCTGTTTTTCATCCTGAAACTACCCGTGTGAAGCCGGGGCGAGTCGCTAGTAATTTATAAGGTTTTTTTGTTGTTTCTACTACTAATACATTCTAATAACTATACAATGTACTTAGCATTCCATGTTTTATTCTTGATCGAAGCATTCCATACACTATGAACGCCAAAATATGGCACCTGTGAAAATTCGAACGATGACGAATGAGTTCGATACACTACCGGTTCACACTCTAGTCCATCAAATGTGTTCAATATTCAAGCAGCAATGGACGGATAAAACTTGTCGGAATTGTCCCTCTTTATGTGTTTTCTCTCTTTGGTTCGGACACTTCCGATATTCCACTTCCAAATTTTGATTTTTTGAGCGCTGATCCGAAGTCCATTTACTTTGAGTTCAATGGTTAGAAACCAAATATTTCTTAGCACCATTCTTTCCACACCGACCGAGAAGGCATCTAACAATGTCACATGAAAAGAAAGAGGCCAAAAAGCTGAAACCTTTCGATCGAGAATCGTTGAAAATGGAATCAAAGTTAAATGGAGTAGGAGAAATGTGTTGATGGTACAAATGGGCTCAGGTGGGCATAACCTCGATTCTAAATGGCGTTAAGTGTGTGGAAACGCTTGGAACTCGAGCCAAATCTACGCCGAGATGTTTGGCTTTAGACATGGGCACAGAATAAATAATAGTCGTGGGTAATAAAAGAAAGTTATTCTATCAATCTAGGTTAAAGTTCTTTGGAAGAAAAATAGACCTTTGGCGTTGACTTTTCCCTGATTTTATATAATACTAGCTGTCTCGATCCCGTGGGAATATCGGGATAAATATGTGCCTATGTGTTATTCCGGGAGGCCAGTTATCTCCATTCCGAATTTCATATAAATCCGTCCTGCCGTTTCAGCGTGAAGAAGTAACAAACACACTAACACACACACACACACAAACTTTCGCATTTATAATATTATAGTGTGAATAGCGGCCCGCTCGCAACTTCATTCGTGTGGTTCCGGTGACCCGAACGCAGCACCACCTACCGGGTTTTTTTGAAATTTTCTTTTATAAGAACCTTCTCTTGATAATAACAAACACAACAAAAAAAGAATTATCAAAATCGGTCTGGCCGTTCTCGAGTTTTTAGCGAGACAAAGAGACTAAGGCTCACAAGTTCGGTCACGCTAAAAAATGTAGGCAGGCAGGCTATCTGCCATTAGTCTTCGTGACATTGGGTACCTATATGAATTCTATCAAAAACACCAGAAATTCAAACATTTAAAAAACCGCCCACGCAATGGAACGGCTAAACCGATTTTAATAAAACATGTCTTAGAAACATCGCTAGAAAACCTGCTTTCAAATACATATAAAAAACACATTCAAATCGGTTCACCCATTTAAGAGCTATTGTGCCAAAGGCAGACAGACAAACACACACACACACACATCACGCGGTCATACTTATAACACCCCTCTCTTTGGCTCTCGTCCTGGGCACAGAATAATAGTAGGTACAAGTCGTGGGTAAAAAAAAAACTATTTACCCTACTGTCGGTGCTCGTACTGCTCAACTGAGTTTTTTTTTATTACTACTTGGAATGACTGATCAAGCAGATGACCCACCTGATGTTAAGTGCTACCCTCTGCCTATGAACAGTGCATTATCACATAAGTCACGTCCACCTAGGACGTACCCTATGTGGCATTGCAATGCGCCCCCCACCCTGAGACATAAAGATGAAAAGTGTCATGTGCCTGTAATTTCACCGGCACCCTTATACCCTTCAAACCGGAACACAGCAATGCGAGCGCCACTGCTTTGCAGCAGGAATAGGCATGGTGGTAGTACTTACTAGTAGTACGAACTATTTCACAAAAAAGCTCTACTACTACTAAAACTTCTCAGGATCGTACCGGTCCATTGGTACCACATTCGAGTCGATCGAAAGCGTCTGGGCCAAGGTTTTACGAATTTCGTAGTCGCCGATGAACATCTTGCTCAACCAGATTCGAGCTGGTTTGATTTTCTTGGGCTTCTTTCTTCTATACGCTCGCTTGGTCAGTTAGTGTTAATAATTTTAGGTATTTAATACCTGTCTCAGTTATTTAGTTTTTTTTTTTTTTTTTTTTTTATACTACTTGGATGACGGAACAAGCAAGAGGCCCACCTGATGTTAAGCGGTAACCTCTGCCTATGAACAGTGCATTACCTCAAAGGTCACGTCCACCTTGACTACTTACTACTTACAACATAAATACTTGACAAATATATAATAATACTGGGGCGATAATCCCCCGGGCCATGTCCCGGATTTCTTTCGATCCGGCACTACGTCGGTGACGCAAGAGCCTACGGATTGGGTTTTCATTAATCTAAACGACGACCTCTGTAGGACGCCGGCCAATTAGCCGGCTGAGATGTGAAAGGTTGCGGATTCGATTCCCGCTGCGGGACAAATGTTTGTATGATCTGCAAATATTTGTTCCGGGTCTGGGTGTTATGGTACCATGGTACTCGTAGTTTCTGATACCCACGACACAGAAATCCTAGTGTGTGTAGTCAGGACTATGTGTGTGACTGTTGGGTGTTATGTTAAAGTTGTACATAAAACAATGCGGAATAAGCACTGCTCAAAAGTTCTCATAGTTTTTGGGTTCCGTACCTAAACAAGAAAAAACGGGACCCTTTTAGGACGACTTTTGCTGACCGTCTATCTATCTGTCTCTCCATCTGTGCCTGTCAAGACCCTTTTTCTCAAAAACAGCTAAAGTATAAGGCATACATTTTTTATTAAATAAATAGGCAAAAAACTAGCATACGGCCCACCTGATGTGAAGTGGTCACTGTCGCTTACAGACACCGGCAACAACTGGAGTAAGTTGTAAAAAAATCAAATATAAAAATTGGCGAGATCCGTAAAAAAAAAAACTTATGTTTTAGGCCTGGATTGGTATCTAACCCAGGATTGAACCTTTCGTAATAAGACCCAATTAGTCATAGTAAAACAAGCTGATTTCGTGACGTCATCTGAGGCGACTCTTCGAAACAGTCTGCACAGGAAGGCACAGTTTCTGACGTCATTTGATGTGACGTCATATGCCCTTGACTTCAGCATGTAGTAGGTATTATATCTTTGTTTCAGGGCAGCTACGCGTATATCGAAGTTCGGTTAATGAAGCGTCTACATACATACATATAAAGACACACGCCTTTTGCCCCGAAAGGGTAGGCAGAGCCTCAAATGGGCCTCTTTCCACAGTTGGTTGCACCATCGTGGAATATAGACGTGACAAGTGGTGGGCTCATTGCCACCATTGCTTCCCACGACTGACTCTGCTAACGCTTTCTTTTAGTAATAAATAACACATTCCTTAAAGAAAAGAGGTTTGATGAAAAAAATTTTTTTGAGGATCACTTCTAAGTATGGGGAACCCCAAAAATAATTGTTTTTTTTTTATTTTGTGTAAAAATCTTAATGCGGTTCACAGAATACATCTACCTACCAAGTTTCAACAGTATAGCTCTTATAGTTTCGGAAACAAAAGGCTGTGACATACACGGACAGACAGACAGACAGACAGACAGACATGACGAATCCATAAGGGTTCCTTGTCTTTGACTACGGAACCCTAAAAACACGCGCTAGAGAGTGACAAGAACAATTCAAAGCATTAAGGTGGGATATAACGCAAAATTACCAATTTTAGATTAGATTTTTAACTGACTAATTCAAGTACAATATTCAAATTAAATGTATGCATGGATACTTCATTATAATATCACGGGATATTGATAATATCCCGTGGTAATGACATTATAATATCACGGGATATTGATAATATCCCGTGGTAATGACATTATAATATCATCCTTGGTCACGGGCATTATATGTGCAGATCGTACAAATATTTGTTCCGAGGCGGGAATCGAAACCGCAACCTCCTGCGTTGCAGGCGAACCTTCGCCCGCCGCTCCATAGAGGTTGTATTGTTATGTTAGTTGACTGAGCGAGCGTAGCGAGCGTAGTACTTGCAACAACGGGCATAATTTGCTTTTATCTATCCGATGCATGTAGGCACGTATGTTGGTAATACTGGTGTTTTCAGACGGGCCCCCATGGACCTGGCAATAGGTAGCTCAGAGGCTCGCGTAGGGTTGCAAATAGAAAAAAAACTAAATGTTTTTTTTTAAATTCATGAAAAAAAACATGAAAAAAAACCTGGCACCATTGTTTTTTTCTAAATAAGGTTTTTTTTCAATCCAACAAATAATACGACAATAGCGGTTTTTCATGGTTTATTTACGTAAGTAACTTAAAACTAATCAAGATTAATTAATTAGGTACGTACATTTTATGTATGTTGTAACAAAATTATTCTAATAAACTATCAGCATCACTGCTGCTAGTCCTAACACTACTTCTGTCATTGTCAGAATTTTCTGGTTCTTCGGACGATACAGAGTCTTCTAAGTCCATAACTGTTCCTCCTTCTGGTTTTTCTGGTTCTAACATAAAGTCTAAAACTATCGTTTAAAAGTATTAAATGCTAAACAAATGAGAGATTCCGTACTTATGAAAAAAAACATATTCCAGGAAAAAAACTGTTAAAATTTCACGGTTTTTTTTCAGGTTTTTTTTCAAGCCAGAAAAAAAACCGTTTTTTTTGCAACCCTAGGCTCGCGCAGGCTAGGGCCCGTCTCTTACGACTTTTTTTTTTTAGTTTAAATAATTAGGCAAACAGCATACAGCATACAACGTATGCATACATACATACATAATAACATACAGCCCACCTGATGTGGAGTGGTCACCGTCGCTTATAGACACCGGCAACACCCGGGGTATTGTCAATGCGCTGCCTACCTTGAAGGAATTTATGAACATTTTTCTTGAAGCGATAATGCCGTAACCAAGCGGGTTATAATATGAAAAGCTCATTCGGCTCATTCGGCCTAGTCCGACCCTGTCAGGAACTACGAGTATCATGGTACCACTAGGGGTTGATAGACCACTGGATTGCTTATAAAACATGTTTATTTTTAATTTTTCTCTATTTGTGTACCAATACTTAACTATATTTTCCTACATAAGTCGATTCCTATGTTTGCGAAGAGTTTCAACCGAGAGGTGACCCCGGCCGACGTGTCAGATTAGAAGCAAATATTGTGAGAGCATCCGGTACAGAGGCTGAGGTCGTGTCAAGTCTACCTCTAACCACTACGAAATGTGAGCTCCATTCGAAAACACTTTATATTTTGAACGTTCGTTCGTCGAGTCAAAGTCAAAGGCAAAAATTATTTTATTCATTGAAATCACAAAAGAAGGTTTTTTTTTTTTTTTTAAATACACACATAGTCACACGCGTTTTTCTCCGCCTATCCTAGAAGATAGCTTGCTATCCTATGTTAGAGAGAAACAAATATATTGTCACACGACAGTCGTCTTTCCGTTCCGTACCCTGAATTTTGGTATCATGCATATACATCTCCCTAGATTGTTACCATGAATGTACTAGTAATTTGACATTTGGCCTGGTACGACTAACACAAATAAGAACAGATAGATTTATACTTGTCTCATTCCAACACATGAATACATTCATATAAAAGAATGAGACTGGTATAATCGCTAACGTTTCGTTTTTAGCCTTAGTTCCATGCCTTTAGTCCATCTTCCTAGCGTTAGAAAGACGCTAGCGAGACGATAGTCAATGTTCAATATTGGCCAATGACATCGGTGTGACTAGAAATTTTAACAACTTGATTGGTTAATATTTG
The DNA here is from genome assembly GCA_932527175.1 of Operophtera brumata. Taxonomy (NCBI): domain Eukaryota; kingdom Metazoa; phylum Arthropoda; class Insecta; order Lepidoptera; family Geometridae; genus Operophtera; species Operophtera brumata. The sequence goes on along the minus strand of OW052228.1, from coordinate 4,543,775 downwards.
ACATTTGCTATCGTGGAGCCTCAAATGGGCCTGTTTTCACCGTGGGTTGCACCATCGTGAGAAAATGACAAGTGGTGAGCTCATCGCCGACATTGCGTCCCACGATTAACTCTGCTGACGCTTTTGAATTGATTTGATTTTGAAAAAACTCATAGATCTAGAATGTACGTTGCGAAATTTCTAAGTCTATGAATAAACTCGACCTCTGTGGCGCAGCGGTTGAAGGTTTGCCTGCGACGCAGGAGGTTGCGGGTTCAATTACCGCCTCGGAACAAATATTTGTACGTGCTGCAGATATAATGTTCAGGGAGTTCTGGGTATTTTCTATGTATAATAAAAAATATCTATATATATATAATGTATTGTATTGTATATCAGTTATCTAGTACCCATAACGCAAGCTCTGCTTAGGTTGGGGCTAGATAATGTTGCGTGAACTGTCCAGCATTATTTATTTATTTATATGTTACATCTGTTAAAATGACATCAAAATTATACTATATGACGCTATAAACATAATATAGTAAACCTGAACTATACATATATAGTTGTGATATAAAATGTGAATATATGACATCATAGTGCGGAACTTTTTGAACAACGCCATGATTGAAAAAGTTGATCAGACAAGTAGGTCGAGTGGGCAGGTGGCGGGCAGGGTGGCCACAGATACAATTTTTAATAAAAACGGTGCAGCGTTGTCAAACATCAAACTGAAGTGCTCGATAATTAAAAAGTGAAAATTGGGGACGGGTATTTCACTTCGTAGTTGGAAGATAACATGTTTGGCTTGAAGCCAGGTCAGCATTTAGGTCAGTCCGCTGGTCGCCCGCATTATAAAGGGTTTCTTAAAAACAATCCATAATTTGCTTAGTTTCTGACGCAGAACTACGCAGAACAGATTCCTCGCGTGACGCCTGTCTATCTTGCAACAAACACATGAAATTAGGCCTTATTATGTATAGAATAAAGACCTTACATATCAAACCCGACGGCACAGTGAATGAGTTTGCCTGCACACTGTGCTAGCACGATTAGAATAATTGAGCGAGGGCCTCTTTTGAGGAAGTGTGTTAGCACAATTGTGCTAGCACACGTGCGGAGGAGCCACCACTACAATAGATACACCGAAGAAGTAGTACAAATAATATTAATAATAAAGCCATTTATTCCCATAATCAATTACAATTCATGATCTGATCCCACCATCTCCTTTTCATCATAGGACGAGCAGGCGCACGGCTCGGTACCACCCTTACCTCATTAGTATACCCTCTATTCGTACTAAACGTTTCAGTTCTACCTTTATAATGAGAACTGCTAAGGAGTGGAATACACTACCGTCGTCTGTCTTTCCTGAAAACTATAATCTGGGTCTCTTCAAGGCTAGAGTGAATAGGTGCCTTCTAGACCTTTGTGCTCCATCTTCGGCCGCATCGTCACTTACCAACAGGTGAGATCGTGGTCAAACAAAGGTCTATCATTGTTAAAAAAAAAAAAAAACAATTATATTTATAACATAAAAACACTAACAGAAGAATACAGAACAGAAGTAAGTTCTATCGTTGATTCGTTAGGTACTTATTCTTATTTTTTTGTATGCCATTTTTAAACATTTAAATATTCAAATATAAAAGTAATTATAAAGCATATCTTAATTTTAAAATTAACTAGGTGTAGGTAGGTATTTATTAAAATTCAATAGAGTAGTCCATTAGGCCTCCTACAACTTTTTTGTTTTTATTCTTTCGTTTCGTTCTTATTTAGTACAAATAGATATCATAATTTTGACACAATACAATATTTGTTAGTTGAATGACGTGCTTCTGTTTTATTTATGACGTGGTATTTTTTGCATACTAAAATGTACAGTAGTATACTGAAAATAATGTGCGTCGACAACCAAATTCAAATTCAAAATCTTTATTTCAGGCTTAAATGGAATGGGTTTTAAGAAATGCACTAAACCTAAACAGTAAGCCCATATCAAAATAAATACCTTAGAAACTAACAAACACATAAAAACACTTTATTTATTACTTAATCTAACACACGTGTGATCGCCGATGTGTCTCAGCCCGGGGATCACGTGACAGACGGTCCTTGAACCGCCGGAACTTCACCCCTTTCGGCCAGAAGTCAGGGCTCAACTAATTCTTCACATTTTTCATAGGCAATCGTTCGTGCCTTATTTTTTGTCCTTTATTTCTGCCAAATAGAATTTAATACCATGTATCTGGAGTCTCAAGCAGTCTATTACCAACTAAACCAGCGCTGTCCCTATTTCGGTCGACATAATTGTTTTCCAAGTGTCGCTTCAAGTTGGCAGTACAAGTTGCAACTAGTTCGTGTGACTCGAAACAACACGACTGGCAGCTAAATATCGATCTTTGCTTATGCAACGGGCAGCTGTCCGTTCCTGAATCCAGATGTTATCGTACGCTGCGTACTAGCGGACAAAAACACTACAACCCTAGTTTTAAGGTGGATACTCACGCTTGTGGTGCGAAATTATTATTTTATGGTGTTTTTTGCTCATTACTTCTCATAAACACTTCTTCAGATAGCGAAAGTTCATTTCGCGAAAACTAGGAGACTTATTATGTTGTAATTGATAGTATCTCATTAACATTATTAGTTTAGTTTAGGGGATGATTCTGGGGTAGTCGAAATACGACTTTTAAGTATTTATAGTTAAGCTACGATAAAACAAGACTAAACAAAACTAAACAGTAGTAGAGCTTTTTTGTGAAAGAGTGCGTCCGGGGAAGTACTACCATCATACCTATTTCTGCCGCAAAGCAGTAGTGCTCGCATTGCTATGTTTCGGTTTGAAGGGTATAAGGGTGTCGGTGAAATTACAGGCACGTGAGACTTTTCATCTTTATGTCTCAGGGTGGCGGGCGCAGTGCAATGCCACATAGGGCGCGTCCTAGGTGGACGTGACCTGTGAGGTAATGCAATGTTCATAGGCAGAGGTTACCGCTTAACATCAGGTGGGCCATCTGCTTGTTCCGTCAATCAAGTAGTATAAAAAAAAAAACTTTGTAAATAAATAAATAAATAAATAAATAATGCTGGACAGTTCACACAACATTATCTAGCCTCAAGCTAAGCAGAGCTTGTGTTATGGGTACTAGATAACTGATATACTTAATACAATATATTACATAGATAGATATTTTTTATTATACATAGAAAACACCCAGAACACCCTGAACAAATATCTGCGATCGCACAAATATTTGTTCCGAGGCGGGAATCGAACCCGCAACCTCCTGCGTCGCAGGCCAAGCTTCGCCCGCCGCGCCACAGAGGTCTATCAATGTACCTATTTAGGGGTATCGTAGGTTAAGAGATATGATATTTCCTATAGTTCTCGCGCAAAATCAACTTACGCTATCTGAAGAAGTGTCCATGAGCAAAAAACACCAAAAAATAATAATTCCGCACCACAAGCGTGAGCATCCACCTTAAATATCATCCTAGTTATCATATCTACGGCATATCTACATTTGTGGGGTGACAGTGTCACCGACTCGCAGTCGTGATGGTGCTACCGTCAAGTGGCAGTAGAACAATGATGACCTCACGAAAACTTATTTGCAAATAATTTCGGATGCTGGTGGCGAAATTGCCTTATGACACTACCACTAACTAGGAAACCCTTGTTCTCATCATCATCAAAGTCAAAGTCAAAAAGTATTCAGTCGTTTTTATTCATTGAAATCACAAGGATTATTTTGAATCGTCTTAAAAAATAAATTTACATTTACTCCTGTTCCAACGCAACCAGACCTAGAAGAATCAGGCAACAAACACGGCCTGTTTTTTTTTGATAATCCTTCTTACTACTAGATGGGGAGCGCCTGTGTGGTGCCTCGAGAACAAGTGGAAGCTGATTCAAAGAAAAAAGGAAAACCAACTTAACCAACTTCATCATTATCATCAGCATCATCAGCCGTTATATGTCCACTGCTGGACAAGGCTCCACTATAGAATTCATTGTATTGCCGTACGTATTCATTTATTGTACGGGGGTATTGCCGTAATCACCACGCTTGGCAGGAGAATTGGTGATCACAGTACTTGTGCTATGTATCATTCGGGAAGGATGCTACTACCTATCCTCTGGTCCTGTTTCTTACGACATCCAGCTTTTGTCGGCTTTTACGACATCCACGGGAGAAGGGGTTTATTCCTGTAGACCGGACACACTACAGACAACCGGACACTAAATTTCCCGCCATTTTAGAGACGTCGTCTACTTTTATTTAATTTAATTTCCTATGTGTTTTTTAAGTTATTTTGTGTAATTTTGGTGGCATTTTAACCATTGTAGCTCGTCTATTGAGCACAATTGTATTGAAATTAAAAGGAAGTGTATTGCGTGACTTAATGTGTATCGGTGGGAATTGTCTACCAAATGTTTTGTAAAACGGCCACCTTTTTACTAAAACGTGACTTGACTGTGTCTTTGATGACTTGGAGGGATCGTAACGTTGCAAATTAGATTAAAAGTACACTAATTATACTTGAAAATGACAAATGCACAAGCCGTGCGACGCAAATTATAAAGAAACAAGTAGGTAATTCAATTTGTAAAAATTAAAAAACCCTCAACGCAATGAAACGGCTGAACCGATTTTGATCAAACATAACTAAGAACACGCCCGACAAATTCAACTTCCAAACAAAAAAAAAACTAAATCGTTTCATCCGTTCGGGAGCTACGATGCGACAGACACACACACACACACACACAGACACGTCAAACTTATATCACCCCGTCTTTTTTGTGTCGGGGGTTAATTAATATGGTTTTTTTAAATAAATAAATAGTTCTTGAAAGACTTCTGAAAAGACTTTTCAGAAACTAGAAACTTTCATTTCACTTTGTAGTTTCTGAAAAGAACACCATAGTTACGCACCATAGTCTAGCTACGCACATACAAAACTGGATATTTCTGCCGCTGTGCGGAATTTTGTTCAAATATTGGAACATGCCGTTGTTACGCGAGGTACCAATTGTTCACGGTTCAACTTCACTGAGTACACATATCCGATATTACAATACTATTGTTAGCAATGTCTAAAATCCATTTTAGTTTTGTTTACTCTATTCCGTATCATTTTGATATTTATACAAGTGTTTATGAAATCAAAATGATTCGTGAAGTTTTTTTTTTTATTACTGAATGACGGAACAAGCAGCTGGCCCACCTGATGTTAAGCGGTAACCCCTGCCTATGAACAGTGCATTACCTCATAGGTCACGTCCACCAAGGACGCACCCTATGTGGCATTGCACTGCGCCCGCCACCCTGAGACATAAAGATGGAAAGTCTCATGTGCCTGTAATTTCTATAGATTTGCATAGGCATAAAGTGGTCAAAATGCCAAATGGCACTTGAGTTACTGTAATCCTTTCAACACACTAGTTCTTACTACCAACGATCGTAATCAATGGTAAGATAGCGCAGTTTTGATGCTAAAACATCTCCTCAACTATTTTTCTGTCATCAATTTTATCTACGTCAATATCTAATGTATCCTTGTAAAGTCAAAGTATAAGGCAGAGCTAGTACCTATACAAGTTACTAAAAAAGTGGCCAAGTGCGATTCGGACTCGCTCATGAAGGGTTCCGTAGCAGCAAGTAACATAATATAAAAGTTCTTGGATGGTTTACGATTTATGACGTATTAAAAAAGAACTACTTGCTAGATCTCGTTCAAACCAATTTTCGTTGGAAGTTTACATGGTAATGTACATCATATATTTTTTTTTAGATTTATCATTCTCTTATTTTAGAAGTTAAGGGGGGGGGGGGGGGGGGGGGGACACTTTTTACCACTTTGGAAGTGTTCCTCGCGCAAACTATTCAGTTTAGAAAAAATATATATTAAAAACCTCAATATCATTTTTGAAGACCTATCCATAGATACCACACACGAATGAGTTTGATGAAGAAAAAAAAGAGTTTCAGGTCTATGTATGGGGAACCCCAAAATTTATTGTTTTTTTTTCTATTTTTGTGTTAAAATCTTAATGCGGTTTACAGAATACATCTACATACCAAGTTTCAACAGCATAGCTCCTATCGTTTCGGAAAAAAATGGCTGTGACATACACGGACAGACAGACAGACAGACAACGAATCCATAAGGGTTCCGTATTTTTTTTTTTACGGAACCCTAAAAACTTCAATGTAGTCACAGAATCTTAGCACAAGAAATAAACGGTAGTCATACAGAAAAATTACCCAGTTACACGTTAAAAAGTTAAAAAAAAAGCAGAACTGGATTTGTTATTGTGAGAAACAAAACAAACACAACCACAAGACCAACACAACCCACGACTACAAATCTAACTCAGATGGGCAGCGTCCGGGAAAAGCCAATCTTCTTGTCACAGATACTGCAGAGCCTCAAAACGAAAGTATATAATCAGTAACATAATATCAGTGCGTGCTGCCAGCAATGAACGACACTGAGACGCGTTTGCTAACTAGCTACATAGACATAGTTTCAAGTCACGCAGTAGGCTACTGAGAAAGCTATATTAAGAGTTCCACTAGATCAGGGGTTCCCAAAGTGGGCGATAACGCCCCCTTGTGGGCGCTGCAGGCCTAAAGGGGCGGTAAATAAAAATACACACAAATCAAACACACTTTCAAATTTTAATAGTTATTAGTATTCCTAGATAGGTCATTTTCGTAGATAATAGACCGCGGGCAATCATGTTTTAACAAGTTTTTGTTAAATAACCCGAAATAATCCGCTAATATAGCTTACAATTATTAATTTAATTTGAAGTTATAGTGGTTTATAAGTAGGAGAAAAAATGGGGGATAATTATGGGGCGCTAAAAAATAATTTATTCTCAAAGTGGGCAGTAGATAAAATAAGTTTGGGAACCCCTGCACTAGATGATAAAATCCGAAACGAGGAGGTCTGCAGAAGAATCAAGATCTGTGATAAGCTCTCATAAACTGCAAGCTTGGTAATTTAATGCCGCTTCGGAGATTTAATCTCTTTATTTACGAAATAAAACTTGTATTTAAAATTAACGTTTGGGTAACTAATCTCAATTTTATTCTGGTCATCAAAATAACCCCTTTAACTGCCGTCAGTATGTATATAACGAAAGAGTTTATGTGTAGTCGAGTTTATAATTTGAAAAGCGGAACTAGACGTTTCATTGCGAGCCAGATTGGTTCGGAGAGATATAGGTTGTGGACTCTAGAGCTCGTAACTTGTCAGATGGGAGCTAGATTTAAAATTAAGTGGCTGTGACCGAGCTTACAACGTTTCTGCGAAGTTTATATACTGCTTACGCTGATGCTAGATTCAAGTGGGCAATCAAACTTTTACGATAAATGTTTGTATCCAGACACATGGAAATAAAAACCTACTAAATTAATTAAAACTACATAAATTATATACTCTTTCCTACTTTATTCTACAAACTCTTCATTATATGGATTTAACTAGGATTTGAAATCATACGTTTTGTGACAGATAATTTAAACACTTGCCTTACTGCAAATAAGGTTCTAAACTTTACCGCGTGTATTCGTTTAAGTTTAAGCGTATTAGAAAGCGCCAACGCGCCAGGAGGGGCAAGAATTTCTTTGCAAGAAATTTAATTGAAGCAAACTTGACTGAAACGTTTTAACTTTAGCAGTTAAGGTGGTTGCTTTTTGATACTAACGCATTTTACCAAATATGGGCGAACAGAATATAATTTTACACCGAAATCACTTATGTTGGCTTTTATATTGGTCATTATTTGCGGCAAATCATATATAATTAAAGAAAACAGTGGATTGAATAGCGAAAATAACATTGACATTTTAGTCCATACAAGTCATATCGATGTTATTTTCGCTATTTAGAAAATTCTTGGTAAAGACACCATGTTTCTTACTTCGTTCTGATGCAAGTGCTATGCGATTCAGTCTTAGAGCATTGCGGCCTCTGTACCAGATTTAGTGAATGACTGAGCACGAATGTGTAATAAAGGCGAGTCATTTGGAAGCTCATTGGAAGAACGAGAAACTAACTCTGTTGTCTTCACTCTGTGGTCTTTAGGGTTCCGCAGTCAACAAGACAAGGAACCTTTATAGTTTCGACATGTCCGTTCGTCTTTCTGTCCGCGACTTAGCTCAGAGACTCTTAGTACTAGAAAGCTGTAATTTGCCATGGGTATATACAGGGCGTCCCAAGACTATGAAGGGAAAGTACCTTATATATTGTAGATAGGATATTTTGCGGAAACGAGACTTTATTTTATTTTTAAAACTTAGCAATACTGCTGTTGCGGACCTAATCAATAACGCAGAACCGTTTAATTCAAGAGTTTAATTCAGATTGTCTTCGAAAACAAAATAATTTTCAGTTGTTAAAAGGAATTAATTTTAAAATATGTACTATTATCTCACCAGTCAGCCTCCCTCAAGTTCTGAAGGAGGCTGGCATGGTTGGTGCGGAGGGTTGGTTGCCAACGACTGCACTCAAAGATTTTCTAAAAAATAATTATTTAATTGATTTTAAGTTTGTTTTAATTTGATTAAAATTATAAATTTTACGTTATTCCTTTATTTTGAGATACTATGTTACTTCGGAGGAATTGTGATTTTTGTCCAATCTTTCGCTTGGCGACATAAAAATTCGGGATGTTTTTTTTTTCACATTTAAGTCGGTTCGATTGCCGGACGAAGCAATTAATTTTTAGAAAATCTTTGAATGCAGTATTACTTACTTTTAAAAATAAAATAAAGTCTCCTTTCCGCAAAATATCTTATCTACTTTCCTTTCATGTCGCATATTCTTGGGACGCCCTGTATATTAATCACGCTGACAAAGAGGTAAAATAAACGTAAAAAGTTATCTACTTACTTATTCTAAGCTTTTAAAGTAAATTGATCGAATTACAAAACCGTTTTGTACTTAGAAAAGTATAATGGATCGATTTCAATAAAGAAATAAGCTGAAATGGAGATTCAATTCCAACAAAAGTGCTACTCAGAACTCAATAAGATCAACAATTGAACATGAAAATATTGCTGCAGCTTTTCTGAAATAATAGGAAGTAAACTTAGAAGGGCCGGGGGACAATCTAATTATACAAGTTTAGGAATATTTTCGAGCTCCAATGATTTTTCCGGTTATTAACAACTGAGTTGTTTTGATAGGATTTGAAGTACGAGTACCTTGAATTGAAAGTTCCATAGTTCGCTAAACTGTTCAACATTTGTGGAATTCTTGTGTGGATTTACCCTTAACTGATTTCACTTACATAACAATTGCCAATGGACCGTGCCTACTTAAAATACCCCTTTTCAATCCACTGAATAAATTCAATTGAATGATCCCAATAGATAGGTAGAAGGATGAAAAATATTTACGCGTTTCAAAATAAATATTTACCGATACATTATTCCACTTCTGGTTTGATTTTTAGATTTTTCGATCTAAATTCATAAATTTTGTGACCAACATTTGGTACATGTCCACTGCAAAACGGCTATAAAGATAGTTTCTATAATCATGCACGGAAGGCGTTATTTTTTAACTTTGATAGACCTTTGTTTCTTTGTTTGATCACGATCTCACCTGTTGGTAAGTGACGATGTGGCCGAAGATGGAGCACAAAGGTCTAGAAGGCACTATTCACTCTAGCCTTGAAGAGACCCAGATTATAGTTTTCAGGAAAGACAGACGACGGTAGTTTATTCCACTCCTTAGCAGTTCGCATTATAAAGGTAGAACTGAAACGTTTAATAGAAGGTAGTACGATTGGTGTTAATAGTACTCAAGTGGATGCTGCTGCCCATCCCTTGGTGATTACTATACTTACTGTAAAGTTATTGTCACACACCTACCTATGACTTGCTACCAAATAATTTAGTACCTGTTTAACAATAGGCTTGCTACATAACAAGGAGTAGGTATACTACCCGTGAGTGTAGGTACCTATACTACGTCCATGAGGTACCTACATACTATGCTGGCATGGGTTACCTTCAACAAAGCGGCAGTAACCGTAACACATTGATCCAACCTTGATGCCTTTATCTTCATCAACCTTATTCACTGTTATGGCATTCAACTTTTGGCTAAGCAATGCCACCTAGAAATACTTCTGTTTTTTGACAAAACCCTATCTAAAAGCGACAAAGTCAGAACATTTTCGAGGAGTAAAATAGTAACCTATCACTACTCCTTGATGAGCAGAGCATCATTTTCATTCATGAGTCTTTCTTTCTTGTTTTAATTATGGCCTCTGATAAATGTCTCCTTAATTTTTCCAATGACAAGTAGGTACTTACATATATTATTTTAAATATCTGTTGCGTCCGAACTTAGCTCGGCGTTTTCTTTTTTACAAGCTTTTATTAAACTTGCAATGAAATGAAAATGAATTGAAATTTATTTATTGCATAAAATGTATGCACATGTATGAGTGCTGGGTGGAATCTTGCAAATGTATGTACATGTATGAGTGCTGGGTGGGATCTTGCAAATGTATGTACATGTATGAGTGCTGGGTGGGACTTGCAAATGTATGTACATGTATCAGTGCTGGGTGGAATCTTGCAAATGTATGTACATGTATGAGTGCTGGGTGGAATCTTGCAAATGTATGTACATGTATGAGTGCTGGGTGGAATCTTGCAAATGTATGTATACATGTATGAGTGCTGGGTGGAATCTTGCAAATGTATGTACATGTATCAGTGCTGGGTGGAATCTTGCAAATGTATGTACATGTATGAGTGCTGGGTGGAATCTTGCAAATGTATGTACATGTATGAGTGCTGGGTGGAATCTTGCAAATGTATGTATACATGTATGAGTGCTGGGTGGAATCTTGCAAATGTATGTACATGTATGAGTGCTGGGTGGAATCTTGCAAATGTATGTATACATGTATGAGTGCTGGGTGGAATCTTGCAAATGTATGTACATGTATGAGTGCTGGGTGGGATCTTGCAAATGTATGTACATGTATGAGTGCTGGGTGGGATCTTGCAAATGTATGTACATGTATGAGTGCTGGGTGGAATCTTGCAAATGTTTGTCCGGGTGGGATCTTGCAACTGAATTTTAAAGCAGTTATCCTCAACCGATTGAGCTGAAATTTGGCAAACCTGTCAAGTTCCGATGACAATACAATGTGATGGTGACAGCGAGCTGATCTGATGATGGAGAAGGAAGGTGGACAACGGAACTTCTCGATGGATAATAGTAGACTGGCCGTGTTTAGGCTCATTTTGATCAGCACACGGTTACGATCATTAATTTTAGTAAAGCTTGTATTGAAAAATTTATTTTTCCCAAAAAACTTATTTAATTCGTGTTTACTAAGCTTGCCGATCACGGCAGTAATGTACTATTTCTTTCTTAATATCTTGTCCTATCGCTATCTTCATTAAGTTATAATTCCGAGATGAATAGAGCCCCATTCCATTGATGACGCGTCATAACAGGCGTTAGTCATTATTAGTCAGGGACCCAGAGGCTGACAAGCAATTAATCAATTATTTTACTTTATTAGATGGCTCCCATCCCGTATCGTGGCTTTTAAATTATGGAATTTAGGCCTTTACATATTTGTACGTGTATTTTTAAGGGATTTGGACGTTATTATAGGTTAGAGGTATCTTTATTATTGTAAAGATTATGAAACAGATTTTCTGGAATACTTAACTTATTTGATTTATAATAGGTAGCTTATTAACCCCCGACGCAAAAACGACGGGGTGTTATAAGTTTGACGTGTCCTTGTGTGTGGCTGTGTGTGTCTGTGTGAGTTCTGTGTGTGTTCTGTGTGTGTTCTGTGTATTTTTTTTTTTTTTTTTTTTTTTTTAACATTGATAGACCTTTGTTTGACCACGATCTCACCTGTTGGTAAGTGACGATGTGGCCGAAGATGAAGCACAAAGGTCTAGAAGGCACCTATTCACTCTTGACTTGAAGAGACCCAGATTATAGTTTTCAGGAAAGACAGACGACGGTAGTGTATTCCACTCCTTAGCAGTTCGCATTATAAAGGTAGAACTGAAACGTTTTGTGCGAATAGAAGGTATACCAATGAGGTAAGGATGGTACTGAGCCGTACGCCTGCTCGACCTATGATGAAAAGGAGATGGTGGGATCAGATCGTGCAGTTCCTGGGAGCATTCACCGAAATGTAACCTATAGAAGATCGCAAGGCATGCAACCTTACGGCGGTGCTCGAGACTCTGGATCTTAGTCTCCGCCATATGTTGCTCACCTATAAGCCTGAAAGCTCTACGTTCGATCGAGTCCAAGGCAGCAAGCTGGTGTTTGGCCGAGCCATCCCAAACATGGCAGCAGTACTCCATACCAGCCCGGACTTGTGCTTTATATAAACTGAGAAGCTGTCCTGGTGTGAAGTAACGCTTTACCTTATTCAGGATGCCTAGCTTCATGGCAGCTGTTTTTGCCTTAGACTCGATGTAGGAGCCAAAGTTGAGAGTAGGCGTGAGCGAAACACCTAAGAGCTCGAGGTGATCACCTATAGCAACAGGTACATCTCGGAATACAGGAACTTGGAGAAACGGACTTTTTTTCGCCGAGAAGAGACAAGCCTGCGTTTTAGAGGCGTTGAACATGACTAAATTGGCATCGCCCCAGTCGGATACAGCCTTGAGAGTCAAATTCAGACGCTGCAGCATCTCATCTCTTAACTCCTGAATTTCATTCTGCCTAGCTCGCGCAGTGGAAACATATCTCTCCACAACTGTGCTGTCGTCTGCATACCCAATGATACCGGGCATTAGCAGATCATTAATGTGCAGCAGAAACAGTGTGGCAGATAGCACTGACCCCTGAGGTACCCCGGCGTTAATAGCCAATTGATCCGACGAGCAGCCGTCAATAACTACTCGAATGGATCTTTCCCTCAGAAAGTCTGCGAGCCAGGAGCAGAATTGAACTGGCAGTCCGTAGGCAGGAAGCTTGCCAATAAGGCTAGCGTGCCAAACCCTATCAAAAGCCTTCGAGACGTCTAATGAAACAGCCAGTGCTTCACCATATTTCTCGATGGCCTCGCTCCAAATGTGCGTGGCATACACAAGAAGGTCCCCAGTAGACCGGTTTTGGCGAAACCCGTATTGGCGATCACTGAGGAGGTCGTTACCTTCGAGGTATGCAAGGAGCTTCCTATTCAGTACACGCTCCATACATTTACAAAGTAGGGAGGTGACTGAAATAGGGCGATAGTTTGAAGGGTCAGTACGACTGCCTTTCTTGGGTACAGGCTGCACGTTAGCGAGCTTCCAAGATTTAGGGACTTCACCAGTTCTCAAAGAGAGGCGGAAAAGACGCGTTAATACTGGAGACAACTCAGGGGCACAGGTTTTCAACACTATGGCCGAGATACCATCCGGACCGCTAGCTTTATTCACGTCGAGACTACGTAGCGTTCTGAGCACTTCCTTTTGCTGGATGCGAATTTCCTGCATTGAAGCTTCGCACCGAGGAAGGCTGGGTGGAGTTTCGCCAGAGGTGTCGAGACGCGAAGCCTTCGCAAATTGAGTGGCAAATAAATTTGCTTTCTCAACCGCAGCGTGAGCTAGGGACCCGTCCGGTTTCAGTAGTGGAGGGAGTGAAGGGCGGCTGAAGTTCGCTTCCACCGACTTAGCCAGAGACCAGAAAGCTTTACTTCCCGCAGGGTATGCGGCAAGCTTAGCCCCCAGACGGCCAATCCGATCGAAGCGAGCCTTCCGTATCACCTTCTTGCAAGACTTGGCGGCTTTGTTAAAGGCTTTCTTCTTAATCCGTGCATCCGAGGTTTTACCATTTCTTGCTTCGACCCAGGCTAGGTAAGCCGCATGTTTAAGCGCTTCTGCGCTAGCACACGCGGGACTAAACCATGGGCGAGCATTGCCTGAAGGTGAAGCATCGGAGAATGGAATAAAATACTCCATTGCTCTTTTGATCACCTCCGAAACGGCATCAGCACAGACCGTCGGGTCACAAGAAGAAAAAAATTATGTGTGTATCGGTGTATGTGTCTGTGTGTGTGTCTATCTGTGGCATTGTAGCTCCCGAACGGATGAACAGTTTTTTTTGTTTTTTGTTTGTTAGGTGAATTAGTCGGGAGTGTTCTTAGCTATGTTTGATCAAAATCAGTTCAGCCGTTTCATTGCGTTGAGGGTTTTTTTAATTTTTACAAAATTAATTACTTGTTTTTACTTTTTCCTGGTAAAGAACCCCTCCTCGGATATAAACCTCCTTCAATTTACTCCATGTTGATGAAAACGACATGACAGATTTTTCGCCTGCAGACATTAGAGTCTGATGATGATCAGTTTAGATAGAACAGGATCTAGGGTCTTCTGAGTTTAAACTTCAACTTGAAGACGACAGTAAATGTATTTCTTCCGCTGACTTCAGCATCTGATGAGGGTCAGCACAGAATAACTAAGAATATAATAATCGAGCATGAAACGACCACGGAATGCTACGTTCATAGGCTACGGTAACCGCTTACCAACAGGTGGGCCGTAAGCTGGATTGCAACCTTGGTAGTACAAAAAAAAAAAAAACGATATGTAATACCTACATTGCATTTCGCAATTTTTTAAAACACTGAAAATAACTTAACATGACATAACACACAACAGTCACATACATAGTCCTGGTCCCACACTAAGATTCCCTGTGTCGTGGGTATCAGGAACTACAAGTACCATAGTACCATAACACCCAGACCCGGAACAAATATTTGCAGATCATACAAACATTTGTCTCGCAGCGGGAATCGAAACCGCAACCTTTCGCATTTCAGCCGGCTACTCGCCCGACGCGCTACAAAGGTCGTCGGTGGTTTTTTAGTTCTTATAAAATCTTGTTTTTGTCAATGAAATGATGTTATAATCTTTATAATGAAGACATTTCATTTAATTTCTGCAGGTACTTACCTAATAGGTAAAGAATTACAGTACGAGACTCGCAGGTTTTTTTTTTATATGTATACAACTTTGGATCACGGAACAAGCAGATGGCCCACCTGATGTTAAGCGGTACCCTCTGCCTATGAACAGTGCATTACCTCATAGGTCATGCACGTCCACCTATGGCCCACCCTAAGTGGCATGCACTGCGCTCATAAACCTGAGCCATAAAGATGGAAAGTCTCATGTTCCTGTAATTTCAGCGGCACCCATACCCTTTAAACCGGAACACAGTAATGCGAACACTACTGCTTTGCGGCAGAAATAGGTAAGGTGGTAGTACTTCCCCGGACGAACTCTTTCACAAAAAAAGCTCTACTAATAACAAAATAATCGAGAGCCACACACAGACGCGATGCTTACCTACATTGCTTCAACTTTCAAGGGCAGTATTATTCAAGATGGAATCCTGAATATGTCAGGCTCAGGAGTTCTTGTATAACTAAACTGGAATTAAATATGACAGCTTAACAAGAAACAGTTGGAACAATCCATAAAAATTGTAGGTTATCTCCGATGAAAATCGTGTTAACAAACATGCTTGTAGAGATTCATAGATTATATATAGCTGTTTTTTCCTTATGAAACCTATCGAGTTCTCAGTACAGTTCTGTACTGATTCATTTTAGAACAAGTAATTAATTTTGTAAAAATTAAAAATAACCCTCAACGCAATGAAACGGCTGAACCGATTTTGATCAAACATAGCTAAGAACACTCCCGACAAATTCACCTTTCAAACAAACAAAAAAACTAAATTGGTTCATCCTTTCGGGAGCTACGATGCAACAGACAGACACACACGCACACACACACACACACACAGACACGTCAAACTTATAACACCCCGTCGTTTTTGCATCGGGGGTTAAAAACTACGTCTATACACCACGTTCTTTACTATTCTCCTGCTGACGTATCGTTGATCATTTAGAGGTCCTTTTTCATGAGCACGGACCGCGGCCACGCTCGATGGCCGTGCGACGGGAACTTAGTGAGGAGAGTAAAGACGTGGTGTATAGTCTTAATTTTTCTAAAATGATACCAAGCCACGGTAATTTCAATTCTATGTAGGTACTGATACAAACTGAAACGGCTTGTAACATTCCGTTTGTGGGAAGAAAGTGTTGCCATTAATTCTCTCGACTACCGTATTGCGATTAGTTATTTATTTTAGAGCGCTCTCTCATTAGTCGCACTGCAATGTAGCAGCGCTGCAGCAGCGGATGCCTTCACATTACAGCGATTGCAGCGCTACTTTTGAAAAAAAAACGCTGAAGAGTTGGAATCGGAAACCCAAACAATGGATGAATATATATTGCAGTAGTGTTCCAATTGATAAAGCAGTAACAATACATTACGCCACACATACATGCAGTACATTACATTACATTTCACCTCGGATCATTACGGTCACAGTGCTATATTTACTTGTAATTTGGTAGATGAACCTAAGGAATTCACTTATCGGCCTATCACAGGAAGTCGAATTATGAAGTTTCAGAGCAGTATTGAACTTAAAATACCCCTTTTAACATGCGTAGATGATCCAAATGAACTTTTTACCTCCTTGTCTAATTTGATAAATGAGCAACATACTGAGATATTTCAGTTAAAAACATGTATAGCTAAATCTAATGTCGGGTTAGCTGATTGGGCGACACCCGGTATCTATAGAAGTAGGAATAAATTATATGATCTCTATGCGGCTAGGGAATCAATGTTGCATGACCCAAAGTTTATTTTGTATATAAAGAACTATTCAAATACTTTTAAAAAAGTTTGTCGTGCAGCAAAATCATTACATTTGAGAAAAAAAATAGAAAAATCATCGAATAAAATTAAGGCAACTTGGAAATTAATTAATAATGAAACAGGTAAATCGAAGACACGCAATAAGCAGATCAAATTAAACATAAACAATACAACATTGACAAAAAAGATTGATGTCACGAATGCCTTTGACAATTTTTTCTCTAATATACCAGTTATTGTAACCCAGTCATTACAATCATCTGCCTCTGGAGCATCTACTTTATTGGAACTAAGTGTTGCTAAATGTGAGATCGCGTTTAGCTTTAGATACGTAAATGCCGATAGTATTGTTAAGACATTTAAGTCACTTAATATTAAAAATACTGAAGATCTTTGGGGAATATCCACAAAGGTGTTAGGTATTATAATTATTGATATTGCTCCATGCTTAGCCTACATTTTTAATAGATGTGTTGACGACGGAATCTTTCCAGATCTTATGAAACATAGTAAATTAATTCCTTTGTTCAAGTCTGGAAATGCAAAAGATCCAGCAAATTATAGGCCGATTTCTATATTGCCCGCGTTAAGTAAAATCTTTGAAAAACTTATTCTTACTCAATTATTGTCGCACTTTAACTTCCACAGACTACTTCATAGTCATCAATTTGGATTTACGAAGGGTCGATCAACAGCTGATGCTGGTACAATGCTTTTGGAACACATATTTCAAGCATGGGAAAACTCGCAAGACGCGATCGGAGTATTCTGCGACCTATCCAAAGCATTTGACTGCGTGAGTCATGCAACTCTAATTTTGAAGTTAAAACATTATGGCATCCAAAATCAGGCAATTAACCTTGTAAATTCTTACTTATCCAATAGAGTACAAAAAGTTGACGTTGGTGGTGAAAGGTCTTCAGGATCGTCTATTGTTATGGGAGTGCCCCAGGGTTCAATACTAGGCCCATTTCTATTTTTAGTATACATTAACGATCTCCCTTTTTATGTAAAAGACATATGTGATATAGTTTTATTTGCTGACGATACGTCTTTAATTTTCAAAGTTGATAGGTCAAAAGCTAATTACGATGATCTAAATAAATCACTATCGCGAGTTCTTGATTGGTTCACAGTAAATAATCTGTTGCTTAATGCTAAAAAAACTAAATGCATTAAATTCACTTTGCCAAATGTAAAACATTACCCAACTAAAATTAAAGTAAATGGCGAGACACTCAATCTTGTAAACTCTACTGTTTTCTTAGGACTTAATATTGATGCAAGTTTGCAGTGGGGACCACAAATTGAGGCACTTGCGGGTAGACTTAGTTCCGCTGCATATGCAGTTCGTACGATAGGTAAGGCAGCTTACTGATGAAGCTACAGCTAGGCTAGTTTATTTTGGCTACTTCCATAGTGTTATGTCATATGGCATCATTCTGTGGGGGAAAGCAGCAAACATCCAAGCAATATTTGTTTTAAAAAAACGGGCAATACGTGCCATTTATAAAATGAAGCCACGTGACTCCTTGAGGGAGCGTTTTAAGGAAATTAACATTCTCACCGTAATATCGCAATACATTTACGAAACCTTATTATATACACATAAACACTTAGATAGATTTATGAAAAAAAGTGACGTGCATTGTTTTAACACGAGAAATAAAAATAAACTGAGTATTCCCAAATTTAGATTAAAAAAAGAAAGTGGGTCTTTTATGGGGAATTCTGTTCGGTTCTATAATAAACTTCCAGAAAGTGCTTCTAAACTTTCGATTCGAAGATTTAAATCTTACATAAAGAATAATTTAATTAAGAAAGCGTATTACATACTACATGACTATGTTAATGATAAAGCCGCGTGGCCTGATGTCGCTCTGCCCCTCGACACCTAATTTGTCAATTTGCAATGTCTGTACCTGCATATAATATATTACTGATGTGTTATTTATGTGTATATCAAGCGTAGTGTGTGCTGCCTTATGAACTTTTGCTGATTCTCTCTATCATCTTACTTTTGACTGCCTACCTAAGTAAGGCTTTTAATTTGGTTTTCCTTTTTTCCTTGAATCAGCTTCAACTTGTTCTCGAGGCACCACACAGGCGCTCTCCACCTAGTAATAAGAAGGATCATCAAAAGAAAAACAGACCGTGTTTGTTGCCTGATTCTTCTAGGTCTGGTTGCGTTGGAACAGGAGTAACTGTAAATTTATTTTTTAAGACGATTCAAAATGATCCTTGTGATTTCAATGAATAAAATACTTTTGACTTTGACTTTGACTTTGATGTGTTTCAAGAATATATAGAAATAATGTAGTAAGTAGCTTAATACACCATAATTCACTTAAATTTGTGTTTTATTCTTAGTTTAGGGGAAAACATTTTGTAGAGTGCCTAATTTAGGGAAATTTCACCAGGAGTCAGGGGGAAACCAAAATCAGAGGGTGGCAACACTGGATTGTGCGCGGTACAGTCGCATGTTTTAAATGGTGTGGAGAGCACGTAGACAGACGTTCTACGGGAGAGCTTCATACCTACGATGGATAGAATAAGAATATCAACGGAGTACTATTCCATCAGTATCATCTCTTTCTTCTCTTCTTCTTATAATGGCTTCTGAGGAGTGCTCCAAACAATTTCGCCAATGTCAAGTGATATAATTATATTTTTATAATAAAGTCACCAGAGTGTCCGTCAAGTCAAAAAAAATCCACCATTTCGAAAAGACACGCAATACACTTAAATTTACCTACATCACAAATGTGATATTTATCCAAGTTACACCGGTTAAAATGCCACCAAAGCTACAAGAAATAACTAGAAAAAACATATTAAAATGCAACTACGACGTTTCTTTCAAAAATGGCAGATTGAAGTCCGTTTGCATCATAATTTGCAAATGTGACTTTTGACCTTAGAGCATTACATGACACTTTATTTTTGATAATAATGTTTTTTTCTTTATTGAACATGCGCGCGCTTGCAACACTGGCTCAACACTGACTTATCGCGCGGCTTTGCCGATACTATTCGCAGTGGCATGGTCCCGCGTTGCTGTCGAGCGACTGCAGTTTTTATTTATGCTCTCCATTCGTGCGGCTAAGCAGTGCGCTGTTTAGCCGCGCAGCTAAGTCACCAACTGTAAAATACTGAGTTTCACAACAAGTCCGCTAGAGGTGCTTATCATTTTCACTACACAATAATGACATTTCTAACTCGCAATTCCGAATGCAAAACGTTAGGCCCTCTGATGCTTTCATCATATTAAAAGATAAACGGCTAATTACCACTATTATTCGTCACTTTGCTGACGTTTCGAGACTGAGTTTAGAAGCCTCTTCATCATGAGCACCGCCCGCGACCGCGTTCGACGGTGGACCAGCGAATACTGCGTGCAACCGCGCGCTCAGCTCGCTAGGACAGCGACGCGGCGGCGGCGGTAGATTCGTTGCGCGCGCGTCGAGAATTAGTTCATCTACGTCACTAGCACTACCTACGTCGTCGGTATAAGGCTGCGTACACACTGCACTCACGGTATCACTCTCCAGACCGATTACAGTACTACAAACAGGAGTGGCGGAGTAGAGTAAAGGTTGCCATGCCGGCGAAATACCCCATCCCCGGATCGCGATTGAAATTTGCTTTCATCATCATCATCATTTCTGTCGGTTGATGTCTTCAGTTGGGCATATGCCTCCTCGTCGATGGACGGGCTCAAGCTGCCTCGGCCCACTGACATCCTACAATGTTGTCAGTCCATCAGTGGCCGGCCTACACCACATCTAGCTCTTTTAATTCGTTCCTACAGGCTTCCCCACGTGGGCAAACGGAGCTTTACAGCTGTTTAAAGTTTAGCTGGTACCTGCTGGCCTTTTAAACATTTTAAAAGTTTATCCAGTTGTTTTATTTATCACTAAGGTAGGTTTTCACCTACTCATTAACGGACGTTTAAACGACTGTTTAGCTTAAACAACTCATTTGACAGATGTTTTCATACGTTATCTGTCACTTTGACGATTGGTTACGATAACCGCCGCTTTATTTGAATAAATTAATAAAAAAAAAAAAAAAAAAACATTCAATAATAAAAAAAAAAAAAAAATATAAAATTTATTAAATTAGTAATTTATTTATTAATTAATTATTAATAAATAAATTACTATTACTATTACTATTACTATTTGTTCGTGAACTTGGGCCTAAGTCAATTACCTTAAGTTTCCCCCTAGGGGTATGTAAAACTTTGCTAGCGATTGTAATATCTAAGCTGTGCCTAAAGGTAGGGCTTGCTAATAAGGGGCTGACCTAGTTACAGATCCCTTCGGCCAATTTCCCTCGGAACCGCAGACTGCGTCATAACATTGTGGGAATCTAACCCCACAACGCAATTACTTGATGGCTTGAATGGCCAGAACTTATAATAGAGTCATTATCTGTATACATATTTACAGACAGTTGGGCTTATCTCTAATGGGTTAATGACAGACCTAATAAATAATATTAATATTGCTGGACAGTTCACACAACATTATCTAGCCCCAAGCTAAGCAGAGCTTGTGTTATGGGTACTAGACAACTGATATACTTAATACAATACATTACATAGATAGATATTTTTTATTCGACGACCTCTGTGACGCGGCGGGCGAACGTTCGCCTGCGACGCACGAGGTTGCGGGTTCGATTCCCGCCTCGGAACAAATATTTGTGCGATCTGCAGATATTTGTTCCGGGTGTTCTGGGTATTTTCTATATATAATAAAAAATATCTATCTATGTAATATAATGTATTAAGAATATCAGTTGTCTAGTACCCATAACACAAGCTCTGCTTAGCTTGGGGCTAGACAATGTTGTGTGAGCTGTCCAGCATTATTTATTTATTTTATTATTTATTTATTATTATTTATTATATATAGAAAATACCCAGAACACCCTGAATAAATATTTGCGGATCGCACAAATATTATAGAGAAAACTAAAAATATAGAGAAATATAGAGGAAACTCTGATTTTAAACTTGCCACGCGCATCACTGATGAGTTTTCCTAGTGACATCTTAGCATTATTTATCTCTCGCTAGATGGCGTTGACGACATTTTTGGAATAGTATATATTTCAAAATACGGCTCAGTACCATCCTTACCTCATCAGTATAACCGCAATTCGCATTAAGCATTTCGCTTCCACCTTTGTAATGCGAACTGCTAAGGAATGGAACAAGTTGCCGTCGTCTGTCTTTCCTGAAACTATAATATGGGTTTCTTCAAGGCTAGAGTGAAAAGGTGCCTTCTAGACCTTCGTGCTCCAACCTCCGCCGCATCGTCACTAAGCCCCGCCGCACATGCCAACACTCGCATTGGCCGTCACGAGCCGCGTGCGAGTGGTAGTATTTAAAACCTATGTAGTATTTATACCGAGCTACATAGGTTAAAATGCCACCAAAATAACACAAATAACACTAGGAAAATAAATAAAACTAAAGTAGAGGACGTCTCTTTTCGTAAATGGCGGAAAGAGCCTCTAGATTTACTTATGTGTCAGCAATGGCACAGATAAAATAAGACTATACTAGCAATGGGGAGCCACAGGCAAAACTAATCTCAGATGGCGCCACCATCGCTGGTGCTTGTCATTTAGTGGTCTTGTTTTTTTCTCATCAGAAGGGAAATGGTGATACCTTTATTTTTACACTGAAATGCACTTCACAGAGGCATGTTTTATACCAGACTATTATTTAATGTTTATTTACTAAAATTATCCATTGATATTTGAAACTTTTGACAGTTTTTTTTAACATTTAACAACAACAGCGATAATGCGCCACCTAGCGAGATAAATAAGGAGTGTCTCCCCATTTGTCTCCCCATTTATGCTTACCCTCTTGAGTCATTAGAAGATAGACAGCACTCAGATAATGTAATTATTATCAGCTCTATATGAACGAGGCGCTCACAAACAAATATATTCGTGTCTAGAACAAACAAACTAATGGTGAGGCCAAACTTGTGAGACATCTTGTATAACTTTATTAGAGGCAGCGAGGTTGGTTTTGCTACAGCTGTAAGTCAATCTACGGTTTACCTCGGTTTCACTTTTCAGTAGGTAGGCTCTTCGACCAAAGTAAAATAAATGGACTGGCCTTACCCTAACAAAACGTCCGTGAAAAATAAGACAATTCGGATTTAGGGTACGGTCAACAAATAAACTATCTATCTATCTATCTATCTATCTATCCAGCCACTGCTGAGTAAAGGCCTCTTCTCTATAGCGCCACTCCTGGCGGTCTTTTAAATAAACTAGGTGAAATTAAAT
Source organism: Operophtera brumata (assembly GCA_932527175.1). Classification (NCBI taxonomy): domain Eukaryota; kingdom Metazoa; phylum Arthropoda; class Insecta; order Lepidoptera; family Geometridae; genus Operophtera; species Operophtera brumata. The sequence goes on along the minus strand of OW052228.1, from coordinate 4,520,712 downwards.
TATTGAACTTCTTAAAAACTGTATTTTTTTAATACTTAATACTTTAACAGATGCAATGTGTTTTCTAAAGTTATTTCAGTAGGTTTATAGCACAAAAACCCGCCGAAAAATATGCAATTATTGAATGAAACTTTTACAAAAATACATGGTTCCCTTCTGTTTTATGTAGTTACGTATCTATTTTTCAGCTCTCAAACATACACAATATAAATCAATAGAAAAGCAAGTCCACCTAAGGTCTTCAGCTCAATCAATTTGTGAAAAATATATTTTTCATCACTCAATAAACTAAGTAAATATCATAAAAATCGTACGGAAACATAAATGTATAAAAATTCCAGTATTTAAGAAACTGCAGAGTGCAGTTTTAAGAATTTTGCACAATGAGTTTTTTTATACTACTTGGAATGACAGATCAAGAAGATGGCCCACCTGATGTTAAGTGGTACCCTCTGCCTATGAACAGTGCATTACCTCAGGTCACCTCCACCTAGGACGCGCCCTATGTGGCATTCCACTGCGCCCGCCACCCTGAAACATAAAGATGAAAAGTCCCATGTGGCCGTAATTTCATCGGCACCCTTACCCTTCAAACCGGAACACAGCAATGCGAGCACTACTGCTTTGCGGCAGAAACAGGTATGGTGGTAGTACTTCCCCGGACGAACTCTTTCACAAAAAAGCTCTACTACTACTAACCGTTTTTTGGCGTATAGAATTCATTGTGTAGAAAATGATCAGAGCAAATACGGGAAAATGTATTCCACTTCCAAAAGTCGTCTGTTCTTGCTCGTCTTATGACTTCTATCCATTTTTGTTTACCTTAGATTTTTTTTTGAAAGCTATAAGTTTAATTAACATGCCATTACATATTATATGCAATTACCTAAAGCGACGTGCTTAGCAATGTTTTGACGTAAATAATGCAAATTACAATTCTAAATCAATACGATACCCCTTAGGCATCAGATTTTTTTGCAGTCTGTACCGGACCATCCGTCATGCGTGAAGTCTTGTCAAATATTTCGTCGCTGTAGTTGGAAAATTAAATAAGTAATAACAACAACAAAACCAACATCGCGAGAAAAAAGGGGTTTTACTGTTTTATTGCGTCAAAAATGGCAATAACTTTTTTTTCGTAACTAATTTTTCAGTCCGTGTTTTGATATGTTATAGATTGGTACTGTATCTATTTTCGAATTTAATGATAATACATTTTAGTTCTTTGATTAAGAGAAAAAAATAAAAAAACGACTATGTATTTTTCCCTCGCCAAAGTTTTGAATAATTGAAATGATCTATTTATTTACTTATTTGAATATGACAATCCTATCCATGGGTATAGATTTATATAATATTAAATTACATTTTAAAATAAAACCAACTTATAATCATTTCTTTTTATCAAGACTGAATATTAGAAAACTACTGAAACACCTACATTATTTTAGCAGACTTATAAATTCAAAGTAAGTGACATAACAAACTTATCATACGACTAATGCTTATAAAATCAACAAAATGAAAAAAAATTGTGGAACACAATAATTCTAAGTATCAAAAAGAAAAAGGTATGTCGACTTAAATTAAAACTATCTACGAGTATAAACTTGTGTCTGTTAACTTTCATTCAGAGTGGGGAACATTGAGATAATGTCCTGGGGCGTAGTCCTCCTTGTCGCTCGTCCTCTAGAGCAAGACGTGTCCATCGACATGTATGGGCCATCATAACCATGCAATAAAGTCGATTTCGCAAAATGTGTTAGTTATGTAGTTTTCCTACCACACGACGATTTATAAGTTTTTTATCAATTGATGAAAATTATATTACAAAACCTTTACTTACGAATGAAATGCGATGCCTGAAGTTTTATTTGTATTTCTTGTGTTGTTTGCACTTGCAGAAAAGCACAGGAAGGCATTGTATTACCAATGTATCTAATTTTGGTATTTTTCAGCATAGCTGTCACTCGTTGCCGTGACAAAGACTGACTGAAGCGAATAGTACAGGCAAATTAGCAAAAAGTGTTGCCCTAAGTCGAGTAGTCGTGGATTCTTATGGAATCGATAGATGACACGAAAAGAAGCTTATCCCAGGTTTGCACCGTTTCTGGCGCATACGGAAGGCTTTTAAATATTAGGTACAAACTTTGAAAAATTGTAACTTTTGAAAAAACAAAAAAGTGTTAAATGCAAGTTCAATTACTTATAGAGACAGTCTTAGCGCGTTATGGATTTTAATTAAAACTACGTGCATAGTGGGAAACACTGTGAAATTGTTTTTTTTAGTTTGCGGCTCGGGGGAAATTTATGTACTCGGTGCAAACTTACATAAGGTTTCTATAAGTATTATAAACACTATATTAGTTTTGCACACCTCAGCGATTTACGGAACATAGTTTTTTTTCTTTTTTTGTAAATAGTACTTCGGGGGAAACTTATGTAGTCGTGCAAATTTTATTATGGTATATACTATCAGTTTACCACATTCGCACGTAAAAAAAAACACAAATTTCGTACCGGAAGTACTTCTTAATAATATATCTTAATAAGAAATCAACAGCGTGGGTGGGGTGCAGATTCATACCAAAATGTAGCCCGTATTCATCCCACGAATAATAAAATTGTATATTTGTCCATATTAATCGCAAAATGTAGTCCGGATTCATACCAAGCCATGACCTTTAACAATGGATATTAGTACGGTCAGACAGAAAAATGCCTTACTATCATTTTCATATATTTTTGTTGGATGCAAATTATTAATAATTGGCGTATGTTTGTATGTTTGTCTGAAGATAACTTGTGAACTGTTGATATATTCTTTATAAAACTAGTATTCTTTATACAATTTGGTAGATGGGTATATAGTATTAGAACAATTTGTGTAAGGTTATGAGCTAAATTGGTTCGGGGGTTGTAGAAGATATTGGGGCCAAAGAAAGGGTAAAAAAGTGAAACAATCATAGACGTTTCAAAACTAGTTTTAATTTAATTTTAGACTGTGTAACTTTTGGGATATAAGCAAAGAAGTAAAAATAAATAACCTCTACAGTTTTTCCAGTAATTTACTATCATCCATCGAGGAGTTCCGTTGTCTCCATCATCAGATCAGCTCGCTGTCACCATCATAAATAAATATTTAATAAATAAATAATTCTGGACAGTTCACACAAGCTTGTGTTATAGGTTCTAGATAACTGATATACTTTAATACAATACATTACATAGATAGATATTTTTTTATTATAAATAGAAAATAACCAACGAAAACATATAACATAACATTAATAACATCCTGAACAAATATCTGCAGATAGTACAAATATTTATAAATTATACAATATGGGTAAATTCAAGAGAAATATCAATAGGGCTCTTAATGGTAGGCAGCGCGTTTGCAATACCGTGGGTGTTGTCCATAGGCGGCGGTGACTGCTTTACATCAGGCGGGCCGTCTGCTTGTTTGTCACGTTTAGGGCATGTAATATCGGAAGGTTTTCAATTCCTATACTGATTTCCGATATTAATTCTCAATATTGGCATTCCGATATTAATATCGGAATTTCGTTATTTATTTAGAAATTGCACATTTTATTTATAAATTGCACAAATTCGGTATTAGGTTGGATTAAGTGCAATACAAAATATTTTTAAATCATATTCTAATCGTATCTGATCACGGGAGAACTAACTAATGTATTTGCGAGTAGATGTTACTGGCAGATATATTAATCTACCCTCTTTCTCACTCTTTTATTATGAACGATACCACTACCATCGGTTTCATTGTCACACTTCACCCCAACTCGACACACAACACTATCGGTATCCGGTCGCGTAGCAGGTACCACACTTTTTTGATTTTTACACATTCTCACCACAGGCTTCCATACTCCAGATAATTGAAAACCATCTTCTCTATTGAAATTTCTGTATATAGTAATCTCAATTGCCTCTCGTGCCATTACAAATATTTATATAATATACGAATCTTTGCTCGTTGTATAGGATATTGATGTTATCTAAAAGCTTATGTTATAAATAATTGTATAATTCTGATTCTCTGAAACGATTTCTACACTAGTCCGTGATTTTCCTGAAAAAATATTTTAAAAATGGCTTCCACTTTTTTTTTAAATGTTTTATACTTATTTTTATTTGTGATGACAGTAAACCTCAGATATCGGTTTTTAAAGTAATCGAAACAGTAACAAAAAAAGCATTTACATCCACAGCACGAACCATTGCATTGAAATAAAATAAAAAATATGGAAAAATAAAAATTCTGTTTAGTCCCTTACATTCTAAGGACATTTTAAAAGTAAAGTCACACAAACTTTTTCTTCCAAACCTATCTTAAAAATTTGGTCATTATGTCAGCTATTTATCATGTAAATTTGATTGAGATTCTTTTACGGGATCATTCATGATATTCAATTTAAACAGTTGAATGCGAAATTCTGGTTTTTAAGATTAAGTGAAATCTTAAATAAAACTAAATAATAACTTTCAGCATTGCATGTATTCAGTGAATCATCATAGTAAATTTTCGAAATGGCGACCTTCTTGCTCCATACATAATCAGCATCGTCTAAAAAAAATTATCTTTAAAGCGTAGAATAGCGATTCTGTTGCTTTTGAATTGTTGCTTCGGCCTGGGTCAACCTTTTTCGCAATTTTTCCACATTTCGGCACTCTCGAGAGTAAACAATCTCTTTATAATATCCCCAAACAAAAAAGTCAATGGGGTTTAAGTAGAGAGATCGTGGGGGCCATGCGATATGCCCGCCTCGGCCAATCCATTTATCACCAAGTATCGCATTTTGTTAGTAGTAGTAGAGCTTTTTTGTGAAATACTTCGTCCGGGAAAGTACTACCACCATACCTATTTCTGCCGCAAAGCAGTAGTGCTCGCATTGCTGTGTTCCGGTTTGAAGGGTATAGGTGCGTGCCGGTGAAGTTAAAGTCACATGAGACTTTTCATCTTTATGTCTCAGGGTGGCGGGCGCAGTGCAATGTCACATAGGGCGCGTCCTAGGAGGGCATGACCTATGTGATAATGCACTGTTCATAGGAAGAGAGTACCGCTTATCATCCGGTGGACCATCTGCTTGTTCAGTCATTCTTAGTAGTATTAAAAAAAACCTGTCATTAAGATATTGTCTAACTTTTGACGCAAAGTGACATGGTGCGCCGTCGTTTTAAAAAGTCATGTTTCGGCGTGTTAGTAAAATGATGTCTGTGGATTATCCATTTAAATCTTCTCTTAAAAAGTTCAAGTATGACTCGCCATTTAGGCGATCTGGCAGTTGGAATGGGCCCACCATCTGTCGCAGGTTTCTGCCCCGTATGTAGAAAATAATGTCCTGGAAACACCAAAGATGGGTTGTTTTTCTATTGCTTATGTGCAATACAATCTTCAGACTGTCACATTTCTTTTTAATTCCGACATGCAGAACATTTTCTTAAATTGAACTAACTTTTATTAAATTGAGTGTTTTTATGATCCTGTGCAAGAATCTGGAACAAGGTTACATGACTAATAGCTGTCACATCAGCCATGTTTTTAAGATAGGTTTGGATTAAAAAAATTATGTGACTTTTTTTTTAAACGTTCATTGAAAGTAAGAGTTTCGGCAAAAAAAAATATATTTTCATATTATTATTTTTATTTTAATGCAATAGTAGGTGCTATTGATGTGAATGCTGACAGACAAGGTAGCCCTAGTATTTAGCTTATTTACAACAACAAAAACAGACCTCTACCTCAACGAATCGAGTCCCAATGGCCAAAAAAGTGTAAGAGCTCCGATTGTCTTAAAAACACATAACTCGAAAACTACTAAACATCGCGAAATGGGGGTGATTCGTGTATCTCTGGGGGTAACCTTTCTTTGGACTTCGGCTTGACACTACTTTTTGGGACACACTGTATATATTATTACTTTGTTGATTATTTTATACCAACAATTTTATGAAATAAATAGATGTTCCATAATAACATATTTTTTTGCTGACGTTACTTTCACTCGTTTTAGGTGTAGTTATTTCTAGGTGGGATAAATACGGACTCTAAAAATGAAATGAATATTAATTGTATGAATCCGGAATAATAATTATTACTTTCAGCTCGTGGGATGATTTTCTGGGATCAATACGGATGCACCCCGCGGTCGGGGGACAGTGTTAGCAGTGTAGCGCCACAGTATATATATTAGTTTCTTAGCACCGCACTGAACTTACATATATAATACTTAAAAAATGCATGTTCCGTATATAAATTCCAGTATTAAATGGCTGGCGAATGTAGTACTAATCAAATGAATAAGTTTAAGTGAAATTCCAGAATTGCCTGAAATTTCCCCGAAGTAGAGCGACAATAAAATATGGAAAAAGTGACTTCCGTGTGAGGTACCCAGGTGCAAACCTGGTAATTTATTTGGCCCATTTTTCTGGTAATTCTGTCAATTTGCACCGACTACTTCGATTTCCCCCGAGCCGCAATACAGAAAAAAAGTTTTTTTTAGAAATGTTTTTTTTTTCGTATGTTCCGTAAGTCAGATTAATAAAATACTTGGTGCAAATGGAGATCATAACGGTCTTAAGTGTATGCCAAATTGCACCGACTACATCTATTTTCCCCATTAAGTTACGGGTATTATAAGGTTTTCACCCTATTTCACCCTGTTCCGGGGGGGTGAATTTGCTGAAAGTTATATTAGAGGTGATTTTCAAGCCAAACAAAACCATTAGAAAAGGTTTTGTGACTACATCTAATTACTTCCACACTTTTGCTAAAAATCACCTAATTTGCCTGTACTAGAAGTATACTAGCTAGGTCTGTTTAGAAGCTTCAAAACTATCGTTCCCTAAGGCCCGTCCATTCATTTTATTTACGTCGATGGGTAGGCTAGCTAGCTATATCGGGTATACGTTTTTTTCTTTACAATTGGCGCCTCGCGACTTGTGCATTTGCCATTTTCAAGTTTATTTATTGTAATTTCAATATATTTTGCAACGCTACACTCCTTCCAAGTCGTCGAAGTCACAGTCATGTCATGTCCGTTTTACTAAAACATGACTCGACCTTTACTTTGACGACGTGGAAGGAGTGTAAAGTTACAAATTATATTGAAAAAACACTAATGAAAATGAAAAGTAACTTGAAAATAGCAAATGCACAAGCCGTGCGGCGCCAATTATAAATTATCATTATAAATATGAGCCTGTGGTGTCCCACTGCAGGGCAAAGGCCTCCATACCCTCCTTCCATTCGTCTCTATTGTTGGCTATTTGGGACCAATCCTTCAAGTAGGAGTATAGCTCATCCCGCCATCTTCGTCTGGGCCTTCCATGTGGCCGTCGTCTGTTTGGGATCCAATCTGTCGTGGTATTCGCCCATAGTTAGCCAGTTATAATGAATAAAAAAAACCTATAACATATACATAGATCCACTCCAAACACGTGTACATGGCTTGATTGTTTACACAGTAACATAACAATACTATGGGGCTCTACTTTCGAACGTAGATACAGCCAATTCGGGTGACATGCAGCTGCAAAAAGTTCCTTAATCAGAAAAGTTATAGATCGCAACAGTAACAATTTTAGAATATTTCAAAACATCCGCTACATCGGCTAAGTCCGTTGACAAATCGAGGCACTCCGAGGCATATTGTAGCTCCCCTCTTGTCAGCAATTTGTCAGCCACATCATTGCGCAAGTAATTAAACCGTCGGACGCGTTCGTTCCAGTTTATGATCCTGCCACATTGACACCGTGTTGCCAACATCATAAACTAAATTTTTACGAGTTTTAGTAACATCATGTTGGTAAGACTTGGTAATGAGCATTTGTATACAGTTAGCGGTCGCAGTTATTGCTCTTTTAAGTGATTCCCTGCTATTTACATATTTTCTGTAGATAAAACGGTTTGACTGAGCCTGGGAGACGATAAAAGCTCTAAGGGTGCCTTGCTTCTAAGGATATATGGTAATATTATTTTACTGGCGCTGGTCGTTTAGTGCGTATGAAGATTAAATAAAAATATCCCGTGATTATGAGTGAGGAGTGCATTTATCTAAATAGCAGAATATCGATATAAATGATAATATTACTAGAAAACTGTTTTTTCTAAGTGATCGCGTTCGTTCTTAGTGTTCGCTCCCACGATGGCATGCAGTGTTAATTGATATAATAATAAAAAATAATAAAAAAAAAATATTTATTACACAGATTGATGCTTATCCAATCTTTGGTCGAAGTATCCAATAATGTTTGGAAAAGGATAACAAATCAATAAATCAAGAAATGCCCCCTCTCAAATGACTAAAAACTTAAATTGTTTTAAAAAATAAATGTCCATAATCCTCAATATATATCTGGTGAAAAGATAAATCGCACAGTTTTTAACCGACTTTAGAAAAGGAGGACGTTATTATGTTCATCTGCATGTGTATATTTTATGTATGTTCACGATTCGATCTCTTCGTCAATTATGATCCAACAGACAGACAGACAGACAGACAGACAGATAGACATGACGAATCCAAAAGGGTTCCGTTTTTTGCCATTTGGCTACGGAACCCTAAAAACGGGCATACTCCCGAGGTGATCCTATGTTCACCAAGTCAGGACCTGATCGTCGTCGTTTCGTATGAGGTAAGCGCTGGCCTCTGGTGTCAGAGTTTGTCAAGCCGCCCGAGGGCCTCTGACATGGCTTATCGACTGCTATTAATCAATAACAGCCGGGACCGACAGCTTAACGTGCCCTCTGAAGCACAGAGCGATGGAAATCCACACATAACTTAGAAAAGTCATTGGTGCGGAGCCTAGGATCGAACCCGGTATTGTTGGATTCTGAGTTGCACTATTGAACCGTTAGAATTAATGGCACCTACAGTGTGTTTGTTAATTTTTCGTAGCTTATTAAGGTATTTGCGTCTGGGAGTCATCAACTCATGCTCGTGAGCTGATGTTGAAAGCCACAGCACTCCTTATCTATTAGGAGTTAGGAGAAAATAATGAATTTCAGACTTAATTAGACACATAAAAATGCGTATTTTTATTGATTGATTTTTATTGTAAGCTTGAATTCGGTTGTAAAACTAAATACTTGTAATTCACCACAAATTATTTCCTAGTGTGACTGCGGTTTAGTAATATAACATGGGTCCTTAACATGTCAGAAACATCGAAACATTAACAGAGTGGGTCCTAATTTGTAACTTTCCTAACATGCTCCTTACGAACACACGTAAAATGAAGCTTTTTGGACACAGTTTTTACCACTTTGGAAGTGTCTCTCGCGCAAACTATTCAGTTTAGAAAAAAATGATATTGGAAATTTCAACATAATTTTTGAAGACCTATCCATAGATACCAAAGACGTATAGGTTTGATGAAAAAAAAAAATTGAGTTTCAGTTCTAAGTATGGGGAACACCAAAAATAATTGTTTTTTTTTTAATTTTTGTGTAAAAATCTTAATGCGATTTACAGAATACATCTACCTACCAAGTTTCAAAAGTATAGCTCTTATAGTTTCGGAAAAAAAAAGGCTGTGACATACACGGACAGACAGACAGACATGACGAATCCATAAGGGTTCCTTGTCTTTGACTACGGAACCCTAAAAATGAAAGCTGATTTATCTTCTAAATACATTAGGTTTTATTTTGACGCAATTATATTTGGTGTGGTACGAGCCGCTATACTGAAAACTGCGTTCTTCTTTCCTACTAGTTTTTCGATATCTTGTATAGTTTTCACGAAATCCGCTCTTGCAAGTCTGTTATTTAAAAAAAAAACATTTTGAACTTCTAACGTCCCCTCAAAAGCTACTGGAGGGAACTTTTGATTATGTTTATCTCCTAACTAGTCCAAACTAAGTTACATAATCAAAAATTGTGTTCCAAACATTTCCCTCTATAACGTTTTTTGTACATTCGTTGGCTGGACCAGTGTTATATATTGCGTCTATCAAAAATAATAAAAAAAACTATTTCTCCGAACACTGAACTAGCATTATACTTTCTTCATGTCTATACTAACTACAACATACTCTATGCTTCCACCATACCCCGCTAACGAACCTCTGCTAATAGGCATATCCCAGTCACCAGCGAGATTAATAGCCGCTGCCGAGTCAAAGAAATGTGTGGCGTTTCAAACTCTCAAGTTTTGTTATACCAGTCGGAGCGCAAGGAATACGAATAATTTCGGATTTGTGGTCATTTTATTGTCTAACTTTGCGTGACCCGAGAGCTGGCTCATATCTGGCTCAACGCATTAGTATTGCTGGTAGTGAGTTGGATCAGTTGAGCTTCAGCGGTCTTCAGGTAGCACAACGGTTTCTTATGTCCTTTTTTAATGTTGTTCATACCTACTTGTATGAGTTGTATTATTCTTTCTGTATATAGATGTATTACTTTCAGTTAAAAACCTCTACCTATGTGATGACCTCAGTGGTAACTAGCCGGCTGAGATGCAAGAGGTTGCAGGTTCGACTTCCGTTGCGGGACAAATGTGTGTAAATATTTGTTTTTGGAATGGGTGTTGTGGTACCATGTTACTCGTAGTTCCGGATACTCAAGACACTGGATTCTAAGTGTGAGACCGACTATGTATGTGATAGTTCGGTGAGTTTTTTTATACATCTTAGTATGAAGGATCAAGCAGATGTCCCACCTAATGCTAAGCGGTACCCTCTGCCTATGAACAGTGCATTAACCTCACAAGTCACGTCAACCTAGGACGCACCCTATGTGGCATTGCTCTGCGCCCGCCACCCTGAGACATAAAGATGAAAAGTCTCATGTTCCTGTAATTTCAGCGGCACCCTTACCCTTCAAACCGGAACACAGCAATGCGAGCACTACTACTTTGCCGCAGAAATAGGTATGGTGGTAGTACTTCCCCGGACGAACTCTTTCACAAAAAAGCTCTACTACTAAACAAATTATAAATTGTAGAAATAAACCGTTTATTTGGCACAAAAATATAATTAAATATAAATTCATAAGGTCATTGGTAATTATAATAATAAAATATAATAATTACCAATGACCTTATGAAAAACAATAATCCCACGAATCCACATCACATCACACTTCACATCTATACTAATATTATAAAGAGGAAAGATTTGTACCTATTTTTGTATGTTTGTAATGAATAGGCTCAAAAAGTACCGGGCCGATTTAAAAAATTCTTTCACCATTGGAAAGCTACGTTCACCCTGAGTGACATAGGCTACCAGGGGGGGGGGGGGGGTACGAGGGGTGGGGGGGGGGCTGTTTTTCATCTGAAACTACCCGTGCGAAGCCGGGACGAGTCGCTAGTTAGTATATAAAGCAACGTACTGTCTCTGTCTGTTTGTTACCTTTTCACGACTAAACGGCTGAACCAATCTTGATGAACTCTGACAATATAAAGTTACAATGTATAGTTATATAAAGTGTTAACAAACAATATATTTATTAGAAATTTTATTATTTTGTCATGAAATTCTGGTAATTAACAAGCAGAGTGCGCCATAGAATATAATATAGTAATATCATAGGTTTCACCGTAGTGTAGCACGGGTATTCACCTAGTTTTAAAATAAAGCTTTTAATTTCTAACATCTCATTAAGACACCTACGCAAAACACGGCTCTACGAAGTTAGTAGCTACGCCGTAGTACGGCCGTAGCTTGCTACGCTATCATACGCGACTCTCAAATTTAAGAATAAATAATAATAATAATACATAAATAGTAAATAATGCTGTACAGTTCACACAACATTATCTATCCCCAAGCTAAGCAGAGCTTGTGTTATGGGTACTAGATAACTGATATACTTAATACATTATATTACATAGATAGACATTTTTTATTATACATAGAAAATACCCAGAACGCCCTGAACAAATATCTGCAGATCGCACAAATATTTCTTCCGAGGCGGGAATCAAACCCGAAACCTCCTGCGTCGCAGGCGAACCGTCGCCCGCCGCGCCACAGAGCTCGTCAGAGGAGATATGTACATTCTGTCATCCAGAAACGAATTTTTCAGATATAAAAGTTGAATTTTCTAAACTAAACTTATTTTCCATGTAGAACAGCTTGCTCATTTTTAAGAGAAACAATTTGTTTAGTTCTTTCTACTTAATTTCTTCTTAATTGTATCCAAACAATGACCTGAGGCACTTAATTATCTTTCCTCTCGAAATTGTTCCGCTAACAAAATAATAACTGTCCTTTTTAATTCTCCATTATACCGTTACGTTAAATGGACACCCACGAAATTAGCCCAGTTACATACTTCACCTTTATTAATTTATGTTTTTTTGTATTTACGTGATATTTTATTATAAAAACAATTTGTCTGGGGCCAGGGGGCTTGTTTGCGAACAAATACAATTTTACAGGCAACTTAATGATAAAAAAGTCATATTATTTGCCACGGAATGTTTTCAATTGAAATCAATCTCACATCTGAGGTACCTACTAAAATAATGAGTAAAGATAAGGCCGAACTAACGCGTTCAAACGGTTTCCGCGGTGGCGTGCACGGTGGCGATCCATTGTCCTACCATTGCTCGCCACCGTGCACGCCACTGAGGACGCGGGCTGAACGCGTTGGCTTGGCCTTAGCATAAGACACGGCGTTCCAAAATCCGTAGCGCAACACCAACGGTTGCAGCCCGTGTGACGTTGTCTTTATCCATATTTTTTCTTAAATGGTACCTCATTATCCATTCATGATGAGGTAGATTCCTATCACCATCACTCGCTATGTAGGCTGCCAGATTGTCTAAGGAGCGCTAAGTATGACCGTTGTTAGAAGTGACCCACTAGGAATTCAAATTAAATTAAAACAAGATGACGTGATGTAATTTCGCTGAGATCACTTCCCGCTTCACTGAAGGAGACAAAACGAAGTATACATAAATAATGAGGGCCCGCGCCGTCGGGAAATTAATGAATTATTAATTAATTGGTCGAATAGCCAGATGTTTGAAATTAAGTTCTTTTATTTCATATTCATCAACTTAAGCGAAGACGTTTTGCTTTAGAGTTGGTGAGAATTTAAAGACGATGCTTAGAAATTAATTATATCTGACACATCTTTATTTAATTTGTGTCGATCAATTAATGTATTCAAAAATCAAAAATATAACACGAAATAGGTTGGACGGTTTCATGGTGGCGGAGCTTTCACGCCAAAACGGCCAAAATGTGTATAGAATGCTAAGTCTATCATAGAGTTATTAGAAAATATATGTTAGGGGACTTTTATCCGCCATTTTAGAAAGGAAAGTCTTAATTTTTTATCTAATTTCATTTTATTGTGTTTTTTTAAAGTTATATCGTGTAAAAATAAAAATAAATAAACCATTCACCACCCAACAACCCATTTCGTGCGGAAATAATCCACAGAAGCCATTAAAAAAAATGTGTTTGTCAATTAATATCTGGCTCAACGCATTAGTATTGCCATTCAGCGTGGCAATGCAGCTAGCATCTTAGGGACGCTTCCGTCTGGTAGTGATTTGGATCAGTTGAGCTACCTTTAGATCGCTTGCAGCGGTCTTCAGGTAGCACAACTGTTTCATATGTATTTTGTACATACCTTGTATTATTCTTTCTGTAAATAAATGTATTTTCATTAATTTTTGTATGATAATGAGCTCAGGATGTAAGTACGAATATCATATGAAATTCGTTTTCACCATAAGAAATCTATGATGAAGCAGAAGGTATGTAGGATAGCAAGAGATAAAACAAAACTTGCAGCAAGGCTTTAGCTGCCTGACAAGAAAAACATGCAAAGCATTCCGGGGAGAAATTTGTAGATTTTCATCAATGAAAAGAAAACGTTTACCTGCCTAAAAATTCAAGAAAAACAAAAATAATTTTCACTTTGCAAACCGTTTCGTCAAAACAATTTTCATTCACCCAAGATAAAAAGAAAGGACATTTAAAATGATGGAAATATTTAGCTGCGGACTGTCAATGGTTTTCCCTTTTTCCCAGTTAGAAAATGCCGGGAAAAATATTATATCACAAGACAAAATATCTCCATCTAATCTCAGTGACTTTCACTGAGCCTCAATTTGCAAAGAGGTGTAACTTTATTCACCGTTTCGCCGTTTTATAAGATCGTAGCGAACGAGATAGAAACAATGAGCTTTCTGGGTAGAGTAACAGGGACAGGAATAGAAGATAAATGTGAATGATGCAGTGGAATGAAGAAAAATAACGTTCGTAGGCAATGCTTCGGCTATGTGAAATTGTTTTCAGGTTAATATAATGGCATCACACAGTCGCAAGTTATTTTAAATGTTTTTTATACTAGTTGGAATGACGTATCGAGTTGATGGCCCACCTGATGTTAAGTGGTACCCTCTGCCTATGAACAGTGCATTACCTTATAGGTCACGTCCACCTAGGACGCACCGTATGTGGCATTGCACTGCGCCCGCCACCGAGACATAAAGATGAAAAGTCTCATGTGCCTGTAATTTCAGCGGCACCCTTACCCTTCAAACCGGAACACAGCAATACGAGCACTACAATTTTGCGGCAGAAATAGGTATGGCATAGGTATGGAATAGGTATGAATAGTTTGAGCAGTTCTTCTTCTTTATCGTTACACTCTTGGCAGAGTGGTTGTGGTCGTCACTACAGGGGTCTGTGACTCGCTTCACAATCCTTCGCCACTCATCTCGCACCGCAGTTTTCCCGGCATTCATGTAGTGGACCGTCCAAAGCTGCCTTGATTTGGTCAGTCCATCATAAGTCTTCGATCAGTGCGTCCTACCCGTAATGACCTAAGGTGCCGAGACGTGGACCCTCACGGAGCGCCTGGTCCATCAGTTAAAGGTCGGTCAGCGTGCTATGGACCGAGATATGCTCGAAGTTTCCCTGAGGGATAAAATCCGCAACGAAGTTATCCAACCGATAACTAAGGTCATCGACGTAGTTCTAAGAAGTAGCAAGCTGAAATGGCAATGTGCTGGGCATATATGCCGAAGAACCGACAAACGAAGAACTGAACGTTGCTGGGGTAAACGTGTTCTAGAGTGGAGACCACGTCTTGGTAAACGTAGTGTGGGGCGCCCCCTGCCTAGGAGGAGCGACGATCTGCGTAAGGCGGCTGGTAGAAAGTGGATGGGAAAGCTAGAAATCGGTCGAAATGGCGCGCATTTGGAGAGGTCTTTGTCCAGCAGTGGACTGATATAGGCTGATGATGATCTCATGGACGATCTGCCCGTGCTCGTGTGCCCTCAATTCTACCCTGTACAACAAGGTGATCAATGAAAAAAAAAACCAGGTAATGAAAATAAAAGATTGATGTAGATTTTTACCAATTCAATTCAATTTATTTATTTCAGACATTGTCCATATTTTGTTAGTTGCGCTTATGATAATGTTAGTAGGGAGGCACATTTACAATTAAAAAATTAAATAAAAACATTTTTCGCAAACCCAGCATGCAGGTGCATCCAGTGGTTTGCTATAGGACAGTCCCACCTGTCCGACAACGCGTTCACGATGCTGGTCGGGCTTCCACGGACCCTTCCCCTCATTGTCGCACACCTCTTGCGCATGATGCTATGGAAGCCATCAACTCTGCTTTCCGCAAACCCCACTGTAAAATGACAATAATGACAACCGTAGAAAAATATTTGTATTATCTAGAGAACACATGAACACATCTTCCTAGAGAGAACATCATCATCACAGTGTTTTGTCTTTTTCATTGACAGGCAGTTTAAAATTCGATCGAATGAGACAAAACACAGTGTAACTATTCCATGGATAATTCGTGTTTATTAGTAGCACAGTAAATGATTAAAGGCAGAGGTTACCGCTTAACATCAGGTGGGCCATAAGTTTGTCACGATATGGACGTAGTTAAAAAAAAAATTAACAATGACATGGCCTGGTTGTTAGCTGTGAAACTTAATAAAAGCTTGTAAACACTATTAAAATGTTATTTTTTGCAATGTTGTCCCTCGCTCCATCATCAGACTGATCGGCGGTTTCGTATTAGTTGACTCGTATGAATTGTGGTGCTCGCGTGAACACGGATCTAATGATAGTCCAGGTATTAAATATGCATTTGGACTAATTTGTTTTAAAAAATTAACAATTTGGTTGGTCAATTCTTACTGATACTGTTAGCCTGAATCATCCCATTGTCAGGCAAAGGCCTCCCCCATATCCATTCATTTCATTCATTAATTATTCGCAAACAATGTAAAATTGTGTCGGAACATCACATATGTATCACATACATACATTCGTAGACCCACGCCTTTTTCCCTGAAAGGGTAGGCAGAGCCTCAATGGGCCCCTTTTCACCATGGGTTGCATCATCATGGAATATAGAATAGGTACAAAATAATATAGATACATCTACCTGCATCAGATAGGTATAAGATTATATAAGTACATAACTTTAAAACACCTGTCAATGGAATAAAAATACAACAGCAGATAAAATTATAATTATTAGTAATAAAAACAACGTCAACACATTAAATTAGGTACCTACTACATAAATTACTAGAAATTCAACATCCGGGTTTATCATCCCATAATTCATACTATTATGTATTATCCTCCTCCTATTATATTTTATCCTCCAAGATCGGAGTGACTGAAGCATAATTCGTGAAAGTGGTAAAAGTTCATGTTCATTACTTGGTAAGTACTGCTTATAAATCAGTCGTTTTTGACTAGTCATTAATTTACCAAAAGTTTTAAAATATGTACTGAAACTAGGTCAGCTTGTTCGCTAAGCCATCACGCGTCTCATTTTTCTTGTTAATTCTTGAGACACTTCCAGAATCTGTATCCTGGTTGCGGCGGCATCAGGTATTCAGCGCACGTCGACATTGACTGATGGTCTTCATGAAACACACTCCGTAATATGCGCTTTAAAACAGGATATTACAGGTTATACGGGTATCAAAGCCTTCATAGTCAGTGCCATCAGAACGGTAAATGAAGACACACTTTGGCTTCTATAAACTACAGTCAACAAAGTAATAACGATTTGCACGACTAATGTCAAAAAAGAAAAATGTCCAGGAGGGCAATTCTCGTGCTTTAGAGATTAAGTCGAATTAGACATAATTATGTCGAAAAAAGATGGCGAATGTCGAATAAAATCTTACTTTGCTATTCTCGTGATGTCACAAATAGACATAAGTCGACCAAAATCATTCAAATCGAATACGATTTGATGGTTATTGTGACATTTTCGTGACATTTTTTGTAGACATTCATGCTTCGACATTATCTCTAATTTAGAGATAATCTCTACAATCCCAGAATTGCCCTCCTGGAGCTTAATAATACCCAACTATGGAATCGCCCAATTACAAAAACGTCCAAGTTTAAAAAAGGCCAACTAGAAAAATTACCAGATACAGAAAAGGCCCTCTAGAAAACTAACCAATACTAACTACTCGTCAAACAAAGCGTTTCCGAAATGTTCGTTTGTTTTATGACAATCTTTTTGACCAATTTAGGTTTGAATCGGCACAAAACAAAATACTACTACTATACGTAATGGCAAGCTAAACCTTCAAGGGACGAGATGCAATATACATGTGTAATCTATCTATACTAATATTATAAAGAGGAAAGATTTGTACCTATTTTTGTATGTTTGTATGTTTGTAATGAATAGGCTCAAAAAGTACTGGGCCGATTTAAAAAATTCTTTCACCATTGGAAAGCTACGTTCACCCTGAGTGACATAGGCTACCAGGGGGGGGGGGGGATACGAGGGGGGGGGGGGGCTGTTTTTCATCTGAAACTACCCGTGCGAAGCCGGGACGAGTCGCTAGTTTACCATAAAAGTTTAATTGTATGTTTGTGTTGTCTTGTTGAAAAACATATTTTATGACCTAATTATTGTCATGTATTTTTTATGTATTTCCTTCCGTGTCGACTAAACACCACTCCCTCATGAATCGTGGTAATCTAATTAAAGTCTAAAGTAATTTGACGACCTCCGTGGCACGGCGGGTGAGTTGCCAGGTGAGATGAGAGAGGTGCGTGTTGTTTTTTGTTTTTTTAGCAAATATTTGTTTAAATATTCTTTTTCATGATTTTTGTTCAGTTTTCGTTGCGCGAGCGCTATTCTGTCTTTGTAACTTACCTGAACTTTACTGAGCTAGATATTGACTCCTACTTTCTTTTTCTTTCTTTATTTTTTCTCTTTCACGACCACCATACTTATTTCTGCCGCCAAGCAGTAGTGCTCGCATTGCTGTGTTTTGGCTTGAAGAGTATGAGTGCCGGTGAAATTTCAGACACACGAGACTTTCATCTTTATGTCTCAGGGCGGCGGGCGCAGTGCAGTGCCGCATATTGCGCGTCCAAGGCGGACATGACCTATAAGGTAATGCACTGTTTATAAGCAGGGGATACCGATTAACATCAGGTGGGCCATATCTGCTTGTTCCGTCAGTTCGAGGTGTTAAAAAAATACTTACTTCACTAATGCCGTATTGTGGCCCACTGCTGAGGCGTATTGTAAGGACCATCAGTAGTTTTCCCAGCTTGGTATATTAGCTGTTCGTCAACCTATCACGCCCAAGACAATGTGCCCTCTTTTATTTCATTAATTTCCCCATCATTTTCAGGGATTCTGAAATTCCCAGAGGTTAAAAGAAACGCATGCTGCTGCATCAAAAGTGGATATTCAGAAGTTTTTTTCTTAAATCCTGTCACTTCGTGAGATTTCATAACCATATTTTACAAGTGTGTTAAAAAGTAGCAAGATAAATTTTATACTCTTGTGAACAAAGGAGGTTGTAAAACCCGACCAGCTTTATAATACAATTTCGCGAACACATATGGGGAGCTTTGAAACGGGTTGCTGCAAGTTTGTCGCTGATAATTGAAGTTTGGTCTTTTGGGCTATCATGCATGGTACCACAGGTTTTAGAAATGTTCGCTTTGTTATTTAAACTTTGAGGGGTAGTTCAATCTATGCAGGAAATCGCTATGGATTAATTATTAGGGTTTCCCAGAAAATAATCTACTATATACAAATAAGTCGGGTTTTCCTTCCTGACGCTATAACTCCAGAACGCACAAACAGATTTGGCTGAAAATTAGCGGGGAGGTAGCTTAGAACCAGGAGATTGTCTTGGGGGGGGGGGGGGGGGGGTGGTTCACCGGGTGCTACCCGTGCGAAGCCGGGGCGAGCCGCTAGTAAGGTATAAAATCTCAAAGTCTGTTCACACATGAAATACTATACTATAAAGGGTCATATTGAGAATAATAGTAATTAATGTCGTATATGTGTATTAAATATTAATAAAACGTAGATAATTCCGAAAATGGGGCAAAAATATACAATTAATACGGATTTAACAATTTGTAGGCAAAATCAGAAAGGGGGCAAATATCGAACAGACCCACAAATATGCCAGATCTTTTTACCTGACAACGGCAAAGCCAAAAGGAAGGGTTATGTTTTTAACAGTTTATGTATGTATTTATCTATGTATGTTTGTAAACCTATATGTATATATAAGTACCTATATGTATATTATAGGCACTTAGGTGGAATATAGTTATTAGTTAAGGCCCTAAACTAATCACTGATTTTGATGAAAGAGATGTCAAGTAGATTTGTTATTGTGGTCCTTGTAGTATAGGCTTCATTTTATACGAACAAAATCAATATAATCAATAAACTGGGGCCTCTGAAATTAATTTATTGCTCTCCTATCATGTGGGATTTCAAATGAAGGAGGCGAAAGTTCTGTATTCATTGAGATTTTTATTTACATTTTGCATACCATTACATTCGCAAGATATACTTAATTAAGACGAGCGAAGCTAGTCCTATACTATCCCACAACGTATGCAATTTTGAGGTACACTTTAGGAAAAAACTATCACACCTATAGATTTGTAATTTAACGTAGTTGAGCTACCTTTAGATCGCTTGCAGCGGTCTTCAGGTGGCACAACTGTTTCATATGTATTTTATACATACCTTGTATTATTCTTTCTGTAAATAAATATATTTTACGTAGTTATTTAAATTGTCTAGATAAATACTGATAATTAATGAATCTCCAGACTTTAATTTCAGAGCTCTGTAGGTATCTATGTCTAGATATGTTCAAATATATAAAAACAAGTAAAAACAATCTTGCGAGCCCTTAAAAACTGTGCTTTTTGCTAGTAAAAATTGTGTACTAACATAAGTACCTATATAATGTTATATGGTTCACCGTACCCGGGCTATAAGTGGGCTAGTCATATTATGAATAAGAATACGTAAAGTAAATTTGTTAAGAAATGGTTAGCTACGAACAACACAAACTGATTAGTTTAAACCACAGATAAAATAATACCATACTAGTAGTTTAAACAAATCGATCGCCACTCACTGTCGTATTTGTCAAACATCGTTTGATCAGTCCCGTAGCACAGCTACGCGGTTACGGCGTAGCTACGGCGGCGTAGGCAATTACCCCGTATTTGTTCACGCTGACAGTCGGTTTGCGCCAACACCTGCTCCATGTAGGAATTTGTTTGTGAAGTTTGTAAATAAAGAAATGAACATCAAAATAAATACGGATACACTCGTACCCTGAGACTTCCGTGCCATTGTTTTGACTAGCGACATCTAGTTGTGAATTGATTACTCGAAAGTTTATATTGGAAGAAGTTTTCCCTTTATTTGTGATAATCATAAGTCACTTACCTTCGATCTTTGAAGATTCTAGGTTAGTGTGAAGAACCAGAAATACCTGATGCCCTGGACGGATCTTTTGAATGCATTGAGATAGAAGTTTGAATTTTATAACATGGTATTACTTTGTTTTTGATGATAATTTAACAACTTTGAAGAATAAGGATGAAAGAAGATTGCATGAAGTAGAATTAATGTTGAAATGGATGTGTGGAGTAACAAGAATGGATAAAATAAGGAATGAGTATAAAAGAGGAAGTTTGAAAATTGCACCAGGTTGAGCGGCAACTGCGCGAAAAGCCCGGTAACGCAGTCATGACCCCAGGAGGTCAACTGCATTTAAATCCATTCGAAAATAAAATGCACCAGTGACAGAAAAGTTGAAAGGCAATCGTTTAGCTGGTTAAGGGCATGTTATGAGGAGGAATTAAACGTATGTAACTAAGAAAGTTATGAATATGAATGTTAGTGGATAGAAGGGAAGAGGAAGACCAAAGAAAAGATGGATGAATTGTATGAGAGATGATAATGAATGAGGAGGGAGTGAATTATGAGGTGACGGCTGATAGGGGAGAGTGGAGAAAAAGACGTACTGCGCCGACCCCAAATAAATTGGGAAAACGGCAAGACAATGATGATTTCCGCAACACAAATAAATATAAATAAATAAATAAATAATGCTGCACAGCTCACACAACATTATCTAGGCCCAAGCTAAGCAGAGCTTGTGTTATGAAAAACAGAAATATATTTTATTAGTAAAACCGATTTATATGTCAAAAAATTCTAATGATGTATAAAATAATATGGGTACTAGATAACTGATATACTTACTTACCATACATGACATAGAAAGATATTTTCTATTATATATTATAGAAAAAACCCAGAACACCCTGAAGAAATATATGCAGATCGTACAAATATTTGTTCCGAGGCGGGAATCGAACCCGCAACCTCCTGCGTCGCAGGAGTAAAATAGTTGTTATTTTTAAAAATATATCCTATTTTTGTTTAAATCAACAAACAATTACATTTCTACGTGACTAGACTGTGTTATACAGAATCTCATAGTCTGGTTATCTTAAAGACTGCATATTCTAATTTGATGTACATATTTAAACGGTTAAGTAGACGGTTGTTTTACTCGTTGTGTTGTAGAGATAGATTCATGTCAGATTGTATACTCAAGCAAAGGGTAATTTGCCTTCTCTACACGATTTTAGTTTGATTGTTTATAAATAATACATTTATTTACAGAAAGAATAATACAAGGTATGTACAAAATACATATGAAACAGTTGTGCTACCTGAAGACCGCTGCAAGCGATCTAAAGGTAGCTCAACTGATCCAAATCACTACCAGACGGAAGCGTCCCTAAGATGCTAGCTGTTGTTTGTTTGTTTAGGTTTGTGCTTGTTTTACACAACATATAATAAAGTAGATTTGTCGAGATTATTTTATAGTTTTAACTCACCTCAATCCAATCACTAGAGTTATTAGAAAGTCTCTGCCTCAGTCACACAAAGCAAGAGATGACTTGGAAACAGAGTTTTTTTTTACTGCATGAAGGGTGGAACTATCAGATATCCCACCTGATGTTAAACGGTAACCTCCGCCTTTAACAACGCATTACCACTTAGATCACGTCCACCTAGGACGCGCCCTATGTGGCATTGCACTATGCCCGCCACCCTGCGACATAAAGATGAAAGTGCCTGTAATTTCACCGGCACCCATACCCTTCAAACCGGAACACAGCAATGCGAACACTACTGCTTTGCGGCAGAAACAGGTATGGTGGTAGTATTTCCCCGGACGAACTCGTTCATATAAAAGATCTACTACTACTACAACCCACAACGACGACAGCGGTGGTTGTGACTGTGGTAAAGTGGCTAACAAGTCACCGGCGATTTGTGGCGAAGACGTGGGTTTGAATTCCACAACCAGTTCACCGTTTTGGGTCACATTTTAAACTTAGTTCTGCGAACAGTCGGGAACACAATCTTTTTTGTGTTTTAATACAATTGTGTGAGCAAACAATATAGATAAAGGAACAATAACTAGATTACAGACGATAAAACTCATATATTCCCTCTTATCGGATTTTATCATAAAACTCCAAGCATAGCTCTCTCCATAGCCTGTTGCGTGACCTTGAGCTTTCATCTATGTATAACATACCATCGTGATATTACTATTATTAAAAGATTTATGCTTGATTTCAGCTTTATTATATAAGCTTTGTGACAAAACAATTAAAGTAAAAGTGACATAGACCCTTAGTACGAGAATTTGTCAGTATTCGAAACTATATGAAGTTTCGTTTCCATCAATACATTTTGTGACAGCGTCCTTAGTTTTCTACTCGTTTTCGCTAGGGGCGCTGCTAGTAAATGTATGGAAGGAAACGAAACTTCATGTAGTTTCGAATACTGTCAAATTCTCGTACTAACCCCCCAGATATACTTTGTACTGAAGCTACTAACGAAACGTGAACCATACTCGTATAAGTTGTAAATCCATACGTTCAATATATTCTATTTCCATTTCCTTCGCTAGATTATTTCTTTTTCGATTGTGACATATCCTCTGAGAGAAAGCGTGATTTGAAAATGCTGGCGACAAGTCCCGCGAGCTCACGAGGCTTTTAGAGACTTTATAGGGTTAGATCAGACACACCAAACCCTATCGAAATTGGTCATGGTTATTGGAAATTCGTTTAATTGAAAAAAATAAAGAAAATACATTTATTCACCATAGATAAGCCTGTTAAACAAAATTATTAGGTACATACAAAATACAATTTTAGAAGAAAAAAAACTAAGGAATACAAAACGGAATGTGATGAGTGTGGCTTTGAGAGTAGGTGTAGGTGTATATGTGTGTGTGTGTGTGTGTGTGTGTTTGCGTGTGTGTGTGTGTGTGTGTGTTAGGCAACATCTCCATATTTTTTTTGTATATATAGGTATCGCAAAAAGTGGGTATTCTTTAGTTCAATGTGACGAGATTGTTTAATATTTGTAGCTGTTTGTGGATGGCCTGCCACAATTTATTAACCGTGCTAATAAACCGCGAATCATCCTTGAAATAGCTGCACGGTGTTTTGTCTTTTAGATAGAAAGAAAGAAAGAAAGAAAGAAACGTTTATTTATGACTAAACAATCAAAGACGCACATGCAAGACGCAAAAGCAAACATGATAAAAAAAAACACAGGGCATTGAAGGGCAGTTTCAAATTCAATCGAATGAAACAAAACACGTTGAAATGACTCCAAGGATAATTAGAGTTTATTCTTAGCACGATATGGCTATAAAACAATGATACATTACTACTATTATAGACGAGTAGTAAGCCAAGATGTGTCCGGTCTAAGAAAAGACCCTCTGTTTCTTTCTAAGGATGTGTTAAGACCGACTTCACCAGAGAATGGGCAGCAGCATTTACCTAAGAACTTAAGGTGGGATATGCCGCAACCACCAATGAATTCTGACTAAATCAAGTACAACATTCAAATTATAAATATGCATGGATACTACATTATAATTCCGAGGCATCACTGTACCAGAAAAACGATAGGAAAAAAAATTCTTGATAGAAAAAAAAAAACAAACTTCTGTCTAGATTCGATTGTTTATTCAAAAAAAAATACCCAATGATACGCACCATATTATTAGGTATTTTTTTTTTAATAAAATCAATACAACAAAGCCGAGGGTTTGCTGTAGGGGTTTTGTAGAGTTATCTATATTTTACGAGATATTCAATAAAAACTGCTTTTTCGAGCGGCGCGAGGTGTTTTTTTTTTTGTATTAAGATTTCTGCTTGTGGTTATCGCAGTCTGAAGACTAATACTAACGTCACATTTTTTTTAATTCCTCCTACCTGCGTGGTAATTATGGAAAATCTGCCATTGCATTATATGGGGTAGGCTTTGCCCAGCAGTGGACGT
Source organism: Operophtera brumata (assembly GCA_932527175.1). Lineage (NCBI taxonomy): Eukaryota > Metazoa > Arthropoda > Insecta > Lepidoptera > Geometridae > Operophtera > Operophtera brumata. The sequence goes on along the minus strand of OW052228.1, from coordinate 4,496,027 downwards.
CTACCGGTGCATGGTTATTATAGACAGCTGCAGATTTCCCTTTGGTGTTGTATAAATAATCACCACGATTTTAATAAAGTGCCAAGTCGATGGATTGTTGCGCGATTTCATTCTTTATGAAATATTCTCTGCAGTGCACGTCTTTTTAATGAGGTCGTGAGGCATCGTTAGTCTACAGAGGACGTTTTAAATTCACCGATACGATATAAATACGGCAGCAAATACAATTTAACTTCAATGATCTTGATTCATTAATTTAAATTGATTTGTGTTTTTTGAGCTTTTGAGAAGCGGATAACTATGAAGCGTGTTTGTATTGTTTTATTTTTTTATATCCGTGAATGATATAGATAGTAGAGCTTTTTTGTGAAAGAGTTCGTCTGGGGAAGTACTACCACCATACCTATTTCTGCCGCAAAGCAGTAGTGCTCGCATTGCTGTGTTCCGGTTTGATGGGTAAGGGTGCCGGTGAAATTACAGGCACATGAGACTTTTCATCTTTATGTTTCAGAGTGGCGGGCGCAGTGCAATGCTACATAGGGCGCGTCCTAGGTGGACGTGACCTATGAGGTAATGCACTTTTCATAGGCAGAGGTTACCGCTTAACATTAGGTGGGCCATCTGCTTGTTCCGTCATTAAAGTAGTATAACAAAAAAAAAAACCTACATTATAGTTTTCAGGAAGGAAAGACGACGGTAGTCTATTCCACTCCTTAGCAGTTCGCATTATAATGGTAGAACTGAAACGTTTAGTACGTATAGAAGGTATACAGAACAGTGTCATAGGCAGAGGTTACCGCTTAACATCAGGTGGGCCATCTGCTTGTTCCGTCATACAAGTAGTATAAAAAAAAGGTGCAGATTAATACCGTCGTATGACGGTCTGTGTTTCTTAAGAACCCAGCTTTGGTTCTACGCTCATTACAATTTTTTCGAGAACTCTTCGAGGAAATAACAGACTGAAAATCTGAAGGGCCTATGCATATTTATCTCAATGTGTTTGTTATGTAACTGGGTTGTTTTCGAATGTTGTATTAATGGAACTTGTTTTTTTTTTCAGGTAAGACCTTCAGCTATCCTGGAAAAGCGTAAGGCTTAATTTAGCTATGACCTATGATTAGGCCATCCTATGTTAAATTATTGTTTTTTTTTGTCAATGTGTTCTGTGGTATATTTCCAACAATTTTGCTAAAGTTAAGTAATAACAATTTTTTTAATGAACATTAAGTAATAATATAATAAATTAAAGTAAAAGTCAAGTCGTCAAGAGTCTCCGTCAAGTCATAACCCAGGTTAAAATGTTAGCAGAAAAACTAAGGTTTTGAAGACAAAGTCCAAATAGACACGCAATACACTTATATCTACACAAGTAGTAATATAAAAAAAAAGATATCCAAGTAGTGTAAAAAAAAACACCTACCATGTGCTCTTCATTTACGTTACACTGGTTAAAATTCCATCAAAATTACACACACAACGTTAGGTACATTAGGGTGCGTTAGGCACATTTCTGAATGTTTTTCAGGATTTTTATGAGGCATTTCACGAATGAAAAACGTTGAATAGTCGTTTATCTAAAGTTATTCACCATGATGTGGAGAATACAGGGGGCATTCTCCCCGAGCTTATGGGGATATTATGTTACACCTTGTATATACAATCGTTGCGTGAATGACTGACTGACTGACTATCAACGCACAGCCTTAAGCATAAGTTCTAGAAACCTGAAATTTGGAGGGTACAAGCCTTTTGTAGTCTAGGGTTTTCTTTTTATACTACTTGAATGACGGAACAAGTAGATGGCCCACCTGATGTTAAGCGGTAACCTCTGCCTATGAACACTAAGAAAGGAATTCCAGAAATTCAACCCCTAAGGGGGTGCAGCGAGGTGTTGACGTTTGTATGGAAAAGTACACGCGGACGAAGTCGCGGGCATTACATTTGTTTATTATAAAGACCTATTCATTCCTATCCATTTTGTCTGATACGGATTTTAAAAACTCAAAGTACAAAAACCATTCAATTTGTAATTGGTCCACCAAAAAACACGATCGAGCAGCCTGTAAACCGTGACGGGATATTAATAACCGCTTGATTTAATAAACGAAAAGCGAAAACGTGTTTACCAGACCGTCTGCGTGCATACGTAGGTAGAACAACGAGGCTCCCATACGTACGGAACTCGTATATGCAGCGGGGGCCAATTTGGCGCCTGGCCAATGGGAACACGCTCTCGATAACTGAATATGCAAGTGGACACAATTCTAGGGCTGTACGGACTGCGGGCAACGTGGAAAGGATTATTACCCCAATCCTGTGTTGAGTTTTCTTACACTCTCATATTAGTAGTAGTAGAGCTTTTTTGTGAAAGAGTTCGCCCGGGGAAGTACTACCACCATACCTATTTCTGCCGCAAAGCAGTATTTGTAGTGCTCGCATTGCTGTGTTCCGGTTTGAAGGGTAAGGGTGCCGGTGAAATTACAGGGACATGAGACTTTACATCTTTATGTCTCAGGGTGGCGGGCGCAGTGCAATGCCACATAGGGCGCGTCCTAGGTGGACGTGATCTATGAGGTAATGCACCGTTCATAGGCAGAGGTTACCGCTTAACATCAGGTGGGCCATCAACTTGATCCGTCATTCAAGTAATATCAAAAAAAAATAAAAAATTACCAGGATCGTTCCATCAGTTTTGACCATGATCCACTTTAGTTGACCTACTTATATACCTCCCCTAGAAGGCCCGACCTCTAGGTGGACCAAAGACATTAAATAAAGGTCGCAGGGAGTCGGTGGATGGGGCCGGCTCTAGGCCGTTAGTCATAGCATTCGATAAGGGAGGCCGTTGTCCAGCAGTGGACTTCAACAGGCTGATGATGATGTTGGTAGTTTCTTATAATATTTAAATTATTGGTTCGCGATTTAAAATTTGCAGTCTTTAATTTATTTCCTTTCAAATAATACGAGTACATGACATGACCTAGTTATGATAACAATTTTAAGGGACCTGTTGGATCTCCGTAGTCAAAAACCCCTGTACTGATCAAGCTCATTTTCGAATTTTAAAATTATATTTACATAATCTACCTACCTACCAAGTTTAATCAAGATTGGATCAACGGTTCTGTAGTTTTCGTCGTACAAACATACATACTACATACTTTACATAAAAACGCAGCATCCGCCTCATTGGACTCTGAGACTTGTTTCTCTCGGTCAATTATTTTTTGAAGCAATTGATACTGAAAAGTGAAAACACAATACATTTCCACAATGTAGCTTAGTATTTATAATGCTCACGTCTGCGTATTGAGTTAAGGAAAGCGTTTTCCTATCGTTTATACCTACTAGTTGTAACGAACCATCTGTGCTGGATTCATTAGTATCTCACAAATTCTCAAATAAAATTATTATATCTTGTTATCAAATAAATCGAGCGATACTTGAATAATGAGGTCGAAAACAGTAGAGGGTTTGTTCTGTCGTTTTTTTCAGAGAATTGGGATGTGGGAATGTTTATATACAAAAAATATAAACATCCGATTTTCAGAATGCTTTGAAGGAACACACCAATTCCTATTTAGGAATCGTATGAATAAGATTCAAAATTGAATGAAATGTTTTATCTTGGTTGGCGACTTTAAATAGAAATGTAACAGCTGAAGGGGGATCAGTGCTGGATAATTCTGGGAGTAGTATCACGTTTGCGTGGTAACGCTGGGGTAAAATATTAAATTGTGTTAATTAATTACGAAGTGATTTTAAAGTTCGTTTAAAAGCTAGAAATTTATACTTTGAAATATTAGGATTGATTCTGGGAATAGTCCATAATAAGTGAAATTAAATATAATTTAGTGAAAGTTTAAATTTTGTGAAATATAAAAATAATTTGAAAGACCGCCCAAAATTAGAGAAATTAACTAGTTTCTTTTTGGTGATGTTTTTCAAGTGTTCTTAAATATTCAAAGTCAATGGGGAAGAAGTGTTTAGACTTGTGACAAAGTGAACGATTTTCGAAGGAAGATATTTGTTAGACTGTCGTAGTCTATAGAATATCTTCTATTTTAATGTTTTCAGAATTCCATTTTTTGCTGGACAGGAAACCTCTATCCGCCTGAAAAGGTTTTCTAGTGAGTCCGCTAGAAAGGCAAAATCTCATCCCTCCTTAAACCTTAATCCTAACCCCTAGGCTCCGTCTGTCGCTTTAGGTTACACAGCGATAGATATCCTATCCTTAGTAGTTCAATCTAGGTATTCTGACCTTGCACCTCGTCAGAAGACATACACATTTAACTGCACATTTAAATCAAAATGAGAACGGTTTTCTCAAAGTTTGAATTACACACACCCAATTTAGCCAGGTAATTAGGCACACTCACGTAGGCATTGTACTAGTGCGTACGTAGACCAACCTTACAAATTGGCATTTTCTAAAATTTAATCAGAGTTTTAATTTAGTTTTTTATTATTCTTTCATAAAGGACCGGGTAAAATATTATTCAAACGTTTTAAAATACTAGATAAAAAAGAGAATCTTGTAATTGAATATTATCATTCTCGGAAGGAAAATTTCATTTAAATATAGTCTAGAATTTTCACAAGCGATTATTCCTACCTGGATAATCCAACTAGGAATTCTATTTATCCTACAGAGAATATTTAGAATTATTTGTAAGTAGGGGTATGAATCAAGTAGGGATTTTCCTAGGCTTCAGGAAGCCTAGATAAATCCCAAAGTTAACCAAAGGTGAAGGTTGTATGTGGTTGATTTTGCGTTATTGATTAAATGTAAAATTCCCTGGAATGTTTGAAAATGACTAACAAACTTACTCCGACGGAAATAGGTTCGCGATCCTCTAAAATCCCTTGTATTAAAGTAAAAAGGAATTGATTTGAATTAGAATATCATTTGGATAAAATTCTCGGACAATATTAGGTAATCTACCTATGTCCAAGCGAGGGAGGATTGACCAATAGCATTGGAAGAAATCCACCGAGGGCAGCGCGGACGGGGCTGTTCTCCAAAAGTCGCTTATCTCTGGATATGAACCTTATCAAATTTGGTTCATCCTTCAAATAATTAAAGAAATAACTTAAAAATTATATCTGAGAAGCAAATAATTTATACAAGTAATTTCCTTGTCATTTCCCTAATGGATCTATTACAGATGCAATCCTGTCACGTAAAAGTATCTTGAAATAGCACAATACAAACATGTCTGTATTGAAGCCCTAGAGTCAAAATCAATAAACCTCAGAAATTGTAAAATCAGAATGTTCAAAATATTACTAGGAACTTTAATTGTAGCTTATTCTTTTACAAAGGAATAACAAACTATAATGGAAATAAATCTCTGGAGTAATCTTTTAATTAATTGTTCCGATGTGTACTGAAGTAAAATAAAATTTAAGTAGGTAATTTTTCTATTAGAATTAGTAGCAACTATTACGAGGATATCGATAAAAAGGTAAAATATTTTATGTAGTTAGGATACGTTAAGACTCGACAATATTAACAAATAAAGAACTCGAGTTATTACAAGACACAACGTAGGTATATATCTAGACGATCATATGGCCAATTTATAGTGTTTAAAGAAGTAGGTAAGATTAAAGTTATCGTAACTCCACAGAGTAAAGTAGGAAGTCGGTGAGTGCGCGCGGTATAATAGGTAGTTAGATTATTAGGTACAAGAGAGATGGTAGTAGGGGGGGTGTTACAATTTGGTGCCTACGCCAGGATTAATTTTGGTTATTAAGGATACTGCTAAGAAATAATTAATAATGTTACGATAACTTTCTTATTTTTAAAGCCAAGTCAAAACTTGGCAATTTGTTGTCTGTGGTATGGGATTTGTTATTGTCGGGTCTTATTCACGGTATAATTTAGTTTTTATTGTTGGTAGTTTCTTTCTAGTAGAGTTTTCGATATAAACAAAATATGTGGGTTATTAGGTCATTCTTTAACCCACCTACTTAGGAAACAAAGGATTATTGTTGCGAGAGTACTCCACTCAAATCGTGAGTGATTAGTTTCACTAAACAAAGCGTTGTTGTGTGATTGTTGTCGAGTGATCGTTACACTTGAGACGTGAGAACTTTCATTTCACTGAACAGGACATTGTTGTTGATTTGCTATTGACGCGTGGGTATTTTATGTCATTAAGTGGGTAGTGTGAACTACTCACTTTTAAGTAGCAGCAATTGAGTGGGTTGACAGATTGGTAATATTTATAAGTTGTTTATAGAAGTTCTTTTGATTTGGGGGTAATATTTATCTTAGTAACTGGTGGTCCGCCCCGAACTGGGACTTCGTAGGCACGCGTGGTTTAAGTGGACTTGGTTAATCGTTATTTAGGAGAGGTGTGAACCTAAGTACTATCGAATTCGGAACACGGAACGGTCTGCTAGCGATGCGCGACTATGAATAAAAGTATTCGACTTATTCAACTAACAAAAATATTCAACTAGTGCGACTGAAGTCGGTAAACACTGAATGAATTCATTCTTCCAATGCAGTACCACTAATTTTTTTCGTTACCTAGCCGACTCGCGGTTTTCCGTTGCGAATCGGGTGCCTCCGCCTGTTCTTCCACTATTTATTTCGGTACTTAACCGACTCGCAGTTTTCCGTCGCGAATCGGCTGCCTTCGCCGGCTCAGTGCTAGGCCCTTCATGTTGCGTGAAAGAGACGTTACCTAGATACTATCAGCTGCGCTCGTTACACATGCATAACGGTCTGTCTGGACTCTGGAGTTGTGTTTTTGATTTGAACTAGGTACCTGCATACTATACGTGACTCGTGCAGTCGACCACATGGGCAAGCCTATATTCATTGAAATGTTCCTTGTTCCGTGTACACAGAGATCATTTTGAGGCGCCGCGGTTCGTCTTCGTACTATTATTACCTACTGAATTAAAATAGTATTCGTTTATTCGACTAACTTTTTAGTAAAGCACTATTTTTTAATTCAACTTAACAATTAAATAGTGGCTAGTTGTTCGACTGTCCAATTTAGTTAAAGTCGCGCATCACTACGGTCTGCCATACCGCTGGGCCTTTTAAAGTAATCAATTATTATCTAAAAAAGAACAGGGCATTATTGTGGATGCGTGTGAGAGAGACGGACTCCACATGTTAGAGTAGTACAGATTAGTTGAGTATTCTAATCTTCAGCTCGGAACGCAATGAGCGACGCGAAGTTGTTGATTCGTGCAATACTGGCTGTTATGAGACGTTGCCACTCTGTTTTATTCGTATTGCCAAACAAGCGAGAGACAGAGACGATGTGCGTAACAGAGCGTAGTGAAAGAATGAGAGAACACAGTGACTCCGTTTTGTTCGGAAATTAATTACAAATAAGTCAAAACGTTACGATAATTACATTCTAATCTTTCCAGTAGCGACATCTAGGTGAAACTGTGCGAAGCTAGTACATATAACTATTGGATCGATTTTTCGGTCCGGGTTGTTGATTAGCTAAGGGAAGGCGATGGCGGAATTGACAGAATTTGACGCCAGAGGTCGACACCGTCTCATACGAACCTACGATTTATTCGCGATATAGAACGGTGAACATTTATCGTTGAGTAGGTGAACTAACACGGGATTTAACGATTTTCTCTTAGAGTCAAAATTCGACAACACTAGGCGCGTTTATCAATGTGACTCTGGGTGTTTTGAAATAATAATTACTTTGTCATTTATAAAGTTCACAGAAATCTAGGACAAAAATTAACACTAGGACTAATATCTTTTTGAATTTTTATACAAAGTAAATCGCGATTAACAAAAGTTTTGAGTAGGTTCTGTGCTGACATCTGGTGCCCAGAGGAGGAACTCGGTTGGTTACTTGTATGAGGTTCATTTCACGCGTTCTACACGATTGGAATTTGAAAGCATTTCTTTGCGAAGACCGGGAGATGTCACTAGCCGCATGGTTAGCAGTAATTAGTTTAGAATGAGTACCTACCTATTATAAGTAACCCATACAGATATCTTTGTTCTGTATATACAAGGATAATTTTTGAGACACCGCGGTTCATTTTCGTATTATGATTGTCTACTACATCAAGGTAATATTAGTTTCTCAAACCATAATTTATTTGGATCTTATGACAATTAATATTGGAAAGCAACGATTAATATGATGTCGCAGAGCAAATCTCAACATAAATAGAGACAACACACTCGTGAACTTTCACTTTTTGAACGCCGTGGTAAAGTCAGATCAAATTGCCACAGAGTAAAAATTATTGTCATTTGGCAGATCGAATTAGGGAGGCCGGTCTAAGAAGGTACGGTTAGATTTGGCGTAATATTTGGAACGTTGGACCCATTGTTCTGGCGCAAAATATCTTAAGACTGATCGAATTTGGCTAGGATAGGTAGCACGGTTTGATTACGTGGGGCTGCTTATTCAACTAATTTTTTAGTATGGAACTGTTTCCCTTAAGTCGGCTTAAAAAAATTAAAATAATGGTTTGTTGTTCGACTGTCCGATTTAATTAAAGTCACGCGTTGCTAAAAGGAGCTGTTGGCAACAATTCCATCTAAAGCTCCAACCAAATCATCCGCAGTAGCTCACAGATATTAGAGACGAATGTGCGCTCGTTTGGGCTCTGACTAACTTGCGTAAAATTACGTAACATCATAAAGAAATGTATGAATTTAAACATTAAAACGTTATAGTGATATTACATATGTAAGAAAATATGTATGATTGAACAATACCAATAATAATTTGCTTAATGATTTTATCTGGGGGGGGTTCACATTATAGATTGAATTCGCAAAAGTCAGGATATTTTAATAAAAATCGTGGGTTACTTTGACAGACAGATAGGAATATGACGGGTGGCGACTTAGGTTACACAATTGCTAAGTCTAGTCTATAAAACTTGGAAGATTAATGGTTTCTTTTATAAACACGGGAGTTTAAAAATATTACGATTGTTTGACGGAAAATGGATTTTAAAATTTATTCTTAAAATAATTAAGTTTTAACAAACTAAATAAAATAATTAAAAAAACATTGGAGAACGATTGCTGATTTCAAAAGTATAAAACTTGGGGGGGCGTTAATATGATATAAAAAAAAAAAAAAAAACGGAAATAGTTCTTCGATGACAGTGATAATAAAAAATGAATAATAATTATGATAGATAAATAATAATAAAAAAAAATATATATAAAAATAAATTTAAAACTCTGTATTTATTTTGTAACCTTAATTTAAACTTTGAATAATTTTAATTAATTTTGATTGATTTCGATTAAAAATATTATATAAAAAATAAATTTAAACCTCTGCTTTATTTTATAACTTTAATTTAAACTTTGAATAACTTTGATTAATTTTAATTCGTTTTGAATAGATTTGATTATTTTTAATTTGACTTTGAATTAATTTAATTGACTTGATTACTTTTCACTAACCTTGTTTTAAGCATAATTTACTTATTTATTTATTTTATTTATCAAAGTTAAAACATGGTTAGAGATTAGGGAAGCTATATTATTTTGATTTCAGGAGGAAACCAGAATTGAAAAAAAAAAGGTTATAATTAAATAAACTTTGGGCAAGTTTATTTATTTATAAAAAAAAAAAAAAAAAAAAAAGGGAGTGAAGTCTAACCGAAAAACGAAAAAGCTCAGAACGCTTTAAAAACAAAGAGACGGAAACAAATCGTAACCAATCAAACAAAAAAAAAATGAAGCCTATACGAAAGCGTAAAAGGCCAGAGCGCCTTGGAAGTAAAGAGACGGAAACAAATCAAAATCAAGAAATCTTGGAGTCGGAAAGTTTTCAAAATTTGGAAGAAGAAATCAAATTCTACAATCAAGGAAAAACCAAAAAGTGGAAAATCCACGGAGGCCTTTTTAAGAACATAGAAACAGATCATGATGACCTTAGCTACTAAAGTGGATGCCTTAAGCGAAGAAGTCAAAACATATAAAACTCAAGCGTCTAACGGATTGGAAGCGGAATCGGTGGCAGAAAGTGGAGAGGAACACTGTAAAATAACCAATACGGAAACAACAGAACAAAATTTAAAAATATTAAAATAAGAGATTTTGTTAAATTAATAAATAAAAATAAAAATAAAAATAAAAAATTGTAACTGGAGGCTTGGGGGAGAGTTTACTTATAGATATAAAGTTCTGGTTGACCCTAGTTTTGAATTCAGAAAACAATTTGACCTGTAAAAGAAAACAGGATTATAAAAATATAAAGTAAAATTAATGTGGATCAATTGGGATTAGTATCCATAGGTAAAGGGGTGTGTCGGCGACTTTCCTCTTTTAAATCAAAATATTTTTTTATATTTTGAGATGTACAACGATTACGATCTTTAAACAGGAATTAAGAAGTCATTTTGATTTATATATAACAATAATAAAAAAAAAAAAAAATATAAAGTGAAACAAAATAATGTGTAATAAATACTATAACACAAACCACCATGAGTGGTAGAATAATAATTGTACAACAACAAACTGACAAATAATAAAATATTATTAAAAATATTTGGTTGACAGCTTTTACGGATGAATTGTTCTCTATTAAATTCATTAACATACTAGAATTTGGATTTGAAAAGGGAAGGGTATTTAATTCAGAATTATAAAAATTTCTTTTTGGAGACTTAGTTTCAATTTACAAAAGAAACTTTAGGTTCATAGAGAAGAAATGAAAGTGAGAAAGGAGAAATGAAACAGAGGGAAAATTTGAGTAATGGAGTGAATATAAAACAAAAAAATAATAATTTTGTATGAAAGAGTATGGAATGAATAACATATAATGAGAGATATTAAGGGTGATTGTGTGAATGTTTTAAAATCAGAATGAGGGCTCTGGGAAACTAAGGATCTGTAGAATGAAACACTTTACTAGGGTTGTATTCAACAGACATCACATTTCACAAAGGACGGTTGACTAAAGAGGGGTTTGGTGTTAGGTTAAAGTCAATAGACTATGATTCCCCGTCACAGAGTGCTTTAGTTAGCAGTTCTAATTATACGTGCGGCAAAATCGGTTTTTTGCCCGGATTAAGCACACGGACAACTCCAATGGTTAAATAAATGCATCGAATTATTGAGGTTGGTTTAGACATGTTATACGTGCTTGTCTGAGGATTGAAGACATTGGGAGGAGTAGATTGTAGTTGGCAAAGGAGCGCTCTCCAGGGAAACGTAATGTTGGTTGTTCCTAGGACTGTGCCGGCCTTAGTTCTACTAGGGATGAGATGGATCCACAACCCATTTTCCTTCGTGCAGTCTTTTCCAAGCTGGGATAATGAATCAGATAAACTAGCGACAACATGTAGTTGATGTCAATATTGGTATGAAGATGTACGTTATTGATTATTGGTCTAAATTACACTAATCAGCTAGGTACTCACGCACACAGGTGAAACACACATATCGATACTGTTTGAATTTGACCTTAGTAAATTGTACAGAATTTTATTTTGCAATGGAGAACAAGACTTCTGAGAGTTGTTGTAGTCAAGTGGCTTAAGAATAAAATAAAAATAAAAGAATATATAATAATAAATATACAAATATATATATCGTAAGAATAAAAAAAAAAAAAAAAAAATACATTCAGAATATAAAGGAAACTGATTCCAAAATAAAAAAAAAAAACACTGTCGAAAAGGGGTTTTGTAAATAAAAACCAAAAGGAGAAGATAAATTGATTCTGAAATTAATATACATATTTGTGAAGAGATGAGAAAGGATTTAGAGATTCTTGCCTTTTCTTCACTCGTGGTTAGAATTAACTAGTAAGTTTAGTACATACTTTGGCCAAGCAAAGCAGTGCCTATAATTAATTCATACTGATACGGGTGAATAATTATTCTTCAAAAGTCCCTGTCTGAATTTACTCAGTTTTAAGGTATGAAGAACCATGCCTAAAATTTATCTATGCTAATACCGGTAGATAAATTTTCTACAGAGATTCCTGAGCTATGTGATAGCAAATATTTTACAAATTTATAGTATATGGAATTGATTTCAGAATTAATCAACATAAATGAATAAAGGTTGGGGTGTAAATAATATTCTAGTTGAATTGTTGAATTAACAGAGGCAGAATGACTGAATGAAAGTGTGGAAACCAGATGATTTGAAAAAAATATTTTGGGGTTGGGAATTAAATTAATAATGAAATAAAAAGCTTATGTTGATTCAACATGGATCTAGATGAGGATTAATTTTAATAAAGAATAGGGTAATAAAAAAAATATTTTGGAAGATATGGTATACAAATATCATAATTATGATTGTACTAAACAATATTTGTGAGATTAATAGGCGAGGAAAATTTTCTCCGGACACAAAGTTGAGTGTCTGCGTAAATTTTGAGGGGCGACTGTAACGAACCATCTGTGCTGGATTCATTAGTATCTCACAAATTCTCAAATAAAATTATTATATCTTGTTATCAAATAAATCGAGCGATACTTGAATAATGAGGTCGAAAACAGTAGAGGGTTTGTTCTGTCGTTTTTTTCAGAGAATTGGGATGTGGGAATGTTTATATACAAAAAATATAAACATCCGATTTTCAGAATGCTTTGAAGGAACACACCAATTCCTATTTAGGAATCGTATGAATAAGATTCAAAATTGAATGAAATGTTTTATCTTGGTTGGCGACTTTAAATAGAAATGTAACAGCTGAAGGGGGATCAGTGCTGGATAATTCTGGGAGTAGTATCACGTTTGCGTGGTAACGCTGGGGTAAAATATTAAATTGTGTTAATTAATTACGAAGTGATTTTAAAGTTCGTTTAAAAGCTAGAAATTTATACTTTGAAATATTAGGATTGATTCTGGGAATAGTCCATAATAAGTGAAATTAAATATAATTTAGTGAAAGTTTAAATTTTGTGAAATATAAAAATAATTTGAAAGACCGCCCAAAATTAGAGAAATTAACTAGTTTCTTTTTGGTGATGTTTTTCAAGTGTTCTTAAATATTCAAAGTCAATGGGGAAGAAGTGTTTAGACTTGTGACAAAGTGAACGATTTTCGAAGGAAGATATTTGTTAGACTGTCGTAGTCTATAGAATATCTTCTATTTTAATGTTTTCAGAATTCCATTTTTTGCTGGACAGGAAACCTCTATCCGCCTGAAAAGGTTTTCTAGTGAGTCCGCTAGAAAGGCAAAATCTCATCCCTCCTTAAACCTTAATCCTAACCCCTAGGCTCCGTCTGTCGCTTTAGGTTACACAGCGATAGATATCCTATCCTTAGTAGTTCAATCTAGGTATTCTGACCTTGCACCTCGTCAGAAGACATACACATTTAACTGCACATTTAAATCAAAATGAGAACGGTTTTCTCAAAGTTTGAATTACACACACCCAATTTAGCCAGGTAATTAGGCACACTCACGTAGGCATTGTACTAGTGCGTACGTAGACCAACCTTACAAATTGGCATTTTCTAAAATTTAATCAGAGTTTTAATTTAGTTTTTTATTATTCTTTCATAAAGGACCGGGTAAAATATTATTCAAACGTTTTAAAATACTAGATAAAAAAGAGAATCTTGTAATTGAATATTATCATTCTCGGAAGGAAAATTTCATTTAAATATAGTCTAGAATTTTCACAAGCGATTATTCCTACCTGGATAATCCAACTAGGAATTCTATTTATCCTACAGAGAATATTTAGAATTATTTGTAAGTAGGGGTATGAATCAAGTAGGGATTTTCCTAGGCTTCAGGAAGCCTAGATAAATCCCAAAGTTAACCAAAGGTGAAGGTTGTATGTGGTTGATTTTGCGTTATTGATTAAATGTAAAATTCCCTGGAATGTTTGAAAATGACTAACAAACTTACTCCGACGGAAATAGGTTCGCGATCCTCTAAAATCCCTTGTATTAAAGTAAAAAGGAATTGATTTGAATTAGAATATCATTTGGATAAAATTCTCGGACAATATTAGGTAATCTACCTATGTCCAAGCGAGGGAGGATTGACCAATAGCATTGGAAGAAATCCACCGAGGGCAGCGCGGACGGGGCAGTTCTCCAAAAGTCGCTTATCTCTGGATATGAACCTTATCAAATTTGGTTCATCCTTCAAATAATTAAAGAAATAACTTAAAAATTATATCTGAGAAGCAAATAATTTATACAAGTAATTTCCTTGTCATTTCCCTAATGGATCTATTACAGATGCAATCCTGTCACGTAAAAGTATCTTGAAATAGCACAATACAAACATGTCTGTATTGAAGCCCTAGAGTCAAAATCAATAAACCTCAGAAATTGTAAAATCAGAATGTTCAAAATATTACTAGGAACTTTAATTGTAGCTTATTCTTTTACAAAGGAATAACAAACTATAATGGAAATAAATCTCTGGAGTAATCTTTTAATTAATTGTTCCGATGTGTACTGAAGTAAAATAAAATTTAAGTAGGTAATTTTTCTATTAGAATTAGTAGCAACTATTACGAGGATATCGATAAAAAGGTAAAATATTTTATGTAGTTAGGATACGTTAAGACTCGACAATATTAACAAATAAAGAACTCGAGTTATTACAAGACACAACGTAGGTATATATCTAGACGATCATATGGCCAATTTATAGTGTTTAAAGAAGTAGGTAAGATTAAAGTTATCGTAACTCCACAGAGTAAAGTAGGAAGTCGGTGAGTGCGCGCGGTATAATAGGTAGTTAGATTATTAGGTACAAGAGAGATGGTAGTAGGGGGGGTGTTACATAGTGTTACGTGAAGGAAATTTTCTTCCTAACCATCACACCAGTGTGACAGAGCGGTGTGAAGGTGAGTCGATCGCTATTGCATAAAGCCGGCTGTACACATTGGGCCAAGGTGTTGGGCAAATGTGTAGAGAGCTACTTGGTGGTATGCTAAGCTAATTGGTCTAGTTGGCGCCAACATTGGTTGGCCAACCGAATAGTGGCGGTTTTTTGTGCACACATCAAAGGATCTTGGCGCGCTCCTCAAACAGCGTTCACACGTTGGCGTCTTGTTCAGTGCGTTGTTACACTTTTGCGCCATTTATTTTTAGTCACTCTACTTTGGTGCACATGTGCATAATAATTAAACGCACTGTATAAATAAATAGCCGCGGCTGCAAGAACTTCTACGTCCATCTTTCATCGAAGCGCCAATACAGAATGATCAGTAAGCCAATGTGTGAACAGCAAGCTTGGGGATGCATCATTTTGGGCCGACATGTTGGCCCAACACCTTGGCCCAATATGTACAGTCAACTTTAGATTGCGGTTAGTGGGTACAACATCTGTGTCACGACAGCGACTCCACCGCCGGCGGCAGGATGTGGTCAATGCGTTTACATAAATTCGATGCGTTTTGACGATCTCTGTGGCGCGGTTGGCGATGGTTTGCCTGTGACGCAGAAGGTTGCTGGTTCGATTCCCGCCTCGGAACAAATATTTGTGAAATGCAGATATTTGTTCAGGGTGTTCTGGGTGTTTTCTATGTATGATAAAAAAAAAACTATCTATGTGATGTATTGTATTAAGTATATCAGTTAAATAGTACCCATAACACAAGCTCTGGCTTAGCTTGGGGCTAGATAATGTTGTGTGAACTTGTCCAGTATTATTTATGAATACTTATTACTGGCCTGTTGGCTTTTCTACCATCGTCATCGCTAATAGAATGTTAGTTTGTCTACAGACCGTTCACTCCTGTCACCGTTGGCTCTCCGTAGACATCTTACGGTGAACGGTCTATAAGGCCTAAGACCACCCATTCCGGCCACAGACTTACAGACAAGCAAACAAGCACACTATGTCCTCAAACTTATAACACCCCTCTATAGAACTAGTTCAAAGCTCCTAACTTCAGAATGTTCGGTCATTCCTTCACAAACAGCATAACTAGACTCTACATCTTCAGGGACGCCGCAAACTACATTAGTTTGAAATATTCAGACCGCATGTATTTCTGTGATCTTATTTCGTGGCTGTCAAAGTTAGAGGATCCTAATGCATTTACCTCCAGTAGCCTAATATAGACGCTTGGTTTACTGAATAGGGTTGAAATTGGTATGTGGTTGTAATTACAGGAGGTGTCTCTCATTACAATTAGGTGGCGTATCTGGTGAACTACACTGTTGATATCATGAATTGGAATTGCTCGCTAATATTATAAATGTGACCAAATATATCCGTTCCAGTGGGACTCGAACCCGCTTCTTTGCCTTGAAACGCCCACAAACTCGATCGCCAGCATTAGCTCGTTACATGGCCGAACTGCTCAAGGCGTTGCCGATTAGAGGCGAAGATTCAAAGTCCAAATGAACTGTTTTTTTTGTAACATTTTTGAATGTTAGCCGTTACTTTGGTCGAAGGTTAGCCGTAAGCACAGATAACATTATACTATACTAGCCGTAAGTGAGTCTTACTTCCCACTATCCCAATGTCAACTAATATTTTACTTATTGCGTTTTTAATATTTTAGTTTACTGTGTTTTTTGTCAAGTAATATTATAAATGTCAAAGTTATATAGCGATGGTAGCCTAACGGTTCAATAGTGCAACTCAGAATCCAACGATACCGGGTTCGATCCTAGGCTCCGCACCAATGATTTTTCTAAGTAATGTGCGGAATTCCATCGCTCTGTGCTTCGGAGGGCACGTTAAGCTGTCGGTCCCGGCTGTTATTGATTAATAGCAGTCGATAAGCCATGTCAGAGGCCCTTGGGCGGCTTGACAGACTCCGACACCAGAGAGCACTACCTCATACGAAACGAACGAAACGAATGTCAATGTTTGTCACTCAGTCACTCTATAAGATGTACACTTTTGGAAGAGGCCTCCCCCATAGAATGCAATGGGGGGGATTTGCAATAATCACCACGTTTGGCAGGCGGATTGGTGATCGCAGTATGGGTATTAAGTACTCAGGTGGAAGCTTGTTACCCATCCCCTGCTGTTATTACAGCAGGGGATGGGTATGAGGATGGGTTGGGCTTTTATAACATCCACGCGAGGAGACGGAGGGATCTATTCTTAGGCCCAGATTAATGCAGTCTTGCGCTAAAGTGCAACTGGCAAAAGTAAATAAACATTATATATACGTTTGGTTGTTTTATTAAACGTGAGGCAATAAAAAAAACGTTTACGCAGTATATTTATCGCTCAGCTGAGCTTAGCTACTCAATCATTGAATTTATTCTGTTTATCCATTTTTATTGTAGTAGGTATATCTCTAAACCACAGATAAAATAAATCTATACTAGTATCTAAACATAGTTATCAATATATACTAGTGGTTCGCCCCGAACTGAGACCTCGCTAATACATGCGATTTAGGTAGGTTACCTTATTTTTTTTGAAAAGGTATCGGTGTACGTGTATTTTGAAATGTTAGACCTACAACGTCGTTCAAATTCCTAGAAACGGGAGGTCAACAATGGATGTTATACTGGTTAATGTTTTATGGAGTACAAATTTAGAAATTCTTAAATTTAGACGCGCCCTTTGCGGCATTGCACTGCGCCCACCACCGTGAGACATAAAGATAAAAAGTCTCATGTGCCTGTAATTTCACCGGCACCCGTACCCTTCAAACCGGAACACAGCAATGCGAGCACTACTGCTTCGCGGAAGAAATAGGTATGGAGGTAGAACTTCCCCGGACGAACTCTTTCACAAAAAAGCTTACTACTAAAAGTTGTTCTCATTTGAGTGTACACTATTCGTGAATACCCAGTATTTATCACTTATGACCATCATCTTGTTGCGAGGATAATCGCTTTTTCACATAATATACTCAGGTAATTATACCACCCTAAAACGAGAACGGATTATACTTACTACGTTTTAAATGAGCAACATTAAACAAAGCATTGTGCTCTACATTACGTAATTAACAAGCACTTGGTATAAATGGCCGTACGTACGTACGTGCAACCCACTGTGAAAAGAGGCCTATTGTGGCTCTGCCTACCCCTTCGGGGAAAAAGGCGTGTGTCTATGTATGTATATATGTATGGTATAAATGGCCGTACGATCGCAAACCATTCTCACTGAAGAATAATGCAAGTGTTGCAAAATAATGAACCAGCTCTGAAATCATATACACTGTACGCAAGGTGGGGTATAACGCAAAATTACCAATCTTGGATTTTATTTTTAACTGACTAAATCAAGTAAAATATTCAAATTATAAATATGCATGGATACTACATTATAATACCGAGGGAACACTGTACCAGAAACATGATTGCAAAATATTTTCTCCATAGAAAAAAAACCCAAAGTTAAGTCTAACTTTTGGCAAGATTTGATTGTTTATTTTAATGGAGCATAATTATTGGGTACGAAATTATATTAATAAAATCAATACAACAAAGCCGTGGGTTTATTACTGTAGGGTTTTTGTAAAATTATCTATATTTTACGAGATATTCAATAAAAACTACTTTTTCGCGCGGCGCCATGCGTATTTTTTGCGCAACCTGAACTAAATATTATGCTTTTTTTTAGATTAGAAGAGTAAAGTAATGAAAAGTTGAAGTTTTTGCAGTAAAAATAAAGTTTTATCAATGTTTTTTACACTAAAAGTAATACCGTACTACGTAGACAAATCAATATAACAGCAAACTGAGCTAAAGCTGGGTATCATCATCAACAACCTACATAAGTCCACAGGCCTCCCCATAGAATACCACGACGAACGGTCTTAAGCCTCCATCCACCGCCTTCCTGCGACCTCAATAAAGGAAAAAAATTGCTAAGCTTGGCATAATCTAATTTAATAAAAATGGCCCACTTCATCCCTCACAACAATTTTTTACACAATAACAGCCCACAGCCGGTGAATAAATAAGTCAAACGCTGCGCCCGTGGCGAATTGTGGTTGCATAATAAAACCACCAAGCCGAAAACACACAAATCGTTTCAATATTTTTTTCGCAAAATACGTACGGTATGAGACTGCTGAATGCATAGAGAAACAAAAAAAAAAGAGCTCTATAATTGAGACGCATTTATATAAAACTAGCTGACCCGCTCGCGACTTCGTCGACGCGTAGACTTTCATACAAACTTTAACACCCTTTTTTAACACCTTAGGGTGCGAATTTTCAAAAACTGTTTCTTAGTGCGCGCCTACACCCCTTAATGAATGCTTGTGCCAAATTTCAGCCCTCTCGGCTCAGTAGTTTCCGAGATTTCGTGATGAGTGGTCAGTGATGAGTGAGTGGACTTCTCTTTTATATATATAGATACAATCTAAAAAACGTGTAGTATGCCAAAAAGAACAGAAGACAGTTGGTTCCACTTAAGGTGGATGCGCACGCTTGCGGCGCGAAATTCAAATTTTTTGGTGTTTTTTGCCCATTACAGCTCATCAACACTTCTTCAGATAACGAAAGTTAAGTTCGGGACAACTAGGAGACTTAACACACATGTTTTAATTGATAGTATCTCATAAATATCATCAGTTTAGCTATGATACACCTAAACACATTTTTACAGTGTTTTTGTTTGTTTAGGGGTATCGTAGCTAAACTGATGATATTTATGAGATACTATCAATTAAAACATGTGTGTTAAGTCTCCTAGTTCTCGCGAGCTCAACTTTCGCTATATGAAGAAGTGTTGATGAGCTGTAATGGGCAAAAAACATCAAAAAATAATAATTTGGCGCAGCAAGCGTGCGCTTTCACCTTAAATGAATACTGCTTACACAGACCAGAAAGCTGATTTAGAAACGAAACTGGCCCACAAGCCATTAAAACAGCCTCCTCAGCTAACTGATCTACCACACTGGCATTAATATCAGGACCAATTTAATACTGTCACTGTTGGGTGTATAAATAAATCAAGCAAGCCTTACAGTAGTCACATAATTATGATGCGTAACATCTAACATCTCACCTTCTTGGTAAAAGCAACACGTCTGATAGTACCAACCTCTCGGAAAAATGCGCGCTTCCTTATATACACGCTATACACTTTCGTCCTTTTTCACGAAATCATTCCCACAGATTGCAGGAATGCTAGAAGAAAAGTGTTACACATCAAAAATAAAAAAAATCTTCAGTGGTTTTCGTCGTGAATCAAAGTTACATTGGTCGTAGCAATCAAGCTACTGTCGTAGCAAGTCGAAAAAACTCGTAGCACTTTCAAATCTGTCCAAAAAATCGCCTTTATTTGAGCGCTGCATTCTGGTTAGACCGGAATATACAAAGAGCGCTTTTCATTTACGAATTAAAAAAAAGTAGTTCGATTTGGCTCGATAGATGGCGCTGACTCAAAATTAACAAATGCATTGTCAGTGCTTTTGTGTGATAGGAACAAAACACCACGAAAATATATCACTACGTTGTTGACGTTGACATTTCACTTTATTTTGAAAGTTAAGTACAGAGGTGGCGCCATCTATTTTCAAGGCTATAAGCATTATGTGAAACGGCCGTGAAAATCCCTCATTGATGCAAAATAATGGATCGCTCCTGGTAAATAAAGCCGTAGTCAGTCGGAACGATCTGTCGCGGCACGCGTGGTTTGCGGTGCTCAATATGATATACCATAGATTATGGAATTATACACAAGGTAGCACAAGCCGATAAAATAATATACCGGTGGGGTTTAATCTACCTAAAAGTATTGGTTTATTTATCTAAAAGGTCGAAAATTATTTTATCTACGGTTTCGGCGCGGTAAACCAACTCATGCTGAGGTAGAGCCATTTTGTTACTTGAGTTACACCTCGTACTTCATATCTGTTTCTTCTTAGTTTAATACGGGTTTCTGTGTAGCTCATGTATACAAATAAATATATAGTCTTTCTTTCTTTCTAAGTTCTTTCTTTCTTTCTAAGTTCTTTCTTTCTTTCTAAGTTCTTTCTTTCTTTCTAAGTTCTTTCTTTCTTTCTAAGTTATATAGACTCCACTCGCGGGAGTAAGAAAATAGGGTGGAATTAAGAAAGACTGACCTTCGTCTGCTGCTAGAAAGCACTGCACTATGCAAGCTACGATCACCTCGATACAGCATAGTGGTAGCCAGTCCGGGGTTCGTTCTTATGCCTTTGGTAGGGCCGTCCAAGTATGTGACCAAGCCTGGTAGCGCTTCTGCACGGCTGTTCATCCATCGGTCTTCTCTTTTGAGGAGTTAGTAGACGGCTTTCGATGACTGCCGCTTAACGACAGCAATAGACGCGGCGCGGCAGAAAGCTTACCGCGTGGTTGTAGCTTGGTATTTGGTTATATGACAAGTTTAAAGATATGCTGTTTTCCAAAATTGGGAACAAGAAGAGCGCGAAACATCCTGAATCGACGAGTCGTGATCGCCACAAACTACTAGTATGCTAACGCATGTGATCGCAGACAGAGATACGATGCGTAGATGTCAATGCGACCGTTCGTAGCAAGACAGAGAATGTCCAGAAATAAAGAAATGTCCATACAAGTTGCACTAACATCTACACTCATATTGTAAAATTCGAAATATAAACTTCAAAACGATTTTATTTAAAAATAGAATCATATCAAAACATTTTAAATAAATAGGTAACGGCTTACCACTGTATTTCTTCGCTTTGCTTTTTCGCTTTAGCGCAGCTAAGCGACGAAATCTAGTGCTAATAAGCCGTTATTTATTTTAAATGATTCCCAACCACGATAGTTTCAATTCCATATGAAAACACCTTTTCCATTATAATACACTACGGCCAGACCATAGAGGATTCATACTCTTTTCTGTTTTTTTTTTTCAAATAGTCTGTGGTTACGCGCGCTACATGGTATGCGCGGTAGAATAGAATAGAATCGTGTGTTTGGTTTTGCTTATAATTCGACGCCTTTTATTCACGTTATTATTTTTCATGTTCTTTCAGGTTTATATTATGTCCTAAAGTTTATTCAAATCGTTTAATTTAATAAAAGTCTCATCAATACCAACTATTCTTGTTCTAAAAAAGTGCATTTTTGTATTTTTGTATTTGTATTTGTCCCGCAGTGGGAATCAAAACTGGGCTTAGGTATAGTAAGTGCATTGTTAGGGAGACCTCTGCTCTTGTGTTCGCGTGTTCTACTTAGGTACGATCGTACGTAACAAATTGTTATGAAGCAATTTAGTTCGTAAAAAGGTTATCGTTGTTATTATTTCCAGCCAATTTCGATGTATATTAATTTGCAATTCCCATCGCAGACCATTATTTTAGGGTTACCAAAATGGAGCGAATAGGTACTTTTTTTTATTATTGGCGCCGCACGGCTTGTGCATTTGCCATTTTCAAGTAAGTATCTGTATTTTCACTATATTGTATTTTCAATATATTTTGCAACGTTACCAAGTCGTCAAAGTCACAGTCGAGTCATGATTTAGTAAAACGGTGGCCAATTTTACTAAAACTTTGGTAGACAATTTCCACCAATTTCAAAAGTCACGCAATTCACTTTCATTTCATTTCACTACACTTGCGCTTTTCAAACGAGCTACATTAGTTAAAATGCCACCAAAATAACACAAAATAACTCAATAAAACACTAGGAAAAGAAATAAAATAAAAGTAGACAACGTCTCTTTTCGAAAATGGCGGGAAGAGTCCGAATAGGTACTTTGATACATTTAAAATTCGAGTATAACGCTCCGGTGCATTGATACTTTTAACGTTGCAATACTCGACAATGCAGTGATATTCAGAATCTGTGAATCCATTTTCAACCAAAAAACCTTGTTAGGCTTGTCTAAGATGTAATACATTCGTCATCTTTTAATAAGGTTGTAAGTACATACAAATAAATAAATAAATAATGCTGGACAGCTCACACAACATTATCTAGCTAGCTACCAAGCTAAGCACAGAGCTTTTGTTATGGGTACTAGATAACTGATTACTAATTAATACAATACATTACATACATAGATATTTTTTATGATGCATACATATTGTTTATTATTATTATACATTATGAAAATACTCAGAACACCCTGAACAAATATCTGCAGATCGTACAAATATTTGTTCCGAGGCGGGAATCGAACCCGCAACCTCCTTCGTCGCAGGCAAACCTTCGCAAGCCGCGCAACAGAGGTCGTCACAATTTTTTTTACAAAGAATAGATCGGCATATAATAGGAGTTAGGCAGGGACAACGCATCTCGCTTTAATTTAACTTAGGTATACCTACTTATTCCATAAAAATATTGAGTGAATAATGAAAACCTGCTCTTATGTACTTTATTATAAGTACTTACTTGTGTACTTAGTAGAAGTAGCAGGCAATGAATGGAGCAGAGCCGCTAGGGAGTGAGGTGGAAAGAGCTGGAGGAGACTTTTACCGCTAAAAGCGGTCCGTGACCTAATCACACTAATATTATAAATGCGAAAGTTTGTGTGTGTTAGTGTATTTGTTACTTCTTCTCGCTGAAACGGCCGGACGGATTTGGATGAAATTTGAAACGGAGATAACTGCACTCCCGGAACACATAGGCACATTTTTATCTCGATATTCCCACGGGATCGATACTTACGCGGGTGAAACGCGTGGCACTGCTAGTATTAAATAATACTAACAAAATGAAAATAACACTTAATTTAAGAAACTCTACCTAAAACTACTAACAAACAAAACAAATATTTATAAAAAATTATCAATGTGGGTATGTAGTACCATTTAAGTTAATTTAGGTTGTGTTGCGTCGTAGGTGGACGTGATCTATGAGGTAATGCACTGTTCATAGGCAGAGGTTACCGCTTAACATCAGGTGGGCCTCTTGCTTGATCCGTCATCCAAGTAGTATAAACAAATAAAAGGTCTGCATAAAGCTTTTATTTTATTTTTATTTTATTTTACTTGTGTTGTTTATTGTGTGTCATTATCACTTTTAGCGTCACATCGATTTCTTTCTCCCAAATAATTCCCGACAGAGGGAATAGATTCAAACATATTTATCTCTGTCTGCCGCACACCACTAGACACCCATCAAGTGGTCGCTTACGTAACAGTTTTACTGCGTACTACACAACGTCTTGTTTCTCTTTATTTTCTTGACATGACGTCACTGATAAATTCATAGGCTCACGACTCCATGGATACCAACTAATTTCGATGAAACTTTGTACACAGATAGACTATCTGGATTGAGTTATAGGCTACCTACCTTTTATCCATTGACATACCTAGATTTGAGACGCCCTCTGTGGCGCGGCGGGCGAAGGTTCGCCTGCGACGCAGGAGGTTGCGGGTTCGATTCCCGTCTCGGAACAAATATTTGTACGACCTATAGATATTTGTTCAGGGTGTTCTGGACAGTAATAAAAAATCTATGTATAAGAAATTAAAAATATCTATGTACTTATGTAATTATATTGTATAAGATATATCAGTTGTTAACCATAACACAAGCTCTGCTTAGCTTGGGGCTAGATAATGTAAAGTAAGTGAACTGTCCACAACATTATTATTTATTTTATATATTTATATTTTGAGAGCTGGCAGTCCAATTTTCGAGCGTTTTCCTTTTTCTTCTTGTAGTTCCTAGTTACCAACCATTAAACAAGAGTTTAAATGGTAGGTAAAACTCTGCTATTTTATATATTTATAAATACCATCAGTACGAATTCACTTACCGTGCTACAAACGCAAATTATCCTTGGAACAGTTAAGTACACAGTATTTTATCTCTTTATACAAGCAGTTTCAAATTGGATCGAATAAGACAAAACACGGTGTAACTACCCAAAAGATGTTTCGCGATTATCAGTGCTACGGCTAGACGTTAACCGGTTGTTAAAGTCAGTTTGAAACAAAACAGTTGAACTTCAGTGGCTTTTTTCGAGATTTTTCAAGCCTTTGTTCTAAAGATGAGGGCACTTATAATGCTGTCCGTCTCTTATATAATAATAGAACCCCCTTGCCAAAGAAATCCATCGTGAGAATGCTTAAGATAAAAATAGAAGTTACCCCTGCATATTGATAAGTACGTATATAATACGTGTAAGCCAGCATATTATATAAATATTATATTATATTAATACCATCCATCATAACCAGCTTGTCCCGTCATTCAAGTAGTATAAAAAAAATAAAAAAAAATTGTTTACTTGTTCCTTATCGCCTCGATTTGATTGGAAATGCTGAGAGAATATATAATAATAATACAATTATTTATTGCAACCTGGTGGTGTCGTTAGGGTCTACTTTTGTATTTAGCCTATCTGAGGTAAATGAAATGCGACCGTACGTTAGTGTGCTTCATAAGCGACTGATTGAGTGAAGCATGTATTGTAGTTTTTGGAGTGAAGTTCGTAACAGTAGATCATTGTGAAATAAGGTAATATTTGCATAGTACTAATAATATAGTAGTAGTAGAGCTTTTTTGTGAAAGAGTTCGTCCGGGGAAGTACTACCACCATACCTATTTCTGCCGCAAAGCAGTAGTGCTCACATTGCTGTGTTCCGGTTTGAAGGGTGCCGGTGAAATTACAGGCACATGAGACTTTTCATCTATGTCTCAGGGTGGCGGGCGCAGTGCAATGCCACATAGGGTGCGTCCTAGGTGGACGTGACCTATGAAGTAATGCACTGTTCATAGGCAGAGGTTACCGCTTAACATCAGGTGGGCCTCTTGCTAGTTCCGTCATTCAAGTAGTATAAAAAAAAAAAAAATTTAGAAAATGGACGCAACACTACCAATATGATATTTTTCCAGTAAATATTTTAAGTGTTTCTTAATTTTCGAAGCTGGTAAATTCATTTCTTTAACTGATTGTTCTAGCAGCAAAATAGGTACCCCGATTACCATTCGAACAATTTTTTGAGAGATGATGATCCTAGAGATTACTACCACATAATAAATAATAAATAACCACACCAATTTTAACCAAATATCTAAAAACCATCGTGTTTTAGTGAAACGGTGGCCGTTTTACTCAAACTTTAGTAGTAAATTTTCACCAATTTGAAAAGGCACGCAATTCACTTCCATTTAATTTCACTACACTTGTCCTCTTTAAACGAGCTAGGTACATTGGTCAAAATGCCACCAAAATAACACAAAATAACTCAAAAAATTACTAGGAAAAGAAATAAAATACAAGTGGGTAATTAATTTTGTAAAAATTAAAAACCCTCAACGTAATGAAACGGCTGAACCGATTTTGATGAAACATAGCTAAGAACAATCCCAACAAATTCACCTTTCAAACAAAAAAAAGAAACTAAATCGGTTCATCCGTTCGGGAGCTACGATGCGACAGACAGACACCCCTCCCCCCCCCCCCACACACTGTCAAACTTATAACACCCCGTCGTTTATGCGTCGGGGGTTAAAACGTAGACGACGTCTCTTTTCGAAAATGGCAGAAAGAGTCTCACAAAACTTCACTGCATTAGTATTAGTTTGTAAGCCAGTGTGGGTGACATCTATCACCACATTGAAGAACTAAGAACACAAGCAGATGCTGTCATGAAGTGACGCAGCGCTCTTCCGAGAGATGGCGCTATCGCCAATACGACGAAAGTTCTGAATCGCGCAAATTAAATAATTCTGGACTTTGACCATACCTCCCAACTTCGATTAAATAAATTTGGTCGAAGCCTCCCAACATAAGCTGTTGGTCGTACGACCCCGGACAAGTGTCCCGTCCGGATGTAGTATAATGGAGGATACATTTCCAACCGTTTGCCCTCCTTACTAGAATGTGGATCGGAGATATAACCTCTATTATCTTACTACAAAATATGCGTGTTCGTTCAAAACGTCGTCAATATAGGTACAATTTAGCAAACAAGCGAAGAAACACTACAAATACCCGTAGCATACAATGCCATTATCCACAGGGAGCTCAGTACAATGTTATTGCAGAGCGAGCGCAGAGCTTTGTGTGGATTGTTCTTGGTTCTTAGAAAGCGATTGTACGAACAAATGGCAGCAATCATACGTAACACGTAATATTATGCCCATTTGTTATCCCTTACCTCCGCCGACGGAAAAGAGAACGGATATAATAATAATAATAATAATAAATTTTTTACGAGATTTAGAATAAATAAGTGAGATAATAATAAAAAGAAAGACAAGTTAAGCAAGTACCTTGACTTGGCTTACGAGATTACCGCCATGTGGGATGTGGATTCAACAATTATCGTCCCGATAGTCGTTTCAGTAAATGGACTGATAGCGAAGAGCTTCGACCAATATCTTAAGAAGCTCTCGCTAAATGGTTGGATCAAGGGTCAGATCCAGAAGGCGGTACTCCTGGACTCGGCACGCATAGTCAGGAGGTTCCTCTCTCTGCAGCCCTAGCCCCCGACCGTTTGGGCCTCGCTCCGCGGTCGGTGGTTCCCCGTTTAGATTTATATTTTTTACTATAATGTTTTTTATAATATTTATTTTTTGTAGATAGTATTCCTTTATAGTGAAAAATATATTTTTTTACGAGATTTTTAATAAATGAGTGTTATAATAATAATAAATCTCTTTATTTCAGACAAAGTCCATAGTTACAATGACAGCAGAATAATATGTTTACATAAAAACATAAATGGTACCTATTAACCACTATTATAATCTAGGTATTATAGTAAACATGGCAACATTAGTAGGTAAAATTAAAAATACTTCCAATATGCGTTTAGGGTTTAGTATTTTTACGCTGACTGTACTTCACTAACAAAATCGACAAGGAACAGGAATTTGAAAGTTGTCTAAAAATATAACTTTTGAAACTATCATTGTTATGTACAGTGGTGGTATGAAAATGTTCGTCACCTTAGAGCCTATTTTTGATTGTTCAATGCAAAAAGCATAGGTACTGTTTTACCGACATAGTATTTCATATGGACTGTTTTACCGACATAGTACTGTATCGGAACTGCCAATGTGTCAATATTACGAAAATAAACTTCAGTTACCATGGCAACGGATATAAGCAGCAATCCACCGAACAAAAAATTTTTCTGTGTTGTCGATAGACTGTAATGATTTTTAGGGTTCCGTACCCAAAGCGTGCTAACAACGGGACCCTATCGCTAACCCTACGCTGTCGTCGGTCGGTCTGACTGTCCGTCTGTTCATCAGATTACAGATAATATTACACTGCAGACAATAACAAAAACAACTAAGTATATAATATTTTTAATAACGGGTATAACCTCCGTTAGCGTTAATTACACTCTGCAATCGCTCCCGCATAGAACCCACAAGCCGAGAGCATAGGTCCGTTCCTCTTGTCTCTTCCCAAATGGTTTGGCAGTGGTTTCCTATGGCCTCTTTTGTCCTTTCATTGTTATTAACCCACCGCTGGACCATTAAACCTCATAGATTCTCTATGGGGTTTAAATCTGCAGATCTTGCTGGCCAGGGAATAACCTCAACCTCCCGATGTCGATTGAACCACTCATTCACAATACGAGCAGTGTGTATGCGGGAATTGTCGTGGATATAATTGAACTGCGGCAATTCGTTTGCTGGAAATACGTAACGGACAGTTGGTAGCATACTTTCTTCCAGAACCGATAGATAGTTTTCTGCGTTTGCCCTCGATGGAAGAAGAACGAGCTCGCCTACACCATGTGATGACATCCATCCCCACATGTTGGCAGAGATCCGTCCAGAATTGAAATTGGGCACTACATGTTCTTCCGTATATCTTGTGCCATTATATCTCCACAAATTAAGTCTTCCATGCTGGCTAGATTTAAAGCATTTTTCATCCGTAAATATAGTGGTACTCCAATCGAAGTTTAAATACGTTTGAGCAAATCTTAAGCGTGCCTCCTTATGAGCTCTCGTCAGAGCAACTTATTGGACGTGTCGTCTGTGATGAAGGCCCATAGAGTGTAACGCATTTCTGATCACTCTGGGACAAACTTCAAACATTTGAGCAAACCTATTTGTTGATATAAAACCGTTTTCTTCATATTGTTGTCTCATAAAATCGTTTTGTGCACCGGTAAGAAGCGGGCGGCGTCCAGAATTGGTATGACGATGATCTGTTAAAACCCCCTCCTCGCCATGTCTCCTGATCCAGAACCTTACACTGTCTCTAGTAATATTAAGGCGAGCCGATATGTTGCTAATATTGTAGCCAGATTCATGTTCAGCAATAATTTCTGCCCTTTGCTCTATTGTTAAACTTCTGGGCATTACGACAAATAGAGAATGAGAATAATTATCTAGAATATTTTGATATTACTGAAAATAACAATGGAGACAAATGACATACACTGTCAATGAATAATACTAAAAAAGTTCTCTGTGGAATTAAATTTCAAAACTTCTGGTCAACTCAATAAAAAAGGTTTCGTATCAAAACATAAACAAGCAACTGATTAAAGGTTTGCAAATTTGATCTTTGTTAGTAAACAATTAAATTATGATTTTCCATACAGCAGTCTGCGCAGTAGTATAGTTGGAAAAGGTAATATGTGCTCGCGACAAGCTAAGGGGATTTCTTTGAAAATTGACGAACCTTTTCATTCCGCCACTGTACATAATTTTCACTAGAAAGGGGATATTTACCATGATTTTTGAGTTTTAAATGTTCCCGATAGTTCTCCCGTGATCATGGCGTATGCAACTGTGCCGAAATATCGGGAACATTTAAAACTCAAAAATCTTGCCTAAAAATGTTAAGGTATCGAACAGGACGATCAAAGTACAATGGATCAATCTCAATGGATCAAACAGGAACTACTCTAGGTTTAGGGTTGTTTGTTTCTGTGTGCCAACGAATTTTCCCATAATCTCCAAAACAGTATTTAGATACTGTTTTTTTTTTATAAGAATCTTTCATTGCAATGGGAACATTCATTTTTGCGAGTTGATGACCCTGGAGTGAAAACGGCTGCACCAATATCCACCAAACATACCTAAGAACCATCTCGCACTCACCATCTTTCATATAAAGGAAACTGTATCTAAATCAGACTAACAGTTTTTGGAGATAAATGGTAACATTCGTTTGCACGCAAACACAACCAGTAGTAGTAGAGCTTTTTTGTGAAAGAGTTCGTCCGGGGAAGTACTACCACCGTACCTATTTCTGCCGCAAAGCAGAATTGCTCGCATTGCTGTGTTCCGGTTTGAAGGGTAAGGGTGCCGGTGAAATTACAGGCACATGAGACTTTTCATCTTTATGTCTCAGGGTGGCGGGCGCAGTGCAACGCCACATAGGGTGCGTCCTAGGTGGACGTGACCTATGTGGTAATGCACTGTTCATAGGCAGAGGTTACCGCTTAACATCAGGTGGGCCTCTTGCTTGATCCGTCAACCAAGTAGTATAAAAAAATAATAAAAATAAAAACTCTAGGTTTAGGGTTGTTTGTTTCTGTGTGCCAACGAATTTTCCCATTATCTCCAAAACAGTATTTAGATACTGTTTTTTTTTATAAGAATCATTCATTTCTGATAAATGGGAACATTCGTTTTTGCGAGTTGATGATCCTTGAGTGAAAACGGCTGCACCAATATCCACCAAACATAGCTAAGAACCATCTCGCACTCACCATCTTTCATATAAAGGAAACTGTATCTAAATCAGATAAACAGTTTTGGAGATAAATGGTAACATTCGTTTGCACGCAAACACAACTAGTAGTAGTAGAGCTTTTTTGTGAAAGAGTTCGTCCGGGGAAGTACTACCACCGTACCTATTTCTGCCGCAAAGCAGTAGTGCTTGCATTGCTGTGTTCCGGTTTGAAGGGTAAGGGTGCCGGTGAAATTACAGGCACATGAGACTTTTCATCTTTATGTCTCAGGGTGGCGGGCGCAGTGCAACGCCACATAGGGTGCGTCCTAGGTGGACGTGACCTATGTGGTAATGCACTGTTCATAGGCAGAAGTTACCGCTTAACATCAGGTGGGCCTCTTGCTTGATCCGTCAACCAAGTAGTATAAAAAAATAATAAAAATAAAAACTCTAGGTTTAGGGTTGTTTGTTTCTGTGTGCCAACGAATTTTCCCATTATCTCCAAAACAGTATTTAGATACTGTTTTTTTTAATAAGAATCATTCATTTCTGATAAATGGGAACATTCGTTTTTGCGAGTTGATGATCCTTGAGTGAAAACGGCTGCACCAATATCCACCAAACATAGCTAAGAACCATCTCGCACTCACCATCTTTCATATAAAGGAAACTGTATCTAAATCAGATAAACAGCTTTGGAGATAAATGGTAACAGTCGTTTGCACGCAAACACAACCAGTAGTAGTAGAGCTTTTTTGTGAAAGAGTTCGTCCGGGGAAGTACTACCACCGTACCTATTTCTGCCGCAAAGCAGTAGTGCTTGCATTGCTGTGTTCCGGTTTGAAGGGTAAGGGTGCCGGTGAAATTACAGGCACATGAGACTTTTCATCTTTATGTCTCAGGGTGGCGGGCGCAGTGCAACGCCACATAGGGTGCGTCCTAGGTGGACGTGACCTATGTGGTAATGCACTGTTCATAGGCAGAAGTTACCGCTTAACATCAGGTGGGCCTCTTGCTTGATCCGTCAACCAAGTAGTATAAAAAAATAATAAAAATAAAAACTCTAGGTTTAGGGTTGTTTGTTTCTGTGTGCCAACGAATTTTCCCATTATCTCCAAAACAGTATTTAGATACTGTTTTTTTTAATAAGAATCATTCATTTCTGATAAATGGGAACATTCGTTTTTGCGAGTTGATGATCCTTGAGTGAAAACGGCTGCACCAATATCCACCAAACATAGCTAAGAACCATCTCGCACTCACCATCTTTCATATAAAGGAAACTGTATCTAAATCAGATAAACAGTTTTGGAGATAAATGGTAACAGTCGTTTGCACGCAAACACAACCAGTAGTAGTAGAGCTTTTTTGTGAAAGAGTTCGTCCGGGGAAGTACTACCACCGTACCTATTTCTGCCGCAAAGCAGTAGTGCTTGCATTGCTGTGTTCCGGTTTGAAGGGTAAGGGTGCCGGTGAAATTACAGGCACATGAGACTTTTCATCTTTATGTCTCAGGGTGGCGGGCGCAGTGCAACGCCACATAGGGTGCGTCCTAGGTGGACGTGACCTATGTGGTAATGCACTGTTCATAGGCAGAAGTTACCGCTTAACATCAGGTGGGCCTCTTGCTTGATCCGTCAACCAAGTAGTATAAAAAAATAATAAAAATAAAAACTCTAGGTTTAGGGTTGTTTGTTTCTGTGTGCCAACGAATTTTCCCATTATCTCCAAAACAGTATTTAGATACTGTTTTTTTTAATAAGAATCATTCATTTCTGATAAATGGGAACATTCGTTTTTGCGAGTTGATGATCCTTGAGTGAAAACGGCTGCACCAATATCCACCAAACATAGCTAAGAACCATCTCGCACTCACCATCTTTCATATAAAGGAAACTGTATCTAAATCAGATAAACAGTTTTGGAGATAAATGGTAACAGTCGTTTGCACGCAAACACAACCAGTAGTAGTAGAGCTTTTTTGTGAAAGAGTTCGTCCGGGGAAGTACTACCACCGTACCTATTTCTGCCGCAAAGCAGTAGTGCTTGCATTGCTGTGTTCCGGTTTGAAGGGTAAGGGTGCCGGTGAAATTACAGGCACATGAGACTTTTCATCTTTATGTCTCAGGGTGGCGGGCGCAGTGCAACGCCACATAGGGTGCGTCCTAGGTGGACGTGACCTATGTGGTAATGCACTGTTCATAGGCAGAAGTTACCGCTTAACATCAGGTGGGCCTCTTGCTTGATCCGTCAACCAAGTAGTATAAAAAAATAATAAAAATAAAAACTCTAGGTTTAGGGTTGTTTGTTTCTGTGTGCCAACGAATTTTCCCATTATCTCCAAAACAGTATTTAGATACTGTTTTTTTTAATAAGAATCATTCATTTCTGATAAATGGGAACATTCGTTTTTGCGAGTTGATGATCCTTGAGTGAAAACGGCTGCACCAATATCCACCAAACATAGCTAAGAACCATCTCGCACTCACCATCTTTCATATAAAGGAAACTGTATCTAAATCAGATAAACAGTTTTGGAGATAAATGGTAACAGTCGTTTGCACGCAAACACAACCAGTAGTAGTAGAGCTTTTTTGTGAAAGAGTTCGTCCGGGGAAGTACTACCACCGTACCTATTTCTGCCGCAAAGCAGTAGTGCTTGCATTGCTGTGTTCCGGTTTGAAGGGTAAGGGTGCCGGTGAAATTACAGGCACATGAGACTTTTCATCTTTATGTCTCAGGGTGGCGGGCGCAGTGCAACGCCACATAGGGTGCGTCCTAGGTGGACGTGACCTATGTGGTAATGCACTGTTCATAGGCAGAAGTTACCGCTTAACATCAGGTGGGCCTCTTGCTTGATCCGTCAACCAAGTAGTATAAAAAAATAATAAAAATAAAAACTCTAGGTTTAGGGTTGTTTGTTTCTGTGTGCCAACGAATTTTCCCATTATCTCCAAAACAGTATTTAGATACTGTTTTTTTTATAAGAATCATTCATTTCTGATAAATGGGAACATTCGTTTTTGCGAGTTGATGATCCTTGAGTGAAAACGGCTGCACCAATATCCACCAAACATAGCTAAGAACCATCTCGCACTCACCATCTTTCATATAAAGGAAACTGTATCTAAATCAGATAAACAGTTTTGGAGATAAATGGTAACATTCGTTTGCACGCAAACACAACTAGTAGTAGTAGAGCTTTTTTGTGAAAGAGTTCGTCCGGGGAAGTACTACCACCGTACCTATTTCTGCCGCAAAGCAGTAGTGCTTGCATTGCTGTGTTCCGGTTTGAAGGGTAAGGGTGCCGGTGAAATTACAGGCACATGAGACTTTTCATCTTTATGTCTCAGGGTGGCGGGCGCAGTGCAACGCCACATAGGGTGCGTCCTAGGTGGACGTGACCTATGTGGTAATGCACTGTTCATAGGCAGAGGTTACCGCTTAACATCAGGTGGGCCTCTTGCTTGTTCCGTCATCCTAGTAGAATAAAAAAAAAAAAAAAAAAAAAAAAACGTCTCACCCTAAGTGCTATATACCCGCTCCGTTCCGGCGGGGATTAAAACTTTCGTATCATTTTTAATGCTTCGCCCGTGCGTAGTACGTGCCTCGGCTCAGAGCCGGCTCGGTCAAGCATAAATCAACCTTGCATGTATATATATACAGCTCACATTGGCAGCGTGGCGTGTTCAAAACCTTTCTATGTTTTGATACTTTAATTGCACCCATTTTGTAACTAATGGTACTTATATTCTCAGTAGTAGTTTAATCGCTAAGCTCTGTACACTCAGAAGGGACGGACGCGAAGTTTTTTACACGACTGCCCCAATAAATGGAGTGTATTTTTTCAGGGTTCGTCTACGTAGTGTGTATGTACGTTTTTTATTCCACCATATTTTTCTAACGCCTAACCGATTTATGAGGTACCATTAGAATCTGCACGTTATCCCGATACGTACTGGATATGTGAAATTACAAATAATGAGTAGGGTGACCATGAAATCCATTTTTTTTTTAAATTATTTTATTAAGCTTACAGTGTTTGTAATCAATGTGCAAAACATCGGGAGTAGGTTCTTAAAATATTTAACCTACTGCACGTAGTTATCAAGAAATAAAAACTATTATTTTACCTTTTTTATTAAACTTGTTTAGAGATACGCAGATTGCAGTAAGCTTTTATAACAAGATATGTTCTTGGTGATCCCTGATGACGTAATCACTGCCCCAATGCGGTGGCAACTTCATCCACCCACCACAGAAACACTCCGATACACCGACCCCGCCGGCGGGGTTGACGACAGTTCGCCCCGAACTGAAACCTCGCAAATACTTGAGAAAATAAAATTAACCGTAATATTTGAGTCAACGGGCGGACAAGGAAGCTAAATAATGAACTGCCAAGTTTTAAATGTAGATGGCAGTATAACTATAAGCAAATATTAAATAAATAAATAAAATAAATAATGCTGGACAGTTCACACAACATTATCTAGCCCCAAGCTAAGCAGAGCTTGTGTTATGGGTTTGTTGTTTATTATCCACCAAATGTTTACCGTTGCATATAGACACTAGCAACACCGGGGAAATAGTCGATACGTTGGTGGTTGTGTAGTTTCTAAAGTTTTTTTTTAAATTGAAGCACCTCTTGTTCTCAAGAAAATGGTTTCAAGAATCGCGTCATTCGAAAAACACAGGGTTCTATGATGTGTGGATGAGTGGGAAGAGTGATGGTAAAACATCGATGTTGGGTGAGATCGAAAAGCTCGTCGGAGCATTCCCCCTTGTAGAGGCGGTAGAACACGCAGAGAGATCCAATGGATTTGCATTGTCAAGCGATTCTATTTATTTATTTATTTTATTTACAATAAAATACACAACAATTAAACAAAAACTCAATTACTTTTTCAGGAACACTTGGATAAAATTAACTAATAACATAACCACTGGAAGGGATACCACAGTCGGCCAACTTAGAAGTGCTACGCAAACCTACACCGTAGCACAGGCTGTAGCCAGATATCAGATGTATTAGGATTTCCAACGAGTAACACACATAACTTAAAATATAATAAACTAATTGGATGCGTTCCCTGTGCTTACTCTGTAAAGGAAACCACAGCTAACGCAGGTATAACAAACAAAGAGTAAGTGCATATTGATAACATTTAGAAAAAGTACACGAGAAGATTATACATTGACTAAGAGAAGAAGATTATCGGGACTGTACATAAATCACAATTATTAACAAAACAAAATCAAAGAAAAGAATTTTAAATACATATATCGACACAGTACAGGACTTAGATAAATTAATATTAATATTGATACTGAGTAATAATTAAAATATACATATGGCAACATAATAAAACATAATAATAATGACAACTTAGACAACTTTCATGATACTTATAAAGTATTAGCGATTATCAAAATATGCTATTCCACGATGGTGTAACCCACTGTGAAAAGCGGCCCATTGAGGCTCTGCCTACCCCTTCGGGGAAAAAGGCGTGTGTCTATGTATGTATGTATGTATGGCAGCAGCCTTACAGATGACACAATAACAAGTAATAGGTAGACATAAAATCACAACACTTTGTCAATCAACAATCCAACATTACACAAATGTTCACAAAATAATTCCAAAATGTATTAACATCGTCATAATAATCATATTTAATATTCATTATTCATTACTCACACAAAACAACAAAAACAAGTCAATAAGATTCTAGAGTATTGTTTTATAGTATTCTGAGTAAACATATTCCAAGAAAACCGCTTATGTGCTGTAATGTAAGCCTTCGTCGCTCTTCTCTTGTTCGAATTAGCTTCCTTTCATGAACAATGAAGGTTCGCGTCATTATTCTGTGGTATTATAGGTCGCGTGAGTTTAAGTTCGCGTGTCACTAGTACTTGTACCAGTACGTACGTTGTTCGCGCGGCTTGTGGGCGTTATGTCAATGTTGGGTTTCATTGCGTTTGCTCAGCACTTCCACCATTCACTTGGGAGTGGAAAATCAACAGTTTTTAGCGCATGGGACTATGGGGAGTTGTTTTGTTTAGATCTTTACGGTGCTTATACACGAAAATGGTAATGAGCACCAACTAAAGAATTTTATTGACTGAAGATTCCCTAATTTTACGCAGTCACAGAGAATTCCTGCCACTAATATTGTTCTAGGTAATAATATCTACGGGTTTCTCTTTCTGGAAGTTTTCTGTAAAGTGTCTTTTTTATTATTTACTGAATGAATTACGGATCCAGCACATGACCCACCTGATGTTAAGCGGTAACACCTGCCTATAATAATTACATCACAGGATACGTTTTTTTTTACAACTTTAGATGATGGAACAAGCCGATGGCCCACCTGATGTTAAGCGGTACCCTCTGCCAATGAACAGTGCATTATCACATAGGTCACGTCCACCTAGAACGCACCATATGTGGCATTGCACTGCGCTCGCCACCCTGAGACATAAAGATGAAAAGTCTCATATGCATGTAATTTCACCGGTACCCGTACGTCATAAATCGTAAACCATCCAAGAACTTTATATTATGTTACTTGCTGCTACGGAATCCTTCATGGGCGAGTCCGACTCGCACTTGGCCGCTTTTATTTAAACTATGATAGATCCTCGTTTGACCGCGATCTCACCTGTTGGGGTAAGTGACGATGCGGCCAAATACCCTTCAACCCGGAACACAGCAATGCGAAAACTACTGCTTTGCGGCAGAAATAGGTATACTGGTAGTACTTCCCCGGGCGAACTTTTTCACAAAAAACTCTTCTGTCACCAGTCTACTTCTTGCTATAAAAGTTTTCCTGATAAGGTATTGCCAAGCGATCGAAACCTTCTACTCAGGTTTCGTCACATAATTTCCTCGTTTACCCCAGATCTCTCCCAATTCCAGAAAATTAAAAGCAGTTTTCTTCACAAAAAACCCTTTTCTATGTTAACCACAGAGCTCGTATCGAACACGTTGCGAAGCTATAAATCCAGTACACCTACATAAACCGAACTCCTAAATCTTTCAGCATTTAGGACAAGGTTATCGAAATCAGTGCGGATTGGCTCAGGCGAAACGAGGGTACAGTGTCACCTGTAGACAAAACGTGCAGTCGCGAGCACAAATTGATTCTCAACTCAAGTAACTCGAAACACTCCAAATTACTACGAACTAAAGGTCAGCAGGTTATTTTTAAGAACTTTCATATGACATTAAGTTCAAGCAAATAAATATATCTTTATCTTTATCTTTATCTTTATCTTTATCTTTATCTTTATCTTTATCTTTATCTTTATCTTTATCTTTATCTTTATCTTTATCTTTATATTTATCTTTATCTTTATCTTTATCTTTATACGATGATTAAAACGTCTAAAGGAAACTGCAATCTTAGAAGAAATTCGACTCCAATCAAAAAGGCATTTTATTTGAAATCTCATAAAGTATAGCAAAATGAAAAAACCTTGAGTGAGCCCTCAATCACTGATAACCGATTGTATTTATCTGACATAGTCATTTATATATGTATAATAGATATCACAAGTATAAATAAAAAGAAAATAGTTTAAAAATATTGGTAACCTTTAGATTTTTTTCTGTAGATAAAATAATATTTTCAATGTGTTTTAAGTAAATCTGCCCTGATTATAATAAATTAGCCATGCCTATTTTATAACTCACTAGCGACTCGCCCCGGCTTTGCACGGGTAGCCCCCGGTGAAAAACAGCCCCCCCCCCCCCCCCCCTCCGATATTTTATTACTTATTCTGCTATTCGGAGCGGAGAAGAATGCACCAAAAAAGAGATAACTAAGATCGGTCCAGCCGATCTTGAGTTATAAGTGGTGTAACTAACACGACTTTGTTTTATATATATAGATTTATTCAATTCTACGATTGGTAGGTACATTGCAATAGTAATGTAAACCCTATCGCTCTATCTGTAAAGATTCTGTGCATTTATTTTGATTATGAAACTGGACTAGTCTCCGGAGTCTAGTCTAGTTTTAGAGTAAGAAAAAAAAAAAAAAAGTAAGAGCTGGGAAGTCAAACTTTCTGAGTTGCAAAGATACTTGTGCCGGCGACTGTGCCTGTACGAAAGGTTCCTGTAGAAAGGTTGAATGTAGGTTCCTGTTTCTACTCTATTTGTTTAGCCGTTGATTTATTTGGGGTCAGATAAGCTTGCCGATTTGGGGGATTGTTTCAACTGATACTATCTAGAATGCCCGATTAAACCTTAACGGGGTCTTATTTTGAGGTTCTGAATTCTGACATCATTAGTCATCATACATAAATAGTTACACGCCTTTTTCCCCGAAGGGGTACGCAGAGCCTCAATGGACCTCTGTTCACTGTGGGTTGCACCATCGCGGAATATAGACGTGACGAGTGGTGATCTCATCGCCGCCATTGCTTCCCACGACTGACTCAGCTAACGCTTTCTTCCAGTAATAACACATTCTATTATAAGCTAGCAGCCAGAACAGATCATACCAATCTTATCAACAAGTCCGAGTAATCCCTCACTCGGCTTTTACGACATCCACGGGAGGAGACGGAGGGGTCTTAGGACGGATACACCACGGCTACTAATATTAGCAATAATATTAGTAGGCATATACATAATACCCATCGATGATATCCCCAGTTCTTATACTCAATTTCTGAGCATAAGTTACTACAGGCACACATAAAATAATACTACTACAGGATAGTGAGATAGAAGCAAGACAATATGTTTTGGAAATTCACACTTTTTGTCTGTTATAATATTTTCATGATTAAAATAAACTTTAAGTAATAAGCTTGGCTATAATCGTCGTCGTCGTTTCGTATGAGGTAGTGCTGGCCTCTGGTGTCAGAGTTTGTCAAGCCGCCCGAGGGCCTCTGACGTGGCTTATCGACTGCTATTAATAAATAACAGCCGGGACCGACAGCTTAAAGTGTCCTCCGAAGCACAGAGCGATGGAAATCCACACATAACTTAGAAAAGTCATTGGTGCGGAGCCTAGGATCGAACCCGGTATCGTTGGATTCTGAGTTGCACTATTGAACCGTTAGGCTACCATCGCTCTAATGAGCTCTTGGCTATAATGAGCTCTTACTTATCTGAGATTGAATGATAAAATGCCACGACCAGCGGTCTTCTGGCGCCTCCAACTACCGACGTCCTGCTAGCCCATTTCGGCTGATCTTCCTATGTTGCGTCGTCCTGTACGTTGTTGCTACCACCCACTACAGAACCTTGATTCTCCCATGGCTGTCTGTTCTGCGGGATATAATGTCCTACTACTACCAACTTCAACTTCAGATATAGTTGAGATAGAGTAATTAATTATGAAAAGCTTCTATTTAACTGAACCTATCAGTATGTTTGTTAGTTATGTGTGGGACAAATCTTCAAACTGATTTTTGAACCAGTTAACCTCGACTGATTGAGCTGAAATTTTGCATGCCCGTCAAGTTCTTATGACAATACAGTATTATGGTAACAACGAACTTGCACAACGGAACTTCTCGATGTATAATAGTAGCTTGCCCGTATTTAGACTCATTTTGATCAGCACACGGTTCCGATCACAAATTTTATAAAAGCGGTATTGTTTTTATATTTCTTAAAACTTTATTTCTTAAATATTGGTACGTAATTATACAGGCACATGAGACTTTTCACCTTTGTCTCAGGGTGGCGGGCGCAGTGCAATGCCCCATAGGGCGCGTCCTAGGTGGACGTGACCTATGAGGTAATGCACTGTTCATAGGCAGAGGTCACCGCTTAACATCAGGTGGGCCATGAGCTAGTTCCGTCATTCTAGCAGTATAAACAAAAAAAAAAAAAACGTGATAAGGGCCAACGCTGATGTAGGAATCATCATTAATGCAAGTATCCACACATGTGACCATTCATACGTATATCCATATCAGATTGTCTAGCAATATAGTTATTATCTCTAGTTTAATATATATGTGCGCAAAACACGATAAAGGCCAACTTTTGATTTCGTTTTATCTGATATGGCCTCATAAATATTGTCTTTTTATTTTGGCCTATAGCAGATTATTTGAACAACGTGTTTTAATATAATTACCAGTAGTTCTGCGAACAGACCATGCGAGCACATACACATGCCTTTTTTCTAGAAAGGGTAGGCAGAGCCTCGACTAAAAAAACTTATTCTTTATACCCTCTGTGTGTGTTCTGTATTCTGTGTATAAGCTTGATACGCCATTCCAAGAAGTAAAAAAAAAAAAAAAAAATATAAATGAAAGCAATGGCGCCGCAGCAAACTAACCCTTTTTTGGGAGAACAGACAAAAATACTATGAAATTTTAGATACCGTACGTCAAGTTTAGTCAAGATTAGTTGAAAAATACGACCTGTACGCGATTTCCAACATACATACAACCCGTACAGATGAAAGCTTAAGCCAGTTGTTGCAAGGACGCT
Source organism: Operophtera brumata (assembly GCA_932527175.1). Taxonomy (NCBI): domain Eukaryota; kingdom Metazoa; phylum Arthropoda; class Insecta; order Lepidoptera; family Geometridae; genus Operophtera; species Operophtera brumata. The sequence continues at coordinate 4,455,107 of OW052228.1, read as the reverse complement.
TCGCTCGCTCTGTCAAATAACAGAAGCAAAGTCTCTATAAGTATTCTTCTCACATTTTAGCCCGATAATCTCTTTAAGGGGAAGTTGAGCTTTATAGTAAAACTTCTATTCATGAACAAAATATATTCAGAGTGCGCTAAAGCATTGGCTAGACGTGTTGTACAAATAAATAGAATATAATATTTATTTATTCTTACAACTAAGTTCAACTATTTAGTAAAACAACTTAAAACTTGGTTATTACTTAATAATTAACAATGATTTAGTCCTCTGGATGAGCTTCCAAACCAGACGACGACCGTTGCTGCTCGTGCGAAGCCTGCTCAACAGTAAGGCCCTGTTTTTGCGCCTGATGGCGACAAATGTTTTAAATATTCCAAAAACTACAACAGACCGTTCACCGTAAGTTGGCACCTGCCATGGAGTATTTACAGGTGCCATCTTACGGTGAATGTGTCGGACGGTTCACCGTAAGTTGGCACCTGCCATGGAGTATTTACAGGTGCCACTCTTACGGTGAGCGAGCTGTACAGACCGTTCACCGTAAATTGGCACCTGCCGTGGAGTATTTGTTTTTTCTATGGTTAACACTATTACCAAGATTCCAACTAATCACAGACTAAGAGTGTAACGCAGGGGACATCTTCCGTTGAACGGTCTGTACACGTTAGGGATGAAATTGAAAATGACGTCTAATCTGCTATTTCAGCGCCCCCTAGTGGCAATAAACCGATAAGCCTGCTCTCAATTACCATACTACGAGGCTCGTAGCACGGTGCTACGAGCCTCGTAGCAGCTTAATAATAATTTCCAGCCGTAGCACACGCTCGATGAAGCAGAAACATCGAAAGGCGGATATCCCTGTAGCAACATCCTACTTACTATCCTGTCCTGCCCGACGAGATACAGTCTCAAACTAGTTCGGAGGGTAGGGGTTTTTCGAACTTGTCACCTTTCATAATTCATTACAGGCTTTATCAATCTGTTCATGCAGCTTGATAATGCCTAGGTACTTAATACCCAATGTTTTAAACTTTCTTTTGTTAGCATGTACCTATTGACCATAATTTAATTTTGTAGTTCTAGTGTAACCTATGTATAAGCAATAAATTATTTTTACTTTTTTTTTTTTTTTTCCTTCATAAGAACCTTTGAACTGTTCGGGAAAAATATGTTTATCGGGATTTTATATGGGAAAATTTTATATTTTCTTCAATATTCACTTTTTGTTGAGTAATCCAGCATATCTTAGATAAAAAACTGCCCAAGTGCGAGTCGGACTCGCGCACGAAGGTTACCGTACCATTATCTATAAAAACGGCAAAAATAACACGTTTGTTGTATGGGAACCCCCTTAAATATTTATTTTATTCTGTTTTTTAGTATTTGCATAGCGGCAACAGAAATAAATCATCTGTGAAAATGTCTACTGTCTAACTACCACGGTTCATGAGATACAGCCTGGTGACAGACGGACGGATAGCGGAGTCTTAGTAATAGGGTCCCGTTTTATCCTTTGAGTACGGAACCCTAAAAATCGAAAACATTCATCTATCCAACTTTCTGCTTAGGAATCGCGTGGTGTGTTACGGGCCGTTGGCTCTCAAAAGTGGTTTAATCAGCTAGGTTGGCTGATGATGATGATGATCAACGCCATCACGATCATCAGCCTTTAGGCGTCCACAGCTGGAGGAGGCCTCTTGAATGCGATGGGGGAATTTACCATAATCGCCACGCTTGGATGGCGGAATGGTGATCACAGTATTACTGTTGAGTACTCAGGTGGATGCTGCTGCCCATCCACTGGTGTAATCCTTTAGTCGGCCCACCGCAGCATATTCATAACCTGATGATTACCTACTGGTATACAAAATCAAAAGTAAAGAATACAAATATTTTTTGAACAGCCAAAAATCATAATACTTAACCTTTACAATATATATAATTACTAGTGTCCACCCACGGCTTCGCTCGCATTTTACCTGGATAAAAAGTAGCCTATACACTATTCACTCTAAGGCACTGGTCCCACCGCCGGCGAGTAAGCGATGAGCTATCGGCGATTGAAACGAACAAAAGATAATCGCTCCCGTGTAAATAAAAGAGAGGAGATTATATTAATAGTTCATCGATGGAGCGAGCTAATCTCCTTTCTTTTATTTACATCGGGAGCGTATATCTTTAACAAAAGATAATCGCTCCCGTGTAAAATAAAAGTGAGGATATTATATTAATAGTTCATCGATGGAGCGAGCTAATCTCCTTTCTTTTATTTACATCGGGAGCGATTATCTTTAACAAAAGATAATCGCTCCCGTGTAAAATAAAAGAGAGGAGATTATATTAATAGTTCATCGATGGAGCGAGCTAATCTCCTTTCTTTTATTTACATCGGGAGCGATTATCTTTAACAAAAGATAATCGCTCCCGTGTAAATAAAAGAGAGGAGATGATATTAATAGTTCATCGATGGAGCGAGCTAATCTCCTTTATTTTATTTACATCGGGAGCGATTATCTTTAACAAAAGATAATCGCTCCCGTGTAAAATAAAAGAGAGGAGATTATATTAATAGTTCATCGATGGAGCGAGCTAATCTCCTTTCTTTTATTTACATCGGGAGCGATTATCTTTAACAAAAGATAATCGCTCCCGTGTAAAATAAAAGAGAGGAGATTATATTAATAGTTCATCGATGGAGCGAGCTAATCTCCTTTCTTTTATTTACATCGGGAGCGATTATCTTTAACAAAAGATAATCGCTCCCGTGTAAAATAAAAGAGAGGAGATTATATTAATAGTTCATTGATGGAGCGAGCTAATCTCCTTTCTTTTATTTACATCGGGAGCGATTATCTTTAACAAAAGATAATCGCTCCCGTGTAAAATAAAAGAAAGGAGATTATATTAATAGTTCATTGATGGAGCGAGCTAATCTCCTTTCTTTTATTTACATCGGGAGCGATTATCTTTAACCAAAGGAAAATCGCTCCCGTGTAAAATAAAAGAGAGGAGATTATATTAATAGTTCATCGATGGAGCGAGCTAATCTCCTTTCTTTTATTTACATCGAGAGCGATTATCTTTAACAAAAGATAATCGCTCCCGTGTAAAATAAAAGAGAGGAGATTATATTAATAGTTCATCGATGGAGCGAGCTAATCTCCTTTCTTTTATTTACATCGGGAGCGATTATCTTTAACAAAAGATAATCGCTCCCGTGTAAAATAAAAGAGAGGAGATTATATTAATAGTTCATCGATGGAGCGAGCTAATCTCCTTTCTTTTATTTACATCGGGAGCGATTTTCTTTAACAAAAGATAATCGCTCCCGTGTAAAATAAAAGAGAGGAGATTATATTAATAGTTCATCGATGGAGCGAGCTAATCTCCTTTCTTTTATTTACATCGGGAGCGATTATCTTTAACAAAAGATAATCGCTCCCGTGTAAATAAAAGAGAGGAGATTATATTAATAGTTCATCGCTGGAGCGAGCTAATCTCCTTTCTTTTATTTACATCGGGAGCGATTATTTTTAACAAAAGATAATCACTCCCGTGTAAATAAAAGAGAGGAGATTATATTAATAGTTCATCGCTGGAGCGAGCTAATCTCCTTTCTTTTATTTACATCGGGAGCGATTATCTTTAACAAAAGATAATCGCTCCCGTGTAAATAAAAGAGAGGAGATTATATTAATAGTTCATCGCTGGAGCGAGCTAATCTCCTTTCTTTTATTTACATCGGGAGCGATTATCTTTAACAAAAGATAATCGCTCCCGTGTAAATAAAAGAGAGGAGATTATATTAATAGTTCATCGCTGGAGCGAGCTAATCTCCTTTCTTTTATTTACATCGGGAGTGATTATCTTTAACAAAAGATAATCGCTCCCGTGTAAATAAAAGAAAGCGACAAGCGATTAGTGTGAACAGCCAGCGATGAACTATAATCTCTCTTTTATTTACACGGTACACTGAAAATAAATACAGTTCGAGTAACCCGAAAACCGATATAAGTTACCGTTCTGCGAGTTTAAAATGGAGCCAACACATTAAACACGTTAGCATAACTGAAAAAAAAACAGTTAAAGTAAAACAGTTCATTTTACTGTCTTATCCGGACTGATGTTTAACCGTTGAAATTTAAATTACTGCCAGGATACGTTGTTATTATTGACCAAAAAGTTCCTGTAACTGTTTACACATATTTATTTACTTTTTGCTTCCTAACTGTTTTTTTGCAGTTGCCCCAACGGTGTAAATTAATTAGATCTCAATGAAAAATATGTTGTAGCAACTGTGTAAATTTTAACTGGGCACTTTTTGCACACAGTTGGATATTTTTTTTTTCAGTGTAGCGATTATATTTTGTTCGTATCAATCGCCTATAGCTCATCGCTTACTCGCCGGCGGTGTGACCAATGCCTAAACATTCTGATAACTTAATGAAGAAATAATCTAGAAATTATATGCCCATTCTTACTATTTGTATACCAAATTTCACCGAAATTGGTTAAGCCGTTTCGGCGTGATTAAGTAACAAACATTCAAATATCGTAACTTTTACATTTATGATATTAAGTGCGATTAAACGCACCAACACCCTTTTCAAATTAAAACTACATTAAAAGTTCAGACTGCTTTAAAAATTATAAAACCGTTTATTGCTCTGTGGACGAGATAGCGAGATGCATGCAAATTATGTAGAAAGGGGAGTGCAGTCACAGACTCACTTGGCTGCAGGGCCCTCGGGTGGAGGGGTCGACTAATTAGAGGGCGCCGCCGACAAAAATAACATTTTCAACATATTTGCTCAAAAACTACATTTACGAAGCCTGTATACATTGTTCGAAAGTTAAAAATTACGAACCATAAACGGAACGTGCGGTAAAATAGGTACTTAGGAGATAGTATGCGAACTGCTAAGGAGTGGAATACACTACCGTCGTCTGTCTTTCCTGAAAACTATAATCTGGGTCTCTTCAAGTCAAGAGTGAATAGGTGCCTTCTAGACCTTTGTGCTTCATCTTCGGCCACATCGTCACTTACCAACAGGTGAGATCGTGGTCAAACAAAGGTCTATCAATGTTAAAAAAAAAAAAAAAAAAAAAGAGTACCTATTTTACCACACGTTCCGTTGTATAGCGCCGTGCGTATCATTAACGGCTTTTTAAAAATTTCCGTTTAAAAAATATATATGTAAGAATTGCACCAAGGAGTTACAAATCTCCTCAAGTCTCGGGCTTACATTCGTTTACTCGTTTGTAAAAACCAACTTACCACACTAGTATCATAAATAACGATTACCATTGCTGTGGTGTTTTTGACTACAATTTTAAGTTACTGTACGTTCTGATACTAGCAACAACGCCACGTTGCGTATTAGTACAGGACGGTTTTTTTTAACTACTTGAATGACAGAATAATTATGGCCCACTTGATGTTAAACGGTAACCACTGCCTTTAACAATGCATTTCCTGATAGGTCACGCCCACCTAGGACGCAGCCTATGTGGTATTGCACTGTACCCGCCGCCCTGAGACATAAAGATGAAAAGTCTCATGTGTCTGTAATTTCCACGTTTCATTATCACGTTTTATGTCAACATTTCAATGTTGAAGTAAAGCCTCATAAAATTTCCAAGCTCTTTCCTATCTTATCGGGAAATGGTAAGACGCGTTACCGATGCACAGCGAAAATAAGAAGCTTTCATCCCATAAACTCTGGACCAATAAAAACGGCGTGCGTATTGTGTACTCGTACCACCTAGAAATGTGTAGATTTTCACGCAATTTCCCGTAGATTTTGTAGTTTAAAACAACAGTTTTGTTTTGTGTGTTTGTGGTTTTGTAGTTTTGTATGTTGTGAATGAAATCAGTCATCATCATTCATCATCATCATCAGCCCACGGAAGTCCACTGCTGGACATAGGTCGACGCTATAGAATGCCACGACGAACGGTTTTGAACCGCATCCATCCGCCGACTTCCTGCTATTTTTACGATATATCTTTGGTCCATCGCGAGGGGCCTTTCCTCTAGCGTCATCCAATTTCTGGTCACCACTCGAGAACCCTTATTTGCCGACGGTTATCATTTCTATATTATAACTATATATGGCCTGCCCATTGCCACTTGAAGTTGCTAATTCTGAGAGCTATGGCGGTGATCTTGGTTATTCTACGGATGTCCTTATTTTGAATTCTCTGACATAGAAACTCCAGGCGTATCTCTCTCCATAGCCTGCGAATCAGAAATGAAATCTGTACGAGACTGTAAATAATGATTTGCTATAGAACGGTTACTAGTTTTGTCTTGGTCACCCTGCCAGAGGTTTGTACCTCTGAAACAGCCAATGAATGCCACCGTTGCTAGAAAGACCCATTGTGGTGATAGGATTTAAGATGATGAGCATTTTTCTTGCACAAAAGGTGAAGTAGGATACGCTAATCTGAGTAGAAATATGACGAATTATTATAGACAGGAATGAGCTATCATCATTATACAGTGGGAAGCAATGGCGGCGATGTGCTCACCACTTGTCACGTCTACATTCCTACGATGGTGCAACCCACGGTGGAATGATGCCCATTCAGTCTCTGCCTATCCTTACGGGGGAAACGGCGTATCTATGTATGTATATACTTTTGGTACTCAAGCCTACTCTCGGCAGGCGAGAGTGCGCTATGGGCTAGGCTGGATATAACTTGGAGAAGATAAACCTATCTTATTATTGGGTTTTCAATTCTTAGTAGAGGCTGTGCAATCAATCAATCAATCATTTATTTCTCGTAAGTAAGTGATTTACAAATAAAAGGTAAATGCACATTTTTACAATGTCAAGAAGTTAATTTTATAACAAATAGAAAATAGACACAACGGTAGTTACAAAATAAAATACAGTACCCACCTAGGTTAGGTACACAAACCACAAGTAGGTTGAACAATAAAAAATATAGCAGTCTTAAGAATCATGTGCTGAGCTCCTCAGATACAGTCAGTTTTCGGTATCTAGATATAAATCTATCAGTAACATTTTCATAAATGTAAATCAATCAATAAATCATTTATTTTGCGAAACATGGGTATATAAGGTTAGAATTATGTATTTTTAAGTTGACCTTTGGTTTTGAATGGTTGATTTTTGTATTTAAATTCTCGATTTAATTATTATGTGTTAATTTGAAATGTACCTATTTTTATGTAGATACCCTTTAATTAGTGTAATTGATAATTATTTGTCGTTCTAATTAAAGTAAATATAAATAAATAAATAAATAATAAATAAGATGATAATAAAGATAAAAAGTTACAGGCCATGATCAGCTTTACAGCATGCAAAGTTAAAATAAGTACATTGTTACAAGATACAAGATAAGTCACAGATTCACAATAAAAGTAATGTCATAAAAAAACACTTTTTTTTTTTTTTATGCTACTGGAATGGCGGAGCTAGCAGATGGCCCACCTGATGTTAAGCGGTAACCTCTGCCTATGAACAGTGCATTACCTCATAGGTCACGTCCACCTAGGACGCGCCCTATGTGGCATTGCACTGCGCCCGCCACCCTGAGACATAAAGATGAAAAGTCTCATGTGCCTGTAATTTCACCGGCACCCTTACCCTTCAAACCGGAACACAGCAATGCGAGCACTACTGCTTTGCGGCAGAAATAGGTATGGTGGTAGTACTTCCCCGGACGAACTCTTTCACAAAAAAGCTCAACTACTACTAAAACATAATATACTCAAACGCCAGATCAGTTAATAAATTAATAATCAATAAAATTGAGTCTCTAAATGTCATTAAGATATTCATTGATACTACAGTAAACCTTTTGCAAAATAAAATATTTTAATTTGAATTTGAATATATTAACTGTACATATTTCTAAAATGTCAGTAGGCAGATGATTAAAAATACGCGATGCCACGCAAAAGACACTGTTGTTGAACAACGAGATGTAACGACGTAAGTACGAGACTACTGAGGGGCAAGTCCGAGTTTACACACACCATCGTAACGATGATCGTAACGGCGAGTGTACGTGTATTGCGTAGTAACTAGCCATTAATCTGTGACGTTTTTGGCACAGATTAATAGCTAGTTATTATGTTATACACGTACGATCGTGTTACGTTCACCGTTACGATGGTGTTTGCAAAACTCAGACTCACCCCTCTGAAAAGCCAAGAGGAATCGTATTTTCTTATCTTTTTAAGGCTTTCTTATCCGGGCGCAGTAGGCATTTAGTGCTACCTCCCTCCCCGCGAGGCGAGTCGCGCGGACTCGCAGTTCAAATGAACTCTCTGACCCTATTGTGCATATTTTGTGCGTCACAGTATATATTGCAACAGTAGTAACGCTATAATTTAGCTTGTTGTACAAAATTCGTTATTTATTTTTGTGTATCGGTAATATTAGTATTGCGATTTCGAAGATAGTTACCTACCTACTACTTTGAATGGGCGCTTTCACATTGGACGATAAAGACTACGACGATATCGTCGATGATACGAGGAGCGAATGCAGTAACTAAGTGAAGTAGTCAAGAACAGTAGCCAGGTGTGGTAGGTAACTACCTACACTTTTGCGTAGACAGGTAGGTGCATTAGTTGTAGTCGGGAATGGTACATAGGTAACAGAAGCTAGTAGGTAAGTACCATCTACCTTCCTATTGCTTTCGCGCAGGTAGGTAGGTGCATTAGCTGTAGTCTGCAACAGTACATAGGTACCTAACAGAAGCTAGTAGGTAAGTACCATCTACCTACTATTTTTGCGTAAACAGCTAGGTGCATTTGCTGTAGTCAGGAACAGTACATAGGTTACAAAAGCTAGCAGGTAAGTACCATCTACCTACCTACTACTTTAGCGTAGACAGCTAGGTGCATTAGCTGTAGTCGGGAACAGTACCTAGGTTACAGAAGCTAGTAGGTAAGTACCATCTACCTACCTAATACTTTTGCGTAAACAGCTAGGTGCATTAGCTGTAGTCAGGAACAGTACATAGGTAACAGAAGCTAGTAGGTAAGTACCATCTATCTACCTACTACTTTTGCGTAGATAGCTAGGTGCATTAGCTGTAGTTGGGAACAGTACCTAGGTTATAGAAGCTAGTAGGTAAGTACCATCTACACAACTACTACTTTTGCGTAGACAGCTAGGTGCATTAGCTGTAGTCGGGAACAGTACGTAGGTTACAGAAGCTAGTAGGTAAGTACCATCTACACAACTACTACTTTTGCGTAGACAGCTAGGTGCATTAGCTGTAGTCGGGAACAGTACGTAGGTTACAGAAGCTAGTAGGTAAGTACCATCTACCTACTATTTTTGCGTAAACAGCTAGGTGCATTTGCTGTAGTCAGGAACAGTACATAGGTTACAAAAGCTAGCAGGTAAGTACCATCTACCTACCTACTACTTTAGCGTAGACAGCTAGGTGCATTAGCTGTAGTCGGGAACAGTACCTAGGTTACAGAAGCTAGTAGGTAAGTACCATCTACCTACCTAATACTTTTGCGTAAACAGCTAGGTGCATTAGCTGTAGTCGGGAACAGTACATAGGTAACAGAAGCTAGTAGGTAAGTACCATCTATCTACCTACTACTTTTGCGTAGACAGCTAGGTGCATTAGCTGTAGTTGGGAACAGTACCTAGGTTATAGAAGCTAGTAGGTAAGTACCATCTACACAACTACTACTTTTGCGTAGACAGCTAGGTGCATTAGCTGTAGTCGGGAACAGTACGTAGGTTACAGAAGCTAGTAGGTAAGTACCATCTACACAACTACTACTTTTGCGTAGACAGCTAGGTGCATTAGCTGTAGTCGGGAACAGTACGTAGGTTACAGAAGCTAGTAGGTAAGTACCATCTACCTACTATTTTTGCGTAAACAGCTAGGTGCATTAGCTGTAGTCGGGAACAGTACATAGGTAACAGAAGCTAGTAGGTAAGTACCATCTATCTACCTACTACTTTTGCGTAGACAGCTAGGTGCATTAGCTGTAGTTGGGAACAGTACCTAGGTTATAGAAGCTAGTAGGTAAGTACCATCTACACAACTACTACTTTTGCGTAGACAGCTAGGTGCATTAGCTGTAGTCGGGAACAGTACGTAGGTTACAGAAGCTAGTAGGTAAGTACCATCTACACAACTACTACTTTTGCGTAGACAGCTAGGTGCATTAGCTGTAGTCGGGAACAGTACGTAGGTTACAGAAGCTAGTAGGTAAGTACCATCTACCTACTATTTTTGCGTAAACAGCTAGGTGCATTTGCTGTAGTCAGGAACAGTACATAGGTTACAAAAGCTAGCAGGTAAGTACCATCTACCTACCTACTACTTTAGCGTAGACAGCTAGGTGCATTAACTGTAGTCGGGAACAGTACCTAGGTTATAGAAGCTAGTAGGTAAGTACCATCTACCTACCTAATACTTTTGCGTAAACAGCTAGGTGCATTAGCTGTAGTCAGGAACAGTACATAGGTAACAGAAGCTAGTAGGTAAGTATAATCTACCTACCTACTACTTTTGCGTAGACAGCTAGGTGCATTAGCTGTAGTCAGGAACAGTGCATAGGTTACAAAATCTCGCAGCTAAGTACCATCTTCCTACCTATTGCTTTCGTGTAGACAGGTAGGTGCGTTAGATAGATGCAGTAACTGGGTGAAGAAGTCAAGAACAGTAGCTAGGCGTGGTAGGTAAGTATCTACCGACCTACTACTTTCAAGCAGTTTGGTAGGTGCTGTAGATAGGTGGAGTATCTAAGTACAACCAACTAATACTCGTAGAAATAACGTGATAAACGTTCATTCCCGCTGTCCCCCACCTATTCGGCGCCCCTGGGGGACGATAGGAAAAAGTGCCACCGTCCCCCAGTGGCAGACAACAGCAAAAACCATCGACCCTGTGATGGGTTCATTATAAATCCATATTTATACCTCTCAGTATTCTCAATATTAGCACAGTCTAATAGATCTATAACAATTCATAATACAGTCGTCCAACGAAGACGTCAAGACCGGCAATCACGTGGGGCGCGAGGGGCGGGGAGTGCAAGCCCGAGCTATATACACTACGCCTCGATGTTAGCAGCTCGCGATACGTCTTTGAGGGCTTACGCGTGTTTTTAGCCCAACTACTTTTAGTGAGGGATAGCGAAGCTATGTCTCGCTTCAGTAGGAAGGGTAGTGAGTTTAGCATCTATGTATGTTTTTATGTCTGCATGGATGTATTGTTGGCCCTTCAGAACTCGAACACAGGGAATTCTAGTATGGGATCAGAACTATGTATGCGAATGAACGCGGGTGGTGCTCATGATGAAAAAGCTTCTGAACGTCTCGAAGCGTCAACATAAAGGTGAAAAACAGTAATATTAGAAACATTTATTCACTCACAGCCCGAAAATACAACTGCTAGCACAAAAAATCAAAACTCACTAATTTGAATCACGCGCGTGCTTGGGTCTGGTTGCTGCAAATCTGGTTGCTGTAAATCTGGTTGCGGCAGAGTGTTTGTATTGGATGCGGACTTATCAGGCTGCTCATTTTCCTTGTCTTGCAATGAAAGATTTCTGATTGGCATGCCACGTTCATACCTACTATCAACGATTTCAGGCAGTAAACATTTGCGTAAAATTGTAACAGCTTTGGCTCCATATTTGTTACCAAGAAAATATGACACTTATATAAACTTACCTACTAGCTTCTGTTACCTATGTACTGTTCCCGACTACAGCTAATGCACCTAGCTGTTTACGCAAAAGTAGTAGGTAGGTAGATTGTACTTACCTACTAGCTTCTGTTACCTATGTACTGTTCCTGACTACAGCTAATGCACCTAGCTGTTTACGCAAAAGTAGTAGGTAGGTAGATTGTACTTACCTACTAGCTTCTGTTACCTATGTACTGTTCCTGACTACAGCTAATGCACCTAGCTGTTTACGCAAAACTAGTAGGTAGGTAGATTGTACTTACCTACTAGCTTCTGTTACCTATGTACTGTTCCCGACTACAGCTAATGCACCTAGCTGTCAACGCAAAAGTAGTAGGTAGGTAGATGGTACTTACCTACTAGCTTCTGTTACCTATGTACTGTTCCTGACTACAGCTAATGCACCTAGCTGTCTACGCAAAAGTAGTAGGTAGGTAGATGGTACTTACCTACTAGCTTCTGTTACCTAGGTACTGTTCCTGGCTACAGCTAATGCACCTAGCTACCTGTGCGAAAGCAGTTGGTAGTTGGTAAGTACCTAACTAATAAATGTAGCTACCCTAGGAATCAATGTGCAGTACTAATATTACCGATACCTATGACGTGCAAGTAGGAACGATCGTTCTACCGTCGTATAGTTACATACGACACGACGATACGACAGACCAGTACTATGCCAACTTGCTTTCGTCACAGTATATAGGTAGGTACTATAGATTTCAAGCAGATAGATGTAATTACCTACCAATTTATAAATGAGGATTACTAACTAAATGAGATTTGTAACTAACTAATTACAAACAGGTAAAATGGAACTCACCTTCTTTCTTTTAAAATCTTCCGGAGTTCTTTTATGGGTTTTTTGTATTTTTTTCTGTTTATATTCCCCATTTTTTCCCTATTACACAAAGCACTACCTAAAAACAAAACATGAAAACAATTGGTAATCTATCGGATAGGTGTTCCGATCGATTAGCGGGGGAAGGTAGCGAGCCAGCAAAAAACGACACAGGTCCTACCTCGGAGACGCCCGGCGGGCTATTGAGTCGAGGCGCGCGGGCCGCATTGTTATATAATAGCTCATTACAAAAAAAAAAAAACCTTTTGAGAAAAACTAACCGTAGAATAATCTAGATAACCTCATTTCCTATTTTTTGACGAATTTTTGTGAGTATGAGTCTGATATTCTTTGAGTACAACTCAAAAAACGATTAAGATTTAAGTGTTTTCTTAATTTTTTTTGATCGAGTGAAATTGTACGTATCGTGTTTTGAACCGTAGAATAATCTAGAATGGTTTTCAGACTACAACATATATTTTTATCCGATTAAAACAAATCATATTTGATGGTTTAAAGTTTAATCAAAAAGAGGTTGTTTTCGAGAATCCTGGCCTTAAGATCAGCTGAGAGTATTGGAATGAACTTGGAAATGTAATCAAAGTCTGCCGACAATTTAGGGTCTCTTCCAGCATTCGCAGATAAAGTATTTTGATGTTTTCTTGAATTTTACTTCCATCTTAGGTGCCCCTACAAGTTTTATGGACTCAAAAGTAAAACAGACGTTCTATGTGTACGCGCCCTAAGTCAATACTCAAATACACATAGTAGTAGTAGAGCTTTTTTGTGAATGAGTTCGTCCGGGGAAGTACTACCACCATACCTATTTCTGCCGCAAAGCAGTAGTGCTCGCAATGCTGTGTTCCAGTTTGAAGGGTATGGGTGTCGGTGAAATTACAGGCACATGAGACTTTTCATCTTTATGTCTCAGGGTGGCGGGCGCAGTGCAATGCCACATAGGGCGCGCCCTAGGTGGACGTGACCTACGAGGTACTGCACTGTTCATAGGCAGAGGTTACCGCTTAACATCAGGTGGGCCCCTTGCTTGTTCAATCACCCAAGTAGTATAAAAAAAAATAAAAAAAAATCATATTACTGACGTTAAATGCACAGTTATTTATCACAAATTTATTTATTTAATATATTTAATTCTTTATTGCACAAAAAACACAAGGAAATTGTACAAACGGAGGACTTAGCAGTTCTGTGAACGAAGATAACAATAATTATAGCTTAGAAACTAATTTGCCTTAAACAAATACATACCTACATAGATAAATACATAGATATCAATTATCTACATAGATAATCGGGTCGAAGGAATGCTTCAAACGACTAACTAGAGAATACCTTTACCAAAAATGACACTCTTATGTATGTATAAAATATATCTTTAGTTTATTTATTTAGTTAATTTAATTATTGTGTGTATATATGTTGTACTTTGTATGTATCTATTTATTCATTATTATGTAGATATGGTTATGTATATGTTTATATATTATATTATTATTTATATTGCATTATATTTAGGTATATTATTGTTAATGTAGCTAGTTTTTAAGAACCTATTGTGTTAGTTTGTAAGTAGTACGCCAACCACCAGCTGTCACAAACCAGGTTTGGCTGGTAGAAAATGCTGTTAGCATTAAGCCCACCTTTTTGTTACATTATTTGATGTGCAATAAAGTATAAATAATAATAAATAAATACATGAGTTATCTAATAAGTCAACGAATATTCATTTCGTTAACATATGATTTGAAAGAGGCCCATTGAGGCTCTGCCTACCCCTTCCGGGAAAAAGGCGTGTGTCTATGTATGTAATGTATGTAAATGTGCAGTCAAAAATACAATACATCATTATTTGTTAGATGAACATCTCAATTTTTTTAATAATATATAACTCTTAAAAAAATAAAGACCTCTTTCTCTGTGTCTCCGTCATCCAAGTAGTAAATAAAAAAAATAAACTCTTATTGGTATTTTCATTCTTGTCTCATGTAGACGAAGGTATAACCGCAAGTTTTTTTTTCTAATTTATGAAATAGTACTAGTTCAATCAACTTTAAAATAAAATATCGTAGACTATGTTATACTATAGGTCCAGTACGTACTCTTTTTCTCAGATCGTTATTCGCATCAGTTAGCTAAAAGAACAGTAAAAATAATCTGGTGTATCATGCTTACGTAAAACAGTTTTATTTTCGCTATTTTTTTTTTTTTTTTTATACTACTGATTGACGGTACAAGCATATGGCCCACTTGATGATAAGCGGTAACCTCTGCCTATGAACAGTGCATTACCTCATAGGTCACGTCCACCTAGGACGCACCCTATGTGGCATTGCCCTGCGCCCGCCACCCTGAGACATAAAGATGAAAAGTCTCATGTGCCTGTAATTTCACCGGCACCCTTACCCTTCGAACCGGAACACAGCAATGCGAGCACTACTGCTTTGCGGCAGAAATAGGTATGGTGGTAGTACTTCCCCGGACGAACTCTTTCACAAAAAAAGCTCTACTACTACTATACTAATATATATTAGATTTATTTGTTTGAAATTAAAATTCGTAGACTTAGATTCTAGAATATACAACCTCTATATATTTATATAAGAATCTAGATATAACGGTGATATATGACAATAAATTAAAATAAATACCACATATCTTATAATTATTGAACAATTTGCACCGAAGGAGGACTACAGAATGGTGAGACGTGTTCTAGGAGGACCAGTCATTATCAGTTCAGCTATCATGACTTTTGTAGAAAATGATATCACATATAGCGTGTGACATCGGCAAAAGGCCCATCTTAAATGCCCTTCCCTACCTTCCCTCCCCCGTCCTCATCAATCATTTAATCTCAAAGCCTTTTTCCTCCTTTGTTTCCACGAAAAGAGTAAGTTGATGGCGTTTACGCCGACTAAAGAAAGGGTAATCCATCGTTATTATATCTTCTATTATCGCATAGAATATTAGCAATTTTCGTTTAAGAAAAATATGCCGTTCTTAAGACTTTTATCTTTTTATTTTATTTATTGAGCTACAAAGCAGCTAGTTATTAGTAAACTAGTTATAACTATGAAGAAAACTTAGTATGAAGCAGCCCAAAACGGTTATCAGGTTAATACAAACGTATTAACAAAACGGCTTTTTTTCACATTTTTAGGGTTCCGTAGCCAAATGACAAAAAAAGGAACCCTTATGGATTCGTCATGTCTGTCTGTCTGTCTGTCCTTCTGTATGTCACAGCTACTTTTTTCCGAAACTATAAGAGTTATGCTGTTGAAACTTCGTAAGTAGATGTTGGTAAGTAGATATATTCTGTAAACCACATGAAGAATTTCACACACAAATAGAAAAAAAAAACAATAAATATTTGGGGTTCCCCATACTTAGAACTGAAATTCATTTTTTTTTGGTGTCTATGGATAGGTCTTTAAAAATGATATTGAGGTTTCTAATATATTTTTTTTCTAAACTCAATAGTTTGCGCGTGGGAAACTTCCAAAGTGGTAAAAAGTGTCCCCCCCCCCCCCCCGTAACTTCTAAAATAAGAGAATGATAAATCTAAAAAAAAAATATGATGTACATTACCATGTAAACTTTCACTCAAAATTGGTTTGAACGAGATCTAGTAAGTAGTTTTTTATTTTTTGGGTTCCACATACTTAGAACTGAAACTCAAAAAACTTTTTTTCATCAAACCCATTCTTGTGGGGTATCTATGGAGAGGTCTTCAAAAATGATATTGAGGTTTCTAATGTAACTTTTTTCTAAACTGGATAGTACTATGTAAACTTCCAATGAAAATTGGTTTGAACTAGATCTAATAAGTAGTTTTTTTTTAATACGTCATAAATCGTAAACCATCCAAGAACTTTTATATTATGTTACTTGCTGCTACGGGACCCTTCATGGGTGAGTCCGACTCGCACTTGGCCGCCTTTTTTAACTGTACTAATTCAATCATCTTATCTTACTTATATACGTGCTATACATAATAAGGCCTTTAACTCTCAAGGCCAACTTTAATACAATATTTGTAACAGGGTATGCGTAATTCTAAGTTTAAACTATTTATATCTATAGACGCAAATGGTTTAAAGTGACAATTACAGATTTAACTATTATTGATATAACGGGCCTAAGTCAGTTTAGATCAATCGAGGTTAACTGGTACAAAACTCAACTTTAAGATTTGTCCCACACTAACACTAGCAAGTCAAGTTAAACAAAAACTTGTAAAAAACTGTGGCCCGTGTTACTACTAAGTTGAATAAGTCAATATATCTGTCTATCTAGCCCTGCTGGTAATTAATTACTTAGTTTTCGGCCCGCTTGAAGATTCGGTTGAGCACCGATGATTTAGATTAGAGCAATGTCTAGGGCAAACTTTGCTCCGATTTAAATAGCCCTATTTATCCTGAATTACAGCAAATTTTTCAGAGGTAGATTATTCTATCTTCTCTATAGATTATTGTTCAGCGTGCTTCAAGCGCACCGTGTTTTCATGCAAATTAATAACGGGTTAAGCAGATGGCCCACCTGATGTTCAGCTGTAACATGATCCTATACATACATACATACATAAACTCACGCCTGTTTCCCGAAGGGGTAGGCAGAGACCACGGATTTCCACTTGCTACGATCCTGACACACCTCTTTTGCTTCATTCACTCTCATCACATTCTTCATACATGCTCGTCGGTTAAGGGTACTCTTGACCTGGCCTTTTTCAAGAACGTCTCCAATCCGGTCTGAATACGTACCTATTCCCATGTTTTACGCGTTGTATCTCTTTTTCGTTTGTGCATGTTTTCTCCTTCCAAAACTAGACTGTGCTTTTTCCATAATTTTGGAGTTCCATTGTCTCCATCATCAGATCAGCTCGCTGTCACCATAATATTGTATTGTCATCGGAACTTGACAGGTATGCAAAATTTTATCTCAATCGGTTAAGGATAACTGCTTTAAAATTCAGTTTCTAGAAATGACATAGGCCTTCTATTAGAAACCCACAAACGATCCGACGATTCAGTGTAGAAAGTCCCATGCCCGATAGGACAACGTAATTTTAAAATTTGTGCATATTTGTTTGGTGGCTCAAGACCGTTTTGAATGGCAATAAATTATAGAAGAACTTTGTTGTGTTTTAAAAAACCAATGGCGATATTAATATTACGAATAAAATAGTAGAACTAGACCTAATACGGCTAATACGGGTTTCTTAAGTTTGAGCATTTTTTTTTTTTTTTTTTTTTAACATTGAGAGACCTTTGTTTGACCACGATCTCACCTGTTGGTAAGTGACGGTGTGAGCATAGAATATATCATCACCGACGAGCATGTATGAAGAATGTGATGAGAGTGACTGAAGCAAAAGAGGCGTGTCAGGATCGTAGCAAGTGGAAATCCGTGGTATCTGCCTACCCCTCCGCGAAACAGCCGTGAGTTTATGTATGTATGTATGTATGTATGTATGTACGAGCATAGAATAGAAAAGATTTTGGGAACAACAGGCCCTATAGTAGTGTTGGGAATTAATCAGCAAACAGCTGATTAATTCCCAACACTACTATGGGGGTATGGTAGGTCCGAAGTGGTAGGTACATACACTAGGAATGGTTATTGCTTATGTTTTAAATAAATGTAAACAAAAACAACCCAGTAAGCTACTTTAATAACATCAAAACATGACCGCGTTAAGTTACATACATCGTAAACAATCGTCATAAATGTTAAACTATTTTCACAGTAAATCTGAAACCCACAAATCGGAAACAAATGGGTAAAACCTCAGAGTAATAATACCCAAAGATCGAACGAAAACTGCCAAGAGTAAGCAAAGTCAGTTTCCTATTGGCGCTCTTCTTGTACTATTATTTATTCTGTGGTACAACGCAAAATTCCTAATCTTAGTTTGGATTTTTATCAGACTAAATCAACTACATTATTTAAGTTAAAAATATGCATGGATACTGCATTATTCCGAGGGATCACTGTACGAGAAACACGATAGGACAATATTTTCTCGATAGAAAAAAAAAAGGATTTGTAAAATTATCTATTATTTACGAGATATCCGCATTTTCGGACGGCGCCACGCGTTTTTTTTTTGTATGAAGATTTCTGCCTGGTGTTGGCGCAGTCTTAATCCATTCAAAGAAGGACGTGGGCTGTCTCTATGTTATTGGCGAGTGTATTTATATCGGTTGGTGTTCATACCTTCCATCACCAGCCGTCCACTGTTGATGGGCCTCCCGTTAAATGCAATAGGGAATTACCAAAATCACCACGGTGGCGGGTTGGTGGTCGCAGTATTTGTGTTGCGTATTCAGGTGGATGTGTCAGCTTTTACGACATCCACGGGAAGAGACGGAGGAATATATTCTTATATATCCTTCTTATATATTCTTCTTCTTATTTTTTATTTCTTATCTTATCATATCTTATCCAATCTTATCTTATCTTATCTTATCTTATTGGTTAAAATACCAACAAAATAACACAAAATAACTCAAAAAATACTATGTAAAGAAATAAAAAAAAAAAAACGAAGTCTCTTTTCGATAATGGCGGTAAGAGACAATAAGGTGGTTGCTTTTTCATACTAATGTATTTTTCCACAAATGGGCAAGAGAATAATTTGACACTGAAATGACTGGTTGTTGGTTTTTATATTCTTTGCGGTAGGTAAATCATATTTGAATGAAGGCAACTGTGGATTATTAGCGATAATATCATCGAAATTTTATTTCTCGAAGTTATTTTCGCTATTAATCCACTGTTTTCTTCAACCAAATATGATTTAGATAGGTACTGCAAATAAAGAAAATAAATGCCAAACAAAAGTCATTTCAGTGTCAAATTATACTCTCTTCGCCCATATATGGAAAAATACATTAGTATAAAAACTTTCGTGAATCATATCAATTATATTATAAAAACGAGTGCAGTGAGTGCGTCGCGTTCACTCACCTTGAGAAAGACTCTCGAAACGGGTCGAAACAATGTCGGTGCTTACATCGATTTAACGGTACGTGAAAATTTCCCGTTTTTATAATATAATTAAATACATTAGTATGAAAAAGCAACTCCTTTTTTTCGAAGTCGGTTAAAATGGAAGCTCTATGGGTGGATTATAAGACTTTTTTTAAAGAAATAAATGTGTCTTTCTACTCAGACAAATTAGAGCAAGCTATAATTGACTTATCTAAGGTATACTATATACTTATAGTTTGGTATATTCTGTGGTTTGGTCTACTTTATCTGAGGACAAAACCCTTGGAGCAATTAATTGTTTTGACAAACTCGAGCCTCTACTTCACCTACTCTCTAAAAACAGCGAGTAAAATACTCCCTGTTTCCGCCTTTTACCCGCTGACTAACGTTTCACGCTGTTTTTGTTTAAATAAACATAAAAACTTTACCAACTTAATTGAATTTACGATTTGTATGTACTTACTATATTATTTACGATCATACTTTCGCTTAGTGTTTTCAAGAACACGTTGTTTTCGGAGCGGTTTTTCAGTTTGAACGCCATCTAGCGACGAGTAGTGTTGTAAAGTTTGAAACACAGGTGAGCTCAGAACAGAAACTATCCGGTTAACTATGGGTCCACTTTTACGTTGTTTGAGTTTTATTTATGATATTATTTTTATTTCTCGATTTGAAACTTTTTACGTGTGATATTAAAGTTATTTCAAACCATCAAATTACTAATTAACTAATAACTTATTTTTTAGTTACCGAGCTACCTACCTACTAATAACTTTGACGCCTTTATGCTTTCCTACTTGCCCACAATGTTACTTCTTGACATTTTAAACGCCTGTAATTTCGGTAGGTAGCCTAAAACTGTGGATGCAACGAAAAGTCTACCTGTACTGCACGGACGTACCAAGTCCATTTCTTTTTTATAACATAATTAATTACCTACCTATTCACTTAATATACCAGTTGTAAACAAAAACATTTAATTACAGAAATACAAGTACCAACCTAGATAGGTACTTACGTATTTTTAAAAAACATACAAATTAAACAGTTGAGCTAGGTACCTGAAGACCGCTGCTAACGATCTAAAGGTAGTTCAACTGATCCAAATCACTACCAGACGGAAGCTTCCAAGATGCAGGCTGCCTAAAAAACTAGATTGAGAATCAAAAGAAAACAAAAAACACAAATAAAACCTTAAATACAACGTAGTATTCGTACCTACTTACATAATTACCTGCTATGAGCGTCCTTGCTACAATAAAAGCCTCTTGACGTCAGTGTTGACACACCTATCTATTTATACAGGCTAGGTGTATGTATACCTACTTATAATATAAGTATAGATATTGCTACTACAAAGAACACTTTCTTTTGTCCTCATCACAAAGGGCAGTGGCCAAGGTCAGGCAATACGCGGCCGATATCGCAGATTAACCGTTATGATACCGTCCTACCTGTCTGTAACAGAATGTTATACCTACTCGAACAGTGGCTGAAAACCTCAAAGGTGCTTTTATTAAGGTGCCGCTTGTCGCCGGGAGATGGCGCTATTTTAAAGCTCGACACGTATTGAACCGTAGTATACTTGTTGGAAATTAAACTTACTAAGCTCATACACAAGCTTAAAGTCGCGCAATGGGCTATGGAGAGACCTATGCTAGGAATTTTGCTACATGATAGAATCCAAAACGAGGAGATCCTTAGATTAACCAATATTTCTGACAAATGCTGTGATGTGTCCGGCCTAAAAATAGACCCCTCCGTCTCCTCCCGTGGATGTTGTAAAAGCCGACTAAGGGATTAAGATTCGTTGGTATAAGATTTGTCCTGGCTGCTAGCTTATTTAGCAATGTGTTATTACTGGAAGAAAGCGTTAGCCGAGTCAGTTGTGGGAAGCAATAGCGGCGATGAGTTCGCCACTTGTCACGTCTATATTCCACGATGGTGCAACCCACTGTGAAAAGAGGCCCATTGAGGATCTGCCTACCCCTTCGGGGAAAATGGCGTGTGTCTATGTATGTATGTACCTATGTATGTAGCTCTCAGAATTAGCCAGAATTAGCATAAAGTTTTTTGTGAGGAGACCATGAATCGGATGTCTCTCTGTAGGAACAACCCTCTCTCGATGAACCGATGACTTTTTAAAGCTTTTTAAGCTTTCCTACCGGTCGTCATGGCTGCTATCGGGAGAGCTATGTCCAGCAGTGGTGATTATGACGCTATATGATAATGATTGTAACCTTTCATACAGAGAATCACAAGCTTATACACTAATCTTTTTGAGGTGTGGTTAACTTAGGTAATAAAAGTTGGTAAAAACTAAGAAAGGGTAGTGAAGGGACTTTGGGATCGTTCCAAACCCCGGGTATTATATCCGTAGCTAAAATGTTGTTTGGGCAAGTATATTATCTAGGTAACCGAAAACTCATTTTTCCCTTCTACCGTTTTCCAATTTCACAGGAAAGCTTAGAAAATATTATATCTGGTTCAAAGTGAAAGTTTTCCCAACATTTTAAACAATAAATTGATTCGCGCGTGGTTGGAAAGCAGTTACCTAAGTAAGTCCCCCGTCTTTATCGTTCTATTCTTCCCTCCGAGACGACTCCTAAGGGATGGCTAACTTGAGCTTAGCTGGACCTAATGCACAAATACCAAGTTTGTCGCGGGGTCACATGAGGGGTGGTGCGGCGAGGAGGGGGCTCCGTCGGCGCGTAGTCCCGGCGCGACAGTACTCGCCTGGCTCCTCTTCCGCGCGCATGTCCTTTCGGAAACCCTACCTCCCACACAAAACGCGGCTCTGTTACATAATCTAATACCTTACGGGCAAAACCTAGTGATAGATTTAAGGCTTATTTCTGTGATCCATACAATTTTTGCACGTTTACAAATCAGTAGTTAGTTATTACGTAATCTATCGCCGTCCAAGCTTGCTTGCCCCCGCTTTATTGTGATATTCGGTTGTGATATTTGTTTAGGCTAAGCTTTTGCGAGTAGAGTAGGTTGTTAGTAGCGTTTAGTTAGTTAATAAAATGTTGCAAGTGTGCTAAACGTAATTTGATAAGTAACGGAGCCGGTTACGTTCGAGCCGCCGTCGACGTGTGTGGTCCCTTCCCTTCACTTGTTGATCCCTCAATCCTTTGTTCTGTTCCTGGTTTCCCCTGGGTCCTGGGAGCCGGCGGGTGTCGCGAGACTTGTTGAGCTAAGAGGATGCGCGCTTAGCGCTCCCGAGTGTGGCTCGTCACGGATTCGCGCGGCTGGTGGCGGCGCGCCACGCTATCTGGCGGCTGCGGCGATCTGGCTCGCAGCCCGCGCAAGACACCAATGAACATGAACACACGAATCATCTGTACGTCTTCCTGTCTTTTCTATCACTGTTTGTCTTGCTTCTGTCGGCCCTGTTTCACCCAAAGCAGCCGGCGCTTGTCAACCAGCGCGGATCGGCACAAAGTCGCGCACTTCTTTGATAGTGTGCGTGAGTTCGTACCAGTAAGCGCCGTTAGACTGCAGACTGCTGCATCATGCTTTATACGTGTAATCACCCATCATCCCTTGCCTCTTCAAATATCCTCATTTCTTTCTACGGAAACTTAGTTATCACTGTACCGTACCTGTCACAAAATAAAAGCCATTAGAAACGTGAGGGAACATTTCTAAAAGAAATGAAATGTCTGAAGTTACGAAACACAAAACGGACGACTAAACTAAGTTGCGAAAATAAGACCTTCTGCGTATAAACTCCCGTCCAATCTATTTTCGGCGTCGCCTTTTCATATTAAAGCCCATTGACCACTAAAGCGTCTACATAATGCGCAGGTTCGTAGCATTTGATTACTGCTTCCTTACAAATATGTCCACTTATGAAACGTAACGTGATTGGCACTGAAAGCTGGTGAAGCCAGCTATCCCAGTGATGTCAGTTGCAGCAGCTGATACAAAGCAGCAGCTGGCGTGAAATGTCGCGCATGCGTCGTCTAGTGGGTGCCTATTGAGTGGAAAGTGGGCCTTAGTTTTCCCGGCGTCTGCCAGCTGCTTATTGCTTTTCATTTCCAGTTTTTATATTTTCCTTTCTTCGGAGCTGGCTGTTTGCATCATCGACCATGAGCGCTTGCAATAAATGTTACCGTCACGAAACTGTTGTTTTATTCCACATTTTGAGCCGCCCTGTATACCTATGAATGTTTATAGCGTATGCTTGTAGTAGCAATATATGTTGGCTAATCAATAAATGTCGTTTTATTTTTCTGTACCACCCTATACAACATGCGTGCTTGTAGTTACATAGCCTTTCGATGTTTAGATAAGTAACGCTGAGCACTGATTGTATGACATTAACTCGTTGTGGAGGTAAGTTTAAGGCGGTCCAGGCACTTGATTACATAATACCGCCCAACGCGGTGCGTTTTTGGGTTATGTCTGGCTGGTGCTGGCCTGAACGATGCTAGGATAATAATTATCTATAAAAACCGGTCAAGTGTGAGTCAGACTCGCGTAGAGAGGGTTCCGTTCGCTATCATAGTAACAACTAGACCAATTGAATTTATTAGTCCCCGGTGAACGTATTTTATCTTCACGAATGTTTTCCGATCCCCATGGTCTTAGGATTTTCGTTTAGGTTTTCGTGTAAACTATGGGTAAACTGTATTCCTGTATCCTATGTCCCATGTTTTTTTAAATGATTGATTTATTAGTTTCGGAGGTAGAGGTTGATACATCTTCGTATACATACATACATAGACACACGCCTTTTTCCCCGAAGAGGTAGGCAGAGCCACAATAGGCCTCTTTTCACAGTGGGTTGCACCATCGTGGAATATAGACGTGACACGTGGTGAGCTAATCGCTGCCATTGCTTCCCACGACTTATAACCATGCAATTCAATATTATAAAAAATGCTTATTTGTATTCTTAATAATGTTTTTTTTTCCGGGTTATTATTTTTCTAGTTTGCTCGTTAAAATTATGACCCAAATTCAGAATTCTTTATTTACGCTGTACATCCATGATGAGGCATCTAACTCTGCATCTAACTCTGCATCTAACTCTGCATCTAACTCTGCATCTAACTCTGCATCTAATTTCAACATTTTCCGTGTGAGAGACGGCACAGAAGGATCCTATAGTGGTTCCGTTGGTACCTTTCGAGGTAAGGGACCCTAAAAATACTCCATAAATTGATAAAATCGATCAAAATGTGGGATGCGCCTACGCTGTTGATCATCGATTTCAAAAACTGACTAATACATAATGATTCATACATCTTGTTGTATAGTAGTAATAGTCTTTCTATTGCCATCTGACATGTTTTAACCTCAAATTTGTATAATATTTTTGAAATTCATTACCAAACAGAAGTTTTGACTATATTTTGATGTATTTCCGTAGGTTAACTATGTACCTTACTTCCATTATATATAAACTACGTGTAGACATGCTATATGCATCGAACATTTCGGCGCGTTCTTAACCTTGGCCAGATTTGGCAAGCCACTTACATTGATGAATTGCAAATAGCTAGGATATGATGAATAATACAATAAAATTTTCACTAGAAACGGGATATTTACCATGATTTTTGAGTTTTTTTTTTGATTTTTTTGTTTCTAGTGAAAATTATGTACATAACCATGATAGTTTCAAAAGTAATACAATAAAAGTAAAATAATAACAAAAGGCGTTTTAGTAAATCATTTTTATCGATACTTACTGAAACAACCAGTGGCAGTGGTTTGAAAGAACATGGGCAACTCCCCATGCATTGTTTGAACATGGGCAACTCCCCATGCATTGTTTGAAAGAACATGGGCAACTCCCCATGCATTGTTTGAACATGGGCAACTCCCCATGCATTGTTTGAAAGAACATGGGCAACTCCCCATGCATTGTTTGAAAGAACATGGGCAACTCCCCATGCATTGTTTGAAAGGACATGGGCAACTCCCCATGCATTGTTTGAAAGAACATGGGCAACTCCCCATGCATTGTTTGAAAGAACATGGGCAACTCCCCATGCATTGTTTGAAAGAACATGGGCAACTCCCCATGCATTGTTTGAAAGGACATGGGCAACTCCCCATGCATTGTTTGAAAGAACATGGGCAACTCCCCATGCATTGTTTGAAAGAACATGGGCAACTCCCCATGCATTGTTTGAAAGAACATGGGCAACTCCCCATGCATTGTTTGAACATGGGCAACTCCCCATGCATTGTTTGAAAGAACATGGGCAACTCCCCATGCATTGTTTGAAAGAACATGGGCAACTCCCCATGCATTGTTTGAAAGAACATGGGTAACTCCCCATGCATTGTTTGAAAGAACATGGGCAACTCCCCATGCATTGTTTGAACATGGGCAACTCCCCATGCATTGTTTGAAAGAACATGGGCAACTCCCCATGCATTGTTTGAAAGAACATGGGCAACTCCCCATGCATTGTTTGAAAGAACATGGGCAACTCCCCATGCATTGTTTGAAAGAACATGGGCAACTCCCCATGCATTGTTTGAAAGAACATGGGCAACTCCCCATGCATTGTTTGAAAGGACATGGGCAACTCCCCATGCATTGTTTGAACATGGGCAACTCCCCATGCATTGTTTGAAAGAACATGGGCAACTCCCCATGCATTGTTTGAAAGAACATGGGCAACTCCCCATGCATTGTTTGAAAGAACATGGGCAACTCCCCATGCATTGTTTGAAAGAACATGGGCAACTCCCCATGCATTGTTTGAAAGAACATGGGCAACTCCCCATGTATTGTTTGAAAGAACATGGGCAACTCCCCATGCATTGTTTGAAAGAACATGGGCAACTCCCCATGCATTGTTTGAAAGAACATGGGCAACTCCCCATGCATTGTTTGACCCAACTTTTTTGACTAAGGTAACGTACAGTCGCGTTACTTTTGGTTATTGATAATGTATGTTAAGATAATGAAACAGCTAATTTAATTTCTTACGTAGAAGTGGTGGGAAATTAATGAAGGTTGCTGCATTTTGTTTCACGCAAATCCAATGAGTTGATTTATCTAATTATTTAGAAATACAACTTTTACTTCCCAACTTCTAAAAATATACAAGTTCTTTAGAAAAATTGGACAAAAAACACCATTTAGAACCGTACTAACTACTTCCATGAAGGGGCCCTGGCTTATTTATTTTTGACCTGGGTCAGAGGTTGCCCACCTCCTTTATGTCATCAATAACTTTAAATTAACCCGGACTTGTTTGTAAGATTCGTTCGTATAAGATTTGTCCTGGCTGTAATTTTATTAAGGAATGTATTGTTACTGGAAGAAAGCATTAGCAGAGTCAGTCGTGGAAAACAATGGCGGCCATGAGCTCACCACTTGTCACGTCTATATTCTTGCGATGTGTACCATCGGTAAAAAGAGGCCCTTTGAGGTTCTGCTTACCCTTTCGGGGAAAAGGCGTGAGTCTATGAAGAGAACAGGAATAAAAGCACTTTTAAAAAAAAAAAAAAAAAAAAAAAATAATGCAGGACAATTCACACAACATTATCTAGCCCCAAGCTAAGCCAGAGCTTGTGTTATGGGTACTAGATAACTGATATACTTAATACAACATATTACATAGATAGATATTTTTATTATACATAGAAAATACCCAGAACACCCTGAACAAATATCTGCGATCGCACAAATATTTGTTCCGAGGCGGGAATCGAACCCGCAACCTCCTGCGTCGCCGGCCAAGCTTCGCCCGCCGCGCCACAGAGGTCGTCGTAAAAAGATATGATTTGCAATAAAAAAAACTCTGCGTAGGTATTTGTGTCCCATGAGCGTTGTATATTGGCGCTTTCCACGAAACATGGTAAACGGTGACCTTTATACAGCTTATAATGCCATGAAGGATATGAAAATGCTTTGGCTTCGTGGAAAATGCGACGGCTAGCATGTAATTCAGTATTCAATCAAGATTTGTTTGATAGATATTGGTTTTGCTAGCATACAAAGTTAGTTTCAGTTTTCAGTTATCGTCCTCTCTGCTATTGAGTAAGGTAGAATCTAAACTTATGTGTATCCCGGGTAAGAAAAGACCTTTGTACTTTTTTGTAATTGTAGAGCTTTATTGTGAAAGAGTTCGTCCGGGGAAGTACCTTGTGCTGTCCATACCTATTTCTGCCGCAAAACAGTAGTGCTCGCATTGCTGTGATCCGGTTTGAAGGGTATGGGTACCGGTGAAATTACAGGCCCATGAGACTTCTCATCTTTATGTCTTAGGGTGGAGGGCGCAGCGCAATGTCACATAGGGTGCGTTCTAGGTAGACGGGACCTATGTGGTAATGCGTTGTTAAAGGCAGAGGTTACCGCTTAACATCAGGTGGACCATCTGCTTGATCTATCAATCCAAGAAGTATAGAAAAAGTTGTGTTACCTACTATTTTATAATCGGCCTTTTATGTGTTATGTGTGTCAAATAAAAAAAAAGTATTCTATTATATTATTCTTTCTATTCTACAAAGTGTATTCCAGCTTCAGCTACATTAACACAAAATATTCACAACTAGCGACTCGTCCCGGCTTGGCACGGGTATTTTCAGATTGAAAAACAGCCCCCCCCCCCCCTCCTCAAACCCCCCTCCCACATGGTAGCCTATGTCACTCAGGGTGAATGTAGCTTTCCAATGGTGAAATGATTTTTGAAATTGGCTTGAGTTTTTTGAGACACACACACAAAAATACAAATCTTTCCTGTTTATAATATTAGTGGAGATGTAGATAGTATAGATAAAAGCTCTACTGATGAGTTAGTTATTCACTCCATCATTATTATATTGTCATAAGCTTCCCTAGTAGCGTCGAGATATTTATTGAGATATTACTCATACCCGTGGTGTAAGGCTGTATAAATAAAATGAGGTCAAGCGTGTGTCGGAATGTGGCGAGAGTTCCGTACGCTCTATTGAGCGATGTAGACAAATATGTTTTGTGACAAGTATTGTATTGTTGGTTGAGGTCGATATAACAAGTGCCAAGAAGATATATATATCTGTCAAACCTAGTGTCCGCCCGCGCTTCTCTGAAGTCCAATTGAACAAACTTGAGTGCCTTGAAAACATTTGTATTTGCTTTATTTTTAACCCCCGACGCCAAAAAGACGGGGTGTTATAAGTTTGACGTGTCTGTGTGTGTGTGTCTGTCTGTCCGCTCGTAGCTCCCGAACGGTTGAACCAATTTCGTTTTTTTTTTGTTTGAAAGGTGAATTTGCCGGGAATGTTCTTAGCTATGTTTGATCAAAATCGGT
The DNA here is from genome assembly GCA_932527175.1 of Operophtera brumata. NCBI lineage: Eukaryota > Metazoa > Arthropoda > Insecta > Lepidoptera > Geometridae > Operophtera > Operophtera brumata. Next base: position 4,426,271 of record OW052228.1, on the reverse strand, counting down.
TCAGCCGTTTCATTGCGTTGAGGGTTTTTTTTAATTTTTCCTAAATAAATTACTTGTTAGCTTACGCAAGTATGATCATGTTTCAAACTCAAGTGGCTCCCAATTCGTCTTTGCTGGAATTCACATATTCTTATTTGACGACCTCTGTGGCGCGGCGGGCGAAGCTTGGCCTGCGACGCAGAAGGTTGAGGGTTCGATTTCCGCCTCGGAATAAATATTTGTGCGATCGCAGATATTTGTTAAGGGTGTTCTGGGTATTTTCTATGTATAATAAAAAATATCTATCTTTGTAATATATTGTATTAAGTATATAAGTTATCTAGTACCCATAACACAAGCTCTGCTTACCTTGGGGCTAGATAATGTTGTGTGAACTGTCCAGCATTATTTATTTATTTATTTATTCTGTCCATTCTTTATAATATTCTTTTCAATCCATCTTCTCCCTCATCTCAAGGAGTGATTCAGTTTTTTATACCAGACACATAATCTAACCCTACGCTCTAACGAAACTCTTCAGCTTCTAACTCCTGTCCATACTTCACAATACTATGGCAACTCCTTTACCGTTCAAGGTGTTTATGAAACGCCTTACCTTTCTCAATAAGATCTTCTAAATCTGTAGCTATATTTAAGCCAAGATTTACAATCACTAACCGTGCTTGTCGTGAACTGCTAGGATATTGTAACCTACGTTATTGTTTATCTGTAATAGTATGAAGTTTATGTCTGTTTATAATTTGGTAATATTTAGTTTTAGAGCAGAAATTACCGTGGCTTGGTATCATTTTAGAATAAGTAGTAGTTACTGTCTCACGACCTTTGAGCGTGGTCGCGGTCGGTGCTCATGAAGAAGGACCTGTAAATGGTCAACGAAACTGCAGAAGGAGTATTTTTTTTTTTTTTTTTATACTACTGAATGACGGAACAAGCTGATGGCCACCTGATGTTAAGCGGTAAGTTCTACCTATGAACAGTGCATTACCTCATAGGTCACGTCCACCTAGGACGCGCCCTATATGGCATTGCACTGCGCCCGCCACCCTGAGACATAAGGATGAAAAGTCTCATGTGCCTGTAATTTCACCGGCGCCCTTACCCTTCAAACCGGAACACAGCAATGCGAGCACTACTGCTTTGCGGCAGAAATAGGTATGGTGGTAGTACTTCCCCGAACGAACTCTTTCACAAAAAAGCTCTCCTACTACTAAAATAAAGTACGTGATGTATAGTCGTAATTTTTCTAAAATATTTAGTTTATTATTAGGTGTAAGTATTAATTATTAGTATATAACTTTAGTTTGGTCTAGGTATATATTTATCTAGGAAGGTTTTTCTTGTGCACAGCCGTCTTTTTTTTTTATCCTGTCTATCCAAAGGTTACCCGGAAGAGATCGCTTTTAGCGACAATACCGCCCATTGTGCCATTATGGGGACATCTTACGGTGAACGAGCTGTAATTGCAGTCAAGCTTTGTTTAAACTGTGTAAATTGGACTATCACAAGAGCGTCATTTTAGATAGAAACAGCATTGCAACTGATATGTTGCAACATAGCAACACAGTTACGTGATCCGTTGTTATCGCTCGTGTGTTTTATTTTAAAAGAACCTATATAGTATTTAGATAAACCTAACATTGGTTTTAAGATACTACTAACCAAAATATATTTAGATCAGTTCGTATGATAAATAAATAAATAAACAAAAAGTCTCGATTCCCAATGATTACAAAGACTTGTACCCCTCAAAGTTCTTCAAAGATAATTTCAACATAAAATCATATACTCGTAAAGTCTGTTCAAATAAACAATATCCACGCGTAAGTGTTCCAGATATTCATATTTCAGGATGTGCCGAGATAATTCTCGAAAATGCGAAGCTTCTGTCTGGGGAACAATACATTTCCACTGAGACTTGTATGAATTTATTAGTCTTCAGTATTTACGTGCTGAACCCTAAAATTATTTTAGGCGGAGGCGTAGCAATTGCGTAGGCGGGAGACGGGGGTTTAGGGGAGAAAGAGGGGGGTAGGAGGATCAATTCCCATCCAGCTCACGTAGACCGCATGGGCCTGACTTTCTAGACGTCGAGTCCTAGTTAGGCTTTGGGAAACTTTTATTTTTCTCTGTGAAGTTACGTAATATACAAGTTTTTGCAATAATGGCTGCTGTACCGTAATTTAGTACACGAGTTCCAAGTCATAGTTACAGACCGTTCATCGTAAGTTGGCACCTGCCATGGAGTATTTAACAGGTGCCATCTTACGGTGAACGAGCCGGATCGTTCACCGTAAGTTGGCACCTGCAATGGAGTACTTACAAGTGCCATCTTACGGTGAACATTTTTTCTTTTTACTTTGGTATACCTTAGTTTGGTTACGATCTCAGGCGAGTAACGGATAACGCCGCCAGGGGTTGGGCAGCAGCATCCTTCTGTGTACTTAACAGCGATACTGCGATTAACAATCCGCCTGCCAAGCGTGGTGATTATAGTCCCCCCCCCCCCCCCCCCCCTATTTTATGGAGGAGGTTTCGTCCAGCAGTGGACGTCTACCATCTGATGAAGATGAATTTGAAAAGAGCGTATTTTGATGAGCACCATGGTGGTAGAAGATCCAATAAAAACTTTTTTTTTAAATCCCCCTTTGCTTTTATACTGCTGAACTGATTCTGATAAAACATGTATAAGAAAAATCATTAAAAAATGCATTCAAATCAGTTCACCTGTTTAAGAGCTGCGGTGCCACAGACAGACAGACACACACACATAGCGGTCAAACTTTAATCCCCTCTTTTTGCGTCGGGGGGTCAGGGGTTAAAAAAATACCAGGCTTTGAAATAAATGACCGAGTCAATCGATTAATACGATAAAAAACATTGTTCACACTTTTAATTGTAAAATCAACACGAAATCCAGAAAATCCAAATTTAAGCTGCCTGATTTCCTTTTCTTGCTATTATTGGCATTCAATCAAGATCCAATATTCTACGTGCTTCCTGGAGTGGGAACGAAAATATTCTCTAAGCACATTGAAATATTTAAAACCATTTCACTTGAGACATGATTACCGATCCTGTTATATTTTTAACCAACATTGTCCTTAATTTTCACAAAAAAAATAATATTAACCTTATTAAAAGATAAACGGCTAATTACCACTATTATTCGTCACTTTGCTGACGTTTCGAGACTGAGTTCAGAAGCCTCTTCATCATGAGCACCGCCCGCGACCGCGTTCGACGGTGGACCAGCGAATACTGATAATAGTGGTAATTAGCCGTTTATCTTTTAATATGATTCCCAACCACGATAGTTTCAATTCTAATATTAACCTTGTTTAACTAATAACTAAACTCAAAAATCATGGTAAAAATCCCTTTTTTGTTAAAATTATTTTTATAACTAATGATAGTTTAAAAAAATTATTATAAACATTTTCTTGTTACATATATAGTTCAAGTTCAACAAATAGAGTCTAAATCGACACACTGGGACATGACGAAATTTTAAATATTTCTATTATTTATTCTGTGGTGAAGGCTACGTATACGTAACCTTCATATTTTTCAGCATAAATTAGATAGATAGATAGAGATACGTTTACTAATAATAAAAAAAAAACCTACTTGAATAACGGAACAAGCAGATGACCTCTGCCTTTAACAACGTATTACCTCATAGGTTACGTCCACCTAGGACGCGCACAATGTGGCATTTTGCACTGCGCCCATGTGCCTGTAATTACACCGGCACCCGCACCCTTCAAACCGGATCACAGCAATGCGAGCACTACTGCTTTGCGGCAGAAATAAGTATGGAGTACTAGTATAGTATTTTTTTATCTGTGGTATGGAGGGAGTACTAATAAAATAATACTATCCTGGACGAACCCTTTCACAAAAAAGCTCTACTACTACTAAATACATAGGTTCAATACATATTTAATTGTTTTGTTGTAACCGCGTAAACCAAGGTAGGTTTGTGATGGTTACTTACATTCGCTTGATTTATTTGTTCAGGGTGTTCTGGGTATTTTCTATGTATAATAAAAAATATCTATCTATGTAATATATTGTATTAAGTATATCAGTTATCTAGTACCCATAACACAAGCTCTGCTTAGCTTGGGGCTAGATAATGTTGTGTGAACTGTCCAGTATTATTATTATTATTATATTATTATTATTATTTACTAACTACATAAATAGGTAAGTACTTATGCATAAACTACACGTCTTACCTACTAATAAACTGCATGTAGGCCTTCGTCGAAAAACTCAATGAACATTTTATTATAGAAATGTCTTCTAAGAACAAAATTAAAATCATTAGAGTTGTGCACGCTACGGCACTTCGTAGACAGCTACGTGAGCCGCCTACGCGCTACGTGTCCGTAGCATGCTCGTAGCCTGGAGCGATTCAGCTGCTGGAGGTGAATTTATCAATAAGTGTGACTGCACAAAGAAACAGATCCAGACGCTGAGCTTCCTCATAAACGAGTGAATAACGCGGCGTCACTTTTATATGCTCTTCTTCTTTTAATAATGTTTAGCCATTGATTGTAATTATGTAAGCATGTTGTATTGTCTGCCATCATCGGCCTTATGTCGTCCTTTTGAGTTTATTCAATTTTACCCACATATTATTTTAATAAAATAAGGTCACGGCTAAATCGTTGAAGTCTTAGTAAAGTCATGCCTTAGTAGAGCGGTTTAGTAAGATTTTGGTGAACAGTTTCCATTCCTTTGAAGAGACAAGCTTATGTGTTATTACTGGAAGAAATAACACGATAATAATAATAGCAGTCGATAAGCCATGTCAGAGGCCCTCGGGCGGCTTGACAAACTCTGACACCAGAGGCCAGCACTACCTCATACGAAACGACGACAACGACTGGAAGAAAGCGTTGGCTGAGTCAGTCGTGGAAAGCAATGGCGGCGGTGAGCTCACCATTCGTCACGTCTATATTCCACGATAGTGCAACCTACTGTGAAAAGAGGCCCATTGAGGCTCTGCCTACTCCTTCGGGGAAAGAGGCACGTGTATTTGTATGTATGTATGTATGTATTTCTTCTTCTATTAAGTTACACCATTAAAAATCCCACCAAAATTACATGATATTACTTAAAAAACAGTAAATATCGAAATAAACTAAATAAAAATTCCTCTTTTACTTTTTACTTTTTACTTTTCTTCTTTTTTTTAAAAAAAAAATGTAAAATTCCTTTCCGTATTATCAAATCAATAAAGTCTGACTAGTCATTATTTGGATTGGTTTATTGACAAGCGGAAGAAGTTTTGCGAGTCTTGTAGCTGATAGTTCATCGTAGTATCCATGGTTCGCTCGCAGTATTTCCATTTTGTGCTGGAACTCGCGTGAGCCACTTTTTATTAAGCTCTTTCTCGCAAACATGTTTGCATTGCTCGGCTTTTCAGCGGAGGCCGCTGCACATTTCTGAACACGTTATTAAGAGTACTATAGTAAACTGAATTTGGGTACGTAATGCAAAATAGGAAGTGACCTATGAGGTAATGCACTGTTCATAGGCAGGGGTTACCGCTTAACATCAGGTGGGCCTCTTGCTTGTTCCGTCATCCAAATAGAATAAAAAAAAAAAAAAAAAAAAAGGTAGCAATGCAATTTGTTTCTAATCTTGTTTTATTTACGCACCATAATAATCTATTCTTATTGTGGCTCTATGAAGTCTTAGAATCCGAAGTTTTACATAACTTTGTTCAGACATAAAAAATAAAAAAAACAAAAGGTCCCTACGCAATAAAACGGCTAAACCGATTTTGATATGACATGTCTAAGAACCATCGTTAGAAAACCTGCTTTCACATTTTAAAAAAACATTCAAATCGTTTCCCCGTTTAAGAGCTACGGTGCCACAGACAGACAGACATATACACATAGCACATCAAACTTATAACACCCCTTTTTTGCGTCGGGGGTTAAAAATAGGACAGAAGTTATATAAGCCACAATATTTTTACCTGTATTTCAGTTTCCTAGTCTAAGTCTAAGTTTCTAAGTCCTAACTACAGGTCTAGCGCTTAGTTGAGTCAGTCCCTGAGGTATAGGAGCGGTACGGGAGGGGTTTTTTTTTATACTACTTGGATGACGGAACAAGCAAGAGGCCCACCTGATGTTAAGCGTTGGGTGTTTTCGTCTCTCAAATTATCAGATGACATGTGACATAATGTGACGAAAACACATCTCCCGTACCGCTCCCATACCTTTGGGACTGACTTAGTTAAGCGCTAGACCTGTAGTAAAAATCCCAGTTTATTTTAGTTAGCATACGCTCGCTTCACTATTTAAAACACACAGTAAAAACTATTCAGTTTGGTTGTGATAGTTTACAAAATAAAGTAGTTAGTTTACGAGTAAACTCCCATCAACTTGAGGTTTTTGATCCCTTATTATGAAATCCCTACGAGGGGTTCATATTGATTTATAGCGGTAACGTGGATACGAGGTCACAGCGACACGCACGGAAGTGGAATCAAAACTTAGTAGCAACTGTCATCTGTCAGTTTCAACCATCCATTACAAAATTTTCACTAGAAACGGGATTTTACCATGATTTTTGAGTGGTCCCGTGATCATGGCGCATGCAACTGTGCCGAAATATCGGGAACATATAAAACTCAAAAATCATGGTAATTATCCCGTTTCTAGTGAAAATTATGTACATAACCATGATAGTTTCAAAAGTTACATCCATTACAAGCCGACAAACCACGCTGTCCAAAAGGCTTGATAATTCGCAATTTTTTGAAAGAAACGTCGTTATTTTTTTCAATGAGGGGTTTTCACGGCCTTTTCACATCATGCTTAAACCCTTGATGGCACCAGCTTTGTGTTGTATGAACTTTCAAAATAAAATTAAATGTCAAAGTCAACAACGTGTTGATGTATTTTCGTGGTATTTTGTTACTATCACACAAAAGCACAGACAATGCATTTGTTAATTTTGACAACCACATTCGATTCAGCGTCATCTATCGAGCCAAATCGAACAATATTTTTTTTTAATTCGAAAACGAAATCCCTCATTGTTTGTAGCACTCCTCAGAAGCCATTATAAGAAGAGAAGAACAAAAAGCGGACCGCAAAGGGGACTCAATCTGCCATTTTTGAAAGAAACATCGTAATTTTTTTTAAATTACATGTTAATGTGTTTTTTTGAGTTATTTCGTGTAATTTTGTAGGCATTTAAACCGTTGGAACTAGGATAAATTATGATGTAGTTAAAGGAGGTGGGTAACCGTGTGCAGTAATGTTACGTGAATAGTATACCTACAAACTTACGCTTAATATTCTCTCTAATCGAAGGAGGGACCTAAAACGGGGTTTAAGAGGGCCAATTTCAAAAAATAAAGCTAACGAGAAAAGTTTCACCAATCGTGTTTATTGTCTATGATTTATTTAGATTACGATCCTCAAATAATACAATTATTGTAATATTATCAAGTTTAGAACCTTTACTGTTACTGAGTGAGCATGTAACGCAACAACTCCAAAATTATAACATAGCGTCCTAATGTTCCGTTTATACCCAGTATAAAACGACTAGTATTTGCAGCCCAGCATGTTGCCAGTAAAAGCATCGCTAGACTTTGCGGCGGATTGGCCACAATATTGACCCGTCTATATTTAGCCTTCAACCATTCAATTCTGCGAAGCTCCGAGGCTTCGTTCCTAGAAGAAATAATACTTAGTAGAGTGCGTCTAGCCTTAAAACGCCTCCAGCGCTTTCACTTGGCGCTTGACATTAGATAGACGTTTCAAAATTATCCTTGTCTAGGATAATTTGAATTGAGCCAATACTTTATCCCAATATAAACGGTTTATAATATTTATAATGGGTTCGATTCCCGCCTCGGAACAAATATTTGTGCGATCGCAGATATTTGTTCAGGGTGTTCTTGGTATTTTCTATGTATAATAAAAAATATCTATCTATGTAATATATTTTATTAAGTATATCAGTTATCTAGTACCCATAACACAAGCTCTGCTTAGCTTGGGACTAGATAATATTGTGTTAACTGTCCAGCATTTTTTTTTTTTTTTTTTTTTTTTTATTTATTTAGTAATTTTATTTAACTTGCAATGTATGTCCGGGTGGAATCTTGCAACTGAATTTTAAAGCAGTTATCCTCAACCGATTGAGACAATATTTTGCATACTGCATACCTGTCAAGTTACGATGACAATGCAATATTATGGTGAGAGCGAGCTGATCTAATGATGGAGACGGAAGGTGGACAACGGAACTCCTCGAGGGACAATAGTAGACTGGCCGTGTTTAGGCTCATTTTTATTAGCACACGGTTACGATCACTAATTTTATAAAAGCCAAGCTTTTATTTAACTTGCAATGTATATATGTTTGTCCGGGTGGAATCTTGCAACTGAATTTTAAAGCAGTTATCCTCAACCGATTGAGACAATATTTTGCATACTGCATACCTGTCAAGTTACGATGACAATGCAATATTATGGTGAGAGCGAGCTGATCTAATGATGGAGACGGAAGGTGGACAACGGAACTTCTCGATGGATAATAGTAGACTGGACGTGTTTAGGCTCATTTTGATCAGCACACGGTTACGATCACTAATTTTATAAAAGCTTGTATTGAAAAATACATTTTTCACAAAACTTATTAACATATCGCCTTAAGTAATCAAACGGATGATGCTGCCCATCTCCTGGCGTAATCTAGTCGTCTCGTTAGTCTTCGAGACCTGCACGGCCACACTTCAGCCTAAGCGGTACCTAGTTTCAGTTTTAGAAAGCTAGGCCGAAGCTGTGGGCCCTTTCTACGTAACAGCCCCGGTTGTAGGTCGTTAGGTAGGCGTTACGTAGGCAGGGGCCGTAATTGGGCAGCTTTGTTACCTCTTTGCTGGTTTATGATACGTTTTATGTGAATCCCGGCTATTCCCTTAAAATACGGGGGTATTGCGCGAAATTCGTGATTATACTTATTTTGGAGGGAAAAGGGTCATTGATTAAAAATGTAATGAATAAATTTTGACGAAGGACTTGTTCCAAAAAATATTAAATAGGTACTTACTTACTTACTCCTACTATAACGGACAACCTCTGTAGCGCGTCGGGCGATTAGCCGGCTGAGATGCGAAAGGTTGCGGGTTCGATTCCTGCTGCGGGACAAATGATTGTATGATCTGCAAATATTTGTTCCTTGTCTGGGTGTTATGGGTACTTGTAGTTTTGATACCCACGACACAGAAAATCCTAGTGTGGGATCAGTAGGGCAATTCTCGGATTGTAGAGATTATCTCTAAATTAGAGATAGAGTCGAAGCATGAATGTCTACAAAAAATGTCACGAAAATGTCACAATAACCATCAAATCGTATTCGATTTGAATGATTTTGGTCGACTTATGTCTATTTGTGACATCACGAGAATAGCAAATTAAGATTTTATTCGACATTCGCCATCTTTTTTCGACATATGTCGAATTCGACTTAATCTCTAAAGCACGAGAATTACCCTCCAGGACTATGTATGTGACTGTTAGGTGTTATGGGTGTTACGCTAGATTGTCCTAAGACGGCGCATTGTTAAACGATTGTTTCGTATAAGTACATATACGATGAAAACGGTTTAAAAAAAAAAAAAAAAAAAAAAACCTATATCATTAGTGTGTGCGTTTGCATAAATCTTCCTAGAAAATTTAGAAGTTTAAATCTGTCCCGTTTGTCTGTAAAATGCATATCTCTAGAAAGAAAGAAATAAAGAAATAAAGAAAAAATATTAATTTGGAACGGCACACATGGCAGAGCAAAGACACTCGACAAATAAAAAAAAATTATAAAGTTAGAGGTTATAAGAATAATCTCTGGTTTATAAGAGGTGTCTTTGATAATTTATTCTCTGTATATAAACGTTAACCAATCGTGAAATACTACTACAAAAAAAAGTAAGTGATATGAAAAATCGTACATACATACATAGACACACGCCTTTTTCCCCGAAAGAGTAGGCAGGGCCTCAAATGGGCCTGTTTTCGTTGTGGGTTGTACCATCGCGGGAAATAGACGGGATCGTTCATCCAGAACAGGTGCCGGAATGAGCAAAGATTTGGTTTGCGTGGTAAGCTAGGTAAGTACCTACTGAGGTATGCAGGTTGTGGCAATTGTTTCAATCAACCTCTCTAATAACATCACAAAATGTACATACCATTTCCAGTCTCCATATCTTGATACACTCTGTATATAGGTAGGTATCTATCTATGCAAACAGGCCTATAAACATGTCGGGGTGCAGCGTCGGCGGACTAATGTGCCTATTTTAAACTAGGTACCTATAGGTGTGTAGTATTTATTTATTTGGTAAAGATGTTTGTAGTCAGGAAAACAATGTGCCTTTTTTACTCTAGGTTCCTAGGCGTGTCGTATTTATTTGTTTAGTAAAGGTAGGTGTGGTCAGAAGGAACAATGTGACTTTTTTACTCTTGTTTCCTAGGCGTGTCGTATTTATTTGTTTAGTAAAGGTAGGTGTGGTCAGAAGGAACAATGTGACTTTTTTACTCTTGTTTCCTAGGCGTGTCGTATTTATTTGTTTAGTAAATTTAGATGTGGTCAGGAAAACAATGTGACTTTTTACTCTAGGTCCTAGGCGTGTCGTATTTATTTGTTTAGTAAAGGTAGGTGTAGTCAGGAAAACAATGTGACTTTTTTACTCTAGGTTCCTAGGCGTGTCGTATTTATTTGTTTAGTAAAGGTAGGTGTGGTCAGGAGGAACAATGCTATTTTCTTACACTAGGTACCTACCGATACCGGGTTCGATCCTAGGCTCCGCACCAATGACTTTTCTAAGTTATGTGCGGATTTCCATCGCTCTGTGCTTCGGAGGGCACGTTAAGCTGTCGGTCCCGGCTGTTATTGATTAATAGCAGTCGATAAGCCATGTCAGAGGCCCTCGGGCGGCTTGACAAACTCCGACACCAGAGGCCAGCACTACCTCATACGAAACGAAACGAAACGAAACGACTAGGTACCTAGGTGTGTGGTACTTATTTTTTTAGTAAAGGTAGGTGTGGTCAGGAAAACAATGTGACTTTTTAAATATCACTATCATTATGTTTTGTAAAGAATTAGAAAAATTAAAATACCTGCCACCAAAATTTCCAATGCGTCATCTTTGTCCAAGGGTAACTTTTTATCCCGTAGTCCCACTGCACTAGAATTGGACCACATATATTCACAAAAAGTCTCTAGAATTTTAAAGTTTTTGATAACAGTTCGTATAATTTCCAAGAAGAAAAAAATATATGATATTCTGAAGCTTTTTACGAGATTAACTCAAAACACAGTTTGAAATACCTACTCCAATCGATAAAAAAAAAACATACCACCTCTTTAAAATTGGAATCCTATTTCAGACTTACTTCTTTTATGTTTCCCACTGCATTGGGCGTGTAAAGTCCACTGTTGGACAAAGCGTCCCCTAAAGAATGCAATGACTGAAAATTGTCATAGTCACCAGTCACCACCCTTCGAAGGCTGATTTTCCTGTTGACTAGGTAGGCACTCATGTGTATTTTGCTGCCATTCCCCTAGTTAAATCTTCACCTCTGTGGCACAGCGGGCTAGTAGCCGGCTGAGATGCGAGAGGTTGCGGGTTCAATTCCGGCTGCGGGACAAGTGTTTGTGATCAACAAATATTTTTTCCGGGTGGTGTCGGTATCACGGTACTGTTCTTGATACCCACGACTTTAACCGTAGTGTATGCGACTTATTGGATAAAAAAAACATAGTTGGCATTTACGACATCCACGGGAGGAGACGGAGAGTCTATTCTTAGGGCGGATACACCACGGTCCATTTACCCTACTTAAATCAAATAATTCAGGCCATTCGCTTACATGACGGTAATAATAGCATTAGAAGCAAGCTTTTCTATCTTTACTGTGTCTTGTTATGTATTTAAATATACCTAGACAAATAAAAGTGCACAAGACCAAACGAAATGCGATAAAAAATACCGCTTGCAAACACTTTGAAAGTTGCAAGTTGCAACTTTAAAAAGTTCGCTAAAGTAACGCAGCCATAGACTGTTGTGGTTCCTAAAATGAATTTCAGTACTTGTAGTATACGAAAGGCCGCATAGATGGCGCACCAAACCCTGTTTCAGCTACTCTCTGATAGATGGCAGTAAAAGTTACTTACAAATATTTTTGTATCTGGTTGAAGTCTATCAAGAATTTGTTAATCCCAATAACGCCGTACGCCTTTTGGGAATCATGCCCGCGGACGGTGACCTAAACTCAGTTAAATTACTAACTACAAGTAGAAATCAGACTTGTTTTTTTTTATAATTGCTGTTTATTTAAGGAATGTCTTATTAATGAGCTCACCACTTGTCTCGACTATCGTCCACAATGGTGCAACCCACGGTGAAAAGAGGCCCATTATGAGGCTCTGCCTACCCCTTCGGGGAAAAAGGCGTGTCTCTATGTATGTATTTATGTATATTAAGTTAACTTATTAGTTAAGTTAGTTATTTGTACCTACCTATCTATAAATATAAATATTTATAATATCACACTGTCTAAAATTATAGCAAGCAGGCATATTTCGACTCTGCACATCGAGGATAGTATTTTAAATCTTTGCAACAGTACTAAGCTTGGGCTAGGTTTGCCATCAAAATCGAATTACATTAACAAGCCATTTTTATATTCTAATAATTGACGGAACAAGCAGATGGCCCACCGGATGTTAAACGGTAACCTCTGCCTATAACAATACATAACCTCAGATCACGCCTGAACCACCTAGGACGCGGTTTATGCAGCATTGCACTGCGCCCGCCATCCTGAGAGAGAAGAGTTGCATGTGCCTGTAATTTCACTACTTTGCGGCAGAAAAAGGTATGAGTACTTAGGTACCCGGATGAACATAGCATAACAAAACAGTCACATACATAACCTGATCCCACACTAGGATTCCCTGTATCGTAGTCATTGATTGCTCCATAATTTCTTATATTTTTATGACTTTATGTTTTATGCAAATATGACTATCGTCATAACGTTCAACCACTTGAACCCCTCTCATAAGCTCTGACGTAACAGGGCGTTTGCAAAACCCATCGATGCAAGATAGGGGATAGGTAGGTATAGGCCTTGACTCTCGACACGCGAGGTCGCGTGCCTACCTGCATATCAAGGGTTAACCCAATATATAATGTATACAGGCTGATTATTTGCAACACTTCCCAATACACCTTTGCAATACACCTCTATAACTTATCATAAATTTACATGTATGAAAATATGTAAAAGGTCAGAATTTTGGAACAAGATGTGATTTTGGGCGCTTCTGTGTTAGAATTTGAACATTTCATATTGTTAAATTTAAATGTAACCCAAAAATTTCGTTCCAGCGGCACTCAAACGAAATTGCCTCGAATTTTTGGGTTATTTTTAAATTTAATGTTATCCATAAAGTGTGATTTACACTTGAAAAATAATAAATTTCATATTGTGTTCGAAAACTAAACAATAAAATAAAACTAGATGTATCTTTTTCCTTTAGCAAATTTCCTCGGCTTGACGCTTTTTTTTTTTTTTTTTTTTTTTTTTAACATTGATAGACGCTTGCTCTATACAGCTCGTTCACCGTAAGATGGCACCTGTAAATACTCCATGGCAGGTGCCAACTTACGGAGAACGGTCTGTACAAACATAATCTAGGCCAGACATATTCATTTTTACAACTTGAAATTAAGTACCAACCAGTTACCCCACCTGATGTAAAGCGGTACCCTCTGCCTATGAACATTATCTACAACCTAAGTGCATAATCTCATAGGACACGTCCACCTAGGACGCGCACTATGCGGCATTGAACTGCGTCCGCCACCCTGAGAATAAAAATGAAAGTCTCATGTGCCTGTAATTTGACGACCTCTGTGGCGGGGCGGGCGAACGTTTGCCTGCGACGCCGGAGGTTGCGGGTTCGATTCCCGCCTCGGGACAAATATTTGTGCGATGTGCAGATATTTGTTCAGGGTGTTCTGGGTATTTTCTATGCATAATAAAAAATATCTATCTATGTAATATATTGTATTAAGTATATCAGTTATCTAGTACCCATAACACAAGCTCTGCTTAGCTTGGGGCTAGATAATGTTGTGTTAACTGTCCAGCATTATTAATTTATTTATTTATTTATTTCACCGGCACTCATACCCTTCAAACCGGAACACATCAATTCGAGCACTACTGCTTTGCGGCAGAAAAGTATTTCCCCGGACGGATTCTTTCACAAAATACCTCTACTACTACTACTAAAGTTGGTATTTATAATAGATACTTACTTGGAAAAAACTAAAAACACCTTGTAGTTTATTAGATAGTAACAGATAGGATAGTTTGAAGTCGCTTAGATTGAGGGTACGCCTTCTAGATTGTATCACACAGCAGCTACTTTCGTTAGACCTTGAACGAAAATCTATTCTCTACTGACACGTATAATTTCCTTCCTAACGTTATTTTGCCCCTTTAGACGCCATTTTAAAAGCGTTTATCTTGATTCGTTTGTATGTCTGTCTTTATGGTTCATTTGTAATCAATTTTTCAAACACTTGCTAGCATCCGATTGAGCTGAAATTTGGCCAACTTGGTCAAGTTCCGATGACAATAGGTACAATATTATGGTGACGCCGAGCTGATCTGATTATGGAGACAGTAGGTGGACAGTGGAAATCCTAGATGATTAATAGTAGGCTGGCAGTGTATGGGCTCATTTTAATCAGCTCATGGCTCCAATCACTACTTTATAAGCTCGTTTAGAAAAAGATAGATTTCAACAAAATACCACCTAAAAATTTGGCCAACTTGGTCAAGTTCCGATGACAATACAATATTATGTTGACGGCGAGCTGATGTGATGATGGAGACAGTAGGTGGACAGTGGAAATCCTCGATGATTAATAGTAGGCTGGCAGTGTATGGGTTCATTTTAATCATCTCATGGTAAAAAATCACTACCTACTTATAAGTTTGTTTAGATAAAGATTCCTAAAAATACCTACAAAATTACCTACCGTATACCTACCGGGCATACCTATTCAATTTATAGTCCTTTGTAGGTTTATTAAGTTCAACTTGGTATACCTCATAGGCAGAGGTTACCGCTTAACATCAGGTGGGTCTCTTGCTTGTTCCGTCATCCAAGTAGTATTAAAAAAAAAAAAAAAAAAACTCTTTTTGATCTAATCTAACTATTTACAAAAAAATATTGGACAGAGGAACAACAAGTGATTTATAGTTTTTTTAGTTTTGAGAGAGGTGGGTGGAATCTATCATCAACAGATTTTAAATTCCAATGTATATCGCCATAATAATAATGCAGTATATTTTGTGTAAAAATATTACGTACCTACCGCTTCTAATGGACATTGGACACCATTAAAACGGAATGAGACCGTTGGGATTCAATCCTAAATTTCAAACAACAAATTCGGCCAAATTTTCAATACGAAATACGAATACGTTATTTAAATCCACTATAACCGTGAAGGTAGATAGGTACGTAGGCATACCTATTGTTTTAAAAATATCCAATTTCTGAGATTAATTCCCAATTATTTAAATAACATAACATGCAAGTCTCGACAAAGCTTACTTATTTGAGCCTTTCGGGGTCGAGACTCTGGGTCCGTGGGGTACCGGGGCCCTTCGCGTTTTCAAAATTATTTCAGGGCATCTGGTCGAAGCGACGCTTGACCCGAGAGCTGGCTCTTATCTGGCTCAACGCATTAGTATTGCCATTCAGCGTGGCAATGCAACAGCATCTTAGGGACGCTTCCGTCTAGTAATGATTTGGATCAGTTCAGCTACCTTTAGATAGTTAGCAGCGGTCTTCAGGTAGCACAACTGTTTCATATGTATTTTGTACATACCTTGTATTAGTTGTATTATTCTTTCAGTAAATAAATGTAATACCATACCGTACCTATACTTATATGACACATTGAACATGATATTAAAACAGCATTTTATAGTAAACAAGTGGAGATATTTCGTCCGTGTGTAGTATTTTCCATACTAAATTCAACACCCTGCTGCACCCCTTTAGGGGGCGAATTTCAGAGATTCCTTTTTTAGTGCACCCCTAAACGACAAATGGAGTGCACTCTTTATTTTTCAAGTCTCTAGGACTTACTGCTTTGGTCAGTCAGTCAATCAGTCAGTCAGTCAGTTAGTCAGTTAGTCAGTCAGTCAGTCAGTCAGTCAGTCAGTCAGTCAGTCAGTCAGTCAGTCAGTCAGTCAGTCAGTCAGTCAGCCAGCCAGCCAGCCAGCCAGCCAGCCAGCCAGTCAGTCAGTCAGTCAGTCAGTCAGTCAGCCAGCCAGCAAGCCAGTCAGTCAGTCAGTCAATCACGCAACGCTTTTATATAATAAACCATCAGTACCTAATAACTATCATAAATCATTGCTCAATAGTGAACACATAAACCAAACTTAATACCTAAAGTTAATTTTAAATTGGGCTTGTAGTGTCTAGTTAATACATGGATAGCGTGTCGAGCTTAATGAACAGTCTAATGCACACCAAGCGGACTAAAATCAGCGGAGCGGACGGAGCGGTTGATATTCTTAGCCCCTTCTTGCTAGCATTGAATGCGGTAAGGGGAGTAGTTTCATCGCTTGAAAGTGCTTCGGAAAATCAGAACACCGTCACTTGTAACTATATATTGTTTTATACATAAAATATCGTGGATATCTTAGAGCTCAGGCGTAAATTATAGCAATTTGTTCACTATTGTTTGATTCTGCTTAACAGAGTCAACAACCCGACCATACTGAGCAGTATAACACTATATTTTGATTGCTTATTTTATTTGTTTTTTGTGTTGTCTGTAATTTGATAGATTTATATTAATGAATGTCTAGATGAATATGTACCTACAATACTTGTATTTTGACGTAACTAAGTGTTCCTTTGTGATCCTATGGTGGAAATAAATGAAATGAAATGAAATGAAATATGTCCCTAATAACTATGTGGCCACCGACCGACGCGGCGTCGGCACCGGCTGTTTACCTATCACACGCTGCGAACTAAACACGCGAGAACTTTGTTATACGCATTCTTACACGAGATTGAACATATTGATATTTTTAATGACAGCCTTTATTGTATTGCTAACGCATTAAGAGTATTTTTAAGTTATTATTTAAGGTAGTTAGCATTTTGGTGTAAACTGTTAGGGTACTATCTTTCTGAAAATAAATAAATTTAAATCTAAATCAAACACCTATCAAGTACTCAATTCGTGGATAAACTAAATGATGTAGGTATGACCGTGGCTTTGTTCACGTTATACCTTTATAGTTTTCAGGAAAGATAGACGACAGTAGTGTATTCCACTCCTTAGCAGTTCGAATTATAAAAGTAGAACCGAAACGTCAGCCTAATTTGTTGCAAGCTATTCAAAGTGTAACTTTGTGTCGTTTTGTGAAAACACCAACTATATATTAAGTGACCAAGTCTTTTTTATATATCTATAAAAATGTATGTTCGTTTTTAAGGTATTTATGTTGCTATGGGTTTATTGTTTAGGTTTAGTACATTACTCATTAAGCCTAAAATAAAGATATTACTTACTTACTTACTTACTTACTTCCTTCCTTATAGCGGATCTTCCGCTGCACTGCAGTTCGTCCGCTTGATATACATAATAATAATAACCTAATGGAGCTACGAGAACCGAAATTGTTTGTTTTGAAGAGCAGCTAATTCGATTCCTCTCATGTTTATCTAACTCAAAGCGCCATTCAGAGTTTAGTATAATCCATTTAGCTCGAGAAAAACATGAGTTCCTCTGTTCCCGTTCAAGTAAGCTTTTGGATGAAATTGGTTGAAGACTGAGCGAAACGAATGGGGCAACTGGTTCAAAGTAAACCTCATTTAAAAACTCTTATTCTCATAATTTCATATTATTGCAAAAAAAACGGCCAAGTGCGAGTCGGACTCGCGCACGAAGGGTTCCGTACCATAATCTATACAAACGGCAAAAAAAAACATTTTTCTTGTATGGGAGCCCCCTTCAATATTTATTTTATTCTTTTTTTTTTGTATTTGTTGTTATAGTGGCAACAGAAATGCATCATCTGTGAAAATTTCAACTGTCTAACTATCACGGTTCATGAGATTACAGCCTGGTGACGGACGGACGGACGGACAGCGGTGGCTTAGTATAGGGTCCAGTTTGACCCTTTGGGTATGGAACCCTAAAAATGAGCTAACAGAGAATAGATTTTATCTTGATATTTTACAAAACAAGCTTTTATTAAATTAGTGATTGGAACCCATTGCAGATCAAAATGAGCCTAAACACGGCCAGTCTACTATGATTATCCATCGAGGAGTTCCGTTGTCCACCTTAGAGATCCATCCATTTTGACGACCTCGGTGGCGCGGCGGGTGAAGGTTGGCCTTGCGACGCAGGAGGTTGCGGGTTCGATTCCCGCCTCGGAACAAATATTTGTGCGATCGCAGATATTTGTTCAGGGTGTTCTGGGTATTTTCTATGTATAATAAAAAATATGTATCTATGTAATATATTGTATTAAGTATATCAGTTATCTAGTACCCATAACACAAGTTCTGCTTAGCTTGGGGCTAGATAATGTTGTGTGAACTGTCCAGCATTATTTATTTATTTATTTATCTCCACCACAGGTGAGATCGTGGTGTGCATCATCAGATCAGCTCGCTGTCACCGTATATTGTATTGTTATCGGAACTAGACATTTAGGTATACAAAATTTCAGCTAAATGGGATGTCACGAAGTGGTTCTACTTCAGCTTCTAAGATTTTACCCAAACAAACAGTAACTTAGAATAGAACAGAACAGAAAATACTTTATTGTACACCATAATATACATTTATTTACAGAAAGAATAATACAAGGTATGTACAAAATACATATTTAACAGTTGTGCTACCTGAAGACCGCTGCAAGCGATCTAAACGTAGCTCAACTGATCCAAATCACTACCAGACGGAAGCGTCCCTAAGATGCTGGCTGCATTGCCACGCTGAATGGCAATACTAATGCGTTGAGTCAGATAAGAGCCAGCTCTCGGGTCACGCGTCGCTTCGACCAGATGCCCTGAAAGAATTTTGAAAACGCGAATGGCCCCGGAACCCCACGGACCCAGAGTCTCGACCCCGAAAGGCTCAAATAAGTAAGCTCTGTCGAGACTTCCATAATATATAAAAAGGAGACAAATCTTCACTACCCAATTATAAAGAAAATGGGCGGTCTTAACGCTTAGAAGCGATTTCTTCATACAATCATTGCAAGCTTGTAAAAAGATCAGAGTCAATTAGTCGTTTGCAATATTCAATAAATATTTCTTTGGCCATTCGACGTGGGAATGCAGCCAGTGCTCTTGCCACCTTGCCCTGTGAACCTAATTTATTGCGTACTTATTTTTTGTTTTTTTTCTGTTTTATGTTTAAGTATTTTTACTGTTTTTTGTTACCACATAATTTAAGTGTATCTGTGAATAAATGTATTATTACTAAATAAATCAAATACAATATTCAATTTAAAAAAAAATAAACTTAATTATAGTCATATAGTCATTTAACAGCATTCATTTATTTTCATTCATATACATTCATATATATAACAACAATTTGACATTTATTTCTTCTTTGGGCATGTTAAATATGCACTTAGATATGCCAGATTAACATTTCCTTATGTTTCACAATATAATGTAATTACATTCATAACGCATAACATTATGCATGCATTCCATTCAATATAATTTAACTATATAATCAATATTATTCGATTCAGTTAAAATCCTTGACATATTGTATACCTATCTAGATACTTGTTCTGAACCGTAATTACAAAGGTTTTTTCATTAGAGATTTTACATTCGAGATTTTCAATTCGAGATTTTTCATTCGAGACTTTTCATTCGAGTTTTTCCATTCGAGATTTTTCATTCTAGTTTTTTCATTAGAGATTTTCCATTCGAGTTTTTCAATTCGAGATTTTTCATTCGAGACTTTTTATTCGAGTTTTTCCATTCGAGATTTTTCATTCTAGTTTTTCCATTCGAGATTTTTCATTCTAGATTTTTCATGTGAGATTTTTATTAATTCGAGATTTTTCATTTATGTACAAAAGCAAGCGATGACGAATTTACCCTACAATTTTTCGGTGATGATTTTACACGATGACGAAAGAACCCTAACCCTTACATAGGTTGTTCTATCATTTAAACCTTTATCATTAAAAGACTTGATACAATAACATTTAACTGGATCACCAGTCCTCATTCCTACACGTCATGATTATGACAGCCATCCGGAATTAACCATCTGTCAAAGATAAATATTGAACCTAGTTTGTTTCCTAGACGCATACTTCCTAAAGCCAAAATAAGAAACAAAGCAGGCTGCCAACGCATGTCTTGTTAAAATTTTGGAGTCGTTGCGTTACATGTTCACTTAGTAACAGTAAAGGTTACAAACTTGATGTTAATACAGTAATTACTTGAGGATGTAATCTAAATAAATCATAGAATAGAAACACGATTGTTGAAACTTTTAGCTTTATTTTTTGAAATTGGCCCTCCCTATACCCCTTTTAGGTCCCTCCTTCAATTAGAGAAAATATAAGCGTAAATTTGTATACAATTCAGTAAGTAATCACATTACTGAGATTAATTAGGTACCTATACATAATTTATTTTTAAATTTGCTACTTTAGAAGGAAAACGAAGTTTTATCCTTTGGTGCTTACGTCAGTTACTTCCGAGCTAAAGATCTATATCTTATATCTTTCCGGTTTCATGTGAGTAATAACGCTGTCACTGTCTTGCAGCTATTGTTTTCTTGATAGACTCCGCCCATTCAATATTTTAACAAATCTATTATTTATTCTGTGATATCGCCTTAAGAATCTGAACCGGATGATGTAAATTAGTCAGGATATTAATCACAGTAGTTTATTCGTCGGCTAATTACAATGGACTTTCCAGAAACTAAGTAATTGAAGCAAATACACCAGGATAATATTCACAGTAGTTCATCCGTCGGCTATTCCAGCCAGACGAACTGACTGCTCTCCAAGCCTCCGTAGCCAAGCTACCACCCTTCTGCCTCGTATCGCGAATGAATTTGATTGGGCCGCTCGAGATTGGTGCACAGTTTTTCACCAATCACGAGCGAGCAAGTGTTGCCAGTAGAATTAAACTTTGTAGTGCTACTACTACAGAATAAATATAAGTACAGGTACTACTACTACTAATCGAATCCAATCGAAATCACGACAGAGCAGTACTCGGCTTCGGAGCTGAAAACGCTGGAAGATATGTACCGGCGCCGACAACCTGTTTCCTAATCAATCCGGCCTAATCAATGTACCGTATCTTGTAAACTAAGTAGGTATAACTTTATTGACTTTTATGTTGTCACGTCTGACGCTTGCGTGCGAGTATTAAATAAAAGGTATGCAAATACGATCACTATTTCCTATTGACCTACCCTAGGTACACATGTAACACCTTACCTACCTCCTTCAAAAGGGCCAGTCTGCAAATTTAACAAGCATCATGGACGTGTGGTTTAACTACACTGAGCTGTATGCCATTTTGGAGCGACTTTTTTTTCTTTTGTTAGTTTGTTTCGGACAGTATGGATGCGTGGGACTTTTTTCATTGAGTTTTTTTTTATTTTTTTTATTTATAACCAAAACATAGATTAAATAATACTCTATACTAGTAACCAAAGTGTCTAAATTATGTTTTTGTATCATTTCTTATGTTTTGTTGATATTTTTATTTATTTTTCTGCTTTTGTTCTACTGTATTCCATTCTGTTTGTTCTGTTTGTTTTTTGTATTAGCGTGCCAAATAAATGTTTTTCATTTTATTTATTTTCATTTTCATTTTCACTACACTAATTTTAGTATGGAAACTGAAAAGCGCCCCTAGCGGACACCTTGAGAACATAAATTTTCATACAAAAATCGGTGTAGTAATTGTCCGTATGTTTTCAGTAACATTGGCCCAATTTCAGGGTAAAATTGTACACTCAAAAGCCTATAATTAAGCTCACCTTCTATTTAAATATGCACATTTCCAATTATAATAAAACAAAGTAAAAACAACTCCAGAGCCGCAGTTTCAGTCGGTAAACATATTACACAATCATATACCTAAGTCGATTTGGTTGGACCTGACCAGTGGAACATGCCCTCTGGTAGTCGATTAGATTCGGCTGTCTGTTCGGGAAGTGAGTCTGTTGCGGGGTCAGGTTGTGTTGGTGATGTGCTCCCGTTCTCCCTGTATCAAGCCTCCCTCGTTTAGGGATTCATATTACACGGAACGGGATCGACACGTAGCAGAAAGGTCAATATCAATATAAGCCGGTGTGAACAGAGGATTGTAAACAATATCACGGCTTTCGTTCGTCGCTTGATACTTAACGTAGGTATACCTACGACAAAACTGAAGCGTTTTTTCAGTTTTTTCCTTATACAATTTAAACTTCATTTTAACATTCAAAAATCGAATTTCTTGTTTATTCTTTCTTATTATACATTTCAAAATAGAGAAAAACTCAAACACATGAACTTTCAAAAAAAACTACGCGTTTCCTAGCTCATGGAAAGGTGCCATGGTTGAAATCTGCCATTTTTAAAAGAAACGTCGTCATTTTTATTTTATTACATTTTAATGTGTTTTTTCGAGTTATTTCGTGTAATTTTAGTGGCATTTTAACCGGAGTAACTTGGATAAATGGCACATGTGTGATGTAGTGAAATTTGAGTGTATTGCGAGTCTTTTCGAAATGGTGGATTTTTTCCTGTAAAAACTCAGTTTTTCAGCCACAATTTAAACTGGGTTAGGACTAGACGGAGACTCTTGACGACTTGACTATAAATGGAACTATTATAATTATATCACTTGACATTGGCTAAATTGTTGCAAGTGGTGCACAGAAGCCATTACCTAAGATAAGAAGAAGAAGGTGCCATGGTGTAGAGAAACCCAACCCCTTCCCAACCCCAAATTGAAGTGGCCCTATAATGCCGATCCGAGTTCAACTATCATCAAAACTACGTAACTATCCCGTTCCGTATACGTAAATGGATAAAAGAGCGAGTGGGTACAACACGTCATGTTATCCACCCGGGTCCCCGAGGAATGCAGTGGAAACATCAGCTAATCTCTCTGCCCTTGAAATGAGCTCAAAGCTTCGATCCTCCTTTGGGATGTTCGATCCAGAAATTTCAGTCTGATTCTGGATTAACTAATGTGGTTCGTTTTTATCAAAAGCTTTTATTTAACTAGTATTGTATGTATGTATGTCCGGTTGGAATCTCGCAACTGAATTTTAAAGCAGTTATCCTCAACCGGTTGAGATGTTTTTATTTTTTTATTTTTTATACTACTTGAATGACGGAACAAGCAGATGGCCCACCTGATGTTAAGCGGTAACCTCTGCCTATGAACAGTGCATTACCTCATAGGTCACGCCCACCTAGGACGTGCCCTATGTGGCATTGCACTGCGCCCGCCACCCTGAGACATAAATATGAAAAGTCTCATATGCCTGTAATTTCACCGGCACCCTTACCCTTCAAACCGGAACACAGCAATGCGAGCACTACTGCTTTGCGGCAGAAATAGGTATGGTGGTAGTACTTCCCCGGACGAACTCTTTCACAAAAAAGCTCTACTATATACTACTAAAATATTAACTTTTGAAACTATCATGGTTATGTGCATAATAGACTTTAGTCAGTTCTCCCGTGATCATGGCGCATGCAACTGTGCCGAAATATCGGGAACATATAAAACTCAAAAATCATGGTAAATATCCCGTTTCTAGTGAAAATTACTAAAATATTACTAGGTATTTTGCATACCTGTCAAGTTCCGATGACAATGCAATATTATGGTAACAGCGAGCTGATCTGATGATGGAGACGGAAGGTGGACAGGGAGTACGATGCTCAGGTACCATATACAACACATAACTCAGTATGTAATATCTATGTAACTCCTCGCATAAGTTTGAGTGGCAAATCAGAACTTAGCATTCATGATAACCGCCCATAAAACAGTTTTTTTCCATTGCCTCGAAAGCTATTACGAACTTCGAAAATCATTCAACAAATTATAACTGGTGAAAAGTTCAGGTACTTATCTAGGTAAGTTTTGTTCAGCTAGATCGGACACAGCCTAGATAATTAGTAGCTGGTTTCCCAACCCCAGGCAGATAGCTTCATACAAAAGACGCCTCGCGCCGCTTGAAAAAAGCCGTTTTTATTGAATATCTTTTCTTTTTTTTATACTACTTGGATGTCAGAACAAGCAAGAGGCCCACCTGATGTTAAGCGGTAACCTCTGCCTATGAACAGTGCATTACCTCATAGGTCACGTCCACCTAGGACGCACCCTATGTGGCATTGCACTGCGCCCGCCACCCTGAGACATAGATGAAAAGTCTTATGTGCCTGTAATTTCACCGGCACCCTTACCCTTCAAACAGGAACACAGAAATGCGAGCAATACTGCTTTGCGGCAGAAATAGGTATGGTGGTGGTACTTCCCCGGGCGAACTCTTTCACAAAAAAGCTCTACTAAAAAAACCCTCTATCTCTTAAAATATAGATAATTTTTCAGTGAACTGATTTTGAATTGATTTTATTTATTTTGTAATTTTTCCTCAATAATATGCACCATTTTAATAAACAATCGAATCTAGGCAAAAGTTAGAGGTTTTTTTTTTATGGAGAATATTATTGTCCTATCGTCTTTCTGGTACAGTGATCCCTCGTAATTATAATGTAGTATCCATGCATATTTTTAATGTGAATACTGTACTTGATTAAGTCATTTAAAATGTAAATCTACGATTAGGAATATTGCTGCATACCCCACCTTAACGTTTTCTAAGCATACACCGTAACTGTGTTTAAAAAGAGCTTTTACGCGAGTTCAAATTACTTTAGTAGCAATTAAAACGATATAACCGCAGTAATATTCTTGGTCAAAGTAGTAATCTATATAGTATAGCTTCTGTTATAAATGCTATTGCTCTGCCTAGCTTGGGGCTAGATAATGTTGTGTGAACTTGTCCAGCATTATTTATTTATTGCTATATTGTAAGGCCATACACTATTACAAGTAAATAATTTTATAAACATTTAAAAAACCCTCAGCGCAATGTAACGGCTGAACCGATTTTGATCAAACATAGCTAAGAACACTCCCGAAAAATTCACCTTTAAAAAAAACGGTTCATCCGTTCGGGAGCTACGATGCCACAGACAGACACACACACACAGACACGTCAAACCTATTAACACCCCGTCGTTTTTGCGTCGGTGGTTAAAAAGACGCTTTACCACGTTAGTAGTTATTGATAGATAAATAGAAAATTATTTATTGCACAAGACAAAAAAGCAGCAGTTTAGTAGTAGTAGAGCTTTTTTTGTGAAAGAGTTCGTCTGAGGAAGTACTACCACCATACCTATTTCTACCGCAAAGCAGTAGTTCTCGCATTGCTGTTTTCCGGTTTGAAGAGTATGGTTGCCGGTGAAATTACAGGTACACGAGACTTTTCATCTTTATGTCTTAGGCGTCCTAGGTGGACGTGACCTATGTGATAATACACTGTTCATAGGCCAGAGGGTACCACTTAACATCAGGTGGGCCATTTGCTTAATCAGTCATACCAAGTTGTATAAAAAAGAAAGGTATCAAAGCCAAGGGCTTACTGTAGGGGTTTTATAAAATTAGCTACATTTTACAAGATATTCAATAAAAACTGCTTTTTCGGGCGGCGCCATGCGTTTTTTTTTGTATGAAGAATTCTGCCTTGTGTTGAAGTGCCAACAGATGGCGTCCCGGGGGTAACCAATTGTGTGTCCGTGTTGTTTCGTGTTGATTTCAAATCACGACATACCTTTGAACATTATTTGAAGTCGTAGTGGTCGTACTAATGGTTTACAAAAAACTGCATCCAAATTGGTTAAGCACAGGTAAATAAATACCAGTAAACCCATAGTCAAATTTATTATTATTTTTTACTGAAAATGTGTTTTCTTTATTTTTTATGGCACACAAGAAAACACAAAATAAAATGTAAGAGGTAGCGAACATGTACAGAGGCAAGCTTAACCCTAAAAAGAGTTTTCTACCAGTAAACCTTTGAGGCTAGAGAGAGGTGATTATATAGAGGTTGGTACCTATGTGTTTTTTGGGTCAATTATACGTTTATTCTATTTAATTTTATTATCAGCACTGTTGGCATCCGATTGGTCTGTCAAGATCTGATGACAATACAATATGATGGTGACAGCGAGCTGATCTGATGATGGAGACGGAAGGTGGACAACAGAACTCCTCGGTGATTAATATAGTAGCCTAGCAGTATTAGGGCTCATTGTGTTTTCGATTACTAATATCGTAAAAGTTAATTTTTAAATTTATTGTTTTAAACAAAAATACATTTTAAACTGCACCAAAGCTCAAGCTCTCCCTAGTGTGTTTTTAGTATACGTCACGTAGACGAATAATGCTCTCTAGGGAGTCGTGAAAGCAAATGTATGCTTTATGACTTTGCAAGCCATTTTATACGTATTTTCTTGGAAGAAAGTATTTTTCGGTATTCTGAATTTGGGTTGGAAAATTTCGAAAAAAAAACATCTCTACTAAGGTTTTCTCCGTAAGAATCGATTCTCATATTATAAGGCCGCATGCAAAAAGATGGGGAGTAAAATCACAATAAAGCGTTAAAAAAAAGTGAAGTCATAACGTTTTTGGAAAAATAACCGCTCTCGTTCAGAGTAAACTCCAGTCGCGCGACGGAGCTGATGCACACAATTTTTTATTGACTTATGATATAGGATATAGGATCTAGGGTCTATATAGGAGGAAAGAACTTTCGTTCGCGTGCAAAAGGTCGTAAGGGCCCTACTGGTACCTACCTACTTTAGGTGGATGCTGCTATCCTTTTCCTGGTGTAGGTAGTCAGCATTTACTACATCCGCGGGAGGAGACGGAGGGCCGTACCACGGCTAATATTTTATTCGTATTTGATTAGGAACACTAATTACTTAACACTTAATTGTTTTACGAACCCAGTTGAAAATCTATTTGCATTCGTAAGACGTTTCCAGATTGTTAAAGCTTTGTTTAACGACTTCGAAACGGAAAGGCAGAAGTAATAAACGTTTTTTTACTGATGACCATAATTTTAATGCAAATTGACATCGTTTCGTTATTTTTTAACCGATTTTATAAAAGGAGGAGGTTCTATGTTCGTCGAAATGCATGTTCAGCCTTGAACAATCCTATTATCCCTATTATTCCCTATTATCATGGGAAGGTGCAACCAAAATTCACACAATCCCACAACCAATATAGCGATTATTCCTGCATATGGGTTAACCACAACAAAACCATAGAACCAAATAAATATATGTTCGTCGCCGGAATGGTAGGCATCAACACCCTGGAGTTGAGACGCAAGTGTGCACTGTTGATGCACTATTATCTGCTGCTCAACAACAGGATTGATAACCCGACCGCGCTGGCTCGCTGCTCGTTGTCTGCGCCGGAGCAGCGGCTGCGCGCGCCGCGCCTGTTTGCGACCCCGTTGGTTCGAACGCAAACCACCCGGTATGCTCCTACAGCTCATGCTCTAAATTTGCTCAACGCCCTGGTTGCTCAGAAACCAGAAACCGATGTATTTATTTAAAATTTTAAGGTTTTCTTAAATTCTTCTATTAGTTTTCTAAGTTAAGTAGTTTTTAATATTTGTACCTATTGTTTGGCTTTCTGCGCGCGTTGGTGTATAAAGTAAGTGCAGTAAGCAGTTGAATTTAAATAAAATAAAAAATAAAATAAAATTAAAATACTTCGTTCCATATAAAACAAAAAGCGTAACGCAAATTACCTACATACATCACACAAAATCAAGGACATCAACTTTTTTTGTTAGATTTTAATGTAATATATCAGTGACGGCTTGCATAGCATAGAAGATGCCGGTGTGAGTATACGTAACGTTGTTATTTTGTCGGTAACCAGGAGGGTTACTATGAGCTCTTATATCCATTCAGTTCAAAAACTATTCAGTACAAAATATCGGTTCATCGTTGACATTTTTCATCGTTGAATAACTTTAATCACAGTAGTCTGTAGACCCTCTGCGATTCTGCCTTTAAATATAGTTGCGGACATCACGGAACCAATATTTTGTACTGAATAGTTTAACAACTGCATGGCAATAAGAGCTTATAGTAACCCACCTGAGTGTTAACTTCAGCTCCTAATTATATTTGACTAGATGACTAGCTTGCGACTTCGCCCGCGCGTGTAAGGTTAGGCAGAATGCACAGACCTTTATATTACTAGCGTAAGGACATAGTGGATGACGTTTGTTCATGATGTTAAAATTGGATGCGTGACATCAACAACCAGGGTTGCGTTAATAGACTGAATTTCAATTTCGATGTCCAGTTTGCTATTCATTGCGCTGCGTGTTTTAACATTTTTGCTCATGGAAAAAAGCTAAAACACGCAATGAATAGCAACCTGGTAATCGATATCAATTAGACAATATGACAGCAGTTTAGTCTTAGTACGTATATGCGTGTTTGGTGTTATAACAAAATGCAACTTGGTGATGATGATAATCGTCGTAGTTTCGTATGAGGTAGTGCTGGCCTCTGGTGTCAGAGTTTGTCAAGCCGCCCGAGGGCCTCTGACATGGCTTATCGACTGCTATTAATCAATAACAGCCGGGACCGACAGCTTAACGTGCCCTCCGAAGCACAGAGCGATGGAAATGAGGTACCTATACATATAGGCATCGACGTAAATAAAATGAATGGACGGGCCTTAGGGAACGATAGTTTTGAAGCTTCTAAACAGACCTAGCTAGTACACTTCGCTTCAGTCAGTCTTTGTCACGGCAACGAGTGACAGCTATGCTGAAAAATACCAAAATTAGATACCTTGGTGATACAATGCCTTCCTGTGCTTTTCTGCAAGTGCAAACAACACAAGAAATACAAATAAAGCTTCAGGCATCGCATTTCATGTAAGTAAAGGTTTTGTAATATAATTTTCATCAATTGATAAAAAACTTATAAATTGTCGTGTAGTAGGAAAACTACATAAGTAACACATTTTGCGAAATCGACTTTATTGCATGGTTATGATGGCCCATACATGTCGATGGACACGTCTTGCTCTAGAGGACGAGCGACAAGGAGGACTACGCCCCAGGACATTATCTCAATGTTCCCCACTCTGAATGAAAGTTAACAGACACAAGTTTATACTCGTAGATAGTTTTAATTTTAGTCGACATACCTTTTTCTTTTTGATACTTAGAATTATTGTATTCCACAAATTTATTTCATGTTGTTGATTTTATAAGCAATAGTCGTATGATAAGTTTGTTATGTCACTTACTTTGAATTTAAAAGTCTGCTAAAATAATGTAGGTGTTTCAGTATTTTTCTAATATTCAGTCTTGATAAAAATAAATGATTATGAAGACGACCTCTGTGGCGCGGCGGGCGAACGTTCGGCTGCGACGCAGGAGGTTGCGGGTTCGATTCCCGCCTCGGAACAAATACTTGTGCGATCCGCAGATATTTGTTCAGGGTGTTCTGGGTATTTTCTATATATTATAATAAAAAATATCTATCTATGTTGATATTGTATTAAGTGTATCAGTTGTCTAGTACCCATAACACAAGCTCTGCTTAGCTTGGGGCTAGATAATGTTGTGTGAACTGTCCAGATATATTTATTTATTTATTTATTATTATAAGTTGGTTTTATTTTAAAATGTATTTTAATATTATTTTTAATCTATACCCATGGATAGGATTGTCATATTCAAATAAGTAAATAATAGATCATTTCATGATTTCACTATTATGGGAAAATTAAATAATGGCACTTATCATTAGCTTTTTGAACCTCAGTGGAGATCATTGACGAAGGAAAACTAAACAATTGACATGCAAAAATAAATAACTGCATCAATTATTCAAAACTTTGGCGAGGGAAAAATACATAGTCGTTTTTTTTTTCTCTTAATCAAAATAACTAAAATGTATTATCATTAAATTCAAAAATAGATACAGTACCAATCTATAACATATCAAAACACGGACTGCAAAATTAGTTACGATAAAAAAGTTATTGCCATTTTTGACGCAATAAAACAGTAAATCGCGTTTTTCCCGCGATGTTGGTTCTGTTGTTGTTATTACTTATTTAGTTTTCCAACTACAGCGACGAAATATTTGACAAGACTTCACGCATGACGGATGGTCCGGTACAGACTGCAAAAAAATCTGATGCCTAAGGGGTATCGTATTGATTTAGAATTGTAATTTGCATTATTTACGTCAAAACATTGCTAAGCACGTCGCTTTAGGTAATTTCATATAATATGTAATGGCATGTTAATTAACCTTATAGCTTTCCAAAAGAAATCTAAGGTAAACAAAAATGGATAGAAGTCATAAGACGAGCAAGAACAGACGACTTTTGGAAGTGGAATACATTTTCCCGTATTTGCTCTGATAATTTTCTACACAATGAATTTAATACGCCAAAAAACGGTTAGTAGTAGTAGAGCTTTTTTGTGAAAGAGTTCGTCCGGGGAAGTACTACTACCATACCTGTTTCTGCCGCAAAGCAGTAGTGCTCGCATTGCTGTGTTCCGGTTTGAAGGGTAAGGGTGCCGATGAAATTACGGCCACATGGGACTTTTCATCTTTATGTTTCAGGGTGGCAGGCGCAGTGGAATGCCATATAGGGCGCGTCCTAGGTGGACGTGACCTGAGGTAATGCACTGTTCATAGGCAGAGGGTACCACTTAACATCAGGTGGGCCATCTTCTTGATCTGTCATTCCAAGTAGTATAAAAAAACTCATTGTGCAAAAGTCTTCAAACTGCACTCTGCAGTTTCTTAAATACTGGAATTTTTATACATTTATGTTTCCGTACGATTTTTATGATATTTTCTTAGTTTATTGAGTGATGAAAAATATATTTTTCACAAATTGATTGAGCTGAAGACCTTAGGTGGACTTGCTTTTCTATTGATTTATATTGTGTATGTTTGAGAGCTGAAAAATAGATACGTAACTACATAAAACAGAAGGGAACCATGTATTTTTGTAAAAGCTTCATTCAATAATTGCATTTTTTTCGGCGATTTTTTGTACTATAAACCTACTGAAATAACTTTAGAAAACACATTGCATCTGTTAAAGTATTAAGTATTAAAAAAAAACAGTTTTTAAGAAGTTCAATAATTTAATTTCACCTAGTTTATTTACAAGACCGCCAGGAGTGGCGCTATAGAGAAGAGGCCTTTACTCAGCAGTGGCTGGATAGATAGATAGATAGATAGATAGTTTATTTGTTGACCGTACCCTAAATCCGAATTGTCTTATTTTTCACGGACGTTTTGCATGGGTAAGGCCAGTCCATTTATTTTACTTTGGTCGAAGCATATAGGTATCACTGATCAGCATTAAGTAGCAGATATCACGCTAACAAGGTTTTAACTTATATTTTTCTTGTATTATTATCTCACTCATTTATTCAAAATCTCGTAACAAAATATATTTTCATTATTATTATTATTTAGCCTTTATTTCCATGACTTAAAACTTATTTTTTATACATAATTAAAACACACAAATTTGGTACACTAAAAGTCAGGCCCCATTTTGGATATAGGCCTCCTCCAACTGTCTCCACTTGTCCATTTGTTGAGCGCTTTCCATCCAGTCCTCGCCTGCTAATTTCTGGTTCCCATCAGTCCATCTTTCTTTGGGTCTACCTCTAGATCTTCTGCCGTGTGGGCCCGCCCAAGTGGTAACGCGTTTCGTCCATCTATTGTCCGCAGTGCGAACTATATGCCCCGCCTATTTCCACTTTGCACTTTACGGCGCATTGCATGTCGGAGAGTATCTATCAATTATATAATAAAAACGGAAAATTTCCCGTTTTTATAATATAATTGATATGATTCACGAAAGTTTTTATAGTATCTATCAATTAAAGGAAATAATTAAAAAATAATAAAATTAATACAATAAAATAAATAAAATAAATAATTAATTAATTAATATTATTAATGTAATATAATTATTAAATTATTATCAAATAATTAATTATGTTTTTGTATCTGTTTTTGTATGTTTTTGGTTGTTATTTTTTTTATTTTATTTTTTTTCGTTTTTTGTCCTACTGTTTCCTAGTATTCTGTTTGTTCTGTTTGTTTTTTGTTTGTTTTGTTTGTGCCAAATAATTTTTTTTCATTTCATTTCATTTCATTTCAATTTTGTTCGTTGTCGTATTTCCGAACTCTTTTGTTTGTTTACAAGCTTTTATTTAACTTGCTATGTATGTCAGGTTAGGTCAAATCTTTCAAGCTGAATTAGAACCACTTCTTGACATCAGATTGAGCTGTGGTTTGTCATACCTGTCAAGTTCCGATGACAATACAATATAAAGGTGACAACGAGCTGATCTGATGATCATTTGATGACTGGCGTAACCTTCAAAATCTCGTGGCTGTCAAAGTTCTTCACGAGGCAGCAAACGGACGATGAAACTCGGCTTTCTAAGTAAATTGGCTTTACAGCATCCAATGTTGAGCTCAGCACATGCGGAATACTAACCACAAGACAGAGCATGGTGGTAAAACTCACATAATCTGTAGATGTTTTTTTTTTTTTTTTTTTTTTTTTATACTACTTGGATGACGGATCAAGCAAGAGGCCCACCTGATGTTAAGCGGTAACCTCTGCCTATGAACAGTGCATTACCTCATAGATCACGTCCACCTAGGACGCACCCTATGTGGCATTGCACTGCGCCCGCCACCCTGAGACATAAAGATGAAAAGTCTCATGTGCCTGTAATTTCACCGGCAGCCTTACCCTTCAAACCGGAACACAGCAATGCGAGCACTACTGCTTTGCGGCAGAAATAGGTATGGTGGTAGAACTTCCCCGGACGAACTCTTTCACAAAAAAGCTCTACTACTACTAAAAAAAGCGTTAAAGCGTTGTTAAAGCGTCTATGCCATAAATTCATAACAATCCCTTTACACGGCTCTTTTCTTGCTGAATGTCTGCAAGTAATGAGAATTATGTCAATATTTTATTAACACAACTAGACGTTCCATATTATAATGTACTAGAAACTCGCCCCTGCTTCGCACGGGTAGTGTCTGTATCTCCCCCTCTCTCTCGTCCCCCTAACCCTCCCCCCTTCCCAACCCCCCATCTATCCACACACCATATACAAAAACCTGCTAAAGTTATTCCCCCTATGTTACTCGGTGAAAATTTTGCTGTTATTTTTTTAAATCAGTTTAGTTGAAAACAAAAAAAAAGTTGTTTTTACCATTACAAAAAAACAATCAATCAAACACACAAACAAAGTTGACCTCTTTATAATTTATTTTATTCTATCATCAACACTTTTCGCAGCGCACATGTAAAGAACATTTTAGGTAATTTTTTTACACCTTTAGTTACATTATTGGATTTTTAGTAAGGATCACAACTTAAAAAACAAAAAAAACTAGCAGCGCCCCGCGGTTTCACCCGCGTAAGTCTCGATGCCGTGAGAATATCGGGATAAAAATGTGCCTATGTGTTATTCCGGGAGTCCAGTTATCTCCATTCCAAATTTCATGCAAATCCGTCCAGCCGTTTCAGCGTGAAGAAGTAACAAACACACACACAAACTTTCGCATTTATAATATTAGTATAATAATATAGCCTATGTCACCCGTGGATAGTGTAGCTTCCCAACAGTGAAATAATTTTTCAAATCGGTTAAGTAGTTTCATATCTTATTGAATGCAAACAAACAAACAATCAAATCTTTCCTCTTTATAATTAGGAAGTACAGAAAATAAAAAAAAAGATAGATAGATATAGATATAGATTTATAGACAGCTACAAAAAACTAATTAAAGTTACTCAACAATGGGGAGTACTTATTACTTTATTCAGTTACTTTATTTGTTCAGGGTGTTCTGGGTATTTTCTATGTATAATAAAAAAATATCTATCTATGTTATATATTGTATTAAGTATATCAGTTATCTTGTACCCATGGTAACCCCCAGCTGCTGTTATGATGATGGTCGTAACATATCGTGTTCTTTCCAGATGTGACGATGGTGGAGGCGGCGCGGCGACGGGCGGGGCGGGCCGGACGGCGTCGCTGCGGCTCGCCAACGGGCGGGTGGCGACCCAGTCGGCGGAGCAGCTGCCGCACTCGCCGGCAGACTGCGCCTCCGTGCGCATCTCCATCGACAACACGAACACGTGCTGCACCGACTCGCTCGTCACCGCCCTCGACGACGAGACGCTGCTGCTCGGTGAGTGGCGTGAGTAACCTTTACAACATTTTACAAAACTTCTTTTTTTAACAGCTTTTATGACAGTACAAGCAGATGGCCCACCATTTTTTGTTGTAATGGCTCGAAAAACTGGCACGCGGCCCGCCTGATGGTAAGCGATTACCGTCGCCTATTGACATCTTCACCATCATTGATAAATTGTCATCTATCTATTAACACCGAACCTGTTAAACACACAAGAAAATCTAAAACGCCTAAAGAGATGGCAAATACTTGACCTATAGAGATACCAGAGAACCTAACCAGTTCTTCAAATTAAATGGTGTCATTCATTGGAATCACACCCAAACCACGTCAACCCAGAAAACATCTAATTATGGCTAAAGAACAGATTGCAGATTTAAACAAAAAAAAAAACTATTAACACCAGGAGCATTGCCAATGCGTTGCCTGCCCTGAAGGACTGTTTAGTACCTAGTTTTTGAAGCTGCTCTTGTTGTAATTTAGCGGAAACACCTCAGTAGGGAGCTCAATACACAACTTACATGTATGGGGAAGAAACGATCGATTGAGTGATTGAGCAACTGCTTTTTAGAGATAGGAAGAGATTTGGCGGTTCTGATAACCAGAAGAAGATCATTCCATAGGCGGATAGCTTGTACAGTAAAGGAATATTCGTAGAAAGTGGAAGTGTGCTCAGGAGTTAAGTTACAAGGTCTCATAGGAGCGCAATACTCGGGTGGGAGAGATGAAGATATTGAAAGCGCTCCTTGA
The DNA here is from genome assembly GCA_932527175.1 of Operophtera brumata. NCBI lineage: Eukaryota > Metazoa > Arthropoda > Insecta > Lepidoptera > Geometridae > Operophtera > Operophtera brumata. Next base: position 4,391,028 of record OW052228.1, on the reverse strand, counting down.
GGTAGTGAGGGCAGAAGGGTTAAATAATATACTGTACAAGAGAGACTGAATGTGAGTATTCCTGCGATGACATATAGGCAACCACTTGAGCTTAATGCGAAATTCGGAGACGTGATCATACTTGCGAAGGCCAAATGTAAACGTAACGCAGAAGTTCTGAAGGCGCTCAAGTTTATCGAGGTGTTTTTCAATGAGGTCAGGATAGCAGGCATACAAAAACGACATTTCGACTCGCAATTTGAGTTGTGTTATTCCGTGTGGTTCCAAATTACAAACCTGTACAATTTTAGCCAAAATATTAGTCCGCAGTTTTCGTTTGCGCAGAAAAACGCAGATTGATATCCGATAGTAGCTGAATGTATAGTATAGCTCTGTCCCGCTGTATAGCTCTGTCCCGCTCACATCAAAGAGTCGACTGATGAACGACGGGCCGCGATTTTTCCGAGAAATTGGGCAAGATGCTAGCGCACGATTGATTGGTAGAAAGAAGGTTCCCGCGCTATAGAAATTGGTCTACGGCGCAGGCTTCGACCAAAGTAAAATAAATGGACTGGCCTTACCCGTACAAAACGTCCGTGAAAAATAAGACAATTCGGATTTAGGGTACGGTCAACAAATAAACTATCTATCTATCTATATATCTATCCAGCCACTGCTGAGTAAAGGCCTCTTCTCTATAGCGCCACTCCTGGCGGTCTTGTAAATAAACTAGGTGAAATTAAATTATTGAACTTCTTAAAAACTGTATTTTTTTAATACTTAATACTTTAACAGATGCAATGTGTTTACTAAAGTTATTTCAGTAGGTTTATAGTACAAAAAATCGCCGAAAAAAATGCAATTATTGAATGAAGCTTTTACAAAAATACATGGTTCCCTTCTGTTTTATGTAGTTACGTATCTATTTTTCAGCTCTCAAATATACACAATATAAATCAATAGAAAAGCAAGTCCACCTAAGGTCTTCAGCTCAATCAATTTGTGACAAATATATTTTTCATCACTCAATAAACTAAGAAAATATCATAAAAATCGTACGGAAACATAAATGTATAAAAATTCCAGTATTTAAGAAACTGCAGAGTGCAGTTTTAAGACTTTTGCACAATGAGTTTTTTTATACTACTTGGAATGACAGATCAAGAAGATGGCCCACCTGATGTTAAATGGTACCCTCTGCCTATGAACAGTGCATTACCTCAGGTCACTTCCACCTAGGACGCGCCCTATATGGCATTCCACTGCGCCCGCCACCCTGAAACATAAAGATGAAAAGTCCCATGTGGCCGTAATTTCATCGGCACCCTTACCCTTCAAACCGGAACACAGCAATGCGAGCACTACTGCTTTGCGGCAGAAACAGGTATGGTGCTAGTACTTCCCCGGACGAACTCTTTCACAAAAAAGCTCTACTACTACTAACCGTTTTTTGGCGTATTAAATTCATTGTGTAGAAAATTATCAGAGCAAATACGGGAAAATGTATTCCACTTCCAAAAGTCGTCTGTTGTTGCTCGTCAAATGACTTCTATCCATTTTTGTTTACTTTAGATTTCTTTTGGAAAGCTATAAGGTTAATTAACATGCCATTACATATGATATGCAATTACCTAAAGCGACGTGCTTAGCAATGTTTTGACGTAAATAATGCAAATTACAATTCTAAATCAATACGATACCCCTTAGGCATCAGATTTTTTTGCAGTCTGTACCGGACCATCCGTCATGCGTGAAGTCTTGTCAAATATTTCGTCGCTGTAGTTGGAAAACTAAATAAGTAATAACAACAACAAAACCAACATCGCGAGAAAAACGCGATTTACTGTTTTATTGCGTCAAAAATGGCAATAACTTTTTTATCGTAACTAATTTTTCAGTCCGTGTTTTGATATGTTATAGATTGGTACTGTATCTATTTTCGAATTTAATGATAATACATTTTAGTTCTTTTGATTAAGAGAAAAGAAAAAAAAACGACTATGTATTTTTCCCTCGCCAAAGTTTTGAATAATTGACGCAGTTATTTATTTTTGCATGTCAATTGTTTAGTTTTCCTTCGTCAATGATCTCCACTGAGGTTCAAAAAGCTAATGATAAGTGCCATTATTTAATTTTCCCATAATAGTGAAATCATGAAATGATCTATTATTTACTTATTTGAATATGACAATCCTATCCATGGGTATAGATTAAAAATAATATTAAAATACATTTTAAAATAAAACCAACTTATAATAATAAATAAATAAATAAATATATCTGGACAGTTCACACAACATTATCTAGCCCCAAGCTAAGCAGAGCTTGTGTTATGGGTACTAGACAACTGATACACTTAATACAATATTAACATAGATAGATATTTTTTATTATATATAGAAAATACCCAGAACACCCTGAACAAATATCTGCGGATCGCACAAGTATTTGTTCCGAGGCGGGATTCGAACCCGCAACCTCCTGCGTCGCAGGCGAACGTTCGCCCGCCGTGCCACAGAGGTCGTCTTCATAATCATTTCTTTTTATCAAGACTGAATATTAGAAAAATACTGAAACACCGACATTATTTTAGCAGACTTTTAAATTAAAAGTAAGTGACATAATAACAAACTTATCATACGACTATTGCTTATAAAATCAACAAAATGAAATAAATTTGTGGAACACAATAATTCTAAGTATCAAAAAGAAAAAGGTATGTCGACTAAAATTAAAACTATCTACGAGTATAAACTTGTGTCTGTTAACTTTCATTCAGAGTGGGGAACATTGAGATAATGTCCTGGGGCGTAGTCCTCCTTGTCGCTCGTCCTCTAGAGCAAGACGTGTCCATCGACATGTATGGGCCATCATAACCATGCAATAAAGTCGATTTCGCAAAATGTGTTACTTATGTAGTTTTCCTACTACACGACGATTTATTAGTTTTTTATCAATTGATGAAAATTATATTACAAAACCTTTACTTACGAATGAAATGCGATGCCTGAAGCTTTATTTGTATTTCTTGTGTTGTTTGCACTTGCAGAAAAGCACAGGAAGGCATTGTATCACCAAGGTATCTAATTTTGGTATTTTTCAGTATAGCTGTCACTCGTTGCCGTGACAAAGACTGACTAAAGCGAAGTGTACTAGCTAGGTCTGTTTAGAAGCTTCAAAACTATCGTTCCCTAAGGCCCGTCCATTCATTTTATTTACGTCGATGGTTGGCGCAGTCTTAATGCACCTGCATTGGGCGCAGGTACATCGGCCCGCCTATTCTGTTACTCGCGACAAGTTTGCAACAGGAGTAAATTTTGCGATCATTGCTGTCAAACGTCAGTTTTGACACAATTTGTATTACGTATCTGCGACAAGTAAGCAATCTGTAGGCGACCGACAGTTCACCCTCTTACGGACAATCAGTGAACTAAAAAGTGCATTCTTCTCACACAAACAACTTGCGGGGCGACTAATATTTTGGGTAAAACTGTACTGGGCCCTCAGTTATCTACTAATGGTCACATTTTGCTGTAGATCTGAAGCATAATTATCTTATTTATAGGAAGACACACTGCTAGATGACCTAATCGAGACTGTATTGTGAATTGAATTAAAAAAAACTACTCCCTCATAACAACAGCACAATCTAATTTCGATTCATGAGACCATAAATTAGAGTAGGATAGTGCTTGATAATAATTGTAAAGAGTGAAAGAGAGAATTCTCAGAACTTTGAAACTTTCAAGTTACAGTCACATTTCGATATAATCACATTCCACATTGTGTTCCACAGGTGAGCAGAATACCATTATTGACGTGTGTGACATCAACACTAGATTTGACTAACTTTTTAACTTTAATTAGACTATTTTTTATGACGAGAATTGTGCTGCTGTACGTTTTAAATCCAATAATATAAACAGTAACGTGACCAACAGGTAAATATTCATTAATTATCTTGCTTCGCGGAACACCTCTAGTTATCACATTTCCTCAGAATTCGGCTTGAAGAAATACCCTGCGGTTGTTCATTCTTACATACATACAAAGACACACGCCTTTTTCCCCGAAGGGGTAGGCAGAGCCTCAATGGGCCGCTTTCCACAGTGGGTCGCACCATCGTGGAATATAGACGTGACAAGTGGTGAGCTCATCGTTGCCATTGCTTCCCACGACTGACTCAACTAACGCTTTTTTCCAGTAATAACACATTCCTTAATAAGCTAGCAGCCAGGACAAATCTTATACCAACAAATCTTACTAACATTGTTCATTCTTATAAGTATTTATTGAACTAGGTGAGACGTTACGACGATGAGATGACGAAAATATTGAAAGTGGCCATTCTCTAACGGTTTGTCATACATAGGCAAGTATTGTAGGTACCTAGGTATTTGCCAGAATTGAGTCATAGGTCACATAAAAAATACAGAATTCAAAAAAGTGGTTTTTCCCCCTCTTGATGATCTCCGTGGTGTGTATTGCGAGTAGCAGCCGGAGACGCGAGAGGTCAAAAATACAAATTTATTGAATACTATTGTCCGGACTTGTATGTAAGATTCGTAGGTATAAGATTTGTCCTGGCTGCTAGCTTGTTTAAGGAATGTATTATTACTGGAATAAAGTGTTAGCAGAGTTATTCGTGGGAAGCAATGGCGGCGATGAGCTTACCACTTGTCACGTCTATATCCCACGATTGTGCAACCCACGGTGAAAAGAGGCCCATCTGAGGCTCTGCCTACCCTTTCGGGGAAAAAGGCGTGTGTCTATGTATGTATTTAATACTAGTATTCGCCCGTGGCTTAGCTCCCGTTTTGCCAGGGCAAAAGTAATCTATAGCTCAATCCAGGTCATAATCTATCTGTGTACCAAATTTCATCGAAAACAGTTCAGCCGTTTTGGCGTGATTGAGTTACAAACATCCAAATATCGTAAGTTTGACATTTATTACATTACTATAAAGTTAATTGAATTCCCGAATTAAATTTCCGATTTCCATGTTGTTAACTATAAAAGGGATATGTTTTCCAAATTTCATGTTTCTACGTCTTAAGGTGGATGCGCACGCTTGCGGCGCGAAATTCATATTTTTTGGTGTTTTTTGCCCATTACAGCTCATCAACACTTCTTCAGATAACGAAAGTTGAGTTCGCGACAACTAGGAGACTTAACACACATGTTTTTATTGATAGTATCTCATAAATATCATCAGTTTAAACACACAAAACACCCCCCCCCCCCCCCCCAAAAATGTGTTTCCCCTAAACACATTTTTACAGTGTTTTTGTTTGTTTAGGGGTATCGTACCTAAACTGATGATATTTATGAGATAAAATCAATTAAAACATGTGTGTTAGGTCTCCTAGTTGTCGCGAACTCAACTTTCGTCATCTGAAGAAGTGTTGATGACCTGTAAAGGGCAAAAAACACCAAAAAATTTGAATCTCGCGCCGCAAACGTGAGCATTCACCTTAAGGTTTTAGTTATGTGCGGATTTCCATCGCTCTGTGCTTCGGAGGGCACGTTAAGCTGTCGGTCCCGGCTGTTATTGATTAATAGCAGTCGATAAGCCATGTCAGAGGCCCTCGGGCGGCTTGACAAACTCCGACACCAGAGGCCAGCACTACCTCATACGAAACGAAACGAACGAGTCAGTCGGTCAGTTAGTCGCGCAAGGATATTATGTATATCGATTGACTACGCAGGCTGTCTAGTGTTACTGCTGCTGTCTGCCTACAAGACAGCAGGTAAATACATACATACATACATAGACACACGCCTTTTTCCCCGAAGGGGTAGGCAGAGCCACAATAGGCCTCTTTTCACAGTGGGTTGCACCATCGTGGAATATACTTAGCAGTAAATACTACTAAATAAATACAGTAAATACTTAGCGAAGATTCAAAAAACTTGGAGTACTTCTAGCTTCTTCTTATTTAAAGCTTCTAGGTTTAGACTTCTGACTGACTTCCTTAGTACTTCTAGCTGATTCAGTCCAAAACTGTCGAAACATCCTCCGCTGCCCGCAGATGCCGTTTCCTGAAACAATTAAGCCCCAGACATTAAATTTTCAGAGATAACGCCACTCCGTTAAAATACTTAAATATTTACTGTATTGCTACCTCGTTCCATCTCAAGGAGATAGAAAGAGAGGTATAAAATTCAGCATCATATGAGGCTCTCGAGGACTGCTCTCGTGAAGAGGTTAGGCGAAGGTTATTATTGGTATTAATAATGTTGTGTGGATCGTACAGAAATGATTACGTAAATACACGTACGTACGTGTATGTAATCTTTACTCTAATACAACCTACTTATGTAGAGTTAATTGCCATATACTGATCACCTTGATTACTTCCGGTGCTACCGGATATAATAAACTCTCGACTTATCTAACAGCCTTATTCTAAAACCTTACTTTGGCCTTTACTTTCTGAGTACCGCTCTAAACAACGTCATAGGATGTTATAAAATCATCATCATATACATAGATTAACTCTAAATTGATCACCACACAGGTTCAATACAAAAAATAATAACACATTAAACAAGTCATTAATTTTGTAAAAATTAAAATCCCCCAACGCTGAACGGCTGAACCGATTTTGATCAAACAAAGCTAAGACCACTGCCGACAAATACACCATTCAAACAAAACAAAAAAAAACTAAATCGGTCCATCCGTTTGGGAGCTACGATGGGACAGACAGACACACACACAGAGACACGTCAAACTTATAACACCACTTCGTTTTTAAAAACAAGGCCTTATCGCTGAGAGCGGTCTCTTTCAGGCAACCTTTGGATGGAACAAAATGAGCAAAGCTACTCGTATACTGGACGGAAAATATTTATAAAAATACATATAATATATATAAAATACATATATATATATAATATATTTTTATAAAAGCAAAATTATTAAAAAGTAATAAAAGTTCTAATAAACTAACTATGACTAAAGCTTACATATTATGTATAATTTGAATACTCTTGTATACTTATAAAATAATCTAATATGTATACTAACATAACTATAACAATAACTATGATAGAACACTACTTAAGATAACGCAAAATTACCAGTCTTAGATTAGATTTTTAACTGACTAAATCAAGTACCGACCTCTGTGGCGCGGCTGGCGATGGTTCGCCTGCGTCGCAGGAGGTTGCGGGTTCGATTCCCGCCTCGGAACAAATAATTTGTGCGATCTGCAGATATTTGTTCCGGGTGTTCTGGGTGTTTTCTATGTATAATAAAAAATATCTATTTATGTAATGTATTGTATTATGTATATCAGTTACCTAGTACCCATAACACAAGCTCTGGCTTAGCTTGAGGCTAGATAATGTTGTGTGAACTTGTCCAGCATTATTTATTTTATTTATTTATTTATTTAAGTACAATATTCAAATTAGAAATACGCATGGAAACTACAGTATAATTCCGAGGGATCACTGTACTAGAAACACATACACACACATACCTGCATACACACACCAGAAACACATATATATATAGACACACGCCTTTTTCCCCGAAAGGGTATAGAGCAGAGCCTCTAATGGGCCTATTTTCAGCGTGGATTGCAACATCGTGGGATATAGACGTGACAAGTGGTGAGCTCATCGCCACCATTGCTTCACCAGAAACACGATAGGACAATAATTTCTCGATAAAAAAAAAACCAAAGTTACCTCTAACTTTTGGCTAGATTCGAATGCTTATTAAAATGGTGCATAATAATAGAATAGAATAGAATATTCTTTATTGTACAAAACAAACAATGTACATAGGCGAACTTAATGCTAAGAAGCATTCTCTACCAGCTAACCTTTGTGTATTGTGGATACATTTATGTAGGTGTTGCACAAAAAACGTAATAAGGAGAAGAAAAAACAAAAGACCTTTGTTGTTCAATACAAGATATGTAAGTAACATAATTAATATTATAAAAATAAATAATAATGTATAATATAAATATATAATATAATTATATAGTACTAAAATAAATAATAGTAAGTATATAGGTAATATGCATAGACCTATGCAAAATAATGGGTAAAAAATTAGATAAATAAAATCAATAACACAAAGCAGAGGGTTTACTGCAGGGGTTTTGTAAAATTATCTATATTTTACGAGATATTCAATAAAACTGGTATTTCGTGCAGTGCGAAGATTTCTGCCTGGTGTTGACTCTTCCAAAATACTCTTCCAACCACAAATATCTACCCGACGACAAAAAAAAACTATGAAATTTAGAAGTTACAATTATGTCAAGCTGCTTGTAGATTCGTTGAAAAATAAGACCTGTATGATGCGAGTACCAACATACATACACCGGACAGATGAAAGATAAATTTGCTAGATGTTGCCTACACTCATGAAAAAAAAATTGGTTTGAGATTCCATTACAAATAATGTAAAAAGATGAAACAACTTCACTTCCGAGAGCTGTGAAAAAATATACGCTATACCGTAACAAGCGATCGTTGACCCAATGACCTACTCAGTACAGTACCTATCTACCAATAATTGCAACCTGGTGAACGCCATCACAAAAACACGCCATAAAAAAATAAGTACTGTACCTACTTAATACTAGGTAGGATTATTTGTTCAATTCGGGAGTAAAATAAGGCAGTCCGTTCTAAAAAAATGTTTTAAATTAGTAATGGGACTCTCAACTCATCGAATTTATTGAGTGTGACTCATCATCATCATCAGACCACACTAGTCCACTGCTGGGCAAAGGCCTCTCCTAATACGCGCCACTGAGCCCGGTGTTTCGCTCTTCTCATCCACTTTCTGCCGTCTTTCGTAGATCATCGCTCCACCTAGCCAAGAGGGCGCCCCACGCTACGTTTGTCAAGACGCGGTCTTCACTCAAGAACTCGCTTACCCCAACGGTTGTCGTTCTTCGGCATATATGACCAGCCCATTGCCACTTCAGCTTGCTAATCTGGTGGGCTATGTCAATGACTTTAGTTCTCTGTCGGATAATCTCGTTGCGGTTTTTATATTTCAGAGAAACTCCGAGCATAGCCCGTCGGACTATTAATTGTTATTACGTGCATTAATGGCTTTTTTACACCACCTGCTCGATAATTTCTAATTACATATCATGCAACCTCAACTTAAAGTAAAGCATTATCTCTTTAGGGATATAAAGTTGTATGAAACTCCATAGGGCATAAAGTGATTTTAATTCGGAACGTAAAATTCGTGTGGAAACTCGTGGAAAACTCTAAGTAAAAAAATGTCCAAGGCATTCTAAAGAGGTTTGTTCGAAAATCGAACTGGCCACCATAAGCAGAACTCGGAAAAAAAAGGTGCGTTTACAAAGAATGTGAAACAAAAGACGGTGTTTGGTGCTGTAGTTTTCAGTGGATTTTTATTGTCTCGCAGAAGGTGTGAAAAGTAGAGTATGCTCCTCTGGAATAAAGCCTGTCTTCGTCTTGGGCAGCTTGAACCTCTCGCTTCACTCAGGACTCTATATAACTCTAGAGTCCCTCGTTACGCTCAGGGTTCAATATGCCGCCCGCGACGTAAGACACTGCTTTTTTCATTTATTAATATTTATTTATTTTAGAAGGATAACTCACAGATTCTAGTGATACCTCAACCATCTAAATCGGTTAAATATGGCACTTAGAAGATACGGTGTATTATAGAAACATGCATACATGAACCATGAAAACAATACATTCTTTTTTTTGGGGCAGTCGCGTAAAAAAAAAAGAGCTACTATTTAATTCAAATAAAAAAAATACATTTATTTACAGAAAGAATAATACAAGGTATGTACAAAATACATATGAAACAGTTGTGCCACCTGAAGACCGCTGCAAGCGATCTAAAGGTAGCTCAACTGATCCAAATCACTACCAGACGGAAGCGTCCCTAAGATGCTGGCTGCATTGCCACGCTGAATGGCAATACTAATGCGTTGAGCCAGATAAGAGCCAGCCTAATAAAACAAATTGCGTAATTGAGATGACTTCCTCAATACACTAATTTTGTGCGATTACGCGAGACCTTGCCCAATTCCAATTAAAACTATTCATTGAGAAAATTGCCGATGGTAACTCTTATTTTATAATGGGGCGAATAAAGAATGAATTGCTTGCCTCGTCAAATAATTAGCTATTTATGTTCATAAATTAAATTCCCTAATAAAAGTATTTTTGATTAAAAGCTTTTATTTAACTTGCAATGTAGGTATGTATGTTTGTCTAGGTGGAATCCGGTTGGAATCTTGCAACTGAATTTTAAAGCAGCTATCCTCAACCGATTGAGCTGAAATTTGGCATACCTGTCAAGTTCCGATGACAATACAATATGGTGACAGCGAGCTGATCTGATGATGGAGACGAAAGGTGGATAATGGAGCTCCTCGATGGATACTAGTAGACTTGCCGTGTTTAAGCTCATATTGATCAGCACACTGCACATCAGCACTTTATAACTGCTTGTATTATAAAATATATTTTTCACAAAAACTTATTACCGCTGAATTTCATAGCAACGCCTGCACTTATACTGTTTTTATCAGCCGTTAGACCCCCATAGAATAGGGGGGTTTTCCATAATCACCAGGCAGGTGGATTGCTGATCGCAGTATTGGATTTAAGTACTCCGATGGATGCTGCTGCCCATCCCCTGGTATAACCCTTAGTCGCCTCGTACGACTTCCATGGGAGGAGTCGGAGTCCTAATTTTAGACTGACACCACCGCAGCCAAGACCACCATGGTCTATGATGGCCTTTTTTTGAATGACTTCTGCATTATTTCAAGTATTAACAATTAATTAAATTTTTCATGAATAAAAAAAATTATAAATAGAAAAAAACAATAATTAATAATAATAGTAATAATAAATAGTCAAGTCGTCAAGAGTCTCCGTCAAGTCATAACCCAGTGTAAATGGTGGCAGAAAAACCAAATCTTTGCAGAAAAAAAAACACCATTTCAAAAAGACACGCAATACATATATTTAACTACACCACACATGTGCTATTTATCCAAGTTACACCGGTTAAAATGCCACCAAAATTACACGAAATTACTTGGAAAAATAAAATAAATGATAATTGAATAAAAATTACCATGTTTCTTTCAAAAATGGCAGATTGTTTTTCTCAACGATTCCCTTACAATTGTTAGAGTTCTTAGAGTTTTTTTTATATAATCAAAGTAGTTTATAAAGTTTGTTGTCAAGTGTCAAATAATATAAAATAATGACAGTTTTGTGAGTTAGTTCAATAGTTCGTACTTTTCCAATTAATTTAGGGTCACTCCTAAACAATTAAAATAAATGGATAATTCAAAATCATTGGTAGATAGTTTTTCTACCATCTCAATGTAAAACTCGAATTATCCTTGGAATATTTACACTCTGTTTTATCTTTTTCATAGACAAATAAATGAGACAAAATATGGTGTTACTATTCCTAGGATATCCCGCGTTTATTAGAGTACGGTAAGGCAGTTTCGCCACAAACTCTGAAACAAAATAATGTTTAATCCATTTTAAAACGAATACACCTACGAAATCTAGTTCTAAGGTCACGTGTACAACAGATCCGATTGACCACTAATAGAAGATAGATAAGCTGAGCTGAGGTGAAGAAGTGGCGTCCCGCGCATGGCCCGCTTCCGCCGTCTTAGAGCGAGCCATATCCGTGCAGTCTCAAACCGCGCGCCCGTGCGTAGTAACGTACCGCGCTACCTTTCACATAAGCTCAAATCAAAGCTTACGACAAAACTAAATTTAAAAAAAAACTCGCGAGTTCAGTGACCAGTGAACCCACCACAACAAATATATATATTTTTCTCCGTCGTGTATTTAACAGCCGAAAAATGACAAGAAAAGGATTCTGTCACGTTCGTAAATTTCAGTGTCATCAAAGCTTCTAAATGTTGTAAATGTTTGTATACGTGTCGCATCGTCTAGCTTCGGGTCTAACAATGCATTGTTTTTGAAAATTCAAGGAAGTTCATTAGGTAATTTATTTTTATTCATAATTTAGATAATATTTACCAATATTTTCAGTCAATTACCACTCTGAAAACCAACGAATATGCAGAATATTTAAAGAGGAATCTGTGCTGGAAATGAAATTCAAATTCCAAACGTCCCGTTAAAAATATAATTATGACGTAATTGCATGTTACGACTCAGATTATTTAAATGTTTGACTTGTAAATATTACTAACAACATGTTGTACAATAGCTTTAGCAATGTATAGTGTAATAAATGTTTCATGCTAACCTACCGTTATTGTACTGTAACTACGATACGTACTTTCAGTAACTGTAAATATGTGTCCATTTACAAAGCATGTCACTGTTTAACACGGGTTCGTCCTTAGAAGCTGGTATATACCAAATGCTGAACACAAATTTTGGAAAAATTCTACAGTTCTATTTATTGATTTTGTTTTTGTGTAAAAATACGCAAAATTTACAGTCTTAAATTTGTTTTTTTACTGACTCAATCAAGTACTATATTCAAATTATAAATATGCATGGATACCACATTATAATTCCGAGGGATCACTGTACCAGAAACAGGGTAGGAAAAAAATATCTCGACTGAAAAAAAAAAAAAAGTTACTTCTAACTACTGTCTAGTTTCGATTGTTTATTAAAATGGTGCATATAATTGAGTAAAAAATAAATAAATAAAATCAATACAACAAAGCCAAGGGTTTATTGTAGGTGTTTTTTATAATTATCTATATTTTACGAGATCTTCCATAAAAACCGATTTTCGTGCGGCGCGAGGCGTTTTTTTTTGTATGAAGATTTCTGCCTAGTGTTGGCGCATTCTTAAGTATCATTGCATTTTTTCTTTTCTACGATAGACTGATCCCAGGTAATATCAAACTTTTCCATATCTACTTTTTTTTTTATACTACTTGAATGACGGAACAAGCAGATGGCCCATCTGCTGTTAAGCGGTAACCTCTGTCTATCATCAGTGCATTACCTCATAGGTCACGTCCACCTAGGACGCGCCCTATGTGGCATTGCACTGCGCCCGCCACCCTGAGACATAAAGATGAAAAGTCTCATGTGCCTGTAATTTCACCGGCACCCTTACCCTTCAAACCGGAACACAGCATTGCGAGCACTACTGCTTTGCGGCAGAAATAGGTATGGTGGTAGTACTTCCCAGACGAACTCTTACACAAAAAAAGCTCTGCTACTACTACTTGAGTATATTTCATACAATACTATGGTTTACTCAAGATGATTTGATTTTTAACAATCGGTAAGTCATCATCAACACCTAGTTGATGTCCACTGCTGGACGAGGCATCACATGTCAGGTGCTATGGGGGGTAATCACCACGCTTTGCAGGCGGGTTGGTGATCAGGTGGATACTACTGCCCATCCCCTGGAGTATTCTTTTTGCTGACTTTTATGAAAATCATAGGAGGAGACAGAGTAGAATTCTTAAGCCAGACACTTTTAACATTGATAGACCTTTGTTTGACCACGATCTCACCTGTTGGTAAGTGACGATGTGGCCCAAGATGGAACACAAAGGTCTAGAAGGCACCTATTCTCTCTAGCCTTGAATAGACCCAGATTATAGTTTTCAGGAAAGACAGACGAAAGTAATGTATTCCACTCCTTAGCAGTTCGCATTATAAAAGTAGAACTGAAACCTTTAGTACGAATAGAGGGTATACTAATGAGGTAAGGATGGTAGCGAGCCGTACGCCTGCTCGTCCTATGGTGAAAAGGAGATGGTGGAATCAGATCGTGTTACTGGGAGCATTCCCCGAAATGTAACCTATAGAAGATCTACGCCATACCATGAATGTAATCAGTAAGCAGTATACACTTTATGCCAAATAAAATATTTTTTCTACTAAAATAACATGTCTATGATATCAAGCAATATAAGGCTGCGTTTCCATTGAAGCGGAGCTGGGCGGAGCGGAGCTTAGCGGTGCATGAATTGACCAATCACTATGGCGAGCGAGCAGCCAGCAGAGATTTCGAGCATAGTGATTGGTCAATTCATGCACCGCTAAGCTCCGCTCCGCTCCGCTCCGCGTCAATGGAAACGCAGCCTAAAGGTTACGTTGAATACCTCGCGAGGCAGGTGCGCTCCCTCCCAATTGAAATGATCCACTATTTTACTGCCCATATACGCATATTGCTTGAATACTCTTGATTTCTCATGTTATTGAGTAGCAGTAGAGCTTTTTTGTGAAGGAGTTCGTCCGGGGAAGTACTACCACCATGCCTATCTCTGCCGCAAAACAGTAGTGCCCGCATTGCTGTGTTCCGGTTTGAAGGGTAAAGGTGCCGGTGAAATTACAGGCACGTGAGACTTTTCATTATTATGTCTCAGGGTGGCGGGCGCAGCGCAATGCCACACAGGGCGCGTCCTAGGTGGACGTGACCTATGAGGTAATGCACTGTTCATAGGCAGAGGTTACCGCTTAACAACAGGTGGGCCATCTGCTTGTTCCTTCATCTAAAGTTGCATAAAAAAAAGTGTTATAATTAAACTGGTCAAGTACCAGTCGGACTAGCGTGGAGAGGGTTCTGTACATTCTGTATCATTACATAGATAGATATTTTTTATTATATATTGAAAATACCCAGAACACCCTGAACAAATATCTGCAAATCGCACAAATATTTGTTTTGAGGCGGGAATCGAACCCGCTACCTCCTGCTTCGCAGGCCAAGCTTCGCCCGCCACGCGACAGAGGTCGGACCGGACACACCAGAATAAAATCTAAATTTAGATTTAGAAGAAACAATATTTTTAGATTTACTTTATTTGCTGTTATATAATTAAGAGTCTGTGGTTATGATGACGCGGGATCGTCACTAATCGTGTCACCGATAAGCTACGGCTATTCGCCTCGCGTACATTTTACTTGCATTATTCTGTGATTTTACCGCCACAAATACACTTTTACCGCCACAAATACACTTTTACCGCCACAAATACACTTTTACCGCCACAAATACACGTTTACCGCCACAAATACACTTTTACCGCCACAAATACACTTTTACCGCCACAAATACACTTTTACCGCCACAAATACACTTTTACCGCCACAAATACACTTTTACCGCCACAAATACACTTTTTTTTATAATTGCTGTCTCACGGCTTATGCATTTGTTATTTTCAAGTATAATTATTACATTTTAATAATTATAATTTGCAACGTTACTATCCTTCCAATTCGACAAAGTCACAGTCAAGTCATGTTTTAGTAACAGGTGGTCGTTTTACAAAAAATTTGGTAGACAATTTCCACCAATTTGAAAAGTCACGCAACGCACTTCCATTTAATTTCACTACATTTGTGCTCTATAGACGAGCTAAAAATAACTCCAAACAAAAAACGCTAGGAAATAAAATAAAATAAGTCTCTCTTCGAAAATGGCAGAAAGAAACATACGAATCGTTTTTTTTTGGCGTCTCACGGCTTGTGCATTTGCCTTTATACGAAACTTGATAGGCGTGATTTCAATGACAGCTGTCACCAAAGTCAAGCTACACTGTACACAACATAAAAAAAAATACGATCACTTTAAATAGTTGAATTTTTGGATCCCTTAAAATATCATAAAAACCTCTTTAAGTACGTTATTTTTGTTTCAAAATACATAGTTCAGAATAAAAAAAAACAATATTTTTTGTTATTTTGTATAAAAACCAAGTCAAATGTTATCTGAAGTTTATCGACCAAGAATAATAAATTTGTATTATTATTCTTTCAAAAAACACAAGAAGATTTAAAAGTTCAAAATGTGTAAAAATCTTCTTTTTTTTGTAATCTATCGTTTTCTTTTTGATTGCTTCTATAGGAATTAATTTAAATACATTTTGTACATAAGTAGGAATGGCTAATAAAACGGTTTGTTTTATTTTATTTTATTCTCAGTAAATGTTTCATTTTTAACAAATAAACAATCGTTATAATTATATATTTGTAATAATATTTAACCGTATAAAATATATGATGTTTTAAAACGATCTTTTTTCGTTATTGTACAAACGTGTATGTACAAACTGAAAAATACAGTTTTTCCCGAAAGTTCAACTATAAAACTTTGATAGTCCTACTTCTTAAATTAAAGCAAGATCCGTTTTAAACATCTGCTGTGTGGAATTTGCGTGGTATCCGTGATCGTTAGAAATGGGATAATTCACTGAAATATCAACATTGTTTACAATGTAGGTAAATTGTAACTAAACAATTATTATTACGTTACATTTTGCTTGCAAATATTATAATTAGGGACCCGATCAGCATTATATCTAATCAAGTTGACAAATGATCCCAAATGATCCGCCTTCATTGTACAATCTCTGTCAGCCAGTACCATGGACTTATATCTAGGAAGATGGACTAAAGGCTGGAACTAAGGCTAAACACGAAACGTTAGCGATTATACCAGTCTCATTCTTTTATATGAATGTATTAATGTGTTGGAATGAGACAAGCATAAATCTATCTGTTCTTATTTGTGTAAGTCGTAGGTACTAGGCCAAATGTCAAATTACTAGTACATTCATGGTAACAATCTAGGAAGATGTACATGCATGGTGCCAATATCCAGGGTACGGAACGGAAAGAAGACTGTCGTGTGTCAATATATTTGTTTCTCTCTAACATAGGATAGCAAGCTATCTTCTAGGATAGGAGTAAGAAGGAACACTCTATGCTATTTTAGCACTCAATCCTTACTATACATCCATGAGTTAGACACTTATAGAATTTAAAAAAATTGTCTGGCGCTAAGTAGACCCTAACATTCTCTGTCAGCCAGTACTGTCATTTTAATTTCTGAAATTCTAATTATTTCGCTCGATCGAGGAATAGCTAACTATTCAATATTCTGTGAATGACACAGAAACAAACACAGATTAGACAGTAGCGATTTTTTTTTCTTTTTTGTGGAATGTTTTTTTTACAAGCTTTATATTAACTTGCAATGTATGTCCGGGTGGAATCTTGTATCTGAATTTTAAAGCAGTTATCCTCAAGCGGTTGATCTGAAATTTGGCATACCTGTCAAGTTCCGATGACAATACAACACGATAGTGACAGCGAGCTGATATGATGATGGAGATGGAAGGTGGTCAACGGAACTCCTCGATGGGTAGTAGTGGACTGGCCGTGTTTAGGCTTATTTTGATCAGCACACTGTTACGATCATTAATTTTATAAAAGCTTGTACTTATTGAAAAATATATTTTTCACAAAATACCTATTTCCAGCTAAGAGACTTAGCTAGATCGAGTTTTCGCCCCCAAAACCATTCTTGGAAATTCTTGGAAACCATTTCCCCTTATTGGAAAATTTCATCGAAATCGTTAAAGCCGTTTTCAAAAACATGATTACTGATATACAAAAAATATTTACTTATTGGAAAATTTCATCGAAATCGTTAAAGCCGTTTTCAAAATCATGATTACTGATATACAAAAAATATTTACTAAGATTTATTTATACAAATCGTTGCTAGCTAGTATAGGACGTCACATCGAATAACTAAACTTCGAATGAAATAAATATCTCGACTAATAAATAAAAATCTATAAAAATGGTAAAACTGGCAACTGCGCCTAGGCGTAAAATAACACGTTGGTAATGAAATTGATGTTTGATCATGGATTGGGTCAAGTGTTCAAAATGGAAATAACTATGGTAAAATAATAAATTGGGAATTGACCTTGCCTTAGAAAATATCTTCTTTCTCTTCTCTTTTTGAAATGGTTTCTGAGGAGTGCTCCAAACAATTTCGCCAATGTCAATTGATATATAATTATATCTTTTTCATCCCATCTATTCGAAAAGGACGACTTGATTCGCCTTTAACTGCACCTAAAGCTGGTGTTTTCTATAAGAAACTTTTAGCGGGCATTCATGAGTTTTTAATCCTCTTTATAAGTGCGCCGCAGTTATCTTTGCCGCGCATTTTTTGAATTTGGAACATCTTAGTGTTCAGCGCCAAAGAAATCGAACGCAAATATTGTTTGAATAAATACTGGCTGGTACGACGGCCAACAGTCGCGCCGCCAACTGAATAAAAAAAAATCTAAACGTGCGAACTACAGACCGCGTATTCGTAAATTTTCACGGATTTTTAGAAATTCATGGTTTTGTTTTGAAAAATGAGTTCTTCAGTGACAGTGAAAGTATAGAATTAACCCCTGAAAGTATTAGAACTGACTCTAGGAATGTGATGATATTCTATTACCTGCAAAATCCCGAGATAAATATATGAAAGCCTATGATAATTTTGAATACAAGTTTTAGTTGTTTTATTATTAGAAACTATTTAATTTCAATTTAGTTGTTACTCTATGTTTTATTACAAAATAATATTACAATAAAATATGAAGCGCAATTTATTTTCTCATAGTGGGTGATGAAAAATATATTTTTGGCACGGGCGACGTACTTTGAATCCCTTGCTACGTTCAGGATTCTACTAAAGATTCACTTCGCTCTGGATTCAAAAAAGCGCCCGCGCCGTAAAAATATTATTTTGCTCCCTTATCATACAATCTACTATTACAGTAAACTCGTCAAGAGTCTCCGTCAATAAAGTCATTCACTCACCCAAAATTCAGTTCCTACAGCTCGTTCACCGTAAGATGTCACCTGCCTTGGTTGACGTGCCAACTAAGGCAGGTGCCATCTTACGGTGAACTGTATGTAGTTTCACAAACCTAAATTCAATTCAATTTTTTAAGGACGGCTTGGACTAGTTCGCCACTAGTTCGCCAATGACACGTAGTAAGTAAGGCTTGCAAACGATGGAGAATGATCGGTGATCAAATAGATAGTCGGTGAAAGATTTGAAAACTCCGAGACATTATAATCGAGTAAATGCACGTTTTCAAAATCTGTCACCAACACAATTGACATATCCAAAACGCACGCATGTTTTTTTTTATTTTTTTTTATTCTACTTGGATGACGGAACAAGCAAGAGGCCCACCTGATGTTAAGCGGTGACCTCTGCCTATGAACAGTGCATTACCTCATAGGTCACGTCCACCTAGGACGCACCCTATGTGACATTGCACTGCGCCCGCCACCCTGAGACATAGACGAAAAGTCTCATGTGCCTGTAATTTCACCAGCACCCTTACCCTTCAAACCGGAACACAGCAATGCGAGCACTACTGCTTTGCGGCAGAAATAGGTATGGTGCTAGTACTTCTCCGGACGAACTCTTTCACAAAAATCTCTACTACTACTAAAACTGTTACTGTTGTTTACATCCACTTGAGTTTTGACATGGCGATATTATTCACCATTATGATCACGTGGCCACTCGTACTATTAATTCATGTTTATTAAACAATTCAAAGATACCTACTAGTGTGGCGTTACAATAGATACGAGTAATTGTGGACTGTGCCGATTAGAGTATCAATATCGAAGGCAAACTACTTCAAAATACCTACTAGTGTGGCATACAATAGGTACGAGTAATTGTGGACTGTGCTGATTAGAGTATCAATATCGAAGGCAATCTACTTCAAGATACCTACTAATGTGGCATACAATAGATACGAGTAATTGTGAACTGTGCCGGTAGAGTATCATTATCGAAAGCAATCTACTTCTCTCTGAACTCATTATTATTAGTCGTAATTTTACTGCACTCATTATTTTAATTCTGAACTATAAAAAATACCACAATAGTGTGTGGCATACAATATATTCGAGTAATTGTGGACTGTGCCGATTAGAGTATCAATATCGAAGGCAATCTACTTCAAGATACCTACTAGTGTGGCATACAATAGATACGAGTAATTGTGAACTGTGCCGGTAGAGTATCATTATCGAAAGCAATCTACTTCTCTCTGAACTCATTATTATTAGTCGTAATTTTACTGCACTCATTATTTTAATTCTGAACTATAAAAAATACCACAATAGTGTGTGGCATACAATAGATACGAGTAATTGTGGACTGTGCCGATTAAAGTATCAATATCGAAGGCAATCTACTTCAAGATACCTACTAGTGTGGCATACAATAGATACGAGTAATTGTGGACTGTGCCGATTAAAGTATCAATATCGAAGGCAATCTACTTCAAGATACCTACTAGTGTGGCATACAATAGATACGAGTAATTGTGGACTGCGCCGATTAGAGTACCAATATCGAAGGCAATCTACTTCAAGATACCTACTAGTGTGGCATACAATAGATACGAGTAATTGTGGACTGCGCCGATTAGAGTACCAATATCGAAGGCAATCTACTTCAAGATACCTACTAGTGTGGCATACAATAGATACGAGTAATTGTGGACTGCGCCGATTAGAGTACCAATATCGAAGGCAATCTACTTCAAGATACCTACTAGTGTGGCATACAATAGATACGAGTAATTGTGGACTGCGCCGATTAGAGTACCAATATCGAAGGCAATCTACTTCAAGATACCTACTAGTGTGGCATACAATAGATACGAGTAATTGTGGACTGTGCCGATTAGAGTACCAATATCGAAGGCAATCTACTTCAAGATACCTACTAGTGTGGCATACAATAGATACGAGTAATTGTGGACTGCGCCGATTAGAGTACCAATATCGAAGGCAATCTACTTCAAGATACCTACTAGTGTGGCATACAATAGATACGAGTAATTGTGGACTGCGCCGATTAGAGTACCAATATCGAAGGCAATCTACTTCAAGATACCTACTAGTGTGGCATACAATAGATACGAGTAATTGTGGACTGCGCCGATTAGAGTACCAATATCGAAGGCAATCTACTTCTCTTTGAAATCATTATTATAAGTCTTAATTTTACTGCACTCATTAATTCCGAACTAGTTGTTTCCCTGTACTGTATACCGCTCGAGACTTCGTCCGCGCGTAGTCCGCATTCGACGTCAAATCCTGTCACTATCTACTCGTAACAGGGGTTCCCAAAGTGGGCGATAACGCCCCCTTGTGGGCGCTGCAGGCCTAAAGGGGGGCATTAAGAGACCCAGAAAAAATGAGGGCGTCAAATGAGACACACTTTCGCATTTTAATAGTTAATAATTAGTATTCCTAGATAGGTCATTTTCGTAGATAATAGACCGCGGGCAATCATGTTTTAACAAGTTTTTGTTAAGTAACTCGATTTGTGCATGTTTAATCTCCGCGAATATAGCTCACAATAATTAATTTAATTTGAAGTTATAGTGGTTTTTTTGTAGGTGAAAAAATGGGGGCGCTAAAACAGTTATGGGGGCGCCAAAAAATTATTATGGGGGCGTTAAAAAATAATTTATTCTCAAAGTGGGCATTAGTCAAAATAAGTTTGGGAACCCCTGATCTAACTCATTAAAGTTCAGGTATTTTAGAAAGTGACAGAATAGAACTAGCGAAAGAAAGGAGAGCGAAAATCAAGTTTAAAAAAAAAAACACCGTTAGGGTTGTAATTTTCAAAAATAAAAACATTGTCCTCTCGGCGTTGTGTTATTTAATATACTGAAGGCAAAAAAAACATCTTATGATTTATCAATCATAAGATGTTTTTTTGTTTTTGTTTTTTTTTTTTTGTTTTTTGTTTTTTTTTGGTTTTTAGGAGAAAAACCGGCCAAGTGCGAGTCAGACTCGCGCACGAAGGGTTCCGTACCATTATCTATAAAAACGGCAAAAAAATCACGTCTGTTGTATGGGACGCCGCGCCGGGTTATAAATAAATAAGTCCCTTAATTATTTATTTTATTCTGTTTTTTAGTATTTGTTGTTATTACGGCAACAGAAATAATTTATTTAATTTAACTTAACTTTTTTTTTTAAACTTACTTCGTCTGGGAATCGAACCGACTTAAATGTGAAAAAAAAACCGCTGTGATTAATTTTACGATATTCGTTTGTTTTAAGAAACTATGTACTCGGAGGTTTTTTTTATCCATTCTTTCGATTGGCGTCGTAAAAATATGGGGTGTTTTTTATATTTAAGTCGGTTCGATTCCCTGACACAGATACCGAACCAAGAAATTTTTAGAAAATATTTGAAAGCAGTATTACTCAGTTTTAAAAATAAAATAAAGTCTCCTTTCAGCAAAATATCCTATCTACAATATTTCAGGTACTTTCCCTTCATGTCGCATAGTCTTGGGACGCCCTGTATAGTGTGGTATTAAACCCACCGTAGTCAAACAGAAGGAATACAACACCATGCTTGCAGTTTCAGCTTGAAGGCCAGCATCGATCGGGATTCCCTAGCTGTTACCATAACATCTCAGGGTGAACGGAATGCAATGCCAAGTAGGTCATGTACTAGGTACTTTTCTTGGTCTGCGGTTTTAATACACAAGGTTAATTTACACTACATGTACCTACCATCTATTTTAGTCAAAAGTTGACCGTACCTTCACGACATCAAATTACTAAATAAGTCAAAAGCAAAGTCAAAAGTATTTTATTCATTGAAATCACAAGGATCATTTTGAATAGTCTTAAAAAATAAATTTACATTTACTCCTGTTCCAACGCAACCAGACCTAGAAGAATCAGGCAACAAACACGGTCTGTTTTTTTTGATGATCCTTCTTACTACTAGATGGGGAGCGCCTTACTAAGGTTAGTAGTATAGTTTTTTTTGTGAGAGTTCGTCCGGGGAAGTTCTACCACCATACCTATTTCTACCATAAAGCAGTAGTGCTCGCATTGCTGTAGGCCTTGTTCAGTTATTTAAACCAAACAAAAAAGTAAAATAAAGTGTCTATTAATGTAAAAATAAAACCGGCCAAGTGCGAGTCAGACTCGCGCACGATGGGTTTCGTACCATTATCTATAAATACGGCAAACAAATCACGATTGTTGTATGGGAAGCCCCCTTAAATATTTATTTTATTCTGTTTTTTAGTATTTTTTGTTATAGCGGCAACAGAAATATATCATCTGTGAACATTTCAACTGTCTAACTATCACGGTTCATGAGAAAAAGCCTGGTGACAGACGAACGGACGGACAGCGAAGTCTTAGTAATCGGGTCCCATTATTTTTACCCTTTGGGTACGGAGCCCTAAAAAATGGAAAATATTTTGGTTGTAACTAATGCAGCCCTACATTGTTCAAATTCTAAATTTGTGCTAAAAAAAAAACAAGACTTCTGTAAATGTCACTAATATAGAGCATCAGGATGCTGTAAAAATATCATATAATAGGAACACGGACAGCTAATAGCAATTATATGTACCTATTCTTGAAGATCGACGACCAAAGTCAATCAGGTGACTCTCCACACATTCAAATTACAAAAATACCTCATTGAAATCCACTCTAATAGAGACGTGAAGACGTATTATCCAAATGTCATTTTAACTTGACTTGCCGTCAAACTGTTTAGCATGCCAATATGAGCTAACGCGGAACAGGCAGGCCTGTGTCACTCCAGCGAAAATAACCTCATCGCGCTGAGGATACAATGGGTCAGAAACGAGGAATTTGAATTTAAAGAAAAAATACAGTGCCACACAGCTGCCATTATCCTAAAACTTTATACCTGGACATTCACAATATATACAGACAACTTAGACTTTATAAAGGACAAATCTTATACCAACGAATCCCACAAACATTTTTGGGATTCGTTGGTATAAGATTTGTCCTGGCTGCTAGCTTATTATGGAATGTGTTATTACTGGAAAGCGTTAGTAGAGTCAGTCGTGGGAAGCAATGGCAGCGATGAGCTCACCACTTGTCACATCTATTTCCAACGCTGGTACAACCCACGTTGAAAAGAGGCCCATTTGAGGCTCCCTACCCTTTCGGGAAGAAAGGCGTGTGTCTATGTCTTAGTAAATGTAAGTAACCTATCATGCCAGGGGATGGAGAGCAGCATCCATCTGAATACTAAAAACCAGTAGGTACTGCTATCACTAATCCACCTGCCAAGCGTGGTGATTGTGGCAAATCTCCTCATTGTATTCTATGAGGCCTTGGACGTCTAAAGTCTGTTGATGATGATGAACCGGTCACGTATAAGAAGTCTCGCAGTGCTACAGACAAAGGCTACGTTCAGACCAACGCGTTCAGCCGCGTCCTCAGTGGCGTGCACAGTGGCGATCAATGGTAAGACAGTGGATCGCCACCGTGCACGCCACCGCGGACGCGGGCTGAACGCGTTGGCCTTAGCTTAGTGAAACTTCGATACGCTAGTAGTATTATATCTTCTGTGGAACAGGTAGGTACTTCGCATTTGCAAACACCGTAACGAGGTACCGCATTCAATGAGGTTTCGCGGTGGCACTAATTCGTGAAATGACAGACATCCCCAGTGCTATACAGATGAGAGAATCTATCGTTTATGGTTGCTATACCAATTTGTCAAAGAAATACGCTTTTGTAATCAAATAATAACGATAGCGTAGGTTAACGTAATTGCGGTTTTCCATTACGATTTTTGGAAATCTCTTCTCTCTATATACAAGTAATTAATTTTGTAAAAATTAAAAAACCCTCAACGCAATGAAATGGCTGAACCGATTTGATCAAACATAGCTTAGAACACTCCCGACAAAATCACCTTTCACACAATAAAAAACGAAATCGGTTCATCCGTTCGGGAGCTACGGTGCCACAGACAGACACACACACACACACACACGCGTCAAATTTATAACTTTTTGCGTCGGGGGTTAAAAAGGCAATGTCCTGACTGACTGACCGAGTGAAAACGCACAGCCTAAACCGCTGCTCGTAGAGTCTTCAAATTTGGGTGTGTTTGTCTCGATGCGTAGGGTTGTATTAAGAACGGAATTTTGAAAATTCGCATCCTAAGGGATTCAAATTGTGGTTTTAACATAAAACAAAAATGATGTGTAATTCAGAAACCGTTGGTAGTAGAACCTTGAAATTTTAGATGGAGATTCCTCAAATAAAATCAACAAATACACATTTCAGTAGTACCTGAAATTTTCCTGAAAAAGGGCACGGAACCGTTATCTTTGTAAAAAAATACACTTGTGTGTGCGTGTGTTTGTTTGTTACTTCTTCACGCTGAAACGGCTGGACGGATTTGGATGAAATTTGGAATGGAGATAACTGGACTCCCGGAATAACACATAAGCTCATTTTTATCCTTATATTCCCACGGGATCGCGACTTATACGGGTGAAACTGCGCGGCTAATAATACTATAAGTAACTCTGTTTGTCTGTATATATTGGAATTAAATTTTTACCGAGACTACATGATAGAAAAATAACGATCGCGAAACACTGCTACTATGAGTAGTATGTGAGTGGGAATAAAAACTAAATGTAACTACGTATGCCGTGGGAGTTGGGTTTAGAGAATCTATCCGATGATGCTTTTTACTCGGGATATTTAGTTACCATGATTTTTGAGTTTTGGTTGTTCCCGATATTTCAGCACAGTTGCATTCGCCATAATTACGGGAGAACTATTTTTTTTAGACATAGACCTTTGTTTGACCACGATCTCACCTGTTGATAAGTGACGATGTGGCCGAAGATGGAGCACAAAGGTCTAGAAGTTCACTCTAGCCTTGAAGAGACCCAGATTATAGTTTTCAGGAAAGACAGACGACGGTAGCGTATTCCACTCCTTAGCAGCTCGCATTATAAAGGTAGAACTGAAACGTTTGAAAACAACGAACAACTGAACGTTAACTAAAGTCTTTCCGATGATTCCTCTGAATTGTGTCGTACTGTACTGAGTGCACACTGCTTTTATGTGGACGATATCATTTGTGGCTATTAAACTCAAGGGTAAACAAAGGGTCAATGGTGATTGTAGTAAATTGTCTTTTGTACTATTAATGATAGGTGAAATGACGGACTGCTTTGTCGAAAACAGAAAAACAAGAATAAATTTAAAAATTAAAAAACCCCCATCGCATTGAAACGGCTGAACCAATTTTGATAAAATATGTTTAAAACCATCGCTAGAAAACCTGCTTTCGCAAATGTGTTGAAAAGCGTTGTATGACACACGTGCGGAAATTGGTTTTACAAACTCGTGACTATGGTAAGACCTCGGCTTCGTCTCGGGCTTGTATTTGTCTACTCGTTTGTAAAAAAAACAACTTACCGCACTAGTATCATAAATAACTAGGTATATTAAGAAAAATATATACTAACCGTCCAACTAGGTGGACGGCGTGGTTGGTCGAATAGTTATAGATTGACGCAGTTATAAATTATATAAGGTAATAGCATATATTCTGTGGTAATAGACAAAAAAACCGGCCAAGTGCGAGTTGGACTGGCGCACGAAGGGTTCCGTACCATTATCTATAAAAATGGCAAAAAAAACACGTTTGTTTTAAGCCCGCTTATATATTTATTTTATTCTGTTTTTTAGTATTTGTTGTTATATCGGTAACAGATATACATCATCTGTGGAAATTTCATTTATCTAACTCACGGTTCATGGGATACATCGTGGTGACAGACGGACAGAGCAAAAAAAAAACACGTTTGTTGTATGGGAGCCCCCTTAGATATTCTGTTTTTTAGTATTTTTTGTTATAACGGCAATAGAAGTACATCATCTGTGAAAATTTCAAATGTCTAACTATCACGGTTCATGAGATACTGCCTGGTCAGACGGACAGACGGACAGCGGAGTCTTAGTAATAGGGTCCCGTTTTACCCTTTGGATACGGAACCCTAAAAACTAAAAATTTAATTATATAAAAGCGAAGCCGCGCGCTAACATATGAACAGATACTAATATTATATAGATACCTCGTTATTTGCCACGAGCCCAATGATTCCACTCTTAATACTATTTTAATATACCTATTAATTAATAAAATCAAATCAGTTACCGCTCAGTTTCAATAAGGTAAATACGTTTTTGATCGTATATGCCTTGTCTTGAGTATTATATTTAAAAAAAACAAAGGTTTGGTGTTGTATATAGATTTTTATATTTATTGCTGGAAAATCGTGCCTGATTGATAAATATGAATTTTTTTAAACGTGTCACTCGTGGTACCTTCGGGAGGAAAAGGACCCTAACTATTACCAGTTTGGTGAGGGACTCAAATGCCACAAGTGAGATACCTATTTTTTTTAAATTTATTTATTTACTTCGTTTCCTTATAACAAGTAATTAATTTTGTAAAAATAAAAGAAACCCTCAACGCAATGAAACGGCTGAACCGATTTTGATCAAACATAGCTAAGAACACTCCCGACAAATTCACCTTTCAAACAAAAAAAACAAAATCGGTTTATCCGTTCGGTAGCTACGATGCCACAGACAGAAACACACACAGACACGTCAAACTTATAACACCCCGTCGTTTTTGCGTCGGGCGGGGGGGGTTAAAAACAAAAAGTACTTAAAAACTAATAACTTATCTAAAAATTAAACTACTACTAACCATTATGATATGACATTTATGACCATTATATTTATACTGATAGAGTCTGAGTCTGTTCATAAAGAGACCCGTCTTGGGTTTGAGGGCACAGCTTTGTTTAGCGGGCAATACAACAGTGCGTCTGTTCTGTTTGGATCGTTTTACAACTGTAACTATTTATTTAGTATATGATTTAAGTTGTCGGCTTAAATATTATTTAAAATCATATTTGGTTGAAGAAAACACTGGATTTAAAGCGAAAATAACATCAAAATTGTAGTCCATACAAGTAGTTTCGATGTTATTTTCGCTATTAGTCCACTGTTTTCTTGAACCAAACATGATTTGCCGCAAATAATGACCAATATAAAAGCCAACAACAGTTATTTCAGTGTAACATTATACTCTGTTCGCCCATATTTGTGCAAATACGTTTGTATGAAAAAACAACCACCTTAATGACAGCTTGACTATTTATATATCCTCTAAATATTGCGGCAAGTGACTGTATTTTGACGTAAATCTTAGTTTTAACAAGTCATCATACGTGCGGAGGCCTGCAATCTTTCCGCCGTTTTTGAAAGGAGACGTCATCTACTTTTATTTTATTTATTTCCCTAGTGTTTTTTGTGTTATTTTGGTGGAATTTAAAGAGCACAAGTGTAGTGAAATTAAAACGAAGTGAATTGTGTAAGTTTTCAAATCGGTGGACAAGTTTTACTAAAACGGCCACTGTTTTACTATTGGGCCTACTCCTTCGGGGAAAAAGGCGTTTGTCTATGTATGTATGTACCTATTTTTTTAAAGATTCATTAACCAGGCTCGATGTTAAAAGAGGACCATTACGTAAAATAAGTTAATTTTAAAAAAACATGCCCCAGAATCAATCCCCTAGATTATTTATACAACTGAATATTTCAGTATCAATCTACGATACGTACATTGAATTATTCATAGCAAGAATTAAAACATAACCGAATGTTTTTTTTTTTTTTTTTTTTTTTTTATACTACTGGAATGGCGGATCAAGCAGATGGCCCACCTGATGTTAAGCGGTAACCTCTGCCTATGAACAGTGCATTACCTCATAGGTCACGTCCACCTAGGACGCGCCCTATGTGGCATTGCACTGCGCCCGCCACTCTGAGAAATAAAGATGAAAAGTCTCATGTGCCTGTAATTTCACCGGCACCCTTACCCTTCAAACCGGAACACAGCAATGCGAGCACTACTGATGATACAGATGTCAACATTCTTCGCGTTATATGGAAATGGACCCAGAAACAACAATAGGCCCTGCTCGTGTTTATCTTGGACTAGCGATTAAACTGAGATTAAAAAGCTGAAAGATGTGTTTTAATTTTAACATACTTGCATTCATTCAAGATTTAAAACCTCGGCTTTTGTTGGTACAACTCATGCAATTAGTAGTAGTAGAGCTTTTTTGTGAAAGAGTTCGTCCGGGGAAGTACTACCACCATACCTATTTCTGCCGCCAAGCAGTAGTGCTCGCAGTGCTGTGTTCCGATTTGAAGGGTATGGGTGCCGGTGAAATTACAGGCACATGAGACTTTTATCGGTATGTCTCAGGGTGGCGGGTGCAGTACAATTCCAAATAGTGTGCGTCCTAGGTGGACGTGTGCCGGTGAAATTACAGTCACATGAGACTTTTATCGGTATGTCTCAGGGTGGCGGGCGCAGTACAATTCCAAATAGTGTGCGTCCTAGGTGGACGTGACCTATGAGGTAATGCACTGTTCATAGGCAGAGGGTACTGCTTAACATCAGGTGGGCCATCTGCTTGATCCTTCATAACAAGTTGTATAAAAAAAAACCATCCATTTAACTCTTTTCAACGCGGTCTTTTTTACATCCTTGTACTAACTGACAGCTACTTTCTCCATTATCTGGCTCATGTAACTTATCCCCGGTCTTCCTTTCCCCCGTTTTCTACCTATTTTCCCTTTTAAGATTATTTTATAAAACTGTCATGCCTTAAAATTTTCCGCTGTTCTCATTATCTAAGCCTTAAGGCGTATACAGCAGCTGATTGGTCTTATTTGGAGGCTTTCGATCTCCTCACAGAGGAGTCAAAGTTATGTGCTGAAAAAAATATACCTATACCATTCATCTGTAAAGTGAACGTTTAAAAATGTTCTACCTGATCATTAACTATGTGAAAAAAACGATTTGTTAGAGGTCGTCCTTTTTTTTTTTTTTTATACTTCTTGGATGACGGGACAAGCAAGAGGCCCACCTGATGTTAAGCGGTAACCTCTGCCTATGAACAGTGCATTACCTCATAGGTCACGTCCACCTAGGACGCATCCTATGTGGCATTGCACTGCGCCCGCCACCCTGAGACATAGATGAAAAGTCTCATGTGCCTGTAATTTCACCGGCACCCTTACCCTACAAACCGGAACACAGCAATGCGAGCACTACTGCTTTGCGGCAGAAATAGGTATGGTGGTAGTACTTCCCCGGACGAACTCTTACACAAGAAAGCTCTACTACTACTAAAACTTGGACTACGCGACTTGGACTACATGCAGTTAGTCCAAGTCGCGGTTTGTCCAGTAAGCGTTTGGTCCAATACGCAGTTAGTCCTTAAATCTGGTCGAACTGCAAATTCACTTGGTAGCAGTTGGTCCAAACCGGAGTCAACTGTTTTCGACTGAGAATTTGATTCAATTTCTAAACAACTTAGAATTTTGTACTTTTTCTTTCACCTAAATTTCGGCAAAGAATTTTGAACGTATGATTCTGTGATGGGTTTTTCAAGTGGGTTTTTTTTTTTTTCATGATTTTCACTTTTCGTTCCACGAGTGTTAGTCTGTCACTTTCTAACTTACCTAAACATTAATGAGTTAGAAAGTGACGGACCTTGGATGTTGTATGTATTAATAAACATTATTTGAAATTCGTTTTTATTCCTAAACAAGCAGCGCCCCGCGGTTTCACCCGCGTAAGTCGCGATCCCGTGGGAATATCGGGATAAAAATGTGCCTATGTGTTAACCGAGCGATGGTAGCCTAACGGTTCAATAGTGCAACTCAGAATCCAACGATACCGGGTTCGATCCTAGGCTCCGCACCAATGACTTTTCTAAGTTATGTGCGGATTTCCATCGCTCTGTGCTTCGGAGGGCACGTTAAGCTGTCCGTCCCGGCTGTTATTGATTAATAGCAGTCGATAAGCCATGTCAGAGGCCCTCGGGCGGCTTGACAAAATCTGACACCAGAGGCCAGCACTACCTCATACGAACGACGACGACGATTCCGGGAGTCCAGTTATCTCCATTCCAAATTTCATCCAAATTCATCCAGTAGTTTTTACGTGAAAGAGTTACAAAGATACATCCATCCATACAAACTCTCGCGTTTATATTAATAGTAGGATAATCCTCTCAGTCCTAACTAAACACAGTGGCGAGTAGGTCCCATATATTAATGTCATGTCCTCGCTAATTCACAAAAGGTTACGGGACGGTACAGATGTTTGGAAACCGCAAAAACTGTATTTCTTTCTTTCATCGCGTTAATTATTGTTTGTTTTCGAGAAATGTGCTAGAGTTTTTGCCGTTTGACACGTGTTAGCCGAAACAAGAAACATGATGATGCCTTTTAGAATTCATCGCAAGGGCCCAGGAGGGCAATTCTCGTGCTTTAGAGATTAAGTCGAATTAGACATATGTAGAAAAAAGATGGCGAATGTCGAATAAAATCTCAATTTGCTATTCTCGTACATACATACATAGACACACACCCTTTTCCCCGATGGGGTAGGCAGAACCTCAATGGGCCGCTTTTCACTGTGTGGTGCACCATCGTGGAATATAGACGTGACAAGTGGTGAGCTCATCGCCGCCATTGCTTCCCACGACTGACTCAACTAACGCTTTCTTCCAGTAATAACACATTCCATAAGCTAGCAGCCAGGACAAATCTTATACCAACAAATCTTACAAACATGTCCGGGTAATTAGACATATGTAGAAAAAAGATGGCGAATGTCGAATAAAATCTCAATTTGCTATTCTCGTGATGTCGCAAATAGACATAAGTCGACCAAAATCACTCAAATCGAATACGATTTGATGGTTATTGTGACATTTTCGTGACATTTTTTGTAGACATTCATGCTTCGACATTATCTCTAATTTAGAGATAATCTCTACAATCCGAGAATTGCCCTCCAGGGCTCAGGGGACCGATTCTACTACTTTTAAAGAAAAACCATTTTTATACCATGCAATTCAATTACAATTGCCATTAAAAATGGTATTCTGCTAAATTTATTATTGTATCATAAGTTGTTACGATTGTTTATCATTTATCATTTATGATCACAATTATAATGCAATTGAAAAACCATTGAAGTTAGCAGAATACCAAAAGTGTCAAAAGTGACAGTTATGAGACAATTCATTAACAATTTAAACACAATTGGTTTAGTAGAATTGGGCCCCTGATCTGTGGAATTCTATAGGCTGATGATGATAATGAAGTATTTAATTTATTTGATCTTCTTACATAAGAAAAAGCTTATACTCTCGTGGACTTTCTCGCAACCCGCTGATTGTATGTTCTTCTCGCTGAATTAGCGGTTTACACCCGTTTTCATTAGACCTGCTTTCACAGATTAGCATCGTGTAAACAGAGCTTTCGGTTCCAACTCATTAGGGCTAACCTGTTTTAACAAGCATTAGGGAACAGAATACATACACTTACGCACTTAGTGCTACACTTTAGTAAGTCAAATAGCTGTAAACTGATTCCTCGCGATATATGGAATCATCACTCTGTCCGCCATTTTCAAAAAGAGACGTCGTCTACTTTTATTTTATTTTATTTCCTTGTGTTTTTTGATTTATTTTGTGTAATTTTGGTGGCATTTTAACCAGTGTAGCTCGTCTATAGAGCACAAGTTAGTAAAATGAAATGGAAGTGTATTACGTGACTTTTCAAATTGTCTACCAAAGTTTTTGTAAAGAGGCGACAGTTTTGACTGTGTCTTTGACGACTTGGAAGGATTGTTACGTTGCAAATTATATTGAAAATAAACAAATACTAAACTAGAAAATGGCCAAAAACAAAATAAAAACTTAACGTGACGTGTTGGATGTGCACCTACCAGACTGGCCCACTACAGCATTTAAATACGTTTTGAACTAAAAGTCTACGGCTCAGATACACGACGCGAGCCCATTTATTTTTAAAGAATACAGATAACAAAAGAGATGGTCTCAGACGTATACTAGCCAATATGATTTTTCCGTTGCATCACCGTTGCATTTACCGGTGCATCAAAAATGTTGGCCATCAAACCGAATTTAAACACGCTTTAAACGTCAATAATTGATACAACGCAACGTAACTGCTATGCTATAGGAACCTAGTTCCGGCTGACGACACGACTGTCACTATGGTTGCAAATCGCCTGAAACGTGGCGAATTTGACAAATACTTTCGTTCTGTTTGACAGAGTTGACGTAACAGATATAAACAGATATAAACAGATATATAAACAGATATATAAACAGATATAAACAATTTATTGATCATTTGTCTATTATACGTCACATTGCTCTTGCTTGATCCGCCATCCAAGAAGTATACAAAAAAAAAAAAAAAATTATAAATACATTATGACATTATTAGATAATTTACGAAAAAACATCAATATAATAATTAGTACCTACATATTATAAAATAAAAAGGTACAAAAAAAAATTAAAAAATTGTATCAGTCTGACTCACCATTCGCATTCTGTTTGCTCATAATTCATAAATGTTTATTCAGTTAGAGCTTATACAATTAAAATAATTACAAATGAAAAAGTTTATAAATTCAGACAAATAGGTAGACTAAAATACAAAATTAATTAAATTACATAGGTATCTTGTGTGCAAGACCTGTACACAGGAAAAGCATTGAGCTCCTCGCTCTAACTATGTAAAAACTTGTATAAAGACGCGAGGGATCGCTGTTTCGACTCGTGACACGACTGTCATTATGTTGCAAATTGCCTGACAGACGTGGCGAATTTGACAGATGCTTTCGTCCAATTTGACAGAGTTGACGTAACTCACCAATCGCATTTTGTTTGCTTTTAATTTGCTAATTGTATGTACCAATAGCAGCGCCCCGCGGTTTCACCCGCGTAAGTCTCGATCCCGTGGGAAAATCGGGATAAAAATGTGCCTTTGTGCTATTCCGAGAGTCCAGTTATCTCCATTCCAAATTTCATTCAAAGCCGTCCAGCCGTTCCAGCGTGAAGAAGTAACAAACACACACAAACACTAACTTTTCATTTAATAATGATTGAATGATAATGGTTTTTTTATGGATAGCGATGGTAGCCTAACGGTTCAATAGTGCAACTCAGAATCCAACGATACCGGGTTCGATCCTAGGCTACGCACCAATGACTTTTCAAAGTTATGTGCGGATTTCCATCGCTCTGTGCTTCGGAGGGCACGTTAAGCTGTCGGTCCCGGCTGTTATTGATTAATAGCAGTCGATAAGCCATGTCAGAGGCCCTCGGGCGGCTGGACAAACTCTGACACCAGAGGCCAGCACTACCTCATACGAAACGACGACGACGAATGGTTTTTTTCAAGCTTTTTTTAACTTACTTTCCTGTTCTCCTTGTGAAGGATAAATGTGGAAATAACGACTTCACGATTTAACTGTGGAATACTTGCCAAGTTCCGATGACAGTTCAATATTGTAGTGACAGTGAGCTAATCTGATGATGGAGACGGAAGGTGGAGAATGGAATTTCTCGATGCATGTAGTGCTGGCCATGTTAGGGGTCACAATTCCGATCACTAATAAAACCTTGATTGAAAAAAAAAAACAAAAATCTTACTTTGTATCAAAACCATTAGCTAAGAGCGAGTTGACTCGCGCACTAAGGGAACCCCGTAAAATTTTACTTTCAATTCCTTGTAGGATATGCTTTTGTCATAAAATTCAGTACCTGATCTTTAGGGTTTCACCGTATAACTTTTTAAACTATCATGGTATGCACGTAATTTTCACTAGAAGCGGGATATGTGTCGATATAAATCCACAGATAGAAAGAAAGATAGAAAGAAAGATTTTTTTTATTTTTCCCGCGTCATAACACACTCATAATACAAGAAAACAAAAACAAAAATCTACTAAGTAGGTAGGTTCTACAAGATCAGTAAGATAAATCTTAGAAAAATAAAAATAAAAAGAAATAAAAACTGTTATAAACTTTGGTAAGTTGATAGGTTGTGTGTGTTGTGTGGGGTCAAACAGGTCCCTGTCTCAGAATATGCTGCACCAGACCTAGGTTTAGTGCACCGTTGGTTTTCAGACAGGGCCTAATTATCAGAGGGGCTAGTCTGCAAATTTGACAAGCAACTTACACGGCCGTGTGGTGTACACTACACGGATTTTAGTATGGAGAAATCGAAGAGCGCCCCTAGTTGGTATAAGATTTGTCCTGGCTGGTAGCTTATTATGGAATGTGTTATTACTGGAAGAAAGCGTTTGCTGAGTCAGTCGTGGGAAGCAATGGCGGCGATGAGCTCACCACTTGTCACGTCTATATTCCACGATGGTGCAACCCACTGTGAAACGAGGCCTATTGTGGCTCTACCTACCCCTTCGGGGAAAAAGGCGTGTGTCTATGTATGTATGTATGTTTTATACGGTCCATATTTTTCAAAAACAAACCCGTTCTATTGCAATACCAGCTATAAATCACTTTCATGATGGAAACTGTTTATTATCGTCCATGAATATGGTACGTGACATATTATAGACCATCACAGTGCAATAGTTCATTGCTGAGTAAATATACTAAGAGTACTTATTCAGCAAAGTGTAGAGCAGAATCAGGAGCCAACAAGAGTAAGCAGAGAACAAAAACCTCTGCAATTCTTGATCGTACGAGGAAATTAAACAAAAAACAGCAAAAAGAGGTGGGCGACCGCTTACTCAGGTCAAAAATAAATGAACCCTTCATGGAAGTAATTAGTACGGTTCTAAATGTTGTTTTTTGTCCAGTTTTTCTGAATATCTTGTATATTTTTAAAAGTTGGGAAGCAAAAGTTGTATTTCTAAATAATTAGATAAATCAACTCATTGCATTTGCGTGAAACAAAACGCAACAAGTTTAATTACTTTCCCACAACTTCTACGCAATAAATTAAATTTTCATTTTCATAATCTTTTTTCTTTTTTTTTTATACTACTTGGATGACGGAACATGCAAGAGGCCCACCTGATGTTAAGCGGTAACCTCTGCCTATGAACAGTGCATTACCTCATAGGTCACGTCCACCTAGGACGCACCCTACGTGGCATTGCACTGCGCCCGCCACCCTGAGACATAAAGATGAAAAGTCTCAAAATATATTTAAAAAAAAAAAAAAAAAAAATAGTCTTAAAATATAATGTATGGGAGTTTGTTTCTCATTCGAATGGCACTTGGTTTACTATCGGCAGCTGGATCTTTATTTGCTGCTTCAGCTCGACATCATCATTTACGAATCTTGTACCTAAGTAGATGGTTCTCAGGTATTTTCTCAACTATAAATATCTTTGGTAGATAAAAATCCATTTTCCGTCTAGACTTCTAAGTGCATCCGATTTCCCTCGAGGCTTAGGGTTATGGCCTTATGCTCATCCACACATCATTTAATCCTGGGTTTCTAGTACGACCCGTTTCTTGAGATTATTTTCTTCCCCATATCTACAAACTATGGAATGATCTGATGAGATTACGAAGTAAATCGCTCTAAGAAAAATGTTCATAAATTACTTCAGGGTAGGCAGCGCATCGACAATACTCCCCCGGTGTTACAAGTGTCGACCACTTTACTTCAGGTAGGCCGTAAGCTAGTTTGCCTATTAGTTTCATAAAAAGGGGCTTATTTTTGGTCTGTCTCTACACGATATATAATAATAATGATAAAATATAATGATGTGTAATGATGAGTGAAAATCTCGACCCAGCGTCGGTACACTCCCGTCTGCATCAATCTATCAGCCAGACTCTTGATGATTGGTACGACACAAGTTAACTCTGAGGGGCTAGTCTGCAAATGTAACAAGCAACTTACACGGGCGTGAGGTGTACATACACGGATTTTAGTATAGAATTTGAAGTTCTGAAGGTGCCCGCTAGGGGCGCTATTTGGATTCTCCATACTAAAATCCGTGTAGTGTACACAACACGCCCGTGTATAGTTTGCTTGTCTTTGCAGACTCGAGGCTCAGAAACCCAATTCTCGTAATAAAAAATAGTCAATTTAAAGTTCGGATCATATTACGATCTAGTGTAGATGTCACAAACGTCAAAAATGGTATTCTGCTCACCTCACAATACAACGCGGAATGTGATTATATCGAAATGTGACTGTAACTTGAATGTTTCAAAGTTCTGAGAATTCTCTCTTTCACCCTTTACAATTATTATATAGCACTATCCTACTCTAATATATGGTTGCAAGATCGAAAGTAGATAATACTGTTATTATGAGGGAGCAGAATACCAATATTTCAGTCAATTCACAATACAATCTCGATTCGGTCAACTTGCAGTGTGCCTTTAAAATAACTAAGAGAATTGGGCTTCAGGACATACAGGACACGATCTCCTTCAGATATAGACGCGACTGACGAAGTTTAAATTTACATTATGTAAGTTGTACTTAGTGTTCGCACTCGGTCTCAGATCATAGATACGTGAGAGCTCTATAGCTTGGCCCACTACTCTGCCACCCATCTATTGTTCAGTGATTAAACCAATTACAGTGTATAGCCACAAATAGTTATTGCGATTTCCTTCGATTAGACGTAGGTCGTGTACGTGGGTTGATCTGTAGCCGGACGATCCAGAGATCTTGGTTTATCATTTAATCGTTTGGCTCATTTCCTATTTCCTCGTTTCCCAACAACTATATATACCACTTAGTTCTGAAATGTTTAGTTAGAAATTCGTTTTTTAACCCCCGACGCAAAAACGACGGGGTGTTATAAGTTTGACGTGTCTATTTGTGTCTGTCTGTGGTATCGTAGCTCCCGAAGGGATGAACCGTTTTTTTTTTTTGTTTGAAATGTGAATTAGTCGGTAGTTTTCTTAGCTATGTTTGATCAAAATCGGTTCAGCCGTTTCATTGCATTGAGGGTTTTTTTAATTTTTACAAAATTAATTACTTGTTAGTAATGTTGTTTAATTTGCTTAGTGTTTACTGATTAGGCGATGTGGGAGCAGAGCGACAAAGCCCTGTTTTTCTACCAATAAAAAAAAACAATAAACCTGTGTAACATTCTCTATGAGTATACAAATTAGAAGAAAGGAAGAAAACTCTAGAGATTCGAGTAATTCACAGAATGGTCTGGGATTCCTTCGATTGAGCCATGCAACTGTAATACATACATACATACATACATAGACACACGCCTTTTTCCCCGAAGGGGTAGGCAGAGCCTCAATGGGCCACTTTTCACAGTGGGTTGCACCATGGTTGTGGGAAGTCAATTTATTGAGGCAGTTCAAGGTCGTTCGTTATGGCATGCTATCGGAAAGGCCTATATTATTCAGATAGACAGATTACATCTGAATTACATACCTACTACAAATAAGTTTTTGACAAAAAAAAAAAAAAAACATGATTTTCTAACGTTAGTAATCGGATCCGTGCGCTGATCATGAGCCCAATCACTGCTAGGCTACTATTATTCATCTTATAATTCATACAATACATAATTATTTATTGTATACGAAAAATATTTATAAATACAATATTACACAAGTAATTAATTTTGTAAAAATTAAAAACTCTCAACGTCATGAAACGGCTGAACAGATTTTGATCAAACATAGCTAAGAACACTCCCGACTTATTCACCTTCCAAACAAAAAAAAACAAAATCAAAATCGGTTCACCCGTTCGGGAGTTACGATGCCACAGACAGACACACACACAGACACGTCAAACTTATAACACCCCGTCGTTTTTGCGTCGGGGGTTAAAAATACATGTGTTCAAAGGCGAGTTTAACCGTCTTTTCTGATTTCTGGCAACCCTGTTAGTGGGCCGTCCGTACTCTGCTCAAGTTATGTGATGGTGATGTCGAACAAATGGGATTAGACCGTCGGATTGACCGGGTTGCGGTCCGCAAGAAATTCCAACCATTTTTTACCACTTGAAGGCAGACCTTTCGTTGTAGTGCTACGAAACATTTTGGTTGTCATAAATTGTCCAGAAAATAAATAACCGCCTTTTCGGTAGGATTCTAGTCTTGCATCTTTATGATTTTAGGGTGTAGTAAGTAGATTGTCAGTTTTTGTCACGGGTTTAAATACCTTTTTCGAAGTTTTTACGTTAGCAGAAATCGTTAGCAGAGTAGCGTGAGAAGCAATGGCGGCGATGAGCTCACCACTTGTCACGTGTATATCCCACGATGGCGCAACCCACGGTGAAAAGAGTCCCATTCCTCAAATGCTTACCTTACCTGCTTACCTTTTCGGGGGAAAATACGTGTATTATTACTTAGTAGTGTATTTAAGTACTTTTTTTTTTTTTTTTTTATTTATTTATTGAACATGATTTACAACATATGTTTCTCACATTTAGTGTTTAAAAACCTATATTAGTTCGTTCGAATCTCTGAATTCCGGCTTTCCGTCTTTTCGGTTCAAAACATTTCGTGTACGGAGGCCTGCAAAGCTCTAAGGTTCAAAATTATCAGTTATCCATTTTCCAAGAAGTTGCTTGGGCATACCTGCCCAGTTATGATGACGGTCAAATATTATTAATATTACCATATTAATATAACTATTTAAAACATGTGTATTTTACAAGCTTTTATTTAACTTGCAATGTATGTATGTGTTATCTGGGTGGAATCCAAGTGGAATCTTGCAACTGAATTTTTAAAAAAGAAAGAAAAAACTTTTATTCGTGACTACCAACAAAAAAAAAGCAAACAAAATAACTAAATAAAAACACAAAAACAATTACACAGAGACAATAAATAAATGGCAATTTGTGCGTGTGCCTGCCGTAAGCCAAAAAAGGGTCCCCAACTCAGCGTTTGCTAGGCCGCGTTGGCAACCCAGCGCTGATCTTCCGTTGAGGCCACAGTGAACCATACGGATATCCGCTTAGGTTCCAATTGAGCGTCATGTATTCAGAAATAGGTATTAAACAAGTAATTAATTTAGTAAAATTAAAAAACCCTCACCGCAATGAAACGTCCGAACCGATTTTGATCAAACATAGCTAAGAACACTCCCGACAAATTCACCTTTCAAACAAAACAAAATAAACTAAATCGGTTCATCCGTTTGGAAGCTACGATGCCACAGACAGACACACAGACACACACACACTCACACAGACTCGTCAAACTTATAACACCCCGTCGTTTTTGCGTCGGGGGTTATAAACAGTTATCGTCAACCGATTGAGCTGAAATTTGGCATACCTTTCAAGTTCCGATGACAATACAATAATGGTGACAGCGAGCTGATCTGACGATGGAGACACTCAACGGCACTCCTCGATAGATAACAGTAGGCTGGCCGTGTTTAGTCTCATTTTGATCAGCACACGGTTACGATCACTAATTTTATAAAAGATTGTACTGAAAAAAAAAACATTAAAAACGTATTGAGTTTATTGCCACTACAATGTCAGTGACCTCTGGGTCAACTAGTTTATTCTGAGTTCCGATTCGTTTCAATAAACATATGGTAAGGTTCACACCATGCTTTAAGCTCCTATTTACCTACTCACACTTAAAAGCCACACCGATATTAGGGCAACATCGTTTCCATCGTTATTAGAAACCCTTTGAGGACTCGCAATTAGGTATTATTTATTTATTACTAGGAAATCTAGGGGGGAAATAGGGAGGGGTTAGTGATTTAGAATTGCTCAGAATTAGATTGAATAAGCTGTTCTATCGCTACGTTTGAAGGACATTTCAATGTTGAGGCCTTTTGTAATGAACGTAGATAGGTAGGTAGGAACAGTTAAAGTAAGTACGAATCTTGTAAAAACCGGCCAAGTGCGAGTTGGACTCGCGCACGTAGGGTCATTATCATCGTCCGTACCATTATCTATAAAAACAGCAAAAAAAACACCTTGGATGGGAGTCCCTTAAATGTTTATTTTATTCTGTTTTTTAGTATTTGTTGTTATAGCGGCAACAGAAATAATACATCATCTGTGAAAATTTCAACCGTCTAACTGTCACGGTTCATGAGATACAGTCTAGTGACAGACGGACAGACGGACAGACGGACGGACGGACAGCGGAGTCTTAGTAATAGGGCCCCATTTTACGCTTTCGGTACGGAACCCTAAAAAAGGTGAAATGAATGCTTTTAAGCTGGAAGCATTAATTCTTGAAAAAAGGTAAAAAATCTTTTAAAAAAAGGTGAAATAAATGCTTCTAAGCTAGAAGCATTCTTTTTTTTTTTTACAAGATTTGTAGTTTAACTATTCCCACCTAGAATACGCGTCATGTAAAAATAACGCTGGAACGTATGAAGAAGTATGACCGCCAGCGTTCTTTTTACATGAAGCGCATTATACCTATCTACGTTCATAACAAAAGGCTCAACATTGAATGAACGAATGAATGAATGAAAATAATTTAATGCACACCATACACACCAGTTAAAATAAAAATTACACACAACAAATAAATAAAAACTTGTATGTAAATGTCCTTTAAACGTAGCTATACAAGATGTATACGTAAGTAGAATCTCAGTTTGGTTATAGCAGACAGCTAAGTAATCGTTTTATCGGTAACCTAAATATAAGTCGACCTTAGTAGTAAATCAAACTGGTTACAAGTTTCTGCATAGTACAGTCCCCAGCTGTAGCTGTGGCACATCGCAGACAAGGTCGTTCAAGTCTGTCCACGAAGGTTGAATAACTTCGTTCAGAAATAAGAGTTTTCTGTCGCGCTTTACACGTTTTCTGTTCACATTACGCATCTACGATCGACAATAATGGCGTCTGTGTCCTCGAAGTGCCGCAGAATTAGCCGAAAACTATAATTATCTACTGCTAATTCTGTAGTACTTAGTAAGGTCACGAGTTCATCTCAAGTCTTTAATTAGGAAAACTTAGGGTTGAAAGATGGGGTAGACGTGATCAAATATTCATAAGAGCTTTTGCATTAATTTATGCTTCATTTTTACTAAGTCCAAGCTGCAAGAAACCTCTTTAAAGGTGTCCAGGTACCCCATTTCAGTTTAGCAAGGTACGATGGTTGGTCTTATCGCTATAAGCGATCTCTGCCAGACAACTCTCACAAAAACGCTCTACTAACAGAAATCTAAATTCCAAACTCTTAATCTTTCCCCTCTTTTTCTGTAAATAAATATAATGCTGGACTGTTCACACAACGTTATCTAGCCCCAAGCTAAGCAGAGCTTGTGTTATGGGTACTAGATAACTGATATAATTAATACAATATATTACATAGATAGATATTTTTTATTATACATAGAAAATACCCAGAACACCCGAAATACCGAGATACTTAGTTTGATCAAGTCTTATCAAACTTTTTTTTTTTCAACATTGGTAGACCTTTGCTTGACCACGATCTCACCTGCTGGTAAGTGATGATGTGGCCGAAGATGGAGCACAAAGGGCTAGAAGGCACCTATTCACTCTAGCCTTGAAAAGACCCAGATTATAGTTTTCAGGACAGACAGACGACGATAGTGTATTCCACGCTGTTGTATTTATACGTAGTTTGATCACGTCTTATCACAGAGCGATGGTAGCCTAACGGTTCAATAGTGTAACTCAGAATCCAACGATACCGGGTTCGATCCTAGGCTCCGCACCAATGACTTTTCTAAGTTATGTGTGGATTTCCATCGCACTTTGCTTCGGAGGGCACGTTAAGCTGTCGGTCCCGGCTGTTATTGATTAATAGCAGTCGATAAGCCATGTCAGAGGCCCTCGGGCGGCTTGACAAACTCTGACACCAGAGGCCAGCACTACCTCATACGAAACGACGACGATCACACCTTGATGTTTATTCTCCATTGTAAGAAAGGCTCAGAGGGCAGTTATTCTCACAAGCTCACTACAAAGCCGCGTCTAAAGGCCAGGGCCAGACCGCGGCGCGTGCGCAAGGTTCCTTCCTTCCGGTTCGAGATTACGACTACAAAATTTACTTTTTATTTCATGTAAACCATTCTTGTACCTACTAAATGTTATAAAGATAAGATTTGGGGGCTATGGAGCTATGGGTATTTTGAGTTTTTTTTTAACATTCTGTTTTTTTTAAGGTTTTTTTTTTTTTTTTAACATTGATACACCTTTGTTTGACCACGATCTCACCTGTTAGTAAGTGACGATGTGGCTGAAGATGGAGCACAAAGGTCTAGAAGGCACCTATTCACTCTAGACTTGAAGAGACCCACATTATAGTTTTCAGGAAAGACAGACGGCGGCAGTGTATTCCACTCCTTAGCAGTTCGCAAAAGTAGTACCATTTAGTAGTTTTTTACCTTACCCTATTACTAAGGCTCCGCTGTCCGTCTGTCTGTCTGTCCGCCTGTCACCAAGCTGTATCTCATGAACCGTGATAGTTAGGCAGTTGAAATTTTCACAGATGATGTATTTCTGTTGCCGCTATAACAACAAATACTAAAAAAACAGATTAAAATAAATATTTAAGGGAGCAACCCGGCAACATACAACAAATGTTTTTTTTTGTCGTTTTTATAGATAATGGTACGGAACTTAGCGTTTTTTTTTTTGTCTGTACGGAACCATTTGTGCGCGAGTCCGAATCCGTGTGTGCTATAAAATAAATCTTTATTCTTTACTCTTACATTTTCAAGACTGAAAAGACACAGTATACCAAGTCTAGTG
Source organism: Operophtera brumata (assembly GCA_932527175.1). NCBI lineage: Eukaryota > Metazoa > Arthropoda > Insecta > Lepidoptera > Geometridae > Operophtera > Operophtera brumata. The sequence goes on along the minus strand of OW052228.1, from coordinate 4,347,753 downwards.
GAAAGATTCACAGAGAAAGATTGAGAGAAAACTCACTGGACTTATCTTTCTCCATTCAGCACAAAAAACGGATCAAATCGGACAGCAAATTGGATTATTGTTATTAAAACAGATTGCCAAGAAGCAGAATACATAACAAAAAAAAAAAAAAAAAAAAAAAATTCTTTACTCTACTTTATTTATGAACGAAATTATTAATATAAAACAAGTATAGGCATTCGCCCTACACTTATCTGGACTGACAACCGTCGGGGAATGTAGGTTCTCGTGTGGTGACCTTGAACCGGACGACGAATTGTTGGAAGGTCCCAATCTCGGTGGACTGACGACTTTTATAAGGACGCGGGAAGTCAGTGGATGGGGGCGGCTCAGGACCGTTTGTCGTGGAATTATGGAGGCTTAGATCCAGTAGTTTACTTTTACAGGCTGATGATGAGGATGATGATGACGCATACATATAGCGTTGTAAACCTCCACAACCTTCTCCTAATCACAGGAGATTATATACAGCTACAATAACTATGTATCATTTTAAGCCATGATCATCAGCAACAAGTATTTTGTAAAAATTAAAAAACCCTCCACGCAATGAAACGGCTGAACCGATTTTGATCATACATAGCTAAGAACACTCCCAACTAATTCACATTTCAAACAAAAAAAAACGGTTCATTCGTTCGTGAGCTACGATGCCACAGACAGACACACCCACACACACCTACACACACACACACACACACAGACACGTCAAACTTATAACACCCCGTCGTTTTTGCGTCGGGGGTTAAAAAGGGACCAGATCACTGCTGTAGCACAGATGGCACTGTAGTATCATGGCAGTTTTTGCCAATGGGTTTATATTCCATCTAAGTAGAGCGAGTCATCTGTAGATCTAGGAACAACTGTAAAGTTGACCACAGTCTTCAAAATAAATGGGATCAGTGGGTCTGAGCCGTAGATAAACGTCATTTCCTACGTCATTTTCTACGTCATTTCCTTGCATCCGTTGCATCAAAAATGCTCTCTCCTCTCTTCTTATAATGGCTTCTGAGGAGTGCTCCAAACAATTTCGCGACTGACTCACCTTCACACTGCTCTGTCACACTGGTGTGATGGTGAGGAAGAAAACTTACTCCACGTAACACTAGTATTAAAGATTCTAACCTTTAATAAACTTTAATAGACATTCCTAACCTCAACACCGTCGCTTCTCTGTCACACTGGTGTGATGGTTAGGAAGAAAACTTACTCCACTTAACACTAGTATTAAAGATAGGAAAACGCATTCCTAACCTCAACACCGTCGCTTCTCTGTCACACTGGTGTGATGGTGAGGAAGGAAATTTCTTCTACGTAATATTTTCGCCAATGTGATATAATTATATTTTTTATAGTCAAGTCGTCAAGAGTCTCCGCTAAGTCATAGCCCAGTTTAAATGATAGCAGAAAACAGAGTATTTACGGGAAAAATCCACCATTTAGAAAAGATACGCAGTACACTTTAATGTAACTACATCACATATGTGCTATTTATCCAAGTTACACCGGTTAAAATGCAACTTAATACAATACATTACACAGAAAGATCTTTTTTATTATACATAGAAAATACCCTGAACAAATATCTGCGATCGCACAAACATTTGTTCCGAGGCGGGAATCGAACCCGCAATCTCCTGCGTCGCAGGCCAACCTTCGCCCGCCGGGCCACAGAGGACGTAGACTGAAGAGCAACTTGAAGTTACAGACGTTTAAAACGTCAAAAAGAAAACCTCTAGGCGTAGACAGAGATTCTCGTTCTACGCCTCTATAGGTTTGTCAAACACGACATTTTCAAGGTCTTGTATATTTATATAAATACTTCGAGAATTAAAAAAAAATGTCTTAATCAAAGTATAAATATGTCGAATTCGACATTTGTCTATTAGTACGGGAATTGGGTCCCTCTAGTTGGCGTAATTGGACCTTATTCTCTTCAGTAAGATCAATGTGACTCGAACCAGCTGCAACCAGACTGACATCGCTAATACCGGAACGTCATTAATTTATAAGTTAGGAATGTAAATGGCCCTCAGGAGGGCAATTCTCGTGCTTTAGAGATTAAGTCGAATTCGACATATGTCGAAAAAAGATGGCGAATGTTGAATAAAATCTTAATTTGCTATTCTCGTGATGTCACAAATAGACATAAGACGACCAAAATCATTCAAATCGAATACGATTTGATGGTTATTGTGACATGTTCGTGAATTTTTTTGTAGACATTCATGCTTCGACATTATCTCTAATTTAGAGATAATCTCTACAATCCGAGAATTGCCGTCCTGATACCATACGCATACCAGTGCTCAGTGAAGCCATGGGTGAAAGAGGCCTTGTAGGACCCGGCGCCATCAAACTAACTAACCTCTCGTCTCTTTACTATTTTTTTATTTTAAATTATAATGTTAAAATATTTTTAAAAGACTAGAGGGTCTTCTCTTCTTTTTAATAGACGATGGATAGATATATATAGATAGAGTTTTTTAAATACCTAATTGTATTTAATATCATCAATATACATAAAATCATTGAGTGACTGACTACTGACTGACTGACTGACTGATTATCAACGCATAGCATAAACCGAAAATCCTAGAGACCTGAAATTTAGAGGTACGTTCTTTTTGTGGTCTATAGGGTGCACTAAAAAAGGAATTCCAGAAATTCAACCCCCAAGAGGGTGGAGTGATATGGATAGTGCTTAAGTTTGTCCTAATGGTGTTTAAGTTTGTATGGAAAAGTACACGCGGACGAAGTCACGGGCATTCCACTAGTTATTTATAAAATGTAAAATAAATAATGCTGGACAGTTCGTACAACATTATCTAGCCCTGAGCATGTGTTATGGGTACTAGATAACTGATATACTTAATACAATACAACACATAGTTTTCTTTTAAATTATACATTGAAAATACCCAGAACACCCTGAACAAATATCTGCTATCGCACAAATATTTGTTCCGAGGCGGGAATCGAAACCGCAACCTCCAGCGTCACAGGCGAATCTTCGCCCGGCGCGCCACAGAGGTCGCCGTCGTATATCGTAGAACTAACAGTGAAAGCTCGAGCGATTGTGATGGATGAGGTGCATACAAGGGTGACATTGAACACACTATCGTCGTCGTTTCGTATGAGGTAGTGCTGGCCTCTGCTGTCAGAGTTTGTCAAGCCGCCCGAGGGCCTCTGACATGGCTTATCGACTGCTATTAATCAATAACAGCCGGGACCGACAGCTTAACGTGCCCTCCGAAGCACAGAGCGATGGAAATCCACACATAACTTAGAAAAGTCATTGGTGCGGAGCCTAGGATCGAACCCGGTATCGTTGGATTCTGAGTTGCACTATCGAACCGTTAGGCTACCATCGACTACTATGACATCATCAGACTCAGCAGGGCATTATATGATTGACTTGTATTGTGCCACAGAGTACCAAGCACTACCTCTGCTGTGAAATTATTTTATGTCAGTCATAGATACCTACAGCATTTATTACGAAGCATAAATGCCTTGGTAACACACATCTAGAACAATAACTTTTTTGTGAAAAATATATTTTTAACCCCCGACGTAAAAACGACGGGGTGTTATAAATTTGACGTATCTGTGTGTGTGTGTGTGTCTATCTGTGGCATCGTAGCTCCCGAACGGATGAACCGATTTATTTATTTTTTGTTTGAAAGTTGAATTTGTCGGGAGTGTTCTTAGCTATGTTTGATCAAAATCGGTTCAGCCGTTTCATTGCATCGAGGGTTTTTTAATTTTTACAAATTTAATTACTTGTTCAATACAAGCTTTCATAAAATTAGTGATCGTAACCGTGTGCTGATCACAATGAGCCTAAACACGACCGGTCTACTGTTATCCCTCGAGGAGTTCCGTTGTCCAACTTCCGTCTCCATCATCAGATCAGCTCGCTGTCACCATAATATTGCATTGTCATCGAAACTTGACAGGTATGCAAAATATCATCCCAATCGGTTGAAGATAACTGCTTTAAAAATCATTTGCAAGATTCCACCCGGACAAACATACATTGCAAGTTAAATAAAAGCTTCTATTAACAAACTATACAAAATCGTGTAAAAAAGTCGAGAAACCTCAATAATTGACTTTTCCGTTATTTTTGCCACCATTCCAAATTTCTGAATTGTGAGGTAACTGGAAGTACCCTTGAGATTTTTCATGTTCATGAAATCATTTATAGAATTTAGAACTTGTAATGCAAGTGACTCGTTTCATTCTTACTACTGACTACAGCCTGACGTCGAACAACGAACAACTGTGTTAGAGACAATTGAATTTGGGAGGCACAAAACACAGTTATAGAGTTCCAATGCTTTTACTACAGTCTGAAGCAGCAGTGGAATTCAGAGTGCATAGGCGTACAGTTCACGGTTGTTGAACAGTAAAGTACGCTCCGCAAATCGGATAACTCTGAATTTGTTGAGCGTTTTGGCAAAATGCGCACGGCTCGGTACCATCCTTACCTCATTAGTATACCCTCTATTCGTACTAAACGTGTCAGTTCTACCTTTATAATGCGAACTGCTAAGGAGTGACACAAACTACCGTCGTCTGTCTTTCCTGAAAACTATAATCTGGGTCTCTTCAAGGCTAGAGTGAATAGGTGCCTTCTAGACCTTTGTGCTCCATCTTCGGCCACATCGTCACTTACCAACAGGTGAGATCGTGGTCAATCAAAAGCATATAAAAAAAAAAGGAACTGTAGTTATCGAACCTAGTGGAAGAACCAGTGTGGTAACATCATGTCAAATACCCCTGTCGCACCCGTGCCTGTACACGTTGGTAACGGTACCATCGAAATTGTTGACCACTAACTATTTTGGTCAGAAAACTATTCAACTAGGTATGTCAAAGACAAAGGTCATCCGAAGAATCCAACTTGGATGGACAGCATTCGTGGAACTTCACCATATATTTTCTTCACAGTGACAACGCAGAGCCTCTAGACGAAAGTCCTATAACCAGTCGTGTTGCCAGTGATGACTTACGATACTGAAACGTGGTCGCTAACTATTACCCTCATACACAAGCGAGATGAGCTATGCTCGGTGTTTTACGTGATAGAAACGGATTGAGGCAATCTGTAGTAGAACCAAAATCATAGACATAGCTCTCATAATTATCAAATTGAATTGGCAATGGGCAGGTCATATAGCTTGCAGAAATGACAACCGTTTAGTGGAAGGTGTAAAAAGTAAATATTAAAAGGAAACCGCAAATCGATGTACAGGATAACCGTTTGGTACAATCATTTTGACGACCTCTGTGGCGCGGCTGGCGATGGTTCGCCTGCGACGCAGGAGGTTGCGGGTTCGATTCCCGCCCCGGAACAAATATTTGTGCTTTTGAAACTATCATGGTTATGTACATAATTTTCACTAGAAACGGGATATTTTTTTTATATAAAACTCAAAAATCATGGTAAATATCCCGTTTCTAGTGAAAATTAAATATTTGTGCGTTCTGCAGATATTTGTTCAGGGTGTTCTGGGTGTTTTCTATATGTATAATAAAAAATATCTATCTATGTATTGTATTATATTAAGTATACCAGTTATCTAGTACCCATAACACAAGCTCTGGCTTAGCTTGGGGCTAGATAATGTTGTGAGAACTTGTCCAGCATTATTTATTTATTTATTTATTTATTTATTTTGAGCTGCAGTTCTTAAAAATATTTCCGGGAGGACAGTAATGACGTTACCAAGTTTTTGTATAGGAATTGTTTTGTTTTTTTTAGAAATCTGTCGTGTGTGGTATCAAATGAAAGGGTTTCGTGAACCTGTTCATGAGCTATCAAGGTGCTTGAGTGGCGACGCAGACGCAGAGTAGGAATAGGGTCCCCTCTCTCGATGTACCAAATACATTATAAAGGTCGCGGGACGTCGGTAGATGGAGGTGGCTCAAGACCAATTCTCGTAGCATTCTGTGGAGGAATTGATTATATTTCTCTGTGGCACATTTCATGTTATCCGGGTTATCCGTGTCGCTCCCGCTATATTTAATGATGGTGCTATACAAAGCCCACGTTGCCCACGATGTGCCAGAGCAAGAGCCAGCAACTATACCCAGATGCTACAAGCTTAAGGTGGGGTATGCCGCAAAATTCCTAATCTTAGATTTAATTTTTAAAAGAATAAATCAAATACAATATTCAAATTATAAATATGTATGGATTCTACATTATAATTCAGTACAGGGATCATTGTACCAGAAACACGATAGGACAATATTTTCACGATATAAAAAAAAAACAAAGTTACGTCTATTATTGATTCGTCAATTGTTACGTCATCCTAGATTCGATTGTTTGTTAAAATGGGGCATATAATTGGGTAAAAATTTAGATAAATAAAATCAATACAAAAAAGCCGAGTGTTTACTGTAGGGGTTTTGTATAATTACAGGTATCTGTATTTTACGAGATATTCAATAAAAACCGCTTTTAGAGCGGCGCCAGGCGTCTATTTCATTTGAAGATTTCTGCCTGGGTTGGCGCAGCCTTAAGGGTTGGCGCATCGCCCAAGATTTAAAGATATGGGCGCTAGGTTACATGTTCTAAGATCTTCACACAACGTGTTACGTCAATGTTTTAGGAACAAGGAGAGCGTTTAGAACCTTTGCCAAAATGTAACATGTTGATATTGTAGAGTTTGAATAGGAAACCTTTTGGCTTGGTAGGTAGGTGGTTCGTTTTGCTAGTGAGTTTGTTTGTTTGGGTCTGTTCAAGCACACGGGTTGTTGTTATGAAAAGTCCTTTATTATTTGAGGAATTTAATTATTATTCCAGCATAATATTATCACAGCTTTCGAAGTTTGTAAACTAAAATAGGTACTACGTATATTCAAGGTTCATCATCGCGATCATCATCATCAGGCTACAGAAGTCCACTGCTGGATCTATGTCTAATAATGTATAAGTAGTTTTATTTTTTTTAAATACTACCTGAATGACGGAACAAGCAGATGGCCCACCTGATGTTAAGCGGTAACCTCTGCCTATGAACAGTGTATTACCTCATAGGTCACGTCCACCTAGGACGCGCCCTATGTGGCATTGCACTGCGCCCGCCACCCTGAGACATAAAGATGAAAAGTCTCATGTACCTGTAATTTCAATGTCTATGTCTAGTATGTTTATTTATTTATTTATATTTACCTTAATTAGAACGACAAACCGTAATCAATTACACTAATTAAAGGGTATCTACATACAATTAGGTAAATTTCAAATTAACACATAATAATTAAATCGAGTGTGCTTAAAATATAGTCACAAAAATCAACCAATAAAAACCAAAGGTTAACTTTAAATAAAAAAATCAAAATATAAGTCAATAGTCAGATGTAAAGTGAATCAGCAAAAGTTCATAAGACAGCACAAGCTACGCTTCTAAACGGTGCCATACACAGCCTTCCACACTAATATTATAAAAAGGAAAGATTTGTATTTTTGTGTGTATGTTTGTAATGAATAAACTCAAAAACTACTGTGCCGATTTCAAAAATTATTTTACCATTGGAAAGCTACGTTCACCCTGAGTGACATAAGCTAGGGCATAGGCCAGGGGGGTTAGGAGGGGGGGGGCTGTTTTTCATCCTGAAACTACCCCTGCGAAGCCGGGACGAGTCGCTAGATTTTATTACGTTAAAAAAAACAAGGTTTATAAGATTACTAGCGACTCGCTCCGGCTTCGCACGGGTAGCCCCCGGTGAATCCCCCCCTCCTAGGGGGAGGGCCCCCTTATGTCAATTTCCTGGTTCAAAGCTACCTCCCCACCAATTTTCAGCCAAATCGGTTCACCCGTTCTTGAGTTATAAGTGGTGTTAGTTACACCACTTTGTTTTATATATATAGATTTAAAATGATCCTTGTATGAATAAAATAGTTTTGAATTTGAATTTGACGTTCTCCATATCTACTTTATAATTAATTAATTAAAAAGTTAAATTTAAAAAAAAAATAGTTAAGTTAAATTAATTAATTAGTTAGTTTTTTAATTTTATTTCTTTCTTTTCTTTTATTTCTACTTGCTACAGTTTTGATAAACTGTATCGTGCATAATCATTTTCAGACTGATGCCATCAAAAAGACATCAACATTCTTTGAAACATCTGTTGCTTTAATGAATAGTTTATTACATTTGATGTTTGCGTCAAACAAGGATAAACAACAGTAGCTTCTACATGTTTATGCTTAATTTCGGTCGTGTACAAATCACCTTATAAAAAACACTAAAACAGGTACCTAATCAATTAATTAAATTCACTGCTAGGCTACCATTAATCATCGAGGAGTCCTCCAACTTCCATCTCTATCATCAGATCAGCTCGTTGTCACCATAATATTGTATTGTCATTGGAACTTGATAGGTATGCCAAATTTTATGTCAATCGAATATCGGAAAGTTGTAGAAAATTCGATCGCCAGATGTGTCCCCCACTGAGAGGAAAGCAATCTAAAAAGTAACAGCTTGTAAAAAGACTTGTTTCTTTAAGTTTTTTTATTTTTTAATATGTATTTATATACCTTTGTTTGACCACGATCTCTCCTGTTGGTAAGTGACGATGTGGCCGAAGATGGAGTACAAAGGTCTAGAAGGCAGCCTTGAAGAGACTGAGATTATAGTTTTCAGAAAAGACAGACGACGGTAGTGTATTCCACTCCTTAGCAGTTCGCATTATAAAGGTAGAACTGAAACGTTTTAGGTTAGGTAGTTATGCCTTGTTTTTGTGTGTCTCATCGGCCTCTTTTTTCCTAAGCATTTCAACCTAAATTTAACACATTTTCTTTCACATTGCCAAGACAATATACCTAAAGTTTACTCACATACTACTTGCCAGCACATCACTTGAAGTCGTCAACGCTCAAACGAAATGATCTTGATTATTATACTGATGCTGATTCGCTGATGAGCTGGCGTCATTTGTCGATTAATAATCATAGCCCGACAACAGATGGCGCCGACCGGCAAGACGAAAAACTATAATCTGGGGGCTTAGTACGAGAATTTTATAGTTTTCGAAACTATATATGAAGTTTCGTTTCCTTCCATACATTTACTTGCAGCGTCCAGCGAAAACGAGGAGAAAACTAAGTACGCTGTCATAAACGAAACTTCATATAGTTTCGAGTACTATCAAATTCTCGCACTACGCCCCCAGTGCGAATTGCGAGTACTCATTGTACTGAGACGTACAGCATGAAAGCAGCGTACAGGGCTATGGAGTTGCACTATGTGATAGAACCCAAAACGGGGTGATACGTAGAAAAACGATGATCACCGGCTCAGCATCAGCTCAGAATTATAGACTTGAAGTGGTAATGGGCTGCTAATATAGAGCGCAGGGAATAAAGGTTCGAACTGGACTACGTAGTGGAAGGGCCCCCTCTCCATGACCCGTATACATTTTGAAGATCGCAGTAAGGGTGGATGGAGATGGCTTATACACCTTTCATCGTGGACTTTACAGATCATCTTTTTACGTTCGGCTGAATCCATTGATGTTTTTATAAAGTGCCTTTTCGACCCTGCTGTCATTTCTTTTAAAAGCCTCATTCTCTTTCTAGCTTCTTCTAAGATGCGATCTGAATAGTAATGGATTATTATTTATGAGATATTAGGTAAAATATTCGACTCGTCAGTCACAAAACAAACAATAGCTCAGACTGGACAAGACTTCGGCAATATTTTGTTAATGCCAATCTATTGAGTTATGACGTAGCGTGCAAAAACAGTGTCTGCTATTAACTTACCACACAAGTGACGCCTGGAACGAATCCTACTAGATATTCACATTCACTTGAAATTTACGCTCATTCGTATTATAATTTGCTATATTCATTCCTTTTTCACGAGTTTGTCCGTGAGATTTCAATGTTAACTAAAACTTAAGGTTATGTAACATGATTTTTGCAATAGGTACTTATTGGAAGTCACTTGTTGAATCCTAACGTCAGAATAAGCTCCTATTAAATTGAATTGATTGAACCCTTACCTTTATTTAAAAAGAAGTTAAGAAAATATGTATATGATAAGATTTTTTAAGTAACCACTGGAATATTATTACCTAGTTAGCTATGATCCTAGTTTTTAAGCTCAGTATAAGCGAACCGTGTTCTTTATGAGTAATAAATTTCTTTAACCACATTATCTCCCGGCATCGAGATTTTATCATGGCTCTTCCGAGCACCGTGACAAAGCTCATCCGCACATCATAGCGCATCATAACCCTGGGTTTCTCGAACGACTCGTTTATCGAGATCATGCATACCTACAAACTATGGAATGAGTTTCCATCTTAGGTTTTCACGCTTCGTTAAGTGCCGCTTCAAGTTTTTTTTAATAAATTCCTTCAGTGTAGGCAGCGCATCGACAGTACCCCCGATGTTGCCGGTGTCTATACGGTGACCGCTTTACATCAGGTGGGCCGTGCCGTAGGAAGCAAGTTTGCCTAGTGGTTTCATTAAAAAAACTCCATTAAATTTTGTATACATGATCAATTATATTAAGTAATATTATCTTGACTGATTTGATCTAGATCCGCCAGTTATCAGTCTTTTATAAAATTGTATGGTTTCCAAATCACACCAAAATAAATATTTGTATGGAAATCTTATAGCCCATGCTAGTTTAATTTTATACAATTAAGGTCGATGCGCACGCTTGCGGCGCGAAATTCAAATTTTTTGGTGTTTTTAGCCCTTTACAGGTCATCAACACTTCTTCAGATAACGAAAGTTGAGTTCGCGACAACTAGGAGACTTAACACACATGTTTTAATTGATAGTATCTCATAAATATCATCAGTTTAGCTATGATACCCCTAAACACATTTTTACAGTGTTTTTGTTTGTTTAGGGGTATCGTAGCTAAACTTATGATATTTATGAGATACAATCAATTAAAAAATGTGTGTTAGGTCTCCTAGTTGTCGCGACCTCAACTTTCGTCATCTGAAGAAGTGTTGATGACCTGTAAAGGGCAAAAAACACCAAAAAATTTGAATCTCGCGCCGCAAACGTGAGCATTCACCTTAAGTGAGAAACTGGCAAGCCACAAGTATTCTTGTGTCTTCAAAATTTCATTGAATTTAATGAACTAAATCCAAAAAATAGTTTTTTATTTTATTATGGAGCGGGCTTACGGTTCAGATAATTCATTAATAATTCATTCAAATAATTCATCAGTTCTCTGAATGTTGACATGTCATTTAGCGTGACAGATTTTGATGGTATTTGGTGTGCGTTTAGATGGGGGGGGGGGGGGGGGGGGGGGTTGGAAAGGGGGGCGAGTTGCTATTACAATCTAAAGTTACCGAGTAAAATGCATAAAATGCAAACATTCTCTATGTAAAGATTGCGTTTGATAACACAATTAACATTAATGACCATCCGTATCGTTTTCACGCTAATTGACTTCATTATGTGGAATATGTGGTTTCAAATCGTATTTTATGTGAGCTGGCAGCAGGTAGGAAATATTATTGTTACGAGAGCGCTCGTACAGAGCCTCAAGTCTGCAAAAACAAGCAATAACACGGGCTTGTGGTGTACAAGCCAGTGTATGTCAATTTCCATACAAAAATCCGTATTGTACACCACACACTATAGTGCGCGTCATGTAAAAAGAACGCTGGGGGTCAAGCTTCTACAGGCGTACTATGTACAAAAAGAACGCTGGAACGCCTGTTCTTTTTGTACATTGTTATACTATAATTGTACATTATTTGTAGTAAACTAGGTAGGCACTCATTCAATGCATACGTATACATCTCTTATATAAGTAGGTATAGTACGCGTCATGTAAAAAAGGACGCTGGAACGCCTGAAGAAGCTTAACCGCCAGCGTTCTTTTTACATGACGCGCACTATACCAGAGGGTAGGCTTTGCCTGAGAGCCTTCCACCGAGTTACAATGAGCATCCTTCTCTATTTTGGGGCACATAAATTACTATTTTGGCAATTACGTGTCACTAGTCGTAGTGAGTACCCAAAAAAACTTTTGTTTCCCGCTTATTCCCTCAGAGAAATGGAGTCTTCCGTAGCACCTACGTGCTACGGTAAGGTTCTACCACGTTCGACGGTAGATTTTCCTCAGACTATTCATCTAATTTTTGACTGAATAACATGGACCATATTGAGAAACAATCGTAGGTATCAGAGGTTTTGTTAGGTGGTGGAATACATCAGGAAGAAAGCCGGAGTGGGTTTGAGGGTCATGAAGTTGGACTCACGTCATAATGTGAGCTGTAGCTCATTTATGGTGAGAAAATGTGAAGACTTACTTGAGCCCTGACTTCTGGCCGAAAGGGGTGAAGTTCCGGCGGTTCCAGGGACGCCTGTCACGTGATCCCCGGGCCGCGACGCGTCGGCGATCACACGTGTGTTAGATTAAGTAATAAATAAAGTGTTTTTTTTTATGTGTATGTTAGTTTCTAAGGTATTTATGTTGATATGGGCTTACTGTTTAGGTTTAGTGCATTTCTCAGCATGCCTGAAATAAAGATTTTGAATTTGAATTTGAATTTGAATTTGTTATTTTTTTCTGTCTAGAAAATATTTGTCCAGTGATGTTCTTGGCTTACACTGATCCCTCGGAATAAGAATGTTGTTAGTATCCATGCATATTTTTTAATTTCAATATTGTACTTGATTTCGGCCCGTAATATCAATTACAGTTGAATATACAATTGTAAGTTTAAACTATTTCTGTCCATTGACAGAAGAAGTTTAAACTTGGAATGATGGATTAAACTGCCATTGATACTACGGGTCCGGCCCGTAATATGAGACTTACGGCTTGGGCCCGTAATACCAAGTTTAATTTAATTTAAATTAGTATACTTAAACCATTACAGTCCATTGTCAAAATATCTTAAAAGGCTGTTAAGAGTCTAGTAGGCTTTTTTTAATGTATTTTCAGCAAAATCTACACAGTTGATAACAAAAAAAACATCATATTTTCAGGGCATTATCGAGCCCAAATAATAATTTCGATAAATTTTCTCGATAAAAAGAAATCGTGAACAATGCTCTTATAACGTAAATATCTTAGTTACTTATCAGCGTAAATTGATAAAATTAATAACAGTAACAAATAATATTGTTTTAGAGGGAATGGTCGTTTTTTTTTTTTTTTTTTTTTAATGTAATAATTTGACAAACAAGCAGACCCGCCTGATGTAAAGCAGTCACCGCCGCCTATCTGCAACATCCACGGTATTGCAAACGCGCTGCCTACCATCAAGAGCCCTATTGATATTTCTCTTGAATTTACCCATATTGTAGCCCTGTGGGAAGACATCCAACGGGAGCTCATTCCACGCCTTGCAGGTGCGCGGAAGAAACGAGCGCGTGAAACGCACTGTGCGAGACCTCTACGCATCCAAAATGTGCGGGTGAGCTCGCTCACGATGGCGGGATGTTACGATTAGACAGCAAATATAAGGTAAAAAAAATTAAAAAAAAATTGTTTAAATACAGTTTTTCGTGATTTTCGTTCACTTTTCGTAGCGCGAGCGCTGCTCTGTCACTTTCTAACTTACATTAACTTTTACTGAGTCAGATAGTGACGGGGCTTGGCTGTTGTCTGTCTCAAACTGCTATTGATATAACGGGGCTTAGGCTGTGCGTAAATAGTCGGTCAGTGAGTTAGTCAGTCAGTTAGTCAGTCATGATTTCATTGATATTGATTTGCTCTGATTCAGTCGTCTTCCCTCGATCTTAATTTTTCACAGAACGTTGTTAGGTAAGAAATTAAATGAGCTCATTGTACAACGATAGCAATACGTTGGATTACCCACTAATTAACATTGCTATTAATAGCTGTCGCTGGGATTGTAGACAATTAGTCTCTTTGAATAATACCTGTGACTAGTTACTTCACTTGGATATGCTTTTTGGGTTAAACAAGGTTTTAGCGTACTCCTGATCTGGCCGTTGGAAATAAGTACCTAAATACAAAGATCAATAAGTTTAGCGACAACCTCCGTTGTGACACCGCAAGAGGTGCGGATTCGAAACCCACTGCGTGACAAATGTTTGTATGATCTCCAAATATTTGTTCCTGAGGGCTTATTATAGGTTTTTGCATTTTGTATCCCGACTATCGAATTGCGAGTCGTTTTTTTTAACCCCCGACGCAAAAACGACGTGGTGTTATAAGTTTGACGTGTGTGTGTGTCTGTCTGTGGCATCGTAGCTCCCGAACGGATGAACCGATTTCGTTTTTTTTTTGTTTGAAAGGTTAATTTTTCGGGAGTGTTCTTAGCTAAGTTTGATCAAAATCGGTTCAGCCGTTTCATTGCGTTGAGGGTTTTTTTTTTTTTTTACAAAATTTATTACTTCTTTTTATTATAATATACCCAGTGACTGTCACGCAATAAAGATGAATCAAACGCCATATATTTGATCAAAATATTTTCAGCCGTTTAGTACTTACAAGGGAACATAGGGAAAAACGGGCATTTTTTTTTTAAATTTAGTTTAACCAACAGCGTTCAGTAGTCCAAATAACAAATACAAAATAAAAAAGTATGGGTGTATTTATATGTGTATGTACATACATACATACACCCAGGTAAAACACATAACCCTCCTTTTTTGGCTTCGCTGCAGTCGAGTAATAAAATCTTTTGTAAAGTCTGGGCACTCACGTGAGCACCCGTAATCGTAATGGAACCCGTAGATAGCACCCGAAGGTAATGAAGTAGCGAAGTAGATAAGTATTACGAGATTGCTTTCATTGCAAAACCAAATGGTCCAGATCATGCAATGGTGATTCATAGTACTAATACTGATGTTGCAAGAAGATCTAAGGTATTTAAGCGGCTGTCAAGAGACAAATAGGCTTTTTTAACGTAGTAAAACAAAAATAATATGTTAATCTTCATCATATTTCTCAGGGAATGATCGAGCCCAAAACAGAATTTCGATAAATCTTGATAAAAAAAATCGTGAACTAAAACTCTACAATAAATAAATGATTACATTTATTTACAGAAAGAATAATACAAGGTATGTACAAAATACATATGAAACAGTTGTGCTACCTGAAGACCGCTGCTAGCGATATAAAGGTAGCTCAACAAATAAATAAATAATAAATAAATATTGCTGGACAGTTCACACAACATTATCTAGCCCCAAGCTAAGCTGAGCTTATAACGTAAATATGACTATTCACTATCAGCGTACATTGATAAAATTAATAAGAGTAACAAATAATATAATTTTAGAGAGCATGGTCGATTTATATTTTAAATTACGCAGTAAATATTTGTTTAAATACCGTTTTTCGTGATTTTCGTTCACTTTTAGTAGCACGAGCGCTGTTCTGTCACTTTCTAACTTACCTGAACTTTACTGAGTCAGATAGTGATGTAATTTATCTGTTGTCTGCCTCAAGTACCAAGTATGTAGCTACGTAACACCGTGGCAAAGTTATTAGTTACACACATGACCGTTGCCTTAAAATACCTGGTAAAAGTAGACACGGGCGTATAAATAAATAAAAATAAATGCCGGACACAGTTCACACAACATTATCCAGCCCCAAGCTAAGCAGAGCTTGTGTTATGGGTACTAGATAACTGATATACTTAATACAATATATTACATAGATAGATATTTTTTATTATACATAGAAAATACCCAGAACACCCTGAACAAATATCTGCGATCGCACAAATATTTGTTCCGAGTGCGGGAATCGAACCCGCAACCTCCAGCGTCGCAGGCCGAGCTTCGCCCGCCGCGCCACAGAGGTATTTCTACGACCGTGGTCTGTCCGGCCTAAGAATAGACCCCTCCGTCTCCTCCCGTGGATGTCGTAAAAGCCAACTAAGCGATTACCCGGACTTGTTGATAAGATTCGTTTGTATAAGAGTTGTCCTGGCTGCTAGCTTATTATGGAATGTGTTATTACTGGAAGAAAGCGTTGGCAGAGTCAGTCGTAGGAAGCAATGGCGGCGATGAGCTCACCACTTGTCACGTCTATATTCAACGATGGTGCAGCCTACTGTGAAAAGAGGCCCATTGAGGCTCTGCCTACCCCTTCAGGGAAAAAGGCGTGTGTCTATGTATGTATGTTTGTATTGATTGTGCAACAAAACCAACAAACATTGGCGCTTACAGATTTTTTGTTCAAAATAAGTCCTTTATACCCTAGATCCACGGAATGGCATGTCATGTCGTCGTGTTGTTTAAAGTTGAGCTCAAACTTGAAGATTCAGCATCAGTAGTACCCTAGATCCTGTTCATCCTATGCTGGTCATCATCAGACACTAGCGACTGATGTCTAGCCAAATTACAATTTTAAACTCAAATTGAAGGTTCACCTGACACCTGACTAGGACACCTGGCAAGAAGAGGTGATGATAGGTGGAGTAAGGCGCTAACTGAATGGCGTCCAAGAACTGGGTACAGAAACGTTGGTCGTCCAGCAGCTAGATGGGCAGACACAATTTTAAACTCAAATTGAAGGTTACCTGACACCTGACAAGGACACCTGGCAAGAAGAGGTGATGATAGGTGGAGTAAGGCGCTAACTGAATGGCGTCCAAGAACTGGGTACAGAAACGTTGGTCGTCCAGCAGCTAGATGGGCAGACGATATCGCATGCGTCGCGGGCCGAACCTGGATGAGACTGGCATGGGACCGTAAGGAATGGCACAGGCAAAGTGGGTGAAGTCAGGCTGTGGATGATGATGATGATGAAGGTTCAAGCAGCAAAAATACCTGAGTTCCCTTTAATAAAGTGTTGCGAGCTGATGATCCTGAAGACGGCTGCACCAATTTCTACTAAACATAGCTGAGGACTATCTCACGAAAACGTTTTTCATTTTTAAAAAAAACCGCATTGAATTCAGAGCACCTGTTCAAACATACAGACATAGGTACAAGCAAACACACTATGGCCTCATACTTCGACCCATCTTTTCGGGGGTCAAAACAATGAAGTCTTAGAGCCATAATAAAACAAAAACAAACATAGACACAAACCTTTTGTCCCGAAGGTAAAACCTCTATGGCGGCGATGAGCTCTCCACTGGTCACGTCTATCCACTTTTAATTATGACCTCTGAGGAGTCTCTTCAATTTCGCCAATGTCAAGTATATAATTTTGATAGAATATAACCATTGTTAAGTCATAAAATGACCATAAATTATAAACAAATCGATTTCGCGAGATTCTCAACGCAAAAATTCAAAGTCAACACCGAACTCGTAAAGCTATCAGCCTATAAAACTATAAACAAGCGATTATTGAATGAGAAACTCCAGCACTTCTGGTTTCGTCAGTCATTGACATTAATTGGTCTCTCGTAATGAAAAAAAAAATACCTAGTCAGTGCATGTCGGAGTGCGGTCTCGGCCACCCGCGTACATGAAGCTTTGTGTATATTTTGGGGGCGCCCAAGTGTTGGAAGTGTCTGTAACTTCGTAGCCCTGCAAGCGCAGTGTTTGAGTAGTGTAGTATGTGCGCCGATCAGTTGCGCTCGCCTCCTCGACGCCCGCGCGTTTCCTCCTCAAAAATGACATCAATACACTGAGGTTTATAAAAACGGTCACCATGTGTTGTGCCAGGTTCACCAACTACCTGTTTCGGAGTGTTGTGAAGTACACATGTGGGCTTGCCAACCGCGAAAGTAAGTCTAGTGATACAATAGCACGTAACCCCATGATCCCGGTTCTATAATTAACGATAACTATTACATTATTAAGACTATTGTTTGCCGCTTATTACAGAAAATAATATGTTTTATATCAAAACAGTTATAGCCTCTATGTGTAATATCTGGTTATTGGTAGGTATGTTAGAGAGTAAAACAAATTGACAACTGTTTTAAATGAAGGAGCAATCTCTATACGTTCTCAAAACAACTTTCTAGAATGTTTCCGAGAACTTTGTACCGCTCACTGGTATGTGCACATGTTACGTATCTACCTTACATGAGCTTAGAATAATCGTTAGTGGTCATCTGTTTTGCAAATTAGACAAGCGCAGCTAATTAGAAAAAATGCGTGTTCAAGTTGTTACATGGGCTGTATTGTGCTGAAGATTTACTTGTCTAGGTACCTACCTACCTATTAGAAAGTAGCTAAACCTGTCAACGTCTTTTAACATGTGACTTTTAAAACTATTTTCGTAAGTAATCCCGACCAGTCTTATTGCATATTCCGTCTGCTAAAAACTTGAAATAACTATTTCCAAGCAGTGAATGTGTTCTCCCATAAGTCATATTTGTATGTCTAACAACACTACCATCTTGAAGCCTTGTCCAGTCTGTTTGTTTTGTCTCTCAGTATGCGCTATTGAACTTGAGACAATTCTCACGTCATAAAAAATACCCAAAATATAGTTCAGATCACGTTCTGATCTAGTGTCAATGTCATAAATGTCTGACATTTTGACATTTATCTATTGCTGGCTTTTATTGTTGTTATTGTTCAGGTTTTATTATTACTAACTATTATTTATTTTTGACATTTTATGTGATTGATTTATTAATTACCTAATTTTATGACTTTTTTTTTTTTTTTCCTATAAGTTTAGTGTGACATGTGTTTTTTTTTTTTTGATTGAATGGTGTTTGTTTGATTAATTCTTATTTTTGATTATGTTTTTCTCTATCTTTAATGTATTATGTATTCTGTTGAAATAAGTGGTATAAATTAGAAATTTAGTGTAACTGGCCCAAGCCGTACTAAGTTGTTGTATAAATAAATAAATAAAATAAATAAATAAGTATAAAAAATGTATTTACCTCAAAAACCAATCAACGCGGAAATGTGAATATAATGAAAAGTGGCCGAAACATCAATGAAACTAAATCAGCATAAAAAAAGAATGATCAAACCTTTTAAAGTGGGTATTCTCATCTTTGTGGTATTCAACAGACTAGAACAAATAAGACGAATTTAGAATAACATTTAAAATTTTACACGCCTGTTTACTTATGCGGACTTTTCAGTCTGCATCAGCCATTACACGTGTAAAATTTAAAAGATTTGTAAATTATTTGGATTTAAAGATTGTGACCTTTTTTGTGAATTTTTTGGCTAGAATGCAGCTGTAGTAGAATATACGCTTGATAGACACGACTGTTCACTCTTTCTAATGATTTCATAATACTAACCTACTCTAAACACAGTATGAATTTAGCGCAAAATATGTCATTGTCAAAAACCACGCGTGGTGTGGTTGCAGATGCGTGGAGGTCTCGCACAGTACGTTTCACACGCTCGTTTCTCCCGCGCACCTGCGAGGTGTGGAATGAGCTCCTGTTGGATGTCTTCCCTTAGGGCTACAATATGGGTAAATTCAAGAGAAATATCAATAGGGCTCTTAATGGTAGGCAGCGCGTTTGCAAAACCGTGAGTGTTGCAGAAGTTCATAGATGGCGGTGACTGCTTTACATCAGGCGGGCCGTCTGCTTGTTTGTCACCTTATAATATTAAATAAATTTAAAAAAAAAAAAAAGTTAGGTTTAAACTTGAAGTTATATACCTATAACTTCATGGGTTTAAACGCTGAAATTGAGTTTGAAAGTTGATCGAGAGTAGACTACTGTTATCATCAGGGAGCAGAATAAAAAATATCAGTAAATTTACAATTAGGTCTCGATTCGGTCAACTTTCAAGTATTGTTTTAAAATGATTACGAGATTTGCCTTCAGTTTTCTGTCTCTTTACATTCTCTATTTGACGACCTCTGTGGCGCGGCGGGAGAAGGTTCACCTGCGATGCAGGAGGTTGCGGGCTCGATTCCCGCCTCAGAACAAATATTTGTAAAATCAGCAGATATTTTTTCAGGGTGTTCTGGTTCTATGTATAATAACAAATATCTATCTATGTAATGTATCAGTTATCTAGTACCCATAACACAAGCTCTGCTTAGCTTGGTTCTAGATAATGTTGTGTGAACTGTCCAGGATTATTTATTTATTTATTTATTACTACTTGATCTATTTGTACCTACTTTGTTAGTTTCTTAAACGTACCTTTCCTTATCTTCAAGTTAATCAAGAAAATAAATTACCTCTTTATTGCGAATATAGTTGTGTGTGAAAAAAATCACATAAGCACCTACTCAGTCATACCTAACATTATTGACGACCTCTGTGGCGCGGCGGGCGAACGTTCGCCTGCGACGCAGGAGGTTGCGGGTTCGATTCCCGCCTCGGAACAAATATTTGTGCGATCTGCAGATATTTGTTCCGGGTGTTCTGGGTATTTTCTATATATAATAAAAAATATCTATCTATGTAATATATTGTATTAAGTATATCAGTTGTCTAGTACCCATAACACAAGCTCTGCTTAGCTTGGGGCTAGACAATGTTGTGTGAACTGTCCAGCATTATTTATTTATTTATTTATTTATTATTTAGAGATTAAAAGTCAAGGTCATCTTTACACTGAAGTGCATTTCCATATAGTGTGACTAAGATATTGCAAGTTAATGTTTTTGTTAGAGATTATCTAAGTTAAAATGTAGGAATGAGACTGATAAGACTGTGCTAGGCCATCGGATTTTATATGGCCTTTTTCTTGTACTGCAGTTATTACTGTTACTACTAATTCCTCAATTTCAGCATATATGACATACATAATTGACTGTGCTTTGTTTTTGCTGTTTTTTTGTATGAACTTTTGTGTTTGTGAGATGGTTCTTAGCTTTGTTTGGTGGAAATTGATCCAGCAGTTTACAGAATCATCAGATTGCAACAATTTTTTTTGAGGATAACGCAGTATTTTTTGCTTCTGGAACCATTTGAGCTCAAAATGATCTAGAATGCAATAGGTGCTCCGATTTCAATTGTATGCGGTTTTTTTTTTTGTTTTTTTTTTTATACTTCTTGGATGACGAATCAAGCAAGAGGCCCACCTGATGTTAAGCGGTAACCTCTGCCTATGAACAGTGCATTACCACCTAGGACGCAACCTACGTGGCATTGCACTGCGCCCGCCACCCTGAGACATAAAGATGAAAAGTCTCATGTGCCTGTAATTTCACCGGCACCCTTACCCTTCAAACCGTAACACAGCAATGCGAGCACTACTGCTTTGCAGCAGAAATAGGTATGGTGGTAGTACTTCCCCGGACGAACTCTTTCACAAAAAAGCTCTACTACTACTAAATTAATCTAATACTACTTATTTGTATGAAAACTGGTGTAAGAACACTGTAATGTAAACAGTCGGAAGTTAATTTTATCATCTTGTTCTGCATCTTCCTTTTTTTTGTCTTTACCATCGCGATAATCATCAACTTCATTTTGCATTTTTTCTTGGCCTTATCATGTTAACCATGTATCAGCGGAATAACCAGAGGTGTAATTCGTAAAGCCAAGTGCGAATTGTCTTAGAATAGAACAGAAGTCGTCCCGGCAATTACCGAGCAATTGAGACAAAAGGATAATGTTTGGCCGCAGTGTCAAGGTCAGCTCAACTCAGGCCGACTCAGGCTCAATTAGAAATAAAAATTGACATGCAAGATTTATTCATTGGATTAGATGGAAATGTGTCTATAATTTATGACGCATGGATCATGTTTGACGATAGCATCCATATTATCATCAACACTGGCCTGTGAGCTAGAATGTTTAAAGACCGTAGATAATCTAAGAACCTATAGGTACAGATTAGTTGGTACACATTGGTTTTTGCCACACGTGAATGACAAAAGGATCCTAAATAGGACTAACGTTGAAATTTGTAATGAGAAAATCCCCGAACTTACTTTCAAAGACCCTAGAAAAAGTAATGCAAGAGTACTTATTAGTGCTTGTTCTTACAAAATTAATAAAAACCGGCCATTTGCATATGAACGCATAGTGTTCAGATTTCAAGTCACCGCGTGCGTTGGCTTAATAATAGAACCCTAAAAAACAACAGCTTGATAACGTCATGCCAGTTATGATTAATACAGACTAGAACATAATATGAACTATATAACATCATACAGTTATTACTTACCTAATATTAAGATAACAACGATTCTCTTCTATTTCAGCCAAAACTTAAGCGATTAATAGTCACAGGCAAAGTATCAGTGGAGAAAAAGTGTCGGGTCTATTGTATTAAGGGTATAGTGACATAGTCAGCGGGGTAAAATAATATATTGGGATTAAAAGTAAAAAGCTCGGGTGAGAATGTCATGTTCAGTGGGTTCAATAGCAAATTGGGGCTCAACGACAAAAACTCAGGGTAGAGTGTCATAGTTAGACCTAGTGAGGTATCTTAGGCTTTGTAAATAAATAGTTTGTGACCTTGAGCTCTTATCCTAGAGCGTGTTCAAAGAAAATTTGCCCGTTATCTTTTGAATAAATGCATGGATTTTACCCTTATTTATATCCGTCTTTGTTTGTCGCCGGAATGGTAGACCCTGGAGTTGAGACGCAAGTGTGCATTGTTGATGCACTATTATCTGCTGCTCAACAACAGGATTGTTAACCCGAGCGCGCTGGATCGCTGCTCGTTGTATGCGCCGGACCAGCGGCTGCGCGCGCCACGCCTGTTTGCGACCCCGTTGGTTCAAATTGAACGCAAATCACACTATTATATATTATGTGCCTATGCTCCTATGGTTCACGCTCTAAATTTGCTTAATGCCCTGGTTGCTCAAAAACCAGAAATCGTTTTTTTTTTTTTCAAATTTTAATGTTTTCGTAAATTCATCTATTAGTTTTCTAAGTAGATTTTAATATAAGTACCTATTGTTTTGGATTTATGCACGCGTTGGTGTAAACTGTAAGTGTAGAAAGCAGTTGAATTTAAATAAAATGAAATAAATAAAAATAATATGGTGTTGTCCAACACTTAGTGATGTATATATATAATATACTGAATGAACTCACGAAGCCGGGGTTTTTATAACTAACCAATAACCACAAAGGCTTTGTGTAATGGCAAATCTCAAGATAACTGTCGCCACCACGCACCGGTATGAACTTCTACTTATAAAGGTGATAAAATAACCAGACTTTCGAAAACATTATCTGCGGAAGATCCTTGTCATAATTTCCATGATTTTTATTGCACTGAATAAGGTAGGAAGGCAACTACAATATTTCGGAAGCTTTCTATTATCAAGAGGAAGAAGATCTGTTAAATCAAAAATCGCTTGAGTATGACATGAAGTCATACTCAAGAGTACTCAAGCGATTTTACTGTCTGATATAAAAACACTTCTGCTTATCTCCAGTTTTGATACCCGCTCGTATGGTTCAATTGTACCTACTGCTCGTACCAGTTTCTCATAAATTGTTTACATCATCACTATAGCTATTATAAATTAGAGTTTTTTCTCGCGTTTTAGTCTTCGTCTTCATAACCAATTCAGTATTGTATTTGAACGGACTTTTCACTGTTGGATAGCTTGGTTATTTTTTAAGCTGTTAAGTTAGTCAGTTATTAAGTCAGTAATTCATTGTCAAATTAGCGAATGGAAGCTCAGCACGTGTCCATATCTCGTGACAGCGCTATAGCAAAGTACGTAATCAGCAAATGCACATCGAATCACCATAAAAACATAATCAATCACATGCCTGATTCGCTACAGCTATTGCACTAAAAGAAACGTCCATTAGGCAGACGAATTGGAGAGCTATGAAACGAAACACACTCTTCGGGACATGGAAGCATCTGCCCGGAAGAGTCAACGATGTAAACGAATACATTGTGGACGAATCTCGGATAAAAACACTAGGAACGAACGCCGAATTGGTCAAGCGTTTTATTTATCGTGAAACCGGCATGCCCTAAAACTAAATTGATTCAAAGGTATGTGATCTGCATGAACCCATAGATATGCCTAATGGACAGGTTACTTATGCCAAGATAAAATTATCAGGAACTGTATCAATCTATGAATCATTTAGTAGGTAACTGATTTAGAAACCGATTAGTCAATCTAGGTTCCATGTTTCTTGAAGATCAGTACAAAATGAGTCGGCATGACTACGCCGCGCGGCTGATTGGCAGTCTCCAGTTACACGACGCCACTTGAATCAATGAGGTGCCATTGGCTCATTGTTTAATCGTGTTTTATCAGCTGTAATGAACAAGAGACCACATGAGACTCGTTCATTAGACATTGTATCATGCAAGTACATCATCAGTGTCATGTTTTGGTGTCTATTTCCAACATTCTTGGTACATCCATAGTATCAGTAGATCGAGTGATGGATATCTATACGAACTCATTTGATGGTCCAGAAAATGCCATACATTTGACGTCAGTTTTTCACGACTAATCAAGTAAGTTCTGGATTTCTTCAAACTTTGAGCATCTCTTAAAACTCTAAACGCTATGTTCCTTAACCGCTCTTTAATCTTCAGGCAATGTATTTCAATGGCTGGTATCTAGGTAGCTAGGTAGTTAGGTGGTCTCTAGTTACACTGTACATTATATGTAGTTTTTTTTTTTAAAACTTTATTTTAATGCTGAAATTTCAAAAATAGCGATTCAGAAACGTGCGTGCCAAAGGTTTTACCATTATGTATTCTGTGGCCAAAGTAGAATTTCATGGGCTGATAACTCCGGTACAGAGGCCTGCAATGCTCTAAGGCTGATAACGGTCAACCATGTTATCCATTTCATGAACTCCCAATGACTTGTTATTCCATAACAGTGTCACACATTGTACGCTATGATAAGACGAGTAACTAAATCCTAAGTTGGTTTTTACTGGTAATACGAGAAAATACAGGATTTCAAATTGATTATGTAGGTCCGTAGCACAAATAATACTAGCAGCGGCCCGCAGTGTTACACGCATAGGTCTCGATCCCGTGGGAATATCAGGATAAAAATGCGCAATGTGTTATTCCGGGAGTCAAGCTATCTACAATCCAAATTTCATCCAAATCCGTCTAGCCGTTTCAGCGTGAAGAAGTCAAAGATTTCTATTAAAACTGAGGTCTGACCTCAGTTTTAATAGAAGTCTTTGGAAGAAGTAACAAACACATACACACACAAACTCACAAACTTTTGCATTTTTAATATAAGTAGGATAGGATATGGAGACGTGCTATGAGTAATGAATGAAATACACAGTACTTATTATCACAGAACTAAAAACGAAGTAAGTCTCACGCTCGAGAAATGTACTAAAGTTTACAAACCCAGCAAATATTTAACATCAGCTCAATTGTATTCGTTAAGGAACAATAACATTGTCGCTGTACTGCGGCCGATACCATTGTGAGTTTCACTATTGAAACAGAATAAATTGTAGTTCCAGGTAGATACTATTGATTTTGGAACAATTGAGCCGGTCTATCTGGTTGACCCTGGTGGATTGTGGTAGTTGAACTAACTGTGACTGCAGATTTAGCCGTTTCCGTTCGTATATTTTGCGAGATTGCTGCTAGTGTGACCGGTCAATCTGTTGCTGTCTCTCCCCTGCATTCCCAAAACATTTTTAATTTGACCTTAGGCAGTGCAATAGTGGTATCTAAAAGCAAAGTTTTTCCGTATTGCCTGCATGCTTTACATCTTCTACATACTTGAGGATCAAGCGATATGTCATCATTAGCTACTTGAGGTCCACTGCTGGATGATGCTTATCGAATAGAAAGTAAAGGTAGTATTTGCCATAAAAACCATGCTTGGCAGGCGAATCGCAGTATTTCTGTTGAGTACTTAGGTGGATGCTGCCCATCTGGTGTAATCACTTGGTCAGCTTTTTGGACATCCACAGGAAGATATGGAGGGTCTCATCAGGCGCGACATACCACGATACGTGATAGTCATTTAATTAGTATTTTAGTGTAATGTTCCATTTCCACTTGTCTGCCTCTAGTAACAGTTAATTAATATCTATCTTTCGGGCCTACTCTCGACTAGTAAGGTCATTGGCAGAGCTGGCTGACTTAACAGCCCATAACCAGTAGGAACCTAATATCTTATTTAAATTAAGGTAATCTTTTTCCCATTTAGATTGCTCCAGCCTTTCAAACGACAATCATCAAACCAGGAAGGGCTAACTCTCATTGTTGACTGCATGCAATGAGCATTGTCCAACCTGATGCCACCACTTAGGTCATGTTCATGTCATTGGAAGTTATTGTGATGCAAACGTTTCGTATTTTGGCCAGCCTGTAGGTATATCTAAAATTATCTCTAAGTGTTTTAGGCATGCGAGCATCTGGCGTTCGTTTATTAGGTGTTCTACGTTTAAGTGTTTATTCATATACTGCAAAGCATTTATGTCAGCTCCGTCGACCTATTTACGCAATGGTTGCATCTTATTGTACCTAATTTATTATATTTACTGGGCTTCATGGAGTAGCTACCTATACTGATTATAAACTATGCCATTTGGAAGTATTCCGACTGAAATTTGTATTTGATATTGTATTTGTTGCGATAATACTGGTCTTATTCTGTAAAGTGGCTAGAACGGTCACGGTCTCAGGCATTCATTATAAATGTCATAAAATACATTAAATCTTTATTTAGCACTCCGGAAATTAATTACTAAGTAGTTACTCAGTTGATGCCAATGAACATTAGTCCATATAAGTATGTAAAAATAAAATTGATTTGTGGAAACTGTTCCCCTCCTGATCAAACCGTTATTTTGTTGCAGGCGACGCCGACATGTCGCTGAAGCAGGGCAGCGGCACCGGCAAAGTCCACTTCGGTGGCTTGGACGATGTCTCCCTGTACGGCACTCCAGTGGAACCAGCCCCTCCCGCGACGGACGCCAAGTCAGGCTTCCTCCGCAACCAGCTCCAGGCTCTCTTCCAGCCCACCGACAACAAGCTCGCGATGAAACTCTTCGGCTCCAAGAAGGCGCTGATGAAAGAGCGGATCCGGCAAAAGGCAGCGGGACACTGGGTCATACATCCTTGCAGTAGTTTTAGGTAAGTTTAGGCTATTGATGTTTCAAGAGCTACATTACGAGCAGGAGTCTCGGAAATAAGAACCCTGAAATCGATGATACACGAACCAAGCTCTCAGTTTCGTATTTATTTTGTTAAATGGTTCGCAGATGACCTTGGACTTGATGGTCCGTTGGTCGCAGTTTGTTTCGGTAGGTCTGGACGATAAGCGTACAAATAACCTTTGGCATATTATTTGATATTCAATAAGATTGAATGAACACGGGCTAATCAGAAACTTGGAGACTTTTTTTGGTCTAACAACAAGAATAGGTACAAATATAAAGGCATTCTTATGTACTTATTCAATGGTGCCACGTGGTTTTAGTTTCGTAATCAGTCAAATACAGCTTTCCCACTTAGGTACAGTAGTATTGTAATTTATGCAAAATTATTTAAGGCAAGTCAATATTATCTCACAAAGCAAAGTACTTATACCATCCACTTGCACTTATACGACGAATTAAAAGTATTACCATTCAATTTGATGAGCATTTAGTATACTAAAATAAGCATAGAATACAAGTTTTTAAAGTTCTTCTTTCCCAACCCGAAAGAAAATCATTAATAAACAATAGTCATGAACATGTTTTTGACCTTATTTTTAAGATTCTTTGCACTATAATAAAAAACTGCCAACTGATCATTCATACACATATTCATACCTTCACATATCTTAATTATTAATATCTTAATTGAAACACCTCAGCAGAAATCAGAGGACTTAGTACGAGTTTTGATAGTTTTCGAAACTATAATATGAATCGTTTCCTTCCATACATTTACTAACACCGCCCCTGGCGGAAACGAGGTGAACACTAAGGACGCTCTCAGTAAATATATTGAAAGATACGAAACATATAGTTTCGAATACTATCAAATTCTCGTACTAAGCCCCCTGATGTGATTTCAAATACAATCGAATACACGAGAGTTATTTATAGCTGTCAAATTATAAAGTCTCATTGAAGAATGAATCGGTAGAGCGGTACGGTACGTTAGAGGAGGCTACGTCACTCAAACTCGTGTTTAGGCGTTTTTTCACCAAAATAACTTTACTACACATTTGTTTACAGTTCCCATGCATTCGAGCTGAATGTAGGTATATTAGTTACAATGAGGGTATTTTTAGATTCCAATTCGAGACTCGCTCATTTATGGTTTTTAACCAGAAGATTTTTCAGGATAAAATTCGTTTCATGTTCATGTAATTTCGATGTCAGAAATGACACAAATAGTATTCTACTGAACCGATAATATAGTACGGAAATGCGATTACATCGAAGTGTGATCGAAACTTGAAGTTTTCGAGAATTATGACTAGAATTTTAGCATAATAGACTCAACTCTTTTCACTCTTTCCAACGAATAAATACTAACCTACTCTAATCTAATCTAAATGAACTTTCAGTGTCGCTTTAAAAACAGGCTGTAGAGTTTACATTCATTAGATTAGTTTTTCAATTTGTCGATGGTTTGGGTTTCGTTCAATATGCCTAAAAGAATGCATTCAGTTATGGTATAGTTTTAGTTATACCTAATCGTCTTTTATTTGCCTTTATATTCCTTGAATTTAATTAGTTGATACAAAAAATTAAAAAATAAATAAATAATAAAATAATTAGGTACTTTGAAATGTCTTTGTTTGTCTTTGTCTCAGGCTTTGATTTATTTAATTTTCACTAGAAACGGGATATTTACCATGATTTAACATGCATTTTTTTTTTTTTTTTTTTTTTTTTTTTTTTTTTTTCCATGCGGGAACATATAAAACTCAAAAATCATGGTAAATATCCCGTTTCTAGTGAAAATTATGTACATAACCATGATAGTTTCAAAAGTTTGATTTATTTGTTCATTCATCAACTGGCTAAAATTGCCTTCTGTTGCGAAGTCTTTCCTTCTGTTCTATCCTTTTTCTTAAGTGTAATTTTAATCACCATAAGTTATCCTTTGTTCTTGAAACATAGGATAAAATAAACAGATAGTTGATTTTACAGATTTTGCAGATAAATGCCGCTTTGTCTTTCATCGGAGTTGATAGATCATGTACAGCCAGTCTGATATATCTTTTGAAACTATCATTGTTATGTACATAACTCAAAAATCATTGTAAATATCCCGTTTCTAGTGAAAATTAAGCCAGTCTGTTGTTTCTTGTTTGGTTTATAGTTTATTTATACAGATTAACAGATTTAATAGTTTTTTTAAACAGATTTTATTTACAGAAACAATAATACAACTAATACAAGTAGGTATGTACAAAGTATAAAAAATACAAATGAAACAGTTGAGCTACCTGAAGACCGCTGCTAACGATCTAAAGGTAGCTCAACTGATCCAAATCACTACCAGAAGGAAGCGTCCCTAAGATACTCGCTAGATAGCTACGCTGAATGGCAATACTAATTCGTTGAGCCAGATAAGAGCCAGATCTCGGGTTGCTTCAACCAGACGCCCTGAGAGAATTTTAAAACCAGAGTCTCGACCCCGAAAGGCTCATATAAGTAAGCTCTGTCGAGACTTCTACGTTTGAGAACAGGTTTTTCCTTTAGGACCTTTCGGTTGACTTTGCAAAATGTTGAAATTCCAAAATGTATAATTTCCCAGAACGTTGAATCCTAAAATGTTGAATTTGCAGAAAATTGTGTCGAGTTCTGAGCGCTATAATGATTGATAAAACTATGTGATCCCAAAAAAGTCAACATTATGGAATACAACTTTTAAATAATTCAACACTAAGAATTCAATATTTTACGAAACAAAAAAATATCAACATTGTCGGAAATTATACATTTTGGGATTTCAATATTTTGCAAAGACAACCGAATGTTTCTAAAGGAGATTTTTGTTACATGTCAGATTAAAAATATACAATTATATTTATGTACACACAAAAGACGGCCGAAGTGAAATCTAATATTACAAGTTCGTTAACAATTATGAAAATCAGTAAAACCAGTTAAACATACGTAGTTCTAATCATTTAACATGTCAAAGTGTCAACATTGGATGACATTGTTTTTTTTTATTTATCTCATCATAGGTACATGGAACCGGGCCGAGGCCTCAGTTCACCCGGGAGGACCATAGGACCCCGTGGTCCCCGTGGTATA
The DNA here is from genome assembly GCA_932527175.1 of Operophtera brumata. Taxonomy (NCBI): domain Eukaryota; kingdom Metazoa; phylum Arthropoda; class Insecta; order Lepidoptera; family Geometridae; genus Operophtera; species Operophtera brumata. The sequence continues at coordinate 4,317,666 of OW052228.1, read as the reverse complement.
ATGTGCTGATAAAATACAGTCTAAAAATTTCACGTAGTATTGGGCAATTCTGTGGTTAACGGCAGTTGATGGGGACATACATATAATTGAATATAATAGTAGATTAGTAGCCAAGGGCTGTAAGGCATCAATTGCAGCCCGAGGCTCGTGCGCCTATAGTTCGAGGGTGCCATTGATGCTTACACCCGAGCTAACTACTCTGCTTTACATCTCGATTGTGAGGTAAGTAGAAAAAAACCGGCATCACATGAATAAAGCATTTAATAAAAATGGAATAAATGCACCACAAACTAGATGGCTGCAGCTTTTTTGATAGCTCACTAAAGTATGTTAAGAATACAGTCTCAGATAAAGACTTTACTCGTTTTTCTTTTCGCCACTTCATGAACTCGTCGTAAGTTTTCAAATATCTCTCTTTAGAACTTTCAGGCAAAATATTGTTAATTGCTGCTTCAGCTTCCATTTTCATTGAATGGGGTGTGCAGAACTCATGTTTTTTTCCTAATTAGCACGTAATTATAAAAAAAACGCAAAAACAAACAATATTTAAAGTAAAAGTTTTCTATTCCCGCCTTTTTTCATCTTTTTTTAAATTATTTTATTTAAAAACAAAATTGAGCTTCGCCGTTCGATATTTAAAATTGATGACTATTATACTCATACGAAGACAAGGCTGAATAGCGAAGCGACCTCTTTTGTCATTGGGCTGAATGCATGATGTCTATTGCCAGTATGATGGTTAGATGTACGCGAACTATTTTAAAGAGTGAAGTTTTTTTTTTAAATTACTTACCGCCCTAGGGCTTTTCTAGCTACATTATTACCCTAGAGCGCTAATAGGTCACCTACAAGCCCCATTTGGAGGTAATAAGGACCTACTTACCGAATATGAGAGATGTAAAATACTTTATTGTATCTAATATTTTATCTGTGATTATATAACTAACAAAAAAATAAATAATTAAAAGTAAAATGGGCGGTCTTTTCGCTTAGAAGCAACACAAAGGTTGAAAACGTACAGAGGATGCCAATATAACTTTACAAAGATACCATTCATAGATAGATAGATAGTATATAGAAAACACTTTATTGCACAACACAGTAAATAAAAGCTTTTAAAAAAAAAACAATCACGGAAGTACAAAGGGCCGTTATTAGCACGACAGAACGGTGGCTTAAAATCTGATTATACAATCTCTCAATTAAAAATAAATAAATATAACAAACTAGCGACTCGCCCCGGCTTCGCACGGGTATCCCCCGGTGAACCCCCCCCCCCCCCCCCCGTCCTACCCCTCCCACTATGTCCTATCTCCTGGTTCTAAGCTACCTCCCTACCAATTTTCAACCAAATCGGTTCACCCATTCTTGAGTTATAAGTGGTGTAACTAACACGACTTGATGAAAAAATAAAAAAATAAAAAAAAAACTGTAAACGGAGCCCGAGACCTTTCCAACGAATGCAAAACCGTGGAAATCGGTTCGTTCTTTCTGGAGTTATAGCGTCAGGAAGGAAAACCCGACTTATTTTTATATAACAAAAATGACTACTTTATAAATTGTATCTGAAATTGAAATTGAAACTTGAACGTGAAATTTTTAGACGGTATTTTATCTGCACACTACATTAGCACAGAATTAGCATTAGGTACTCGTGTGTCGATCACATTGTTCACCGGAGCATGACAGAGTGTTGAACGTGTAATTGTAGGCTTGAGCTGATTGTTGGCTTGTCAACGTTTAGTCACTTAGTTTGTCACTGGTTAGACCGGCTTATAAATAAAATCATTTCTCCATGTGGTTTGTTTAGGCATTCCCATTTCTTATGAATTCAAACTTATTAAACGATCCCACAGTCCCTCAAGAACCGCCGCTATAATCAGTGTGTCCTGTCCTGCCAACTATGACTTACGGTGCAGAGACATATTTTTTTTAAATTATATGTTTGCAAACAAGCAGACGTCCCGCCTGATGTAAAGCAGTCACCGCCTATGGACATCTGCAACACCCACGTTATTGCAAACTCGCTGCCTACCATTAAGAGCCCTATTGATATTTCTCTTAAATTTACTCATATTCATTTATAGCACTGTGGGAAGACATCCAACGGGAGCTCATTCCAAGCCTTGCAGGTGCGCATGGACGCTAACTAATTTGACTGCACTGAGTACGGGTTGCACAACGGGCCATGGAGTGAGCTGTGCATAGAATTACACTTTTAGACCAAGTCCGCGACACTGAGATCCGTCGTCGGACGTATATGACGTCAGAGACAGAGCGATAAACCTCAAGTGGAGCTGGGCAGGACACCTGGCCAGACGTGGTGACGGCCGGTGGAGTAAAGCCTCAACGGAGTGGTGGCCAAAGTGGGGCCGAAGAAATCCGAAAGCGAGATGGGTCGACGACATCGTATCCGTCGCGGGCGATACCTGGCGGCTTAGTACGAGAATTTGATAGTATTCGGAACTAATATGAAGTTTTGTTTCTTTTCATACATTTACTTGCAGCGCCCTTAGCGAAAACGAGGAGAAAACTAAGGACGCTGACAGTAAATGTATTAAAGGAAACAAAACTTCATATAGCCCCCAGGTTGAGAGACGCACAGGACAGAGGAGGCTGGCAAAAGAGAAAGGAGGCCTATACCCAGCAGTGGGTGATTCCTCCTGAGTTGATGATGATGATGATTTCTTATGAAAGTTATTCTACCACTACTACAAAATTAATATCCTCAAACATAAAGTTATATCTTTTGATGTAACATCCGAAGTAATTTCCATAAAACTGAAATTTATTTATGAATTCCGAAATTAGCATAGAGCCGCCTGTCTGACCTCTATCCGCTTGCTTCAATCGTTCTTTGACCAAGTTGATTACAATTTGTTTATGCAACACTGAAAATAAAGCTGTTAAATTAAACAACATAACTTGCATCTATCTAACTACAGGCCTAGCGCTTAACTGAGGCAGTCCTTCCGGTATGGGAGCGTTACGGGAGGGGTGTTTTCGTCTCTCAAATTACAGATGGCATGTGACATAATGATGAAGACGACGAAAACACCCCTACCGTACCGCTCCCATACCTCATGGACTCTCTCAGTTATGCGCTAGACCTTTAGTAACGTGTATAGTATTATTTTATTTGTGGTAACGTAGGGACTCTTCCCGCCATTTTCGAAAAGAGACGTTGTCTACTTTTATTTTATTTCTTTTCCTAGTGTTTTCTTGAGTTATTTTGTGTTATTTTGGTGGCATTTTAACTAATGTAGCTCGTTTAATAAGCACAAGTGTAGTGAAATGAAATGGAAGTGTATTGCGTGACTTTTGAAATTGGTGGAAATTGTCTACCAAAGTTTTAGTAAAATTGGCCACCGTTTTACTAAAACATGACTTGACTGTGACTTTGACGACTTGGAGGGAGTGTAACGTTGCAAAATATATTGAAAATACAGATACTTGAAAATGGCAAATGCACAAGCCGTGCGGCGCCAAATATAAAGGAAAAAAAAATGATAATAAGATTTTGAATAAAATAATTAGTAGCGTATTACGTATACCATCTACGATTTTGTTGAACCAGACTCGACGGTATTATGAATACTTAACTGGCTGACGACAATGACAAAAAAAAATGCTTTTTGTTTCTTAATAATCTAATTATATCTTAAAATGTAAATTATGAAGGTAATTAAATTAAATTAAAAATGAATAATTAGTTATTTAGTTATTCAGTTGAGCTACCTTTAGATCGTTAGCAGCGGGCTTCAGGTAGCACAACTGTTTCACAGGTTTTTTTTTAAATTGAACATACTTTTTATTAGTTGTATTATTCTTTCTGTAAATAAATGTATTCTATTTGGAAAAAAATGTTATTTAGTAAATAATTGAATTGTAATTGCATAGAGAATGTTTTTTTTTTTAAATAGTAGAATTGGACCACTGGTTGCAGATGTAAATAGGCGACGGTGACCGCTTACCACCAGGCGGCTCGTTAGCCTGATTGTCAAGCCATTACATAAAAAAACAGTAAGACCTTTAGCTTATATATTTACTGTGGTAAGACCAAAGCTAATTTTGACATACAACACAAAGTTAATCCCACAGATAGCCCATTCAAAGACTTCATTGTTTTCATAATGTATGCATAGTAATTAGTATAATTAGAATTACGTCATAAACTACTAAACATTGAAAAGCTTGGTTATGCCAGTAATACGACATATTAAATTAATGGACACAGTAGGTATACAAACCACCCAAGGTAGTCGCTGTCATCCTATAACCGCCCGTAATAAGACATCGATCGTAACAACGGTGGCGGCTGCAAGGATTCTTGCAATCGCAAATGCGTTTTTAGAATTAAGCAACGTCAACGAAGCTATAATGACAGACTGAACCCATTTTTTTATGGTGTATTGTTGAGTACCTATTAGAGTTTCTGATATACCTACCTCTAACTCTTTATTTATCTACTAATATTAAGAATAATACAAGTAGTGTTTACAAAAATTATCGAGTTTTTAAGAGGCCAAGGTCAACAAGGCCAAAATGTTTTTAAATTTTAAATTTTAATCCTCCACTTAAGAGAGCTTCAAAATTGCTAATACTTTATGAGTGCATGTGTGTGTATGTGTGTGTGTGTGTGTGTTGGTGTAACAAAAAAAAACGATAAGAAATTGTGACCCATAGCGTGGCTCGAAACGTCGGGAAGTAGTTCAACTTGTAAGATTTGGTTGCACAGGGAAAGATGAAACTAAACATCGGGAAGTAGTTCAACTTGTAAGATTTGATTGCACGGGACAGATGAAACTAAACGTCGGGAAGTAGTTCAACTTGTAAGATTTGATTGCACCGGGACAGATGAAACTAAACGTCGGGAAGTAGTTCAACTTGTAAGATATGATTGCCACGGGACAGTTGAAACTAAACCTCGGGAAGTAGTTCAACTTGTAATATTTGATTGCACCGGGACCGATGAAACTAAACCTCGGGAAGTAGTTCAACTTGTAAGATTTGATTGCACCGGGACGGATGAAACTAAACGTCGGGAAGTAGTTCAACTTGTAAGATTTGATTGCACCGGGACAGATGAAACTAAACGTCGGGAAGTAGTTCAACTTGTAAGATTTGATTGCACCGGGACAGATGAAACTAAACCTCGGGAAGTAGTTCAACTTGTAAGATTTGATTGCACCGGGACAGATGAAACTAAACCAAAAAAAAAACAGTTTTCCATGCAATTGCTATGTGACGCGACTGCTCCAGCCTAAGGCTGCGTTTCAACCAGATATGAGCGAGGATTCGTAGCGAGGGATGTGTTTTTTAATAACCAATAGAATCACTTCATTTGCCTAGCCTCGCTCAGCGCAGCTCTGGGGGAAACGGCTTAGCGGAGCGAGGTTTTTATACGTACATAAAACAAGCGAGGGATCTGTGCGAGGGATGTGTGCGAGAGATGTGCACGCAGGGATGTGTGCAAAGTATGGACGCAAGCGAGAAACTACTAGCAGTGCCTAGACGTAGACGGAAAAGAGCCCGCTGCACATCCTCGCACCGCTCATCTGCACACCGTTTCACAGCGTCGCTACGCATCTTCGCACCGCTCTTCTACCTCGCACATCTTTGGTGGAAACACTCACATCGTTCCACAGCCTCACTACGCATCCTCGCACCGCTCTTCTACCTCGCACATCTTTGGTGGAAACACTCACATCGTTCCACAGCATCACTACGCATCCTCGCACCGCTCTTCTACCTCGCACATCTTTGGTGGAAACACTCACATCGTTCCACAGCCTCACTACGCATCCTCGCACCGCTCTTCTACCTCGCACATCTTTGGTGGAAACACTCACATCGTTCCACAGCATCACTACGCATCCTCGCACCGCTCTTCTACCTCTCACATCTTTGGTGGAAACACTCACATCGTTCCACAGCCTCACTACGCATCCTCGTACCACTCATCTACCTCGCACATCTTTGGTGGAAACGCAGCCTTAGTAGAACATACAATTAAATATGTCTAATTTTCTGTAAATTTAAATCCGGCCTCCTAGGCTCTTGAGCGCAGAATCTCAAAGCCTTTGTTAAGATCCCTGTTTACTTATTCAAGTTTAATTTGGTAAGCAGTGGACCAGGAACTGTACAGCTCACCAGCTTCTTTCTTGTTTAAAACATGAAAACGCCTTGAGCTATTTTGTTGGTTACAAAACGCGAAAAAATCAAACAAGATAGGTAAATTTTTGAAATAGAAAATCTATTCAAACTTTTACTACAGAGCGCGTTAGACATAAATAAGTTACAGCTAACTCCCGAAACAAAATATGTTCCTGTAAGTATTACTTAGGTTGTGACATTTTCTACACGACACGTGTTCAAATTTATATAATTTTATTGTTAAACACGGGTAAGGATGGTGTAACTGGTTGCGAGATATTTCATGAATGAAAAACTTCGTTTAAAAAGTCGTAGAATTAAAGATATTCGCCATGATGTGTAGAATACCCCCTCCCCGGGCTTATATGGATATTATAATACAGTATATCATCCTCATCAGCCTGTATCAGTCCACTGCTGGACATAGGCCTCTCCCAATGCGCGCTATTTAGACCGATTTCCAGCTCTTCCCATCCACTTTCTACCAGCCGCCTCACGCAGATCGTCGCTGCACCTAGCCAGGGGGCGGCCCACACTACGTTTACCAAAACGTTTCAATAATTAAGCAAACTGTGCTTGACCTTTTGATGTACATTTGAAAAAACACAAATAGGTAAGTAAGAATCAAGCTATGCATCCAATCCAGTATGAGTTTATTTTGTCATCTTAATAATTTAGGATACGTTTTGTCTACGAATTAACAACCTCCTCCTTTTTGGGAAGTCGTTTAATACAAATAGCTTTTGTGAGATTGTCCAATACATGTAATCGAGGTCATTCAAAGCGGGACTGAATGAGGAAAAATAAGTTACAGGATATTATGGTTATACAAAAACAAAATACCTATTTGTGATTGAGAACGAGTTAAGACTGCGCCACCAGCAGAAATCTGGCAGAAGCTGCGGCAGAAATATACATACAAAAAAAACGCCACGCGCCGCTCGAAAAAACTGTTTTTATTGAATAACTCGTGAAATATAGATAATTTTAAAAAACCCGTGGGTGAACCCTCCGTTTTATTATATTTTTTTTTTTTTATCCAATTTTTGACCCAATAATCTGTACCATATTGACAAACAATCGAATCTAGCCAAAAGTTAGATGTAACTTTGTGTTTTTTTTATCGAGAAAATTTTATCCTTTCGTGCTTCTGCCTGGGTGATCCTTCGGTATTATAATGTAGTATCCATACATATTTTTAATTTGAATATTGTACTTGATTTAGTCAGTAAAAAATCTAATCTAAGATTGGTAATTTTGCGATATACCCCACCTTAATGTTCACTTTGATTATAGTATCGTTTATACCTTGAAATACCTAGTTGATCTGATATTGAAATAAAGAAATGTTTTTTTTTAACTACTTGAATGACAGAGCAAGCAGATAGCGGTAAGTTAATTTTGAGTAGGTAGTTATTATCTTTAGGGATACAGGGAAAACATTATTCTGTTACTATGTAGCTAAGTACGTACTGATACCAAAAATAGATAAAATCTATGTTCACTGAACAGAGTGAAGCACTGTCCGTAGCCTGTCCGCTATATCAATAGTGTCCGGCTGACGGCTTCCTCTCGACCTGTAACACGATTAGATACCAACCGTCCGATCGACAGATATACAGACGACTGGAAAAAAACTGTTTATTTTACAGACTTTTACTTAACATGCTTTGCTGACTGTCTGAGGCGGACAAATCTTCTGTCCCTGGCGGTCAAATATGGCGATCAAATCTTCTGACCGTGGGGGACAAATATGGCGATCAAATCTTCTGACCGTGGGGGACAAAACTGGCGATCAAATCTTCTGGCCGTGGGGCACAAATCTGGCGATCAAATCTTCGGACCGTGGGGACAAATATGGTGATCAAATTTTCTGACCGTGGGGGACAAATCTAGAGATCAAATTTTCTGACCGTGGGGAACAAATCTGGCGATCAAATCTTCTGGCCGTGGGGGACAAACCTGGCGATCAAATTTTCGATCGCTTCCCGTTAGACCCGTTAGAAATTCAAACCTCAGGGCGCATACGACAATAAAGATGCACTGAATGAATTAATGAATGAATTATTTATTTGCTTAGAATGTAGGTATAGTAAATAACATAGACGATAAATATAAATTGTAGTTTCTAGTACATTCTGCCGTTAAGCGTACAAAATTTTATTTTAAAGCTAGTTTAAGATACAGTTAGGGTTACATGCGAGAAAGATAACAAAAATTAAAATTACAAAACTGATGGTGATGAAGACGGTGTTTGGTGCTGTGATTTTCAGTGAATTTGTATTGTCTCGCAGAAGGTGTGAAAAGTAGAGTATCCTCCTCTGGAATAAAGGCTGTCTTCGTCTTGGGCAGCTTGAACCCCTCGCTTCACTCAGGACTCTATATAACTCCACACACACGTGTGTAGTGTGTTTGTTACTTCTTCACGCTGAAACAGCTGGACAGATTTGCATGAAATTTAGAATGGAGATAACTGGACTCCCGGAATAACACATAGGCACATTTTTATCCCGATATTTCCACGGGATCGAGACTTACGCGGGTGAAACCGCGGGGCGCTGCTAGTATTACATATAACAGCATTTTTCCAATAAAAAGGTCTTGAGTGTTTTTATAAATAGTTGATCCCTTTGTATGTCTTTTATTTGTAACGGAAGCTTTTTATAAATTATTAATGGTCCGTTGCTATGCATTTTTAGATGTGATTGTGGTTGAACGATTTTGTATTTAACCGGTCTTAGTGCATATCTTCTAGGAAGATCATCAAGTTTTGTATATAAGTAGGGATATTTACGGAAAAAATATTTAGATCAGAAGCCCAATTCTCTTATTTATTTTATAACCATACTGCAAGTTGACCGAAACGAGATTGTATTGTAAATTGACTGAGAAATTGGTATTCTGCTCCCTTATAACAGCAATATAATCTACTTTCGGTTCTTGCGACCATTTATTAGAGTAGGATAGTGCTATATAATAATTGTAAAGAGTGAAAGAGAGAATTCTCAGAACTTTGAAACATTAAAGTTACAGTCACATTTCGATATAATCACATCCCGCGTTGTATTGTCAGGTGAGCAGAATACCATTTTTGACGTTTGTGACATCGACACTAGATCGTAACATGATCCGAACTTTAATTTGACTATTTTTTATTACGAGAATTGGCCTTCAGGACTATGTATGTGACTGTTGGCCCTGTTGGGTGTAATGTTATGTTAACTAATCCAAGTCAATTAAATTTTGTAATCTAGAGACTAACATCTGTGGTTTGCCAGTCCACCATTAAATTTTATAGAATCAAACTAGTAGCAACTGGGAAACAGGCCAATTCGTAACTAAATATAGTAATCCTTGGCTTGAGATTTTCCCAGAGCTAGGTATACCTACTAGCTATATCTCCTTTCAATCTGTCATATAGGAAATTACGATTTCCTGTGACGACATGATTGATGGTCACCTGTTAAGGCGCAGTCAGGCGCCAAACTCCGTCACTATCTAACTCATTAAAGTTTAGGTAAGTTAGGAAGTGATGGAATAGCGCTCGCGAAACGAAAAGTGAGCGAAAATTACGTCCCTGCCCTTATCCCTTTTAAAATGCGATTTGTAATGAGAGAAAAACAGCTTTTAAAGATGATTGAAGCCGTATTTTTGAAAAAAAACTATTCAATCAAATCACGAGAATTGTAGCAGAGATTTTAGTTTTAGAGAATTTTAGTAGTAGTAGAACTTTTTTGTGGGAGAGCATACCTATTTCTGCCGCAAAGCAGTAGTGCTCGCAATGCTGTGTAACGGTATGAAGGGTACTTTTAGTGAAGACTCTTCTCCGCAACTATAGGCCACCAATGGGCCCTTTTTGCGTGGTATGAAGGGTAAGGGTGCCGGTGAAATTACAGGCACATGAGACTTTTTATCTCTTGCACCGCTCTCATGGATGCCGGGCCAGACGGGCCTTTCCGTTAGGTATTTTTTTAATTAATCCGAGCCGAGCGAGTCGGACCATGGTGAGCCGGGCCGCGGCCATCTTTATGGCTCAGGATGGCGGGCGCAGTACAATGCCACATAGGGTGCATCCTAGGTGGACGCGACCTCACTGTTCATAGGCAGAGGGTACCACTTACCATCAGGTGGGCCACCTGCTTGATCCATCGTTCCATGTATATCAAAAAAAGAAAAAAAGAACGTGCCTAATTATTTGAGAATAATATGATCAAATGTGAAAATGAAGATCTTACTCAGTGAAAAACTAGTTGCGTAGCTGAGGGAGTTTGTACATGGTTATTTTATGTTCTCGCAATCGAAGTGAAAAGTAGAGTGTTTAACTAGGGACTAAAACCCATTCATATACTGTTCTACTAATTCAGTATTGATACTCCACAACTATTTTACAATATTTTATTTAACGCTTTCTGCGTCTGTCGGTCTGTCTGTGGCGGAAAAACCTGCAATGACGATCGGATTGTCGATCCCATCCCGATATCCGATTGTGCTGAAATTTTGCATACCTGTGCAGTTCCGATGACAATACAATATTATGGTGACAGCGAGCTGATCTGTTGATGGAGACATAAGTTTGACATTGGAACTCCTCGATGGATAGTACGAGTAGATTAGTGTTTGGGCTCATTTTGATCAGCACACGGTTCCGATCACTAATATTCTTACCTACTATTGACTTAAATTCAGTGGCAACAGGTAATTCTAATTCATGTATTTCCTTCAATCCAAATTGGGGACAGATTCGGGGACAAACAGGAACTACCCATTTAATCAAATGCTTGTGTTGCAAGTTGTAAGGAAAAAAAACAAAAAAAAACAAAATGAATGAATGAATGAATGAATGAAAATACTTTATTGCACACCTTACAAACTAGTTAAAAACAAGAAATAACAATTAAACAAAAAAAACTAAATGTACAATGGGCGGTCTTATCGCTAAAGAGCGATCTCTTATAGCTGAACTTATATGGAAGATTGGTTGGGGTGTACCCATAGTTAAATGTAAAAGAAATATTTTCAATAAATAAACTTACACATTATTACAAAATAAAAAATAACAAAAAACAAAAAATCTTATTTGAACGCTCTGTCACAGAATGTAAGTATAATTAAAGTTATTCAACGATGAGGAATATGGCCTGCCCATTGCCATTTCAACTTAATTATTCTGATAGCTTTGTCTGTGACCCTGGTTTTCATAATATCCTCATTTCATATTTTGTCACGTAAACTCCAAACAATGCTGCCATAGCCCATTGGCCGACCTGTGCTAAGGCATGTTGATTTGTCCTCAATTAAATGTTCCCAATACTTGCATACTTACATCAGAATGCGGTTACTTAGAATGGTTTTATATTTGTTTGGAATACAAATCAATTACGAAAACATTTTCTATGGTTGTAAAAAGAAGTTGCTTAGGGGTGCTATGTTGAATTTAGGCATTGAGCTTCCATTTTAGCTATATAGTTTGTGATAGGGTTGAGATGGTTAAAAGCCTTGAGTTCACAGGTTTATAATAAGCAAGTCTTTGTACAATGAACGTTAACAAAGTCACTTAAATTGGTATAACTAGGATGAATCTATTTAACTAGATCATTTATGTTAGGTACCTACATTAAAGGTATAGTTTTTTGGACACAATGTGCCTCAACGATGTACATAAGAAGATAAGATAAGATAAGATAAGATAAGATAAGACACGATAAGATAAGATAAGATAAGGTCGCGGACGATATTGCAAATGTTGCAAAAATACACATTTGCTGTATTGCACATATTCATTCGTGTCTTAAAGAGACCCATATTACAGTTTTCAGGAAAGAAGACGGTAGCTTGTTCCATTCCTTAGCAGTTCGCATTACAAAGGTGGAACGTTACTGCGAATTGCGGGTTACTGATGAGGTAAGGATGGTACTGAGCCGTGCGCGTGCTTGTCGCAATTGCTTTTAATCCCGACACCACGTGACGCGTGCGCAGCCGCGGGCAAAAGTCTAACACTTTTAGGCTTTACATAATTTCAAACATTTTGTATGGGCCCTTGGTGTAGTAGGGGTGTCTGTCACTTTAGATTGCGCACATAAATGCTAAAAACCATTGGAGCAAAACTGTGTTAAGAACCGACTTCACATCTGAAGCCGGCCCTCTACACTGTCAGTGCCTCACTACAATAACAAGTCCATTTCGTCCACTCCAATTCTACAGTACCTAAACCTCACAGCAGTGAGCAGTGTCGGTACCACCCCTGGTCCGGATAGTTACAGTGCGCTTTGTGCTGTGATTACGGCTGGACGGACGACCATTGTTCCGTCAATGGCTTTTGATGAACATAGTTACTTTGTTGATTTTATTAATGGAGGTGTACTGGCTGAATGCTATTCTTAGCTCGTGTTGGTTGCGGCGTGGATTCTAAAGGCGACATAATTAATCTGTAAGTATTGCCTATCGATGCCGTGTGGGACATAATTGTAGATTATGCAATAAACGAATAAAGCTGTGTCTTACGTCGCGGGCGGCGTATTGAACCTTGATTACGCACGGGAGTTATATAGAGTCCTGAGTGAAGCGAGGGGTTCAAGCTGCCCAAGACGAAGACAGCCTTTATTCCAGAGGAGGATACTCTACTTTTCACACCTTCTGCGAGACAATACAAATTCACTGAAAATCACAGCACCAAACACCGTCTTCATCACCATCAGTTTTGTAATTTTAATTTTTGTTATCTTTCTCGCATGTAACCTAACTGTATCTTAAACTAGCTTTAAAATACAATTTTGTACGCTTAACGGCAGAATGTACTAGAAACTACAATTTATATTTATCGTCTATGTTATTTACTATACCTACATTCTAAGCAAATAAATAATTCATTCATTAATTCATTCAGTGCATCTTCATTGTCGTATGCGCCCTGAGGTTTGAATTTCTAACGGGTCTAACGGGAAGCGATCGAAAATTTGATCGCCAGGTTTGTCCCCCACGGCCAGAAGATTTGATCGCCAGATTTGTTCCCCACGGTAATAATAATATCACAATTAAAAGGCGAAAGTTTGTGTGTGTGTGTACACACACAAACTTTCGCCTTTTTATTGTGATATTATATTAGTGTGATAAATGTGATTAAAGATTTTAAGAGTAGGCAGGAGTAGGCACGTTTATGTAAATAAATATAAACCAACAGCCATTAAAACTTATAAAATAAATTAATAATCAGCTGGCATTAATAATAATAATAAACTACTTGATCAAAATAATAATACTTACCTACGAAAGGGGGCCGAGAACTTCGGTCTACCTCTGCATTGCTATGCCTTAAACACAGGGTTCATGTGCGAGTCTACCTAAGTATATGTAACAACTAGTAACCATGCAACCGTTTACTAACCATGTGAAAGCAATAACTATATTGAGTCGTAAGTATTGATACCACACTAGGATTCCCTGTGTCGTGGGTATCAGGAACTACGAGTACCGTAGTACCATAACAACCATACCGAACAAAAATTTGCAGTGTGTGTGTCTGTCTGTTGCCTCGTAGCTTCCAAACGGATGAACAGATTTCGTTTTTTTTTTGTTTGAAATATGAATTTGTCGTTACTTTTCTTAGCTATGTTTGATCAAAATCGGTTCAGCCGTTTCATTGCGTTGAGGGTTTTTTTTTATTTTAACAAAATTAATTCCTTTTTCTCAGGAACAGCTAAAGGTTAAACTTGAAGCTTACATACATACATACATAGATACACACCTTTTTCCCCGAAGGGGTTTGCAGAGCCTCAAAATGCCGCTTTTCACCGTGAGTTGCACCATCGGGGGAAATAGACGTGACAAGTGGTGACCTGATCGCCGCCATTGCTTCCCACGACTGACACTGCTAATGCTTAAACACGTTATGAATAAATTAGCTACAAACACATTTGTACATACATTGTTTGTTTACAACATGGAAGCTTGTCATTACAATCATTAATTGATCCTATGTTTTTTTTTTATAAGTTCATAAACTCATTACAATGGAGTCATCTATAATTGTTGATTTCAAAATGTACCTATAGAGACAATGTCAAGTCTTTCGCATAAGTGTATAAGAAGATAGGAAAAGCAAGAGCGACTCGATTAATGCATATTATCAGTGGTGCAATATTTTTCCAGCAATAGGGATAAGTGTGGGGCTTAAAACTATGTACTCAGTACTGTCACATAGGTAGAGGTAGGGTGACGTCCTGTGAAAGGAGGGAAGGGAGGTGTTCATTAAAACACCTCTTGTTCATAGAGTTTTTTTATATATAGCTCTTGATCCAAGTGAGTTGTTTCTCTTAGACTATATCGAAAACACCAAAACGCTTCGATAGCGCGATGCAGGATTTTACTTTATTTAGCAGCGCCATCTAGTTCTAAACGAATCTTTAACAGGGGAGAGGGGATGCTTTTGCTCTGCAGTGGGACACTACATTCTTGTATTTTTTTTAATAGTTATAAGCGTTGCAAGAAATATATCATAAGGTTTGAAGGCTTAAGAAACTCAAAAAAAGTGAGAAGTGCGAGTGAGACTCGTGCGTGATTGATTAATAAACATCCAAACATCAAAGCATCGCCTTTTTGACATTTATAATATTAGTGTTTGTTTTTTTTTCTTTATATTTGGCTCCGCACGGCTTGTGCATTTGCCATTTTCAAGTAAGTATCTGTATTTTTACTATATTGTATTTTCAATATATTTTGCAACGTTTCACACACAGAGTACTCTGGTATATATTGGTTACACTCCTTCCAAGTCGTCAAAGTCACAGTCGAGTCATGTTTTAGTAAAACGGTGGCCAATTTTACTAAAACTTTGGTAGACAATTTCCACCAATTTCAAAAGTCACGCAATTCACTTCCATTTCATTTCACTACACTTGTGCTTTTTAAACGAGCTACATTAGTTAAAATGCCACCAAAATAACACAAAATAACTCAAGAAAACACTAGGAAAAGAAATAAAATAAAAGTAGATAACGTCTCTTTTCCAAAATGGCGGGAAGAGTCTCAACTACATTTCTCTTAGACTATATCGAAAACACCAAAACGCTTCGATAGCGCGATGCAGGATTTTAGTTTATTTAGCAGCGCCATCTAGTTCTAAACGAATCTTTAACAGGGGTGAGGGGAGGCCTTTGCTCTGCAGTGGGACACTACAGACTTGTAATTTTTGTATTATAAGTGTTGCAAGAAATATATCATAGGGTTTATTTTTATTTTTATAGAAACTCAAATAAAAGGGACAAGTGCGAGTGAGATTGAGCGTGATTGAGTAATAAACATCCAAACATCAAAGCATCGCCACTTTGAAATTTATGATATCTCTGGGATTTGAGGCTCGCGCTTGCGGAAGTAGGTAACGTAGCTCGTTGGGCGGGCGCGAAGAGGACGGAAGTAACGCAGTGGTACACGAAAAGTCCTTAGCAAAATCCACGCAAAATTCCTAATCTTAGATTTGATAATCAAGTACAATATTTAAATTAAAAATATGCATGGATACTACATTATAATTCCGAGGGATCACTGTACCAGAAACACGATAGGACAATATTTTCTCGATAGAAGAAAAAACAAAGTTATGTCTATTTTCTGCCTAGATTCGATTGTTTATTAAAATGGTGCATATTATTGGGTAAAAAATTCGATAAATAAAATCAATACAACAAAGCCGAGGGTTTACTGCAGGGGTTTTGTAAAATTATCTATATTTTACGAGATATTCAATAAAAACTGCTTTTTCGTGCGGCGCCAGGCGTTTTTTTTTGTATGAAGATTTCTGCCTGGTGTTGGCGCAGTCTTTTGCCATCGTAAGCTTCGGGACCTTCAACAGCGGTACTTCCAATTATCACATTCTTAAGACTAATGATGTAGGTAGGTATTGTATTGTATTGTATTTATTTATTGCTTACATGTACCTACTTACAATATTGTTAGTATAAGATCTTATTTCTACTGTTAGTAATGTAGTATGTACATGAGCCCCGTTAGGGCGCTGCAATTTTGTGATCACGACACATAATAATAGTGAAATAATAAAGATAAAGGATAAAGATGTCAAAAATCAAAATTAAAAGAATAGTAGCATTATACATAGGTGCATGTCAAACCCACTAAACTACTTCATATTAATGCCCGGTTTACATTATTCCAGTCCAGCGATCCAGTCCAGTACTGGATTGCTTACTGGAAAAATGTAAACCGGCACTGGAATTAACTGAATCCAGTAAGCATTCCAGTCCAGTAACTGGATTCACGGTCTACTTTTGAATCCAGTGCGATCAATCCAGTCCAAATGGAATAATGTAGACGGCCAATCAAACAGCTTTCGAATGACTGGAATAATGTGGATGATATGATCCAGTCCAGCACTGGACTGGATCAACTCGCTAGATTACTGGACTGGAATAATGTAAACCGGGCATTACGGTAAATAGGCATGTCAAATTAAACAGGGTTTTAACTAACAGGGTGAGCTAACTACCTACATACGGCAGTGCAACAACGATTTGTGACACTAATTATAGCTTGTATCGTATACATGCCGTACAACAAGGGCAACGCAATCAGTTCTAGGAAGTGAAGAAATGCCTTATCGATATCGTCACAATCGTATCGGCCGGTGTTTAGAAACATAGCTAATTAACTTGACTGGAGGAAACGATGAATAGTATGTAGTAGTCGATTTTTAAGAATAGGTAATATTTTGTTAGTATAGTGCGCGTCATGTAAAAAGAACGCTAGCGGTCAAGCTTCTACATGCATTCCAGCGTTCTTTTTGTACATTGTTATACTATAATTGGACATTATTTGTAGTAAACTAGGTAGGCACACATTCAATGTATAGGTATACATCTTTTAAATAAGTAGGTATAGTACGCGTCATGTAAAAAGAACGCTAGCGGTCAAGCTTCTACATGCATTCCAGCGTTCTTTTTGTACATTGTTATACTATAATTGGACATTATTTGTAGTAAACTAGGTAGGCACACATTCAATGTATAGGTATACATCTTTTAAATAAGTAGGTATAGTACGCGTCATGTAAAAAGAACGCTAGCGGTCAAGCTTCTACATGCATTCCAGCGTTCTTTTTGTACATTGTTATACTATAATTGGACATTATTTGTAGTAAACTAGGTAGGCACACATTCAATGTATAGGTATACATCTTTTAAATAAGTAGGTATAGTACGCGTCATGTAAAAAGAACGCTAGCGGTCAAGCTTCTACATGCATTCCAGCGTTCTTTTTGTACATTGTTATACTATAATTGGACATTATTTGTAGTAAACTAGGTAGGCACACATTCAATGCATAGGTATACATCTTTTAAATAAGTAGGTATAGTACGCGTCATGTAAAAAGAACGCTAGCGGTCAAGCTTCTACATGCATTCCAGCGTTCTTTTTGTACATTGTTATACTATAATTGGACATTATTTGTAGTAAACTAGGTAGGCACACATTCAATGCATAGGTATACATCTTTTAAATAAGTAGGTATAGTACGCGTCATGTAAAAAGAACGCTGGAACGCCTGAAGAAGCTTGACCGCCAGCGTTCTTTTTAATAACTAAATAAAAATAAAATCCATTTATTTCAGGCACAAAAAACCCATATCACACAGAAGATACAAAATTTACAAATAAAATAGAATTATAACACTAATAATTATATTACATGACGATAATAATAATTGATGATGATAATAATTATATTATTATTTTTACATGACGCGCATTATTAGCTGCGTCTTTGTTTGTTGCAGGTGCTTATCAACTTAAGCACCGTAACTTAACTTAAGCTCAGTAAGCACCTACTATTTGTTCTCATATCTAAAAAAAACAAATAAAAAATAGTTACGAATTAATGAATGAAAATAAAAAATAAAGATTGTGATGAGAGTGAATGAAGCTAAAGAGGTGTGTCAGGATCGTAGCAAGTGGAAATCCGTGGTCTCTGCCTACCCCTCCGGGAAACAGGCGTGAGTTTATATACCTATGTATATTAGGCATAGATTTTATTCACAACTGTTTTTCAAAGTCTGTCAATCCTAGTTCATAATGCACAATTGTTTTTTTTTTTATGAATGCATACATTTATTGAATAGTAGAACTTAACTAGGTATACATAATTATAGCAACGTTACATTTCCAATAACAATTTGTATTACAATCTACGTCCATTGTTTCTCGAATACCTAACATTACATTCAACTTAATGAGGGCTTCAAGATCGTACAGTCCACGAAACATACAAACAAAACAAAGAAGAAAAAAAAATGCATTTATGATTTTTCTACGTAAATATTGATATTTCTAAAGAACTCTATATTAAACTAGGGTACTACCCCGGCTTTGCGCGTAAAGTTATGCATACCAATTTTTTTCTAAACTGAATAGTTTGCTCGCGCGAGTGACACTTCTAAAGTGGTAAAATGTGTGTCGTTGCCCCCCCCCCCCCCCCGTAACTTCTAAAATGAGAGAATGATAAAACTAAAAAATATATATGATGTAGTACATTACCATGTAAACTTCCACGGAAAATTGGTTTGAACGAGATCTAGTAATTAGTTTTTTTTAAATACGTCATAAATCGTAAAACACAATTTACCTTTCATTTGATGTTACTTGCTGCTACGGAACCCTTCATGGGCGAGTCCGACTCGTACTTGGCCGCTTTTTTTTCTCGTCCATCCATTCCATGTTTTTTTTTTAGTGAAGTGTCCCTAATACCAAACGGTTGTGTTAGAATATGTTCAAAAATCACGGCAGTAGTATTATTAGTCCTCCCATATCAAGGAATTTGAACAACGGTGTAGGTCTCATTTTTCGATACACGAAACTTTACAACTTTTTTCTTGCAATACTGCCATCATGATTTTAGTAGTAGTAGAGCTTTTTTGTGAAAGAGTTCGTCCGGGGAAGTACTACCACCATACCTATTTCTGCTGCAAAGCAGTAGTGCTCGCATTGCTGTGTTCCGGTTTGAAGGGTAAGGGTGTCGGTGAAATTACAGGCACATGAGACTTTTCATCTTTATGTCTCAGGGTGGCGGGCGCAGTGCAATGCCACATAGGTTGCGTCCTAGGTGGACGTGACCTATGAGGTAATGCACTGTTCATAGGCAGTGGTTACCGCTTAACATCAGGTGGGCCATCTGCTCGATCCGTCATTCAGTAGCATAAAAAAAAAATTACACGCTTACTAGATTATTTTGAGGTGATAACTGACTTCACAAAAGGAGATTATCAATTAATGTAGGAAATTATCTCGAGGTGGACCTGTGAAGGTTTGATTTCAGATAATGTTTTTAGAAGTCGGTTAGAAAGGTAAATAAAGTAACATACCTACATTGCGTGTATTCGCGAGGTCTCAGTTCGGGGCGAACCACTAGTATTAAATCTCGCTGAAATACAGATAACGATCTGTTTGTAGGGGAGGGACACCGGGATTTAAAGTACTGTTGATAAATTTAATGTTCTGTGAAATTATTTGACTGACTGTTCCAGTTTTCCCTAATTGTTATTACTTAATCTGTGTCTGAGGTAAGTTTAGGTCAGGTTGTCAGTACGTTTTACACGTGGGCCGGGCTGTCGCATCAAGAATTTGGGACAGGAATTCGTGAGCCAGGCTTTCAACATCCCGTATTTACGTGTATATATATAAAGAAAAATATTATAGTTAGTAAACTAGTATTAGTCGAACAACAATGTACCTGGGGTACTTCCCCAAGTCCATTTTATAAGTTTAAAAGGAAAATTTCCTACAAATTCCATTGAAAATTACTTAGATGAAGTTATTAGTGATGTAAAACAGGAAATCCTCAAGAACAAGTAATTAATTTTGTAAAAATCAAAAAACCCTCAACGCAATCAAACAGCTGAACCGATTTTGATCAAACATAGCTAATAAAACTCCAAACAAATTCACCTTTAAAAAAAAAATCGTTTCATTTGTTCGGGAGCTACGATGCCACAGACAGGCACACACACACAGACACACACACACAAACTTATAATACACCGTCGTTCTTGCGTCGGGGATTAAAAAAGAAAACAAAGGTACGTAGCAGAGTCACGTGAAAAATGTGATAGTGAAATAGATACATTCCTATAAACAGTACAACAATAACAGCAGTCAGCCAAGCAAATGTAGCGGACGCGGCTCCATTGTATCACGTAACAGGAGACAAGGAAAGTTTTAATTAAAAGCGTCCAGTACAGATTATCTTCTTAGTCGCGAGTTTGTTGGCGACTTGGGATTACGGGGATGGGTTCAGAGGCTGCTTTCCGATCGGAAATATCTCGGAGTTTAATACCGACATGGTTTTTAAGAGCTTTACTAATTAATATGCCGTAACCTTACAATAGTTATAAACCGTGTTACTATAACGATCGGATTATACTTAGAATAGTTATACCGTGTTTTGACTCTTTTGATCGAATTTGAAACTCTGTAACTATTCCAAGCATAATCCAATATTTAAATTCAAAATTAAATTCAAAATTCAAAATCTTTATTTCAGGCTTATCGAGAAATGCACTAAACCTAAACATTAAGCCCATAGCAATTACCATAGAAACTAACATACATATAAAACCCTTTATGTTTCTTTCTAACACACGTGTGATCGCCGACGTGTCACGGCCCGGGGATCACGTGACAGGCGGCCCTTGAATAGCCGGAACTTCACCCCTTTCGGCCAGAAGTCAGAGGGGTGAGTCTGAGTTTTGCAAACACCATCGTAACGGTGAACGTAACACGATCGTACGTGTATAACATAATAACTAGCTATTAATCTGTGCCAAAAACGTCACAGATTAATGGCTAGTTACTACGCAATACACGTACACTCGCCGTTACGATCATCGTTACGATGGTGTGTGTAAACTCGGACTTGCCCCTCAGGGCTCAGGTAGGTCTTCACACTTTCCGTAGGGACCCTCACCATAAATGAGCTAAAGCTCACACTATGACGAGAGTCCAACTTCATGAACCTCAATCCCACTCCGGCTTTCTTTCTGATGTACTCCACCACCTCTGAGGCCTTCACGTCGAAGCAGACGCGGAACACGTAGATCTGCAACACGGTTAAAGCAAGACGGTTTATGTTTTATCTTTTACATTGAAGGTACGACAATATTTTCTCGATAAAAAAAAAACAAAGATACCTCTCACTTTTGGCTAGATTCGAATAGTGCATATTATATTATGGGGTTTAGAGCATTGCAGGCCTCCGTACCGTACTCGAAGTTATTGGGTAAAAAAAACCATAAATAAATTAGATACAACAAAGACAAGGGTTTAAAATTATCTATATTTTACGAGATATTCAATAAAAATTACTTTTTCGTGCGGCGCGCGGCGTGAGGCGATTTTTTGTATGAAGATTTCTCCCTGGGGTTAGCGCAGACTTAATGCACCTGCATTGGTTGACCCTGAGAAAACCGTTAGGTATACTCTCAATCTTCAGTAGACTTATCCTCAGGTGCATTAGGTACTTGGCCTGGCTACCAAACCGTGATTACAGACAGTATAAAACGTAAAAAAATACAATGTTTCCCTATTATTTTGGGCGTCTCAAGACTATGCGACATGAAGGGAAAGTGCCTTAAATATTGTAGATAGAATATTTGCAGGGATTCTTACCTAGACCGATTGACCTTGACTCTAAGCTTACATAAGAGGTTCCAAGCTACCTGCAGTACCTACATCTACTCAGGGATGGTTAATCTGTGAGCCGCCCCTACCCTCGGGACCAGACGTCGGGCCGTCTCTTTACAAGCTAATGTAACACGCCTATCGATCTTCATTTGAGCATCCTGCTGAGAATAACTTCTGTCAGACATCATCGTTAAAACACAGATTTTTATAATTAACTAGAAACTCGCCCCGGCTTCGCACGGGTAGTGTCGGGATCCCCCCCTCCCTCCCGCCTCCCCTAACCCTCCCCCCTTCCCAACCCCCCATCCATCCACACGCGATGTAAAGAATATTTTAGGTAGATAAATTTATTAATTAACTAAATTCGGATATAAAAGACACATAGAATTAGTAGACAATTAGTAGGCATGTCCTAAATCTACTGTTTACAATAACTAATGTTTAATAACATCTACTACCTAATGACATTCCATCAGGTCCCAAACTAGGCGAAGCCTGTATCTTGGTGGCCCAAGGCTCCAAGGTGTAATTTTTATACACCTTGGGTTACATTACTGGAGTTTTAGTAAGGATCCCTATTTTTTTTTATATATGTCAATTATAGCCTATGTCAACCGGGAATAGTGTAGCTTCCCAAGAGTGAAATAATTTTTCAAATATAATTAATATAGATTTAGTTCAAATAGTAAAGAATAAAATAAACATTCAATAATAGCAAATTTCACACATACAACAATAGGTACAAATACTTAATTAAGCACACAAATTTCACACATACAACAATAGGTACAAATACTTAATTAAGCACACAAATTTCACACATACAACAATAGGTACAAATACTTAATTAAGCACACAAATTTCACACATACAACAATAGGTACAAATACTTAATTAAGCACACAAATTTCACACATACAACAATAGGTACAAATACTTAATTAAGCACACAAATTTCACACATACAACAATAGGTACAAATACTTAATTAAGCACACAAATTTCACACATACAACAATAGGTACAAATACTTAATTAAGCACACAAATTTCACACATACAACAATAGGTACAAATACTTAATTAAGCACACAAATTTCACACATACAACAATAGGTACAAATACTTAATTAAGCACACAAATTTCACACATACAACAATAGGTACAAATACTTAATTAAGCACACAAATTTCACACATACAACAATAGGTACAAATACTTAATTAAGCACACAAATTTAATTATTCATGAGAAGACAACCTCATGGGCGCCGGCTGGTTTTTCCATACAAACGTTTTCCACTATTTCCTACCAGAATTTTGGATCTAAGAAAAATATTATTTGTAGCCTAGATATGGGCATATAACCTTAGATATTACTACCCTGAAATTTAAAAAGTGTGAGCTGCTTTAGCGTATTTAAACATTAAACTAGTTTATCATATTCTTAGTAATCATTCGCTCCTAGAAATACGTTAAATGAGCAAAACTGAACGGAACAAGAACGACCTTCATTTAGATTATTTATACAATATATATTGTTCTCATATAAGTGACATTTGTGTTTTTGAGTATAAATTGTTCAAACCTAAACCTATATATTTTGTTTCTTTAGCAGCGACTTTATGACGCTTCCGCCTGGTAGTGATTTGGATCAGTTGAGAACTTGAGATATCTTTAGATCGAAAACAACTGTCTTTTCCCTCCTTAGATAGCTTAACTAATCCTGTTCATTTGTATTTTTAACCCCCGACGCAAAAACGACGGGGTGTTATAAGTTTGACGTGTCTGTGTGTGTGTGTCTGTCTGTGGCATCGTAGCTACCGAACGGATGAACCGAATTAGTTTTTTTCTTTTGTTTATATGGTGAATTTGTCGGGAGTGTTCTTAGCTATGTTTGATCAAAATCAGTTCAGCCGTTCAGCGTTGGGGTTTTTTTTAATTTTTACAGAATTAATTACTTGTTGTGTACGTATATACTTGTATTAGTTTTATTGATTATTCTTTAAAACAACTTAATCTTCATTAAGCTTTTTTCATTTACATTTGCATTTTTTTTTTTTGCATTGTGCGGACGTGTCTCCGACTACCCCTTGTAATGTGTAGGGTCTGAGATCAGACGATATCTGAGCAGGCCTCTCAAAATGGGTGCTACAGATTAATGGGTGCTACAGATTAATGGGTGCTACAGATTAATGGGTGCTACAGATTAATGGGTGCTACAGATTAATGGGTGCTACAGATTAATGGGTGCTACAGATTAATGGGTGCTACAGATTAATGGGTGCTACAGATTAATGGGTGCTACAGATTAATGGGTGCTACAGATTAATGGGTGCTACAGATTAATGGGTGCTACAGATTAATGGGTGCTACAGATTAATGGGTGCTACAGATTAATGGGTGCTACAGATTAATGGGTGCTACAGATTAATGGGTGCTACAGATTAATGGGTGCTACAGATTAATGGGTGCTACAGATTAATGGGTGCTACAGCTTAATGGGTGCTACAGATTAATGGGTGCTACAGATTAATGGGTGCTACAGATTAATGGGTGCTACAAAATGGGTGCTACAGATTAATGCGTGCTACAGATTAATGGGTGCTACAGATTAATGGGTGCTACAGCTTAATGGGTGCTACAGATTAATGGGTGCTACAGATTAATGGGTGCTACAAAATGGGTGCTACAGATTAATGGGTGCTACAGATTAATGGGTGCTACAGATTAATGGGTGCTACAAAATGGGTGCTACAGATTAATGGGTGCTACAGATTAATGGGTGCTACAGATTAATGGGTGCTACAAAATGGGTGCTACAGATTAATGGGTGCTACAGATTAATGGGTGCTACAGATTAATGGGTGCTACAGATTAATGGGTGCTACAGATTAATGGGTGCTACAGATTAATGGGTGCTATAGATTATTGGGTGCTACAGATTAATGGGTGGTACAGATTAATGGGTGCTACAGATTAATGGGTGCTACAGATTAATGGGTGCTACAAAATGGGTGCTACAGATTAATGGGTGCTACAAAATGGGTGCTACAGATTAATGGGTGCTACAAAATGGGTGCTACAGATTAATGGGTGATACAAAATGGGTGCTACAGATTAATGGGTGCTATTAATTAATGGGTGCTACAGATTAATGGGTGCTACAGATTAATGGGTGCTACAGATTAATGGGTGCTACAGATTAATGGGTGCTACAGCTTAATGGGTGCTACAGATTAATGGGTGCTACAGATTAATGTGTGCTACAGATTAATGGGTGCTACATATTAATGGGTGCTACAGATTAATGGGTGCTACAAAATGGGTGCTACAGATTAATGGGTGCTACAAAATGGGTGCTACAGATTAATGGGTGCTACAAAATGGGTGCTACAGATTAATGGGTGCTACAAAATGGGTGCTACAGATTAATGGGTGCTACAAAATGGGTGCTACAGATTAATGGGTGCTACAAAATGGGTGCTACAGATTAATAGATTGTGTGCCACCTCTATACCGAAGAAGATATCAAAAGGAACTCAAGGGTGCTTAATTTTATCACCAAAGTAAACTTACTCGTTTGATTTATTATGAGGAAGATTTATTTTTCGTGTCTTTCCGGGCTGGTAAACTTTCCACTTCAAAGATTACAGGTACCTAAAATGATGACTCGCCAAGTTTCTTCAAAAAATTTACGACAATGCTTTCGTCTAATTAAAACTAAACACCTAACACCTAAGCCCTTCGCGTTTTCAAAATTCTTCCAGGGCATCTGGTCGAAGCGACGCGTTACCCGAGAGCTGGCTCTTATCTGGCTCATTAGTATTGCCATTGAGCGTGGCAATGCAGCCAGCATCTTAAGGAAGCTTCCGTCTAGTAGTGATTTGGATCAGTTGAGCTACCTTTAGATCGCTTGCAGCGGTCTTCAGGTAGCACAACTGTTTCATATGTATTTTGTACATACCTTGTATTATTCTTTCTGTAAATAAATATTTTTCTGAAAACTCCTAACTAAAATTGAATTTATCTTATCTTATCTATTTGTAGCAAATAAACAATTTTATTGATTGATTGATTTATACATACTCGGTGTTTTATACGCACTTTCTTTCAAAATACTTTCCGTTTCCCGGGAATGGCTTACGATTTTCTTTGATGTTTTTCTGTAAGATGAAAGAAAGAGCCCGTATCCCTTATTTCAAAAATAAATAGGCGCTATACTTTCGGTTATGTAAGGGGGACTACTCTACTTTGTTATACGTTATTTAATATGTTTTAAATTATATATGATACACGCCTTTTTCCCCGAAAGGGTAACTCCCAAAATCATAACCATCATTCGTATATTTACGCCGTAAAACTCCGTAATGTATCAAATTTCAACATTTTCGTCTAGTAGATTCAGCGAAAATAGGCTGTGACATACGGACAGACAGACAGACACGAGAGTGATCCTATAACGGGCTCGTAGGTACATACCTTCTCAGGCACGGAACTCTAAAAAAATATTAGTCTCGAATACTATTTTATTTTTATGTATTTTATTTTTTTGTTTTTATATCGTACTAAGTAGAATATTTTGTTAATTTTAAGCTGCGTAGACCTTTTTTGGCCATAATTTTGTTTATGTTAAACATAAGTAATATTGTATAAATCGCTGTTGGTTTACCAAAATAAATATAATAAATAAAATAAAATAACATTTTTGATCGCTACCGACTGATTTTGACTGACTTCAAGGACGCATAAAAATATGAAGTAACCTTTAATCTTCCATCTGTCTTATTAACTCGTTCAGGTGTATCGTTAATCGCATCAACACGCTACTTATTCAAGAGTAACCGTAATTCATCCAGAGCCATGAATGATACATGAGGGAGGCTCAAGGGAGGCAGGGGAGAGGTCATACCTCGCCCGGGGGACGGCAGCAGACAGGCTTAAATATTGACACTGCTTGCAATCTGCGTTGAAAGCCTCTTGCTTTAACGTATTAGCTTCTGATTGCATCGTTTAAGCTCTTTTCATGTTTTGACGGATTTTTCAGGAGTTGGGAAAGATTAAACTTTTCAGTTATTTCTTTGTAGAATTTCATGTTTTTCATCATATACCTATGCATTTCATTTTGTGAATTTTAGGCCTCAATGTGGAACGTTGCGCCTGAGGCGCGAAATTTAAATTTTATTGTGTTTTTTGCTAATCACAGCTTATCAAAACATCTTTAGATAGTGAAACCTGACTGATAAAACTAGGAGACACATTTTTTGATTGAAAGTGTCTCTTAAATATCATTAGTTTAGTTACGAATGTCATTGAACAAAAAAAAATACTGCAAAAATCGTGGAAGGCGAACAAGCGTAACGTTGCACCTTGCACCCATAAATTCGTCCAGTCGAGGAGTTGGCGTAATTGTCTAACGCATCTCTGTATCAAGGAGATGGGTTTCCGCCTGGATATTATTTAAACCTTTGTACCTTTTTTTTTTAGTAGTCTAAGGCCAATAGTAGGTAGATAAAGGACACAAAAGACAAAAGTTTCTAGTATGTACACTACCCAGTACTCTTTTTACCCAACTTACTCTTTTGTTTTTGTGAAAAATGACCACAAAACTGAACAAAATCGCATTAACTAAGTGTATACACAGGACAAAGCAAACAACAGCTCTGTGTTCGTGTAAATTGTAACTTAACCAAGGGTTACTGCTATATTTCCCGGTGGGTTGTTGTCCAAAGTTGTTTGTTTTCGAAACCTGTGTCGGCTTAGAAACATCCAGTTGCCAGCTTTTGCGAAAAAAAAACCCACCTTTTTTCTTTTCTTTTTTTGTACTTTGTGAATGACGGCACAAGCATCAGCTTGTACCGTGGGCCATCTGGCCCACCTGAAGTTAAGCGGTAACCTGTGCGTTTCAGAATGCATTAGGTACGTCAAAGGTCACGTCTACTTAGGACGCGCCCTAAGTGGCATTGCACTGCGCCCGCCACCCTAAAACATAAAGATGAAAAGTCTCATGTGCCTGTCATTTCACCGATACCCTTCAAACCGGAACACAGCAATGCGAGCACAACTGTTTTGCGGCAGAAATAGGTGTGGTGGTAGTACTTACCCGGACGAACTTTTAAACAAGAAAGCTCTACTACTTACAAAACATTAAGTCACTTATCGTGCTACTATAAAATTCGAATTATCAGTATTAGTACAGCATGATTATGAACGCCCTGATATTCCACGACCAATTTTCCAAAACATGGTTCCAAATATCGTGCTGTGCAAAACGTGTCGTACAATCGCGTAAAATAATAAGAAGTACAAAATAATAGCTAGAATTACAAAAAGGTCTCTATATGTATTTATATAGAGACCTTTTTGTAATTCTAGCTATTATTTTGTATACCTACTTATTTGTATTTTTTATTTTGTTTATATGTGTGTTGTTACAAATAAAAAAAACTAGTCTATTCTATTCTAATAGGTTTTATTAGGTTTCTTCTATTAGGGTTTCTTATTCTATTCCGTTCTTAATTTTTTTCATTCGTCCTTCGCTCTTTCATCTTTGTTGTTGAAATTGTAAACTGATCGAAAATAAATCGTCCGTATAACGGCGGCTAGACGTCGATGGTTAAACGATTCCGCGTTCTATGAAGCCAACTCGAACGTAAACGGATTACGGAGTGGTACGAAGTACAGCCTGCAGCTATTAAGAGCTTACTTTTGTTAGACTTTTTATCGTGTGCCCAACAAAGCTTTTTTGCGGTAGGTACTATGCAGTGCTCGTTAGAAATAAACCATGGAGAACTCTCGGCTTAGCCAAACGACATTCGCTTCGAAGCGATTCTACAGCATTCGAGCATTTCTACAGTCGTAATACAATACAATAGACCACGTGACATTTCGATAGCTTACGTCAATTTCATACATTGTTTCAATAATTAGTTCGTATTCGCCTTTAGAATGTTACTTTGTCTACGGCATATGGTTCTTCATCGTGTCGATGGTTCAACAATTGACATTTTAAATTAAACTATCGCAGAGCTTCGCCACGTCAATAGCATTGTCATTGGCATCGCACAGATCTTTCATTGTGCATGTGTTTAGGCATCGAAAGCAAGAAAGTAAATGAGGCATTGTCTGAGGCGTCGCTCCTCAGTCACATTGTAGTCAAAGTATCCCCATTTAACTAAATTTTACCTACAGCGGCCCACCTGGCATGTATCTCCAGGTGGGCCAAGGTTCTCTGGGAGCTGTTCCGCAGGCACAATGTAGTCAACTGGGGGAGGATGTTTTTCCAGCCACAGATTTACTAGAGCCTCACTTGGGTTGTCATTTATTTACTGGAGGACTGTAGGAGGAATAGAGGAGAGTAAGATGGCACGTATCGCAATATGATTCTAGTTTTAAATTTCGGTATTGTTTATTTAAAGTTTGTCAATATAAACTCGTTTTGAAGTTCATAATTAGAATTCCTATAACACAATATTAATTGAATTATTTAGATCCTTGTAACACTATTTGTAGCAAATAAATAATTTGATTGATTGAATTTTACGTTATGAAAGTATACATATAGTTTTTAAGTATAAAAAGTAGGGGGGCAAAAATCGGTGGCATCGGTTTCATTACAAAACAACCCGGATAACAATACTTCTTACTTCTGCCCCCCTATTCCCTAACTGAAAGTCACTCGGTGACTAACGTTTGACAAGAAGAATGATCATCAATTTAAAAAAAAACTATTAAGAATTGACAATTGATGGTCATTTTACTTGTCAAACGTTGGTCACTGAGTGACTTTGAAGATAGGGAAATGGGGGGGCAGATTTCTATGGAAGAAACCTTAGAGCATTCCAGGCCTCAAGAAACCCACGGTCCGTGCACAGAGTGCACAAGTATAACTATGAGTTTTCAGAGACGACGTTCCGAATTTGAAATACCTAGCTTTTTTTAACTCATAAAATTGTGTAATGACGTTTGGGTCCAAATCTATTGTTGTCTATGATCGATTGATTTTGTATTTCGAGCACGATTCCTTGGCGACTAGACTACATAATGTTGTAAAGCAAAAACCACGAAGCACGCTAACAAACTTGCACCTACGCAGCTAAGCTACGCATTGCTACGCTGCCGCCTATACCTATATCATAATTTTAAAGTTTTGTATTTGAAATCTCTATATTCTGTAGGTATTATTTACGTTTAGATCTAAAACCTACCTATTGTTTTATTTCGACGATTGTTATTGATAGATTGGTTTTACGATAATGATTTTTACGACTCCGCCGGAATGTTTGTGGCTATGACTACGATAATGCCTTGATAAAAATCGCACGCTCGAAGAATTTCTAATGCTGATGCGTTTCCGTTAACTCAAGTGGAATGAACCACATTTCATTGGAATCGTGCCCGCTCGAAGAACATGTTGCGTTCCCGGGATTTAGACGATCACGTTTGAATTATTTAATATGCAAGTTTTAGAAAAACCTTGTACCTAACCAATACATAACTATAATATCACTTACTAATAGTCAGTTCATTAACTTTTTGTTTCTATCGAGTTTTGGGCACGTTTTAGAGAAGCCTATTTGACTCTTGACCTCTCTTTCACTCTTCCTAATTATAACTATATCCTATAGCTTTATCCTACTCTAATCTATGGTTGCCATGAATCGAAAGTAGACTAAATTGTTATCATGAGGAAGCAGAGTAACAATTTTCAGTCACTTCACAATTCAGTCAATTCGGTCAACTTTCAAATTGGCTTTTGGAATTAGTCCCTATACTGACAGACAAATCATATACCACAGAATATAAGTAATGATTGGTGATTTAGCTATTAGCATATCAGATTCAGAGGTATTTGATCTCAGTTGAGGTTATGTGATTTTAGTAAACATAATATGGACACCTTGGCATATTTCAATAATTATTTTGTGTATGTTCTAGCATTTAACAAGTTCTTGCTAAAGACGAAATCACGAATTCTGCGACAAAATATGTTTAAGTATGTGTAACTGAGGCAAATGTCTTTGTACTTTCTCAATTATCGAGTTCTTATTAAAGTTACCGTAATTGTTACCGCTAGGAAGCTTTTAAAACGTTTATCGTATGTTTGTGCCAATAATTGATTGCGGACGCGAATTTTTCCAATTTATACATTATACAGGAAATCTTTGGCACTGGACTGAGCCTAATGCGTATTCATTGTTAATGCTACGCTAATGCTTGATGGTAAATAAATCAGTCCATCCTATGAGTCCGTTAATTGAAAAGGAAAATAGTTTTACTAACTATTGAAACTATCAAACTATGTACATAATTTTCACAAGAAACTGTGCCGAAATATCGGGAACATTTAAAACTCAAAAATCATGGGAAATATCCCGTTTCTAGTGAAAATTAGTTTTACTAAATCTACTTGGATGTTTTTTTTTTTTATACTACTTGTATGGCGGAACAAGCAGATGACCAACCTGATGTTAAGCGGTAACCTCTGCCTATGAACAGTGCATTACCTCATAGGTCACGTCCACGTAAGATGCGCCCTATGTGGCATTGCCCTGCGCCTGCCACTCTGAGACATAAAGATGAAAAGTCTCATGTGCCTGTAATTTCACCGGCACCCTTACCCTTCAAACCGGAACACAGCAATGCAAGCACTACTGTTTTGCGGCAGAAATAGGTATGGTGGTTGTACTTCCCCGGACGAACTCTTTCACAAAAAAGCTCTACTACTACTACTGGTTGCGGTTAGACTTAAGAAGTTACTATTAATTAATCTGCGGTTAGACTGTCAATATGATTAAAATAACAACAGAAATGACTCTTCCCGCCATTTTCGAAAAGAGACGTTGTCTACTTTTATTTTATTTCTTTTCCTAGTGTTTCTTGAGTTATTTTGTGTTATTTTGGTGGCATTTTAACTAATGTAGCTCGTTTAAAAAGCACAAGTGTAGTGAAATGAAATGGAAGAGAATTGCGTGACTTTTGAAATTGGTGGAAATTGTCTACCAAAGTTTTAGTAAAATTGGCCACCGTTTTACTAAAACATTTCGACTGTGACTTTGACGACTTGGAAGGAGTGTAACGTTGCAAAATAGATTGAAAATACAATGTAGTGTAAATACAGATACTTGAAAATGGCAAATGCACAAGCCGTGCGGCGCCAATTATAAAGAAAAAAAAACAACAGAAATCAAGCTGTTTTACAAAATAAAGTTCCAAAGGTTCCAGTAGACATAGTAACATGATAGGTAATAATAAAGTAATTAGGAGTTTTCCAAGTGTCATTCTCAGTTTAGTTCCTTCATCGACAAGAGATGGCACTCGCGTAACTATTGGTATTTACCTACTTTTT
The DNA here is from genome assembly GCA_932527175.1 of Operophtera brumata. Taxonomy (NCBI): domain Eukaryota; kingdom Metazoa; phylum Arthropoda; class Insecta; order Lepidoptera; family Geometridae; genus Operophtera; species Operophtera brumata. Next base: position 4,285,484 of record OW052228.1, on the reverse strand, counting down.
AAATGTTATCATGGCAGCAGAGAACTTCGTTCAGCCAACGTAAATAGTTTAATAAATACAAAATCCTAATAATTAATATCTTTTTGATAGTTACGTTTCTTGAAATATTTACTGTTAACAAAACTGTTGCCAGCGCCATCTAGCGAGAGATAAAATAATGTTAAAATGACACTAGGAAAACTCCTCATTGGTTCAAAGTCGTAAATTGGGGCCATCGTAAATTAAAACTATATAAAACAAGTAACTTTTCTCAATTGATACGGCCACTGCGCAATACGGCCTCCGTACCGGAGTGCTATAATATGCGAAGCTACGATAACTTGAATTATATCACCAAATAAGTACCGACTTTGCTTTAAGAATAAATTCACCTACTTTCTTCTTACAACATAAATATTAAAATTTTATATTAATATTCAATTTAATTTGATATTAATTTGATATTAAATTGAATACTAGAAATTAAATTGATTTGAATGATACTATTGAAATGATACTTGCGATTCATAAAATACTTTTCGCTTTGGTGTATAAAATGAGCTTTTCGCATCCGTAAGCACCAAAGCTCCATATCCAATCGGAAATCTAAAAGAAACAAATTGACCTTTCCCGAAGCATAAACGTAAAATTACAAAGCTTAGAGTAGGCACCCAACAATGGTTCTACAATCCCCAGGTTTAAAAAGGCGGGCACGTTCCACCTGACACAAGGGGCCTCGGGGGCCACTCGCCTCACTGGAGGCCCCTCGAGCCCCTGCCGACGTCGACGTCTAAATTTTACCCCCACTCAATACAAGGTGAGATTATTGGTAGTGTCATCTTGGGATGACAGCGTGAGGATTATTAATGCTTCTTTACCTATCGGCACCTATCACGGAATATTCACGAAATATTTTAGGGTTATTGAAAAGCCTATTTTTCACAAATTAAGGTGGATGTACACCAAGCGAGAGCTTGAGGCGCGCAATTCATATTTTTTGGTGTTTTTGCCCATTACAGCTCATCAACACTTCTTCAGATAGTGAAAGTTGATTTCGCGAGAACTAGGAGACTTAACACACATGTTTTATTTGATAGTGGTAGCGATTTTAAATTGCATTCTCTAAAGCTAAAGCTTACTAAACGTACCGCCATCCTTTTCTTTTGTATATAAAAAGCAAAGGACGTGGATTGTATTTTTTGCTTTAACTTTAGTTAATACAATCTCAAATCGCTACCACTATCAAAATATATAGAATACAGAAGATGGATATAGAAGAGCGGTATCTCCTAACACAAGCATATTTTGTGCTTAAAAGGAGTGTCCAAACCCTGTTAAATTGTAGACTTTAAGTTAATGAAATAAACATTTGTATTTGTTGTATTTGTATCTCATAAATATCAACAGGATTATCATAACAGGCGAAATTTAAAAAATTTGGTGTTTTTTTGCCCATTACAGCTCATCAACACTTCTTCAGAGAGCGAAAATTGATTTCGCGAGAGCTAGGAGACTTAAAACACATGTCTTAATTGATAGTATCTCCTAAACATGATCAGTTTAGCTACGATACCCATAAAGAAAAAAAAAACACTGTAAAAATGTGTTATGGGTATCGTAGCTAAACTGATCATATTTAGGAGATACTATCAATTAAGACACGTGTGTTAAGTCTCCTAGTTCTCGCGAAATCAACTTTCGCTATCTGAAGAAGTGTTGATGAGCTGTAATGGGCAAAAAAAACACCAAAAAATTTGAATTTCGCCCCTCAATCGAGAGCATTTACCTTAAGGCGATATGTTAAAATACCGAATGGACGGAGTCTAGTAAGAAAACAATAGCTGCAAGAAAGTGACAGCGCTATTGCTCACCTAAACCCGGGAATACATGAGGTAGTAGTAGTAGAGCTTTTTTGTGAAAGAGTTCGTCCGGGGAAGTACTACCACCATACCTATTTCTGCCGCAAAGCAGTAGTGCTCACATTGCTGTGTTCCGGTTTGAAGGGTAAGGGTGCCGGTGAAATTACAGGCACATGAGACTTTTCATCTTTGTCTCAGGGTGGCGGGCGCAGTACAATGTCACATAGGGTGTGTCCTAGGTGGACGTGACCTATGTGGAATGCACTGTTCATAGGCAGAGGTTACTGCTTAACATCAGGTGGGCCATCTGATTGTTCAACCATTCAAGTAGTATAAAAAAAAAGGTATAGATTTCTTCAGCTCGGAAGTAACTGACGTAAGCGACAAATGATAAAACTTAGTTTTGCTTCTAAAGTAGCAAATACATATAACAAATAAATTATCTTCTATTAATCTATGTAATGTGATTATCTGCTGAAATAGTATAAAAAACGTACGCTTAATATTTTCTCTAATCGAAGGAGGGACCTAATACGGATATAAAAAGGGCCTATTTCAAAAAATAAATCTATCAAGAAAAGTTTCACCAATCGTGTTTCTTGTCTATGATTTATTTGGATTACATCCTCAAGTAATTACTGTATTAACATCAAGTTTGTAACCTTTACTGTTACTGAGTGAGCTTGTAACGTAACAACTCCAAAATTCTAACAAATCGTCTTTAATATTAAAGGTTCTCGAGTGGCGACCACAACCCGGACGACACAATATAGGAAAGTCCCCCCTCTCTGGATAGACCAAACACATTTTAAAGATAAGTCGGCGGGAAGTCGGTGGATGGAAGCAGCTCATGCCCGTTGGTTGTGGCATTCTATGGGGGAGGCACACGTGCAGCAGTGGGCTTCTACAGGCTGATGATGGTCATGCTGTTAGTTGATCCAAATACATGTGTTTATAAAGGAAAATGAAAAAAAAAATAGTCACGCCATTCGAAGTCGTGTTGTGTAATTACCAATATTTTGGTAAATACATTAACGCAGCAAATATCTCAAGAACAACAAGTAATCAATTTTTTAAAAATTAAAAAAACATATTAAAAAAACTGATTTTGATCAAACATAGCTAAGAACACTCCTAACAAATTCACCTTTCAAACAAACAAAAAAACGAAATCGATTCATCCGTTCGGGAGCTACGATGCGACAGACAGACACACACACAGACACGTCAAACTTATAACAAACCGTCGTTTTTGCGTCGGGGTTAAAAAATAAACTATTTTACTCAAAGCTATGTACCTACAACAAAGACAAAAAACCGGCCAAGTGCGAGTCGGACTCGCGCACGATGGGTTCCGTACCATTATCTATAAAAACGGCAAAAAAACATTGTTATATGTGGCAACAAAAATACATCATCTGTGAAAATTTCAACTGTCTAACTATCACGAGTCTTCAGGTACAGCCTGGTGACAGACGGACAGACAGACAGACAGACAGACAGACAGACGGACGGACAGCGGAGTCTTAGTAATAGGGTCCCGTTTTACCATTTGGGTACGGAACCCTAAAAACGAATACAACTGAGAAAGATTTTTGATACATACTTTTCACTAGAAACGGGATATTTACCATGATTTTTGAGTTTTTGATCTCACCGAGCCAACACTTCCATTGAGTAGCAGGCTCGTAGCAGCTCTCCAAATGTTAACAGTGACTTACCTTCATACAAGTTACTAACTACAAGACCGATAATCTGACATAAGATTCAGACCTTCAGTGTTATCCAGAATCTGAAAGCTTGTCGAAGTGTTCATTCGAATCAAAGTGAATCTTCATGTAAATTGCTACAAAAGGCTCGGCCAAGTTGAGTTTTGGGCGAGCGTGTTTTTATCGCTGACATGTCGGTTTTTTTTTTTTTTTTTACATTGATAGACCTTTGTTTGTCCACGATCTCACCTGTTGGTAAGTGACGATGTGGCCGAAGATGAAGCACAAAGGTCTAGAAGGCACCTATTCACTCTAGACTTGAAGAGACCCAGATTATAGTTTTCAGGAAAGACAGACGACGGTAGTGTATTCCACTCCTTAGCAGTTCGCATTATAAAGGTAGAACCAAAACGTTTTGTGCGAATAGAAGGTATACCAATGAGGTAAGGATGGTACTGAGCCGTACGCCTGCTCGTCCTGTGATGAAAAGGAGATGGTGGGATCAGATCGTGCAGTTCCTGGGAGCATTCCCCGAAATGTAACCTATAGAAGATCGAAAGGCATGCAACCTTACGGCGGTGCTCGAGACTCTGGATCTTAGTCTCCGCCATATGTTGTTGTTGGAATAAAGCTTAGGGCAACAATTGAATTCCTTTGTATATCAATAAAGACGATAAAGCACAGTGGGGCTCGGGCACTCCATATTTTGAGGCCTGCACATGAACAATAACAAAATAACGGATATACAAAACAAAATTTAGCATTACATATAAGCCGCGTGGCCTGATGTCTCCTCTACATCTAACATATCAATTTGCAATATAATATGTACCTACATAAATTATTCCAGGTCTAGCGCTTAACTTAATGCTAGCGCTTAATGTTCACTTTTGAAGGCGCACAGCTTTATAATAAAATACCCGCAACTATAAAAAACGTAAGCTCATTCAATGTTTATAAAACCAAACTTATGGAGCATGTTCTTGATAAACTTTGACTCTAATTAAGTACCTATCGACATAATAAAACCTAAGTTTCCAGATGCTATTAATATCTACTTATCTACTCATACGTACGCTACCTACTAGAACGACCTACCTATTTTTATATGAACATAGGTAGGTAACCTGTGTTCAATATTTTCTCATGTAAGTGACTTGTGTCTTTTTGAGAATAAATATCTTTAAACCGAACTGAGTCAGTCCCTGAGGTACCTATGGGAGCGGTACGGGAGGGGTGTTTTCGTCGTCGTCATCGTTATTATATCACATGCCATCTGATGATTGAGAGACGAAAACACCCCTCCCGTACCGCTCCCATACCTCAGGGACTGACTCTGTTAAGCGCTACACCTGTAGGTTGTTATGTACAAGCAGTATTATTTTATCTGTGGTATAAGTATTCAAGCGTAGGGCGTGCTGTCTTATGTTTTTTTTGTTGAATCTGTTCAGAGTCTGATTATTTTTACTATAATCTGTTACATATATTTATATTCTACGTATATATTTTGTATGCCTCAGCTTCTCCGTTCGATAGGCACCTTGCCGGCACAGGGGCTTCACTTCTAGTAGTAAAAGATTCATTATAATCAAGCCAAGCCTGTATGTTACCTGATTCACAGAATATATAACACCGTACAGGTTTTATATATTCTGTGAATCAGGTAACATACATTACGGTAACGTAAGTATCTGATTCTTCTGGGTTTGGTCGCGTTGGAACAGGAGGGCAATTCTCGGATTGTAGAGATTAAGTCGAATTCGACATATGTCGAAAAAAGATGGCGAATGTTGAATAAAATCTTAATTTGCTATTCTCTTGATGTCACAAATAGACATAAGTCGACCAAAATCATTCAAATCTAATACGATTTGATGGTTATTGTGACATTTTCGTGACATTTTTGTAGACATTCATGCTTCGACATTATCTCTAATTTAGAGAATCTCTACAAGCCGAGAATTGGCGTCCAGGAGTAAAAGCAAGACGATTCAAAATAATCCTTGTGATTTTAATAACTTGTTTGATGTATTTGATTGTGATTTCTATGCACCTAATGCATACCTAATGCGGCATGCATGACCGTATTTGGACCCGCGTCTGTTCTCACGTTCTGTGTTGTCAAGGCCTTATGTGTTTCTTTTTATCAAGGACGGTTGGCTCAATGCTGAATAAGTTACCAGGGAGTAGGTACCTACCTCCTGCCTACTTAAATAACGAAACAGATCGAGGCTATCTCTAACTTCAGTGCATTTTGCTATGAAATACTTAGATCCTTCGCTGTAACCTTCGCAATTGTGTGCATTACAGTTTTTGGCGACCTCTGTGGCGCGGCTGGCGATGGTTCGCCTGCGACGCTGGAGGTTGCGGGTTCGATTCCCGCCTCGGAACAAATTATTTGTGCGTTCTGCAGATATTTGTTCAGGGTGTTCTGGGTGTTTTCTATGCATAATAAAAATATATATCTATGTTATGTATTATATTAGGTATATAAGTTATTCTAGTACCCATAACAAAAGCTCTGGCTTAGCTTGGGGCTAGATAATGTTGTGTGAACTGTCCTGCATTATTTATTTATTTATTTAATTAAGGTATTCCATTTTTAATATAAGCTCTACTATTGCTCCAGAACTTTATCTAAACTTTACAATTTGTCCATATTTGTGATTAATATTATGTGATTCACTAATTAAGCTACTTCAAATATTAATAACATTAAATATTAATAACATAAAACAAACAAGTAAACAAACAAAACAAGTAAGTAAGTGAGTAAGTGTTGTAAGTAAACTAGTAGGTATTTGTGTTTCACAATCCCTCAGTAGTGTTAATCGCCACTTTATCTGCTCAGTAAGTTAAAAGATAGCGAAAGGAGTTAACTCGCTGAGTAACTAAACCTTTACCTAGTATGTAATCCTCTGTGTGGGAAATGTCAGTGAAGGATTATCCTATGATGCAGAAGCGGCCGGTTAAGGTAACTCCATACGACTGAACTACATTCCATCCCTCTTACTCAGTCGTGTTTTTAACACAACTGAAAAGGATAGAGTTCGTTCAAAGAGCGGTATCTCTTCGACATGATGCAAATTCGAATTTCGAACGGAATACAAAGGATTTATATATTGTTACTATTGATACTTGTCCTACTTCTTCGGCTTTATTATGTATTCGAAAACACGATTGAAAGTGGTTGTGGTTATATTTAAAATCTTTTTTCATGAGTCTGCTTCAGAGTCTGCTTCATGTCTAATTTGATTTGCTAAACGAACTTTCTTATAGGTAAGTCTCTTCTACATAATACATACATAATTATATACATAGACACACGCCTTTTTCCCCGAAAGGGTAGGCAGAGCCTCAAATGGGCCTCTTTCACTGTGGGTTGCACCATCTTGGGAAATATATACATTTGTAGGTAGGTACCTAAATTTTCTATTTTGGAAAAGGTCAGCTCAGACCTACCAGAGAAAACGATGGTCCTACCTACATTGTATGTAGGCATTGTAGGTACTATTTTATGGGACAAAAAAACAGACCGTGTTTGTTGCCTGATTCTTCTAGGTCTGGTTGCGTTGGAACTGGTGTAAATGTAAATTTATTTTTTAAGACGATTCAAAATGATCCTTTTGATTTCAATGAATAAAATACTTTTTGACTTTGACTTTTGACTTTGACAGCCTCTGGTTTGGTTTTAGATTAGCACTAGTGACCCGCCCTGGCTTTGCACGAAAATTTTATTACGCATAAACCTGCTGGAAGAAATTTTCTATATTATAGTGAAAACCGCATCAAAATAGGTTTCGTGCGTAGTTAAGAAGAACTAAGTGAACTTACAGACAGCATGTACCTACCTATTGTTTGTATTAATTTATTGTCTCATTCAACGTCCTTACACAATGTACATATTATTTGATTGCAATGCAAGGTTGACTTCTCTGTTGATTTATAGTTCATAGTTATTTATTGGTAAAAAAATATTTCATGTCAGTTTATACATTTAAAATTAATGAGCTAACATACATTATTATTATGAACATTGGGTCCCTATATTGTACAAAACGATAATGTACAGCATGATTATGCACGACATGATTTTACACGGTCAATTTTCCAAAACATGGATCCCAATGATTGATTCAATGGATGGTATTGCAAAATATAATGTCAAATGATGGTAGAATATGTCACATTATTATCAATAGTCAATGTCAAATAAGGATTAGATTACCTATACAATGTCATGAAGAGAGTTGAAATCTGGCATTTTTGAAAGAAACGTCGTCATTTTTATTTTATTACATTTTAATGTGTTTTTTGGAGTTATTTCGTGTAATTTTAGTGGCATTTTAACCGGTGTAACTTGGATAAATGGCACATGTGTGATGTAGTGAAATTTGAGTGTATTGCGAGTCTTTTCGAAATGGTGGATTTTTTCCTGTAAAAACTCAGTTTTTCTGCCACAATTTAAACTGGGTTAGGACTAGACGGAGACTCTTGACGACTTGACTATAAAACTATAATAATTATATCACTTGACATTGGCTAAATTGTTGCAAATAATGCACAGAAGCCATTACCTAAGATAATAAGACAAATGTCATGAAAATTAAATTCATAGGGTGCTAGTTCAACTAACCACCGTTTCAGCTTATTTTTAAAGGACTGCGTCGAAATAGAGTTTCGTATACTTTCGGACAGAGTATTGTATACTGAGGGAGCCATAATGTGCACCAGCTTCGATGTCTTGGTCAGCCGATGGTGGATTGCCATCAGTTTATACCAACAAGATAAAGATAAGATTAAGATTGTTAGCTTACGCCAACAAGTGGTTCTACCGGAAGACCAGCGTTGGTTGCTAGTTTGCTGTCAACCAACTCATGCTGAGGTAGAACCATTTTGTTACTTGAGTTACACCTAGTACCTCCATATCTGTTTCTTCTTAGTATGTTCTGTGTTTCTATGTAGCTCTTGTATACAAATAAATATATATTCTTTCTTTCTTCTTCTTTTCTTTCTTATACCTGTTCCGCGTATTGTAATTATGACCATCCGCAAGTGTAGCGAAAGATGCTAGGTTGTTTCTAGCGTACACCGCTGTCTGTAAGATGACCATCGCAGGTACGGTGAGTATGTTCAGCGATCTGAAATAGGGCCTCGCAGATTTGTCTCGTGGCACTCGCTTTATTTGATACTACTATAATGCCAAGTCTCTTTCTCACAAGTTAATAAACCATGGTGCTGTTTTTCAAGAGAATCCTAGGTAGCTAGCTAACCCCGTCGCTAGGGAACTTGTTCTAAGTTCTAAACATAGCTAATCCATCAAACTATCAAACTTACTTAGCTAGTAAATTATAGGCACCTTTCTCGCTGTAGTCGTAGGTACCTAATTTATCAACATTTGCATATTTCCGAGGGCAATATTGGTGACAGCGTAAAGGTCAGTGTTTCCTTGTTATTCCGACTAATATGCGGCGACTCTCGAGCCCTAAATGTGTGCCACCATTTTCAAGAAGAGACGTCGCCTACTTTTATTTTATTTCTTTTCTTTCGCAAAAAGAGGTTCTAGCTCACTTCAGAGAAAAAAAAGCCATGAGCTAAATCAATAACACTTTAAATTTTGTACGCGTCCCTTTCTACGATAAGTAGTGACTGTAAATGTAGGTTATTCCTGTTATCTTGCCATTTAAAATAACACATGTCATAAGTATGAATATTATTATAAAGTTTATGTGAATTGTAGGCAATTTACTACGGTTCTAGACTGTTCATGGGGGACAGAATAATGTCAAAATGTAGGACACGAGGAGATAGTTGAGTAAGATAATTTAAACAGCAAACTTTGGAACTTCTATTCAGGGTAGCTTAAATAAAAATTTAGTTCCTAAAACTGATTACGTTGATGATTTTCCAGGACGAATTGTTACGCAAAATGAAAGTGAGGGAAGAATAAGATTAAGAAATAATAATTAAATTAATTGCAATAAGAATAAGTTTTCTGTTAAAAATATTTTTTTCAATACTTACATGCTTTTATAAAATTAGTGATCGTAACCGTGTGCTGATCAAAATGAGCCTAAAAACGGCCAGTCTACTATTATCCATCGGGGAGTTCCGTTCCGTCTCCATCGTGAGATCAGCTCGCTGTCACCATCATTTGTATTGTCATCGGAACTTGACAGGTATGCCAAATTTCAGCTCAATCGGTTGAGGATAACTGCTTTAATATTCAGTAGCAAGATTCCACCCAGACAAAGAGCTTGTAATAAAAATCTCGATCATGTTACAGTAATTTTCTTCTATTATTTTGTGCTTGTCTAATCTTGCAACGGATCGAAATGATTTCCCAAGGTGCGGGACGTTTTTTATTAGTATATTATGTATCAGAACAAGAGCTATACACATAATAATAGCTTATACATATTACAAGATAGGTCTTCCCGGAGTAAACTCTAATATTTAGTAAACACACAAAAATAAACATTGTGCACAGTGGCGTAACTATACCATCTGGGGCCCGCGGCAAATTCGAAAATTAAAAAAAAATTGTTTTCTCACATTGTTTTTTAAGCAGAACTTATAAAAACATACTTTTCAAATAAAATAAAATATTATTGGCATTTTGCCAGCCCTGCGACCCTATTGTTACGCCACTGATTGTGCTGTGTGCATGCATTTATTATTAAAACTTACTAGGTATATTACTGATCTAATTTTAGATAAGTAATTTAGTTTTTAAGTTGCTAAAAAAAATGTGTTTAGTAAATTAGTGCTTACCTGAGAATATAAAATAAATTTATTTTGCGGAACTGTCTTAGTTCTTTATAGATATGAATTACAAACACAATAATAATAAACAACAGATTGTAATTAGATCGGTGATTACTTCCATTTCAAATCTTGTTCTCCTATCTTAATTAAGACTGTGAAATTACCCTAATTACCAAAGATATCTGTAACTATTATTTTATAAAAACGGGAAATTTTCACGTACCGTTAAATCGATGTAAGCACCGACATTGTTTCGACCCGTTTCGAGAGTCTTTTTCACGGTGAGTGAACGCGACGCACTCCACCCGCGTCTCGCTTAGCACCCATATTTTATAGTAAAATATCTGTAACTTTATAAAAATTCAACATAATTTCCAAATCGGCCAAGGGGACATTCCCCTAACCATTCAAATGCAAAGAGGCCTTTTATATCTCAAATGAATGATTCATTCTTCAGGTTATTTTTGTGTGCCATAATAAATCACTACAATTGACCCAAGTTAAATACTCCACAGTCCAATGTACTATTGTTGCAATCATTACAGAAACACTCGCCGTTTATTTATTTGGGGCAATGGTGTTTTCATCATCAGCATATCCCACCAATATCATAAATGACAAAGTTATGATGCGTAGATGTTTTAGATCTAAGAAAAATTTTGTTCTGAAGTTTGGATGTTTGTTACTCAGTCACGCCAAAACAGCTGAACCGATTTCGGTGAAATTTGGTATTTACATAGATTATGACCTGGATTGAGCTATAGGCTATTTTTTATCCCGTTAAAATGCGAGCGAAGCTGCGGTCGGACACTAGTCATCCATATGTTTATATTGTACCGAAACTAGCCAAACTTAGTAATTTCATCAATATCATTGGTATGTCATTTATAAGTGCCCATATCAAATGATAACGTGTACTTTTGCTGATTCTCTTAACGTTTTACTTTTGAGTAGGTACCTAAGTTTTTTTTTCTCCTTGTCGTCGAGCACCACACCAGCGCTTCCCACCTTTTTTTTATCTACGTTAATGATGGAACAAGCAGATGGCCAACCTGATGTTAAGCGGTAAACTCTGCCTTTAACAACGTATTACCACATCGGTCACGTCCACCTAGGACGCGCCCTATGTGGCATTGCACTGCGCCCACCACCCTGAGACAAAGATGAAAAGGCTCATGTGCCTGTAATTTCACCGGCACCCATACCTTTCAAACCGGAACACAGCAATACGAGCACTACTGCTTTGCGGCAGAAATAGGTATGGAGGTAGTACTTCCCTGGACGAACTCTTTCACAAAGTAGTAAGGTCACCTAGTAGTAAAAACGATCAAAATAAAGCCAAATAAATAAATAAATAATGCTGGACAGTTCACACAACATTATCTAGCCCCAAGCTAAGCAGAGCTTGTGTTATGGGTACTAGATAACTGAAATACTTAATACAATATATTACATAGATAGATGTTTTTTATTATACATAGAAAATACCCAGAACACCCTGAAAAAATATCTGCAGATCACACAAATATTTGTTCCGAGGCGGGAATCGAACCTGCAACCTCCTGCCTCACCAGCCGCGCCACAGAGGTTGTCAAACCGTGTTTGTTGCCCTAATTCTTCTAGGTTGGTCGCGTTGAAACACGAGTAATTTTAGTTTCTAGGACATTTCAACATGATCTTTGTGTTTTCATTTGACTTTGGCTTTTACTATGAAAGGCTCAAGTAATTTGGTTCAGTCAGTATCTCGATTAAATGGCGTTTGTAACCAAAATTAGTAAACATTCGCTTAGAACAATAGAACAAAGTGAAATCGGAGGCCTGCGTTGCTCGATGGTGAAATCCGATCAATACAATGACGCACGATAACGCGGTTCGACATAATTAGTAATAAAGGTATATTCCAATTTGTCCGGGTCACCGGAGCTGGAACCTCTACACGCTTGTCTGATTCTAATTCGACGGATGCATTGAATTATGATGACATAATATAACCTACTTAATGGAATGAATGTAGCTGAATCTACTTTGCTAATCATTTGTATAAATGTTGATTAATATGGGAACCAAAAGACTGCCCTGAGGTTTACCATTAGAGAACAAAATAATAATTCATTATCTTTGTTGCACGCGTTTTGTTATCTAGGTGCCAGTATTTTTCTCAGATTTCTTCAGAATTCTTAATCTTATTAAATTTAATTTAAAAACATTATATTCACATAGGTACATAAAACCATATTATATCGTTGTCTGTATAAAGCAAATTATGTCGAGTATCACCGTGGATAGTTTGTTAGCATTATTAATCACCAATTCAATTCAATTAATTCAAATAATAGTTCGATGCTGTATCGAAGGCTTCAATCAAATCAACATTTTAACTGGAACATTGTCATACCATCCATCATTGCGTTCTATCCGTTGCGTTATTATTCTCAACAACTTGTCAGTTTGATATTATATGTTTATAGAACAAATTGAAGCACAATAACGCACAATAATGCGGTTTAATGTGACATAATTAACAAATCACAATTCACCCGGATCACGGGAGCCGATAATATACCTCCCGCGGACATACTGTTATTCTATGCCGGTATATTTGCACGCGCTAATGCGACAGATGCACTGTATAAGCCTGCCTAATTTATTATTCATCTGACACTTCCATAATGCGGGCACAGAGCGGATTGCGCTAATCAGTTTTCTAATCAATATTGTAACAGTAAACTAAGCTGAACAATTTTGTGAATAGGTACTATGAAAAGGCTAAGGATGTAACTGAATGCTGTCCAAGACAAAATAACAGAAAGATAGGATGAAAGCGTCTTATATGGGAGGATGATATACAGAAAATGGCTGGTGTTACTTGGAGGAGGATGACCCATGATCGAAAAGGGTGGCAAGCTCTAGGGGAGGCCTTTGCGGATACGCAACACAATTTTAACACCGGTGTCAAACAATTAATAAGTAAGTACATTTAAAAAAAGTAAAAAAAATATAGTTGTTTACTCTAATATTCATGTTAATTAAGAATTAATGGCTATTATTATAAACTAAGCTGAACGATTTTGTGATTACTGGCTTGTTCCTGGCTATTGCTAGTCCTGTACGAATTGCCTATTGGACAGATGTAATACAAACTCTGAAGGCATGATGACTTGCGGATTCGATTCCCGCCTCGGAACAAATATTTGTATGATCTGCAGATATTTGTTCAGGGGTCAAGGTATTTTCTATGTATAATAAAAAAAACTATGTATGTAATGTATTGTATTAAGTATGTCAGTTATTTAGTACCCATAACACAAGCTTTGCTTAGCTTGGGGTTAGATAATGTTGTGTGAACTATACAGCATTTTTTTAAATATTTTACATGATTTTCCCATCATCTTTCCTATCTGCAGCACTGTTGGGTACCTATAGCTGGTATAGCGCCATTCTCCTTTCCTTGCGAGTCTCACTCATCTATGGTTTCCAGCTACGTTGACGATGTCATTCGACCATCGGGCGGTTTGGCCGTTCAGCATCCCTAACCACCATACTGTGATCGCTTTTGTCTATCTCCTGACCATTGAGGTCAATATTTTCAAAATTATTTTATGTATCTATTCAAAAAATCATTTCGAGACAAGTGTGTCATAGCACAGATAAAATGATACTATAGACATGTTTTTTTTTTTTTTTTTTTTTTTTTTAACATTGATATACCTTTGTTTGACCACGATCTCACCTGTTGGTAAGTGACGATGTGGCCGAAGATGAAGCACAAAGGTCTAGAAGGCACCTATTCACTCTTGACTTGAAGAGACCCAGATTATAGTTGAAACAAACAAACAAAAACAACAGTGAAACAGTGAGTGTTTTAGTGTGAAACATTTGGGGAATGTTTTATGCCTAAGCTGAGATAAAACAATACTATACGCCATAGGTATAGCTTACCTCCATGAGGAGTTTGATTTTTAGCCGTTTGGTTTAGGAGTTTGGTTTTTCAGACCTAAGAATAGACCTCTCCGTCTCCTCCCGTGGATGTCGTCAAAGCCGACTAAGGGATTACCCGGACTGTGCTATTACTGGAAGAAATCGTTAGCCGTTTCAGTCGTGGGAAGCAATGGCGACGATAAGCTCACCACTTGTCACGTCTATATTCCATAGTGTAACCCACTGTGAAAAGAGGCTCATTGAGGCTCTGCCTACCCCTTCGGGAAAAAAGGCATGTCTATGTATGTTTGTATGTAAAATGTAGATAAGTACCTAGTACCTTTCATAGAGCCCCTTAATCTAAGGTCATCACAAGCTCATCATACTTTGACTACCACAATCTAGTTCGTTGGTAATTTAGTATATAAGCCATAAACACTCTACATCCTCAACTTTAGAGCTTGCCACCGTAAACACACGCAACAGTGCCCAATAAATAGACTTTAGGAGTTACTACCACACAAATAAGCTATCCCGTTTATAGATGTCATTACGTGATGAGTCGTTTCACTTAATGATCTCATAAACAACTTCACTCAGAGAACACCAAATTTTGAGCGTAATCCGAAATGGCTTTTTTACTCTGATTAATCTGCGTATAAGAGTTCTGAAAAGCAATTACAATTTGGTCGTCGTCGTCGTTTCGTATGAGGTAGTGCTGGCCTCTGGTTTCAGAGTTTGTCAAGCCGCCCGAGGGCCTCTGACATGGCTTATCGACTGCTATTAATCAATAACAGCCGGGACCGACAGTTTAACGTGCCCTCCGAAGCACAGAGGTAACAGAATTGGTAACAGAAACCTACAACAGAGAGATTCATCATTTGATTTTGTTCTAGTGTCAGCGTAGAACCAGAAATTGAGTTCTTGTTTATTATTCCTGTCATTTTAAATTTTTGTGCTACGAGTATGACGTGTAAATATGATATTCAAATAATGCCCGGTTCACATTATTCTAGTAGCATTCCAGTCCAGCGCTGGAGTGTTACTAGAATAATGTGAACCTGCACTGGAATGTACCCATTCCAGTGATCAACCCAGCCCAGTGAGAGGAATGACGGTCTATTTTTCATTCCAGCTCTAATTCCATTGCCATAATTCTTATTGTTAATTTAATATGTTGAATCAATCATTAAATAAAAAATGTTATTTTAATATGTGTGCTTACCTATGTTAAATTTGTATGTAAATTAACTAGTGTAATTGGCCTGTGCCGTTCTAGTTGAATAAATAAATACAAATACAAATAATAGTGTAAACGGCCAATCCAGTGCTTGATTACACGTTGAACAGTGAACACGCATTGTTTTGTTGTGGATATCTGTCTGTATTCCTAACAATGAAGCTAACTGAAAACAGAAGCTTTTGAATGACTGCAATAATGTGGAAGATACGATCCAGTCCAGCACTGGACTGGATTAACTCGCTGGATTACTGGACTGGAATAATGTGAACCGGGCATTATTTAAAACTGTCATAAACAAAATAATAGATATAACTTTTGAAACTATCATGGTTATGTACATAATTTTCACTAGAAACGGGATATTTACCATGATAGTGGTATCGTTCGTAATAAAAGAGTGAGAAAGAGGGTAGATCGATATATCTGCCAATAACATCTACTCGCAAAGACTTTAGTCAGTTCTCCCGTGATCATGGCGCATGCAACTGTGCCGAAATATCGGGAACATATAAAACTCAAAAATCATGGTAAATATCCCGTTTCTAGTGAAAATTAAAATAATAGATAATTACACCTGACTAAAGTGAATCATGCGATTGTATTGTGTATTTATATATTACTTACATATATATTATATATACATACATATACAATACGAATGCATCGAATTAAGGTTAATCAAAGCAATGAGTATTTATGTTTGAATGCACATTAGGTACCTAGATGCTATTGTACAACCTAATTTCAGCTTTATTGTAATGGTATAATGACGATTTCACCTGCAGCAGCGGAATGAACAACAATCACATTGATAGCGCCATAATGGCTTTCCGTAAATGCGTTGTGTTGTTATTTTTTCTGTCTATAAATCAGAATAAAACTTCGTGAGATATTGCTTTCATATTTCATCATTTCCCGGGAAACCTTATATAATCGGATTATTCCATAAGTAAATAATGGAATGAAAATCACTAACACCCACAAAAAGTCAAACAAAAACTTTTGCCAGAGCATATATACCTACCTATATAATATTGCGCTGGGACTTTACCTTCTTATTGTGGTAGGTAGGTATTATATCTATATATATAAAAGAGAAGTCCACACACTCACTCACTGACCACTCATCACGAAAGCTCGGAAACTACTGTGCCGAGAGGTTTGAAATTTGGCACAAGCATTTATTAAGGGGAGTAGGCGCGCACTAAGAAACGATTTTTGAAAATTCGCACCCTAAGGTGTTGAAAAAGGGTGTTAAAGTTTGTATGAAAGTCTACGCGTCGACGAAGTCGCGAGCGGGTCAGCTAGTATTCTTATATAATACTACTACTCGTTTAATTGTATCGGTTCAGTAAGACTCGCTTATAGCATTATTTTATTGCAAACCTTAGTGGTTTTTAAAGTGCTATATATCTATGTTATATGTTGTAATAGTAAGTTTATATGATACATTTTATGATTTTTTTGATAAGTTTATATGATAGTTTTGACGACCTCTGTGGCGCGGCTGGCGATGGTTCGCCTGCGACGCAGCAGGTTGCGGGTTCGATTCCCGCCTCGGAACAAATATTTGTTCGTTCTGCAGATATTTGTTCAGGGTGTTCTGGGTGTTTTCTATGTATAATAAAAAATATCTATCTATGTATTGTATTATATTAAGTATATCAGTTATCTAGTACCCATAACACAAGCTCTGGCTTAGCTTGGGGCTAGATAACGTTGTGTGAACATGTCCAGCATTATTAAAAAAAAAAAAAAAAAAAAAAAAAAAAACTTTCATGTGTTTATTACATGTTCTTTTTACTTACGTACGTAAGTAACCTAATAGAGTTACTTACCTAACTTAACTAACTTAACTTGGTTGAGTTCCAGTTCGACAACTTTATATTCAAGTAGGTATCCTGGAATTAAGGCGTGGATATTGTGAAATGTGGTGGATTAAAACCTTTTTCCTCCACGATCTTTATAGAAAAATCTTAAAAAAATATGTTCTAATCCACAATATATAAAGCATGATTTCTTGTTTTCAATTTTAGTTTAATTTTATTTTTAAGAAATAAATTTCGAAATTACCTTCTGTTTTCGTAGTTACAACCATTGTTCTCCTAAAACTTAGCACCTAAACTATCAATCATAAGATTTTTTTATTGCAGTATTATAATGTAACACAACGCCGAGAGGACCTTGTTCTTATTTTAGAAAATTACTTTCCTAATGATTTTTAAATTAAATAAAACGGGTTATAAAATAATCTAATGAATTAGAAAAAACTTCTATCACAGCACAGAGCCACCTATACTTATTAATTCGGTATGTTATAAATAACTACATACTCACTAATGAGGCTCCTTATAAAATGAATTCATCAAGGAATTAACAAAAGCAGAAAGCCGTTTCAATTAAATTAGGACGAAAGTCACTAAAACGTTGTTTTGTCAGCTGAACAAAGAGGTCTACATAGGATAATGCCTCTGAAACAGCGGATGTAGGGCAGAGAAAGCCTGAGTGATACCTACATGTTAACATACATTTGATCACCAATGTAGCAACTATTGTTACTAACTGTGGTAAGATTTATGATCATGATGATAAATTGAAACTAGACTAGTTTTAAATTGGTGAAAGTTCCGTTAGGTTTTAAACTAAAATAAAATGCAAATTACAATCTGTTTGTGAGGACGTAGATTGTTCGACAGTAAGGCTTTGTTTCACAATCAATAAAAGGGGTGATTAACACTACTGAGGGATTGTGAAACGCAAATACTTGTTTTCTGAGCAATTATATTTTAAGTAGCTTACTAAGACCCTTACTTATTGATAAGTAAGGTTCTAAGTAACTTATTAGTTACATTTTAACGTTACTTTTCTCACTTACTTTTCTAAGTAAGCTACTTCAAATATAACTGCTCAGTAAACAAGTATTTGCGTTTCACAATCCCTCAGTAGTGTTAATCACCACTTTATCTGCTCAGTAAGTTAAAAGTTAACGAAAGGATTTAACCTCTGTGTAGTTAACTCGCTGAGTAACTACTTAAACCTTTACTTATTGATTGTGAAACACAGCCTAAAAGTAGTTAGTAATAGTTTGGTACATAGAGAATATTTTGTTGTTCGAACATTAATAAAGCTACACAAAACGCTTTTGTATCAATAAACAAAACAGTGTCTGATCATAGTTTATTTATTAAACCACGTAAAAAAACCTATAAAATGTTGAATCACATAACTGAACTTCTCATAACATATTTATAGAACTTTTTATAACTGTAACCTCAACTTTTATGTTCAGAATTTCCGCGAATTTTCTACCTCAGGACTATTGAAATGTCGGTGAGTTTTTTGTGCTCTCACAAGTAGGTACTTAATAACTACCTATATTAGTCTATAGCTTCATTCTTCATATATTAGTTTTCATTTTGTTTTGTTGAAACTGCGTAGATAATATACTTACCTACTTTTTGGTAGCTTTTCTGGTATACTTATACCTTACTTACCGCTGTAGTGTCGTAACTACGCCACAATGTCAGTAAGTAATTCCTGGTTCTCCTCGTAAACGGCTCATGGTAGACCAACATTGTTGACCACGTTTTTTGGTAGCTTTTCTGGTATACTTATCACATTAATATTGTAATGTATAGCTGTCGTAAATATCTTATTCTCGTATCTTCAGCGCTGTAGTGTCGTAACTACACCACAATGTCAGTAAGTTATTCCTGGTTCTCCTCGTAAGCTCATGGTAGACCAACACTGTTCACCACGTTACAGAACACTCCCCTCCGGGCAACCATTAGGCCGTTTGTCCACCACCGCCGTCACCGTCACGTCACCGAGAACGAGATGACGGCGCCGAAGTACGCCACGCGAAGTAAGTCCACCGCACGTCCGTCACCTGAACGCATGCGGTGGACACGCGGCTATAGCAGCTATAGTAAATGTATGCGTCGCTACTTCGGCGCCGTCATCTCGTTCTCGGTGACGTGACGGTGACGGCGGTGGTGGACAAACGGCCTTACATTATGCTCCACAGGCTATCGTATTCGTATCTGTTGTCACACCGTCTTACCCAGATACAGACAGCTGACGGCTTAAGTATACCACCAGAGACTTACATTGATGATAGGTACATACACTTTGTAGTGTATGTACCATCTAAGATCCGATAAGATTTTTAACTTTTCTTACAATATTATAATAACAATATAGTGTTAATTCGAAAAACCGAAAATCGTCGTTAGTTCATAGAGTCTTCATCGCAGACAACTTACTTAGACATAAAACATTCCCCAAATGTTTCGCATTTCGTCGGCTGGCACAATTGTACGGGCTCGACAGCCGACTTATTGTACAGATTTTTCAGGCTTATTGTCGGGAATTACAGTCATTTACCTCAGTATATTTCCACATTGAGTAAAGCACTAGCAGTAAGTGGGATTTTGAGTTAATAATGCCACTGGCTCTAGAGCTAGGGACCCTTATGATGTCACTGGATGAAGAACTTTCCTATACCTCATTCAGCTAGGGTTGGTTGATGAATGTTTGAAGAGCAAGTTGCGGGTTATTGCGGGACACCACAATTCCAAGTAGTATTGTTTTAAACTGATATGCCTAACTACTGGATGGACATCAAGTTGAATGGAAGAATTACCACGATAAGTCAGCAGTCTGTGATCCGGGTAAGCCGCGGTGTAAGCGGAACGATAAAAGAAACCTCAATAACTTTCAAAACTTTGGAGTTAGCTTTATCAAATAGATACATAAAAAAGATTTAAAAATCATAAAAACCCGCAACGCTATGAAACGGCTGAACCGATTTTGATCAAACATCAAGAAAACTCCCGACTCATCCACCTTTCAAACATAATAAACAAAATCAAAATCCGTTCATCCGTTCGGGAGCTACGATGCCACAGGCAGACACACACACAGACACGTCAAACTTATAACACCCCGTCGTTTTTGAGTCGGGGGTTAAAAATACATTATCTTTAAAAAATATGTCGATTATTAGGTAGCTATCCCGCTTGCATACACAAGGCTTAATTACTTTCACACAATAAACTGAGCCGTCCTATGTGGCCGCAATCGAAATAAACCATTTGTTTTTCATTTTAACTCATTTTAACTACCTAATTTGATTCTTCTTTACAACAATGAACGTGTAGTTGAAACCTGAATGAATGCCGTCAAAGTATGAAAACTGCAATCAGGTGCGGTCAGCAAACTACATGAGATCATTTTACTAGCAATTGTGGTCTCAATCGCAACTCTATTGGGTAATTGTGCCCACGAAACTATAAGTAAGTAGGTTACCCACAATTACCGTTTTACTCATGAGAATCCACGCTTGTGCTGAACTGTGAAGCTGAGGCAGTGGTTTTGAGTTGACTAAGAAGAACATTCTAAGCACAAAACACATCGAAGGAACGACTTGTGTTATTAATATAGTTTTATTGTATGATTAAAACTAAATAAAGATTTCTCAATTTTTTACTCCTCTGCTCAAAAAGTCCGTCATTGTTAGCGTACCAGAGCGTGGATCACAGAACTATAATACTCTCTAGGCGTAGGTGGATAAAATAGCATATTTGCATGTAGAGGTTTTTTTTTTTTGTTATTTGCGACATTCTACAAATTAAATGGAACTCGACATTTTGATGTTCCATTTTTGAAATTTTTTTTTTTTCTTTTTTTTTTTCTTTTTAATTGGTGCCGCACGGCTTGTGCATTTGCCATTTTCAAATAACTGTATTTTCACTATATTGTATTTTCAATATATTTTGCAACGTTACACTCCTTCCAAGTCGTCAAAGTCACAGTCAAGTCATATTTTAGTAAAACGGTGGCCAATTTTATTAAACCTTTGGTAGACAATTTCCACCAATTTCAAAAGACACGCAATTCACTTCCATTTCATTTCACTACACTTGTGCTTTTTAAACGAGCTACATTAGTTAAAATGCCACCAAAATAACACAAAATAACTCAAGAAAACACTAGGAAAAGAAATAAAATAAAAGCAGACAACATCTCTTTTCGAAAATGGCGGGAAGAGTCCAGTTTTTTTTTGTTATTTGCGACATTCTACAAATTTAATGGAACTCGACATTTTGATGTTCCATTTTTGAAATATTGTTTATTTGTTTTTTTTTTTTAATATGGAACTGAAAGTGACCTACACTGCTGCATGCACTAATAATGTATGCGGCAGACGCATATGTCAACAAGAAGGTTTGTCAACTTATTTAAAAAAATTGATGTTGCCGCGAAATCTCTGGAATTCAAACTGAGGCGAAAGTGAACGTGCCTAATTATTTGAGAATGTGATCATGTGAAAATGAAGATCTTACTAAGCAAAAACTAGTGCATTCATTTGCTGAGGGATTTTGTATCTAGTTATTTTATTTTCTCGCAATCGAAGTGAAAATTCATGTGTTTAACTCGGGACTAAAACCCATTCATACTCGATAGCGAGGCTAAACATCTCGTATGGAATGGCTCGTTTTAGTCCCTCGATGAGCAAAGGTAGTGTCATAACACCAGTTTTTGCATACTTTGGAGCACTTAACGCAAAGTTCTGTTCTACGGGTTAACTATGAATAATAGGACCTTGTAAACTACTGAGCTGGCGTGTCGCCTAAACTTTCTGGAAGTTTAAAGCAATTTTCTTTATTACAAATACTTTAGTTCAGTCTGTAGGAGTTAGCTTTTTGAAGAGCAGTTAGGTAAGCCAGATTAATATGATGTATAGGTACCTAAAGGTAGATAGCTCACTGTAGCAACCATGATACCTATCTACACTTGTATGTTTAGTTAGCTAGAATCCATTTGCAGTTAGAATACGATGGCTAGAACGTCTCCAGGTCTATTTATACCGTGCTACTAATAAACGCTGAAAATCCTTTGAATGTTTAGACCGTGTTTTGTCTCTTTCGATCTAATTTGAAATAACTTGTCAATGCAAAAGACAAAACACAGGGTAACTGCGTTTTCTCTTATCTTGTCATTTTAACAATATTTTATTATATAAAGGTTGCCTGGAAGAAATCGCGTTCAGCGATAACGCCACCCATTGTACTGTAATATGCTTTTTTTTTATTTTTTTTATTTTTTATACTACTTGGATGACGGATCAAGCAAGATCCGCACCTGATGTTAAGCGGTAACCTCTGCCTATGAACAGTGCATTACCTCATAGATCACGTCCACCTAGGACGCAACCTATGTGGCATTGCACTGCACCCGCCACCCTGAGACATAAAGATGAAAAGTCTCATGTGCCTGTAATTTCACCGGCACCCTTACCCTTCAAACCGGAACACAGCAATGCGAGCACTACTGCTTTGCGGCAGAAATAGGTATGGTGGTAGTACTTCCCCGGACGAACTCATTCACAAAAAAGCTCTACTACTACTAAAACTACTTGCTTTGTGTAATAGAATTCTAGTTTATTTTTACAAGCTTTTATTTAACTTACAATGTATGTATGTTTGTCCGGGTGGAATCTTGCAACTGAATTTTAAAACAGTTATCCTCAACCGATTGAGATGATATTTTGCCTACCTGTCAAGTTACGATGTCAATGCAATATTATGGTGACAGTGAGCTGATCTTATGATGAACAACGGAACTCTTCGAGGGATAATAGTAGACTGGCCGTGCTTAGCCTCATTTTGATCAGCACACGGTTACGATTACTAATTTTATAAAAGCCTGTAATGAAAAATATATTTTTCACAAAAATCTTATTTTGTGTACAATAAAGTGCCAAACATAACATTAAATTTAAATGTAACTACTTGTACTATTATATATTCTGTGATGTAACACAAAAATTCCGTTCCCATCGGCGCTATAGCCGAGTTTATAGTGCCCACAAATTTCATCTCCAGCGTCATAGCTCGTTCTACGGCCAAATTGGTAAAGCCATCGCCGATCACAGGCGAGGCTGCTGGTTCGAGTCCCGCTGGAACGGAATTTTTGGGTTACATTTAAATTTAATAAACTGTTAATCTATCTATCTATCACTTTATTTCTTGGGTT
The DNA here is from genome assembly GCA_932527175.1 of Operophtera brumata. Classification (NCBI taxonomy): domain Eukaryota; kingdom Metazoa; phylum Arthropoda; class Insecta; order Lepidoptera; family Geometridae; genus Operophtera; species Operophtera brumata. Next base: position 4,261,968 of record OW052228.1, on the reverse strand, counting down.
CAGAAATCAGATTACAATCAACTGGGCGTACAGTTCTAAATTGATCAGATATCTCAAAAGTATTAATTCGTACTAATTTGATGACTTCTGTGGCGCGGCGGGCGACGGTTGGCCTGCGACGCGGTTGAGAGGGATGGGAGGTTGCGGGTTCGATTCCCGCCTCTGAACAAATATTTATGCGATCGCAGATATTTGTTCAGGGTGTTCTGGGTATTTTCAATGTATAATAAAAACTATCTATCTATGTAATATATTGTTATAGGTATATCAGTTATCTAGTACCCATAACACAAGCTCTGCTTAGCTTTTATTTTATTTTATTTTATTTATTAAGGAAAAACAAACAACTACATTATATATCTAGGTACAATCAGTATTAATACATAAATTTAATTATGTAAGACTTATTAATAATGTAGTCCACAACGTTCTCCACATGTTAGTTTTATACATGATTACAAAAAGATGCAGCTAGAGGGTATGTCAGATGATTAATAATTATATAAATCTCAGTAGGTAAGTAAACCAAAGAGAAATGACAAAACCCCACTCAAAGAAAAATTACATTAAAAGTAAATAGCAAATAAGAGCAGGTACAGACCATTTCCCGCAAGATGGCGCCTGCTGTGGTTGGCACGCCAACCAAGGCAAGCGCCATCCTACGGTGAACGGGCTGTAAGTTAATGATACATATTAGGACAAAAAAGATTACAACAAAGAAACTAAGAATGATATTATATGTAAATCTACTCAGGAAAGCGCAGTAATTAACTGATTTTTATATTTATAAGAAGAACAAGAGAATAAATCAATTTCAGTAAAGTAAAGATTATGGGACTCAACCATTCGGCGAATAGGGGCACGATGTCCCGAGTTGGTGCGGCAGATGTTTAAAGCAAACAGTGGACGAGAGCGAGTTGCTCGCGGAGTGCACGTCCTCGGGACGACGTAACACAGTCTACACACTAAGTCTATACAATCTATGTTATTGTGCACAATATTATATAGGGTAACTGCTTCGAGGTATTTACGTCTGGACTCAAGAGGAATAAGTTTATATTTGGAGAGTAAAACAGAGTACGAATATTTGCGGTAGCTGCGCAAACATTTGTAGGTCATGGAACGTAAGTACTTTCGCTGGACCCTCTCAATCGCAACGATATATTTGTTATAAAATGGGTTCCAAACCGGCACTGCATACTCAAGCTGAGAGCGAACCAATGCTTTATAAAGATAAAGAAAAGTGGAAGCACGTCTGAAATCAGCGGACGACCTCATGATAAAACCGAACATTTTAAAAGCCTTATTAATGACATTCTCTACGTGTAGATCCAAACAGAGATGGCTATCAAGCAGGATACCAAGATCCCTCAACGCCATTACTCTCTTAAGGGACGCATCGCAAAGGTTATATGTGAAAGAGATTATATTAATATTTTTGGTAAAGTTAATGAAGTTACATTTTGGCAAGCTAAGGTGTAGTTTATTGACATTACAGTAATAAGTAAGTCTGTTTAAGTCTTGTTGTAGTAGAATACAATCATCAATAGTTTTAATAGGTTTGTATACTTTAAGGTCATCCGCGTATAGCAGAAACTTGGAGTTCAGAAAACATTGATCAATATCATTGATGAAAAGAACAAAGAGAAGCGGGCCAAGGATGGAGCCCTGTGGTACACCAGAAGTTACAAGCACGCTGTTAGATTGGGGCTAGCTTGGGGCTAGATAATGTTGTGTAAACTGTCCAGCATTTTTTTTTTTATGTTACTTCCATGCTTGCCTACAGTTATTTTTATTTTATTTTGTAATTGTTTCAGATTCTACTGGGACCTCTGCATGTTGTTACTGCTGGTGGCGAACCTCATCATTCTGCCAGTCGCCATATCCTTCTTCAATGATGACCTCAGCACGCGTTGGATTGCCTTCAATTGTCTATCGGACACCATATTTCTTATAGATATCGTTGTTAATTTTAGAACAGGTGAGCATATTTTTTTTCTTTCCTCATTACGTTCATTACACGACCTCTGTAGCGCGTCGGGCGTGTAGCCGACTGAGATGCGAACGGTTACGGGTTCGATTTTCCGCGGGACAAATGTTTGTATGATATGCAAATATTTGTTCCGGCTCTGGGTGTTATGGTACCACGGTACTTATAGTTTCTGAGGCACACGACACAGGGAATCCTGGTGTGGGATCGAGACTATCTAAGTATTTGACTATTGGGTGTTATGTTATGTTTGATATTATTCAAGAGCAAAACTGCTAGCTTTTTTAAGGAATGTGTTATTATTGGAAGAAAGCCTTAGCATTCAGTCGTGGGCAGTTACCAATTAGTTACCACTAGACAAATTGAACTTCATAGTTACCACTAGACCAATTAAACTTCATAGTTACCACTAGACCAATTGAACTTCATAGTTACCACTAGACCAATTGAACTTCATAGTTACCACCAGACCAATTAAACTTCATAGTTACCACTAGACCAATTGAACTTTATAGTTACCAGTAGACCAATTGAACTTCATAGTTACCACTAGACCAATTGAACTTCATAGTTACCACTAGACCAATTGAACTTTATAGTTACCAGGTAGACCAATTGAACTTCAAAGTTACCACTAGACCAATTGAACTTCATAGTTACCAGTAGACCAATTGAACTTCATAGTTACCACTAGACCAATTGAACTTCATAGTTACCACTAGACCAATTGAACTTCATAGTTACCACAAGACCAATTGATTTTTATAGTTACCACTAGACCAATTGAACTTCAAGCAAACAATTAAGCTCTGTCGAGACTTACATATTTGCGCCTTTTGAAGTCCTCAGCCGAATCTGCCGCCGCACCGGCCCTAACTGATGTCCGGATAGATGAGATGGCGCAAGGGTATCAACGCATGTAACGCCCCACACCAAAGGCATATACCCTGCTCCCACGGAACAGGAGTCATGCCGTCAGGCCGCTTACCATCGTATCGTAGCAGACCATTTGGTTCTAGACTGGCTGGAATGTTGACGCTGGTAAGGGCCCGGCGAATGATATCATTCAGGCTAATGTGGCGGGAATTCGTACCGGCGACCTTGATGCACGATACCTTTAGATCGTTTGCAACGACCTTCAGACAGCTCAACTACTTCATTTGTATTTTTAAAATGTTGAACATACCTTCTTGTATTAGTGATATATTAGGTAGATTAAGTTCGTAGAAAATAAGCTGCTGAACCATACAATTACCTAACAAAATATTGTACGTCTATATTCTTAAACTAAACATCGGTAACCTACATTTCACTCATTTGGTTAGGTTGCCTTTTGACATAGGCCTCCTCCAGATTGTGCCATGTAACGAGATTCATAGATTATCTACGCCATTCCTTGGGTAAATCATCCTCCCATCTCATAATTTGTCTCCCTCTTCTTCGTTTCCCGTCTCTAGGGTACCAGACCGTGATATTATAGGACCACTTGCTTTCCTTAGACCTCATCATGTGTCCAGTCCATCTCCATTTTAGTCTACGGATTTTAGTTGAAACATCAGCCACCTTAGTCGTTCGCAAACTGAGAACTAAGAATCCTTTACTGACTAAGCATACCTATATTCATCACCAACCTACCTTCAAAATTTCATGGCGATTGGCTCAACGGTTCGAATTTTATACCAACCACCTACAATATAAAAGTTGACCCTTCTAGTTAAGCATTGAGAACTTGCTTCGCTGGTTCAATAAGTTTTTTTCTCTTTTCAGGAATAATGCAGCAAGATAATGCAGAGCAAGTGATACTAGATCCCAAGTTAATAGCGAAGCACTATTTGAGGACATGGTTCTTCCTAGACCTCATCTCTAGCATACCTCTAGATTATATATTTTTGATCTTCAATCAGGTAAATGTACGTTGCAATTTGGCCGTGTTGTTCCTATTACTAGTTTAATCTATCTTTTATGTTGTTGATATTCTGTTTCAGCTTGGGTGTTCATTTGTTTTAGAGTTACGTTATTGTTAGATTTTTGTTTTTTGTTTTTCATTGTGAACTCTTGTTGAAACTCTACGAGAGCGTGTACGTTATCTACGATTTGTTTAGGGTCAGAAACGTGAGAAGGTTTGGTAGATCTAGAAAACCTACATTCTTCATCAATTTACTGTATGATTTAGTTATAATTTTTGCACATTTTTCTCTTTATTGCACGTATCAGTAGACCATAAGTATCTTCTGTGGTTACTACTTTCTCAGTTCTGCATTCTATCTCCAATGAGCGCTCGTTTGTATGGGATACTTACTTTGTCTGTTTTGGGAAGATTCTTGAATTTAATGAGCACTTTTCAACTCTGAGCACCGGCTGGTCTAATATACTTTCCTTTCACGAAATTGCACTTTTATTCAACTTCTATACTACCGGCGCCGAAATTTAAGCTGTATTCTACAAATTGATTAAATGCACGTTCATTTTCTTATTCACAAACTTCCTGAATTTTACTTTTGACCATGTATTTTATAGCATGGTATTTTATATGCTTACCGCATTTCAGTTGAATTATGTACCTACATCTCAGTATACTGCACATTAAACATAATTTTGTTTTTTTTATGTATTTTAATATTATTTTGAAACACAACACGACCAAATTGTATATACTTAAATGTAATTAAATATGCTAATACAGAATACACTTGGCAAAGCAAAATATAGTGCAGTGACATTCATATAATGCCTTACTTTATACTAAATTTTTGCATCAGCAAAGAGGCTTTTATTATTCAAGATAACATGTTCAAGAGCTAATAATTTATAAGGCGATTCCTACTGAGCTTTCACTAATAGTGATTTCCACTGGATATTACCAAAATGTAAATTGCCAAAACATAACTATAACATGTTCGTAACGCTTCAGCACTTTTCTTTGGCTGAAAACTATCGAAAGCAGTTTGCATGCCTTTACCTCTTTCTTTGTAAGGACAAATCCTTGGATATGATGCTCTGGTGACTAGGACGGTAGCCCTGGTGATTGGAGGGCATCGCATTATTACTGCAGGATTATCTAAGATGTTTTGTTTGTGTTGGCAGGATTTTAGTGAAAGCTTTCAAATTCTTCATGCGGGTCGCGCGCTGAGGATACTTCGGTTAGCCAAGCTGCTGTCTTTAGTTCGTCTGCTGCGACTGTCCAGGCTCGTCCGATACGTCTCACAATGGGAGGAAGTATATGTAAGCCATCACCTCTTCTAACCCACACAACATTTTGGGTTACATTACTACCTACTTTACCTAACTCCCTCACTAACACTGCCCTAACTACATTACGCTCACATTTACTAATTACACGACTAACTAACGCTGTAACTTAACAATATGTAACACCTATCGGAGTAATTGGATAGTTTTTAAAAGACCAGAGAATGAAGAATTTGCAAGTGAATGTTAAAAATGAAATGTTAATAATGAATTTACTGTTTTAGCTAGTAGTGATCCTTACAACGTGGAATTTTGTTGAAATCCTGTATTTTACCATAATCCTGCCCCCACTGTATGTGAGCCCCACGTCCCGCTCTGCACTTCTCTACTGCTTCTCTGCAAGCTTCTTTCTGCCTGAGCACACTCTCACTCGTGACGTCTATCTTCTCTTCTGTGCGCCCGCGCCGCGACCTACCGCTCGGCCGCGCCCGACCAGAACCGTGCCATGATCGATCAAACACAAAATATTATTTGCAAATTACCAATATTATTTTGCAGCTTTTTCTGAAGCCTTTAGTGAAGATGCGCTGACGCTGAATACGAAAGAACGGAGAAAATAGCATCCATTCATGCAATACAAAAATACAAGAACTAATTGCAGACGCCATTCAACTCGGGAGACATCGAGCCATTAATCTCTCGTAGAAAGTGAGCACATACATATCATAATCAAAAAATAATATTCAAGTCGTTTAAGCCTAAATATATTACTCAGACAGACAGTAAAACAGAAGTCCCCTAACGATAACAAAATATAAATCAATGAAAGTAGTCATTTATTTTTGCATCATTTAACTGAGTAAAAAGTAAAATACAATGAAAGTTCCCGAGACGGTAGCGTCTCGAGGCGGTCGTTTTCCTCTATGCGGAGAGTCAGAGAGAAGTGGAGCACGGAGGGCGGCGGTGGCGACAACGCAGTAACGGTGTTGTGTGCAGATGAGCCCCGCGCCGAAGCCGCGCGGCGAGCCGAGCGACGCCGACGGCGGCGGATCGCGCGACCTCGCCTCGCAGGTGCCGCATGCCGCGCCCAGCGCTGTAGGCGTAGGGGCCTAGCCCGCTCCGCTCGGTGTTAGTGCATCCCGTGTGTGTCCGCAGCCCGCACCCGCACGCCACCCGCCCCTCGCCCGCACGACTGTCACTCCGCCTGCCGATCCCGCCCGCGTCCCGGGCGCGTCTGGCTCTCTTCCTACTATCTCGTGTTTCTCGCTTCTTTTCTAGATCTTGCAGAATCTTCAAAAAAAGCGCACGGAACGGAGGGGACGTCTGGGCTCCGAAGTTCAAAAAAAGAACACCAAAAGCAATCTGATCTTCAAGGTAACCAGGGTCGGCACGAGCCGGCGCGCATGTGTTCGTTCGCCCGCTTCGCATGTTGCCGGCGGCGCCGCCCGGCACCTTTAGATCGCAGCGTTCGCTTCGCTTCTTCTTGTTTGGCGTTTCTGTTTCCGACCCTTGTCCCGCCGGCGGGCGCGGGCCGGACGCGGGTCGCGCGGCCGTGCGGCGGCCTCGACTGCGCGACTCTCGTTTCGGACCCACCACGCATGTTCGCTCGGTGACTCGATTCACGCGTTCACATTTTTTCCTCACTTCTTTACGAATTTCATCGGTAGAGAATCATCGCGATGCTTGAATTCGAGCGTCCTTGTCGAGCAGCCCGCACGGCTTCCTTTAGAGGCGACGCTCATCCGAGTCCCGATGTGGACTGACTATGTGACCGTCTTTTCAGTTCCTGAATATGGCCTCCGTGTTCATGCGGATATTCAACTTGATCTGCATGATGCTGCTCATCGGCCACTGGTCCGGCTGTTTGCAGTTCCTCGTTCCTATGTTGCAAGGGTTCCCACCTAACTCCTGGGTAGCAATTAATGAGTTACAGGTACGTAGTTCATAAAATAATTATATTAGATTTCTAAAAATATAAAATGTTATTCAGCCTTTGTCGTTTAGGCGCAAGCCACATAGAAAAGATATCTGGCGCTGACGTGGCGCTGGCGTGTTGCCCTTCCATTCAAATTTCGTACAAAAATATGTCGAAATAAAGCACAGTTTAAGACACAGCGAAGAGCAAGAAGACGCCCGAGCCACACCACGTATCGGTGTGTTAAAATTGCGACTTTATTTCCACAAGTTTAACATGAAATTTTAATGGAAGGGAAGACGTCCTTGCCATGTCAGCGCTCTCGCCAGATACTATGTGGCTTGCACTTTACTTTACCTAACTTCTTAACATAGGATGTTTTTTCACGTGTCTTTATATCAGGTTTGCCCAGTGGCAAAGTTACAAATGGTCATCAAACTCATCATTAGTAGCACAACTCCCTTTATCAGTTCCTGTGACCTTTCGATTGAGGAAGGCTCCAAAACGATAATAATTTGTAAATATGTAAATTTCAGGAAGCTTTCTGGCTGGAGCAGTACTCTTGGGCGTTATTCAAAGCCATGTCCCACATGCTGTGCATCGGATACGGCAGGTTTCCGCCGCAGTCCCTCACCGACATGTGGCTCACAATGCTCTCAATGATATCGGGCGCCACGTGTTACGCACTCTTCCTCGGTCACGCGACCAATCTCATCCAGTCTCTCGACTCTTCCCGAAGACAGTACCGTGAAAAGGTAAATCATAAACACCACATCTCTTCATCATACTGATGTTTTTTTATTAAACCTTTTCGAGTGCAATCGCAGTAACAATATTCCTAAAATTATGAATAAGTACCTACTTATCTCACCTCCGACCGGAGCTCAACATCAGATGTGCCCTCCTCCCATAACGATACGCACAGGCGATTCAAGTATCCTGAAGGTATCCTGCAAGTCCGGAGACTAGTCGCCGCCAAGTATCTCACATACATTTGAATTCAGGCTCGCACGCTAGCCTACATTCAAATGTATGTGAGATACTTGCAGGATACTTGAATCGCCTGTGCGTATCGAAATGGGAGAAGGGCTTTAATCTTTCATATTTGGGGAACAACTGACAAGGCGGAATATTCATTCAATGCGACAAAAAAAAACAACCAAACCCTCAGACCATATATCAAGATAGACACCGCAAACACGTTAATTTGTATGAAACCATGCGTGCCGTTTTATTTTGCACCTACCTACGAAATATTTTCATTCGAACGGCGAGCTGATTTCGAAGAATTTTTACAGTTTACTATAGATGGATAGAAAATTATTTATTGCACAAGACATAAAAGCAGTACATAGGCGAACTTAATGCTTATTAGCATTTTCTTCCAGTTAACCTTTGGTGCAATTAGGCATTTTTCTATTAACACCCGACGTGTTATCGCGAAGACAGCCGAGAGCGAGATTGAGGTTTGCTAATAGGGACATTCCGCAAACCTTCGGACAGGCAAAGTGACATGCAAAGTAGGTGCACTTGCGGTGTCTATCTTAATAGGTATATGGTCTGTGACCAAACCAAGGTGCGGCACATGGTTTCTTTGCTGCAGTAGCTAATAAAAGTGCCTTTTTGAACACCGCTTCGAAATGCGGTAGTCAGTATCAAACTTCTATGAGGGGTTTTCACAGTGTGATACGGCCAGTTTACTCCACTCTTGGGTTTGTAAATCGTTATGAACACCTGACTATACGAAGTAGTGAAAAGTTCATACTTTTAGATCGTTTGACACTTTTGTTTACACTTGCAATTTGCATTTTGAATCCTGGACAAGTAATTGATTTACACTAAAACTCCATTGCCTGTTTCAGAGATTAGACGTGAGTACAGAGCGAATGTTTGTCCTTAGTGTTCTCACTGTTTGATAGACTGTACAGAATTTCATCCGCACCAATTTTCATGTGTTCACATAACAAATTCCATAAAATAGTGGGTGTTCATAACAGTTTACTATCCATTTTAGCACTAACTTTGATGGGAATAGGACGTGTGACGTTTTAGGGTTGTAGATAGAAACTTCATACTGTATCTACCTGCTGTGTACTGTGCATGGTCTGTTTTGGCACAAGTGTGTATGCGAGGAGTTGCTGCACACGTAAGTGTATATCGCTAAGTCGAAATATTTTGGAGACGAAATCCAAACATCTCTAAGGCCAAACCAACCCGTTCAGCCCGCGCCCTCAGTGGCGTGCACGGTGGCCTTCCATTGTCTTACCATTGATCTTGATTGGACGACCTCTGTGGCGCGGCGGGCGAAGGTTGGCCTGCGACGCAGGAGGTTGCGGGTTCGATTCCCGCCTCGGAACAAATACATATTTGTGCGATCGCAGATATTTGTTCTGGGTGTTCTGGGTATTTTCTATGTATAATAAAAAATATCTATCTATGTAATGTATTGTATCAGTTATCTAGTACCTACCCATAACACAAGCTCTGCTTAGCTTGGGACTAGATAATGTTGTGTGAACTGTCCAGCATTATTTATTTATATTTATTTATTTTATTAATCGTCACCGTGCACGCCACTGAGAGTGCGGGCTGAACGCGTTAGTTTGGCCTTAGCTAAATGGTTGCTTAAAATCTGCGAAAATTATAATAAGAAACCAGAGTCTTATCGATTCTTAACCAAAGCTGTTCTTTTGATGGGTGAAATGTGGCTTCCAGCAGTATATAAACACAGTTTGTGTATGAATTCCAGGTAAAACAAGTAGAGGAGTACATGGCGTATCGCAAGCTGCCTCGGGAGATGCGACAGCGGATCACGGAGTACTTCGAGCATCGCTACCAGGGCAAGTTCTTCGACGAAGAGCTGATCCTGGGAGAGCTCAGCGAGAAGCTGAGAGAAGACGTCATCAACTACAACTGCAGATCACTCGTCGCGTCAGTGCCCTTCTTTGCAAACGCAGACTCCAATTTCGTGTCCGATGTCGTCACCAAGCTGCGATATGAAGTCTTCCAACCTGGTAAGTTGACGATCTTCTTATAACTAGTAATAGTGGAGCGACATGTGGTGTTAGAGACGGATGCTGCGAATCCCCTGGACAGCCCGTAGGACGAACGTGCAATACTCAAGGAACTCAAGATAACTACTAGGCTTTCTTCCATCTGCCTCCAGCGAGTCCTTGAGTATTTTGGTCATATAACACGGAAAGGCAGTGACAACTTAGAGAAACTGATTATTACTGGTAAAATTGAGGGAAAGAGGCCACGAGGCCGTAGCCCATAACGTTGGTCAGACCAGATCCGCACCACTCTCGATTCGAAATTCCACGAAGCCGTGCAGCTCGCTGGCAACAGATTTCACTGGCGCAACATCGTCTGGCAGAAAGTGATCCATGAAGGGGGTCACGACCCTCAGCATTGAAGAATACGACGCGAGGAGGAGGAGTAGTAGAGCTTTTTGTGAAAGAGATCGTCCGGGGAAGTACACCACCATACCTATTTCTGCCGCAAAGCAGTGGTGCTCGCATTGTTGTGTTGCGGTTTGAAGGGTGCTGGTGAAATTACAGGCACATGATACTTTCATCTTTATGTCTCAGACTGACGAGTGTAGTGCAACGCCATATCTATAGGATGCGTCTTAGGTGGACGTGACCTATGAGGAAATGCACTGTTAAAGGCAACTTACCGCTTAACATCAGGTGGGCCATATGCTAGTCCCGTCATTCACGCAGTTACTTAATAACTTCCCTTAAGTTTAAGGGGCATTCGCGGATCGCGGATCACTTGCTGTTCCTGAGACCCATCGATTTTGCATTCATTCAGTCCCGCATTCATTCTGTTTTTAACATCCCGGCTATCTCACTGTCGTTCTTGATTGCTGAACCGAGGTACCGGAAATCGAAGCAGACGGGTATACACGGAGGGATACACCATTTAAGGCGGTAGGAGATAAACTGGCAGCACCACAGAAGTAACAGAACAGGTGTTCTGTTTTTGTTCTACTGATCTTTAAACAGATATTTTCCAGTCTCTCCTGGCATTTTTCCAGTTTGCTCTGGACCTGAAGAGCATCTTCTGGGACAAGTACAATGTCATCGGTGAACAGCATGCACCAGGGTGCCACCACCTGTTGTATGTCTGATGTCCATCCTATATCAGAAGGAACTGATAAGGGGTTAAAGCCTGGTGCAAGCCTATATCCACATTGAATTTGTACTTTTAATACCTAATTCCTGTAATATTATGTTATCTCCTTTTTCATAGCTTTTCTTTATCAATTCCAGGTGATATCATCATAAAGGAAGGCACCATCGGAAGCAAAATGTATTTCATCCAAGAAGGAATCGTCGACATCGTCATGGCGAACGGCGAAGTCGCGACCAGCCTCTCGGATGGCTCCTACTTCGGCGAGATCTGCCTTCTGACCAACGCTCGCCGCGTGGCGTCCGTCCGAGCCGAGACCTACTGCAACCTGTTCTCTCTCTCCGTGGATCACTTCAACGCCGTCCTCGACCAGTACCCGCTGATGCGGCGCACCATGGAGAGCGTCGCCGCAGAGCGACTCAACAAGATCGGCAAGAATCCGAACCTCGTGGCTCATCGCGAAGACGACACCACGTCGGAGGGGAACACGATCAACGCGGTGGTGAATGCGCTCGCGGCGGAGGCTGAGCACGTGAGTCTGTCGGACGACAGCGTGGCGCGGCTGTCGGAGCGCTCGCTGGGGCTGGCGCTCCAGCCGCTGCAGGCCGCGTCGTGCCGAATGGCGGGCGTGGCGCTGCCCGGGCTGGGCGTGGCGGCCGCCGCCTTGCCGCGCCCCAAGTCCGAGCACGACTTCAGCTCCGCCGCGACGCAGGCGCATCTCTCCACCGCGGGCGCCACGTTCCACAAGTCGGACGCGGGCATCGCGCCCTGACGGGGCTCCGCCCGCTAGCCGCCGACACATAGCAATACTAGGCTTAGTGCGAGGGCCCCCGCCCGGCCGCTCGCTAGGTAGCGTAGACACGAGTATTATAGCTGCGACTTCGCCGGGCGCGCCCCGCGCTGCCCGATGAATCTCATTTTGTGATCTTATACTTAATTCTCCTGTGTTATAATTTAGGTTAAATTTTATATCATTGACGCTGTGAGGAATCGGATACGTGAGGTATTCCGACCGTGTAGTATGTATTGACCTGTTACGTATTGAAAAATACTATTGAATCTTTATAGAGATACCTTGCCATTGAAGAGAAATAAATTTTATAGACTAGACTGAATTGTAAAGATATCACTATTTTATGCTTTGTTGGCGTAAGAAATAGACCTCTATTGTTGAAGCGGCATATTCGATCGCGGTATTATCATTCGAAGTATATAAACGTTCCTGATATCACGATTCCAAGATGTTATATATTCGACGTTCTTTATATAAAATGTTTATAAATGTTGGATCGTGGGAGAGTTTAGAGCGAGGCTCTCGGCGCTGCGCCTGCGCCACTGCCAGAGCACTCGCAGAACAGACTGAAGCTGTTCCCTTGCAATATGCACCGGGTAGGGAGGGTTATGGGAAGGGGCCGAGAGACTCAGGGTCGGGAGGTCTCGAGAGTGGCAGTGGCGTCACCCGCCGCGGCCCGCGACTAGCACTGCACAAGCAACGCACAACTGACGAGCCTCACACGCGACTTCAATAGCACACGGTTGCTTTCGTTTTAATTCTAAGTAGTTATCTGCCGATAAATCAGCATTATTAGCGCAAACAATTCACTCGGTTTCCTATGTAGAGATGGATCAGTAGCGCTTCGACTCTTTTCTGTAAATATTGTACGTAATAACTAGTGCGGCTCGGTATCTCGGAGTGGTAGCGGGCGCTCGTTGGAGCGATCCAGTCAATTACCCGTGCTGACGGGCGTCTCTGTTCTCGATGCACTTCATACCTTGATTTTAATTGTAGGAGTAAATAATTTATTATCGATAGTGATCATTTCGTAGGAGTAAGTAGGCAAGAGAGTTAACAAATTCGGACGAATAATGTGATAGAAAAACGGTTGGTTGCAGGCGCCGTTCGCCCGCCGGCTCGGCGGTGTTCGTTTTAGAACGATTAGGTAGTTTATTCTTATATAAGTTATGCATGACTTCACATGCTTTTCACCAACTATCTTTCGACTTTGTCCTTTCATTTCGATTCTTTCACCTAGCCACTTTGATTAGTTGAATCTGTTATTGTTAACGATGGCTTTGCAACCGCTTGTTGAGAATCTAGCAGTAATTCATAGGTACCTAACAAGGAGCGACATATCTTAGCGAGGCTCGATGGCACTAGCCGCCGCTGAGCCGGCGCCGAGCCAGCCGCAAGGCACGACCGTCGTTGACTAATTCTTATTGTCATGACAATTTGTAAAGAAGGTTTTGCAAATTTTGACTTTATAGCCAAAATATAGGTAATGAATGACGAACCAATACGCCGTAGCTTATTGTAGATGAACGCAGCAGCCTAGTCTCAGTTAGGCGACGAACACCAATAGTACTATACCTATACTCTTATTACGATATTTATACAGTAATATTGGACCTAGCAGAGAGTGCTATCTGTCAATTTATCTACAAAGAAATAATATCTACATTTAATTATTATATTTGCGTTTAATTCCCAGAGGCATTTACATTTGTTGTTTTTAACTAATTACCACACTAGATACTGCTTGTGTAAATTATATAAAATTTTATAGAAGAGATCTATTTTTATTGTAAAAACGTAAGTAAAATAACCAAGATCATATTTTGTTTTTAATAAGAAATGTTATTTATTACAATATATATTTTACTAATTTCTGGTATCTATTTTCACCAAAAGTGCTCATCGCTGTCAAGAAAATTAGAGAAAATGCATTAAAAGAATGAAGAAAAGTACAATTTTGTTTCGTTTTAATCCAATATTCCTTATTGCCACTTGTGGAGTACCACAGGGCCTGGGACCCGGGCCTCACTTCTACATTAAGCTATTACAAGATGAATTGAAAACATTAGGTTGGTAAGCTTGACGAATGGACTGGTTGGTAGGTACTTAACTTATGATTACTTACTTACTTACGTACGTAAGTCTAGATGTAGGAGTGAGTCATGAGTTCCTGTAGGTGTAGGTAAGTAAAAAACAGCTATCTAAAGATACTTGTCCGGGGCTGTGATGCGTCTGGCCTAAGAATATACCACTCCGTCTCCCACGGATGTCGCAAAAACCGAGTAAGCGATTACACCAGGGGATGGCCAGCAGCATCCACCTGAGTACTGACACCAATACTGTGATCACCAATCCGCCTGCGAAGCGTGGTTATTGTGGAAAATGCCCTTGATGATAACATATTTTTTTTGTTTAATATTTTTATTTTTGGGTTTGATTAAATTTGGCTGAAACATTCGGTACCCAATTCTTAAACCAGAATTTCGAATATCAATAAAATCAGCCAAGAGGTTGGCAAGATAGTATACAGAATGAGTTTCTTTTTCAGAGCCACTTAAAGTTTAAAACTGTAAAGAGTTATAGAAAAGTGATGTTAGGAGTTATGAAAACAATAAGTTCTGCATTAAAAAAAGGTGAATTTTATTTCTGGAGTCTGTTCAAAAAGAGAACCGTCGTGGGATTTGAGGGCGCAGCTGTGCTTATATACCTTTTTTGTACAGCAGGCAATACATAGCGCGTCTGTCCCGTTTTGATACTTTTACAATAGTAACTATTTCTTTAGTTTATGATTCAAAACGCCGACAGTTTGAATTTTAAACTAGATAAATAGTTATAAAAACTAAGAAACCGTCAGTTAAAAATTTGGCCACGGTGGTTCTCTTTTTGAACAGAATCTAGTTCTTCTGAAAAAGTAAGTTTATTCAAAAAAAATGCCTTTTTGGGTTCTTTGCTTGACCATTACGGATCGACACGATGCATAGTTTTATGTTTGTGCTCGCGTGGTCTACTGTTCGCGACTAGTAATAGGAATTATCTCACATAATAACATAAAATCACAAATGCATTTAGGACAATTACCACAGAAATTATAGTGAGTTATTAGAGGGTGTTACGGTAATTTAGAATAATTATTTTCACTCGCGATAACAGAAATCAGTGTTTAGCATTACTTATTCAAGGCAATGCCCCCTTCGCTGGCGATAGGGGCAGTAAGGAAAGGGATACACTTGGAAACTAATATTATATGTTTGCAAAAGATGATAGAACTTTCAGATTAATTAGGAGAAATAAAGAAAAATAGAGTAGGTAGATGCCTGAATAGAGTTCTGCAGGGCTATTTTAAAACGTTCGAAAAGCATTCCGTCAGTGGATTCGGAAGTTACCTACCAACGGAGATTCCGATAGTCGCGATTCTAAAATATCCATAAATGTATGTAGAAGTTATTTTGTGAAAATATCCGATACCGAAAACTTTGAATACGAAACTTTCGCTCAAAACATTCCGACAGCTATTTGGTGTCGGTAACTCTTCCGACAAAAACGAACGAATCCGATCGGAAGACTTTTCGAACGTTTCAAAATAGCCTTGCAGGATAAATAACCTTAAAATAGCCTTGCAGGATAAATAACCTTAAAATAGCCTTGCAGGATAAATAACCTTAAAATAGCCTTGCAGGATAAATAACCTTAAAATAGCCTTGCAGGATAAATAACCTTAAAATAGCCTTGCAGGATAAATAACCTTAAAATAGCCTTGCTGGATAAATAACCTCAAAATTCAATTATTTTCGAAGTTGTCCGTATAATAAGTCCGTCCAGTCTACCGTTCAGTTCTACTAGTAGGACTAAACGGAGAAAAAAGTCCATTTAGTCCTACTATCTGACACATGAAAATCCGTCGCATCACTTAAAACTATACGTTCAACTTAAATGTGATTGCCGACATTTAGGTGAAAGAGCTTTAGCTCATTTATGGTGAGGGTACCTATGGAAAATGTGATGACCTACTTGAGCCCTGACTTCTGGCCGAAAGGGGTGAAGTTCCGGCGGTTCAAGGGCCGCCTGTCACATGATCCCCCGGGCCGCGACGCGTCGGCCGTCATTTGTGTGGTTAGATTAAGTTATAAATAAAGTGTTTTGTATGTAGGTATGTTAGTTTTTAAGGTATGTTGCTATGGGCTTATTGTTTAGGTTTAGTGCATTTCTCAACAAGCCTGAAATAAAGATTTTGAATTTGAATTTGAAAGATAAAGTAAGTAGGTACAAAATTCTAAGTCGTTTAGAAGTTGTTTCCAATAACATACATAGGTACATACATAGACACACGCCTTTTTCCCCGAAGAGGTAGGCAGAGTCTCAAATGGGCCTCTGTTGCACCATTGTGGACAATAGGAATATGAGGAGAAAGCCTGCAATTTTTTTTTTTTTTTTTTATACTACTTGGATGACGGAACAAGCAAGAGGCCCACCTGATGTTAAGCGGTAACCTCTGCCTATGAACAGTGCATTACCTCATAGGTCATGTCCACCTAAGACGCGCCCGATGTGGCATTGCACTGCGCCCTCCACCCTGAGACAAAGATGAAAAGTCTCATGTGCCTGTAATTTCAACCCCTTACCCTTCAAACCGGAACACAGCAATGCGAACACTACTGCTTTGTGGCAGAAATAGGTATGGTGGTAGTACTTCCCCGGACGAACTCTTTCACAAAAAAGCTCTACTACTACTAATATGAATGAATGAAGAGAATGATCATTCTATCTAATTTGACCAATCAGCACGTTGGAGGAATATAATAATAACCATAAAAACAGGACATTGTACATACTTACAATATTTTTTAGTTGGAGTCGTCGAAATCAACAAGGAATGGACATATATTCGTGATATACCTACATATGACGATCTCTGTGGCGCGGCGGGCGAACGTTCGCCTGCGACGCAACAGGTTGCGGGTTCGATTCCCGTCTCGGAACAAATATTTGTGCGATCCGCAGATATTTATTCAGGGTGTTCTGGGTATTTTCTATATGGGTATAATAAAAAAAACGATCTATGTAATATATTGTATTAAGTATATCAGGTGTCTAGTACCCATAACACAAGCTCTGCTTAGCTTGGGGCCAGATAATGTTGTGTGAACTGCCCAGCAATATTATTATATATAATTATCATATTCTTTACTAGAAATTCCCTGTGCTGATAACACGACAGATATGGACTTTTATACTATTATTGCCGGCGTCAGCCAGTGTCTATAACACTATTATATTTTTTTAATTTCAGCTAGGTCTAAGAATTAGCGTATCGCCGGTCAGTTTCCTTATTCGTCAATTTTGTTGATTCAACAGTTTATCTTCTGGTAATTTTCATTAGGTTGACAATTTCGCTAGTGGGTCATTTTCCTAAACCTTCAGTTTACTTTTTCGCCAGTTTTGCTAGGCTTCAGTTTCGTAAATTTGCTAGTTTCCGTATGTGCTTATTTAATTATTCGTCAGTTTGGTCAAATGGTCATTTTCCCTAGATAATCATTTTCTATATTCGCCAGTTTCACTAGTTGCCAGGGTCTTATAGTCGTGTTTCGGTGTATCAAATATACAAGGTGATTTCAGGGTCGTGTGGTTAGTAGCAAGAGACCAAGGCTTGATAGAGATTATATTGCGTCTTTTACGATATAAGTAATAATACTGGCATTTCGTGACTTTTAGCCGAGTACAAAATATGTCTTGTATCGCCTTAAGATCGCCTTAAAAACAGCTGGGTTCCTAGTTTACTACGAAACCCCAAAATTAGCAAATCATAAACATGACGAGATTGGAAAACTGACAAACTAAACTATCAGATGAACAAGGAAAGTAACGCATTAGGAAAATTACGAAATAGCAAAGCTGTCAACTTAAGATAATTGAGGAATAAGGAAGTTTGCGAGTCAAGAAACTGCCTTAAAAGAGGCTCTGACAATTTAGTGAAACTGGCAAAAAAGGAAATTGGCGAATTAAGAAACAGTCTAATCATTAAACTGTTGAATCAGCAAAATTGACGAATAAGGAAACTGACCGGCGATACGCTAATTCAGGTCTAATATCAACCTACATCTGTTGTGCCTCAACCTTAAATTTGAAAACAAAAGCTGTCGAATTAATTTTATCAACTATAATTAGGGCTACGGGTCACGGATATTAGGGGAACTACCTAGTTAGGTACCTTCACTATACTTTTAGTTCCCACCCTAAATAAGTCATTCTGTAGGTTCTTTTCTATCACAAAACACAATCAAAGCCAAGCATTCGATACTAAATCCTCCTGGGGTTTAGAATCATGGAAGAAACAAACACATCGCTGTTCCTAGCCCGACCTAGAAAGATCCTAACCTTCTTTGGAGTATGGCTGTGCTCAAAGAAGAGCATCCTATGTCAGATCTACATGGTCTTCATCATGGCCACCCAGTACTCCTTCGTGGTGTTTGAGGTCGCATACATCGCTCAGGTGTGGGGGGATATAGGGGCAGTTTCAGAAGCATCTTATTTACTGTTTACTCAGGCCTCTGTGTGTTATAAAACAACTGCTATTATGGTGAATGAAAAGTATTTGGTGATTTTGTTGGATTTTATGGAAAGTGAGGTTTTTGATCCTCAATCTAAAGAGCATGAAAGGTAAGGATGAGACTGCTTAGACCTTGGTGACTTGGCATCATATCAGACTCGTTTTTAGGGTTCCGTAACCAAAAATTACGGAACCCTTATAGATTCGTCATGTCTGTCTGTCTGTCTGTGTATGTCACAGCCACTTTTTTCCGAAACTATAAGAGCTGTTGAAGGTTTTAAATCTGCCATTTTTGAAAGAAACGTCGTCATTTTTATTTTATTACATTTTAATGTGTTTTTTCGAGTTATTTCGTGTAATTTTAGTGGCATTTTAACCGGTGTAACTTGGATAAATGGCACATGTGTGATGTAGTGAAATTTGAGTGTATTGCGAGTCTTTTCGAAATGGTGGATTTTTTCCTGTAAAAACTCAGTTTTTCAGCCACAATTTAAACTGGGTTAGGACTAGACGGAGACTCTTGACGACTTGAATATAAATAAAACTATAATAATTATATCACTTGACATTGGCTAAATTGTTGCAAATAATGCACAGAAGCCATTACCTAAGATAAGAAGAAGAAGAGCTGTTGAAACTTGGTAAGTAGATGTGAACCATAAAAAGATTTTCAAACAAAAATAGAAAAAAAACAATGATTTTTTTGGGGTTCCCATACTTAGAACTGAAACTCAAAAAACTTTTTTTCATCATACCCATACGTGTGGGGTATTTATTTATCTATGGATAGGTCTTCAAAAATGATATTGAGGTTTCTAATATATTTTTTTTCTAAACTGAATAGTTTGCGCTAGGGACACTTCCAAAGTGGTAAAGAGTGTGTCGTCCCCCCCCCCCCCCCCCCGTAACTTCTAAGAGAATGATAAAACAAAAAAAACTTCCAACGAAAGTTGGTTTGAACGAGATCTAGTAAGTAGTTTTTTTTTAATACGTCGTATATCGTAATCCATCCAAGAACTTTTATATTATGTTACTTGCTGCTACGGAACCCTTCATGGGCGAGTCCGACTCGCACTTGGCCGCTTTTTTTTCTCTGTATAAAATTGGCGTCGCATTGGCTTGTGGATTTGCCATTTTCAAGTAATTATTGTATTTTCAATATAATTTGCAACGTTACAATCCTTCAAAGTCGTCAAAAACACAATCAAGTCATGTTATAGTAAAACGGTGGCCGTTTTACAAAAACTTTGGTAGTCAATTTCCACCAATTTGAAAAATCACGCAACAGTTACACTTCCATTTCATTTCACTACACTTGTGCTCTATAAACGAGCTACATTGGTTAAAATGCCAACTAAATTACACAATATAACTAAAATAAAACTGCCAAGTGCGAATCGGACTCGCACATTATCTATAAAAACGGCAAAAAAACACGTTTGTTGTATGGGAGCCCCCCTTAAATATTTATTTCATTATTATTTTTAGTATTTGTTCTTATAGCAGCAACAGTAATACATCATCTGTGAAAATTTCAACTGTCTATCTATCACGGTTCATGAGATACAGCTGGGTGACAGACGGACAACGGAGTCTTAAGTAATAGGGTCCCGTTTTACCCTTTGGGTACGGAACCCTAAAAACACTAAAAAATAAAATAAAATAAAAGTTTACCAAAGACAATAGTTTTTTTTTTTTTATCAAATAAAAGGAAAACGGCTTTTTCGCTTATACGATGATGCCGCCCTAGACAATAGTTGGAAATAGTTTCTTGACTTCAAAACTTTTTTACTTTTGTACTTTTTTGTGTTTTCGCTTTAGGATTTTGTTTCTCCTCTCTCGGAAGATAAAGAGGCTGTGCCTGTTTTTCCTCGTGAGTGCTTCAAGCACCTGCACGCTCTGGGCTATGATACCGCTGTTTGATGATGCTGGCGCCAAGTCCTTCCCATTTAAGATATGGTAAGTAACTGACCTACCCCGAAAAGGGCACTGCCAGTCTTTGTAAGGAATTTGGTCCAAATGCTGCCCAGAAATGAAAATGCTTCCGTCGGCCTATAAACTCTGATACCAGAGTTTGTCATTAGCTCATACCAATTAATTCAGTTTTAGCTGATGATGCTAATGATTAATCACATAAGAGACCATAGTAGGCATATACGCCTTTAAAACGTCAAACAGTAGGTAAGTAACGTATAATTAACTAAATGAACTGAAGAATTACAAATACCATATCATCCATATCATCCATATCCTACTTATATTATAAACGCGAAAGTTTGTGAGTGTGTGCGTGTGTTTCTTCACGCTGAAACGGCTCGACGGATTTGGATAAAATTTGGAGATTGAGATAGCTTGACTCCCGGAATGATACATTTTTATCCCGATATTCCCACGGGATCGAGACCTATGCAGGTAACACCGCGAGGCGCTGCTAGTAATTCATAAAAATAAATACTTATGTATTTTTGTATTAATTAATAAATATTTATTTATTAATTTTTGGTGATGATTTAAAATAATACAAGGTATCCAGCAGGTACCAGGTATGGTACCATTGGCAGGTACTTTCATTTTTGGACAGCATTTGGACCGAACCCTGGCAATGTCCTTTAAACCAAAATCATAGAAAGGCATACATATAATTTATACATACATACATAAACTCACGCCTGTTTCCCGGAGGGGTAGGCAGAGACCACGGATTTCCACTTGCTACTATCCTGACACACCTCTTTTGCTTCATTCACTCTCATCACATTCTTCATACATGCTCGTCGGTTAAGGGTACTCTTGACCTGGCCTTTTTCCAGAACGTCTCCGATCTGGTCTGAATACGTTCGCCGAGGTCTTCCCCTTCCCACTGTCCCATTCACGCTCGTCTTGTGTACCCGTTTCGTCAATCTACTATCGTCCATCCTTTCTAAATCATTTTCTTTTCTAATTTTAATAATAATTTATAGTATTCATAATAAATATTATAAAGAGGTAAAATTGAGTTATTTCTTTCCTCTCGCTTTCCGGCAATCTGTGGGAGTGATTTCGTGAAAATGGACGGAAATGTGTAAAAGGAAGCGCGATTTTTTCCGAGAGGTTGGATCAGCCATTTTGCTTATTACCAAGGATCTCACGTCATTGTTATTTTTTAACTTCGTGAATGAAGGAACAAGTAGATGGCCCACCTGATTTTAAGCGGTAACCTCTACCTTTAACAACGCATTACCACATAAGTCACGTCCACCTAGGACGCACCCTATGTGACATTGCACTGCGCCCGCCACCCTGAGACAAAGATGAAAAGTCTTATGTGGCTGTAATTTCACAAGTTACACATTTTTTTTTATACTACTTGGATTGACGGTTCATGCAGATGGCCCACCTGATGTAAAGCGGTACCCTCTGCCTATGAAAAGTGCATTATCACATATAGGTCACGTCCACCTAGTACGCACCCTATGTGACATTGCACTGCGCCCGCCGCCCTGAGACAAAGATGAAAAGTCTTATGTGCCTGTAATTTCACAAGTTACACTTTTTTTTTTATACTACTTGGAGTGACGGGTCATGCAGATGGCCCACCTGATGTAAAGTGGTACCCTCTGCCTATGAAAAGTGCATTATCACATAGGTCACGTCCACCTAGTACGCACCCTATGTGGCATTGCACTACGTGACACATAAAGATGAAAAGTATCTGTCGCTGCTCAGCTTTTTACTGACACAACGCCTACCAAACATAGCACAGCAAGCCGCAGCCAAGCTGAATAATAAATCAAAATGATAAGGATAATGGAATAACCTAAAAATAGACGATACTAATTTTACTAATGTCAAGAGCCGAGTAAACACTTTCTTGTATTTTTATACCAATTTTAAATAGAGAACTCTTATTAAACGTTTCGGGTTTTATTTAATACGATAATAACAACTCAAGGTGTCCGGAGTGGACATAAGTTTTTTGGCGACCGTGACAGGACTCGATAAATCACAATACGAGTCATCCGGCCATTCAGAACGAGCTGGAAGAATTTGGATCTAATCAATATCCTACCTAAACAAGAAGGAAGGTGAAGCGGATAGTAAAAATACCTATCTATTGGACTACGCTACTTCAGGTTCCGGCAGCAAAGCAAATCAGACTTTGGCACGACCACATCAGCCAGTCAGCTTCAAAAAGATAAGTGCCCTCCATTTGCCTATGTCCTACACATACAACCCATAAGTCACCCTTCCAAAGTCCATTACGTTGCCTCCACGGTGTTGAAAACTAGTTATAGAATGTGCAGTAATTTAGGTAAATTATAAAACATACATCGTCGATAATTTCGACATTTCCATCCACTAGGTATACATATTAAAATCCACTCAGTAATACATCCATTCAGTTTATATAGGTAGTCAAATAATGCACATTCTATAATCACTAAAATACCTAGTTATCTAGTTAAGAATTACACATTTATTTTGTTGAGTATAATCATTTAATCAATTTGATTTTAATTACATAGGTAGGTATAGGGTAATTTACCTTTAGAATAACCTAGTCATCATAAGTACCTACAGATATTACCAATAATTTAGATCATAATCCAAGCAAGTAAATCGGTACCTACCAACCAGATAATCAAACTCATTATAACCATCACATTTCCTTACATATACCCATTTTGCTAATAATTCTAGACCTAGCCAATGCACCCCGGCCACTGCGTTGCTACCTACTTACGGCACTTCGTGCAATCAGCTGATCGGAGGTCGCTTGGAACGGGTGCCTGCGGTGTCGACAAATTGAGGAGAGTAATGCATTTACTCGGCTATAGCTAAGAAAGACAGATGGTTATTTATTTTTAACATAATTTGAACATTTAACTTGATACTATAGTGCCTATTTACATAGATTTCTTACACCTATACCAAAATCAATCGTAGGCACAACTACTTAAGTATTCATTGGAGAAAACTATTTTTTTTTATTTATAAAATATTGTTGATGCTAATATATACTTACTCCTACTAAACAAAACAATTAGTCTGAGTAAGTTAGGGCACACAGTCAAGTTGATATCTACATATTAAAGATTTATAATTTAGTAAATCTTTGATCCTAGTTTAATGCAATTATTAATTATTTTATTAAGTAATTTTTATCAATTGTCTAATTATTTATAATAATGCGTTATTGAAATAATATTACACAAATTATTACAAAATGTTATAAGTACATACACTTAAGTCCTTACCTAACTACTTCAATCTCATCGATCGTCATAAAAGTTCCTACAAACAGTACCTACATATTATTTTAAAACTAAAGACATGGCTACTGAATCAGAAAAGGCCAATATTAAACTTAGGGAATTAAACGTAAAACGCAGCTCTATTAAGGGTCAAATCACAAAATTTAAGAATTATTTGGGAACATTGGGTGAAGAAGAATTAAATAGCATTGAATTAGCCGAATTGTCTTTGAGACTCAACCGGTTTGAAGGGTTGTCTACTAAATATGACGATCTTCAAAGTGAGATTGAGGTTTTGAACTCGAAACATTTGGATGATGAGATTGATGAGAGGGAGGGTATAGAGCAGGACATTATTTCCTGCATAGCGTCTGCCAAAAGGCTAATTGATAATACAAATATGCAAATTGAAACGCGTCGTAAGTCTGTGGCACCTGAACCTTCATGCCATTATAACCAAAGCTTTGGTTTCAAGCTGCCGCAAATTCAAATATCCAAATTCGACGGTGCATATTTCCGCTGGCTTGAATTTCGTGATACCTTTCAATCATTAATACATACAAATGAACGAATGTCTAATATCCATAAATTTCATTATCTTATTTCATACTTGGAAGGGAACGCGGCAAGAATAATATCGAATCTAGAAGTGTCATCATCAAACTACAGTACGGCCTGGGCACTGCTTTGTGAACGCTATGATAATAAAAGGTTACTCATAAATTATCACATCTCTGAATTATTCAACGTACAACCAATTACTCGAGAGTCAGAACGGTCACTGCGGTATCTGGTTGACCATGTAACCAAAAATCTGCGTGCGTTGGCTAGTTTGGGACAACCTACCGACAAATGGGACATTTTACTTATCTATATGCTATCTTCCAAACTAGACACCCACAGCCTGAGGAAGTGGGAAGAACAACGCAACTCGTTCGATGATGTCCCTACACTGGACCAATTCAACAAGTTTCTAACAGACCGATCTGATGTTTTAGAGTCGCTGAATCGCAACAAATACGATAATCCTACCAGAATACAACAACCATCCACAGCTCGGCCTAACCAGGGTTCTCATGCGCAACAATCAAATGCACACAATCGACCACAGGTCAACAATAATCCATACTCAAATAATAAACATGAACGAACATCTTACGTTAAAGCCTTCGCTAGCGCAAATCAAAACGCGCAAAGAAAATTTGAATGCGTCATCTGTAATGATGCTCATAAGGTCTATCAGTGTCCTATATTTCGAAACAACAATTATAATGAAAAAATGGCTGAAGTTGGAAAACACAATTTATGCGTTAATTGCCTAAGGCAGGGGCACGACATAGCCGAGTGTCGTCTAGGGCCTTGTATGGTATGTAATAAAAGGCACAACACACTTTTACATCATGACACTGCATCACAACCGGCTTCGTCCGCTACTTCACACCCGGCTACCTCCGCTGCTTCACACTCGGCTACTTCCGCTGAATCTGTAGTCACATTTTCCAAGCAATGCCCTAATGAAGTAATCTTATCCACAGCAATTATCGAGGTTTCAAACCCTTTGACTTCTAAGACGGAGAAAGTGCGCGCTCTCTTGGACTGCGGAAGTCAATCTTCCTTCATCACGAAGTCCCTGAAACACAAATTACAATTAGATAAACACACAATAGATGCAATAAACATTATTGGAATAGGGAACAATTCGTGCAACAAAGTTATGGAAAGTTGTAACATACGGTTAAAATCAATAAACAATCCATACACAACTACACTCTCCTGCTTGGTGATGGATGAGCTAACAGGTGAATTGCCAAAGGCTCCTATAAACATGCAACATATTCAATGGCCAAGCAATATCAAACTGGCTGATCCTAACTTTGACTTGCCTGCTAGGATTGACGTTCTACTCGGGGCAGACATATTTTGGGACGTCTTAGGGTCAGAACAATATTCATTAGGGCCTAAAAATCTTAAATTAATCAATTCTAAATTTGGCTGGCTAGTAGCTGGACCTTATCAGGCCATTTCTTCTAAATATATTCATTGCAATCATGCAGCCAATCACTCACTTAACCACTTGAATACAAAATTACGCGATCCACAAACAAAAATCGAAAATATACTCACCAAGTTCTGGGAAGTCGAAGACCTCCCACAAAAGTCAATTTTAAACAAAGACGAAACAATATGTGAAGATCATTTTAAAATTAATACGACACGATTAATCACGGGTAGATTCTGCGTTAGACTACCCTTAAGTGAGAATCCAAATTGCTTAGGAGAGTCATACGATATGGCCAAGAAGCGCCTACTCAATCTAGAAAAGCGATTTAGAAGAAATCCTATTTTGAAATCACACTATACGGATTTCATTCGTGAATATGCCGAATTAGGTCATTTGTCAAAATCCACTAATGTGAAGCCGATACCAAATTATTTCCTGTGCCACCATGCTGTTTTCCGTGAGGGCAGCGAATCCACTAAAATAAGAGTGGTGTTTGACGGCTCAGCCCCTACGTCTTCGGGGTATTCACTTAACGACATTCTCAGGGTAGGCTCCAACGTTCAGGAATCTCTCTTTTCCATATTGATTAGGGCAAGACAGTACAAATACTTACTAATTGGTGATATCGAAAAAATGTATCGTCAAGTTGAAGTACATCCTGATGACAGAAACCTGCAACTAATCTTGTGGAGGGATGATGAATCAAAGCCTATAGAGACCCTACGCTTAAATGTTCTCACTTACGGCACCGCAAGTGCAGCTCATTTGAGTACAAGGTGTTTGTGGCAGGTTGGAGAGGAATGTCAAGACATAAAAATCAAAGCCATCATACAAAATGATTTTTATGTAGATGACATGATTACAGGCTCAAACAATGAACACGAGCTACGTAACATACAAAAGTCAGTTTCAGAAGCATTGAATTCAGCTTGCCTTCCCTTGCGAAAATATAAAAGCAATTTACCCAATCTCCTAGAAAATATCGAACAAAATCAAAACGATAAATTAATATTGAGCGAATCGTCGAGTACCCTCGGACTAGGATGGAATCCATCCAAGGACTTCATACACTTTCCCATTAAGCCCATATCCAATCAGAATTCCAGCATTACGAAGCGGTCCATAATGTCAAACTCGTTCAAAATTTTTGATCCTTTGGGGCTATTGAGTCCGTGTATAATCCAACCCAAAATGATCCTACAAAAATTATGGCTTCTCAAAGTCGATTGGGATGAGCCCGTTCCCCAAGACGTCAGGAAACCTTGGGAAGAATTTTCTAATAACGTGCATCATCTCTCCAACTTGCAGATACCTAGAACGGTTATATGCGACCAGCCATCAGTCATAGAAATCCACTCGTTTAGCGATGCGTCCATACACGCATATGGTGCATGCATCTATGCGAAATCATTAAACGTCAATAACGAGGTTACCGTAAAACTATTATGTGCAAAGTCAAAGGTCTCACCTCTCAAGCCCATGACGATTCCTCGCTTGGAGCTCTGCGCCGCTCTCCTTGCTGCCAGGCTGACCAAAAGTGCATTAGAGGCCATAAAATATAAACCTTCCCGCGTCATCCATTGGTGTGACTCCAGCGTGGTCCTCGCATGGATACATAGCACGCCTAGAAATTTGAAAACGTTTGTGGCCAACCGTATAGGAGAGATCGTGGAGACAACGCACTCTTCTTCGTGGAGATACGTACCCACTGCAGACAATCCAGCCGATATGATCTCAAGAGGTGTAAATGCGAGTCAGCTGCCAGATTCAGACCTTTGGTGGCGCGGCCCAGCTTTCCTTGGCAAAGAAGAAAGTGATTGGCCGATCCTTAAGCAAAATAAAATTCAGAATGACTTACCAGAATTAAAATCGATCCAATCAAATCCAACTGCACTCGCAGAACCTGTAATCATATTTGAAAATTACTCACGCCTTTCTAAATTGCAAAGATCATTTGCGTACATCAAAAGATTTATCTTTAATTTGAGAAACCCACTTGATAAGCGATCTGGCAGTTTAACCACTAATGAATTAAAGGACTCCTTTCGTCACCTGTGCTCTGTGGCACAGTCGCAGTGCTTTCCTATAGAGTACAAAATGCTAAAACATAACTTACCATTGAACAGCAAATCTAAGATTTTGTCACTATCACCATTTCTTGATGAAAACAACATAATTAGAGTGGGAGGCAGAATTGATGCTTCCAACTATCCATATGAGAAAAAACATCCCATTGTTCTTGAATCATCCCATCATTTGACAAAGATGTTTTTTGAATGCGAACACCTGCGGCAGATGCATGCTGGGCAACAGCTATTATTGGCCACTGTAAGGGAAACCCTTTGGCCTTTAAACGGAAGACGCTTAGCTCGTAACACGGTTCATAATTGCGTAAAGTGTAGACGTTTCCAAGGTAAAACTCTTTGCCCTAAAATGGGAAATTTACCAGCCCAGCGTATAATACCTGACTTTCCCTTTTTGTCTGTTGGTTTGGATTTTGCTGGTCCGTTCTTTATTGTTAATCGTAAGGGGCGTGGCTCTCAACTAATAAAATGCTACCTATGTTTGTTTGTTTGCATGCGATACAAATGTGTTCATTTGGAGGCAGTAAGCGGTCTATCCAAAGAAGAGTTTATAATGACGCTTCGAAGATTCATTTCGCGTCGCGGTAAGCCAGTCGAAATATATTCCGACAACGGTCGAAATTTTGTCGCGGCAGCTAAAGAATTAGGATCATTTTTAAAAACAAATAACCACTTTATTTCTGACTTCGCTGTTCAGGAAGGAATTAAGTTCTCCTTCATCCCGGCCTACTCTCCTCACTTTGGAGGAATCTGGGAATCTGGAATCAAATCCGCTAAGCACCATATCAAAAGAGTCATAGGAAATAGCCACCTAACGTTTGAAGAGTTACAAACTCTATTCACACAAGTCGAGGCAATACTTAACAGCCGTCCATTATGTCCCATGTCATCCAGTCCTGACGATTTTCTCTCCCTCTCCCCAGGGCACTTTCTTATCGGAAGACCACTGACAACGTTCCCGTCACCTGCCCTTGAAGATATCGACTCAAACAAACTGCAACGTTACCAGAGACTAGAACAAATCCGGCAACATTTCTGGCTCCGGTGGCAGAAAGAATACATATCCGAACTTCAGCAACGCCAGAAATGGACAAAGGAAACTGCAAACCTAAATGTTGGTGACCTTGTCCTCATAAAAGAGGATAATGTGGCACCGCTGTGCTGGCATCTTGGAAGAGTAACCAAATTGTACCCAGGGCCCGATAAAATAACACGAGTGGCAGACGTCAATACTTCTAAGGGCTGCGCACGACGCTCACTGGTGCGTCTAAGTCCCCTCCCGAAGGCAGGCGATTTTATGAGTTGAAAGAAGAGTCCTTTCAACGGGGCGGAATATGTCGCTGCTCAGCTTTTTACTGACACAACGCCTACCAAACATAGCACAGCAAGCCGCAGCCAAGCTGAATAATAAATCAAAATGATAAGGATAATGGAATAACCTAAAAATAGACGATACTAATTTTACTAATGTCAAGAGCCGAGTAAACACTTTCTTGTATTTTTATACCAATTTTAAATAGAGAACTCTTATTAAACGTTTCGGGTTTTATTTAATACGATAATAACAACTCAAGGTGTCCGGAGTGGACAGTATCATGTGCCTGTAATTTCACTGGCACCCTTACCCTTCAAACCGGAACACAGCAATGCGAGCACTATTTCTTTGCGGCAGAAATAGTGGTAGTACTTCCCCGGACGAACTCTTTCACAAAAAAGCTTTACTACCTACTACATCTACATGTACATCTTGCGACTACTGTAAGGGGCTCGCTCGTTTTTTTCAATAGGATGCCAATAACTGTAGAAATGTCGCCTGGCTACGAGCTCGGATACTTGTACCAGATAAGTGCCATCTACATCAGCGCGTTTCTCTGCATAGCGGTGGACAGCGTGACGCTGTCAATGATCATGTTTGGATGTGCTCAGCTGGAGATCGTGATGGATAAACTGGAGCAGGTAACTACCTACCTACTTTAGAACCCAAAAAGTAACAGCTGCCAGTAGTAGGTACACAGGTTAAAAACAATAAAATAAAATGATAAAATGTTCGTAGCTTGGAAGCACTACAAAAGTACACACAAGTAGTGTTTTGGGTTACATTTAAATTTAATGTTATCCATAAAGTGTGGTTTACACTTGATAAATATTATACTATGTTGATATAGCAGTGGTGTCATCTCTTGTCAATGTTTCGAACTAATTTCGGACTTTGAACAGAACGTTTCTAATGAAACACCTGTAGATGGCTCCCATCGGCGCTATAGCCGAGTTGATAGTGCCCACAAATTTCGTCTTCAGCGTCATAGTGTTCTATGGCCGAACTGGTAAAGGCATTGCCGATCACAGGCAAGGTTGCGGGTTCGAGTCCCGCTGGAACGGAATTTTTGGGTTACATTTAAATTTAATGTTATCCATAAAGTGTGGTTTACACTTGAAAAATAATATACTACACTAAAAAAGTGTCAACTCTGGACTTAAAGCAGACGATCCTCTTCCTCTGGATGGCATTAAACGAATCTACGCGTGCGTCTACGTTCATTTCCATAAATTGTCTAAAGATGTTGTTATATGCTACCCTAATACCATCGTGCGACTTCATAATATGAGTTGACACGTGTAAAATGACTGGCAGAAAGATCTGAAAAGTGTACAGATCCACCAACTTATAGTTTTCTATCATCTATAATTTTCACATCAGGCGGTGACTTGTAAAATGACCACGAAAAAGCTTTACCTACTAAAAAGGATTTCTTTAATTTTGTTTTAGGTTAAATCAGTCCCTGTATCGTCCGTCAAGGACAGGGTGTTGCGAGAAGAATTACTGAAAAGCAATAACATGCTGTTTACTGAATGTGTCCAGCGGCACCAAGCTGTAGTGAGGTGATTTATTTATTTATAGGTGATCCAGATATCGAGTACATCTGGGTTGAGTCATGATATAATTCAGAGAAACGATGGTCACGTAGGAAACACCAGCCTACGTGAAATTTAACACCATTGCTGCTGTTAACTCCAAGAAAATAAAGCTCTATCCAATGAGGATAGAGTTTTTTTTTTCTCTATAATTGGCACCGCACGGCTTGTGCATTTGCCATTTTCAAGTATCTGTATTTTATAATATATATTGCAACGTTACACTCCTTCGAAGTCGTCAAAGTTACAGTCAAGTCATGTTTTAGTAAAACGGTGGCCAATTTTACTAAAGTTTTGGTAGATAATTTCCACCAATTTCAAGTCACGCAATTCACTTCCATTTCATTTCACTACACTGGTGCTTTTTAAACGAGCTAAATTAGTTAAAATGCCACCAACATAACACAAAATAACTCAAGAAAACACTAGGAAAATAAATAAAATAAAAGTAGACAACGTCTCTTTTCGAAAATGGCGGGAAGAGTCAGGATAGAGTTAATTATCTTTAATGTAAGGCTGCAACGGAAGGTTTATGTTAAGACTGAGCTCTCTCCAGGCAGAAATCAACATACAAAAAAACGCCACGTGCGGCTCGAAAAAGCCTTTTTTTTATGATTTAAAATAGCAAACTAGCATATACGGCCCACCTGATGTGAAGTGGTCACCGTCGCTTATAGACACCGGCAACACCCGGGGTATTGTCGATGCGCTGCTTACCCTGAAGGAATTTATGAACAGAATTTTATCTCGTGAAATATAGATAATTTTAATAAACCCCGTGGGTGAACCCTCCTTTTGATTGTATTGATTTTATTTATCACATTTTTGACCCAATAATCTGTACCATATTGACAAACAATCGAATCTAGCCAAAAGGTAACTTTATAAATAACAAATAATACAAATATTTTTATTTCATTAAACTTAATCTAAGATCAATAACATTGGTGGGGACCCTCTTTTAAGTAAGAAAAATACCTGTGTTAGAGGGTCTCGCTCTTCCGTAATAGAGGTTACTTTGATTAAGAAGAAAAAACAGAATTTTGAAGATATGCTTTATGTTTTTTTTTATCGAGAAAATTTTGTCCTATCGTGTTTCATTCTGTGTGATCCCTCTGTATTATAATGTAGTATCCATGCATATTTTTAATTTGAATATTGTACTTGATTTAGTCGGTTAAAAATCTAATCTAAGATTGATAATTTTGCGTTATACCCCACCTTAACAGGTTCATAGAAATGGTGGAAGATATGTTCCACGATAACATCTTCTTTCAACTAATGGGCACAGTCGCCATTATTTGCAATATCGCTCTTCGGATCACGATGGTAAGGTTTATTTTCTTTTATTAACCGACTTCAATAAAAAGGAAGAGAGCAGTAGTAGAGCTTTTTTGTGTAAAAGTTCGTCCGGGGAAGTACTACCACCATACCTATTTCTGCCGCAAAGCAGTAGTGCTCGCATTGCTGTGTTCCGGTTTGAAGGGTAAGGGTGCCGGTGAAATTACAGGCACATGAGTCTTTTCATCTATGTCTCAGGGTGGCGGGCGCAGTGCAATCCCACATAGGGTGCGTCCTAGGTGGACGTTACCTATGAGGTAATGCACTGTTCATAGGCAGAGGTTACCGCTTAACATCAGGTGGGCCTCTTGCTTGTTCCGTCATCCAAGTAGTATAAAAAAAAATATAAAAAAAAGGAGGAGGTTCTCAATTCGTGTTTTTTAATGTTTGTTACCTCATGTCTCCTTCATTAACCTCCGACGCAAAAACGACGGGGTGTTATAAGTTTGAAGTGTCTGTGTGTGTGTGTGTGTGTGTGTATGTCTGTCGCCTCGTAGCTCCCGAACAGATGAACCGATTTCTATTTTCTTTTGTTTGAAAGGTGTATTTGTCGTTAGAGTTCTTAGCTATGTTTGATCAAAATCAGTTCAGCCGTTTCAATGCGTTGAGGTTTTTTTTTTAATTTTTACAAAATTAATTACTTGTTTATAAACCGTAGAATTGAAATTACCGTGGCTTGGTATCATTGAAACGTCAGCTGGAGAATAGTAAAGTACGTGGTGTATAGACGTAATTTTTCTAAAATGAATGAACCGATTTGGGTAATTCTATTTTTTAAATGACACGATATACTTCCAGATTGGTCCCATGGTCGTCAAAATCTGGTTCCGATGATGGGATATATGAGTAATTGAGGGGACTCCTCAAATATTTTAGGCAACATATAACGTTTTCGGTGTTTTCAGGAACAAGTCAAGCATACGCATTCAGAAAGTACCATTTGGTGAAGTGAAACTAACAAAGAAGACCAGAGATGGCCATTGGAACTACTCAATGATAAGTATTACACGGGTGGCGATAAGGGTGACTCTCTGATATCCGATTGAGCTGAAATTTGGCATACCTGTCAAGTTCCAATGACAATACAATATTGTGGTGACAGCGAGCATCTGAGGATGGAGACGGAGGATGTACTAACTACGGAACTCCTCGATGGATAATAGTAGACAGGCCGTGTTTAGGCTCATTGTGATCAGCACACGGTTCCGATCACTAATACTATAAAATCTTGTATTGGGGATAAATAATACATTTATTTACAGAAAGAATAATACAAGGTATGTACAAAATACATATGAAACAGTTGTGCCACCTGAAGACCGCTACAAGCGATCTAAAGGTAGCTCAACTGATCCAAATCACTAACAGACGGAAGCGTCCCTAAGATGCTGGCTGCATTGCCACGCTGAATGGCAATACTAATGCGTTGAGCCAGATAAGAGCCAGCTCTCGGGTTACGCGTCGCTTCGACCAGATGCCCTGAAAGAATTTTGAAAAAAAAAAAAAAAAAAAAAAATTGACTACGGTTTTTTTTTCGAAAATAATTATTCATCAGATGTTCTGGTGGGTTTAATCTTCTCGTACTTATACTTATGGTAGGGGAACGGTCCGCAAAGCGGGCGCACAGAGGGAAAACAAAAAAAAACATTGTTAGATTTTTGTTGTTTTTTTTACTTTGTTATTGAAGGTACAATCCGATGGGCCCACCTGATGTTAAAAATAAGTAACCTCTGCCTTTAACAATGCATGACCTCATAGGTCACGTCCACTTAAGGACGGACCCTATGTGGCATTGCACTGCGCCCGCCACCCTGAAACATAAAGGTGAAAAGTCTCATGTGCATGTATTTTCACCGGCAACCATACCCTTCAAACCGGAACACAGCAATGCGAGCACTACCTACTGCCTTGCGGCAGAGATAGGCATGGTGGTAGTATTTCCCCGGACGAACTCTTTCACAAAAAAGCTCTACTACTACTCAATAACATGAGAAATCAAGAGTATTCCAATATGCGTATATGGGCAGTAAAATTGACGATTATGTCAACTGGGAGAGAGCGCACCTGCCTCGCGAGGTACTTGGCGTAGATAGATAGATAGATAGAAAATTCTTTATTGCACATAAAACAAAGAAGTACAAAGGCGAACTTAATGCTAGAAAGCATTCTCTTCCAGATAACCTTGGCGTACAATATAGCTAATACAACCTTTATATTGCCTGCTCTTAAAGGCACGTTATTTCAGCAGAAAAAAATATTGTGCTTAGGTACTGCTTACTGATTACATTCATGGTATGGCGCGGATCTAGTTAGTAGTGTTAGTAGTTAGTAGTAGAGCTTTTTTGTGAAAGAGTTCGTCCGGGGAAGTACTACCACCATACCTATTTCTGCCGCAAAGCAGTACTGCTCGCATTGCTGTGTTCCGGTTTGAAGGGTATGGGTGCCGGTGAAATTACAGGCACATGAGACTTTCCATCGTTATGTCTCAGGGTGGCGGGCGCAGTGCAATGCAGCATAGGGTGCGTCCTAGGTGGACGTGACCTATGAGGTATTGCACTGTTCATAGGCAGAGGTTACCGCTTAACACCAGGTGGGCCATCTGCTTGTTCCGTCATTCAGTAGTATCAAAAAAAAAAAAAAAAAAAAAACTTCTATAGGTTACATTTCGGGGACTACTCCTAAGAACTCTTTCACAAAAAGCTCTACTACTACTAAATAAATGTCCCATTGCAACATCTTTAATTACTATCGGGTGCTAGAAATAGTGTACCTATTCACTTATTTGTAGTAAATCTTTCAAATACAAACCATGGTCCAACTAACGTAACTTTATTTGAACAACCAGGTTGAACACGACAGTGTTCAGTTCTTCTCCATGTTGAACTATATGGTGACGATGCTGTCGCAGCTGCTGCTGTACTGCTGGACCGGACATGAACTCACCATACGGGTAAGAAGCTCTTCAACTGCTGCTGTACTGCTGGACCGGACATGAGCTCACCATACGGGTAAGAAGCTCTTCAACTGCTGCTGTACTACTGGACCGGAAATAAACTCACCATACGGGTAAGAAGCGCTTCAACTGCTGCTGTACTGCTGGACCGGACATGAACTCACCATACGGTTAAGAAGCTCTTCAACTGCTGCTGTACTGCTGGACCGGACATGAGCTCACCATACGGGTAAGAAGGGCTTCAACTGCTGCTGTACTGCTGGACCGGACATGAGCTCACCATACGGGTAAGAAGCTCTTCAACTGCTGCTGTACTGCTGGACCGGACATGAGCTCACCATACGGGTAAGAAGCTCTTCAACTGCTGCTGTACTGCTGGACCGGACATGAACTCACCATACGGGTATGAAGCTTTGCAACTGCTGATGTACTGCTGGACCGGACATGAGCTCACCATACGGGTACGAAGCGCTTCAAATTACGCAACAATTTACACCTCATACACATATTCTGTGTAGTTCTGAGGTCCTGGTAACTATTGGAACTAAAGTGTACTTTTTTATACAATTGATTTAATTGTGATAACGGAACGAGCCCTGATGTTAATAAAGGTAGGAAATATCATGGAACCAAACACACCTATTCTCTTTTTTTTTGGAGGACTAGTTTCCTACATATGGGCAGGATCTATATACACTATGTCGATGAATTCATATACTTGGGCCAGTTAGCATCCTTCGAAAACAGGCAGGACAAGGAAATTGATCGCTGCATCGATAATGCCTGGAAGAGCTACTGGTCCATGAAAGAGCACATGAAGGGTGACCTTCCACATACACTAAAGCGTCAACTCATCGACATG
The DNA here is from genome assembly GCA_932527175.1 of Operophtera brumata. Lineage (NCBI taxonomy): Eukaryota > Metazoa > Arthropoda > Insecta > Lepidoptera > Geometridae > Operophtera > Operophtera brumata. The sequence continues at coordinate 4,226,011 of OW052228.1, read as the reverse complement.
TGTTTCCTGCCCGTCCTAACCTACGGTGCGCAGACATGGTCGCCGACCGAGTTACAGAAGTCCAGCCTCAAGATTTGCCAGAGAGCAATTAGAACGCAGCATTCTCGGCCTTAAACGCATCGACCGAGTGCGGAACACCATGCTGCGTTCGATAACTGGCATTGCCGATGTGGGGAGCAAGACAGCAAAGCTCAAGTGGGAATGGGCTGGCCACGTCAGTCGGATGCACCCCGAGAAGTGGGCGAACGTAGTAACACGGAACACCGTGGGTGCCTGAAGACGGAAGGCGACGACGGGGCCGGCCGAGAAGGCGTTGGCGGGACGATCTCGAAGCTCACGAGAAGGAGTGGTGGGAAACTGCCAAAGGCCGGGATGACTGGAAAATTTTGGGGGAGACCTTTGCCCAGCTGTGGGACACAATAGGTTAACAAAAAATAAAAAATAAAGTACCTTCATAAGGCAGCTGCCTCTATCTCTATAAATTCGTCCTCGCTGTCGCTGCTCGTCATGCTTCTCGATTGACACCACCGAAGCGAGGCGTCCGAAGACGCCGCCTCGACTACCGTGCACACTGCTAAAGCTGGGAACAAATTATCGGACGCGTCCGTCAGCCGCGGCTGAGGGCGGTGTGCACTGAAGTCGGGATGGCGTCTTACATCTTACGTCAAACATCCAACCGGCTAGATTCTGTTTGGAGGACGTCTGAACGCTCAAGGTCACGTCCGCGTCTTACGACCGATAGTTTCGAATTAATTATCGGTGTATAATTAAATTTACTGCCTAGATATCAATAAGCCGCGTCACTCAGCCGCGGCTGACGGACGCATCCGATAATTTGTTCCCAGCTTTAGCCGAGTCTGTCAGCAGCGGCTGACGGACGCATCCGATAATTTGTTCCCAGCTTTAGCCGAGTCTGTCAGCCGCGGCTGAGAGGACGCTTCCAATAATTTGTTCCCAGCTTTAGCCGAGTCTGTCAGCAGCGGCTGACAGACGCTTCCGATAATTTGTTCCCAGCTTTAGCCGAGTCTGTCAGCCGCGGCTGACGGACGCATCCGATATTTTTTTCCCAGCTTTAGCCGAGTCTGTCAGTCGCGGCTGACGGACGCATCCGATAATTTGTTCCCAGCTTTAGCCGAGTTTGTCAGCCGCGGCTGACGGACGCATCCGATAATTTGTTCCCAGCTTTAGCCGAGTCTGTCAGCCGCGGCTGACGGACGCGTCCGATAGTTTGTTCCCAGCTTTAATCTGCTTCGTTTTTCTGACGTCCAGAGTGAAGTGCTCCGCGATTGGCTGTACCAATGTCCGTGGTACGAGCAGGGAATCAAGTACCGCCGCGCCATGTGGATCGCCATGGAACGCATGAAGAAACCCATCATCTTCAAAGCAGGGCATTATGTTCCGCTGTCGAGACCTACGTTTGTCGCTGTAAGATTATTATATATATGCTGCTAGAACAATTGATTAATTGACGACCTCTGTGGCGCGGCGGGTGAAGGTTCGCCTGCGACGTAAAAGGTTGCGGGTTCGATTCCCGCCTCGGAACAAATATTTGTACGATCTGCAGATATTTGTTCAGGGTGTTCTGGGTATTACCTATGTATAATAAAAAATACTTATCTATGTAATGTATTGTATTAAGTATATCAGTTATCTAGTACCTACCCATAACACAAGCTCTGCGGGGCTAGATAATGTTGTGTGAACTGTCCAGTTTTTTGTTATTACCTAATTATATCTGAAAGTTGGTAGGTACTCTGATCTCTCATAACTAATGCCAATTTGGTCTACTTTCGATTCCTAACGACCTTAAATAAGAGTAGGTTAGTGCTATACCTATTTATTTTAAAAGACTGAAAGAGAGACGCGTCTATTAAGATGGGACATGCCACAAAATTCCAGTTCTAGATGTTCCTAGATTTGATCTGCCAAACATTTAGTCCAGTCAAGTTAAACATGAAAAGGGGATCGTGCTTCCAAAAGTTCCAGTCATTCTAAGCTTTTTATCATCGAGTACGGAGGCCTGTAATACTCTGAGCTTTTTATGTTGTTAGGACCTAAACCAATATTATAAAACCAGATTTGCAATTTACAAAGTGCTGTGCGAGCGGCGGTTTTTTTCAGTTTTTTCTCAATATCTTAGTGAAGGAAGGGTCTACCGGTGTAGTCAATAGGCATACTTTTAAAGTAGACTAAATTCGCTACAATTTGAGACTAGGGTGAGCTCTATGCAGCTATTGGTTCCCAAGATACAGTTCCTTCTTCGAAAATATGCATTTCTATATTTTCTATTAAAATTCATTTTCTACTTCCATGGCCTATTATTATATAAATTGTACCCATAGATTTAGTATATGTACTAGATCTACAATCAGAGATCGAAGATGGAACCAAAAAAAATATGTGCACGTGTTGGTGAAAGTCTATGTCTGAGTTAAAAATAGTGTTGTCCTCGACCAACACGTTTACATTATCGATAGAATTCATCATCCGTCCATGATGTGTATGGTAGATAAATACATCTTAATGCAGATTAAGTCTTTCATGAATAACACAGTTTGGCAGATTTAACGTCATAAAGAGAATTTTGAATACAGTTAATAAATAAACCTTTATTATTTATTGACCCCTAAATATTACGGTTTTATGTATAGGTGTGATCTTCGAGTTTCCCTTTTAAATTTAAACTTAAAATGTTTGCTACATAGTGGAGTTCTTATTTGAGTCCATCCCACTCTTCTTATAACCGATAACCATTTTTGTCGTAGCAAAGGATTACTTGGAAATCTGAAAGCACAAAAACATTTTATATCAGCCGTGCTACGCCCATATAATTTTTCACTCTGTTACTTTATCTATAGACAATTTGTTACCCCAAAGTTTATTATTTTTCAAGTGTAAACCACGCTTTTTGGATAACATTAAATTTAAATGTAACCCAAAAATTCAGTTCTAGCGGGACTCGAACCCGCACCTTCGCCTGTCATCGGCGATGCCTTAAACAATTTAGCCATAGATCGAGCTATGACGCTGGAGACGAAATTTGTGGGCACTATCAACTCGGCTATAGCGCCAAGTTGATAGTGCTGTATATACAGGTGTTTCATTGGAAACCTGTTCAAAGTTCGAAAGTAAAGGCATCGCTGATCACAGGCGCGGGTGCAGGTTCGAGTCCCGCTGGAACGGAATTTTTGGGGTATATTTAAATTTAATTTGTTACCTATTATTTTATTAAGCAGAAATAAACAATATTTATTTATAAAAATAAAAAATAAAAAAACCCTTTCGGGGAAAAAGGCGTGTGTAATAATCAACAACGTAAATATTTACTCCAAAATATCTACTACACAAACTGCAATAAAAACACCCGTGGTGCTTTAAAGTTACCTTTTCAATAGTCAATACAAAAACACACACCTCAATGTCCACCTGGTTATTATAGTTTTTTTTTAAAACGGTAAAATGTTAACAGAGCACACATATTTACTCCAAACAAAGTAAACCTCCATTCTAGGATGGACAAAAATTTAATTTATAGGTTGGTATAGTGCGCGTCATGTAAAAAGAACGCTGGTGGTCAAGCTTCTACAGGCGTTCCAGCGTTCTTTTTACATGACGCGTACTATAATTGTACATTATTTGTAGTAAACTAGGTAGGCACTCATTCAATGCATAGGTATACATCTCTTAAATAAGTAGAAAAGTAAGTAATCTCTTAAAAAGAACGCTGGAACGCCTGAAGAAGCTTGACCGCCAGCGTTATTTTTACATGATGCGCATTATACAACGATATAGACTACAACAGGACTATCGATATTTCTGACGTCATCACTTGGCCAAGCCCTATCGTAATCAAACATTTTTATATTTTACATAAAATATTGTTTATTTCTAGGTGCAGCAACGAAATATTATTAAAAAATATAAGGGAAAGTCCTAATCTACGAATGAAACTGGTTTTTAGGCCATTTACTAAAGCAGAATTGATAAAATAAGCAATACAATCGAACTACCAATAATCTCTTATTTACCTGTGAAACGTGTATTTTCCCGGATAATTACGTCTTGTATCTTCACAGTCACAAACTGAACACGACACCTTTGTCATACAAAGTAATATTTGTTATTTAATAGTAAGATTACTAAAATAATTAGCAAATCAGTTAAACTGCACAAGAGACCGTCCGGTATGCGCATGTACTCAAGCAAAACATGTCACATTCAAAACATTGTTGCTGTCACTTTTCTTCTTGCGCGGGGTACATTTAAAAATGACTTCTCTCTCCCACGCTTCGTTTGTCTATTTAGCGTAGCGAAAAAATTCTACGTCTATGATTGTACCTATTTCTATTTCAGATTCTACGGTGCTCCTACTCTTACTTCGCTGTACTAAACCGCGCAGACTCCAAATAAAACTGCATATCAATCGTGTATCAACATCACGCGTAGGTAGTTGGTATAGGTACATTCACGACTACATTCATACAACCCTACTGTCACCCCTGTGACAGAAGAGTATCCATGATGGATTTCCCCACTTAAAAAAAAAAAAAAAAAAAGGTACATTCACGACTGCATTAGGTAAAAGTGTGCTTATCTTACGGAAACTATGAATAACTAGATTTTAAACATTTTCAACACTCATTAAGCACTAGTTTTTAGTATTTTAAATGAAAAACGGCTAAGTAGGTACCACTATTTTTCGTCACTTACCAACCACGAGTTTCAATTCTATAAGTAGTAGTAACTAGATAGTTATAGTTTTTTGTGAAATAGTTCGTTCAGGCACAGATAAAATAATACTATACGTTCAGGCACAGATAAAATAATACTAGTTCAGGTAAGTACGACCATACCTATTTCTGTTGTATGTTAATTGCGAGCATAGCACAACATAAAACGTTGACGAGCTACGTAGCTACGCTACGAGCTGGGTTCCGTCTGCAATTGGTGTATTCTGTATTCCTTCTCGGTGAGCACCACCATGCTACCTTGCGCCTGCGGTGCATGAATCAATCATGAGCTGCATAGGAACGAAATGTGAATTTCTCGGGTGGCGCTTTCCTGGCCATGCAAAATTATGTTTATTTATTTTGCTTTGTTCGAAGGGTAAGTAAGTACATCCTTGGAATACGCAACCATGGAAAAGGCATCCAATTGACTTCCAATTAGTGAACTGAATAGCCAGGCATGCACAAGCTCCTTTGACTTACGCCGCGCTGCGCCGCCCCGCGGCCACTCCAATCTCGGCAAGCTAGTTGGGCCAACACGACCAAGCTTTTAAATGAGCCCAACGTGTGGAAGCCTCACCCTTACATTGAAGGTTGGACGCAGAGTTGGAACATTGGCCGAATGTTTGGAATTGGAACCAACATTAAGTTCCTCAGTGCCTTGGTCGAATTCGTCGACGCGATCAAGACAGTCGAAACGTAAAATATGAATGAAAAACAATATTTTAGGGTTCTTTTGACTAAGTAAACTAATTATCACTAAAATTAATTGGATTTATTTTATTTTATTCAGCCTCTTCTCACCTATAGTGGAAACGCACGTATATATTTTGAATTTCCCGCCTTAGACGAGCGCAATCTACTTAAGGTGGACGCGCACGCTTGCGGCGCCAAATTAAATTTTTTGGGTGTGTTTTGCCCATTCCAGCTCATCAACACTTCTTCAGATAGCGAATGTTGAGTTCGCGAGAACTAAAAGACTTATCACAATTTTTTTAATTGATAGTATCTCATAAATATCATCAGTTTGGCTATGATACCCCTAAACACATTTTTACAGTGTTTTTTTTTGTTTATGGGTATCGTAGCTAAACTGATGATATTTATGAGATACTATCCATTAAAACATGTGTGTTAAGTCTCTTAGTTCTCGCGAACTCAATTTTCGCTATCTGAAGAGTGTTGATGAGATGTAATCGGCAAAAAACCCTAAAAAAAATTAATCTCGCGCCGCAAGCGTGAGCTTACCTTAAGCTACCTTAAGTAGGTAGGTACGTTGATCTATGATCGTGTTCATCTGAATATATTACTAATTCTACGTAATTGTCAATTCAAACCTACGAAAATTAATTGCATAAAACTTACATAATCTATAGGTATTATAGTTAAAAACATCTTCAGGTACACAGCCATCGAGCAACATGGAACGGAGGCCTGCAATGCTTTATGTACAAAGCTAATGAAAAAATATTTGATTCTTGTTATCTGAGTTGGCAATGCTCGTCTGTTTTTATGAACTTTTTATGCAAAGTAAAAGCGAATGTGTGGCTTTGTCTATCAAGGATTTAGTAAAACGGCCACCGTTTTACTAAAACATGAATTGACTGTGACTATGGCGACTTGGAAGATGTGTAAAAAATAAAATAAAATAATATTAAATATACAAAAAAAAACAATGGCAAATATTTGTACAACCGGTGCGACGCCAATGAGTTGCTTTCACTTCACGGCCGTTTCACATCATGCTTAAACACTTGAAAATTGATCGCGCCAGCTCTGTACTTAACTGTCAAATTAAAATGAAATGTCAAAGTCAACAACGTAGTTTTCGTGGTTGTTTGTTTATTCTGTGCTATCACACAAAAACATAGACAGTGGATTTGGTGTTTTTGACAACCACATTTGAGTCAGCGCCATCTATCAAGCCAAATCGAACTACTTTTTTTTTATTTGAAAATGAAATGCCCTCACTATAAAGAAAGAAAAAAAAACAACTATACAAAGTTTCAGTGACAGATTCATTCAGTCAGTCAGCTCGGGAAGTATGGTGAAGAAGAAGAATTTCCGCAAGGACACTAGTTTTTTTTTTTTTTCAGTCGCCCTTCCGGCAGTCTTTAATCAATGTAACGTATGAAAGGCCACTTGTTCAAGAACTGACTGACACAGTGAGTGACTGACACGACACTACACAACACATCCTAAGTAGACTGTGTCTGTGGTTAGGTGCCATAAAATAAAATAAGAAGTGAAGTGCATTTATTATATTACTTTTAATCCAAATATAATAAAACCTGTTCGTTTTACACTTATTCGCTTAAAAGCAAGCAATACAAGTACATATTTAAGATAAAAACATGTTTGACTGCGACGCGGCATCACTACACTAAACATGCAAGCCTTTTCTCAAATTAATTGTTTTGATTGAATCGATGTATTTGTGTATCAAATTCCACGTTGCAAGGACCATCAACTATGTCGACTAGACGAGCCCGCATCAAAGCTGTTACCGCTTTGCCGCCAAGAAGGAAGAATGCGGATAATGCTGATATTAAGAAAAAGCAGGAAGGAATCGAAGCGGATATTAAACCAGCAGCTGAGGTTCCTCCGTCATTCGACAAAACTTCCAAAGATGGGGCAATCGATAATACTGCCCAGGAACAACCAAAGGAAGGACCTGCAGTTCGAGCATCACCTTCAAAGCGCCGATTATCCCTGGAAAAGACTGCCAAGGAAGGATTCGAAGATGGGGCCAAAACACCTAGGGCTCGTCGGCTCTCCATGGACAAATCTCCGAAGCAACATCGCTTGGCAGTCGATAAAACTCCAAACCCACATCACTCAGCCATTGTTACAACACCGAAACAATGTGTATCTGTGGACAAAACTCCTACTCGTCGTCTTTCCACTGAAGTGATTTCCCATGACCTTCAGTTGCCGGTCACTACAGCTGTGCAGTCTCCAGGTTCAGTAGAGACAACTCATAACCCTCGTACCAATTTGTCTGACAAAGCGGCTGAAGTTTCATCCATCAGAGCAGACACAAGTGTGTTTTCCAACAATACAATATTGAAGGGTCTTTTGGATGCGACTGGAAAACCACCAAGATCCCCACATGTTTTACCAAAATCCCCAGAATGTGCACTTACTATATGTAAAGAAGAAAGCCAGAAATACAATGACAAGGGGACTACAAAACCAAAAGCAGTTCCATTCTTTGCATCACCTAGAGGCCGGGCAAGCCCACGTCGACCGTCTCCTATTGTAAGAACTCCGGTTATCGAAGTTGACCTTATTGCAGAAAAGTTTATAGCTCCACACAAAGGCCCGAATTCTGTTGATAGGGAAAGAAATTATACAGAGAGACATGCAGCCGATGTTAATAGAAAGTTCAGAAATAAAGAGGTTGAGGTCATCATTGAGAAAATCAACAATAAAGATGAATTTAATAAGTTCGAGGAGGCCAACGTTACTAAGAAGCCAAAAGATCCCATTAAAATAATTGATGGTGAGTAGAAATTGCATTTTACTTTATAATAGCAGCTTTACTTGCAAGCATTAGCATTGAATGAAAACGCATTCAGGAAATATATCAAGGAAACTCTGTCCAATAAAGCATATTACCGTATCAAGGACTATATAACAGACAAAGAAGCTTGGAATGAATAGATAAACCATAGTTTTTAGTTTCGACAAAGCCCCTGTACAACTGCTTACAAAATTTATCCAATGTATTAACATACCAAGTTTATAATGTGACAAGGTCTTTTACAGCCACCTATATTGTTATTTTTAAATATATTTTCTAGACAGACTTAACTGACAAAGCCCCTGACGGCTGCATTGAATTTGAAATTGTACCTATCAAAAAATATTTGTAACTTGATGTAACTAACAGTTTCCATTGTATTCCTAAAGTTTTAATAAATATATGAATGCCTGAGGCCAATACTAATGCTATTTTTATTAGTAACAGCCTAAGTGTCACTAGTTCAAAATCTATGTTTAATTTTCATCAAAATCAACTTCACAAAACACTAAGCAACACACTGCACAGATCTGGAGTTTCTGCATCACAGACAGTGAAAATGCATTTTTACTTTTAATTTACTAACCTACCTTATCCTATCCTACCCTTCCTACTAATATTATAAACGCGAAAGTTTGTAAGTATGGATGTTTGTTACTCTTTCATGTAAAAACTACTGGATGGATTTGGATGAAATTTGGAATGGAGATAACTGGACTCCCGGAATAACACATAGGCACATTTTTATCCCGATATTCCCACGGGAACGAGACTTACGCGGGTGAAACCGCGGGGCGCTGCTTGTTTGTATATATGTGTACCTGCTCGTTTTCCTTGTAATAAATAAATAAATGACGACCTCTGTGGCGCGGCGGGCGATGGTTCGCCTGCGAGGCAGGAGATTGCGGGTTCGATTCCCGCCTCGGAACAAATATTTGTGCGATCTGCAGATATTTGTCCAGGGTGTTCTGGGTATTTTTATTGAATAATAAAAAATATCTATCTATATACACCTAATGTATTGAAACTAAGGTGGATGCTCAAGTTTGAGGCGCGTAATTCTAATTATTTGATGTTTTTTGCCCATTACAGCTCATCAACACTTCTTCAGATAGCGAAATGTAATGGCAAAAACACCAAAAAAAATAATTTCGCGCCACAAGCGTGAGAATCCACCTTAAGTATATTAGTTATCTAGTACCCATAACACCCCCAAGAGTGTTAGCAGCTAAGCAGAGCTTAGCTTGGGGCTGGATAATGTTGTGTGAACTGTCCAGCATTGTTTATTTATAAATAAGGTAAGGGTGCCGGTGAAATTACAGGTTCATGAGACTTTTCATCTTTATGTCTCAGGGTGGCGGGTGCAGTGCAATGCCACATAGGGTGCGTCCTAGGTGGACGTGACCTATGAGGTAATGCACTATTCATAGGCAGAGGGTACCGCTTAACATCGGGTGGGCCATCTGCTTGTTCCATCATTCAAGTAGTATTGAAAATAAAAACAATCACATACACTCGTCATAAACAATTTCTCCCCCCAACTCCTCACTTTAATGCCATCTTTATTTTATTATTCAGAATATATCATCAAACCGCTACCAGAGACATCTACAGTCATGGACGGCATTGTACCTCTACAATCAGTCAGCAAAATACCAAAACCACTAGACTTATTGAAAAATGAGATTATATCAGAGCATGCGGAAGTGTTGTTTGACCCCATTGTGCCTCTTCCATCACCGAGCAAGGTGCGGCCCAAGCTACGTCCAGTGCCTAGACTAGGGCCTCGGAGAAACAGTTTCCAGCAGGTAATATACATTGTGTTACAAGGGTCATATACAATGGGTCTAGTTATTTTAGTCCAGTCACGTTAAACATAAAAAGTGGGTCGTGCTTGCAAAAGTTCGGGTCAAGCTGATTTTTTTATATGTTGTTAGGACCTTAACCAACATCAAAAAACTAGATTTGCTCTTTTCCAAGTGCTCTGCGTTCGGCGGTGTGCCCAAAAAACTATGAAATTTGGGGGTTTTTTTCAGTTTTTGGTCTATATCTTAGTGAAGGAAGGGTCTGACCGGTACAGTTACTGCGAACACTTTTGAAGTAGACTAAATTTGCTACAATTTCACACTAACGCGAGCTCTATAGAGCCATTGGTTCCCAAGATACAGTTCTCCAAAAATAGGCAATTTATACCAAAAAGTGTTTTTTTTTTCGTTCACTTATTTTGTGAAATATCTTCTAAATTACGCATCCCACGTCAAATATTATCAAAATTAAATTGTAGTAAATTTTACTACCTTTCATTTGAGACTAAATGAGTACCTGTAGGTACAGCAATTCTCTCAAAAACAGATCTTCTATCTTAGATGGCCCTCGCTTGGGCTCGCATGAAGATGGTGTCTCAATGGCTGTGATGGACGCTGAGAGAGGCGCCTAGTCTGTAGTCGGGTCAACTTCATCGTCACATTTGATTACAATGTGACGATCACATTAATTCACAATTTGCCACCGCATGACAGGCAGAGGACTGCATTTACATGATCATTTTCACAGAAGGGCAGGAGGTGCGGGATCCTTGGTGGTGGGAATGGGGGTGAGTCCCTGAGAAGACAGCTTCCATCCCCCAATCAGTGGGATTAAAGTTAACACCATGGATCCCGCACCTCCTGCCCTTCTGTGAAAATGATCATGTAAATGCAGTCCTGTCATGCGGTGGCAAATTATGAATTAATTTCCCGGATGTGGAGCTGAAATGCTCGGACGATGAAGTTGACCCGATTACAGACTGGGCGCCTCTCCCAGCGTCCATCACGGCCATCGAGACACCATCTTCGTGCGAGCCCAAGCCTGGGACATCTAAGATAGAAGATCCGTTTTTGAGATAATTGCTGTACCTACAGGTAGCAATTTAGCCTAAATTTACTACAACTTAATTCTTATAATATTTGACGTGGGATGCGTATTTTAGAAGATATTTCACAAAATAAGTGAAAATTTCGAAAAAAAAAACACTTATGTAAAAATTGCCTATTTTTGGAGAACTGTATCTTGGGAACCAATGGCTCTATAGAGCTCGCGTTTGTGTGAAATTGTAGAAAATTTAGTCTACTTTAAAAGTATTCACAGCAACTGTACCGGTCAGACCCTTCCTTCACTAAGATATTAACCAAAAACTGAAAAAAACCCCCAAATTTCATGGTTTTTTGGGCAGACCGCCGAACGCACAGCACTTGGAAAATTGCAAATCTGGTTTTTTAATGTTGGTTAAGGTCCTAACAACATATAAAAAAAATCAGCGTGACCCGAACTTTTGCAAGCACGGATGTACATCTTGACTGGACTGTTTAGAGTAGGTATTTAACTATGTTAATCATTAAATCTCGACTTTAATTATTTTCAATAGCACTACCACCCACTCTACATTACACAAAGGTTAGCTGGAAGAATTGCTAATTAGCCTTAAGTTCGCCTACGTACTGCTTTTTTGTCTTGTGCAATAAATAATTTTCTATCTATCTATCTATAAATAGGTTATTTTTGTTTTCGTGGGGTTATTATTCTAATATAACATAACTTGCTGTGGTGTGTCTGGCCTAAGAATAGACCCCTCCGTCTCCTCCCGTGGATGTCGTAAAAGCCGAGTAAGGGATTATCCGGACTTGTTGATAAGATTTGTCCTGGCTGCTAGCTTATTATGGAATGTGTTATTACTGGAAGAAAGCGTTAGCTGAGTTATTCGTAAAAGGTAATGGCGGCGATGAGCTCACCATTGGTCACGTCTGATTAGATTCGTTGGTATAAGATTTGTCCTGGCTGCTAGCTTGTTATGGAATGTGTTATTACTGGAAAAAAGCGTTAGCCGAGTCAGTCGTGGGAGGCAATGACGGCGATGAGGTCACCACATGTCACTTATATTCCTCGATGGTGCAACCCACTGTGAAAAGAGGCCCATTGAGGCTCTACCTACCCTTTCTGGGAAAAAAGTGTGTGTCTATGTATGTATGTATTTTAAAACTGGTAAATATACATACATAGACTCACGCCTTTTTCCCCGAAGGGGTAGGCAGAGCCACAATAGGCCTCTTTTCACAGTGGGTTGCACCATCGTGGAATATAGACGTGGCAAGTGGTGAGCTCATCGCCGCCATTGCTTCCCACGACTGACTCGGCTAACGCTTTCTTCCAGTAATAACCCATTCCATAATAAGCTACCAGCCAGGACAAAGCCAGGACAAAGTGTGTGTCTATGTATGTATGTATTTTAAAACTGGTAAATATAGGTCATAGATACTCTGCTTTGACACAGGAAATCATACGCAGTACAAAATGTACTCAAACTGTAATGTCTGTTTGAACAGTTGTTCTTTGTTAACAAATACAGATAACCATGTTTTTGATGAGGCTATTCATTGCAGACAAAGAACCTTTTCATGTGATTATTATGTGCTATCGCAATATTGTCGGGAGATCTGACATCTGTACAAACAACGGATCGATGACTGATGAGAATACACGATACATACATAGACACACGCCCTTTTCCCCGAAAGGGTAGGCAGAGCCTCAATGGGCCTCTTTTCACAGTGGGTTGCACCATCGTGGAATATAGACGTGACAAGTGGTGAGCTCATCGCCGCCATTGCCTCCCACAACTGACTCGGCTAACGCTTTCTTCCAGTAATAACACATTCCATCGTCGTCGTTTCGTATGAGGTAGTGCTGGGCCTCTGGTGTCAGAGTTTGTCAAGCCGCCCGAGGGCCTCTTACATGGCTTATCGACTGTTATTAATCAATAACAGCCGAGACCGATAGCTTAACGTGCCCTCCGAAGCACAGAGCGATGGAAATCCACACATAACTTAGAAAAGTCATTGGTGCGGAGCCTAGGATCGAACCCGGTATCGTTGGATTCTGAGTTGCACTATTGAACCGTTAGGCTACCATCGCTCTAATAAGCTAGCATCCAGGACAAATCTTATACCAACGAATTTTATCAACAATTCCGGGTAATCCCTTAGTCGGCTTTTACGACTTCCACGGGAAGAGACGGAGGGGTATATTCTTAGGCCGGACACACATCTGTACAAACAACGGATCGATGACTGATGAGAATACAAGATATTTTTATTAAAAACTGGTGGCAAGCCCGCGACTTCATCCACGTGTTCCATTGAATACAAACCTGTACCCCCTTAGGGATTGAATTTTTGGATTTCCTTAGTGCTACCCTAGACCAAAAAAGGAATGTACCCTCCATATTTCAGGTCTCTAGGACTTACAGTTTAGGCTGTGCGTTGATAGTCATTCAGTCAGTCAGTCACGCAACGATTTTTAAGAATATCGATAAGAATTTAGTGAAAAAAATATTTTTCAATAAAATCTTTTATAAAACTTAAATCTGACTTATTATGATGAAATTAGTAAGTAAAACCTTGAGCTGATCAAAATGAGCCCAAACACTGCTAGTCTACTGTTAACTATCTAGGAGTTCCGTTGTCCACCTTCTGTCTCCATCATCAGATTAGCTCGCTGTCACCATCATATTGTATTGTCATCGGAACTTGTCAGGTATGCAACTTGACACACATACAACAAAAGCTTTTAAAAAACAACTATTTTCAGTATTCCATCCAGTATTGCCAATTCTAAGTCTTTTGTCTTCTTCTTCTTCTTCTTCTTTTTGGCGTGTTCTGCGGACCGGAAGTGGTGCCACAAGAGTTTGCCAATGACAGGTGATTAACTTGACATAAAACCAAAAAAGTGCTGGGAATTTGAGGAAAAATAAAGGTACGGTTTAAAGGGAGAATCGTACGTGATTATGTAATACAAATTGATTCACACTTAACTGAAAAAAAAAAACTAATACACATAACAACAAAACAAAATATTCACACAATCAATATACATACAAAACTATACACGTAATATACATTTATATTGTACATGATCTTACAATTTTATGTTGTTTCTACTGATAAATTTACACAATATACATATAAAGCGAGTATAAAACAAGGAATAAAAGGGATTTAGAGGAAAAAGGACGAGGGATTTCTCGGGGAGAGACATCAAACAGAGATAGCTGAAGCCGCGGGCATGAAAATAAGATATGATCAATACTCCCTTCATCTAGACCACATTCACATACAGAGCTGTCCCTAATCCTTAGCTTGGCTAAGTGCACTGGTGTGCATACATGGCCTAGTCGGAGTCTGCATATGGTGGATGTTGTAGTTTTGCAGGCTCTACGAAATTTAATTCTACGTCTTTTGTCGTAGATCGACGTATTTTTTGCCTTTACCGCGTGTCATTGTCATTTAGTTCTTTCATCGTCAAAAGATGGCGTTATTTTAGGAACTTACCTACTTTTTAAATTTTATCATGGCAGTGGAGAACTTCTTTCAGCCAACGTAAATAGTTACGTAACGTAAAATACAAAATCCTGTGATATTATGTTATAAATGTAATAATTAATATCTTTGTGTTAGTTTGTGGTATTTTGTAATATTTACTGTTCCAAAACTGTCGCTAACGCCATCTAGCGAGAGATAAATAATGCTAAAATAACACTCTGAAAACTCCTTATTATAATTTTCTATAATGCACTGATTCGACCCAGTTACTGACTTTTATAAGTATAGAAGATAGTAGGATATGATACGCCAGTAAAAATAATTCCATTGCATTGTTGTTTGCAGGGCAGTGCGAGTGAATCTGAGGACGAGAATCGGCGTCTGCACGGCCGGCCGGCAACGCCCGCCGCGATGGGTACCGCGCGACAGCGGCACGACTCGCACACGACGCATGCTGCCGCCATAGTCCAGAGGTAGGGGTCCAACAGTAAAGCCATGCGAGCGAATCAACGCCCGCCGCGACGGGTGCGGCGCGACAGCGGCACGACTCGCACACGACGCATGCTGCCGCCATAGTCCAGAGGTAGGGGTCCAACAGTAAAGCCAACATAATAACTTGACAAATATAACATAACATACCAACTAAAACAGTCACATACAAAGTCCTGACTCCTGATCCCACACTTGGATCCCTTGAAATGCTGGGTATCGACGAGTACCATAGTACCTCTACCACACACACCCACACACTCTACACACCTCTACCCAGACTTATCCTGTCACTGTCGCCATGAAATAAAGTTGTAAGACTAAGATCCAGAGTCTCGAGCACCGCCGTAATGTATGCCACTCATACATTAGCTCCCGCACGCGGTTACGCTCGCGTTATGTGTAGTTCCACTCATCCCCGTAACTCAGCGTATTTAGGTGATATAAACGTACCAACCAACCTTCTTTTTTTTTTAAAACCACAGTAGACCTTTGTTTGGCCACGTCCTCACCTGTTGGTAAGTGACGATGCGGCCGAAGATGGAGCACAAAGGTCTAGAAGGCACCTATTCACTCTAGCCTTGAAGAGACCCAGATTATAGTTTTCAGGAAAGACAAACGATGGTACCAACCTTGGTACGAACCTACCGAAGTTTGTAGCAGTTTTTATTTATTTTTATTATTATTTTTGTTTTTCTAAGATTTATCTTACCTACTGATCTTGTAGTACCTACTTAATAGATTTTTGATTTTGTTTTCATGTTTTTTGTGTGTTTTGTGTCGTGGGGAAAAATAAATAAATTTTCTTTCTTTCTTTCTTTATATTTGTTGTGTGGATACTCTGGATTGATGGACGACAGCACGACGGTAACTAGTAAATTGTATCTAAATGTTTGTTCCAGGGATGTGGCCCGGGTGAGAAATGACTCGGTGTGCTCTACCACTAGCCAAGCGCCGTCGCAGACCGCGGCCGTGGGCTCACCTTTACGGGAGCGAGAGAAAACTCACAGGTACATGGAGAAACATATAAAGATAGTTTTTGATACATTGAGTGTAAGTAAATTTGATTTTAAACATTTAGTAATCTGTTTTTGACCTTTTTTTGGTTTTTCCTTGACGTCTTTCCGTGAGCACCCAGTGAAAACTATAGCGGTGTCGTCCGCGTAGGGTATTATATGTCCATCGTCAATCTTTAAGTCGCATAGGTCATTTATGTAAGTTAGAAACAAGGTGGGGCCCAACACACTCCCCTGAGGTACTGCGTAGTTTATAGACACCTTGTCAGCTCGTCACCAATAACTTCGCCAACATCATTTCAATGTAAAATCTTTCGTGAATCATAACATTAAAAACTGGAATTTATATAAAAAAACTCGAACAAGGAAAAGACTCTCGGAACGAGTCGAAACAATGTCGGTTGTTGACACCGATATAACGGTACGTGAAAATTCCCGTTTTTATAAAATTAATATAATTTTAATGTATTTGTACACATAGTGAGAAACTATATTATTTGTCAGATCCCGCCGTGAAGAGATGGCGGCCCGTCGGAACGCGGCGATGCGGCGCCGTCAGGTGGACGTGGAACGGGACAAACTCACCATGTACGACCTCATATTCTACAACCCTAAGGCGAACCCTATCATGTGAGTACTACATCAAAGTCAAAGGCAAAAGTATTGTTTAACCCCCGACGAAAAACGAAGGGGTATTATAAGTTTGACGTGTCTGTGTGTGTGTGTGTCTGTCTGTCCCATCGTAGCTCCCGAACGGATGAACCGATTTAGTTTTTTTTATTATATTTGAAAGGTGTTTTCGGGAGTTTTCTTAGCTTTGTTTGATCAAAATCGGTTGAACCGTTCAGCGTTGTGGTTTTTTAATTTTTATAAAGTTAATTACTTGTATTCGTTGAAATCACAAAAAAGGAAAGAAAAAAAAAAAAAAAAAGGAAGAAATAAATAAGAAAGAAGGAAGAAGCTTGTCTTAGGACTGCTATGGTGAATCTAGACCACTCCTCCTTCTTTCTGTATATGGTATGGTTGTATTAAAAAGTCTTGTTTATGATGGTAAATGGTTTGTATTAAGAAAGCCCGTACAATATTACTTAACTCACTAATAATGGTATAACTATGAATCTATGGTATATTATTGGTATGGTTTTATGAGAGTACGCGATGCCTTGGTCGGCTGGTGATCGCGAACTGAGCTCAATTTGGGGTAATCCGAGCAAATGCGTATTTTGTGCATACAATGCTGAAATACACATTTGCTGCGTGTTCGTTTATATACTGATAACTCGAACAAGGATCATTTTTAATCATCTTCGAAAATAAATTTAGTCCTGTTCCGTCCTACAACATCTCTCGCTTTATAAAAGACGACGGCTGTTTATAGTTAGGTACAAAACAGTCGGAGCCGCGGACAAAAAAAAAAAAAAAAAGCCTATTCTTCCAAGTCTCTCGTCAATAAATTTTGTTAGTAGTAGAGCTTTTTGTAAAAGAGTTCGTCCGGGGAAGTACTACCAGCATACCTATTGCTGCCGCAGAGCAGTAGTGCTCGCGTTACTGCGTTCTTGTTTGAAGGGTTGCTGAAATTACAGGTACATGAGACTTTTCATCTTTATGTCTCGGGGTGGTGGGCGCAGTGCAATACCACATAGGGTGCGTCCTAGGTGGACCTGACCTTTGAGGTAATGCACTGTTCATAGGCAGAGGGTACCACTTAACATCAGGTGGGCCATCTGCTTGTTCCGTTATCTAAATTTGTATAAATAAAAATATCTGTGACTTTCAGCCCAGACCAAGACGAAATACAGGCGAAAGAGGCCAACAAGAAGGAAGAGGAGGAACGCAAAGAGGCCACGAAGCAGGCGAGCTCGAAGGAGGAGGAATTACCTGAGGAAGCCGCGCCCGCCGTGCCGCAGATCAAACTCGGCCCCAACGGGGAGATCATACTCGATGAACAGAGTTTGGTAAGATCTACTTGTACAGTATTAGAGTCTGTTCAAAAAGAGAAGCGTTGTGACCAAATTGTGTACTAACGTTTTTAACCCCCGACGAAAAGCGAAGGGGTGTTATAAGTATGACGTGTCTGTGTGTGTGTGTGTGTGGTGTGTGTGTCTGTCTGTCCCATCGTAGCACCCGAACGGGTGAACCGATTTAGTTTTTTTTTGTTATTAGTGTTGATTGATCAAAATCGGTTAAGCCGTTTCACTGCGTCGGGGGTTTTTTAATTTTTACAAAATTAATTACTTGTATTTAGTTTATTTAACTATTTCTAGGATTCAAACTGTCGGCATTTTTTATCATAAACTAAAGAAATAGTTACAGTGGGGAGCCATAGGCAAAACTAATCTCAGATGGCGCCACCATCTCATTTCATTTCATTTCATTTATTCATGTCCTTTGACATATTGCATGTGCTTGGACAAGTCAAATTAACAAAGTAAGTAGGTAAGTAGGTACCTCAGTTTATACACAAAAAATAGAAAAAACTAATAATTACTTATTAAAAATACCTAGTTATATAAAACAAGCGATAAGTTATCTGCAAAAGCATCGTCAATTATAATATTAAATATAAACCATTAAACCATTAAAATATTTCATTAATCACATTTCCAAAAACAATGTTTTGTCAGCAAAAGCTTCGTTCAACTTATAATAACTTTTATTAATTAAATGTCCTTTTATAAATAATTTAAATGAGTTATCTGACATATTTTGTACATTGTCCGGTATTTTATTATACAATTTTATTGAGGTGCAGTAATAACTTTTGCTTACCTTAGCTAATCTAATTTTGGGTAAGACGAGGCGATTTCTATGTCTAGTATTATAATTATGTACATCTGTATGTTTAGTCATCTCATTTATATTTTCTCTTACATGAAGAACATTCTGTAGTATAAATTCCCCAGACATTGTCATTATGCCTAATTCCCTAAATTTATCCCGACAAGAATCAATGTAGCCCATTCCTAAAATGTAACGTATTGCTCGTTTCTGCAGTAAAAATACTCTGTTGGCATCTACGGCAGTCCCCCAGAACAAAATGCCATAAATCATTAAAGAGTGGAAATAAGCAAAATAGACGTCACGAGCAGGTTTTATCCCTCCTAGCTCCTTGTTTTTTTTTATGGCATATGTAGCTGAACACAACTTTTTGAGCAGAATGTCAAGATAGATTGCCCATGTTAATTTAGTGTCCAGCCACACACCCAAGAATTTTACGCAATTCGTTGGTGACACCTTTAAATTATCAAAAACATTTTCCATACATTTAGGAGTGTCATTGTGTCTAGTGCTTAAAGAAAATTGTATAATATTAGTTTTGTCCACATTTAAAAGCATGTTGTTTGCTGAGAACCAGACTTTAATGTTATTGATAGATTCTAGAATTGTCCTACTCACATTATGGATCGATTTATCTTTAATGATTAGACTAGTATCATCAGCAAACAAGATTACATCTACGTTCTTAAGCACAACGGACACATCATTAATATAAACTAAGAAGAGCAAAGGCCCTAAAATTGATCCTTGAGGAACACCTAAATTAATTGTACACTCTTTAGATCGACATCCATTTATCTCAGTGATTTGCCTTCTACTTTTGAGATAAGATCTAAAAACTTCCAACTAATTTCCACCCAAACCATAATGCTGTAATTTCCCTATCAAAATTGTATGGGACACGCAGTCAAAAGCTTTGGATAAATCACAGAAAACACCGTATGTTTTTTGTGACTGCTCCAAGCCTGAATAAACATCCTCAATAAGTTTCAGAATGGCGTGTTTCGTCGACTTTGCTTTCTGAAACCCAAACTGCCTTTCACACAGTGTTCCCATCTTTATTAGAAAATTTGAAAGCTCCTCAGCTAGATATTTTTCAAAATTTTTATTTAATGCCGGAAGTACTGATACAGGCCTATAATTGTTACAGCTATGAGTGTCTCCTTTTTTATGCAAGGGCACTACTTTGGCAATTTTCATTTCACTGGTGCTTGTCTTTTTCTCATACTAAAATTATCCATTTTTGACAGTTTTTTTTTTTACATTGATAGAAATTTGTTTGGCCCGACCAACGCGTTCAGGCCGCGTCCACAGTGGCGTGCACTGTGGCGATCAATGGTAAAATAATGGATCGCCACCGTGCACGTCACCGCGGACGCGGGCTGAACGCCTTAGCGACTATGCATGTGACTGTTGGGTGTTACGTTATGTTTATTATGGCAGGTGGTGAACCAGTCGGAGCAGCGCAAGATTGGCGAGAGTGTGGTCCGCGAGGGCGCGTGGGGCGGCGCCGGCAGCCGCGCGTACCGCCGCACGCCGCGCACGGCGGACTGGAGCGACGCGGAGACCGTGCGCTTCTACCGCGCGCTCGCCGCCATGGGCACAGACTTCACGCTCATGCAGCCGCTGTTCCCCAACAGGAACCGACGGGACCTCAAACTGAAGGTGAGCTTTTACATAATGCTATCATCCAGAGTCTGGCGGATAGACTGATGCAGACGAGTGTGTACCGACGCTGGGTGGAGATTGCCACCTAAGTAGCTACCGAGCTACGTCAATTTTATAGTTTTATTTTATTGTTTTGACCGGTGTTTTAGTTTTTTTTTTTTTTTTTTTTTTTTTTTTTTTTAATTATTTGGTTCACAACTCGAGTTATTCACATAACAACTTCTTACAGTACTTTGTTTTACTGGCATTTCCGGTGTAAACTCTAATACTAGTGAACACAACATGCAATCATGTGTGGACATGGCAATTATAACTCTACAAAGAAAAAGGAAACTAATATACAAAAATAAAATAAAAACTAAGTAACTAAAAGTAATGTACCTACTACGGATCATATTGTGTCTGAAATAAAGAATTATTTATTATTTATTTATTTTATTTATACGTGAAGAACTCTGAATACCAACACCTGCGTTCCTGAGTTCGTCCGGAGAAGTACTACCACCATACTTATTTCTGCCGCAAAGCAGCAGTGCTCGCATTGCTGTGTTCCGGTTTGAAGGGTATGGGTGCCGGTGAAATTACAGGCACATGAGACTTTCATCTTTGTGTCTCAGGGTGGCGGGCGTAGTGCAATGCCACATAGGGTGACCTATGAGGTAATGCACTGTTCATAGGCAGAGGGTACCGGAGGCTTAACATCAGGTGGCCATCCGCTTGATCCGTCTTTTCAAGCTGCGGGAGTTGGCGCCCTGTTTAAAAGCTTTAATTAACTTGCATTGTATGTCCGGGTGGAATCTTGCAACTGAATTTTAAAGCAGTTATCCTAAACCGATTGAGCTGTTATTTGGCATACCTGTCAAGTTCCGATGACAATACAAGATGATGGTGACAGCAAGCTGATCTGATGATGGAGACGGAAGGTGGAAAACGGAACTCCTCGATGGGTAATAGTAGACTGGCCGTGTTTAGGCTCATTTTGATCAGCACACGGTTACGATCACTAATTTTATAAAAGCTTGTATTGAAAATATATTTTTCGCAAAAAACTTATTATGAAAGAGCCACCCCACACCAAGCCTTATCCGCGCGAGCTTGTAGCGGGCAGCGGTCAGGAAGCGGAGCCAGAGCCGGGTACTATAAATAGGGTACCTAACCCCCCCTCCTGCACAGGAATGACACCGGTTGTTGACCGGCCTCTTACGCACTCAGTAATTGGCATCACAGGCTAGAGCCAACCTAGAGAGTCTCCAGCCGATGCTGGAGGAGCCTGAACTCCGCAGAAAAGGGTACCAAAAACCCGAAACTCCCTCCCCAACGCCGGCGTATGAGACGTACAGACGACATACGTAGATGAGGACGAATGCTGCTGACACCATGCAAGTCTTCAAAACTGACGTACCTAATAACGTACCTATCTCATACTTATATTGTGTTATTTTAATTTAACATATAATATTGAATTGTAAATAGGTCTATTAGAGTCCTATCTATTTTTAACCATTTGACGTGTAAGAGTTTTTCTTATAATTAAATAACTGAACTGTATATTTGATTTCAGTTCAAAAAGGAAGAACGCCTTAACTCAGCTCAGATAGACCTGGCGCTGCGCTCGCGCACGGAGTGGGACCCCGAGCGCCTCGAGGCGGAGTTCACGGAGGAGAGGCAAGCCGCCGAGGAGGACGCGCGGAGGGAGAAGGAACGACTCAACGCAGAGAAGGCGCAGGAGAAAGAGAGAGAACGCGATATGAAGAAGCATAGACTGCGAAGGAGTGAGTGTTACTTCAATCACAGAATACATAACAGTACCTATACAGGTACAGGTTTGACTCCGCAAAATCATTTAAATAAGTTTTTTGTGAAAAATATATTTACTTTTATAAAATTTGTGCTAATCAAAATGAGCCTAAACATGAATCTACTATTATCCATCGAGGAGTTCCGTTGTCCATGATGTTGTCTTCATCATCAGACCAGCTCGCTGTCACCATCATATTGTATTGTTTTTTTTTTTTTTTTTTTTTTTTTAACATTGATAGACCTTTGTTTGACCACGATCTCACCTGTTGGTAAGTGACGATGTGGCCGAAGATGGAGCACAAAGGTCTAGAAGGCACCTATTCACTCTAGACTTGAAGAGACCCAGATTATAGTTTTCAGGAAAGACAGACGACGGCAGTGTATTCCACTCCTTGGCAGTTCGCATTATAAAGGTAGAACCGAAACGTTTTGTGCGAATAGAAGGTATACTAATGAGGTAAGGATGGTACTGAGCCGTACGCCTGCTCGTCCTATGATGAAAAGGAGATGGTGGGATCAGATCGTGCAGTTCCTGGGAGCATTCCCCGAAATGTAACCTATAGAAGATTGAAAGGCATGCAACCTTACGGCGGTGCTCGAGACTCTGGATCTTAGTCTCCGCCATATGTTGCTCACCTATAAGCCTGAAAACTCTACGTTCGATCGAGTCCAAGGCAGCAAGCTGGTATTTGGCCGAACCATCCCAAACATGGCAGCAGTACTCCATACCAGCCCGGACTTGTGCTTTATACAAACTGAGAAGCTGTCCTGGTGTGAAGTAACGCTTTACCTTATTCAGGATGCCTAGCTTCATGGCAGCTGTTTTTGCCTTAGACTCGATGTAAGAGCCAAAGTTGAGAGTAGGCGTGAGCGAAACACCTAAGAGCTCCAGGTGATCTCCTATAGCTACAGGTACATCGCGGAATACAGGAACTTGGAGAAACGGACTTTTTTTCGCCGAGAAGAGACAAGCCTGCCTTGTCATCGGAACTTGACAGGTATGCCAAATTTCAGCTCAATCGGTTGAGGATAACTGCTCTAAAATTCAGTTGCAAGATTCCACCCAGACAAACATGCATACATTGCAAGTTAAATAAAAGCTTGTAATAAATATCGACTCTTGTCCCCCACAATAAAGTGCAATTCAGGAAAATTCAATGAGCAAAAGCCACCAAAAAATAATAATTTTGCGCCTCATGCTAGAACCTTAACAACACTTCCAGATTCAACTAAACATTACTAACCATCGTTTTTTTTAAATTACAGGCAGATGTTCAAAAACACTGGGAAATTCAGCTATGCCGAAGATATTCGGGCAAAGCACAGGCATCCCCTCTACTATGGACGAGTACGTGAAATTCCAGGAAGAGAGAAAGAGAAAATCCGTTGAGAAGCGACCCAGGAAAAAGAAGGAAATCGCAGAGTTTGTCCCGGCTAGTGTGACTTCGATGAAAGGGGTAGCACCAACCGCTTCCCCCGCCCCTACTTCGAGCCAGTCTCTTGCAACCCTCACATTATTAGACAGGCATACTAAACTCAAACAAATAGCCCCTAAGAAACCCATGACACGACACGACATGGCCACCATAATGAAAGAGGTTCCTCTACCCTTAATGCCTCCGAACATAGAAAAGGGATCCTTAGTTGTATTGACAGTAAACGACCCACAGTCGCCGTCAAGGAAAATGCTGCAAACGTATATAGCCCAGGGACCTGGGAACTTAACGCCGGTGTCATTACCTGCGAATTTCCTTAACTCCGTTGTAGGTTTTATGAAGAGATCAAACTCGCCGATACCTACTACGGTGGTAGGGTCCCCTGTTACTTTAGAAAGATCTAAGACGCCTAATATTATTTCTCCTAGGAAACGAAAGAGTTCGTACACTATTACACAGCTATGATGTATATGGACATGATATAAATTTTGGGTTAAATTTAATGATAGAATTTGTACACTATTATTATTATACTGCTTTGACGACCTCTGTGGCGCGGCGGGCAAACGTTCGCCTGCGACGCATGAGGTTGCTGGTTCGATTCCCGTCTCGGAACAAATATTTGTGCGATCTGCAGATATTTGTTCAGGGTGTTCTTGGTATTTTCTATATATAATAAAAAATATCTATCTATGTAATATATTGTATTAAGTAAATCAGTTGTCTAGTACCCACAACACAAGCTCTGCTTAGCTTGAGGCTAGATAATGTTGTGTGAACTGTCCAGCATTATTATTATTATTTGTTCAGGGTGTTCTAGGTATTTTCTATATATAATAAAAAATATCGATATACGTAATATATTGTGTTAAGTAAATCAGTTGTCTAGTACCCATAACACAAGCTATGTTTAGCTTGGGGCTAGATAATGTTGTGCGAACAGTCCAGCATTATTTATTGATTTATTTATTTATATGAAAGAATTTGTACACTATCTTTTATAATTAGCTTGGGGCTAGATAATGTTGTGTGAACTGTCCAGCATTACTTATTTATTATTTAATTCGTACACTGTTATAAATATAGTGATCCGGGATAATAGGGCGGCGGGACTAGCGGCTAGGTAATATTTATGAAGATAATGATGACGTCACCCAGGCCGATTCCGGCCACGGCGACTGTTCATCTGCTTCATACGGAATAGCTTCGCTGGTGCGCTCTTATATGACTTACATACCCTATTTTGTCTGTAAACGTGCGTTTGTAGAAGTTACATGCAATATTTATATTCTACCAGCCTCCCCTTTTGTGCCTTTTGATTACACACAACAAATAATATAATTTGTTTTATGTATTGACCAATGCCAAATCAATAAGAAGTGGGATGCAGCTCGATCTCAATATAATACTGCGGATCTGATGTCATGTTAGTACATTGTGATCGTAAATAGGTTACAAACGCGTTGACGTTTCGACTCGGGTTTACCATCGTCACGAGTTTGTAGTAACCTTCACGTCCGTGTATTTCAATACAGTTGTGATATGTACAGATAAATAATATCTTAAGCCGCCAAATATTAGAGAAATTATTTTTTCTTTGTCTATAGCTCCATTCAACATCATTTTATTCTCATTTGTATAAAACTCTGAGTAAACCTTTTTGTCGGACTAGAATATTTTTTTTTTTACAGAAATAGCACTAGTGCGTTAAAATTAACTTTCAAGCTATGTTAACCGACTTTGTAAGTACACTTTTAGAGAAACTGTATTGAAAAAAATATAACATAAGTAAAAATATTATTATTTAGCAAATTAGATGTTGTTATGTCTATATTTTTATTTATTAGATTAATTAATTCCGGGTGTCAATTTATATCTTATACCAATATAAGATTTGTCCTGGCTGCTAGCTTATTTAAGGAATGTGTTATAACTGGAAGAAAGTGTTAGCAGAGTCAGTCGTGGGAAGCAATGGCGGCGATGAGCTCACCCCTTGTCACGTCTATTTTCCACGATGGTGCAACCCACAGTGAAAACTAGCCCATTTGAGGCTCTGCCTACCCTTTGGGGAAAAAGGCGTGTGTCTGATTATGTGTTTTAGATTATCTTTTTTAGAAACTAATAAAATTGAGTTCTGTCTACTAGCTCATAATTTGTCCGTTGGGTGTCCCTTTCTTCCTATCATATAAGAAGCTGAAATAAATGCTGAGAGAACCAGTGTGGTGAGAAATTGTATATGCTATGAAGATTTACTAATGCCCCCAGAATACAAATTACAGACTGAACTGAAACTACAGCACCGATTTAATCCAAACTTCAATTAAACACTGTAAAAAAGCTACTTGGTGCGTATCAGAGAAAAAATATAAAAACGGTATAGTCTAAAGCCACAGAAGCCACAATCAAAATTAATTTTGGCATTTATTTTGAAATCACAGACACACTTCAATTTTAATAGGTCTTCAGGTAGCACAGCTGTTTCATACATACATACATAGACACACGCCTTTTTCCCCGAAAAAGGCAGAGCCTCAAATGGGCCTCCTTTCACTGTGGGTTGCAACTGTTTCATGTTTTTTTTGTACATACCTTCTTTTATTAGTTATTCTTTCTGTAAATATTTACTAAAATAAATAGCTATCTATTTTAAACTAATATTACAAAGAGGTAAACTTTGTTTGATTGTTTGTAATAGAGAAACTCAAAAACTAGATAACCAATTTTAAAAATTCTTTGATCTATAGAAAGCTAGTATTATCAGCGAGTAACATAGGGTATGTGTTATTAGCTTCCTCCCCCGGCTATGCTCGCGTATTTGTATGTAAATGATAAACTCAAAAAATACAATACAGATTTAAAAAATTCTTAAAGCTTCATTATCGCCGAGTGCTACAGGCTAGGGTTTATTAGCTTCCGCCAGCGGCTACGCTTGCGTTGTCTGCAGCGGGGGGAGGTGGAAGGTCTGCTTTTCATCTCGACATAACCCATGCGAAGCCAGGGCGACACGCTAGTTGTGGTATAGAATGATTAAGAAAGCTTTGTGTGAAAATCTGTAAATCGTTTCTACTAAGTTATTTTGTTTTTTATCCATAATAAATCAAATATGATGTACCTATGCATTTTATTCCATTTTATGAATTATTTTCTAGGATTTAAATTAAAAGAAAATTTAGTTTTTACGCATAGTTTATTTACAATTACATTAATTTAACTATAAAAACGGGTTTTTTTACGTACCTTTATCTCTCTTTTAAGACTCGAGTCGAAACTGTCGGTGCCTACACCAATGTAACGGTACGTGAAAAAATCCCGTTTTTATATAATGATAAATTTAACTTAAAATAACCTCATTCTCCTAACCTTCCTAACGATCTCCGACATGATTTCCGACCTCTGTGGCGCGGCGGGCGAAGGTTCGCCTGCGACGCAGGAGGTTGCGGGTTCGATTCCACAAGTACAAATATTTGTACGATCTGCAGATAATTATTCAGGGTGTTCTGGGTATTTTCTATGTATAATAAAAAATATCTATCTATGTAAGTATAACAGTTATCTAATACCATAGTTAGTTATGAAATTACAGGCACATGAGACTTTCATCTTTATGTCGCAGGGTGGCGGACGCAGTGCAATGCCACATAGGGCGCGTCCTAGGTGGACGTGACCTGTGAGGTAATGCATTGTTCATAGGCAGAGGTTACCGCTTAACATCAGGTGGGCCATCTGCTTGTTCCGTCACTCAAGTAGTATACAAAAAAAAACCTGTAACACAAACTCTGATTACCTTGGAGCTAGATAATGCTGTGTGAAATGTCCAGCATTATTTATTGAACGAGCGAAGCGATAGTTCTCCGAGTCAACTTGGAAGAATCGGCGTTTGTATGTATGTA
Organism: Operophtera brumata; assembly: GCA_932527175.1. NCBI lineage: Eukaryota > Metazoa > Arthropoda > Insecta > Lepidoptera > Geometridae > Operophtera > Operophtera brumata. Next base: position 4,198,328 of record OW052228.1, on the reverse strand, counting down.
TGTATGTTTATCCGAGCATAACGTCCGAACCGTTAATCCGATCTTCATGAAATTTGATTTGGGCGGTAGATAGTATTGGTATAATTTGTTGGTAAGGTTATGAGCGGGGGTTGTTGAGATATTGGGGTCCAAGAGGGGTAAAAAAAAAGTGGAATATCAGATCAAGTGGGATGTCATATGAAAGCCCCTCGCTTCGACATTACCCAACTATTTGTTATAATTTTTTAATTATTTTTGAGATATTACGGTATATCGTAAATGTAAAAAACCAAAACCTCTAGGGTACTTTCACTAATCCTACAACGCTGAAATTTGGTATGTTTGTAGTTTGGGAAAAGTCTAAAATTGAAGAATTGTAAACCTGGACTCTATAAAACGATAACCAGTAAAACATCCATTGTTGACCTCCAATTTATAGGAATTTGAACGACCTTGTAGGCCTAACTTTTCGAACCGACAAGAACGTTCATTTTATGTGGATAAACTCATGTACATAGATATTTTATCGAAAGAAATAAGGTAACCTACCTAAATCGCGTGTATTCGCGAGGTCTCAGTTAGGGGCGAACCACTAGTTTATTATTTTATTTATACTAAAATCCGTGTAGTTGCTCAGAGGGGCTAGTCTGCAAATTTGACAAGCAACTTACACGTCCGTGTGGTGGTATACTTCATGGATTTTTGTACGGGATTTGAGGTTCTCAAGGTGCCCGCTAGGGGCGCTCTTCGATTTCTCCATACTAAATCCGTGTAGTGTCACCACACGGCCGTGTAAGTTGCTTGTCAAATTTGCAGACTAGCCCCTCTGGTAGGTAATGGGGGTTTAATCCGGCGTTTCGGACCTGTGTACATAGACGGTCGTGTGGCACACACCGCGTTGCTTGAGGCGGCGGCTGTCAGTGCGCCTCCACGATCTCGTGCGGGAACCACTGCGACGCCTCGAGGCAGTCCCACAGAGACAGCTCCGGGTCAAGGAACTCCTCGTTCATCTGCTCAACGTCGTACGTCTTCTTGTGTTCTGTGTGACAGAGGGATGTATCAATAAATATAACATTGGTATGGGTGCTGGTAAAATTACAGGCTCATGAGGCTTTCATCTTTGTCTCAGGGCGCAGTGCAATGACACATAGGGCGCGTCCTATGTGGACGTGACCTATGAGGTAATGCATTGTTAAAGGTGGGGTTACCGCTTAACATCACGTGGGCCATCAGCTTGTTCCGTTATTCTCGCAATAAAAAAAAAACTACTCTGAGAGCCTCACCTAAGCCTGTATGTCTCAGGGTGGCGGGCACAGTGCGATGCCCCATAGGGTGCGTCCTAGGTGGCCGTGACCTATGAGGCAATGCATTGTTAAAGGCAGAGGTTACTGCTTAACATAAGATGGGCCATCAGCTTGTCTTATTAACAGTAACAAGTAATTAATTTGTAAAAATTAAAAAAAAATAAAAAATTAAAAGAACCGATTTTGATCGAACATAGCTAAGAAAACTCTCGACTAATTCACCTTTCAAAAAAAAAACGCTTCATCTGTTCGGGAGCTACGATGCCACAGACAGACACACAGACACGTCAAACTTATAACACACCGTCGTTTTTGCGTCGGGGGTTAAAAATAAAACATCTGCAATCACAATTTGCGTCCAGGAGAGCATTGAGAGCAGTGAGTGTCGCGGGATCGGGGACTGGGCGAGCGCCACCGTTTTATTTTTAGGGTCACCAAGATACAGGCCTTGCCTAGTTTGGGACTTACTGTATAATGTCTCAAATTTGCATGTTTTTACTTTTTATTGTTATTTTTGTAAAGATCACTGTTTGATACTAAATATTAACCTGTGTTTGTTTCGTAATAAATTTATCTTATCTTATTTTGACTATGTTTTATTACGAGAATTAGGCTTCTAATGCTGGATTTCTGTTAGATAATCTAAAAGTACCTGATGCCCAGTCGTGTATGTATGTCGTGTGTTTCGAATATTGGATCCAGCAATGTTCTCATGCCATGATTCTTTAACTCGAGATATAAGGTACTCACCAATCTAAGTCCCTGACCAGTTTCATAACATTTTCGCTTGCAGCTATGACTGTAAACTATGAACTAAGCCCATTTTTAGGGTTCCGTACCCAAAGGGTAAAACGGGACCCTATTACTAAGACTCCGCTGTCCGTCCGTCTGTCCGCCTGTCACCAGGCTGTATCTCATGAACCGTGATCCGACTAGACATCGTGATCGTGTTAGACAGTTGAAATTTTCACAGATTATGTATTTCTGTTGCCGCTATAACAAAAAATACTAAAAAATAGAATAAAATAAATATTAAAGAGGGCTCCCTTACAACAAACGTGTTGTATTTTGCCGTTTTTTTAGATAATGGTACGGAACCCTTCGTGCGCGAGTCCGACTCGCACTTGGCCGGTTTTTACTAAGAACAGTAATAATATTGAAGTAACTCACCAACGAGCGCCAGTTCATCGACCTGCGCTTTCTGAGCCGCAGACTGCGCGGGATCCACGGCCGGCGTCGGCGGCGCACTCTCGCCCTGCCCGCAGTACCCAGACCACGCAGAGTAATATTGAAGTAACTCACCAACGAGCGCCAGTTCATCGACCTGCGCTTTCTGAGCCGCAGACTGCGCGGGATCCACGGCCGGCGTCGGCGGCGCACTCTCGCCCTGTCCGTAGTACCCAGACCACGCGGAGTAGTTTTGCCAATAGGCAGACGGATCATAGTATTGGTTGTACTCCTATAAAATATAACCGCTCGTCAGTACCGCCCATCTCGTCGAAGCGACTTCTAACCAGCGCAGTGGCGGATTTACCAGCAGGCTGAGTAGGCTGGCGCCTAGGGCGGCAAATTATAGGGCAATTTTTATTTTTGTCTTTCAGAACAAAAAAATAACTAAATATTTAACAACGTTTACCGAATGTACATTATTTTGTGTTAGCTGTGTTCATGTTGTGTAATATGGAACAGCTATCTTTATTAAAGCACTCTCCTCGAGCTAAAGAACAGATTTTTTCGCGGCTCGCTCTGTACGCCGTTATATGTTCTGACAGTAGGTAAATATCTTTATTACTGTACTCTTCTCGAGCTACACAGCAGTAAATTAAGTTTTTAGGACGATCCATAATGGTCCTTGTGATTTCAATGAATAAAGTATTTTTTGACTTTTGTAGTAGAGCCAAGATAACCCCCCAAAAATCTTGAGCTGCGACTGCGCCTGAATATGGACTAGGGTATATATACTTGTACCTACAGGTCTGTAGGGGCGGCAAAATTTAAATAGCCTACTGGCGGATTTTTTTTAAATCCGACTCTGAACCAGCGAGGCATGCTTTCAAGCTATGATACGAATAGTTCCAAAACTATTTTAGGGAACAAAAATTTGACGTCGAAGGTTCCGAAATGCACTTCTAAGGCCCTTAATATCAATAGCAATTTAATTTGTAATTGTCAGTTAAATAGATCATATTTTCAGTATGATTCCGTGGTGTATCCGGTTTAAAATTCAGTTGCAAGATTCCACCCGGACATACATTGCAAGTTAATATAAAGCTTGTAAAATAGATCGTTAATGCGTCAGTAAACTGTCGATTTACGCTAAAATACCTTAAGCATACTCAAAACTCCATACCGTGCCGCTGTTATAAGCGTTCCCAGTGCCGCCGGCGCCGGCGGAGCCCTGCGCTGTGAGCGCGCTCTTGGGCTTGGGCACCGCGGTGCATATCTTGAGCGGCTTGGACCCGAGCCCCGTGTACCCGTTCATGGCGTACAGCGCGTTACGCTGCTCGTCTTCGGACCCGAAGCGCACGAACCCGTAGCCTTTAGTGTACCCGGAGCTGTCTAGTATTACTGAAATAGGTAAAATTTAATTTCAGTGGTTATCATGAAACAGTCTCAAAATGGTAAATTTTATATTTTTTTCAGTGCAAATTTATCAATGGCTAAACGTTTTTAGTATTTTTGAAAAGCTTATTATTTATACATTCATACATAGACACGCCTTTATCTCCGAAATTTGAGGCAGAGCCTCAAATGGGCCTCTTCTCACTGTGGGTTGCAATACCATCTACTCATCTATAAGTCTAGTAATTTTTATTTTGACACACAACTTGCGCTTGCGCAACAGCTTGTATGTATTGGATATATTATTTAGATGATTGTATTTGTTACTCAAAACTCTCATTTTTTTTAAACTTATTGTTAAGAACACGAAGAACTAAAACAATACTTTTTATGGTGATTATGACTAATCCCCCCCATTTCTTTCTATTGGGGAGGCCTCTTCCAGCAGTGGACCTCTAATGGATGAATGAATGTATGAATGAAAATACTTTATTGCACACCTTACAAACTAGTTAAAATAAAAAAATACAAATTACACACAATAATTAAACAAAAACCAGATGTACAATGGGCGGTCTTATCGCTAAGAAGCTATCTCTTACCTTTGGATGGATAGGAGCTAAATTTATATGGATGATTGGTTGGGGTGTAGCCATATTTAAAAGTAGAAGAAAAATTTACGGAAGAATTAAATTAAATTAAATTTATGGATGATGGTGACATGATAGAATTAAAAGTACCTTTAGCAGTCTTGATAGAAGAATACTTTGATGCGAAGACTCGGTACAGTGAGTAGTCATCAACTTCAGGGCTCAGGTCACCGACCCACACTGAGAACTCTCTCTCTGTCTGCATGTTCTGTCGAGCCTCTCGAGACGCTGTGTTTAGTCTGAACCGGACTACAGGGAACGTTCCGGGAATGGGCTTGCCGTTCAGCTTGTGCATTGTGTCAACTGATTCCTCATCAGTCTGCAAATACAAAATTATAATCTTCGAACAATCATTTTTTTTAAAAGATTTCCTATCATGAAAACACATGAAACACTAACATTTAGTAGTACCACAGGGTGGCGGGCGCAGTGCAATGCCACATAGGTACGTTGTTAAAGGCAGAGGTTACCGCTTAACATCAGATGGGCCATGTGCTTGTTCCGCCATTAACAAAGTTAACAAAAAGAAAAAGAAAATTGGCAGATATTGGTAGAGGCGGAAGAGAGTAGAAACCTGAAATTTAGAGGGTACATTTCTTTTTACAGCCTATCCACGGCTAGTCTACTATCGAGGAGTTCCACTGTCTACCTTCCTTGTCCATCATCAAATCAGCTCACTGTCGCCGCCATAATATTGTATTGTCATCAGAACATGACAGGTATGCAAAATTTCACCTCAATTGGTCGAGGTTAACTGGTTCAAAATTCAGTTTTCAAGATTTGTCCAACAGGTAAGTTAAATAAATGCCTGTGAAAAATATACAGTATTGTTAGATGGAGACTCAAGACCATTTTAATTGTGGCATTTTATGGCCTATTTCCTTTGGAGAATGTATACTAGCTGATAATGATAACATTGTACAGAAGATAACATCATACAAAACAAGTAATTAATTTTGTAAAAATTAAAAAAACCCAAACGCAATGAAACGATTTTGATCAAACATAGCCAAGAACAATCCCGACAAATTCACCTTTCAAACAAAACAAAAAATCAAAATCTTTTCATTCGTTCGGGAGCTACGATGGGACGGACAGACACACACACACACATACACGTCAAACTTATAACACCCCTTCGTTTTTACGTCGGGGGTTAAAAATACACATTGCTGTTGATAGTGTAACAAGAATGGTAAATATAATTTGATTCAAAATTATACATACATACATACATAGACACACGCCTTTTTCCCCGAAGGGGTAGGCAGAGGCACAATAGGCCTCTTTTCACAGTGGGTTGCACCATCGTGGAATATAGACGTGACAAGTGGTGAGCTCATCGCCGCCATTGCTTCCCACGACTGACTCAGCTAACGCTTTCTTCCAGTAATAACACATTCCATAGTAAGCTACCAGCCAGGACAAATCTTATACCAGCGAATCTTATCAAAAAGTCCGGGTAATCCCTTAGTCGGCTTTTACGACATCCATGGGAGGAGACGGAGGGGTCTATTCTTAGGCCGGGCACACCACACCTTGTGTTAAATAATAATAATAATAATGGTGGTTAGTACTCAGGTGGATGATGCTGCCCATAATCCATACATGGTCCCTTAGCTGGCTTTTACAATATCCACTGGAGAAAACGGACAGTTATTTTCTTAGGCCCGATACTCCTCGGTATATTTTTAACTTAAGGCAATATATATTTAAAAGTGTTAAGTAGGGTAAGTAAATTAAAAACCTGAAAATGAACAAAGGCATATCCTGCTGGTTCGCCAGTAAACTTGTTCCTCATAACTTTGACCGCTAGGGGTCTCTGGCCGAGCCGGTTGAAGGCAGCCATGATGAAACTTTCTGTCATATTCGGTTCCAGCTGAAACCAAAAATTTAATGTAATAATCTTTACACTCACTTAAGATGTAGTATACAGAATTGAAGATACCTACTCCCAGATAGTTTAGTTAGTAGAACTTTTAGTGAGACTTCATCCGGGGAAGTAGGTACTACCACCATACCATTTTGACGACCTCTGTGGCACGGGGGGCGAAGGTTCGCCTGTGACGCAGGAGGTTGCGGGTTCGATTCCCGCCTCCGAACAAATCCTTGTACAATCTGCAGTTCAGGCTGTTCTGGATATTTTCTATGTATAATAAAAAATATCTATCTATGTAATGTATTGAATATCAGTTATCTAGTACCCATAACACAAGCTCTGCTTAGCTTGGGCTAGATAATGTTGTGTGAACTGTCCAGCATTATTTATTTATTTATGTAGGGTCAATGGGAGGGACAGTTGGAAGACCAAATCAGAGACGTTCTGGAAAAAGGCCTAGGGGCCAGGTCAAGAGTAACCATAACCTGAAGCATGTATGGAGAATGTTTAGGAACTAGGATAGGAAGGTAGCGAGGCGAAATAGGTGTCCGGATCATACTTAGTGTAAACAGTGTTCTCTGCCTACACCGGTAGGAAATAAGCATACGGTATTTTATCTTCTTTGATTTGATACTCGTAACTAGTTCATGGATCGATAGGATCCGACTGTGATTCGTTGAACATAACCCAAAACTGCGTGGTAGTAAAACCGGCATTGGAGCAAATGCGTTTATCGTATTGACTACTTACACTACCCATCCAAAGTTGGCACTGCATGATGAAAATTAACTTCTCTAGCCACCAAATAAACTGGTAGGGTAATATTTTATTTTATATTGAGTCTAATAGAACTGTATTATTTTTTTATTAAAACACAAACAAAGACCGAACAAATGAACATAATCCAAAGTTTTTTTTTTTTTAACTTTCTATTCAAGTGGTTTCATTCATCAACCACAAGGTTGTACTAACCAATCAGTGTCCAATGAACTTCTGTCTGTAAGTGCTTCCACTAGTGGTTTTAGAATGCCCTAGTTTTTTGACTATTTTGTCCCTAGACTGGCTAACGAAAGTTGACGCTGGAAAAGGGCGGTAAATTATATAATATAAGTATGGCGACATCAAAATGAGCCATATTCTCGGTAAACTTCCATGAAATTTACATTGATGGCGCTGTATAGCGACCTCTTAATTGCATGGGCTACTGATCTATGTATTTTCAAACCAGTAACAAAAACGTTCTTACTATGCCTTGCAAGTTACAAGTTCAGTTTTCGTTTAAACTTCAGCCTTCATGAAGTTGGTGTAGGGACTGTACCCCCAACAAAGAACTAATATTATGGGACATCAAACATTCCACAAACAACCTGTAGAAAATAGGTGAACAGGAACAGGGCACTTATGATTAAATATCGTAATCATTGTAATTGGTTTCTTTGAATGTTAGTGAACATACTGCAGTGTATTTCATCTTCAGAATCTTTGCTTCTAACTTCATTGCTTTCATCCAAAGAGATCTCTAATACTGTATGTTGGTATTACATCATTGCATACAGGTAAAACACGAACACATAATCCAATCATCATCATAATCCATAATCATGTGTAGTAGTTTTAAGTCTATTGTGTTTAGTGATATAGGTGTATTTATAACCTGAAATAAATTAATAATAATAATAATCCGCCCGTCATTGAGGAATTTATTTGGAAAGAGAATGTAAGTATTTGATACAAATTGTCAGCAGAATTTTCAGAGGAAGTGAAATGAACCATTTCTTTTGTTTTAATTATTTTGGAAAGGCAGAGATTAATAGCCCAAGCAACCAAAATCTTTAATTTTTGTGGCCTTTTTCATTGTATTGTATTGTATATATTACTAGCTATACCCGCGACTATGTTCACGTGGAATTATATTCAAGGTATTCAGTGATATACATATTAAGATTGTTCATCTTTGAGGATCTACTTAGAATAAATTAAAATTGACTAACAATATTGAAATATGGCTCGATATCACCCAAAGAACCTAAAAATATAAAATAAATCTAAATCTTTGAAAATAAAAAATAACCCTTAGCCATCGTAATATTCGTAATTATTAATTAATGATTAATATATAACGAATATTTATTAATTTATTCGTAATTTCACCCTAAACAAGGGACGAACGTCCAAAAAGTGGATACACTTATTTCTGTGCCATGATGGTAATTATTGAATGAACGAATAACTGCTTGCTATATCAGCTAATAGTGATTTCAAAAGAAACTAAAGCAGATGATTTTAGTAACACAATCGACTAAAGTTCACAATGTGGCTATGGGTGACGTATTGTAGATGTGTCAGATGTGAGATGTATTTACGTCACAAATTCGGCAAATTCACCATTCTTGTTGTCAGCAATAAGTATACATACAATGAAAGTGGATAAGTGATATAAAATCTGCAATATTTATTAATTTTGATCATGTTTTCGTATTCTGTTGCACGAATTTTCAGTTGGTTAAAATAAGGTAACAATTTGTACATAGTCACATCAAAAATCATAAGACAAAAGAATTGTATTAGTCCAACTAAAGGTAATCAACCTGGCACAAAATGGCACGTCTTGATAACATTGATGCCTTAGAGAAGCAATTAGCTGAGCTTCAAATGACTATGGACAGTATGGAAATGAATATTCCCGGTAAAGTGAAAAAGATACCTCCTGCAGTGCCTCCCAAAAAGAAAGCACAGCCACAAGTGCCACACAGCTTCATCGTCAACAATTTACGAGAGCCTTCGTTTTCAACAAAGATTTCAACTCATAATAACACCAATAACACTACTTACAGTAACATACTATCTGATCCAGTTCACTCAATACATAAGGATTATGCAAATACAAGTCCCGTAAACGCGCCTTCGTACAGCCATCAAGTTAATCAAAATATAACTACATTACCGAAAAGTTACACTGCAACCTATGGTAATGTGTCACCATACCATAATAACGATGACTTACCTTTGCCACCACCTCCACCGCCTCCATTACCGATCACAAACGCATTTCAATATAACCATGCTACTGAAGAATTTTTGCCTCCTCCTTCACCTGTAAGTTCTAACTACAGTGAGTTGGTCAGAGCTACATCAAACTTGAATTTTAACCAAGAGAGATCGACATATCCTCCAATTTATCAAAATGAGTTTCAAGATTATGGACTTTCGCCCGCTTCAACCTATGAGCCTCTTTATGAGCCAATTAGTCCTCAGCCAAGCAGCAATTTTCCTCAGAGTACAAACTCCATCCAAAACTATCGTGATAAGTCACCAAACCAGAGCAAATCACCTCTACCCAAAGAAGAGGAAGTCGATGCACTCACCGATCTTCTTGTTCAATCCATTTCCGATAGCCAAGATTTAGATGTATTTGGAAAATGTATAAAATGTGATGGTAAAGTTGTTGGAGAAAATTCTGGTTGCACAGCAATGGGAAACATGTATCATGTAAGTTGCTTCTGTTGCTATCACTGCAATATCAATTTACAAGGCAAACCATTTTATGCTGTAGAAGGCCAACCTTTCTGTGAAGTTGATTATTATGAGACTCTTGAAAAATGCTCAGTTTGTGACAAGCCTATTCTCGATAGGATTATTCGTGCTACTGGAAAGCCTTATCATCCAAATTGTTTTTCATGTGTTGAGTGTGGAAAAAGTTTAGATGGTATACCATTTACCGTGGATGCCATGAATCAGATCCACTGTATTGAAGATTTTCACAAGAAGTTCGCTCCGCGTTGTTGTGTGTGTGAACTCCCAATAATGCCAGAGAAGGGCGAGGAAGAAACAGTCCGCGTGGTTGCCCTAGATCGCAGTTTCCACGTACGATGCTACAGATGTGAAGATTGTGGTCTGTTATTAACCTCGGAAGCCGAGGGTCGTGGGTGCTATCCACTTGACGGCCACATACTTTGCCAGGAATGTAATGCGCATCGCATACGTCTCATAACTAATGTCATGACCACAGATCTTTAATTGGTTAAGTTTCTAGCAATATAGTAACTTAAATGTATGTAAATTTTAGGTATTATATTAATTAAAGTTTTGTTTCCAATTAAAAATAAACATGCCTTAGCTTAATCCTTAGAAAATTTATAACTCTGATGTCTTTAGCATTCATTAATTTTATTTTCTTGTATATCTACAATATAATATAATAAATATAAAACTGGTGGTGAATAATGTAAGGCGTTATAATAGTAATTGTTATAATACTATTTTAGAATGACCAACGGTCTATATTATTATTATTTATAAGAAGCAAGTTAATTATTAAAATAAGGTGCTTTATTCAAGACTGATGAAGAGCAGCTCTTTGTTTGTTTATGATTACAAAACGTGATTATAGGTACAGCTTAACATATTTTTCGATAATATTATTATAATAAGCATTAAGAATGCTACTAAATTTATGTAACTAAGTGCCACATTATATAAAATGTTAAGTATAACTTATCTTGCTTTGAGAAATAAATTCTGTAACTTAGTATCGTATTATTATTTAATATTTTTACTACAGAATTAAAATTAAAACCACACGTACATTATTTTCTAATAGATTTTATTATTTACCTAAGCAGTTCTTTACAATAATCTTTACCTATGTTTATATGTCCTATTAAAAATACTGGCTAAATTAATATAGGCACAAAAATCACAGAGTCATAATCTTACCATAAAACTATTATCTACTATTAAAGAACATCTAACGATGAGAGCTACAGCAGTAAAATTAGCCATGTTATTAAGTTCTTTCAGACAGTTTCAGATTCAAAGTAACTTGTTTAACTTTCATTTAATAAAAATCAGAAGTAAAGTCATGATCTACTATTATTAATAATAATGTGACTAAACTTGCCTTGAGATCAATAATTTAGTTATTGACTTACTTTCATTCTGTTCTATAAAAAAATCACAGTTGCCTTAAAAAATATAAAATGTTTGTGGTTGCATGCCTCAATGAGATAACATGCACCAAGCATTATAATTCATTTCGTTGGTCACACTTTGTGCTTCAGCTTTGTATTAAACTTAGGTGGGCTTAACACTTGTTTTATGAAAAGAGATCGTTTCTCCTTAACATCTTTTGATGTATCCTTAGTGGATGTTGACATGCCCTCGTATGTCTGCTCCTGTAGGACATTCATTTCTTTCGTGCTGGTAGCTATAGAATGCATGTCAGTACATAGCTTGTTCTTCACATTTATGATATTTAAATCTAATGGATTTAAATTCAGTATACTTTCTGCAGATTTAAATAATACTTCTTCGTCAGAATTAGTTCTAGGCTCAAAACGTTCTCTGAGAATCGAAAACTTTCTTCTAGGTCGATTTCTTGCTCCTTTTTTGATATTCGAAAGTTTTGTGGTAACCGTACTCAACGACGTTGGTCCTTCTTTCCTTAAACAAGTGCCTAGTGTTTGAGAATTATCTATATCACTTTCACTGGAGACCAAGTGCCATAGTGCATTTATATCATTATCTGAATCTGTATTACCTTGCTGGTTTTGATCAGATTTAGTGTTGTTTCTTTTTGCTTGGGCTTTATTTGCACTGCTACAGCTTGACTTTTGTCGTCGTTTTGTGTTTTTATAATTATTCCGTAAGGGACTTTCAACATAATTCACTGTGTTAGATATGGATTGATCATTGATGTTTAATTTCATTTCTTTTTTGTTAATTTTTGATTTATGAAGCTCGTTATCATAATTTTCTTTTTCATGCAAAAACTTCATTATGTTACTTGAATCGAATTTTGAAGGTTCTTTCCATAACACATTTCTCAAATTATTATCAATTTTATCATATGGACGAAATGATGGCGAATCCCAGATGTGATCTCTGCGTTGGTATAGTATTCTCGGAGAATTGTTAGCAGTAGATTTTCGAATTTCATCTATTGTGGCAACGAGAGAGCTTTCAGAGCTAAGTCTCTTTTTGATAGATTGATCTATGTCACCTAAATCATCAAATTCTTCCAGTATAGGTTCTAGATGATTAGGATCTTTACTTAAATCTGTTACACATGGTTTTGCCAAAAATGAGTCATCTTGACAGATAGCAGTGTTAGCATAATCATCTTGTTCAGTTCTATCAAATTTTACAAACACATTTGAGTATGTATGTGATTTTTTCGGGAAAGATGAAGCTGTCAATATAGCATTTTTCAAATCTTGAGACATGCAACTGCTTACTTCAGAGCTTCCTGAAGTTAGGGTGTCTCGACGTCTATCTCTTACTACACTTCCATCGTGAATCCAGTTTTCAATATCAGTATACCCTTTCCAAGATCTTAAGCCCCAAGCTTCTCTTGCTATATTGACTGCACACATATTTTCATAGTCGTGAACAGATAAAATCTCTGTTGGGGTATCTGTATCGCGTTGTTTTGATAGGAACGACTTATTTTTACTTCTATCTTTTTTGGTATACATTTCTCTAAGAATATGTAACGCTATTCTCTGTATATTCTCAATATCAGCATCTTGATTTCCTACTTTAATATTTTTAAGAGCACTTAGACATAGTTTTTGTACAATATTTTCATTGAAAGTATTTATGTCCGAGCTATTTATATCGCTAAAACCTAAATCTAAATCCATGTCAATAGAATCAGAGGAAGTCTTTTTATTAGACCCGTCAGTGTCATGGCTGATTACAGAACTACGATCGTTCCTTAAAAGTTTCATAAAATCTTCATTTATAATGTTACGCACATCAAGATTTAAATTGTTGAGTTCATCTCGCAGCTCATCAGCTGAGCATATTCCTCTTCGTTTGTATAAATTTAAGTTATTAGACGTAATTTCATCTATGGAACTCTCAATATTTTCCAAGCATGACAATTTCAACGTTAACTCTGTTGGTGCACATATTTTCTTTTTATTTAGTTTTGACTTGCCAGATAAGCTTTGCTTGAGGTCTTCTTTTAGCTGTGGTGTATTTTCTACAGTGTATACTTCGATACTAGATGCATCCATGCTGATATTACCAACTGGTGCGGACGTGAACATTGGTGTTCCTGATCTGGCAATCCAATGGTCAAGAAGAAGTTTTTTGTCAGTGGTTTCATTATCAATCTGTTTTTGTTCTTCCGATGAGTTACTGGAAATAAATAATTTAAAGCCAACTTTAGTTATGGATATATTTTTGGTGAAGTAGAAAGGTAGATAGATAGCTATTCTGATATCTTACTTGTGATTAGTATTAGTATTCTGTGGTCTTTGTGAGTTCTTAAATGAACGAACTTGCTTAAGAGTTGAGTTGTTTTGTCTGATATTTTGATGAGGAATAGATTTGTTATTTAACTCAATGTCATTTTGAGAAATTTTCCAGGAAAGGGGCCCCGCAGTGTGGAAGAATCGATAATACAGTATCATGGCACCCATTCCTGAAATTAAATGAAAAAAAAAAGTTTGTTACAATGTATTTGAATATTAGACACGATACACCTACACACTTCTAATTCTAATTCTAACTCTAGGTGGGGGTGTTAAGACCTGCACTGACATCCCGCTGTGGGGTGTATTGTGCATTATCCCCCTGTGCTAACCCTACCCCAGCCAGCCCAGCTCCTTAAAGTAACGGAGCAGGACTTTGGGTTGATGGCAACACTGTTGAAGTATGTCCGAATGCGTCGTTGATGGAGAGCAGGATCCAAGTAGCTCCTGCAAACCCGTCTTGGCCCTGGCGTCTTTAGTGGCCCCACAATTTAAGATGACGTGCTCCACCGTCTCTTCTTCTTGCAAGCAGCCCCGACACAGCCCGCTGTCAGTGGCTCCAATTTTGTGCAGGTGATGGTTGAGTTCGCAGTGTCCTGTTATGATGCCCACCACCTACACACTTCTAATACTAAACCTTTCTTATTTTAAGGGCCACTTAACATAATGTCAAATTGGTAGGTTTCTAGGGATAAAAACCTGTCAAATTTGATATTAGTTAAGTGTCTCTTACACGTTAGGTAGTCCATAAGTGGTTGGTGAAAGTGGTCATAAGTCGCTCAAATCTAGATTTTTACTTACCAACAACTGTTCCCATAAGTATGCAAATTGTTAAGGCAATAGACCATGGCTTCTTCTGAAGATCTGTATCTATTATCAACACATACAAAAATAAACTTCCAAAGTTTTGTGTAACCATCAGTGCATAAAATAATAATAACCGGTATCGTGTGTGTCCTTCCTTCAGATTTATGTAAAAAAAACAATAGACAAATCCCATGACGATGTTGTACATAGCCTCCTCAAATTTATTTGGACAAAATGCAGTATTTTGTAAAATTATCCACACTGTCATTGCAGACCATTGCAAACCTGAAATTTCATAAATTAGAAACAAAATAATTTATTGCGTGACGTTAGATGTGATTGTACCAAGTTGAATTTTACACAAAAAATTATATCATAATATTTATAATTTTACTCACCTAGAGGAAGCAAAGTCCAAATGTCAAAAACTATGGTAAATAACAAAATACCCTGTATTCTACTCATCAACATACAGAATTGCCAAAGAAGTTTCAACAGTAAAGAATTCCAATTAAAATTTTCGTTAGAAAAAACCGTGATGTTGTAAATGTACGTTGAGCAACCCCAAACTACTGAGGCTATTGAGGCACTCAAAGCGAAAACTGAAAACAGAAAGAAAATAATTTTCTTTAATTTTTTATTTTTGGTACAAGTACCTACCTAAATGAAAACAAAATGTATGTTTAAGTACTTGCCTTTCGTTTGATAATTGTCGTCTAGAGTAATAATTGCATAAAATTGTAGAATTATCTGAGGTACGGTTCCGGTAAATATGTACAAAAAATGTAGTAAGCAAAGATCATTTCTTTGGGACATTATTTTCTGTGTTTCGATTGGTTCTAAGTTCTTGCAAACAAATACTTTGTGTAAGAATTGAATATACCTGTAACCAAGAAGTTTAGTAAAATATTAAAGATAGTGTCACAATCATTCATCAATAATTATATAAACTCGTTAATAAGTGAGCACCTTTCAAGTAAGCCGACAAGGCATCCGTGAGTTATCCAGTGTCTGATATTGGACTTTTGGTCTGTTGCATACCACCGTAAAGAAAATACGTTGACCAATATATTCGGGGTGAGTATAAATATACAGCTTCCTAAAGCCCAATAAATATATCCATTTTTACAATATTCAGCAAAAACAATCATATCTGCAATAGGATGTAGGTATTATTGAAACTTAATGATAGTAACATACAACAAAATACAATTTATGTAGGTAACTGCTATTACATACCTGTAGTTACATCTGCCAAAATAGAAATAAGTGAAATAAAAACACACAATACATTGAAAACACAAAAGTTTTCATTATGATTGTTTGATGCTTTAATCTTTATGTCATGATTTCCCAATCTGCAAGCTTCCGCCATTCTTTATAAATCAGTTAGGAAATATTATTATTTAATGAACATAACTTGAGTTTTCTGTTCAGCTTCAGCATACTATAGACATTACTTTAGCCGTTATGATTAAGAGTAGGTATGTTTTATTTTGGACGGATTGGACGTCAAATTTACAAGTCAAAGCGTTTGTATTACAACATTAAAGCTCAACTAGACAATGAAAAGCTTCAGCAGCGTGGGCGCAGTACTATAGAATATAATAAAACACATCTTCAATCCGATCACTTCATTCATTTTTTCACGTAATAGTAATAGTAGTACTAGTAGTAGTAAGCGAATCATTTTACACCATAATCGGAACATTATTTTATCTTTGAATTCCCTTAGGTTTTTACTTGAAATAACTAATAGTATTTATTAAACGTAATAACTACAATGACGTAAATTTATGTAACTTTGATGTTGATACTAAGAATTTTGTATCAAACCTAAAATCGACTAAAAATTCACATGAGATTGTTTTCCAACTCACTGCATCCTTAATGCAAGAAACAACCAATGGCAGCAAAGCAAGACAGAGAGCTAATACTACTAATATTGTTCTCTTTTTTTGTCCTATTTGGCCAGCCCTCGGAAGAAGAACTGTAGCACAGCCACTATGATTTTTATTTATTCCTCCAATCCAAGCCAAGGGGCAGACTGAATTGAACGAATGAAACTTAGAAATTGACTCTTTTTTATTTATATATTCGTTCGTTCTATAATCAAAAAGTTTTTGAATTGAAACACAGGAAGTCAGGAATACAAAACAAAACAAACAGCTGGTTTTATTTTGAAGATTTGTTGTAACTCGCAAAGTTACTACACTGTTTCCATAGAGAAATTTGTATATATAGAAAACTGTTTCCGCTGCCAGATCGTCAAAATGATACACGACGCTCTGTTAATATTATGGGATTGCTCTCAACCGAGCGGAAAAACAGATAAGGTAAACATACAACAGCAATTACCTACTCTGGTAACCTTTTGGTTGGACTTGGAACAAGTCAATTGTTGTATGCTTGCTAAACTTTGGAATTATTTCAGATAAATATTATTACTTACGCCAATGAAGGCGATAATGAGATATTTGGGAGGATTTGTGACATAGCCAAAAGTCACCATAGGATAAACAATTTTGTGGAGGCAACTGGGTTTCGTGCAAGGCATATTCATTCTGGTAACCTGCTTGTTGTTATAACTATAGATTTAGTTAATCCCATACTATGATCATCATGACTTCACCCACTGCTGAGTATAGGTCTCTCTTTGCCTGTGCCATTCCTCACGGTCCCGTGCCAGTCTCATCCCGGTTTAGCCCGCAACGCATGCAATATCGTCGGCCCATCTTGCTGCTGGACGACCAACGTTTCTGAGCCCAGTTCTAGGGTGCCATTCAGTTAGCGCCTTTTTATTTTTATTTATTTATTTATTATTTTAGTTCCGTTATACGATTCCCAAAATCTTTGAGCTTCGTTCGGCTTCGTATTTCCAGTATAACCAATGTGTTCTGCCTAACATGACTTACGGTGCCGAGACATGGACGTTCACGCAGAAGGCTGTGTACAGAATGAGAGTTCCACAGAGAGCCATGGAACGTGCCAAGGTGGAAGCTCAAAGATGTTGGGAATCGTATAATGGAAAACTAAAATGGAGTTGGGCAGGACACAGGCATACTATGATACTAAGTACGTACCTTTGTTGTGTCTGGATATTAATGAATGATCCATGTTGCCGCCCTTCTTTCCTAATGACAAAACTCCTCAAAGAAATGGTAGTTTCTGATCATAAATTGGAGTTACAATGAAATAGGTTGGTTTAATTGTCATGTCCTTCTGATCAACTGGTTCTATCTTGGTCACATAGTGTTAGTCAGTGACCAGGTTCATCTATGGTGGCAATGAAAAGGTCCTTGTGGATGAAGGTCAAAGAATCAGTGTGGTGAAAGGGTTCAGTCCACCTCACTCAGGCTTCTTTCATGCACAAGTACCTCTGCATAGTGTGGTCTGACAAAGACTCCCTAACACTGCTGTGAACACTGCAGTACTCTTTCCATAGCCACATACCTCAGGCAGGATGACCATGCAAAGAGGACCATACAAAAGTGTATCTCTATGAATTATTTCTTCATACAGATACACCTTTTTTATCTTGGCATAGAAATATATCATGAGATGTATAGTTTAAAATTGTTGACATCATTTGTAATTTATTAGGTATCTATTTGATTAACCCCCGACGCAAAAACGACGGGGTGTTATAAGTTTGACGTGTCTGTGTGTGTGTGTGTGTGTCTGTCTGTGGTATTGTGGCTCCCGAATGGATGAACAGAGTTAGTTTTTTTTTTTCCTTTTTTCCCTCCTTTTTTCCCTCTTTACTTTAACCTTTTTCACCTTTTGTCGGGAGTGTTCTTAGCTATGTTTGATCAAAATCGGTTCAGCCGTTTCATAGCGTTGAGGGTTTTTAAAATTTTTACAAATTTAATTACTTGTCTTTTGTTGAAATTGAGTACCTAATGCATGTAGTAATTTATTAAAATTTATTGTTTTTGGTAATATTTGTCCCAGACATGGGAAATGTAAGCCATCTTAAGAACTTGTACCGTTTACCACATTAAACAAATAAATCATTTTGTGTTGTAACATGTGAGAAAAAATATTTATTTTTTCCTTCTTACAGCAACCAACCACAAAATGTACGGCCTCTACACTCAAGCACTAAGCGAAGGCATAACAGAAGTTCTCCAGTCGTACAAAAACACACTTGTTGAAGTAGAGAGTCTGGTCATCGGCAATCATAACTACACAATCTCTTTCATCTACAGTTATGTGGAGAAATATAACGGAATCTTTACTACTTTAAATCGGGTTATAACAACAATCAAAGAGCGGAGGCTGACTGGATGTCAAGTTTTGAGCCTTCTTCATCAGTACATTTTAAATGGCAATGAGAGGGTGCATGAAGCAATTATTCAGTAAGTGCTTTTATTCAGTTTTTAGGGCTGTCTGACTAGTTCTACAAAAGTGTGAACACGACTCTCACTATTGCCATAGTATTAAATAAATACATTTTTTTAAACATATTTTTGAATACAATCTTTTATAAAATAAATAAATAATAAATAAATAATGCTGCACAGTTCACACAACATTATATAGCCCCAAGCTAAGCAGAGCTTGTGTTATAGGTACTAGACAACTGATATACCTACTTAATACAATACATTACATAGATAGATATTTTTTATTATACATAGAAAATACCCAGAACACCCTGAACAAATATCAGCAGATCGCACAAGTATATGTTGAGAGGCGGGAATCGAACCCGCAACCTCTGCCGTCGCAGGCGAACCTTCGCCCGTCACGCCACAGAGATCGTCAATTTTATAAAATTAGTGATTGAAACCGTGTGCTGATCAAACTGAGCCTAAACACGGCCAGTCTATCATCGAGGAGTTCCGTTGTCCACCTTCCGTCTCCATCATCAGATCAGCTTGCTGTCACCATAATATTGTATTGTCATGGGAATTTGAGAGGTAAGCACAATTTCAGCTCAATTGGTTGACGTTAGCTGATTCAAAATTCAGTTTCCAGATGTGTCCCACACTATCAAGATAAATAAAAGCTTGTATTATTCTGTTCCATTTTTATGGAGTTATAAATGAAGCTTTTAGTGTATAGAGTATCTGTGCAAACTTGGTGGAACCACGGTGAAAAGCTAATCAGTGAATATTTGTTTTCTAACACAGACCTATATTGCACTAGATAACGCAAGTGCACCTCCATTGCGTGTCACTTTGCCTGTCCGATATAGGTGCAATACACCTATAAGCAAACCTCAAATCAGTTCGCTCTCGGCTGTCTTCGCGATAGCACGTCGTATGTTAATAGAAAAATACCTAATTGCGCCATTTTAAAAGTGAACTGTTAAAATTCTTCTAAATCAGTTAGCCGTGCGAATGGAGATATTTCGTAGCATAGGTAGGTGCAAAATAAAACGGCACGTTTGGTTCATACATACATACATACATAGACACACGCCTTTTTCCCCGAAGGGGTAGGCAGAGCCTCAATAGGCCACTTTTCACAGTGGGTTACACCATCGTGGAATATAGACGTGACAAGTGGTGAGCTCATCGCCGCCATTGCTTCCCACGACTGACTCTGCTAACGCTATCTTCCAGTAATAACACATTCCTCATAAGCTAGCAGCCAGGACAAATATTATACCAACGAATCTTACAAACAAGTCCGGGTAATCCCTTAGTCGGCTTTTACGACATTCACGGGAGGAGATGGAGGGGTCTATTCTTGGGCCGGACACACCACGGTAGTAACCACCACGTTTGGTTCGTTCGTACAAATTGTACGTGTCTATCTTGGTATATGGTCTGTGTTTTCCAATAAATTCTCATGTTTATTTTCCAGAATATTCTCGTGCATGAACAGGGTGTTCATAAACCAGCTGTGCACCTGGCTGCTGTACGGCGAACTGAGAGATCCATACCAAGAGTTCTTCATATTCAGAAATGCAAAGGAAGAAACATCTGATACCTTCCTGTCGTCTCCGTCTAATTCTAATACCTGTGATAAATCTCTGGTATCTACAGTAAGTAAATTGTATTTATTGTTACATACATACATAAACTCACGCCTGTTTCCTTGAGGGGTAGGCAGAGACCACGGATTTCCACTTGCTACGATCCTGACACACCTCTTTTGCTTCATTCACTCTCATCACATTCTTCATACATGCTCTTCGGTTAAGGGTACTCTTGACCTGGCCTTTTTCCAGAACGTCTCCGATCTGGTCTGAATGCGTTCGCCAAGGTCCCCCTTCTCACTGTCCAATTCACGCTCGAATGAATGAATTATGAATTCTAAAAGCGTGGATATTTGTGAAATGTGGTGCAAAACCTTTTTACTCCACGACATTTATCGCAAAATCTACAAAAAATATATATGTTAATCTACATCAGTCTTTCCCAAAGTGGGCGATAACGCCCCCTTGTGGGCGCTGCAGGCCTAAAGAGGGGCGGTAAGAGACCCAGAATAAAAATGGGGGCGTCAAATCAGACACACTTTCGCATTTTAATAGTTATTAGTATCCCTAGATAGGTAATTTTCGTAGATAATAGACCGCGCGCAATCATGTTTTAACAAGTTTTTTTTAAATAACCCGATTTATGCATGTTTAATCTCCGCTAATATAAGCTCACAAAAAAATGGGGGCGCTAAGAATAATTTATTCTCAAAGTGGGCAGTAGACAAAATAAGTTTGGGAACCCCTGATCTACATCATATAAAGCATGTCCTCTTGTTTTCAACATGTTCTATCAAAATCGGTTCAGCCGATTCATTGCGTGTTTTTTTTTTTTACAAAATTGACTTATTTTCTTTCTAGACTCCGCTCATTCAATATTTTAACATATCGCCTTAAGTATAGCCGCGGTAATATAGAACCTCATTTTTTAAAGTTGGTTTAAAAATCAGTTTAATTTTCAGCTCCAAGACACCGCTATAGAGTGCGGCTTCAAGCTGAGCCCCAGTATGATACCTTACTTCGTGCCTCTCTCTCTGGCGCAGGAGATACTCTTCATCGGCAAGACAGTTATACTGTTCGGCTTCGACCCTAAGAAGGTAGTAAGAAGGTTTAGTAGTAGTAGAGCTTTTTTGTGAAAGAGTTCGTCCGGGGAAGTACTACCACCTTACCTATTTCTGCCGCAAAGCAGTAGTGCTCGCATTGCTGTGGTCCGGTTTGAAGGGTAAGGGTGCAGCTGAAATTACAGGCACATGAGACTTTTCATCTTTATCTCTCGGGGTGGCGGGCGCAGTGATTATGTTAAGTGGTAACTTCTGCCTTTAACAATGCATTACGTTATTGGTCACGTCCACCTAGGACGCGCCCTATGTGGCATAGCACAGCGGCCGCCACCCTGATCATAAAAATTTAAAGTCTCATGTGCCTGTAATTTCACCGCAATGTACCCTTCAAACCGGAACACAGCAATGCGAGCACTACTGCTTTACGGCTGAAATAGGTATGGAGGTAGTAGTTCCCCGGACGAACCCTTTCACAATAAAACTCTACTACTACTGTCTCTTTTGGTTCGGCCACTTTTTGAGCGCTGACCCGAAGTCCATTTACGTTGAGGTCAATGGCCTCAGTAGTTATTTACCCTAAAAATAAAGGGGCGAGAGGGGGGAAGCTTGAAAATAAATTTAAGATCAGGTAAACTCATGGCTATATTCTTTACGAGCTCTTATTTAACTTTCAATGTATGTTTGTTCGGATCAAATCTTGCAAACTGAATTAGAACCACTTCTCGACATCCAGTTGAACTGAAATTAAGCATATCTGTCAAGTCCTGATGACACAACAATATTATGGTGACAGCGAGCTGATCTGATGATGGATACTGAAGGCGGACTACTGAACTCCTCGATGGATAATAGTAGACTGGCCGTGTTTAGGCTCATTTTGATCAGCACGCAGTTCCAATCACTAAATTTATAAAAGCTTAGTTCTTATTGAAAAAAATATTTTTAACCCCCGACGCAAAAACGACGGGGTTTTATAAGTTTGACGTGTCTGTGTGTGTCTGTCTGTCCCATCGTAGCTCCCGAACGGATGAACCGATTTCGATTATTATTTTTTTGTTTGTAAGGTGAATTTGTCGGGAGTGTTCTTAGCTAAGTTTGATCAAAATCGGTTCAGACGTTTCATTGCGTCGAGGGTTTTTTAATTTTTACAAAATTAATTACTTGTTATCAACAAAACTTACTATCCAAGGTGCATTGTTAGCGTTTGCTATCTTTTTATGTGGCGCCATCTAGTTTTGAAATATATAAGTACTTTATTAATAAACAATATTTTGTAATAACTGAAATAACATTAGACGGTAATTATTTCAGGTGAAGAGGACCAGCGGTTTTACAGTGAACAGAGCCATGATGCCTTTGAAGAAATGCGGCCTTGATTCTAGAAGGTAACAGCAGATAAGTTCAAAATGCGGCCTTGATTCTAGAAGGTAACAGCAGATAAGTTCAAAATGTGGCCTTGATTCTAGAAGGTAACAGCAGATAAGTTCAAAATGCGGCCTTGATTCTAGAAGGTAACAGCAGATAAGTTCAAAGTGCGGCCTTGATTCTAGAAGGTAATATCAGATAAGTTCAAAATGCGTCCTTGATTCTAGAAGGTAACAGCAGATAAGTTCAAAATGCGGCCTTGATTCTAGAAGGTAACAGCAGATAAGTTCAAAATGCGGCCTTGATTCTAGAAGGTAACAGCAGATAAGTTCAAAATAGTCTCCTACATTGTTTCCGGATTAAAAAATAGTCCAGGGGTTCAATTCTCGCTCTAATAGACAGATGTCGAACGCGACATTTTCATACTACATTTCATTTTAATAATTGACATAAGAAAAATAATGAATTAGAATAATCTATACCGATATAATAAAACCGGCCAAGTGCGAGTTGGACTCGCGCACGAAGGGTTCCGTACCATTGCCTACAAAAACGGCAAAAAAACACGTTTCTTGTGGGGGAGGAGCACCCTTAAATATTTATTTTATTCTGTTTTTTAGTACCTATTTGTTGTTATATTTCTGTTGCCGCTATGGCAACAGAAATACATCATCTGTGAAAATTTAAACTGTCTAACTATCACGGTTCATGAAATACAGCCTGGCGACACCATTATCTATAAAAACGGCAAAAAAATACGTTATACATTTTTTGTTTGTCATGGAAACTTTAAAAGAAGTGGATGAGAACATTGAGAACTCTGTATGACTCTGTTAAGAAGGAACATAGGTCGAAAACATCAATTTTAAATATATTTTTATCTACTTGAATGACGGAACAAGCATATGGCCCACGTGCTGTTAAGTGGTACCCTCTGCCTATGAACAGTGCATTACCTAATAGGTCACGTCCGCCTAGGTCGCACCCTATGTGGCATTGCACTGCGCCCGTCACCCTGAGACATAAAGATGAAAACTCTCATGTGCCTGCAATTTCACCGGCACCCTTACCCTTCAAACCGGAACACAGCAATGCGAGCACTACTGCTTTGTTGCAGAAATAGCTGTGGTTCTACTTTCCCTGACAAACTCCTTCACAAAAAAGCTCTACTACTACTCAAATTACAAAACTGTCGCCAACGCCATCTAGTGAGATATAAATAATGCCAAAAAAACACAAGGAAATCCTCATTGATTTCCAGATTCACAATTTGGGAAGAGAAGGAAGCTGTATTCCATGAGAGACTGCAGCAACTGAAGAACCCTGAGGTGTTCGAGGTCTGCGGCCTGAGGAATGTGGTGCTGGATATTAAGGAGTGTGTCACCAAGGTAAAGGAGACAGACTATGTATCTACATGAAGCAGTATTCCATGAGAGACTGCAGCAACTGAAGAACCCGGAGTGGTACGAGGCCTGCGGCCTGAGGTATGTGGTGCTGGATATAAAGGAGTGTGTCACCAAGGTAAAGAGAGACAGACTATGTATCTACATGAAGCAGTATTCCATGAGAGACTGCAGCAACTGAAGAACCCGGAGGTGTTCGAGGTCTGCGGCCTGAGGAATGTGGTGCTGGATATAAAGGAGTGTGTCACCAAGGTAAAGAGAGACAGACTATGTATCTACATGAAGCAGTATTCCATGAGAGACTGCAGCAACTGAAGAACCCGGAGTGGTACGAGGCCTGCGGCCTGAGGTATGTGGTGCTGGATATAAAGGAGTGTGTCACCAAGGTAAAGGAGACAGACTATGTATCTACATGAAGCAGTATTCCATGAGAGACTGCAGCAACTGAAGAACCCGGAGGTGTTCGAGGTCTGCGGCCTGAGGAATGTGGTGCTGGATATAAAGGAGTGTGTCACCAAGGTAAAGAGAGACAGACTATGTATCTACATGAAGCAGTATTCCATGAGAGACTGCAGCAACTGAAGAACCCGGAGGTGTTCGAGGTCTGCGGCCTGAGGAATGTGGTGCTGGATATAAAGGAGTGTGTCACCAAGGTAAAGAGAGACAGACTATGTATCTACATGAAGCAGTATTCCATGAGAGACTGCAGCAACTGTTACCATCACTAATCTTTCCTATTCTTCTTAAAAAAAAAAAGAAAGAAGTCTTTTTTTTTCGTTTCTTTTTCTAATTAGCATAAGCATTTTTGTTAGTATCCTTAAATTTTTATAATATTTGTGTAACCCTTTTTTGGCCTTATTGTTTTGTATTTTGCTATTTCATTTATATGTATATATATTGTAACGCTTTTGTTATATAACATAAAATAAACCGTGACTAAATCTATCTTATTTTTTTTTATTTGGTCTTGTTTTCCAGCACCTGTGGACAGTGGCAGTAGAAGAGGCCCAACTGATACACGAGCTGAGGCTGATGAAAGACTTCTATCTGATCGGGCGGGGAGAGCTGTTCCTGGAGCTACTGCGGCTAACGGCTCACGTGCTCGACAAGCCCACCACCAGGACTTCCACTAGAGGTATCTACCTGCCTTACCACGACTGACACGTCGCCTGCTCAACCTTCAAAGAATAGACTTTTTTTTAAAATAATAATAAAACAGAAATACACACTCTGTGTAAATGTTCAACTGTCTCTATAACTCACTTGTGAATAATAGCAATGAAAAAGACACAGTTTTAATACAGATGTAAAACAGAAATACACACTGTGTAAATGTTCGACTGTCTCTATAACTCACTAGTGAATAATAGCAATGAATAAGTTACAGTTTGATTACAGGTGTCATAATGTGCCTAACTGCAGTGAAATTAGAGCCACTTTATGAGCAAGTGTGTTGAAAAATATATGTTAATCTTCATTGTATTTCCAAGGGCATGTATAGCCCAAACATTTAGGCTATACCTCAAGCTGACCGGCCTGAGGCAGGGTGACAAAAACATAACCAGTAACACGAGTTAACCGGGTCGAACATCTGCCTGAACATAGCTTGCTAGTCAACCAACTCATACTGAGGCTGAGCCATTTTTTTACTATAGAGTTACACTTCGTACCTTCAAATCTGTTTCCTCTTAGGCTCTAAGTTTTTTATGTGTTTCTTTGTAACTCTTGTATACAAATAAATATATATTCTTTCTTCTTTCTTTTTTGATAAGCTAAAGATCTTTTCTGTTTTCAGATATGAACCACGCCTTCCAGTTAGCTGCGCGAGCGGTGTTCCTCAGCAACAACTGCGACGTAGAGAAGTTCAGCTTCGAGTTGCCATACGTGAAGCCCAACATTTCTCTCAACAGTGCTAACTCATCCGTAGATGATAATGCCAGCACTACTGGTAAATATTGCTGATGTTCAAAACTAATGCCTCCCTCTGAATATTTCCTACGTCTACTCCGGAACCTACCTACCTCGTACACTCCGAAAACCTTTTTTTGTATGCTACTTGGAATGACGGAACAAGCAGATAGCCCACCTGATGTTAAGCGGTACCCTCTGCCTATGAACAGTGCATTACCTCATAGGTCACGTCCACCTAGAACGCGCCCTATGTGGCATTGCACAGCGCCCGCCACCCTGAGACAAAGATGAAAAGTCTCATGTGCCTGTAATTTCACCGGCACCCTTCAAATCGGAACACAGCAATGCGAGCACTACTGCTTTTCGGCAGAAATATGTATGGTGGTGGTACTTCCCCGGACGAGCTCTCACAAAAAAGCTCTATTACTACTAAAACTACTACTAGTAGGTTGTGTTATGTTGTGGCGCGTGAACCTACTAATGTGAAACTAGTCATAGGTAATAAACGTAACCGATTGCTTTCTGGCGCGCCACGACACACCCCGACACAACAATATGAACCTAGCTTAATTCTTGCATCAATCACTTCGAAAATGAATATCAATGAAGAGCTGTTTGAGAAGTTTTAAGAAAGTTGACATTATTGAACTATCTCCAGCCACAAACTTCCTGCGATCTTTACAATGTCGTCTGTCCATAGAGTGTGAGGTCGGTCTATACTGCGTCTGCGCAGGTTCGTAGATAGTACCTACCAAGCATAGATTACCATAAGAATTAAAGAATAACTTATGTATTACTCCTTCCGAGTTTCTGATGTCGCCGAAATAAATGCCTGAACAATTAATTAGAATGAACTAAGTTCTCAATGAAATAGGAATCATGGGATAAGTAGGTACCTCATCATCGTTCCCAATTTATTTGGGGTCGGCGCAGTACGTCTTTTTCTTACACTGTCAGATGTCACCTCATCATTTACTCCCTTCTCATTAATATCACCTCTCACGCAATCCATCCATCTTTTCTCAGGTCTTCTTCTTCCCTTCCATCCACTAACATTCATATTCATAACTCTCTTAAATACATGCGTTTCATCCCTCCTCATAACTTGCCTATACCAAGCTAGACGATTTCCTTTCAACTTTTCTGTCACTGTTGGGAAGTTCTGTCACATAAGTAGGTACCTACAATTACAAAATTATTTTTGATCTACTAAGGTGTGATTTATTGCTATGTAGTTTAATACGTTTGTATGTTTGGACATTAAATGATGTATGTACACATACAACACATATTGTGTGTATGTTATAGGCACTTATCCGGGTTTGATTCCCGGCTCGGAACAAATATTTGTGCGATCGCAGATATTTGTTCAGGGTGTTCTGGGTATTTTCTATGTATAATAAAAATATCTATCTATGTAATGTATTGTTTTAAGTGTATCAGTTAACTAGTACCCATAACACAAGGTCTTGTTTAGCTTGGGGCTAAATAATGTTGTGTGAACTTGTCCAGCATTATTTATTTATTTATTATTTACTTATTACTCCAACAATTAAATAGGTAAAGTTAGGTGTCATAATGTCTTGTGGCAACCGAAAAACTGTTGTAGCAGGCATCGTGATAGTTTAAATTAGCCAAGAAACCAAAAGATCGGAACGACGGATCAAAATGACTTGCTCCACGCTGCAAACCGGCCGCCGGCCCGCACTGCTTCCGCACGGCTCAGTTCAGTGATTAGCGCCTCTTTTATATTGTTTACTCTTAAGGTTGTGCCAACACCAGGCAGAAATCTTCATACAAAAAAAAAACGCCCCGCGCTGCACGAAAAAACCCTTTTTATTGAATATCTCGTAAAATATAGATAATTTTACAAAACCCTTACGGTAAACCCTTGGCTTTGTTGTCTTTGATTTTATTTATCTAATTTTATACCCAACAAAACGTACGTTGTAAACATACAAGCGACATCGTCCGACTCGACCAACCAATCGAATCTAGCCAAAAAATAGAGGTACCTTTGGGTTTTTTTTCTATCGAGATAACATTGTCCTGTCGTGTTTCTGTTACAGTGATCCCTCGGTATTATAATGTAGTATCCATACATATTTATACTTTGAACATTGTACTTGATTCAGTCTGTTAAAAATCAAATATAAGATTGGTAATTTTGCGTTATACCCCACCTTAATATGATATAACTTTCTCAGTGGCAGACGGCTGGTCAAGTATTATCCTGAAATACGACTTCAAATGGCCTCTTCACCTGCTGTTCACTCCTGAAGTGCTAGCTCGCTACAATGACATGTTCCGTCTGCTCTTACGGATAAAGAAGACTCAGCATGACTTGCATGCGCTCTGGAAGACTTATAAGCAGTCTGCTAGGTATGTCAATTAGTAGGAGGACGCGGGAAGAATTGTTAGTAGTAGAGCTTTTTTGTGAATGATTTCTTCGTTGGAAGTATTTTTACCATACCTATTTCTGCCGCAAAGCAGTAGTGCTCGCATTGCTTTGTTCGGGCTTGAAGGATATGGGTGCCGGTGAAATTACAAGCACATGGGACTTTAAATCTTTGATCATGATCCGTCATACTAAGTTGTATAAAAAAATAAAAAGAACCCCCGGTGTACCACTGGGTGAGACATCAGGAATCTTCCAGCACTAGTGTCTCCTGATGACACAAATATAAAACCCCAACCGATCAACTACAGGACCACAGGAGTTCTTAAGTAAGATAAGTCTAAGTATATATTCTGTAGAAGTAAGTTCTGATACTTCCTCAACCTTGCGGAGATACCATTGCAAGATTCCTGACGCAACCCCCTCTGGGGGTGGATTCCCTAATCCACAGAGCACACAAGCCCGTTATAAACACATTTTGCCGAACTGTCTTGAGCTGTGGAAACCAACTTTGTCGGACACACAGCGTCAGTTCCTTATTATTATTATTTTTTAGCTATTTGCATGACGGAACAAGCAGATGGCCCACCTGATGTTAAGCAGTAACTTCTGCCTTTAACAATGCATTACCTCATAGGTCACGTCCACCTAGGACGCGCCCTATGTGGCATTGCACTGCGCCTGCCACCCTGAGATATAAAGATGAAAGTCTCATGTGTCTGTGATTTCACCGTCACCCTTCAAACCGGAACACACAGCTATTGCTTTGCTGCAGAAATAGGTATGGGGGTAGTACTTCCCCGGACGAACTCTTTCACAAAAAAGCTCTACAAAATTCTTAATCTTATTAAATTATTTTCTTGCAGTTTCTCAATGTGTCAACTCCACAACAAACTAATGTTTCTAATGGACAACCTGCAACACTATCTACAAGCCGACGTGCTAGAAACCAACTTCTCGAGACTCATGGATGACGTCAACAAAACCAATGATTTTGAGAAATTGAAGATGGCTCACGCTACCTTCTTAGCGGACGTGCTGAGTCAGTCCTTCTTGACTGTCACTTCGGTAAGACATTTAGCCAGAAGGCTGTTTTTTTAACATTGATAGACCTTTGTTTGACCACGATCTCACCTGTTGGTAAGCGACGATGTGGCCGAAGATGGAGATGGAGCACAAAGGTCTAGAAGGCACCTATTCACTCTAGCCTTGAAGACACCCAGATCCTAATAATTATTTTAAAACCACACTGAAGTTGACCGAATATTGGGAATTGACTGAAAAGTGGTATTCTGCTACTGTCTACTTTCGTTTCAATGCGACCATGGATGGTAGGACAGTGCTATATACAATGCGACCATGGATGGTAGGACAGTGCTATATACAATGCGACCATGGATGGTAGGACAGTGCTATATACAATGCGACCATGGATGGTAGGACAGTGCTATATACAATGCGACCATGGATGGTAGGACAGTGCTATATACAATGCGACCATGGATGGTAGGACAGTGCTATATACAATGCGACCATGGATGGTAGGACAGTGCTATATACAATGCGACCATGGATGGTAGGACAGTGCTATATACAATGCGACCATGGATGGTAGGACAGTGCTATATACAATGCGACCATGGATGGTAGGACAGTGCTATATACAATGCGACCATGGATGGTAGGACAGTGCTATATACAATGCGACCATGGATGGTAGGACAGTGCTATATACAATGCGACCATGGATGGTAGGACAGTGCTATATACAATGCGACCATGGATGGTAGGACAGTGCTATATACAATGCGACCATGGATGGTAGGACAGTGCTATATACAATGCGACCATCGATGGTAGGACAGTGCTATATACAATGCGACCATGGATGGTAGGACAGTGCTATATACAATGCGACCATGGATGGTAGGACAGTGCTATATACAATGCGACCATGGATGGTAGGACTGCTATATACAATGCGACCATGGATGGTAGGACAGTGCTATATACAATGCGACCATGGATGGTAGGACAGTGCTATATACAATGCGACCATGGATGGTAGGACAGTGCTATATACAATGCGACCATGGATGGTAGGACAGTGCTATATACAATGCGACCATGGATGGTAGGACAGTGCTATATACAATGCGACCATGGATGGTAGGACAGTGCTATATACAATGCGACCATGGATGGTAGGACAGTGCTATATACAATGCGACCATGGATGGTAGGACAGTGCTATATACAATGCGACCATGGATGGTAGGACAGTGCTATATACAATGCGACCATGGATGGTAGGACAGTGCTATATACAATGCGACCATGGATGGTAGGACAGTGCTATATACAATGCGACCATGGATGGTAGGAC
Source organism: Operophtera brumata (assembly GCA_932527175.1). NCBI lineage: Eukaryota > Metazoa > Arthropoda > Insecta > Lepidoptera > Geometridae > Operophtera > Operophtera brumata. Next base: position 4,167,429 of record OW052228.1, on the reverse strand, counting down.
AGTGCTATATACAATGCGACCATGGATGGTAGGACAGTGCTATATACAATGCGACCATGGATGGTAGGACAGTGCTATATACAATGCGACCATGGATGGTAGGACAGTGCTATATACAATTTTCAAAGAGTGAAAGAGACGCGTTTTTTAAGCTAAAATCTTCAGAAAAACTTTAAAACATTCAAGTTTCGGTCACATTTCGATATAATCATATGTTGTTACGTTTATATTCCACGATGGTGCAATCCACTGTGAAAAGGCCCATTGAGGCCCTCGAGGAAAAAGGCGTGTGTCTATGTATGTACCTATGTGTATTGTCAGTTGAATACGAAACCAAAAGTGACATTAATAGCTTCGACACTACACCGGAGAATGATCAGTACCCTTACCACAAGTTTCTGACGTTATCGAATCGCTAGCGAAACGATAGTCAGTGCCCAATATTGGCCAATGACATCGGGGTGACTAGAAATCTTAATAACTTGATTGGTTAATATTTGACATTGACTATCGTCTCCCTAGCGATTCGATAACGTCAGAAACTTGTGGTAAGGGTACAGAACTATATTTTGTAAAAAAAATATTATAAGAATTTGGCTTCAGGTCCCTAGCCCTAAATGTGGGACCCCAGCTAAATAAAGCCCTGAATCCATGTATTCAGGGCGTTTTAATCTGGCGACCATTTTATATACTGACCTCCATAACCTGAATTTAAACTTCATGTCCAACTAGCTGCGCCCCGCGGTGTTACCCGCGTAAGTCTCGATCCCGCGGGAATATCGGGATAAATATGTGCCTATGTGTTATTCCGGGAGTCCAGTTATCTCCATTCCAAATTTCATCTAAATCCGTCCAGCCGTTTCAGCGTGAAGAAGTATCAAATACACTAACACACATACAAACTTTCGCATTTATAATATTAGTGTCGTCGTCGTTTCGTATGAGGTAGCGCTGGCCTCTGGTGTCGGAGTTTGTCAAGCCGCCCGAGGGCCTCTGACATGGCTTATCGACTGCTATTAATCAATAACAGCCGGGACCGACAGCTTAACGTGCCCTCCGAAGCACAGAGCGATGGAAATCCGCACATAACTTAGTGTGATATGATATATTAAGGTTCACTTTCCTGGTCTTATTTTTCTAATACAGTCTGCAGAAAGCCTCTGGTCTGGAGACACGACGGATTCGCTAAACAACCCCGTGTTCTGCAATATAATGGAGCTGCTGAAACTGTGCCATTCCTTCTGCAGCATGAGCGAGTTCGCATCAGATAGAGAGGAGGAGGACTACTATATTAGGGGGTATACTGATCGGTGAGTTAGCTGCTAGACTAGGGCTGCCAAACGTTAAACCGGTTACGTTAAAGGGGAAAAGGAAAGGATTACTGAAAAAGGTCAAATCTACCGAAAAATATGAGTGGGCAAAGTGTCACCGAGAACGTAGTGTAAGAAAGCCTTCGTTTTTTTTTTAACTTTGATATACCTTTGTTAGTCCACGATCTCACCTGTTTGTAAGTGACGATGTGGACGAAGATGGAGCAAAAAGGTCTAGAAGGCACCTATTCACTCTAGCCTTGAAGAGACCCAGATTATAGTTTTCAGGAAAAACCGACGACGGTAGTGTATTCCACTCCTTAGAACTTTGCATTATAAATAATAAATAAATAAATAAATAAATAATGCTGGACAGTTTACACAACATTATCTAGCCCCAAGCTAAGCAGAGCTTGTGTTATGGGTACTAGATAACTGATATACTTAATACAATATATAACATAGATAGATATTTTTTATTATACATAGAAAATACCCAGAACACCCTGAACAAATATATGCATATCGCACAAATATTTGTTCTGAGGCGGGAATCGAACCCGCAACCTCCGGCGTCGCAGGCGAACGTTCGCCCGCCCCGCCACAGAGGTCGTCACAGGAGGAGGTATAAAGGTAGAACTGAAACGTTTAGTACGAATAGAAGGTATACTAATGAGGTAAGGATGGTACTGAGCCGTACGTCTGCTTGTCCTATGGTGAAAAGGAGATGGTGGGATCAGATCATGAAGTTCCTGGGAGCATTCCCCGGAATGTTACCTATAGAAGATCGAAAGGCATGCGACCTTACGGCGGTGCTCGAGACTCTGGATCTTAGTCTCCGCCATATGTTGCTCACCTATAAGCCTGAAAGCTCTGCGTTCGATCGAGTCCAAGGCAGCAAGCTGGTGTTTGGCCGAGCCAAACATGGCAGCAGTACTCCATACCAGCTCGGACTTGTGCTTTTTATAAATTGAGAAGCTATAAAACTTGAAGATCGGTCTTGGCTTTGACCCGATAAGTTTCTTAAATATTAATTAAATAAATAATGCTGGAAAGTTCACACAACATTATCTAGCCCCAAGCTAAGCAGAGCTTGTTATGGGTACTAGATAATTGATATAATTAATGCAACACATAGATAGATATTTTGTATTATACATATAAAATACACAGAACACCCTGAATAAATATCTGCAGATCGTACAAATGTTTGTTCAAAGGCGGGAATCGAACCGGCAACCTGCTGCGTCGCAGACGAACCTTCGCCCGCTGCGCTACAGAGGTTTTCAAAATAATAAGGTCGGCATAAGTACTCCGACTACATCTCTTAACTCGTTAACTCAAAACTACCACGTTCTGAAATCCACAGTCCCCGAGCATTTGCTTTACAGAGTTTTATTTTATTTTATCTACTTGAATGGCGCATCAAGCTGATGACCCACCTGATGTTAAGCGGTAACCTCTGCCTTTAACAATGCATTACCAAATAGGTCACGTCCACCTAGGACGCACCCTATGTGGCATTGCACTGCGCCCGCCACCCTGAGACAAAGATGAAAGTCTCATCCACGACAATTACGCGTTATGCAAGGAAAACCGTGATCTTGAATGAAAGCACGGTTTTCTTTACACTTTAAATTTGAACTGTAAAAGTTTTCAATAAAACTATTTGATTTTAATGTTATTGCTTCTGGCTTAATACATTAGGTACCTTAAAAAAAACAGGCTACTGAGGCTGAGTACTGGGAATGTCCTACCAGGTAAACTTAGTGATAGTAAGACTTATTGGTTACCACGGATTTGTAACTAGATTATTTGTTGACAGGTTCAACAAGCTAGTGAAACAGCTGATGCAGCTACTGGTCTCGCTGCGGGACCGGCCGTGCGGCATGTTCCTCGCGCGGCTACTGATGAGACTCGACTACAATCGGTGGCTGAGCGGCGAGGCGCAGCTAACCCAGTCCGTAACTAATATGCTGCGATATTAGAGCCATCACAAGTGATGCTGTGGGGTTATGACTCGACTGGCAATCGTTATCTGAAGCCCTTCTTCTTCTTCATATATGGCTTCTGAGGAGTGGTCCAAACAATTTCGCCACAGTCAAGTGATATTAATTTGTAATATGTAATACAATTAAGTAGATAAGAGTCTCCGTCAAGTCATAAACATCTGAAGCCCAATTCACGTTATAAAAAATAGTCAAATTAAAGTTCGGTCTTGTTACGATCTATTGTCGATGTCACAAACGTCAAAAATGGTATTCTGCTCACCTGACTATATTTGCTAATTTAGAAGCAAAACGAAGTTTTATCATTTGTCGCTTACGTCAGCTACTTCCGAGCGGCAGAAATCTATACCTTATCTCTTCCCGGGTTCAAGTGAGTAATAGCGCTGTCACTTTCTTGCAGCTATTGTTTGCTTGATAGAATCCGCCCATTCGATATTTTAACATATCGTCTTAACTTAACCTATTTATTGTGTGATTATGATTCTGTGTAGACAGAAATTAACTATGATAAGGACTTTGTTTGAGACGAATTGAAGGGGGAGGGGGGGGGGGGGAGGTCGGTCCTTTGCCCTGCATGGGACACCACAACCTCATCATCATCATCAGCCTTTAGACGCCCACTGCTGGACGAGGCCATTTCCATAGAATGCTATGGGGGGGATTTGCCATAATCATCACTTGGTAGATTTGGTGATGGCAGATGGTGTAAGGCCCTGACCGAGTGGTGGCCGAGAGGGAGCACTAGAGGCCGTGGCAGACCATCAGCCAGGTGGGCGGATGATATAGAGGCCGTAGAGGGAATGACCTGGATGCGAATAGCACAGAACCGATCGGAGTGGCGTAATTTTTGGGGGTTGGCTCTAGAACTATTTTGTTAGCGTCGTATGTCATTCCATATGTGATACCTACCTACACTTAAAAGAGATATTTAGTTTCATTGACAAGGTACATACTAACGTACCTACCTATTAGATAATCATGTTACAGTAAGCGAGTAGTCGTCAACCCTTACGAGCTGCGTCACTCCGCGGCAGACAGCGACAGAGTTACGCGTTAGAGAGAGAGAGAGAGAGAGAGAGAGAGAGAGAGAGAGAAATGTTTAGGTAGATATCGCGATAGGCACTGAGCTAATGCGAGCTGTATTGCACTTTGTTGCGTCCCAAAAGGAGTCGCTATTTAAATACTAGGTAGGTTGCGTCGTAGATCGTGATCTATGAGGTAATGCACTGTTCATAGGCAGAGGTTACCGCTTAACATCAGGTGGGCCTCTTGCTTGATCCGTCAACGAAGTAGTATAAAAAATAAAAAACGTAAAGTGAGCCTTCTGTACTTGTACTATTATTTATTATGTGGTGGCGTTTGAGGGAGGAGGCTTATACCCAGGAGTGGGCTATTATTTGAGCTGCCAATGATGATGATGATGACCCCCTTGGCAGGTGGATTGGTGATCGCAGTAGGCTGCTGCCATGCCCTAGTGACCTAGTCTAATCCCGAAGTCACCTTTTACGACATCCACGGGAGGAGACGAAGGGGTCTATTCTTAGGATGGAAAAATTACACAAGATCATATAAAAGTATTGTTTTTTTTTGTATTTACATACATTGAAATATAACAATGAGCATATTTATTACATAGGTGCCATGTTACTGTAAAACTAGGATTATCCTTGAAATAGTTAGGGTTTTTTTTTGCATTGACAAGCAGTTTCAAATTCGTTCGAAAGGGACAAAACACGGTGTAACTATTCGAAGGATATTCCGCGTTTTTAATAGCACGGGTGTTGAAAATTACCCTTTAGGTTATAAAATATTGCATTTTGTATACTTACAAATAGACAACAGTAAAAAAATGTACAAACTATTTTTTCAGAAATAAACTTACTTTAAAAACAATAAGTATTTTTTATCTCCCTTCTTCTTAGCTTCGGTAATGGCTTCTGTGCATTATTTGCAACAATTTAGCCAATGTCAAGTGATTTATTTATTATAGTTTTATAGTCAAGTCGTCAAGAGTATCTGTCAAGTCCTAACCCAGTTTAAACGGTGGCAGAAAAACTGAGTTTTTACAGGAAAAAATCCACCATTTCGAAAAGACTCGCAATAGTCGCAATAAACTTAAATTTCACTACATCACACATGTGCCATTTATCCAAGTTACACCGGTTATAATGCCACTAAAATTACACGAAATAACTCGAAAAAACACATTAAAATGTAACAAAATAAAAATGACGACGTTTCTTTCAAAAATGGCAGATTTCAAACCCCTTTATCTCCCTTATTTACCTCTTGACTTTTTTATAATGACTGAATTTGATGGCTCAGGCTCAAAATGTCAAGGTCTCATAATGTAGGTTGCACTTTTTCTCAATATGACTACTTCGCAAAACGTCCACTTCGCAAAAGTTGGGCGTTTTAGTAGTAGTAGAGCTTTTTTGTGAAAGAGTTCGTCCGAGGAAGTACTACAACCATACCTATTTCTGCCGCAAAGCAGTAGTGCTCGCATTGCTGTGTTCCGGTTTGAAGGGTAAGTGTCGGTGAAATTACAGGCACATGAGACTTTTCATCTTTATGTCTCAGGGTGGCGGGCGCAGTGCAATACCACATAGGGCGCGTCCTAGGTGGACGTGACCTATGAGGTAATGCACTGTTCATAGGCAGAGGTTACCGCTTAACATCAGGTGGGCCATCAGCTTGCTCAGTCAATCTAGTAGTATAAAAATGTCCGTTATGTATCTGTGTCTTGTCCTTCAGTAATGTCATCTTCCTCGATCCCATGTTCCATATGGTTGTCGTTGAGCTGTGCTAGGAATGCCTTCGCGAGGATGCACTTAGTCTTGTAGCAGTCGCACGGCGTTGGGTGCTCGATACTGTCCGGGTCTACCATGTGGTACTCTATTTGGTAGCTGGAAACATTGTAACAAATATTAGTGCCTATAGAGGCACATGATGTGTTTTAGCAGTTTGTACACATACATACTGGTACTCTTTCGTTTCAATGGCTTTGTAAAGTGTGTTTTTTTTTTTTTTTTTACAGTTTTGGGAAAACTTACATCTAAACACAAATATAATGAAACAATGGGTAAGTGCTTAAAGGCTAATTACACGTATCCACGTATAGCAGAAAGAAAAACTAAAATTAAACAAAACAGTCCCTAAATGTAGACGGATTCCACAAAACAAATAAGTAGGTACATTAATAAGTACCCATTAATAACTATTGCTTTAAAAAATATAAGTCACTCGCCAAGCGTTTCATACGCTTAGCAGTAGTATTTAAAAAGTCAAGTTTATCACATTTATCTACCATTATATTAAAACATCTGCTTGCTCTGTTGGCAAACGCATTATTTCTATAATTGGTCCTAGCCACAGGTACGTATAGGAGTTGCGGCCTACGTAAGGAAGCAGTATTTGTACGCATACCAATCCGTTCCAACAGCTCCGGACAGTCCACACACAGAGCCATTAGCTATGTTCAATAGAAAGCATAAATCAACAGTCTCCCTACGTAAATTTAGGGGAAGAAAATGGAACTTACGGCATCTATCAGTATAATTGGATAAGAAAATCTTAGCTCTAAATTGATAAACGAAAGATAGCCAGTTCTGCCTTTGAATCTTAGTGCGCATCACATCTGCGGAACGTAATACGGCGCCGATCGTTCGGTTCAATACGCTCGCAGTGTTTTTCAAGTTCCCTATGACACATCAGCCGAAATTACGTCGCGTTCAGCGTAGCGCCGAACCTCCCTTCGAGTCTATGAAGAGATCAGTTATCTAGTACGCATAACACAAGCTCTGCTTAGCTTGGGGCTAGATAATGTTGTGTGAACTGTCCAGCATTATTTATTTTATTTATTAGTTTATTGAAAGTGCACTGATAAGGAGTAAGATTTACACGCATCAGCTCCGAGAGCTGCCTGTGCCGCAAATAAAGGCCAATTGAGGATCTGCCTACCCTTTCGGGGAAAAAGGCGTGTGTTTATGTACGTAAATAAATAAACAAGTCCCTTGTATAACTAAGATGATGTATGTATCATGTACTTACTGCCTTAAATTATCCTCATTCCTATACATAGTGAGGTCGAAAGCGATGGGTTGGTCTTCCTCAACTTCCGTGCCATAAGGCAGCACCAACACGCACTGTTTCCAATGTGTGGGGGGGTCGTGGGGGCTCGTGCTCAGCACCACCTGTGCACCGTCTCCAAGGGTGGAAGGGAACACGCACTTCCACCACACACAGAGCCCTTGGTAGTTACCGTCGCGGGAAGCAGCTGAAAATTTAAGGCATTTAATAATCATCAGAGCCATCACGCATTCACATTATTTCGTACTTCTGGATTGTGGGATCCTTACTTAAATTTGAAACTCAGCGTATTAAGGAAATTACAGCCAAAAACTACACTACTATACACTTTTAGTTTAATCCTATTTCTTCTCCTAATACTAATTAACCCCCGACGTAAAAACGAAGGGGTGTTATAAGTTTGACGTGTGTGTGTGTATGTATGTGTGTGTGTGTGTATATATGTGTGTGTGTATGTATGTGTGTGTGTATGTATGTGTGTGTGTGTATGTATGTGTGTGTGTGTGTGTGTGTGTATGTGTGTGTCTGTCGGTCCCATCGTAGCTACCGAACGGATGAACCGCTTTCGTTTTTTTGTTTGTTTGAAAGGTGTATTTGTCGGGATTGTTCTTAGCTTTGTTTGATCAAAATCTGATCATCCGTTTTCCGTTAAGGGTTTTTTAATTTTTATAAAATTAATTACTTGTATTATATTTATTCTGTGACAATACTAGCATTTTCTTTCCCGCGGCTGGGACCTAAGCATTGGTCCCGTCACGTAGGCCTAATCGAGCGGTCCCGAATCGGAGGCAGAGTTCGATTCGGGACCGCTCCATTAGGCCAACTTGCCGAAGCGATACGTCAATATACAGTGTGTCCCACGGACATGCTACATGGAGGATAAGTACCTACTTTAAATAGGTATTGAAATCTATGATAAGTTACAGTTGGTAACTTTTACATAATGGAGACTTTACTTTATTTATTTTTAAAGTCGGTAATACTGCATTCAAGGATATTCATAAAGTCACTTGCCTAAGACGGGATTCGAACTCAACTCCTGTTCCATCGATTTATAGGGAACATACAGTACTTACTAACATCAGTCAGCATAATCGAGCGGTCCGAAATCTGAGGTGCAGAATCCACTGACTGAGCTATTTATCTCAGCTTAAAGTACCAGTAAATGCGCATACTTACGTGTTACTGTTTTCAAAGTAAGCCTGTCCAAATCTTCATTTGTAACTGTTTTTAGGTCAAAAGAAGCAAGCTCCATCTCTGGTCCTATTAACTCCTCTCCCATTACAGTCTCTATCTCCGGTCGGTGGTTGCCCTTTGATATCAGTTTCTTAGCAAAGGGGGTCATTGAGACCCCATAGAAGTCATCCCACTGGTCAAATAGTGAAGGAACACTAAAATAAACAAATAAAAACATTTATATTTTCTATGTTATGCCACAGATAAAATAATACTAACTAGTACTAGTTCAGGGGTTGGTCAATATCCATACCATGCAACTCCGTTGTCGATGGCATTGTTTTTGCATGTAGCTTAGCTTTCTTAATATAAGTTTAGCATATAAACGGTTGTCTGGATGAGATCGCTGCCTGCGATAAGACCGCCGATTGTAGGACATTAACTTTAATTTTATCTTTAGTTTACCTGTAACTCATATTGTGTCCTCAATCAAGTTTTATATTATTATAATATTATTATAGTAATGCAGGCTTGTAAGTAGTAAGTAGGCCAGGCCAGGTCAAGAGTACCCTTAACCGACGAGCATGTATGAAGAATGTGATTAAAGTGAATGAAGCAAAAGAGGTGTGTCAGGATCGTAGCAAGTGGAAATCCGTGGTCTCTGCCTACCCCTGCGGGATGGTCTCTGCCTACCCCTCCGGGAAACAGGCGTGAGTTTATGTATGTATGTATGTTTGTAGTAATGCTTAATTATTTGAATAATTGTAATTGTGTATACCGCACCGCTCGCCATCGGCAGAGGATTCATCCGCACACCTTAGAGCCAGGGTGGTCCCATGGTTAGAATGGTTATCAGTTTGGAGCTATATGGCCTGTCCATTGCCACTTCAACTTGCTCTATGTCAGCAGAGTATTGGTGTTAGTACTCCGGTGGATACTGCTAAACATCCCCTGGTGTAATTCCTAGCTTTATGACATCCATGGGAGGAGGGGACTATTCGTAGGCCGGGCAGACCATGCCAAACGAACTTATGTAAGTATGCATGCATGCAGTGTTGGTTTAGTGCAAATAACTTACGTCTTAACGCATCAAAAACAAAATGTATTAAATTTACCCTTTGTCAACCTTCTAACAACGCAAATGTTGTTATAGATAATGAGGAGCTGGAATTAGTAGCAGAAACTGTGTTCTTAGGGATAACTGTGGACTCTAAGCTTCAGTGGGGACCACACATTGGCAATCTTTCAAACAAACTTAGTTCTGCAGCTTTCGCAGTGCGCAAGATACGTCAACTGACAGATATTGCCACTGCACGTCTTGTCTACTTTAGCTACTTCCATAGCGTCATGTCGTATGGCATACTGCTTTGGGGAGGAGCAGCTGACGCAGAAGCAGTTTTTATACTTCAAAAAAGAGCTATCAGGGCTATTTACGGGCTTGGCTCGCGAGTTTCCCTAAGAGAACTATTTAAAACAATTAATATATTAACAATGCCATCCTTGTATATTTATATGAATATAATGCATGTTAGGAAAAATTTAGGTCATTTGGACAAAGTTGGAGACAGGCATACACACAATACTAGAAACAGGAATAAGATTGCAAGTCATACAACTAGATTGGCTAGAGTTCGTAAGTCGTTCATAGGACAAAGCTCTAAGTTCTTTAATAAACTACCTGACCATATTGTTAATTTGTCTGAGAATAAATTTAAGAAAATTGTGAAGACTGTTTTATTAAAAAAGGCTTACTACAAAGTAAAATATTACATAGATGACAAAAGAGCCTGGGACTGTACTAATATTTATTCTGTGCCTGGGAGCTCAGCACATGATTCTTAAGACTGCTATATTTTTTATTGTTCAACCTACTTGTGGTTTGTGTACCTAACCTAGGTGGGTACTGTATTTTATTTTGTAACTACCATTGTGTCTATTTTCTATTTGTTATAAAATTAACTTCTTGACATTGTAAAAATGTGCATTTACCTTTTATTTGTAAATCACTTACTTACGAGAAATAAATGATTGATTGATTGATTGATCTTATGTAATGTGTATTAGTAGTAGTAGAGCTTTTTTGTGAAAGAGTTGGTCCGGGGAAGTACTACCGCCATACCTATTTCTACCGCAAAGCAGCAGTGTTCGCATTGCTGTGTTCCGGTTTGAAGGGTATGGGTGCCAGTGAAATTACAGGCACATGAGACTAATCATCTTTTTGTCTCAGGGTGGCGGGCGCAGTGCAATGCCACATAGGGTGCGTTCTAGGTGGACGTGACCTATGTGATAATGCACTGTTCATTGGCAGAGGGTACCGCTTAATATCAGGTGGGCAATCTCCTTGAGTCATCAACCCAAGCAAAAAAAAAAGGTGTAGTTTTTATTATTCCTTACCTGCACGGTGCAACATACATAAAAGCATGTTCAGGAAACATTTTTCCATCTTTCTTCAGAAAAGTATCTCTTGCCCAGATCACAGAATCGAGCATACCCTCGTGTAATAGGTAAAATCCCATCCATTCTGATATAATGACATCCACTTTGATGTTGTCAGGTAAAGTGACATCTTCTACTCGGCAGTGTAACACCTGCCAAATGAAATACAATTGTCTTTAATGGTAGGTAGTTCAACTAGATACTTTAGCTTGTTTTTTTTTTTTCACACCGTCCTCTTTTCATACACCGGAATAACCTTCGTGCAAAAGCTGAACTTGTTTTAAAACGTGACATTGGCGAAATTGTGGTCTATTCCGCAAGGGCCACTTGTTCAAGAACTGGACTATTTTTTCACTTCTTTTGTACTATAGGTTGTCTGGAAGAAATCGCTTCTAAGCGATAAGACCGCACATTGTATTTTTAATTGTATAGTTAAGTTTTGTTTATTTTTTTCGTATTTTTATTTATTAAGGTGTACAATAAAGTATTTTCTTTATATCTATCTATCTAAATACAAGACTCAAAAATTGCAAAAAGGCACACTGAGCTCAGAGATATCCTATAATGAAAGCACTTTAAGAGAAAGTTTAGAACGAACCACGAACGAACGAACGAATCTGTACCATAATCATCATTTCAACAGCATTTCTTAGTAATCATTTCAACACTCTGAAATAGACACATCAGCGAAAGCTGCTTGCCTATAATTTTAAATTAAAAAATAATAATAAAACTGTAACTGGGAAGAATCTGTACACTCCAGGTCAATCCAGGTCATAATCGAATTCCTGTGTACCAAACTTCATCAAAATCGGTTCAGCAGCTTCAGTATCATTGAGCAACAAATATCTAAGCATCCAAACTTTGACATTTATAATATTACTGGGATAGCCTAAGCACAGACAACATAATACTATGCCAAGCAGACATTGCCAACAGCGAAAACCTAATTCAAAACCATTCAGTGGTGTCCGACACAAACTGTTTGCAGCCATACAGTATTGTTTTCTATTGCATTTTTCTTACCTCAATAACATCTTCCATATTGTTCTCCTTTACAATATCTTGAGCTAAAAGATATATAGAGCTTCCATCAACAGCATAGACTTTCTTGGCGCCAGCTTTCGCACAGAATAACGACAGGATGCCCGTTCCACAGCCGACGTCCATCACAACTTTATCCTTAAAGTACTCTTTTTGGCTCATAACAGCATTATGATATGCCCCTGTTCTTATCTGATCATTGAGCATCAATTTATGGACCTGCAAAAGTTTATTTATTAAAATGCACAGTTCTGGACAGTTCACACAACATTACCTAGTCCCACGCTAAGCAGAGCTTGTGTTATGGGTACTAGATAACTGATATACTTAATACATTACATAGATAGATATTTTTAGGGTTCCGTACCAAGAGGGTAAAACGGGACCCTATTACGAAGACTCCGCTGTCCGTCCATCTGTCACCAGGCTGTATCTCATGAACTTTGATAGTTAGACATACATTACATAGATAGATATTTTATATTATACATAAAAAATACCAAGAACACCCTGACCAAATATCTGCACATCGTACAAATATTTGTTCCGAGGCGGAAATCTAACCCTCAAGCTCCTGCGTCGCAGGCGAACCTTCGCCCGCCACGCCACAGAGGTTGCATTATACAAAGCATGCAGCTTTTAAAATTTAAACAGTATACTAACAACACTCAGTACAGGACCTAGTAAAACTAACTGTTCTAGCAAGCTTTGAGTTAGTTTTACTGCTGTCGTAACTGTCAAGAGTCAAAAATTTCAATCTATCTATCTAATTAGACTGTGTGCACCCACTGTAGGGTATAGGCCTCCTCTCTAATACACCACTGTCTCCAGTCCTGTGCTGTTCTCATCCATTCTTGCGACCATCGGGCGGGTGGTCTGCCTCTTGGTTGCTTGGTCAAAAGTTTGCACAGATGTCAGTGTAAGATTTGTAAGTGGGGGTGAGCTACACAGTCAGACCGCTGTGAGGTGTATTGTGAATTGCATACATATGTACTTATCATGACAATATAGTATTATAGTGACAGCGAGCAGATCTGATGGTGAGATGTAATGTGGACAGCAGAAGACCACGATGGGTGAAATAGGCCAGCAGGCGGCTGAAATGCGAGTGGTGTGGGTTTCCAGCTTCAGGGCATTAGTTTACATGATATTGGGTGCATTCTAATTGGCTCTCAGTCAGATATGTATATCTATTTTAATGTAGTGAATTTAATAAATACGTACATCTAGACTGGAATAATCAGTAAAGTATGCAGATGTCTTCAGTTCTGCATTTTTTGAATCAGTGATCATATCTGTATCCATTTTAATGCAGCAACTTTAGGTAATGTAATCTAACCAAACAAACAGTATGATTTTTGATTATTTATTTTCATCACAATAGCAAAGTACACACACAATATACGTCGTGTCAGCCGTAAGTTTTATTGTTGTAGAAATATAACAACTTTAGTTAGGGGAAATATTCACCGAAAATTACAATACAAACAAAAATAACAGCGACACGGCAATCACATGTGCAAAACAAAACAAACGAACGAACGTAGAAGAGTATTGTGATAGTATTGTAATGGTATATGGTATATAGTAATGGTGATAGTATGATATATAGTACACTGTTTCTGTTAGTCTGTGGTGGTGATTATTTTTTCTATGGTTTATTAGTCTGTGGTGTATGGATAGTGTGGTGTGGTATGTTTTTGTAATTTTGTATGGAGAAGGAGATCTAATTGTGCGAATTATGCTCTGCTGTTGGTTGAAAAGAAGCTAGTGCAAATAATTCACCTGTAGAAAACTATCAAAAATGGCCAACGAAGGGGACATGTCCCTGTTCAATGATGTTCTGGAGCCGTTCCGAAGGGTTATTAACACTGACCCGCCAAAAGACAAGTTTTCGGCGTCTTCGAAACTGAATTTCTCTGATAGTAACCAATCCCTGAAAGAAGGTACCCACTGTTTTTAATGATTCGTATCGCCAGTAAAAGTGCATATAATCTTGTGTATTTTATTTACATAAATGTCGTTTGTAGGTTTGGGTAACTTTATGTCTGGGTGTAAGCGGAAGTCTAGTATTGGCAGTGATGGTACTCCGGATAAACGAATGCGGCGGGACTCTGAGAGCTCCAACAAGTCGAACGCGCCGCCTGCTTCCCCATGGGAAGCTAGAAGACTGAAGATAGATTTGATTGGAGCCAAAGCCCAGGTATTTAACGCTTCTTACAGCATTGAATTAAGGCTCTAACTAAAGAGTAAGGAAGGCTGGGTTGTAGATAACGGGGCACTAAAAAAAAATTAATTTAAAAAATAAACCTTTTTCCTCAGTGCCCCCTTGTCGACACTGACCAGCTCTACTACTCTACTACTCTAAGTTGCCTATCTACAGAGATGCAATGTGCAACAGACTCTAGACCGATGGACACAAATTAATTCATAGAATAACTTAATTATAGGGTTTGTAATTGAGAAAGGACTAGACAGGGTATGTCCAGGAGCTTCCTGACTCGCTTTCTAACTTGTTATACACTTGGTTCAGAGCAGCATCCGCCTTTGTCACTAAATACACTTCTCTCATCACTCATCTCTCTTGTGTGTGACCAATGTGGATACACTTCTCTCATCACTCATCTCTCTTGTGTGTGACCAATGTGGCGTAAATATTTATGTTGCACCCTCAGATAAACAAAAGTTAAGATGGAGCACCACATACAATACAATTGAAGCCAAAAACTATGCTTAATAACAAAAAAAACTAATAGTACTACGAGTAAATACACGCATTCACACAGCCAATGCATTAAAACTATGCTCAATCAATAGTTAGTAAAAAAAAAAAAGAAGTAATATGCAGTTAGTAAATAAATAAAATCAATAGTTAGTCTTTGTCGGTGTGTGTGTGCATGTGTCACATCCACATGGGCATGAAAAACTGGCCTCAGTTCTAGAGCGCATGTTCGGTCTTAATCTGGACTGACTGATGTAGGGCTAGCACAGGAAGAGAATGTACAGGAAACCCCACAGTGGGATGTCAGATTACAGGCGTTAAACAAAGTTACATTCTATTAGAGACTGGTGGAATGCCCGCGACTTCATCCGCGTGTACTTTTCAATACAAATTTAAGCAAAAATGTTAGGGGTTGAATTTCTGAAATTCCTGTCTTAGTTTACACCTAGACCACAAAAGGAACGGTCTTTCCAGATTTCAGGTCTCTAGTAAATATAGTTTAGGCTGTGCATTGATAGTCAGTCAGTCACGCAACTATTTTATACAAGCAGCGCCCCGCGGTTTCACCTGCGTGTAAGTCTCGATCCCGTGGGAATATGGGGATAAAAATGTGAATATGTGTTATTCCGGGAGTTATACCTAGAGGTATATCCATTCCAAATTTAATCCAAATCCATCCAGTAGTTTTTACGTGAAAGAGTAACAAACATCCATCCATCCAACCATCCATCCATACTTACAAACTTTCCAAAATTCAGGTCTCTAGTAAATATAGTTTAGGCTGTGCATTGATAGTCAGTCAGTCACGCAACTATTTTATACAAGCAGCGCCTCGCGGTTTCACCTGCGTGTAATTCTCGATCCCGTGGGAATATGGGGATAAAAATGTGCCTATGTTTTATTCCGGGAGTCTAGGTATCTCCTTTCCAAATTTAATCCAAATCCATCCAGTAGTTTTTCCGTGAAAGAGTAACAAACATCCATCCGTACAAACTTTCGCGTTTATAATATTAGTAGGATTAGTAGGATAGGATAGTATATATTGATGGTGCTAGTACAAAAGTCCAACAAGGCTAGAGTGAATAGGTGCCTTCTAGACCTTTGTGCTCCATCTTCGGCCACATCGTCACTTTCCAACAGGTGAGATCGTGGTCACACAAAGGTCTATCAAAGTTAAAAAAAAAAGAAAAAAAAAGATCAACATAAGCTATTGAAATGTCATATTGTGGTCTATTGTATAATACATGTTCCGATACTTATAATAGATTAAGCTGTAGAAATAGAATCACTTCGAAGCAAATGCAGAGGCAGGTCTAAACATCTCTTGGAACTGTCTTATATTTATTAATAGTTCCTATATTTTTGACTGAACAAAGAAAAGAAAAATGTTTGGCGCATATTTTTTTAATGTATGACCCAATATGCATACATTTGTACAGAGTAGTCAGTTTTTTTTATTGAATACGGTAAATCTCGTTATAATTGGTCCTATTGTTTTTTTTTGTCTCTTATTTATGAAGATTATTCATCATCAGATCACAAAGCTGGAAGCGCGAGTGAATCACCAGCACACAATTCGCAAGGAAATGCAGATTCTATTTGAAGAGGAGAAGGCATCTCTGCTGGAACAGCACAAGCGAGATGAGAGAGCTCTGGTGGATATGGAGGACCGACTGGCAGTTATTAGACGGAGAGAGCTTGAGCTCAAAGAAGAATATAATGAGGTAGAGTTGGGTAGCACGCACTTTATTCACGAGGATCGTGCGAGGCCTTCACAAGTGTGTCAGCACACTGTGCTAACACAATTGAGGCAAGAGACCGAGAGGCTTGTGAGTTGACATTGACACGTGTGTGGTGTGTTCTGTGCGACAAACTGGCTCGCCTCGCGCGCACACACACATGAAATTAGACGTTATAATGTATAGATTAAAGACCTTACACATGACAGCTCAGTGATTGAGTTTGCCTGCACAAGGTGCTAGCACCATTAGAATACTCAGTGATTGAGTTTGCCTGCACAAGGTGCTAGCACCATTAGAATAATTGAGCGAGGGCCTCTTTTGAGCTAGTGTTTTAGCACAATCGTGCTAGCACACGTGCGTAGGATTCACTACTACAATGAGGTATTTTACTGACTTGGAAGTTAATTTACTGTGTCACTAATTATTTCTTGGTCTGCATTACGACTTACCAGGTTGGGGTATAAATGACCCTGAAAAGAGCCTCATGATCTATTATGAAAGAACCAGTGTTGTGAATGGGTACAGTGTGCCTTGAAGAAGCTCCTCTCATACATATCTTTGATTTTATAGATATACAACTTGCTGGTTTTTCTTTAAATGTTTTCATTAACCATTTGAGAGATTTGGTGTTAGCATATTGCATTGTCACACTACAGGTCTAGCGCTTAACTGAGGCAGTCCCTGAGGTATGGGAGCGATACGGGAGGGGTGTTTTCGTTACGTCGTTCGTACATTATGTCACATGTCATCTGATAATTTGAGAGACGAAAACATAACCATACACAGAATATTGTTGATCTCCATGGCGCAGTCGGTGAGAAACCGGCTGAGACGCGAGAAATGTGGGTTCGGTTCCTAAAGCAATTTTCTAACAGTAGTAAATTAATTTTATAAGACGATTCAAAATTATCCTTGTGATTTCAATGTCAAAAATACTTTTGACACGTCTTTTTCCCCGAAAGGGTTGGCAGAGCCTCATTGGATTGGTCAAGTTTGGCTTCTTGACCAGTCCAGACGCAGTCAAACGTTCAAACGTTTGAGCATTGGTAAAATACTTTCAGACATAGTATGAGTGATCTGAGGTCTGTCGGGAGTGTTCTGGGTTTGTGAATTTGAAACTCTGGCTCAAGCTGGTATATGGACTGTATATTGGTTCACTTAGTTCTATTCACAAGTTCTTATTTAGGTAGAATGTTACAAAATTAGACTGGTCGAAAACATTACAATTTATTAAAAATGCTCAAATATATATTACCCACCCGTGTTCCGCGCCTAGCTGCAGCTCGGGCAAGCACAAATTTTACAATGCGCTATGCTCGCTTGGCGTTCTTATTTTCTATTTTATTAAAATTAACTATTTCCTATGTGAGGGCTCGTCGTCCGTGACACATAGTGTGACTGGGGCCTGGTCTTTTTTTTTCTTAACCTATATTGTCCCACTGCTGGGCAAAAGGCTCCTCCAAATTCCTCCACTTGTCCCTGTCCCTGTCCCTGGCATTCTCCCACCACTCCTTTTCAAAACCAACAAGATCGTCCCGCCAACGCTTTCTCGGCCGAAGGTATTTCTATATATTATATTATTTTCAGGCTACTAGAATGCTTAAGGAAAGCAAAACAACTTGGGACAAAGATAAGGCGGAGCTACAGAAGCAGATAGCAGACTTGAAAGACAAGTTGCTTGAAGCCAATGTTAGCAGCAAAGATCAGCTCTCAGAGATGAAGAAGGATATGGATGAATTACTACAGGTGTGTAACAATACCGAGCAGAGGGTATTACAGGGTTGTCTAGACAACCTAAGTGGCGCGGCTGGCGATGTTTCGCATGCGACGCAGGAGGTTGCTGGTTCGATTCCCGCCTCGGAACAAATATTTGTGCGTTCTGCAGATATTTGTTCAGGGTGTTCTGGGTGTTTTCTATGCATAATAAAAAATATCTATCTATGTAATGTATTATATTAAGTGTATCAGTTATCTAGTACCCATAACACAAGCTCTGGCTTAGCTTGGGGCAAGATAATGTTGTGTGAACTTGTTCAGCATTATTTATTTTATTTTTATTTTGTCTAGTTTTGCAAGCGGTATCCTGACTATTGAGTTGCGAGGCGATATTTGTTTTATGTATGGTTTTACTGAGTTTCTCAACGAGTCCGTTAGATGCGCTTATAATATTTTACATACAAAAATTTCATTTCGACTCGCAATTTTCGTTCCTCTGAGTAGTTTCAAATTACAAACCTGTACTAAGCCCTCAGTGATTTCATTCAACAAATTCGTTGGTATCCCCAATTTTTTTCTGCTATGTCTATATTGTAGATAGATTAACTCTTTATTGTACACAAATAACACACAGAAATACAAAACATAACTTAATAACAAAAAATAACAGAAATGAACAATGGGCGGTCTTATCGCTTATAGCGATATGGTAATATGGTTATGGAGAAAGAAGGAGAAACTATGATTGACTTCACAACTGTATACTATTTATTTATTTTATTTATTGATTTATTTATAATACACAGGCAGCTCTCAGAGCTGACGCGTGTATATCTTAGTCCTTATCAGTGCATTTTAAATGTTTGTCAAGTCTATTTTTCAAATAATTCACTGAGGGGGCACTTATCACTGAGTCTGGTAGCTGGTTCCAAGTGCGCACGACACGCACTTGGCCAGTTATTTTATTTTAAGTTCTCTTAATGTGGTGCACAATAAGTGTGCCCGCCTTACCGCTATAAAGCGATCTTTTACAGACAAACCTTTGGATGGAGAGGAGCCTACCTACCTAATCTGTCTCTATCTACCTATCTGTCTCTTTCTACCTATCTATTTCTGTTCCAGGCACTAGAAGCTGCCCAATCTGAAGCTGATATGCTCAAGAAAGAAGTGTCTAAGCAAACAGAGAAGGCGGACCAGTGCGTCTCACTGAGAAACCAACTGGAGAAGCAGACGTTTGAGCTCCAGCAGGCCACCAGTAAGCTGAGGGAGATGGAGTATGAACGGGACTCTTACAAGGACTGGCAGACTCAGGCTAAGGTTACCATCACTTCTCCTCTATTCAAACAGATTGATATAAATCAGTGCCCTATCGGGCCACGCTCGCCGGCAACCGAGAGCCGACACCTGCACGCCAATAACCAATAGCCTATGTAAAGGTAGAGGATTTAAACAAACTAAAATCATTATTTAAAAAAGAAAATATCCCCCTCTCTCTCTCTCTCCCTTCCCCTACGTTCTTACCCCCCTCTCCGCAAAACTCTGCGGTGGTGTTTCATATCTATAGTTTACCCACAAAGTTTTAAATAACATTTAAAACATGCATGTTACAGACTGCACAAAAACGGTTAACCAACATGGCGGAGCTAGAGAAGGAAGTCGCCCGACTGCGCGCCACCGAGCGATCTCTCCGAGACGGCATCAGTAGCAAGCTGCTATTAGAGGAGCAGGTTCACATGCTCACGTCCCGGGTGGAGGCTCTGCAGCCGGTACAGCAGGAGCTACACGAGGCTAAGGTACCTTCAATGTACATGTCACCGAGCGATCTGTCCGAGACGGCATCAGTAGCAAGCTGCTATTAGAGGAGCAAGTTCACATGCTCGCGTCCCGGGTGGAGGCTCTGCAGCCAGTATAGCAGGAGCTACACGAGGCTAAGGTACCTTTAGTCATTTGACCAAATCAAATGTGCTGCCAAGCCACTCAATGCGTTGTGCCAAATAATTTAATTTATTAATTTAATTTAATATTTGTAATTTTAGAAATACTATAACAATTCTTTACTAACATAATATGGTGTAAAAAACAGAAATAAATGACATAATAAATAAATAAATAAATTTGCAGGTAAAAGTAGCATCGCTAGAGTCGTGCGTACAGGAGTGGCAGCAAGCTGCGCGCTCGCACGGCGTGGAGAACGCGCGCGCTCTGTCGAACGCACTGGACGCCGCTCTCAACTCGCAACTCAGCGCAACTGCAGAGAACTCTCAAGCACAATCACAGCTCAGCGAGGTCACTGAGGTAACTACACAAGTAGCATCGCTAGAGTCGAGCGTACAGGAGTGGCAGCAAGCTGCGCGCTCTGTCGAACGCGCAAGCACAATCACAGCTCAGCGAGGTCACTGAGGTAACTACAGAAGTTGAATAAACTACCGAAGACCAGGCCTCGTGGCTACACTACATTTGCGCTACATTGCGCCGCGTGTTTTATCTTCTTTTCAAGAATATAAATATTTCAAGTATACAGCGCAATGTACTGCAAGTATCCGAAAGCGATTAGTAGTTTGATAGCCAATAAGGAGGCAGGCAGGCTGAAGGCATGATGGATCGATGACATACATAACGAAGCTGACTGCCAGTGTAGTCTTAAGACTGCATTTCAACCAGAGATGAGCGAAGATGCGTAGCGAGGGATGTGTTTGTTAAGAATCAATAGAATCACTTCATTTACCTAGCCTCGCTCAGCGCAGCTCTGGTGGAAACGTCTTAGCAGAGCGAGGTTTGTATACGTACAAAACAAGCGAGGGATGTGTGCGAGGGATGTGTTCGATAGATGTGCGCGAGAGGTGTGTGCAAAGGATGGACGCGAGCGAGAAACTATTCGCTCGCATCTGAAAAGATCGCGCACTTCTATTTATTGTCAATACAGATTTAGACTCTAATTAGTCTTTATTTTAACACATGCGAAAGTAGACAAGTAATAAATATTGTAAAAATTTAAAAAAACCCCAACGCAATGAAACGGCTGAACTGATTTTGATCAAACAAAGCTAAGAACACTCCCGACAAATACACCTTTCAAACAAAACAAAAAAAACTAAATCGGTTCATCCGTTCGGGAGCTACGACGGGACAGACAGACAGACACACACACACACACACACACACACACACACACACACACACACACACACCCACACACACATACACCCCCCCCACACACACACACACATACACACGCACGCACACACATACACACGCACACACACACACACACACAGACACACGCACACACACACACATACAGACACTTCAAACTTATAACACCCCTTCGTTTTTCGTGGGGGGGGGGTTAAAAACCGAGCCGGGTGGGATAGTTTCAAAGTCGTAGTGTCCTTGTGTCGCAAGTTGCCAACGCTAAATAATACAGAAACAGATACACTACGACTTCGGAGCCTCTCGCTCGGCTCGTTTTTATTGATAAACTGCGATGTCCTATGTTCGTGGTTTTAGGCAGAAGTCATTTTACACCTTAATAGGTCAATCTCACGTTTAAAATTTTTTTACAGGAGCTTTCCACTCTGAAGTATGAACGCGACAGGGCTACAAGGAAAGTGACCGACATCCAAGCAGTTCGCAAGAATCAGGACAATCTTATACATCGACTGCAGAAACGGCTGTTGCTAGTCACTAGAGAGAGAGACAGTTATCGGTATGTATGTGTATACTTAAATGTGGTGGACCGACCTGCTTTTCTTTACAAAGTTAACACGGAGTTTTGTATGAAAACATTTCACACAACATTATCTAGCCCCAAGCAAAGCAGAGCTTGTGTTATGGGGACTAGACAACTGATATACTTAATACAATATATTATTATGCATAGAAAGATATTTTTTTATTATATATAGAAAATACCCTGAACACCCTGAACAAATATCTGCGGATCGCACAAATATTTGTTCCGAGGCGGGAGTCGAACCCGCAACCTTCTGCGTCGCAGGCGAACGTTCGCCCGCCGCGCCACAGAGGTCGTCAAAAATCCGTGTAGTGTAGACCACACGCCGTGTAGTTGCTTGTTACATTTGCAGACTCAAGGTTCATACTGGGTGAAAGCGTAAGCCGAGTCGTGGGAAGCAATGGCGGCGATGAGCTCACCGATTGTCACGTCTATATTCCATAATAGTTCCATAAAAAAATCTGTGTCAGTTGCTTCTGTGACCACAGAAGATTTCAAGTCAAATATGAAGAAGACCTCTCGGACCTGCACTACATCAACGCTTCAGTCCCACAAGGATCGGTGCTTGGCCCGGTTCTGTACTCTATATATACGGCAGATCTGCCTGAAACAGAAGACGTTGTAACAGCAACATATGCAGACGACACGGCATGCCTGGCAAGTGACAAGGACCCAAGTATGGCTTCACTGAAACTACAGAAACAGGTCAATAAAATAGATGTGTGGCTACAAAAATGGAGAATTAAGCCTAGCATAACTAAATCCACACATGTAACATATACGCTCCGAAAAGGCGACTGCCCATCTATATATATGGATAATGAACCGCTAGCAAGGCATAACACTGTAAAATATCTGGGACTACACCTAGATAGAAGACTGACTTGGGCCAACCATGTTAAAGCTAAAAAAACAGAAGCCACCATACAATACAAGGGACTATATTGGCTGCTAGGCCGTCAATCTCAGCTTTCTCTTAGCAATAAACTGCTTGTCTACAAGGCAATCATAAAGCCGATCTGGACCTACGGAATAGAACTTTGGGGTTCAGCTAGCAACTCCAATATCGAAATCCTCCAAAGATTTCAAAACATTGCCCTTAGAACTGTCTCAAGCGCACACTGGTTTGTGAGGAACACAGAAATACATGAATACCTGGAAATGCCGACTGTCAAGGAGGAAGTTAGCAAATACTGCATAAAATACAAGGAAAGACTTGAAAACCACTCAAACGAACTTGCTAAGAACCTGTTAAACACACAAGAAAATGTAAAACGCCTAAAGAGATGGCAAATACTTGACCTAGACCAGAGAACCTAACCAGTTCGTTAAATTAAATGGTGTTATTCATTGGAATCACACCCAAACCACGTCAACCCAGAAAACATCTGATTATGGCTAAACAGCCGATTGCAGATAAAAAGGAACATAAAAAAAAAAAAAAAAAAAAAAAGTTGCTTCTTAAAAACCCTCATATAGTTTGCACGTATAGGTGTATTTTTCCAGCTTTACTGTAGACAACACGAGGTAAAAAGGCAAGCCCCAAGTTAAATCACAGTTTCCTGTCATTTTCAATCTATAACTTAACTTGGTGACAGCTATTTAGCCCGTAAACATTTCCATAGAGGCGAGAGGCGGTGTTCTAAATCTCACAAGTATCTTATAGGATCCCAAGCTGAGAACTGGTCGACCGGAGTAGTATTTCAAATCAATCAAGTCAATCATTGTTACACAATTTGCACGTTGGTTTGGGAACAGCGGATAGCTACCGAATATCATGGCTGCTGTGACGACAGCAGCATTCTAAGGCGAGGCTGAAAAACAGCGTGGCTGAGCCCTCGACCTTTTCTCTTACACTAGCCTAAATATTATTTCTATACTTATAACCTCTGTTTGAAATGATAGTGTAACCAATGCCCTTTTTTTATTTAGTTTTCTAACCACTCTCACACTACAAGTAAGCTAACGGTACAGTTTCGCTCGTATTTGCCATAGGTTTTGTTATGCCTTACAGACAACAACTAGATTGCTACGAGAAGGAGCTGACAGTGACGGGGCTGACCGGAGAGGGCGCAGCCGGCGGCGCGCTGCTGGCGACTCGCGTCCAACAGCTGGAGAAGTCACTGCAGCAGTACAGAGACTTGCTCGCCGCACAAGACACGCAGGCCGACACTAAAGGTAACAGAAGACTGCTACGAGAGGGAGCTGACAGTGACGGGGCTGACCGGAGAGGGCGCGCTACTGGCGACTCGCGTCCAACAGCTGGAGAAGTCACTGCAGCAGTACAGAGACTTGCTCGCCGCACAAGACACGCAGGCCGACACTAAAGGTAACAGAAGACTGCTACGAGAGGGAGCTGACAGTGACGGGGCTGACCGGAGAGGGCGCGCTACTGGCGACTCGCGTCCAACAGCTGGAGAAGTCACTGCAGCAGTACCGAGACCTGCTCGCCGCACAGGACACGCAGGCCGACACTAAAGGTAACATCAGATTGCTACGAGAGGGAGCTGACAGTGACGGGGCTGACGGGAGAGGGCGCGCTACTGGCGACTCACGTCCAACAACTGAAGAAGTCACTGCAGCAGTACCGAGACCTGCTCGCCGCACAAGACACGCAGGCCGACACTAAAGGTAACAGCAGGTTGCTACGAGAGGGAGCTGACAGTGACGGGGCTGACCGGGGCTGCGTATCTTTCTAGCTGATAAGCTAGTCCAGTACATTGTCACTAGGTGGCGCTGATCTAGCACTATATAAGAGAATGTGGAGATAGTTTAAACCCTCTTTTGACTGACACCGTTATACAACTGCACACTATTACTTTACTGTTGTAGCTGTGCAAATTGATTAACTGCACCAATATTACAGCTCTAGAAACCCTACGCGCGGAGGTGAGCAAGTGGCGCGACGAGGCGGAAAGCGCGCGGCGCGACGCCCTCAAGCTGCGCGCGCAGAGGGACACGCTGCAAGCGCACATCGGGAAGATCGGCGCCGCGGCGCAGACCAAGGTTTGTGTAAAATTGGGAGCCAGAGGAAACAGCAAGCTTTGTAATAAAAGAATATAATTAAATAGCGGAGCGTCACAAGTGACCGCAATATCGTAAAAAGAGGCCGCCACAGTGCGGAGCTTAGCTTATATAGATACAGAACAGCGCCACACCACGACGATAATCGGTACCATTTGCTTGTGTAGTTAGGTGGACATGGATTTGTCTTCGTGGTTTGATTGTTGATGCATAGATGGCGCTGCAGTCAACAGTATGTATAGGTAGGCAGGGGGGGGGGGGGGGGGACCACGCGTGCGGAGCCACGAGCAAAAGGCTAGAGTTTACAAATATGGTAGCACTTTCAAGATAAAATAAATTACTTTTTTTTATTTCATACACAATATCTTAAAAAGTAAAATTAAGATTATTATTGATACCTCCTGAGGTGTTTACGCTAAACTACAACATAAGCCGCTTCAAAAAAGATTAGGCGGGCAGTAAGTCAGTATGACGAGCCATTACATCAAAAAAAAAATGTACCTAATAAACCTCCAAAGGTTTGAAATAGGTACTCACAAATACTCACAATCGTCAAAAGGTAGGCACAAATTACACAGTCATCTTAATTAAATGGTGTTATTCATTGGAATCGCGCCCAAACCAAGCGTCTCTACGGATATTACTATGTTACATTAAGTTACAGAAATAAATATTATCTTATCTTATCTTAACCCAGAAAACATCTGATTATGGCTAAACAGCAGATTGCAGATAAAAAGGAACACTAAAAAAAACTTAATAAATAAAAAAGGGCAGTGGTGTGTCCAGCCTCAAAATAGACCCCTCCGTCTCCTCCGATGGATGTTGTAAAAGTAGAATAAGGGATTAACACAAGGGAAAGTACTTTTAAGATAAATAAAAAATAAGACTACTTAATAGGTTTTAAGAGTAATGAACTGTGGTGTGTCCAGCCTAAGAATAGAACCCTCCGTCTCCTCCGATGGATGTTGTAAAAGTAGAATAAGGGATTAACACAAGGGAAAGTACTTTTAAGATAAATAAAAAATAAGACTACTTAATAGGTTTTAAGAGTAATGAACTGTGGTGTTTCCGGCCTAAGAATACACCCCTCCGTCTCCTCCGATGGATGTTGTAAAAGCTGACTAAGTGATTAACAAGGGAATGTTAGGAATATTGTTGCATGACATAATTAAATAGTGAGGAATACAATTTTAGACTGGAATATCTCTAGCCCTTAAAGATTAACATAACATCTAAAAGTCACATACATAGACGTAGAGCTTTTTTGTTAAAGAGTTCGTCCGGGGAAGTACTACCACCATACCTATTTCTGCCGCAAAGCAGTAGTGCTCGCATTGCTGTGTTCCGGTTTGAAGGGTAAGGGTGCCGGTGAAATTACAGGCACATGAGACTTTTCATCTTATGTCTCATGGTGGCGGGCGCAGTGCAATGCCACATAGGGCGCGTCCTAGGTGGACGTGACCTATGAGGTAATGCACTGTTCATAGGCAGAGATTACCGCTTAACATCAGGTGGGCCCATCTGCTTGTTCCGTCATTCAAGTAGAATTACAAAAAAAAACTGATATAGTCCTGATCCCCTGTGGCGTTGGTATCAGGTACAACGAGTACCATGGTATAACACACAGACCCGAAACAAATTAATTAAAAAATAAACAAATAAATAACGCTGGACTGTTCACACAACTTTACCTAGCCCCAAGCTAAGCAGAGCTTGTGTTATGGGTACTAGATAGCTGATATACTTAATACAATACATTACATATATATATTTTTGATTATACATAGATAATACCCAGAACGCCCTGCAAACATCACAGATCATACAAATATTTGTTCCGAGGCGGGAATCGAACTTGCAACCTCCTGCGTCGCAGGCGAACCTTCGCCAGCCGCGCCACGGAGGTCGTTTACATTGTATTTTTATTTGAATGTTTGTTTATTCGAAGGTGCTACATCTGGTTGACAACCCTAACGCGCAGGCGCAGAAACAAATACAAGCTGACTTGGAAGCCGCACAGGAAGAGGTACAGTAAGACCACACATTATAATACCTCAGCCAGTAGGACGACGTCAAATAAAATAACATCGTGGAACTTTTTTTTTTTTTTCTTCAGTGTAAAAATTCTTTTACGAATAAACCGGTCCGGGGAGGACCGGAATTATGCGGGACTCGCCGCCCTGAAAAGGGCAGAATACCCACTAAAAATACTCCGGTCTTCCTCTCGCGCCATGTTTGCCAGACCACGGGAATGAAATCCTTCAGCGATCCAACTGGCGATATTAGTAATCCCTCTCATTCTGGGCAGCCTTAGCCGCCATCTCAATCAATCATTCATCATCTTCCCATGGAAGGGCTACAGGCTGCACAGGCGTGGTGACC
This sequence comes from Operophtera brumata, assembly GCA_932527175.1. Lineage (NCBI taxonomy): Eukaryota > Metazoa > Arthropoda > Insecta > Lepidoptera > Geometridae > Operophtera > Operophtera brumata. The sequence continues at coordinate 4,140,043 of OW052228.1, read as the reverse complement.
ACGGCTGCGCAGTGCACCCCCTCTGGAAAGGCTACAAGCTGCACAGGCATGGCGTGGTGACCACGGCTGCGCAGTGCACCCTCTCTGGAAGGGCTACAGGCTGCACAGGCACGGCGTGGTGACCACGGCTGCGCAGTGCACCCCCCTCTGGAAGGGCTACAGGCTGCACAGGCACGGCGTGGTGACCACGGCTGCGCAGTGCACCCCCCTCTGGAAGGGCTACAGGCTGCACAGGCACGGCGTGGTGACCACGGCTGCGCAGTGCACCCCCCTCTGGAAGGGCTACAGGCTGCACAGGCACGGCGTGGTGACCACGGCTGCGCAGTGCACCCCCCTCTGGAAGGGCTACAGGCTGCACAGGCACGGCGTGGTGACCACGGCTGCGCAGTGCACCCCCCTCTGGAAGGGCTACAGGCTGCACAGGCACGGCGTGGTGACCACGGCTGCGCAGTGCACCCCCCTCTGGAAGGGCTACAGGCTGCACAGGCACGGCGTGGTGACCCCGGCTGCGCAGTGCACACCCTCTGGAAGGGCTACAGGCTGCACAGGCACGGCGTGGTGACCACGGCTGCGCAGTGCACCCCCTCTGGAAGGGCTACAGGCTGCACAGGCACGGCGTGGTGACCACGGCTGCGCAGTGCACACCCTCTGGAAGGGCTACAAGCTGCACAGGCACGGCGTGGTGACCCCGGCTGCGCAGTGCACACCCTCTGGAAGGGCTACAAGCTGCACAGGCATGGCGTGGTGACCCCGGCTGCGCAGTGCACACCCTCTGGAAGGGCTACAAGCTGCACAGGCTTGGCGTGGTGACCCCGGCTGCGCAGTGCACACCCTCTGGAAGGGCTACAAGCTGCACAGGCATGGCGTGGTGACCCCGGCTGCGCAGTGCACACCCTCTGGAAGGGCTACAAGCTGCACAGGCATGGCGTGGTGACCACGGCTGCGCAGTGCACACCCTCTGGAAGGGCTACAAGCTGCACAGGCATGGCGTGGTGACCACGGCTGCGCAGTGCACCCCCCTCTGGAAGGGCTACAGGCTGCACAGGCATGGCGTGGTGACCACGGCTGCGCAGTGCACACCCTCTGGAAGGGCTACAGGCTGCACAGGCATGGCGTGGTGACCACGGCTGCGCAGTGCACCCCCCTCACCACTAGCACAAAAGAGTAGATTCAAGAGTTTTTTTTTTAACTTCGTGTATGACGGATAAATCTTTAACGAATGTCGTTACTTCGACCTAGTTTTTTTTTTTTTTTTTTGTCTGCTGCTTTGATCCTTCGATATTCTTCGAAGACTTTTATTTGCTCTTTTATCTGTAGTTTATTTAATTTATAATCGCCCAATATAAGGTACAATATTCCTTAACATTAAACACGCAAACATCTCTTAACCTTTCTCGTACATAGAATTACATTTAGGTATTTATAATATTGAAGAGCATTGCGGACTTATGCCCGCGAAACTTTTTTTTTTTTTTTTTTTTTTTTTATACTACTGGAATGGCGGAGCAAGCAGATGGCCCACCTGATGTTAAGCGGTAACCTCTGCCTATGAACAGTGCATTACCTCATAGGTCACGTCCACCTAGGACGCGCCCTATGTGGCATTGCACTGCGCCCGCCACCCTGAGACATAAAGATGAAAAGTCTTTGTGCCTGTAATTTCACCGGCACCTATAATAAAAACCGGGGTTTTTTCTTTATACCCTTCAAACCGGAACACAGCAATGCGAGTACTACTGCTTTGCGGCAGAAATAGGTAGGTGGTAGTACTTCCCCGGACGAACTCTCTCACAAAAAAGCTCTATTACTACTTTTTTAATATTAAAACAGTACTATACATATATTTCATTTCTTTAATCAATCAACAAGGATCTTTGGGTTAGTAAAATACATTTGTATATCTACACTATGGTTAGTAAGACATAAGTAGTAAGGTGGTGAGTAGTTTGGTTAGTATGGTTGGTTGGTGGTTACTATGGTAGGGCGCGGTTATTAGACGACTGAAGTGAGTACATGCACTCACTGCCGTCGTAAAGCAAATTTCAAATCTGTTTTTTTTTTTTTTTTTCGAATTGATTTTAATGCAGACCGCCTGGGGCCATGACTGCTTTACCGGGCTTTTGGTGAGCGCAGATGGCGCTCAACCTGTAAAGTTAGGTTGGGGCAACGAGCACAAGGGCACCACTTTGGTACGAACCTCGGCTTGGGCTGTTGCCAGGTTGGGAGGATCGAACAGAACGCCCAAGAACATGCTTGTACCGGTTTAGGCGAAGGTACAGAAGGTACTTAGAAGGTTCTTCGACCTCGCCGGCGAGGTCGGTGTAAGGGTGTAGTGTTTTCTCTGTCTTGACTGGATGACGTCACTACCGCATTAGCGGCAGTGCTAGGGTCATCGGGATCACCAAGAACGTGTCTTGGTCTACGGAGGGACTTAAATCTGCAATTTAGTTGGTATGCTTTCTATATTCCCACGATGCAACCACAGTGAAAAGAGGCCCATTGAGGCTCTGACTACCCTTTCGGGAAAAGGCGTGTGTCTGTGTCTATGTATGCTGGGCATTTCTTTCGATATATTCATCATCATCAGCCTACATGCTGGACATAGGCGACCTTATGGAATGACCTGACGAACGGAAAGAGCCGCCTCCATGTTTTTTAACTTCGTGATTGACGGAACAAGCTGATGGCCGACCTGATGTTAAGCGGTAACCTCTGCCTTTAACAATGCATTACAAGATAAGTCACGTCCACCTAGGACGAACCCTATGTGCTCACAATGTCCTTGTGTTTTTTATGCAATAATGAATTCAATAAAATAAAAAAAGCGGCCATGTGCGAGTTGGACTCGTGCACGAAGGGTTCCGTAACATTATCTATAAAAACGGCAAAAAAAAAAAAATGCACTCAAAAAGTGGTCACCCATCCAAAAACTGATCTCGCAGATTATTGCTTAACCTACATTTGGAAAAATCACGATTGTTGTACGGGAGCCCCCTTATATTTTTTTTTTAGTATGTATGTTTTTTTATAGCGGCAACAGAAATATATCATCTGTGAAACTTTTAATCTGTCTCACTATCACGGTTCATGAGATACAGCCTGGTGACAGGCGGACAGACAGACAGACAGCCGAGCCTTAGTAATAGGGTCCCGTTTGACCCTTTGGGTACGGAACCCAAAATGAGTGTTGATGGATGTAATGAGGTGCACTTTGTCCTAGCTTGTTGTTTTGCTAGTTTTAGGAATTGAAAATACGTGTCGACAGTTTGATGTTTAATAAGCGACTAAATTGATGTAAAGTTGTAGGTAGGCAGGTGTTGTATACAAAACACTCCAACAAGTGTTTTTGTTTAATTTTGCAGATCGCGAGGCTGAACGCGGTGTTGCGCGAGGGCGGCGCGAGTGGCTCCTCCGAGGAGACGGCGCAGTTGAAGCTGCAGCTCGATAACAGCGTCAAGAAACTCAAAAGGTATTTAATTTTCACTAGAAACGGGATATTTACCATGATTTTTGAGTTTGCAATGTTCCCGATATTTCGGCACAGTTGCATGCGCCATGATCACGGGAGAACTTACTATTATAAAAGTCTTTGCGAGTAGATGTTATTGGCAGATATATCGAACTCCAGATAATTGGATTACAGATAATCTGGAGTATGGAAGCCTGTGGTGAGAATGTGTAAGAATCAAAAAAGTGTGGTACCTGTTACGCGTCCGGATACCGTTAGTGTTGTGTGTCGAGTTGGTGTGAAGTGTGACAATGAAACCGATGGTAGTGGTACCGTTCGTTATAAAAGAGTGAGAAAGAGGGTAGATCGATATATCTGCCAATAACATCTACTCGCAAAGACTTTAGTTAGTTCTCCCGTGATCATGGCGCATGCAACTGTGCCGAAATATCGGGAACATTGCAAACTCAAAAATCATGGTAAATATCCCGTTCTAGTGAAAGTTATGTACATAACCATGATAGTTTCCTCCTCCCCATATGTTTGAGCCGCCTCCATCCACCGGCTCCCAGGCTCACAGTAGTATTTATGTGTTTTAGGATGAAGGAGGAGTTTACATCGTCAGCGCAAGAGTTCAGAGAGGCTTGTTACACGCTATTAGGATACAAAATAGACAGAACAGGATATAAGATCTACAAGTAAGTTGCATTATTATCCCACTGCTGGGCATTTTCAGTCGTGGGAAGCAATGGCGGCCACGAGCTCATCACTTGGCACGTTTGGTCGAGTGACACATGTCAAACTCGCTGTTGACATAATGCGGCCTCCAGATTCACGGCGAGAAGTCTCGCCGAGACATCTCGCCCTTCTCACTTCGTTCTCGACCGTATACCGGAATGGAAGACATATGGCAAAAAGAGATTCTTTTTTCTTTTTTAGATTAGGCACCGGTATATCCATTATCTCTTGAATGCAATTCCATGCATCGTGATTAAGGCTTTTATCTATGTATTTACGATTTTTGGCATCCCACAATATGGGCTCTGCCTGGAAATGTTCAATAAAAGTTTATTCTAATTCGTTTATTCTATTCCACATAGTAATGGAACAAACTCCAAAATAAAAATAAAAACTGCACTGCACTTTACTGATCGTATGTTGAAAGTTTCACACACGACACGAGCTGGGCCTGATGCTACTCACGATGCACTGAGACCGAACGAGAATGTGATACCCTTCTCTTTTCTCACCCGAGACACCCTTTGACTCGGGCCAAAATACCGCCACCGATCGGAGAACAGGCGAGCGCGAGAGCAAGACGGGCGAGCAACAGATCACATTCACGCTGCTCGGGTGTTCACGGGGGTTCTCGCCTTGAATCTGGATCTAGAAAGATGGACTAAAGCATGGAACTAAGGCTAAAAACGAAACGGTATCGATTATACCAGTCTCATTCTTTTATATGAATGTATTCATGTGTTGGAATGAGACAAGCATATATCTATCTGTTCTTATTTGTGTAACTCGTACCAGGCCAAATGTCAAATTTCTACTACATTTATGGTAACAATCTAGGAAGATGTATATGCATGGTGCCAATATTCAGGGTACGGAACGGAAAAACGACTGTCGTGTGACAATATATTTGTTTCTCTCTAACATAGGATAGCAAGCTATCTTCTAGGATAGGAGTAAGAAGGAACACTCTATGCTATTTTAGCACTCACTCTATACTATTATAACTCCATGATCTGGATGAGCCTTAACAATTACTCGACTGTCAGTGAGTGTGGCATATGTCAATCGACCTGCCACGTATATATTCTTAATTCTGTCTATGTACAGCTTTTTGTATTGTGCAATAACATAACACCCAACAGTCACACACATAGTCCTGATCCCACACTGGGATTCCTGTGTCGTGGGTATCAAAAACAACGAGTCGTTCGTTTCGTTTCGTATGAGGTAGTGCTGGCCTACTACAACTAAAACTACGGGTAACATGGTACCATAACAGCCGGACCCGGGACTAGTATTTGTAGATCATACAAACATTTGTCCCGCAGCGGGAATCGAACCCGCAACCTTTCGCATCTCAGCCGGCTACTCGCCCAACGCGCTACAGAGGTCGTCAAGAAATAATTTTCTATCTCACAAAAGAATTTACAGTTTTTTTTTCTAATTTAATTTTCTATTTCCACGATGGTGCAATCACGGTGAAAAGAGGCCCATTGAGGCTCTGACTACCCTTTCGGAGAAAAGGCGTGTGTCTGTGTGTATGACGACCTCTGTGGCGCGGCGGGCGAAGTGTCGCCTGCGACGGAGGAGGTGGCGTGTTCGTTTCCCGCCTGGGAACAAATATTTGTACGATCTGCAGATATTTGTTCAGGGTGTTCTGGGTATTTACTATGCATAACAAAAAATATATGCCTATGTAATGTATTGTATTAAGTATATCAGTTATTTAGTACAGTTTTACCCCTTTCGGGGAAAAAGGCGTGTGTCTATGTATGTATGTATGTATGTATGTATAAGTCGCGCCGATGCGTTGTACCTGCGCCGTAGACCAATTTCTATAGCGCGGGAACCTTTCTACCAATAGCAATCGCGCGCTATAATCTTGCGCTGTTATTGGTTAATCGATTTCGCGGCAAAATCGCGGCATCTTGTTCATCCAGTCGACTCTTAGATGTGAGCGGAACAGAGCTATATACAGCGGGACAGAGCTATATACAGCGGGACAGAGCTATACGCGGCTACAGTCAGATATTAGTCTGCGCTTTTCTGCGCAAACGAAAACAGTCGATCGGACTTATATTTTGGGTAAAACTGTACCCATACACAAGCTCTGCTTAGCTTGGGGCTAGATAATGTTGTGTGAACTGTCCAGCATTATTTATTTATTTATTATTTATTTATATTATTTATTTATTTATAACTGTAAATCTGTTTCAGGTTAACCAACATGTATACGGAAACCAACGAGGACTATCTGACGTTCACGCTGAACAGCGACGGTGTGGAGATGGTACACACCGACTACTCCACCACGCTGGGAGACTTGGTCGAGTTGCATTTGCACCAGAACCGCTCAATACCGCTCTTCTTAAGTGCACTTACCATGGAACTGTTTACGAGGCAAACTATGCAGCAAGGCGAGGAAGAAGAAGAAGAAGAAGAAGACGACTAATTCTCACTCTCACCAACCACCTAACGCCCAGGGCCCTTATTCGCTATGACCACAGGAGATTATGACCACGACGACCTCTGTGGCGCGACGGGCGAAGAGTCGCCTGCAACGCAGGAGGTTGCGGGTTCGATTCCCGCGTCGGAACAAATAATTTGTGCGATCTGCAAATATTTGTTCAGGGTGTTCGGGGTATTTTCTATGTATAATAAAAATATCTATCCATGTTACGTATTATATTAAGTATATCAGTTATCTAGTACCCATAACACAAGCTCTGCTTAGCTTGGCTAGATAATGCTGTGTGATATATCCAGCATTATTTATTTATTTATTACTTGCCAATAACGTGTGACGTCACAATGTATTCTGGGGGCTTAGTACGAGAATTTGATAGTATTCGAAACTATATGAAGTTTCGTTTCCTTCCATACATTTACTTGCAGCGCCCCTAGCGGAAACGAGGAGTAAACTGTCAGTAAATGTATGGAAGGAAACGAAACTTCATATAGTTTCTAATACCATCAAATTTTCGGACTTAAGCCCCCTGAACGATGATTCCACGCAGATATCGTAACGAGCCCGCGTTATATCACGTTTGGTCATAGCGAATAAGGGCCCAGGAGACATGAATGTCAAATTTGAACAGATTTGTCATGAACGCATGTCAATCGAGAATTATCCCATTTTCACCAACCAACCATGGGAAGCAGTGGCGGCGATGAGCTCACCACTTGTCACGTCTATTTCCCACGATGGTTCAAATCAAATTGACCCACTTCCCAGCGTTCGATTGGGCTGAAATTTGGCATTATTTCGTGTTACTTTGATGTAAAAGTAACCTTATTGTAAACTTCATAGAAAAAACTTCAGTTCAATTATAACTTTTGAAACTATCATGGTTATGTACATACTTTTCACTAGAAACGGGATATTTACCATGATTTTTGAGTTTGCAATGTTCCCGATATTTCGGCACAGTTGCATGCGCCATGATCACGGGAGATTAGTCTTTGCGAGTAGATGTTATTGGCAGAAATATCGATCTACCCTCTTTCTCACTCTTTTATTACGAACGATACCACTACCATCGGTTTCATCCAACTCGACACACAACACTAACGGTGTCCGGACGCGTAGCAGGTACCACACTTTTTTGATTCTTACACATTCTCACCACAGGCTTCCATACTCCAGATAATTGAAAACCATCTTCTCTATTGAAGTTTCTGTACTTAGTAATCTCAATTGCCTCTTGTACCATTCTCGGTATGTAATGTCGCTCTGTCGAGATTACCTGCGGACTGTGTAGCTCGATCCAATGATTTGAGCCAAATTCCAAAAGGTGTTCTGCTATGGCTGACTTATGTATGTCCCTGTTGTTGTTGTCCTTGTTGTTGTTGTTTGTTTTTGTTTTTATTTAGTTCCTATCTTGTTTGCTTTTTTTTTGTTGGTGTGTGTCTTTGTTTGTATGGTCATAAATAAATCTTTCTTTCTTTCTTTCTTTCTTTCTTTCTATTCTTGACCGCTCGTATGTGCTCCTTAACCCGACACACTAAATATCGGGAACATTCAAAACTCAAAAATCATGGTAAATATTCCGTTTCTAGTGAAAAGTTCAGTTCAAATGTTTCAGTATTTGACCTAATCTTCCTTGATTTGAGACTTATTTGATCGAATGGTAAATCTAAAATGTATAATTATTATGGTATAAACTAGAGATGTAACGATACATAATTTTGCCGGTATGATACCGATACCGATTATTGTAGTAAATAATCGGCGATACCGATACCGATATGGGTGGCTTAGTAGAAATTGAAAAAATAACAGTTAAATAATGAATAATTTTCTTAATTATGCATAGAAGTTACCAATATGTAAAAAGAGTCCTTCAGGGCAGGCAACGCATTGGCAATGCCCCTAGTGTTGCAGATATCAATAGGCGACGGTAACCGCTTACCATCAGGCGGGCCGTATGCCAGTTTGTCGAGCCATTACATTAAAAAAATAAAAAAAAAAAACAGAAGGTTGAACCAAAATGTCAAATCAAAATTCAAAGAAAACATTTATTATTTTTATGAAATAATCAAGAATATTATCAAGCAGTCAAAGCGCTAATTAAGAAAGTAATTATCATTACACAAGTAAACCGATAAAAAAGATACAGTCAGTATTTAAATTTAACTTTGTGTAGATTTTTGTTAAGAAAACATAGTTTGTTCAAATTATTTGAACATAATCTGTTATGCCGGTTGTGGCGATGCCGATATTTTTTTTTCCAACTTAGAACGACGGATCAAGCAGATGGACCACCTGATGTTAAGTGGTACCCTCTGCCTATGAACAGTGCATTATCACATAGGTCACGTCCACCTAGGACGCGCCTTATATGGCATTGCACTGCGCCCACCACCCTGAGACATAAAGATGAGAAGTCTTGTGACGATATACCCCCCGATTGCCCCCGATTGTTGTATACCTCCCGATTATATCGGTATCGGAATTGTTACATCCCTAGTTTCAAGTAAAACCATACCTGTTTTGTAAAATAGTAATATGTAGGCTGATGATAGTTTTATAATTATGTAATTCGTTTCTAAGCGGTAAAGGAATTGTTCAAACAGAAATTTTAAATCAAAGAACTAAGTGTGATTGCGGAAAGGCTATTACGTAACTTCTATTGAAATCAGTTTCAAATCAATTTTTACTTGAATGTAACCACTAAATATGACGGGAAATATTAAAAGGATCGCGATATTTATGTCTTTTTTTGGGTACATTAGAAGCAGGTGTAGCCTAGATATTAATTAGGTAGGTACTGAATGATTTTTGAAAAGGTCCTAAAAACTTTATTATTTGCTGGTCTAAAAAAAAGCGAAAAAAAGCGACAAACACTTCGTGTTAGGTGAAAGATGAAAGCGACTACTGCTGGTGCTACCCCCAAAAAATGCAATGGATTTGCCATAATCACCACGCTTGGCGGGCGGATTGGTGATCGCATTCTCGGTGTTGAGTAGTCTGGTGGATGCTGCTCCTATTCCCTGGTGTAATCCCTTAGTCTACTTGTAATACATTCACGGGAGGTGTCTATTCTTAGGCCGGACACCACGACAAGTTATTAATGTTAAAATAGGTATAATAGAAGGCAATCAAGTTGAACCTCTGCGCGCGTGGCACGCACGTTGCGTAGTGGCTATTTATAATATAATTAGTTTCTTGTGCCTTTTTTTTCAATACAAGCTTTTATAAAATTACTGATCGTAACCGTGTGCTGATCAAAATAAGCCTAAACACGGCCAGTCTACTATCCATCGAGGAGTTCCGATATCCACCTTCCGTCTCCATCATAAAATCATCTCGCTGTCACCATCATATTGTATTGTCATCGGAACTTAACAGATATGCCAAATTTCAGCTCAATCGGTTGAGGATAACTGCTTTAAAATTCAGTTGCAAGATTCCACCCGGACATACATTGCAATTTAAATAAAAGATTTAAAAAAATCCTCCGCCGCGTAGTCACGTGGTACACACGCCGGGGCTCAACTTATTTGCCGCTTAATAATGGTTTCTATTCTGTGGAGCATTCTCTTAAGTTAAACAGTCGCTGTCATTGTTACACAGAATAGGTTATTGAATAAAACGAAAACAAATGAAATTAATTTCATTAGTTTTACAACACCTATTTCGGTGTGTGTCTGTTTATTATTCTCTATTATTATCATTAAATACATTCCTCTGCAATCTCTAAGAGCAAAATTTGTGACTATAATATGAAATAATGGTTGATGGTTCGATTCTGTTCAACTTTATCCAAATTTAATCAACATTATCATAATTTAAACTGTTCTAAAATAATCGCTGTTGCCGGTGTTGCCGGTGTCTATAAGCGACGGTGACCATTTTACATCAGGTGGGCAGTAAGCTAGTTTGCCTAATAGTTTCATTAAAAATAAAAAATAAACGCGGTCTCCGTGCTACGCAGAATCTCGACCGGCTAGGCTCAGGCGTACCACCCTCCGCCCACATTAGAACCACAAAAAAGTGGGTCATATGAGAGTACTGGTAAAGTAGACCACAGTTTGTCGTCCGTCTGAGCTTCTGTCACGACACTCCATACTTTACCAGAACTCTCAACATATGACCATTTTTTTGTGGTTCTAATGTGGGCGGAAGGTGGTACGTCTGAGCCCTGAGCCTAGCCTGAAGGCTCAAATCAGAAATCTTCGTACAAAAAAGAACCTCGCGCCGCACGAAAAAGCAGTTTATATTGAATATCTCGTAAAATATAGATAATTTTACAAAACCCCTACAGTCTATGTTGTATTGATTTTATATATCTAATTTTTTACCTTTATTATGCACAATTTTCGTAAACAATCGAATCTAGCCAAAAGCGTCCGCGGTTATTTTAGCGCAGTTTAGATTTAGCTTAGTTTAGTTTTAGAGAATGAACATACTATACAGAGTGGACACCTGTAACTAGTGTATGACATTTTTGTACGTGTAAATATCTTGTCTGATTAAGGATTGCTGAATGTATTGTCATGTTATATCCTGATGCTGCTGAATATAGAATTTTGATTTAATATTTTGTGTTTTATCACTCACTATGGCCTTGACCTTTTGTTGGTCTTCATCATCACCAGCCTTTAAATAAATAACAATAAATAATGCTGGACAGTTTACACAACATTATCTAGCCCCAAGCTAAGCAGAGCTTGTGTTATGGGTACTAGATAATTGATATACTTAATACAATAGGTATATAACATAGATATATATTTTTATTATTCATAGAAAATACCCAGAGCACCCTGAACAAATATCTGCAGATCGCACAAATATTTGTTCCGAGGCGGGAATCGAACCCGCAACCTCCGGCGTCGCAGGCGAACATTCACCCACCCCGCCACAGAGGTCGTCAATTGAAGTCCACTGCTGGGCATAGGACACTAGTAGTAGAGGTTTTTGTGATAAAGTTGGTCCGGGGAAGTACTACCAATATTACCTTTCTAGCACGAGCTCAAACCTTTGTGGTTTTTAGGTGCTATTGATGGCAAACATTATGAAAAAAGATTTTATAAGTTTGAATAAATAAAAAAAAAGAAGCTTTTTCTGCCGCAAAGCACTTGCTCTTGTACAAAGTCCACTTCATCAGCATTCATCATTCAGGATCATTCATAAGCTTTTATTTAACTTTTAATGTACCTATGTGTGTCCGTCAAATCGTGCAACTGAATTTTAAACGAGTTAGCGTCATTAACACGGTTACAAGGAAAAAACATAGAAAGATTAAATAAAAATGCCACATCACTGTAAAATATTTATGAAGAAACAAGGACAATATATTATAAGACATCAACCGCGTTATTTATAAACGTGGTTAGCCACGGAATAGTTAAGGTTGCGCCAACACCAGGCGAAAATGTTCATACAAAAAAAAATGCCTCGCTCCACACGATAAACAAGAAATATAAAGATAATTTTACAAACCCGTATAGTAAACCCTCGGCTTTGTTGTATTGATTTGATTTATCTAATTTTGTATCCAATAATATGTACCATTATTTTAATAAACAATGGAATCTAGAGAAAAACTAGACGTAACTTTGTTTTTTTTCGACCGAGAAAATATTGCCTCAGCGTGTTTCTCGTACAGTGATCCCTCGGAATTGTAATGTAGTATCCATGCACATTTATAATTTGAATATTGCACTTTATTTAGTCAGTTAAATATCAAATCTATGATTGGTAATTTTGTGTTAAACCCCATCTTAAGCTGCCATTCTCCCTTTTAACTATCGTCACAGAGGAGCAGCGAAGGGTTACCACAAATTTCTGACGTTAGCGAGACGTTTGTCAAAGGCAAATATTAACCAATCAAGTTATTAAGATTTCTATTCACCCCGATGTCATTGGTCAATATTTGACATTGACTATAGTTTCACTAGCGTCTCGCTAACGTTAATTATTCATGCTTGCCCCAGTTTTTTTTCTCAAATTACTGGAAGTACGCTAAACGGAAACTTAACTATACTAGGCTTAACCACGTTTATTAATAACGGGGTTAATGTTTACAGTGAGTTAAACTACAACAATTTAGTAAGTAATAGATAGTTAACAACATTAGATCTAGGAATTGACAATATCTAAGTTACTAATTAAGAGAATTAGGCGAATTAGGGCCACTTCCACTATCCCTGAGTAAAGAAACTTGATAGTAGTAGACTATTAATATTACCTTCTTTTTATCAAAATATACTAACCAGCGGTTCTCAAATCCTCATTTACGCCTTTTGCAGATTCAAACCGAAAATGCGAGCCATGGCCCGTATTCTGGAACAAGACTCCTAATAAAAAATAAAAACCACAAAGTTGGGTCTAGCCATAGACGTAGAATTTTTTCGCTATACTAAATCTATGGGTCTAGCAATGTATGGGAGTTGCCAATGTTCTTTCAGTTCATTCTTGTTACTTTTTATGTTATCGAGACTCAAGCATATAGTTTTTGACAGGTTTCAATGACAAACTGTCACCAAAATCTATGCTCGAGTCTCACACAGTTCTGGAATACGAGCCATATAGTCTCCATAGAGAAATTTTAAAATAATCTCCCTTTAATGTTGCTTCATTATTTTAATGCAGGTCGTCCAAAAGTAAAACACTAAATAAATACATTTTAAGCGGTGTTTTTTTTCCTGTCATGTTTTACTTGTCAGGAAAAAACATACGTACGTTCATAGTATGTATATAGTGGTTATTTATAACCCAGTGTAGTGGAAGAGGCACTTAAGTTAACCTAGTTTTACAAAAGTCAGTCGGCATTTTTTGTGTTTAAATCTTTCTGTGCTATGCATGGTACCTATTGGTAGGCTTTCTCTGAATCACTAAACATAGCTACGCAAAAATCCTTTTACAACAACAGCTGGGTGATAAAGCTAGGTATATAAAAATCATCAACTGACTTACTTGCGTGACTTACCTACTATCGACGCACAGTCTAAACCTGAAGTCTATGGACCTGAAATTTTGAGGTAACGTTCCTTTTGTGGTACAGGGGTGCACAAAGAAAGCAATTCAAGAAATTCAACCCATAAGGATGCAGTGGTTTGTTGAAGTTTGTATGTACACGCAGGCGAAGTCGCGGGCATTCTACTAGTATCATATAATAATATAATATAATTAATATGAACATTATTTCTACATTTCATCATGTTAATGTATTGAGCGGAAAATATACCGCTCAATAGGAATAATAAATCGCCGTTCAATTTGTAACAAATCCTGCTCTAATTCAGAATAGAAGTGAAATAGTGTTATGTTTGCTGCCTTATGTAAAACTAAGCTATTATGACAGTTTAAATAGGACAAAAAGTTTTAAATAACAACCTTAATAAGTTCTAATAAGTACCACAATTCAATGAAGATAGTTAGGTACTAGTAAAGAGCCTGTTTCAATCTCTATTTTAATATAATGCATGACCACGTATCGTAAGGAAAATAAAAATCAGAATATCGACGTAGATATTTGGCAGTGGCCATACAGAGTAATGTCCCATAAACTAAGTACTTTTTTTATTTATAGAGACCTTAGTTTTTTCTTATTCTTTTTTTATCAGGGTTTTACAAACAAGACCTTTTTGATTTCGAAGTTTACCTACATACTGACTGATGAATATGATGTAATTAACAATTTAAATATTTTTTTAATATCAAATGCATAAGATTTTTTAAAGATCATAATATTTTTCTAAATTCAGTTAACTACTCGATAAACACACTGCCCTCAATTTTTAAAGAAATCTTTGGATACATCAGACAGATTAAAATTTTCCTAAAATGTATAATTTACTAGGCCAATCCTACTTAAATTTAAAATTATTTGGCCTATTTATATAAATATAAACTAGGTATAAGTTATTATCAAAGTGTGATATTTTTGAGCGATATAAAAAGTTAACAAAGGTTATACAAACTGCATTAACATTGAAAAAATGTGCATTTTGAAAACAGTAGAAGATACAAAATATTATTATAGGTACTTATTATGATAAAATCTAGATAAAAACCGTTTAAGTTTCTGGATTCGAATTAGTAAAATACGAAATAGAACTTTATACTACATATTTAAAGCTAAGTTAAAAGGACGCCAAGAAATTTTCTACATTGATTGTAAATAACACTCGATTATATTATCCAATTAAATAAACTCATTTTCATTCTTGGAATCTTACTGGAAATAATTTAAAGTAACAATAAATTACTTTTTTAACTACAGTCTATAAAATCACGTGATCAATTGAAAAAGTTCCGAAAATATCATAAAAAAACTAACGTACACATACCTAATACTGTAAACTTATTCAACTTAATTTGTTGGATTTATATAAGTACATTTTTTTTGCGATTCTTTCTTAAAAACAAAACAAAAAATTAATAACATAAATTTCATACAATTTTCAATAATTATTGCACTAAACCTCATACACATTCATAATTTAATAATAAATATTGCATAAGCGTTAACCACATAATCATAAAAACTAAGATCAAATCTTAAATTTCTAAGAGTTAAGAACAACGTCAGTCTGATGAAAGTTAAAATACGAATAAAAGTAGCGACTTAGACGGATACTTTCAAGAGTAGTCTTGTCGAAAACATTGCGCTAACTACAGTCCATATGTTAAACATTTTGACTAAATATTAAGTACAATTTGGTGCTCAAGTAATATGTAGGTAAGTGTATTAAAACTAATAATTATTTATTAACATTCGAAAAAGTGCGTCTTTTCATAGATTTATCTACGAGTAACTACGCTATCGGATTCTATAATGGATCGACCGACAACTATCACTCGACCAACCCGGGCTGTTATTCGCTATGACCATAGGAGATTACTTGTCAATAACGTGTGACATCACAATGTATTCTGAATGATGATTACACGCAGATATCGTAACGAGCCTGCTTTATGTCACGTTTGGTAATAGCGAATAAGGCGGCTATTGATTTCGACATTTACCAACCCCGAACATACTTACCCATTTTTAGAAGGACGCGCGTACCGTATACTGTACACGAACTTTATGTACTCGACAGCTAACGAGTTAGAGTAAATATTCATATTTTCATCGCCTATTGACGATTTTTAACGATTGAATCTAATAGGTGTCTGAGTGATCGGAGTTTGCAAACAAGTGATCGCTATATAATATGGTCGGGTAAGTCGTGCCTACGTACTACAAGCTGGCGGGAAGCCCTATACTACAAGTCTATGACTATAGAACGCGTTTGTCCATTCCGCTCACTCTTTTCTCAGTCACACTATTGTCCGTCACGTTTTTGGGACCTGTAAAAGAAAAAATTAAAATAAATTAGTAGGTAATTAAAGGGATAATATTATTTGATCCTCTAGAAATCTAACTGATTTTTTGTAAATGTGCACCAAAAATTATATTTGATCATATATGTTTAAATTATTTTGATACTTCAGAATTAACGATAAGCTACTTAAAAATGAGTGACAGTAAGACATGGATTTAAAATACTAGAGAACAGTGAGCTGCGAGCGTGGCCCGGCTGGGACCGCAGCGAACCAGAACCGACCCCTGCACGCCAATACCCAATAGCCTATGTAATATCAAATTAAACAAATATCTCAAAAAAATGCGTAGCACAAAACAGATTAAAATATCGATTAATTAATTTGATTTATTTTGTCTCGAGACACGCAACAGGAAGAGGATACATTCAAAAAAATTATCGTTTAGATTTTTTAAATGATCATTGAAATACATTAGTCCAGTAACTTTATACATCACAGTATGCGTCAAATCAGGTAGTTCTGATTTTTTGCAGACTTGTTTATGATGTTGGCCTTATGAATAATCCAAGTTTTTGACCTCGAGCGCCGAACGCAACCTTGTCAAAAATCGAAAATTTTTTTTTTTTTTTTTTTCAATTTTGGCGATCATAACCCTAAAGGACTAGTTTTTTAGAATTTTTTTTAGGACGTTTTTAAAGAAGCCTAAATTTTCTACAATATGATACTAGAACTGTATCTGTAGCCCCATAAGTTTCTGAGATTAAGCCTTTCAAAGTTTATAATTTTTTTCGAACTTCGCAATTTTTTGCAATTCAGATGGCATATCCCCATAAGGGGATGGTGGTGAATCGTCGAAGTAACAAGTCATCCTCCATTTCGACATCGGAAATATCGTCGCCTTCTGGGATATCTACTACTGCAACATCAGGTATATTACCACAAGAGGCCCCGCTGCAGTGCCTGCAGACTGATGAGCATTTTAATCCTGCCTTCCTGCAGCTGCACGCGTTCCCACAACCCTTCGTGCACCCGCAAGAAATCACCCGCAAGAGGTGTTGTGGGGCTGCATCTCTGGTCATCATTTTGGGGTTCACTTCATTACGCTAAAGTTATTCGAGTAACGTCTAAAATACTGCAAAAAAATGCGAAGTTCGAAAAAAAATATAAATTTTGAAAGGTTTAATCTCAGAAACTATTGGGTGTACAGATACAATTCTAGTATCATATTGTAGCAAATTTAGTCTACTTTAAAAACTCCCTAAGAAAGTTTTCTCAAAAACTAGTCATTTAGGGTTATAATCACCAAAACGAAAAAAAAAATTTTTTCGATTTTTGACAAGGTTGTGTTCGGCGATCGAGTTCAAAAACTTGGATTATTCATTAGGCCAACATCATAAACAAGACTGCAAAAAATCAGAACTACCGGATTTGACGCATACTACTACCCTATACATCCAGACGACAAAGTTACTGGACTACCTACATGGCGTAGTTTCAATTCTGACCGCGTACAAATTATCCCGTTTTTTTTATACGATTACTATGAATCCTTTGTACATGTATTTTATGTAATGTTTGTTGTGTTTCTCCTCTGTTTGTGTGTACAATGAAGAATAAAGAATAAAGAAAGGATAAATAATCCTTTGACACTAGGCTAAATATTCTAACCGTACCTTTACAAGATCCAGTGTGTACAGGATCAACGACTCTGCCGACGCGGCATGCCGCTTTCTGCAGTCGACACCACGATCCATACGTCTTCGAGTCGGAGCCGCACAGTTGTCGCCTGGCACCGCCCGCACCGCACGCACCGCAAGTAACACACCGCGCGCCGCTTGACCCGCCGGAGACGCAGCGCTGGCTCGCACCGCATGGAATTGACGCGCATGTTGCATTCGCTGAAAATAAAAGGTTAGTTGGATATACAGGACGTCCCAAGACTATGCGACATGAAGGGAAAGTACCTTAAATATTGTAGATAGTATATTTTGCTGAAAGAAGACCTTATTTTATTTTTAAAACTTAGTAATACTGTTTTTAAAGATTTTCTAAAAATTACTTGCTTTGTCTGGGCATCGCGTCTTATGCTAGTTTGTCTATGTGTGTATGTGTCATCCTTACACACGCCACTTTCTAAAAAGTATCTACTCCCTTTAAACCGTACCTTTATCTTTCCTCAAACTCCCAGCACTTTTTTGGTTTTATGTCAAGTTAATCACCTGTCATTGGCAAACTCTTGTGGCACCACTACCGGTCCGCTGAACACGCCAAAAAAAAAGAAGAAGAAGAAGAAAAAGTATCTACAACTGATCACATAGAACGCAGAGCTACGATGCATCGCCCGCATTGTGACCAAGACACAACAATCGTAACTGCTGCATTATTATTGGACTCACCTATGCAAGGGCCCTTATAAGCCAACGGTAATGCCTTCCCTCGCTCACAGGCCGCTCGCCTCAACGCGCACGCGCCTGCGTACGTGTTCCCGTCCACCGCACAGACCGGAGACCCGGCGACGACGCAATGACCGCATCGCACGCAATGCGGGCCCAACTCAGCGTCTAGCACGCAGCGCTTGTCGCCGCCGCAACGGACGCCTTCGCATGAACCTTCTGAAAAAGGAAAAAACTGATTCAGGACTGCGCCAACCCCAGGCAGAAATCTTCATGCAAAAAAAAAAACACCTCGCACCGCTCGAAAAAACAGTTTTTATTGAATATCTCGTAAACTATAGATAATTTTACAAAACCCCTACAGTAAACCCTCGGCTTTGTTGTATTGATTTTATTTATCTAATTAATACCCAATAATATGCATCATTTTAATAAACAATCCAAAAGCCAAAAGTTAGAGGTAACTTTGAGATTTTTTCTATCGAGATAATATTGTCCTATCGTGTTTCTGGTACAGTATTCCCTCGGAATTATAATGTAGAATTCATGCATATTTTAAACTTGAATAAAAAAATATTGGATTGCTTCTAAGGCTACGCGTCACGCGTCTAACGCAAACTGCTAATCGTAAATTTGATTTTTAACAGAAGACTCTCGTAATGAAAAATATTCAAATTAAAGTTCGGATCATGTTACGATCTAGTGTCGATGTCACAAACGTCAAAAATGGTAATTTGCTCACCTGACAATACAACGCGGAATGTGATTATATCGAAATGTGACTGTAACTGAATGTTTCATACTTCTGAGAATCTCTTTCACTCTTTACAGTGATTATATAGCACTGTCCTACTCTAATATATCCCTCATGAGCGGGTCATCTAAAACGCTTTTAGCCTTTATAGCAAAATGCCTAACATAGTCGCAAGAATCGAAAGTAGCTTATAATGTTATAAGAGAGCAGAATACCAATTTTTCAGTCGATTCACAATACAGTCTCGATTCGGTCAGCTTGCAGTCTTCCTTTAAAATAAATAAGAGGATTGAGTACAAGAATTAGATCAAATCCTGAATGTTTTTTTTGAATTGTAATGAAGTCTCTTTGTTAACGAAATAAAACTAATTTTTAAATGAAATTGTGGGTTACTAATCACCATACAAAAGACATCAACGCGCGATGCATAACTTTTCCGATAATAAATTAGTATTCAGCCACTCACTGTTTCTCTCGCATGTTAACGGATTATTACTAATTAGTCCATATGCAAAGTCTTGTTTGATCTATCTCTCTACCAAATTTCATCAAAATCGGTTCTGCCGATTGAGTACAAAGTAAACATCCAGACGTCTTGCAGTCTAAGAGCGTTTTCACACTGCCCGATTCGATATCCATATCAGACATAAATTCTATACATTTTATCGGTCACCGATATCGGATACCGATCAAATGTATAGAAATGTGATCCGATAACGATATTGGATTGAATAGTGGTGTATCAATTACCAATTTTGATGATTTCTTCTGTGAAGCATGCACATATGGAAAACAACACAAGTTGCCATTCCAAAGAAAAGATAATCACAGAGAATGTCTACCTGGTGAAATCATCTATTCTAATGTATGTGGTCCTATTTCAACTGAGTCTATTTCTGGCTACAAGTATTTTGTGTTATTTAAGGATGCTTGCACAGCCTACAGAGTCAAATTTTTCATGAAACGCAAAAATGAGACCTTCGAGTGCTTTAAAGAATATTTAAGAATGTGCCGTAACACGTAAGATTTAAGCGAAAATAGCGATTTAATGAAGAAAAATAGTATATTATGTAATTAGTGAATAAAGGACAGATTTAAAGCGAGGGCCATAGATGAACCACGAGCAAGTGAAGAATTCTAACGATTGAATCACGACCGTAGGGAGTGATCAAGTGATTCAAGTGGTAGAATCCTGAACAACGCGAGTGATTCATGGCCCTCGATATTAATCCGTTTTATTCAAGTGTTGCATACTATACTTTATACCATGACTACGAGAAAAGTAGTAGTAGTAGAGCTTTTTTGTGAAAGAGTTTGGCCGGGGAAGTACTACCACCATACCCATTTCTCCCGCAAAGCAGTAGTGCTCGCATTGCTGTGTTCTGGTTTGAAGGGTAAGGGTGCCGGTGAAATTACAGGCACATGTGACTTTTCATCTTTATGTCTCAGGGTGGCGGGCGCAGTGCAATGCCACATAGGGTGCGTCCTAGGTGGACGTGACCTATGAGGTAATGCACTGTTCATAGGCAGAGGTTACCGCTTAACATCAGGTGGGCCATTTGCTTGATCCGTCATTCTAGTAGTATAAAAAAAAAAAAAAAAAAAGTGAAAATAGATAACTACTTCATCAGTTGAATACATTTTCAATCGATTTATTATTATGTACCACTAAACTTTGTGTTAGTACAACTTACACTATTCAAAATAGCGCCAATTTACTAATCACAGCAAAGAACACAAAACACTTTTTATTCTAATGCTAAACTCCTTGTCGAAAATTCCGACCAATCAAGTCTCGAGGAGTTATTTGCACAAAGAGTTTGTATGTAGAGTTTTCTTTGCACATGGATTTTGTATAGAGTATTTTTTGCACAAGGAGGTTGTATAGGAGTTTTTATTGGAGGGTGTTGCATTGAGATGGAGGCTCGAGTGGTGTTTACTAAATTCAAACACCAAAATAGTGATTAAAAGTGCTTTTTATTCACTGTTTTCAGTGAATAAAATAAGCTATTTAGAGGGGGAATGGTATAAAGGATGGTTAAATTAATTAAAATGCGCGCGCAAGGAGGTTTTATAGCATTGAGATGAAGGTCGAATATATTGGTGAGTAGTTCCTGTTGAATCCCTTGGCTATGTGTGTTCTAAATTCAAACACCAAAATAGTGATTAAAAGTTCCAAGGTAGCAAACAAGCATACGGCCCAGCCCACCTGTTTTCAGTGAATAAAATAAGCTTTTTAGAGGGGGAATATAAAGATATTTGATTTGATTTTGGTTTTCGCTACCGAGGTAGCTACAGACGGCATAGCTAGTAAGAGCCTATTCTTATGCGACATGCAAGCGTCTATTCTCCAGTTTTCCCAACTGATTGTATCGTATTGCGGTTTATTGAGTGCATTATTCTAGTCGGACAGCTATCAAGTACGTTCGTTAAGAGCTTAGATTACAACGGGTTTATTACGTTGAAAATCGGAGCATACCGACGGAGTACCACGGTATAAAGATACCAACGGACCTGTCTGTTTTGGTTTGTGTATTGCCATAAACGATTATACACGCGTATAGAAGCGCTACTCCTTTGTCGATTCTCGGTGTTGACAAAATAAACGCCCGCGCGCAGGCTCCGCAATTCGGAGAGGTCCGTTTATATAATGGGTCCCTCGGTCTACAATAGGCTGCTGGACACGATTAAGCATGCTTCTTCCACAATTGTTTATAAAAATCGACTGAAGTAATGGCTTCTGGACAGTATTTTTTATTCTGTAGCAGAGTTCTACGAATTACCAATTATTTAATGTTATGCTATTCTAATTATATTTATTATTACCTTTATATTAAGTCAATATATTAATTTTTATATTGCTTACCTTTTCTGACCTGTAACTTGGCGTTATCAATAAATTATTTGTATTTGTTTTTTTAAAGATCGTACAAATATTTGCCCCGCAGCGGGAATCGCAACCTCTCGCATCTCAGCTGGCTACTCACCTAACGCTCCACAGAGGTCGCATAAGCACTATTATTTCTACTATAGTATTTTTATTATATTAAATTTCTATATTAGTCGAGTCGACAGTTAGTTTCAGATTGAAAAAGGCCATAGTTAATTAAACTTTGGGAGGTTACGTTTGTAATTACGTTTTTTTGTTTGTTCCCTGAACAACCTCCCAAAGTTTGAATACTTTTGATCTTTTTCCACCGAACCCCACTTCATACAACCTGGCGACTGTATACTATACAATAGTATCCACTATTGTGTGAGTTTCACTTCTATTACATAAAATAATATGCTCAAGTATTGGTAAGGGCTACGTGATTGGTCTCGATTTATAAGAAGCCGGAAGAATCTGAACAGATAGGAACTATTTGTTGTAAAACAACTGTTATTTGTTGCGATACCCACTTACACGACTCTGTTCCGATGTTTTGAAGTCGTAGGGTAGGGCAAATCTGGGTATCTGCAAGGCTAGAGTGAATAGGTGTCTACTAGACCTTTGTGCTCCATCTTCGGCCACATCGTCACTTACCAACAGGTGAGATCGTGGTCAAACAAAGGTCTAACAATGTTAAACAAAAAACTTTTTGCATGAAAGATTGTTCTCGCGAGATGTTTGTTGAAAATAGGAGCAGCCTCAGCTTGCAACAATTCGTTTGAAGGGAACTTAGGCATTTTTGACCAAGCCCCTTTAGTTTGATTGTCGAACAAACCTCTTTACAATGCCATATAGGGTTTTTTGACTTAACTGTTATTCAAGAGTTTCCACACGAATTTGACGTTCCAAATTAAAATCAGTTTATTCCCTAGGGAGTTTCATACAACTTTATAACCCTAAAAAGATAATGCTTTACTTTACGTTGAGGTTGCATGAGGTGGTGTGAAAATGATCTTTTTAGAGGGTTATAAAGATATTTGATTTTGTTTTTTAGTAGTAGTAGAGCTTTTTTGTGAAAGAGTTCGTACGGGGAAGTACTACCACCCTACCTATTCCTACCGCAAAGCAGTAGTGCTCGCATTACTGTGTTTCGGTTTGAAGAGTATGCGTGCCGGTGAAATTACAGGTACATGAGACTTTCCATCTTTATGTCTCAGGGTGGCGGGCGCAGTGCAATGCCACATAGGGCGCGTACTTGGTGGACGTGACCTATGAGATAATGCACTGTTCATAGGCAGAGGGCACCACTTAACATCAGGTGGGCCATCTGCTTATACCGTCATCTAAAAATGTGAAAAAAAAAAGTTTGAGCTCAAAATAGTAGGTACATTGATTTTTCTATGGAAATTATGTTTCTCAAGGTGTCCGCTGAGGACGCTTTTCTGTTTTCTGTGTAGTGTAGGATTTTACTTTGGTCGAAGAGTGTAGGTACACCACACGTTGTTAGATTTCTAGACTAGGCCCTCTGATGAAAATGAAGTTCAAGCGGGTGTTTGCGAGTAATTTACCTTTAATACGAGTTGCGGTCGGGCCTACGCTCGTAAACGAGGCGGAGTGCGGTGGTTAAACCGCCTTTACGGCGATGTTATCGCTAATTATTCATAGCACGGAATGAGGACGTCTGGGTCGGTCTGGGGCTGATTGCGTTTATGACATCTGACGGCTCTATGAAGGTAACCGGCCTTCTACCTGACGACCTCTGTGGCGGGGCGGGCGAACGTTCGCCTGCGACGCCGGCGGTTGCGGGTTCGATTCCCGCCTCGGAACAAATATTTATGCGATGTGCAGATATTTGTTCAGGGTGTTCTGGGTATTTTCTATGTATAATAAAAAATATCTATCTATGTTATATATTGTATTAAGTATATCAGTTATCTAGTACCCATAACACAAGCTCTGCTTAGCTTGGGGCTAGATAATGTTGTGTAAACTGTCCAGCATTATTTATTATTATTTATTATTTTTATCTCTACGTGTCCGGCCCCTCCGTCTCCTCCCGTGGATGTTGTAAAAGCCGACCCGGACTTATTGATAAGATTCGTTGGATTTGTCCTGGCTGCTATAGCTTAATATGTGTTATTACTGGAAGAAAGCGTTAGCCGAGTCAGTCGTGGGAAGTGGGTGGCGATTAGCTCACCACGACTATATTCCACGATGGTGCAAGCCACTGTGAAAAGAGTCCCATTGAGGCTCTGCCTATCCCCCTTCAGGGAAAAAGGCGTATGTGTATATATGTATGATACATCGTGAAGCCCCGTTCGGGGAAAACTATTAAGTACCTATATGCAAGCCTTCTTGGAATAATAACTGACCGCTTATACTTCATGAATGTTGAAGGAGAAAATGTACATATAACGAAAAACTACTTGTCTTGAAAATTTTAATCCATTTTTAACACTACCTACCAGGAAAGTAAAATAAAAAGTCTTATGAGAAGATTGCTAAATCAGTAGGTATAGGTAGGTACAGTTAGGTACTAAGCACAAGTGACAATGAAAAATCACGAATGAAAAATATCGAACGAAAAATCTGTACTACAAAGTGGGATAAATCAACACCAAATATTTACATAAAATATGTTTACGGGCCACAAAGTACCCAAATCCCTAAATTATTTACGGTTAGCTGGAAGAAAATGCTATACTGGCCTTGTAGGTAATTGTTTTTGGCTTGTAATAAAATTATTTTTTATTATTATTATTATGAGCCTGTGGTGTCCCACATCCCACTGCAGGACAAATGCCTCCTTTTTTCCACGTGGAAGGCCCAGACGGAGATGACGGGATGAGCTAGACTCCTACTTGAAGGATTGGTCCCAAATAGCCAACAATAGAGACCATTGGAAGGAGGGAAGGGAGGCCTTTGTAATAAAACCTCCGAAAAAAAGTCACTATACAGGGTGTAACATAATATCCCTATAAACCAGGGGAGGGGGTATTCTACACATCATGGAGAATAACTTTAATTCTACAACTTTTTAAATTTCGAAGTTTTTC